>CM074722.1:175712535-178112535 GCA_037306005.1 Rhinophrynus dorsalis
ATTGAAAGGCTACAGGTTGGTAGGTGATATTTGTGCATGGATAGAGAAGTGGATTAAAAGGTAGATTGCAGAGAGCTGTTGTAAATGGAAACTTTTCAGGCTGGTCTAAATTTATAAGTGGGGTGCCATAGGGTTCAGTCCTGGGCCCAATGCTTTTTAATTTCTTTATTATGTAGAAATAGGAATTGAAAGTATTGTCTCAATTTTTGCTGATGACGCTAAGCTGCTTAGGGAAATGCGTACAAAGCAGGATGTTTACCTCTGCAGAAGGATCTAGATAAACTGAGTGAATAGGCAGAAAAGTGACAGATGACATTCACTGTAGGATATGTAATGTTATGCATTTGGGCTGTAGAAACAAACATGCTACATATATACTAAATGGGAAACTACTTGGGGAATCCTTATTAGAGAAAGATTTAGGAGTACTGATAGACGATAGACTTCACAGCAGTGTGCAGAGTCACTCAGCTGCTGTATGAGCAAATAGGGTACTATCCTGCATTAAAAGAAGTGTAGATGCACTGGATGCAAATATAATTATACCTCTAGATATGAGTTACAGTTTTGGCCACCAGTTCTTAAAAAATATATTATTGAACTGGAAAAAGTGCAGACGCGCAACAAAACTCATTAAGTGATTAGCGGATCAGAGGTATAAAGAGAGACTAGCCAAACTGGGTTTGTTTACATTACAGAAGAGACGTCTAAAGTGGTGATAAGATTAGTATAAACAAATATATTTGAGGTCAATATAAAGAACTCTCCAATTAACTATTTACTCAAAGAGCTGAGCTAAGAACAAGAGGCCATCCATTAAGACTAGAGGAAAGGTACATTCAACTAAAACAAAGGCAAGGATATTTTACAGTAGGGGCAGTAATGTTATGGAATTCTTTTGGATGCTGTCTTTAAAAAAAGTAATGAATTACTGTCTAGCACAGGACAATATTGAGAATTATGACATTTGGCTTCAAAAGCAGATAGGATGTTGATCCAGGTAATTATCTGACTGCCATTTGGAGTCAGTAAGGGATTTTTTTTTTACCCACTTGGGCTTAATTGGTAATGGCTTCAATTTGTTTTTTTGCCTTCCTCTGTATTAACAGGAGTGATTTGGCATGGGCTGGACTTGATGAACGAATGTCTTTTGTCAGCTTCATCAACTATAAATGTTAACAGACGTGTAAGAGTTAGCACACAACAGGTAATGTACACACTGGGCCTTATGCTTTAAAGAAAAGAGGAACAACTCTGGAGGAAACCAAGTACACCATGGGAAGAAATAAAAATTCTCCACATTCCCATTGATATAAAGGGGGCATTTAACCTCTTGAATGATAGAGAATTCGCCAGTGCATTGTGAAGCCTTGTTTATAGCAATGGGAAATTTTATCTGTCCTGTATGATGCACAGTTGATTTGCCCTAGAATTGCTTCTCTCTTCTGAAAGGGATAGTAATGTTTCTCAAAAACAGCAGCTCCAATTAATCTTCATAGTATTTGAGCCATAGAGAGTGTAATTTCAATACTGTCAGAGTTGTGGTTCAAGAGTAATTGAAGGATAAAGTTTCCCCATCCTGCCCCTTTTACCTAGTGTAAGCCATCTCTTCTCAGATTTGGAATCTGGTTGCTAGACCAGACAGAAAACAGCAGGGGACAATCTTCTTCCTATGAGAATAATGAAAGTCCTGCCCCCCCTTGACAAGTTTTTCAGTTTTTTTTCCTTATCTTAATTGAAGATTGTCCCTCTCTGCAATCTACCTGGACATTCCCTGCTGCTCTGAGGTGAGCAGTGTTAGATCAGTAAAAGGGATGGGAGGGGGACACTTTGTCGTGGACTTACTCTTGAACTACAACTCTGACAGAATTGAAATGACACTCTTCAAGGTCCAAATATTATGATGATTAAAGCGGAACTTTCACCCAAATAAAAATAGATTTAATCCGATGGCTCTCAGTCTACTATTTTTAACGGCTATATTTATTTTAACAAAGTCGGCGTATTTAGAAAGTTATTTAATGTAAAAGAAATACCTGGTGGTGTCCTTCCGCTGCACACTACGGTACACTTTGCACCGCTCTGCTCTCCAGCCCATCCCCTTGCCGGCCAGAACCCAGTAATAAGCCTGCATTGCATGTGTAGGACATGCGCATATGGGCTCTGGCCGGCAAGGGGATGGGCTGGAGAGCAGAGCGGTGCAAAGTGTACCGTAGTGTGCAGCGGAAGGATGTCACCAGGTATTTATTTTACATTAAATAACTTTCTAAATATGCCGATTTTGTTAAAATAAATATAGCCGTTAAAAATAGTAGACTGAGAGCCATCGGATTAAATCTATTTTTATTTGGGTGAAAGTTCCGCTTTAATTAGAGCTGCTTTTATTATGAAACAGTACTATCCCTTCAAGGCCCACTAATGTCTACCTCCCATGACAATGATAAGACTGTGTAGTGAGGACTCTCATACACTCCAGCTGTACCCTTTTGCCTGCTACAGCTCCACTTTTTAGGATGCATTAATGGCCACAATTGATATTTGCTGGTGTACTGGATTTCTATAGAGTATACAATGAAGGTCCACAAATTTGAGGCACCAGATTACCAAGGAGCCCAAGAAATCATGCCTAGAGTTCTTGTTTTTAAATGTACATTGTCACCCAAAAATGAAAAGGACTCAAATCCATTACAATAGTATGTACTCCTAGACAGCATTTTAAATGTTTTTTTGGTGAGAAAGTTCTAAAATCTTTCAAAGTAAACTGTAAGTTTGGCCACTTTATCAGGCCTGTAAAAAATCATAATAACATAAACAGAATTGACTGTTTGGAGATTACAACCCACCCAGTTCATAGAAATATAAAATTTAACAGCAGATAAGAACCATTCAGTCCATCTAGTCAGCCCATTTTCCTATTGTACTGTAAAAACCTCAAACCTTATTTGGTCCTTGGTCTTATGTTCGGAATAGCCATATGTCTATCCCATGCATGCTTAAGTTCCATCATTGTCTCTTCTACCACTTTTGCAGGTAGGCTATTCCACTTATCTACTACCCTCTCTGTTCACTGAAACACCCATCTCTTATTTGTTTACTTAAATCATGCCCAACATTGCCCTTATCACTTGTATATACAAGTGGTCATACACAGCTGCCTCCAGATTAATAGCAAAAGCATGTTTATAATATATTTTGGGGGCTATTCACTATGAAGTTTTTTTTGTTTGTTTGTTTTTTAACAAATGTGGGCTAGGAGTACATGATATTTAAAAGGCTATACAACCCCTTATTTTTTCAGCAATAATGTCTCCTAAAGCCAGAGCTCTCTTTTTTCCACGTACTGTGGTCTGTGCCAGCAGGCCACTTATAAAGTCTCTTGTTCCCATGCCCAGGCGTCCCATACTTATTTTGTTTACTTAAGCATAGCTCAGGAGTAGATCATTGGGTTGCAACTAAATCGGCAACTAAGACGTAAGGAAGGGGAAGAAAAAAGAAAGGGCATTTGGTGAGTTTATACTTTTCTGTACGATGGAGTTAGTTTTGCACAGAATTGCTCCTCTTTGTGCAAGTTGTTATTATCATCAGCATCATTTATGTATAAAGTGCAAACTTATTCTGCAGCCCTATACAGTAGGAACTGTGGGTCTGTTCTCTAGAAAAAGGCTCAATGTGCAGTGACTTCCTGATTGGGTTGTGAGTGGAAAAATGATACAGAAAGGGAATGTGACTGGATGGAGGTTGTATAGGCTGGCTCTCTGGGTGATGCAAGAGGAACAATTTGTGCAGCAAACATTGTTCTGTATAAATTCAATATTTAAAATAGTTTTTTGAAGTGGAAGATTTTACCATATTAACCTTTTGAGTCAAATAACATGTTAAAAACAATACAATTTTTTTCTTTATCTCTGCTTTTTTATTATAGAGTGTGCTCTCGCTCTCTCGCTCTCTCTCTCAAACAAAGGGACTAAATGGCACTTGATTATCTTTTTTTAAACAGATTAATTTACTTGGGTAGGTGTATTTTGTATATCAGGTGTATGTACAGCTTTGTTTTGTTTGCATTATATCTTCAGTTTCTCTGTTGAAGTCTGTCTTTAGGTCACACCTTCTTAAAATGATAGTCTCCAGAAGACCTGAATGGATTGTAAAGGACACTAACTTAATAGATACAGCTGACTACTGTTAGAAAGACACCTGCTGAGGAAAGCCGTTATAATAAACATATCCATAGGCACTTATACTTTGTACATTTCCCCTTTAAGGTGAAAAAGGTTATTTTAAAAAAAGTATATTTCTCTTATTTCCAATCAGGGACTTAGGCAGGGTACTCTATATTTAAATTCTGCACACTAGGTGTGGCCAGTGCAGCTGAGGCTCCTCTCACATTAAGCTTCCTTAGTTGGCTAGGAAATCCAGTTTTCAGTAAAATATAATGTTGGTCTGTAAAATTTGAGGTAAAAAAAAATTCTCTGCCAACTTATTAACGTCACCTACACAGTACTCTCCCAAACATTCCACTGGTCCTACTCAGTCTAGACGCTGATAGGACATTTGATTGGCACCACTGGCCAATACCTGTTTGATGTCCTACAAAGCTTTGGGATTAGGGATGCTTTTCTTTGTGTGATCCAATAGCTGTACTCTTGCCCTGCCTCGACTTTACAACTACCTGCAGTGGTACAAGACAGGGCTGTCCATTGTCGCCCCTCCTCTTTGCCATGGCAATGGAACCGCTTGCCCAAGCAATCCGTTTATCTCCAGACTTAGTGGGTATCAATTGCACAGTGACCTGGCTAGTTGGCAGGAGTTCAATGTCTCCTGGATGGGTCGTATCCACTCAGTGACGATAAATATACTCCCTAGACTGCTGTATTATTTCCAAACCCTACCAGTGAAGATTCCGGTTGCAACATTGCTATCTTTCCAATCTGCAATCCTCAATTTCATATGGAGAGGTAAAAAAACATTGATATCTCGCTTTGTGTTAATGAGGCCTCCACTCGCGGGTGGGTTTGTGGTCCCGGATCTCTATTGATATTATCTTGCCACTCACCTAATAGCTAATATTTTGGTTCCAAGACAGACGTCCCTCAGTGGACAACAATTGAACAGGATTCCGTGACTCCAATTATGCTTCCTGGACTGCTTTGGAACCCTAAGGGTCCCCCTGCCCAGCATTCTCCCTTGCTGCCATAGGTTCATTTCAATTAGGGACTCTGCGAGCAGAGAGGGTGCTTCTTCCCTCGTTTCTTGCTACTTCGTCAAGGCTTATGCCAATATATGTTAACCCAGCTTTTCTATCGGGCATGCACCATGGTTCATTCCCTGTTTGGAAGACAGCGGGTCTTCGCTTCCTACATAATCTCTGGAATAGTGCATGTCTGAGCTCCTTCGCTGGTATTTGTGAATTACATTCAATCCCGCACTTGTTTTTTTACCAATATCTACAAATAAGACATTTTTTGAATACTTTATCTCCCACTCTTGCCTTTCCAACATTGATCCCCTTTGAGAAATATTCTATAGGCTAAGCTTGCACTATGATGCGTATTTTGACACTAAATAAGCTACTGGATGCCTCTACATTGTCCTTTAAACATAAATACATGTTGGCATGGGAGCGAGATCTGGACCTGGAGATCCCCGAGGCCACTTGGTCTCAAATTTGGAGTAATGCCTCCAAATCTTCAGTCATTACAGCAACCAAGGAAAACGCTTACAAAATCTTGCTCCGCTGATAGTACACTCCTGCTCGGCTGCTCTCTCTTAATCCTGCCTGTTCAGACCTTTGCTGGAGGGGCTGTGGTATTTGAGGAGATATCCATCACATACGGTGGTCCTGCTTGCTCATTCAGGCTTTCTGGAACAAAATAGTACAGCTCCTCCAATAAATTATTATCAGTAACAATACCCCTGGACTCTATTATCATGATATTGGGTGCATCCCCCCTGGGATTGTCTAAGCATGTTTCAATATTGGTCTGTCACATCCTCACTGCTATCAGGTGTTTGATTGCACACGTGAGGAAATCTGCTGCTCTCCCATCCCTATCCCAGCTCCTGTCCTGTGTACCTCACATTAAATATATGGAACATCTGACCGCTAAACTCAGAGGCTCTGTGGATAAATATCTAGCAATCTTGAGCATTTAGGACTTAGCACTAGAATCCTCGGTCCTCTCTGAACTTTGATCCTTTACACATCTGCTTGGTATAACTGTGGCTACATGGCCACCCCTATGTCCCCTACTGAAGTCCAGCCCTATATTGCTGTCTCTCCACGCACCCCTCTTCCCTTCTTCTTCTTCTTCTTTTTTTTTTTTTTTTTTTTTTTTTTTATGTGTGCGTGCGTGCGTGCGTGTGTGCGTGCGCATGTGTTTGTCATAGATCTGGTGTGCTTGCGCTGGCTGCTCACTTTCAGCTGCCTTTTTGACATGTCGAAGACAGGTCCTGAATATAGCTTAATGCACCATTCCTATGACTTTTCCTTATGTTTTCTCAACGCTGATCACTGTATGCTGTTGGTTATACTGTTTTATATAAACTTATATAAAACCCAATAATAATTATTTACCTTATAACCTCATTTCGAAATGCTTTTGCAGATGACCAAGAAATGTTTGAAGATCTCTGCTCTCCAAAAGCTGATAGAAGAAAAGACACAGGCTCACTCAGCTGCTGAAGCCAGGAATGTGGAACTGGAGCAGGAGATTGTGGTCAGTCTGTCACTTTCTTCTTGTTCCTAATATTCCTTTCTGGGAGATTTGGTTTTGTTGTAGATAAACATAGTTCCAGAGCACACAAGTGAATTGCTGAACATTTCTTCAGATGTCCAGAAAACTGGAAACTTGGTGCCTCCAAGCTTCTAAGAACCTTTAGGCATGTCCCTGCAATGCCTAGTGGAAATTAAAGTCCCTATAAACAGATAAGTACTATCTGCCCCACCAACTTATTGTATCCCTTTTCTGACACCCTTAGAGACACCTCACACCTTTTTTTATTTAACCCCTTGAAGACCAATGACATGCCAGGACTGTCAAACGTTCCATGAGTTAAGGACTGGTGACTGTCCTGGCACTTCATGGGTTATATTGATCAAGGTACTCCTCCAGGAGCGCTGTGATTATGACAGGTCTAAAACTGACTGCTACAAGACCAGAGCCTCATCTCCTCTGGACCAATTACAGCCTCTCGCGGTAAGCAAGTATGTGTGATCTTACTTGTCCCGGCTCGCCAAACAAAATGGCCTTGGTCCTTAAGTGCACCAAACCCCTGGTCCTTAAGGGGTTAACAGGTATTCTCCTTTACTACAGCTAACACCCATGTAGGTCCCATTCTTTCCACCATGTAGTACCCTTGCGTATCCCTTGCTGGTATCCATTTGAAACTTGCATGCAAAAGAGCGTACAACTACCCAATGCATTCAGAACATCGTTGTGATTAAAATGGCCACATGAAAATCTCGCAACTAGCACTCCAACTCCCATCATCCTTGGTCATCGATACCCAATCTCTCTCTCTCTCTCTCTCTCTCTCTCTCTCTCTCTCTCTCTCTCTCTCTCTCTCTCTCTCTCTCTCTCTCTCTCTCTCTCTCTCTCTCTCTCTCTCTCTCTCTCTCTCTCTCTCTCTCTCTCTCTCTCCTTGTGGCATAACGGATTCTCAGAGAGTGCTGCCTTGGCTATCTCTCCCTTGTTATCCAAACATTGCGCTCTGAGCAAAGCTATGCTGTTACGGATGGATGACGGGAGAGATAGCCGAGGCAGCGCTGTTTGAGAATCCGTTATGCCACAAGGGGAAAGCAGGTGTAACGATGACCAACATGCTAAAGCTGAGAGACTTCTGATTTACTAAAGAAGTGTGAGCAGAGACTGAGTGCTGATACACAGAGAGAGTGCACAGAGGCTGCTAAAATAGATATAGCACAGATACACCAGAGAGAGAGAGAGACTACTGTTATACAAATAGACTGCAGCTGTTCTGGTGCTGCTGGTGTAGAGAACAGCACTGATGTAATGCAGGAGTGTAGAAAGATTGCCGACAGCACAATAGATTATCCTGTTGTACAGTCTGCTGGAATATACTAATATTATACAAAGAGAATGAAGAGGAGGGGTTCTGAGAGAGCACAGGTAGATTTCTCATCTGCAGATGCAGACACTTCATGTACCCTGCAAATGCTGTTTCTGTGAACAGCAAAAGTTCAAAGCTGTTATGTGCAGCTCGTTGTGACATTGCAGGCTGCGATGACCAACATACTAAGGATGATGGGAGTTGGAGTGCTGCTCGTTGTGAAATTGCAGGCTACGTTTCAAGGTGTGGCATGAAAATCTTGCGCTGTCCTGCACTGCGAGATTTTCATGTAACCATTTTGATCACAGCGATGTTCTGAATGCATTGTATAGTCGTATGCTCTTTAGCATGCAACTTTTAAAAAGAGAACAACCTTTCTAACACGTTTACAGATCTCTTGTTTACCTTTTTTGCACCCTTACAGATAACATAGTAGATAAGGCTGAAAAAAGACATGCGTCCATCAAGTCCAGCCCATGCCAAAAACACCCCTATTGATCCAGAGGAAGGCAAAAAAAAAAGCCCTCTGGAGCAATTTCCAATGTAGTCCTGTGTGTGTGTGTGTGTGTGTGTGTGTGTGTGTGTGTGTGTGTGTGTGTGTGTGTGTGTGTGTGTGGGGAGAATTATTCCTTCCTGACTCCAATTGGTAGTCAAATAGTTCCCCGGATCAATATCCTATTTGCTTTTAAGCCATCTGTCATAATTGTCACTATTGTTCTGTGCTAGATAGGCATCCATTGCTTTTTTAATGCAGTTGCATTATCTGCAAGCACAACATCCCGAGGCAAAGAATTCCATAGCCTTACCGCCATTACTGTAAAGAATCCCTGCCTTTGTTTTAGTCTAAAGCGCCTTTCCTGTAGTCTTAATGGATGACCTCTTGTTCTTAGCTCAGCTCTTTGCATAAATAATTCATTGGATAGTTCTTTGTATTGACCTTTAATGTATTTATAGATGGTAATCATATCACCTCTTAGACGTCTCTTCTCTAATGTAAACAAACCCAGTCTGGCTAGTCTCTCTTTGTAACTCAGATCCTCCAATCCCTTTATCAATTTTGTTGCACGTCTCTGCACCTTTTCCAGTTCAGTAATGTCTTTTTGTTAGAACAGGCGCCCAAAATTGTACTCCATATTCTAGATGAGGCCTAACCAAGGATTTATACGAATATAGGATAATATTAGCATCCCTTGCTTCTACACATCTTTTTATGCAGGCTAGTACTCTATTTGCTCTTGCAGCAGCTGAGTGACTCTGCACACTGCTGTGACGTCTATCGTCTATCAGTACTCCTAAATCTTTCTCTAATGAGGATTTCCCAAGTTGTTTCCCATTTAGAGTATATGGAGCAAGTTTGTTTCTACAGCCCAAATGCATAACCTTACATTTATCTATATTAAATGACATCTGTCACTTTTCTGCCCATTCAGTTAGTTTATCTAAATCCTTCTGTAGGGAAAAAAACATCCAGCTGTGTATGTATTTCCTTACATAGCTTAGTGTCATCAGCAAAGATTGAGATGCTACTTTCAATTCCCACTTCTAGATCATTAATAAACAAATTAAAAAGCATTGGTCCCAGGTCTGAACCCTGCAGCACCCCACTTATAACCTTAGACCAATTTGAAAAAGTTCCATCTACAACAACTCTCTGCCATCTATCATTTAACCAGTTCTCAGTCCATGTATAGATAACACCGCCCAAACCGAAGCCTTCTTTCTGAAATATAACAACCCTACAGTTACCCTTCTTTCCATTTCTCACATGTCCTTCATAACACCCTTACAAATCTTTCTCCACCCACCATCTAATACATTTATGGATCATGTTATTGCCTAAAGTCTCACACTTATGGATCCCCTTTTTTTAATTGGAAGTGGCTTCAATGGTTCTTTTTTTTTTTTTGAACTTGATAGACACATTTCTTTTTTTCAGCCTTATCAACTATGTTATGTTTGCTTGGCACATAGGGAGGGGTAAAGACATGCTGTATGCCATCTGGTTGTAAAGACATATGGCATACTCTTCTATCAAACCTATTGCACTAAGTTGATTCATTATTTACATTGTTGGTATGTAATGCTCACCTTTCATGTTTTTCAGAAATATAAAGACCAGATTATACACTTGGAAGAAAATATCAGCAAAGAACATGATGAAGTTATCTTGGCATTTGAGAAATCAAAAAACATCCACTTAGATCAACACAAGGAACTGATGAAGCAAATTGAGCATGTAAGATAATCCAATTGTGCATTGACCTTAATTCTGATCTCCTGATTGGACCTGGTGAAATGCCAGATGCCTCTCTGTGTAAAACTTTGTCAATGGTGTGTTCTCTGTGTCCTCCATATAGATATGGGCAGCCAATTCCAGTTCACAGAATGCTTTGTTTGAGCACATCATATTTAAATGTATATAAGACGATTACATTGTGGGGCATTAGTTTTCCATTAACTTCTTGAAGATTGTGTTGTGCAGCCCTCTGGCCCTCAACAGATTAATGGATCAGTAAAGTTGTATTATGAAGAACGGTGGGTATTTTCAAGCTGAGTAAATAACAGTTCTCCACAACTGGGTGATGAATTATTCAAAAGTTAATACAGATCAAACTGCCATGCAGTGGTGGAACTGTTACTATCCCTTGCTATGGTGCACAGTAGCCTTTTGTTCACCTCTTTTATAGAATACAGTAGGAAACTGTCTGGCCACCAGGTGGCACTGATTGCTCAGCATGAAAAGCAGTAAAATGTACAGTACTAGTTTTAAACAGGCTCGGTGGCACAGGCCACAGTGCCACACAGCAACCTCTGCTGGTGGCCGGAGCCTCTCTTCTCACTGGCGGTGCTGCAGTCTTGCACAGTACTGACTGCCCAAACGCTCCATGGCTGATGCGGGGCTCTCCGAATTCAGACAGTCATCCTCTCTGCACACCTTCCTGGGACCAAGTGGTCCCAGGAAGGTGTGCAGAGAGGAATCCGGTTTGAATTTGTATCGTCCCACTCCATATCAGCGTGGCGTGTTTGGCAGTCAGTACTGTGCATGACTGCAGAGCAGGCAGTCTCTACTGCACATGACTGCTTCTGACAAACATCCTAGCAAATTATAATATAGGATGTTTTCGTAAGAAAAGTTTACTATTCAAGTTCTTGTATGCTGTATGTTGGTCTTGAATAACATTTGCACAAGATGCACCTTTTTCTGGATTGTTAGTTCTGTTCTAAATTTGCTTTGTTTACTCTATTATTTCTGTAGCTTCAATGCCAGTTGGAAATAAAGAATCTTCAGATAACAGAACAAGACCATGCTATAACGGTCCTACAACAAGACACAGTATCAAAGCAGCGACAACTGGAATCCCAGAATCACCTCCTCACGGAAACTAGAAGGGTGCAGAAACATCATTATTATAGTCTCTTGCCCAGGAATTTGCAGCTTTAGCTCTCCCACTGTTGGCGATTACAGATGCCATCATTAGTTGGTTAGGGATAATGGGAGCTGTAGTCCCCATAGATGAGGAGCTAGTGGTTGCCTAACAGTTTTAATCAGTGCAACTGAACAACTTACAAGAATTGTAGCAATTCTGGGGCATACCAACTGTACCATGGGGACAAATAAAAATTCCCCATATTTAGATCACTGAATGCTGGAGCGGTCTCCAACACATTGGGGGTTATGCACTAAGGTGTGATAAAGAGGTGATAAAGGGGAGATGATGTCTCCAATGATATCTCTTCTCCAGTTCCTATGTTATTCTATGGAGAAATCTTAGTGCATAGGCTCTATACAATAACATAGAAACTGGAGAATTGATATCACTGGAGACGTCATCTCCAATTTATCACCTCATTATCACCCCCATTGCTTCTCAAAGCATTTGTGATCTCTCTATTATTCAAGGGGTTACATTTCCCATTTAAATATATAGCAATCTTTATTTCCCATTGATGCATTTGCAATGCATTGGAGACCTCTCTCTACTATTCAGGAGGTTTAAAAGCACAAGATAATTCAGTGGGTCTCTGTGCAATTAGTTGGCTACAGTTCTTTTTAACACATCAGCCTCATTGGTTCGTGTGTGCAAAAGAAAACAGGAACAATTAGCATCAAACGAACTGCACCTTAGGGCACAAATACAATTTTCCAAATTTCTCATGAATTTAAATTTGGCTAATTAACCTCTGGAATGCTAAAGAGGTCACTAACGCATTACTTAGCAATGCATTGGAGACCTCTTTAGCATTCAAGGGGTTAAAATCCCCAATTAAATCCATGGGGATTTTCCTGTTTCCTTTTATATATTAAGCCCATTGACTTTTCATTGAATGATTTGGTTAACCCTTTAAGTGCCAGAGGAGTATGCAACGCATTGCAGAGCAAAGTGTTGCGTACTCCCTCTCGCACTCAAATGGTTAATAAAGAGATAAGCCAACAATGTGTTTACACAGATCTTAATATCATTAGCTGCAGTTTAGCACTTGCCTGAGGCTTTTTAATCTTTTGAGTGCCTGGGAGGTATCCAATGCATTGCATCAGAGAGTTAACGGATTTGTATCCTAACCTGAATGTGAGCACTCTAATCTTTCTCAGCTTATCGCATCAAAAAGAAGAAAGATGGGTTTGATCCCATTCCCCTAGCTTCATTCTGCCTCATTATTGGTTTATTTTAATTGTTAAAGGGGTAGTAAACACTCACTAAATATTGTAGGGTCTGTCTGCTAGGACATGTTTCATTCAAATGTTATTACAGAGCAAACTTGTATATGGCACTGTTATTGCTGTCTACGCATAACTTGTATTGCAGATACAGGGACACCACAGTCAGCAATAGTAAAATGGTCAACTTATCAGATATTAAAAAAAAAAAATTAAATGCTTAGAAAATATGTGGTCTTCAAAACTTTTGAATGAAGCATCTCACATAAATGGGAAAATCATGGCTTTACTCTTCAGAAAAGTCTCTATAATGTTTAAATTTTTTAATACTAAACATTTATAGCTCTTTTGAAGAAACATTGCAGGGGAAGCACCTTTATGTAAAAATCAAAATGACATTTCAAACTTCCTGACTTTGCATTTTTTTGTCAGGAGCTCAGTCTTCAGACTAAAAACACTGGTGATGCAATGAGATGTCTTGAAAACCAAATGGAGGCTGAAACGATCAAGGTAAATGTATTTTTGCAAAACAAACGTAATATATGTGTGTGTTTGTGTGCATGTGCGTGCGAGATATATAATCAGTGAAATCTTTTCATTGGTTTGCCAAAAGGGTTAAATCCTTAATTGTCAAAGAGACTGCTGATGCATTGCAACATAATGAATTGTTGACATCTCAGGACCTCAAGCATTAGACATCTAAAATAATTACAGAAAAAAAGCATATGAATTTCTTACATCCTATGTGGAACACAGGAACCATAGGGGTAAGGGAACCCACCAGCCAGATGGCAGGGCACTTGCCTTAAAAGGTTCTCCTTCCCTGATCCACTTTTCCACACCAGGCATGTTCATTGTTAAAAGTTACCACAATAAGAATGGAGCAGGGCAAAGATTCTCTCTTAGTTAGCCTTCTTACTTGTTTTTGTTCAGCTAGGATGGGCCTATATAATACCCTATTAGGTGGGCTTCTGTCACTGGTCTCCATTTTTGGTTAGAATCAGAGCAAAGACTTCAGGGGATATTGGTTTGATGGATGATGGCTATTTTCAGCCCTCTTCTCACATTTTCTCTGCTTAGATAATCTGAGCAATCATCAGGCACCTATATACCATGAAAGTGACTTCTCAGATTAGATTGGCTTCCAGACAACAGACATGGACATCCTCACATCCTGTGCACTCTGAATGAAGGAATCCTGACCTCTTTAATCTCCAGGCTCCAATATACCATAAAGTGACTGAAGAGGTCAGGATTCCTTCATGACTCATGGGGGGGGTCTGGTCCACCTCAGGCAATAGGAGGTCTTCTACGACTTTTCCGCTGCTTGTATGCTGTTTTGGTGGCAGACCAGTAGTTTTTGCAGGTAATTTTGGAAGGGTACTGCATAGACTAAAAGTTCCTTCCTCCATGTTGTTTTTTTTCATGTCCAGAGTTCCTAGAGCTTCTGAGTGGAGTCATCTTCTTTAGATGCAGTCTCTTCTCTGCTAGAAATACAGGTTTTAGTACCTGTTCCTTCTCAGGAAAGGTTCAAGAGATTCTGTTCCAACCTGTTCATACAGTTGTAATTAAAATTATTCAACCCCCATTGCAAATCAGGTTTATTGTCAAAATTTACAGACTTTCAGCTGTTTGCAATGAACAAAAGCAATTCAAATAGCTCAACACAACGAATGCTTCAAGTGATTTCCCCAAATTCAACTGAAAATGCAACTTATAATGACTTCTCCAGTCTCAAAATTATTCAACCCCTGCATGGCAAGCATCTTTAGTACTTAGTAGAGCACCCTTTTGCTGTTATGACCTGCTGCAAATGAGATGCATAGCTAGACACCGGCTTCTGGCAGCGTTCATGAGGAATCTTAGCCCATTCCTCATGAGCAATGGCCTCCAGTTCAGTAATATTCTTGGGTTTGTGTGCTGCAACCTCCTTCTTCAAACCCACCAGAGATTTTCTATGGGGTTCAAGTCAGGTGACTGTGATGGCCACTGTAGAATCTCCCAGGCCACCTTCTGCAACCAAGCCTTGGTGGAATTTGAGGTGTACTTGAGATCATTGTCCTGTTGAAGGTCCAATGATGCTTCAATTTCCTCACAGATGGCATGACATTTTCTCCTAGGACTTCCTGATACTTAAAATGAATCCATTTTGCCTTCCACACGCTGCAGGTTTCAAGTACCAGAGGATGCAAAGCAGCCCCAGAGCATCACCGAGCCACCACCATGCTTAACTGTAGGCAAAGTGTTCTTTTCAGCATATGCTTCATTCTTCTTCCTCCAGACATACCGCTGATTCATCGGTATCCAGTTTTGTTTCATCATTCCACAAAACAGAATCCCAAAACTTCTGTGGCTTATTTATGATTTTGAGCATTTTGGAGCCAAGTTTTCTTGTGCTTTTGGGTCAACCAACCACTTGAAGCATTCATTGTGTTGAGCTATTTCATTTGCTTTTGTTTGATTTGTTCATTGCAAACAGCTGAAAGTCTGTAAATTTTGACAATAAACCTTATTTGCAATGGGGGTTGAATAATTTTCATTACAACTGTAGTTACGAGAAAAAATATTGTACTCCGTCCTATTTCAGACTTCAAGCTTCCCAGCAGTTTTGTTCTCACTCCCCAGCTCAAAATGGAGTCTTTGCCATCATTTCCGCCATGTGATATTTTCATTTCTCTGCCCTTCCGTTTTGGCTGGGTTTCGGTATTTACAAAGGTCATGACTGCTCTGACATGAACATTCGCTCGCTAGGAATCTCTGACTCTGCAGTCATGTTTTGTTGTCAGGAACTTTGGCCAAGAAACAAAACTAATTAGCATTCTGTGCAAGGAATTGGCATAAAGTGTTGACCATCATGTGTAAACTTTCCTTAAAGGGTTAGTAATGTTGTTATATAAAAGAATATAATATTGCAGCTATTACAAAAATAAACTAAACAATCCCAGTCCCATGTCTCAAACGAGGCACACTTTGTAGACCTTTCCAATGAAGTATTTCTTTTTACATTGCACTTTTTCATCTCTGCTGAAGATCCTCCTCGATTCACCCAACACACATCTTTACAGCTGACATCAGGGAAAGCAGAGGGAGGGGAGAACTTTAGCATCGTAAATTTCTCAAACCATAAAGGTTTGAGAGATTGGACTGGGATCGGTTAGTTTATTTTTGTAATAGCTGCAATATTACATTTTTTTTTAAATTTAATGACATTACTGTCCCTTTAAGGACCAGTGACCGTATAAGTGTGGTATCAAAAGAAAGCCCTGCTTTAACCCCTTAAGGACCAGCGGTCCCGGGGTGTGTGGTCCATTAAGGACCAGATAGCAAAGTTTGACTTGCTGGCCCACGTGACTGATCATGTGTGCCGGCACGCAGAACAGGGGGACTGAAAGAGATTGCTCCGGTCTTGGAGTGATCAATTTCAGTCTCCACTATTGCTCACAGCGCTCCTGCAGGAGAGCTGTGAGTAAAAAGCGTGTGAAGTGCCAGGACTATCACTGGTCCTTAAGTGCAGGACAGCTGTGATGGTCCTGGCACGTCGGTGGACGCGAAGGGGTTGAAAACAGTGTGTAATTTGTGTGGCTGGAATTAGACTTTGAAGGGAAAAAACTGCTGAACAAAGACATAGTCAAAAAGGTCAGAATTGCTCCAGTCCTTAAGTTCAAACTACCCCAGATTTTCCCAGTCCTAAAGGGGTTAAATTTACCTTACGGTGACATGTCAAATTAAACCCTTTGAGTACCAGAGAGGTTTTCAACGCAGTGCATTGGATACCTCTCTGGCACGCAAATTGTAAAAGCGAAGGCACTGAATGTGAAGTTGCATGTTCTTGGCTGATAGGTTAGACAGCTGGAGTCAGCACTGCAATTATGCAAGGAAGAACTGGAGTTGTATTTGCATCAACTAGAGGACAACAGGGAGAGCTTTGAGAACCAGATCAAGAAGAAGTCTGAAGAGGTAAGCACAGTGTTTTACTGATTAAAATACTCCCTATTTTTTAACAAATGTCTCCTAATGTTCCTGTGTCTTATAGTCTAAGAATTCAAACAACAGAATTGCTTTTATTCCTATCTATAATGTGAAACAAACACTTTGTAATGACTTGTGTGATTCTGAAAGGGCTTTCAAAATTTCCTATATTTTTGGTAGCCATTCCTTATTTAAAACCATAGTATGAGATACTAGAGTTTGTGCAAATTAACCAGCACTGACCCACATAGCCTATTGTGTCAGATACTAACATTGCACTCTCCCAACTGCTGCTTCCTACGAGGAAGTGCTGGCTAATTTTCATAAACTGAAATATTACATAAATGGAAACTAGTCCTCAATAATTAGGAGAAAGAGACATTTTAAAGACTATTTCCACAGGAATATCTGGCTTTTAATTTGATTAACCCCCTTAATGGTCGGTGATGTGCCAAGACCGTTACGTTGGTCCAGATTTTAAGGACCTGTGACGGTCCCAGCATGTCATGGAATTCTGGTATAGCAGTGCAGCTGCACGCCGTGCTGCCATCCCAGAACTCAGTGGTCAAAACAGCAATAAAAAAGTGCCGTGGTCCTCTAGGACCACCCATCTCTGGACCACGTAGTCATTAAGGGGTTAAGGTACGAGTCCTTTAATACTGCAGTCCTGTGCATCTGTCTATATATACGTTGTGCATAAAAAAGCTTATGCATTTGCTGAGCTCTGTTTAAGTGAACAAGATAAAGCCACAGAGAAGAACCACGTAATAATGTTCAGATAACAACTGCCATGGTACAACTGCCGACTACAGCACAGTTATAATGCAATAAATAAATACAAATTATAATAATAATTAAAATAAGTAAATATAACATATATCTGACTACTGTATGAAGGATAACTGCCTTGGTAAATTCTCAAATAAAGAGCCCCCTCTAATTCTTTGAGTCCCATAAGGGTACACAAAACATTGCTTTCCCCTCTAGCACTCAAAGGGTTAATAAATACATATTAGTCTAAATAAAATGAAATAGCTGTGTTTTATTTTACCTGAATATTTGAATGTATCAGCTGCACACATTGCATAGAATGATGGAAGAAGACCATATCCTAAATTTAAATTAAACCTACTTTATTTTTGTTCGCTTTTTTCTTTAACCCCTTGAATGCTCCAGATGTCTCCCATACATTGAGAAGGGAATAATTAAGGTTATAATGTTGAATAAGCTGAATTCTTTTTGGGGTGTGTTTCCCTTTAACAGTCTGGTTTGTGTGTGAGGACACGAGTGGAGCAAAGTCACAAGTGGAGTAATTCCATGGCAAACCAGCAGAAACATAAGAGACAAATGCAAATTTTCACTGATTTAAATGATCTAAACCCCTTGATTGCTAAAGAGGTCGCCAACTCATTGCTTTTCATTGCATTGGAGACCATTTTAGCAATTAAGTGGTTAAAGCCCCATCTACTTTTGGCACTGTGCATACGATTACTAGTTTTCTAACCGTGACATCCAGTAATGAGGGGATTTATGAGGCATGTGTCTGTACACAGGTGCAGTGTTTGCAGAAGGAAGTAAAGCTAAGGACTCTGAGTCTTCAGGAAACCAGTGAAGAAAATGTGCGCTTACAACAAACTCTCCAACAGCAGCAGCAGATGCTACAACAGGGAACAGTGCGGATTGGAGATCTAGAGGATTCTCAGGCCGAGTTACAAAGACAGGTGCAGTAGTGAGGCCTAACATCAACTGTTATCAATCAGTCTTCTTATCCGTTATACTGGTTGCTTATACTCTAATGTAATTGTTTCTAAGCCTGTCCCCAGGAACCCCTAACAGGCCATGTGTTTAGAATTTCCCAGCTTGGAAGCAAGTGAGTTAATCAGATGCTCAATTATTTTATAATCTTCCCTGTGCGCAAGCAGGGAAATCCTAAAGACATGGCTTGTTAGGCACCCCTGAGGAGAGGCTTGGGTACCACTGCTGTAGCATGGCTTATCCATTTCAGCAGAGAAATACATTTTAAAATCTTCAGTACGCACAAGGCTATACCGCAGGTCTGATTTTAAACTGTGGACTGTCATTTAAAGGGGAACATTCACCTCTTAAAAAGTTTTTACCATATGGTTAGTTATTAAAGTAGTAGTAGGAAATGTTTGTTTTTTTTTTTGTTTGTTTTTTCTTTTTAATTTGCCTACTTTTAAAGATATTTAATCTTCAAACTGTGCACTTCCACGGCACGCTGAATCTTCGGCATAGCTCTTCATGACTTCCCAGTGCTATTTAATTCTCCTCCCACCTCCTCCCAGCTGCCCCAGGGAGCACGTTTACGCTTCCCTTCAGTGTGCTCTGAATTCCTTCTTTTGCCCCAGGGAATAAAGTTGAGAAACATTGTGCTAGGCCATTGGCCATTGATTGCCAGAGAGGTATCCAACACCTAACTCTCTACTATTCAAAAGACTGAATCAAAATTCAGTCCATGAAAAGACACAACTAAATGACACCACTGCTTTTGCTTTCTGTGAAGAAATGCAGTCCATGACCATAAGTTATTCAAAGACCGAACAAATGCATTTTGTCGTCTTTTGTGAGCGAAAATAATTCTTTAATTAAACATCTCCCAGAAGTGGGAACACACTTGTGCTATGCAGCAGGTAAAAACCTATAATAGGTTTTTGTTTTATAACAAAACATCACCATTACTTTAAATGAACCCTAATGCTAAAACACAAGTTGCTTTAACATGATATATTTTATTGTAACATTCATATTTATAAACATTTACATACCTTCATTGAGCTAAACATATATGACAGTGCTTTCCAGACCTGTCCTCAAGGACATTAAAGGAATAGTAATATCTGCAATAAAGTAGATTGCCAAGTCTTCTATAATGTAAAACGAACACATTGCGCTATATTTAACAACTTACTTTTATGTAGGACAAAAGATAATAAATGTAAAAAGATCCCTCACTCACCCCTTCAGGCCACCTCCCATTGAATCTGCAATCTGGTCCCGGGACCAGACGGATGCAGCGAGGAATAAAACTTAAAGGGGAACTACCACCCCTCAATAACTTAAGCGTGACTGCTCATCTGGCGACTAGCTGCTTAGTAGCGCTAGTCGCCAGAAATATTACCCGGTTCTGCAGATATCTGCGTTTTACCGATGGTGACAGGAGCAGGAAGCACGGACGTCTCTTCACAGTGACGTCCGTGCGCCTGCGCTGTCAGTTCCTTTTGAACCGCGCGGTTCTTTTATGGAGGCTAGAATATTGTAGGTATTAAATAAATAATCCAAAGCCTGTATTTCTTTTTGCAATAACTTTCCTAGTTTAAGAGTAATCTCGATGTAAACATTACCCCTCCTGCCCCTTTTAGCTACATCAGCACATTTCCAGAGATGCCAGATGTCAAGGTCTTTTTTTTCAGGGTGTCGCTCATGCTTTCCCTGCATATAAGGCTCCCACTCTCAGGTGGGATCTTAATCTGGTTTTGGGAGTCTTGCAGAGGACTCCCTGAGTCCTTGGCTACCATTCCTCTATGCCTTCTGACGTGGAAGATGGCCTTTCTTCTGGCTGTGGTCTCTGTCCGCAGAGTTGCTGAATTGCTGGCCTTCTCCTGCAAACCACCTTTCCTGGTGTTTCACAGTGCACTGTACTGAGTCTGTATGTAAGACTGATGATTTATTTGTCATCCCTGAGGGTCCTAGGGCAGGTATGACTGCGTCCAAAGTCACTATTGTGTCTTCGATTAAGTTCCTTTCAGCATTACAGTTCACTCCACCAGGTCTCTTGGGACCTCCTGGGCCTACAAGAATCAGGCCTCTGAACAGCTGTGCAAGGCGGCCACTTGGTCTTCAGTGTACACCTTTGCCAAACACTATTGTGTTGATGTTCTGGCTTTGGCTGAAGCCAACTTTGGCAGGAAGGTCTTGGAGGCAGTTCTGCCTGTTTAGGACCTTTACATTCCTGTGGATTACCGTTCTTTAACTGTTTGAGCCCAGTTGGCTTTTGTTCTTGTGTACTGTGATATTGTTTTTCAGTGTCTGTTGACACTTTGTTATGTTTGCGATGTTTTTTGTCCTCGATAGTCCTTGGGAACTCCGGTGTCATGGGGACCGAGGCTTGGTCCTTTCCTTCTCTTCCCACCCTGGTAACTTAATGTTGGTACATCCCCGTGGTACCTGTATGTCATATTGGACGACAGAGAAAAGAGGATTTAATCTTACCTGTTAAATCCTTTTCTCTTAGTCCATATGACATGCAGGTCTCCCACCCAGTGAAAGGGTCCATGCTTGATCTGTTTTAGCTGGGCATAGGAGTCTGCTTGGGTCTGCTGCTCACAGAAGTTTTCCTTTCTTCTTTCTTGCTGTCCTACTTAGTAGGCTTGTCTCAGGTCTAACTGGGGCAGTGCTAGTGGGATAGCCTGATAAGGAGGAGGGGAGGCTCCACCCACATCTTCTTTCTAGAAATGTTCCAGCCTACAGGGAGGAACTGTCGCCTCCCCATGGTACCTGTATGCCATATGGACTAAGAGAAAAGGATTTAACAGATAAGACTAAAATCCTCTTTTGCTTTAGTTCCATTCTTGTGACCTTTCTAACTTCAGCACTAGGATTCACAGGCACTGATTTTACATATGAAGAACATTTTATTTGTGTAGATCTGAGGTTGTCAGTTGTTGGATCCCCAGCTATTGGGAACTAGAACTTCAATCATCCCCAACCTACCAGTGACTAGTTGGGGACAATGGGACTTGTAGTCCCCAACAGTTGGAGGTCCAATAATTCATTACCCTTATTTACAGTGTATGCTTGTGGCATTTGATGCTAAGAAAATAAATAAAATTAATTAAACCAGGTGTCCAAACTGGAACATGAAATTGAGAAGCAAAGGTCCACTTCAGAAGAAGAGCTGAGGAGGACTGAGGGAAAGCTCCATGCAGCCAATCAAGAACTAGAACTAAAAACCCAGCAAGTTGTAGAGCTGAGCAGCACGCTAAAGTAAGTTCAGAAACATTGAATCTTTATAGAATGTCCCTATTAAAAATTATACAATAATTCCATCAGCCACTTGAAAAGTAAGCAATTGTATTAACCAAGTAGAAATAGAATATTCATGTACTGGGAAGATATGTTGGTATAACAAATTTTGATCACACAGGGCTTGGTCACAGACATACATATAAGGCCTGGCTGCCTGTCCAAATCAAATTATTTCCCCAGTGACAGAAGGTTCTGTCTGCAGAGTCCTCAGTCTAAAGTAAATTGGTTCCCTTTTACTTTGGATATGGCACTGGTAGTTACTGTGGGTGGGCAGTAGAGCTCTTTTGCAATACTGGTTCAGACTGCACATAGAATAGCAGTCCTCTTTCTGACAATCTCTGTGCCCATTACATGGTTCTGAATTATTATTATGTATAATATTTGTGGTGCCTATTACTAGTTATCTGATATTTAGTTTAGCTGAACATTTTTAAGTGTAGCAATTCCCTCCTAATGCTTTCCTATGGTGATTTAGTCAGATGAGACTTGAACTGGACCTGTCAAACAAAAAGCTGTTACAAGTGGAGGAAGAGCTCATTTCCTGGCGATGTGATGGACAAGAACAGACCAACAGACTGAGTCAGCTGCAGGCGGTTTTACAGAAAACACAAGTGGAATTGGACAAGAAAGCGGACATCAGTAAGACATGAAATTATTCGTATCATTTTGAATTTATTTTCACTGGTGTCATAGCATTAAAATAATCAGGAATGCCCTGAAACCTGGATTTGGCTGAACCAGTGTGAAAAACAATCACTTAAAGTGTAACTGTCACACACAACCTAATTCAGCAATTCTGGGGCAATCCAACTGCACCACAGATGACAAACAGAAATTCCCATTGATTTAAATGGAATTTTTAACACTTTGAATGCTAGAGATGTCTCCAACGCATTGTGAAGTAATATGTGGAGCCATCAGTCAGTGGGTCAAAAACCCTTATATGGTACTAAAGTCCAATCTATGAGTATGAGTATATACTAATGAAATATTGATATTTTTCCTTAAAGGGATAGTAATACTTCGGTTTAACTTTATTTTATTTTGTAGGCATTAAAAAAACATGAAGAATGATACAAGTCTTATCTCTCAGACCTTTATGGTTTAAGAGATATTCACAAACAAAGTATCCCCCCCCCTGTTCAACCAGATCAGAAGGGAGCTGCCCAGGTAGACTGCAGAGAGGGACAATCTTCAATTAAGATAAGGGAAAAAGCTGAAAAACTTATCAAGGGGGGGAAGGGCTTTCATTGTTTTCATACAAAGAAGAGTGTCCCCTTCTGTTATCTGTCCTGTCATACAACCAGATTCACATCTGAGAAGAGATGGCTTACACTAGGTAAAAGGGGCGGGAGGGGGAAACTTTGCTTGTGAATATGTCATAAACCATAAAGGTTTGAGAGATAAGACTTATATCATTCTTCATGTTTTTTTAATGCCTACAAAATAAAATAAAGTTAAAACGAAGTATTACTATCCCTTTAAATTAGTTGATTAATATGTAAAATAAAACCACACTAAAACAGGTCACTTGTTAGTAGTCCGTGAAGATGCTTAAAGTCTTTAAAGCTCAGTCAAAGTAGCATAATGTCTCCACTCTGTTTCCTTTATGCTGCTATCTTCAATAATGGTCTTGTACAATTCAAATTCCCAAACCTGAAAACAAGAAGAAGCGCAACAAAAATAGGGGAAACACTACTAAGTGTAATAATTTGTTACACCAATAGATAAATAGACAAAAAATGCACACTCACATTGCCCTCCTCTTGGGTTTTATGCTTCACAAAGTCCCCGCTCTTCCAGCCACAATACTGTGTCTCTTCAACGTTCCCTCCTGCAGTGTTGTCTCACCATATGTAGTTGTTCCGCTGTTTGTCCGGATGACCTTAGAGCCAGTGTTACTGATATTTAGTTTACATTAGCACTCCTGGCTACCAGGTTTGGGAGACAATAATACTGCACCACGTATGTTACAGTTCCTCACAGGGAGCCAAGCTAAGGGACCGGTATAGAGTGCACTAATTCCCAACGTGTATTGTGGAACACTGCCCACTTCCTCAGGGGAAAATACAAGATAGACCTCTGTAGTGGTATTATTCTGATCTCTGCATACGTCTGAGCAAATGAATGATGCGCTTGCAATAAGATTGTATTTTTTAGAGTCTTAAGAGTTAATAGATGACAAGTAGTGACTATTGGAATTCAAAGAGAAGCAGTTAGACCTCCGGTGCGATTATCATCTTCAGCTCCATATAAATCAGTTTAGTAACACTGTTATTCATAACATTCGAGTGTGTACTTTAATATAAAGGTCAGTACACCTATTGTACCCTTATATTTGAGAATACATATGTTACATATATGATGAGAATTACGCTATAACATTTATATATGTACTTTATAATAATAGTACATTCTCTGTACTCTTGCAGTTGTTAATGCATGTGTTATCTGTGCCATGATAATTATAAATGGCTGCCTTAGTTTAACTTGAGTATATTATTGATATCAATGTTACCCCGTTATAGGGATCATTGATGTATATTTGTGAAAGTACTCATTGTGCCAATTATTTGATCAGACTTAGCTATAATATACATGATCGGCGATTTAATAAATACACACATCACTCCATTTCATGTTTTTATGGTGTCTTTACCATTCTCCTCCCTTTTTTTTTTCTTTGTTTTTAACAGGTCACCAATAAAGAGTTGTTTATTATTTTTTCTTTTGTATTTGCCCTGTTCATTGGCAGCAGTGCTACTTTAAAGGAGCAGTAAACTTTTATTTATGAAAACACATTTTATAGAGTATTTCCTGCTAAATAAAACAAGGTCACTTTAAAATTTATAGCAGTTCATATAATCAGCAAATGAATTTACTGTGTTTTACTTCCTGATTGTTCTAACTGACAGGAAGTGACAGGCAGTTTCTATCACATTCTATGGAGAACTGTATATGTCTGACTTTCCTCTCCATTAGAATCTAACAGGAAAACTAATTAGAATTTGACCACTAGAGGGCACTGCTAATGTAAAAATAAAAATGGGTTTAAACTGTAATAACTCTGGAAATATAAATCTCTCAGCAAAGGGAGTACCCTTATTTTACTCAGTAGGAAAATCCCTACAATATATATTTTTTTTTCATAAAAAAGTTTACTGCTCCTTTAAGAATACAATATTGAGTGCCTAGTAAAGTGGTTGGTTCTTTTCTATCCTCTCCTTTTGTTTGTTTGTTCTCCACTGGGTACCGTCACCTAACCATGCGTAGTATCTAGAATTGATTCTCACCGGTGCGTTGAATTTTTCTTAGTAAAATTAACATCATACATGTAACTGTGTTTTGCAGTGAGTGTGCTGGAAGAGAAGTTGCATAGTACAGAGCAGAATATTAAGCAAAAAGAAGAGATGGAGGCTGAGCTGAAGACTTTGCGGGAGAAATTACAGAGCAGTACAAATCAAATAGAAGAATTGGAGGAGACGCTAACAAAGACTCACCTGTCTTTGGAGGAAAAGCAGGTTATAATTCAGAGACTTACTGAAGAACTGAGGTGAGGCACACTTTCAGCAGCTTTTAGAATATGCAGCATTTAAAGAACAGTAAACATTTTTATGAAACAATTATATTGTAGGACATTTTCTGCTAAGTAAAATTAATGTGCTCCTGCTCTCACCAAAATAATGTGTATCATCAAATTCCCACACAAATTTCTAAAATCACTTATGCGTCAATGATATACAGAGAAGGATATGGCTATTATCAGGAAGTGTCTTAAACTACAAGTCCCATAGATGGGGGTAGTCTGTCAATTTTCAAATGTTTGAAATACTCAAATCGCTGATATGCAGCTAGTTTCCAAGTAGTCATAAGGGCTCTTGACGTACATACCAAATAACCCAAAACAGCATGATCTTCTCTAAGTGTAGTAGAATAGGAACAGCTGTACAATTCCAAACACAACCCCCCCCCCCCCCATCCCCTTGCAGGGTACTCACATTATGGAGCAGTAACACTAGAGCCTGAATTATTTCAAAAGTTCCTGAGTGGTAAAATATTCCTTCATATGGGAAGGAGATAACAGCGGCCAGTGAAAAGTTTGGACAGCATTTGGAGAGTGACCGTGACTGGAGGTCAGATCTAGTCAATGCCATCCATCCTAAAGGCAAGACAGGCCCTGCAAGGGGGGTTGTGTTTGGAATTGTACAGCTGTTCCTAGTATACTAGAATTGTGCTGTTTTGTGTTTATAGTGTACTCCCATTGCTGGGAAGTGCATTGTTCCAAAACCATCACTAACAGTGCCCTCTAGTGTCAGGACAGTTCACTTACATTTAACTTACATATCACTTAGTGTTCAGGCAGGTATTTTGTTGCATTCTATGGCAGGAGCTACAGTTCTTCATAGAATACGATTGTTCCAGCTTTAGCACTTTGTGACAGTTTGAACATTTATAACTTATGAATAAAACAACTGCCAGTAGTGGTAGTGCCCTTGTTTTACTCTGCATGAAAAACTTTAGAACATACAGCTTTTCATAAAAAAATATTGTGCTTATTTCAAAGATGTGAGCAACATATTGGGAGTAATTTATTGTTCCATCTAAAGGGGTTATAAACAAATGGACCATTATATCTAAATTATGATATCATAGAGGGGATGTGATATATATATATATTTTTTTTTTTTACTACCCCTCCTAAAGAAATAATAGAAGAAATTTTCACTGTATAAGATCACATTCCATTTTCGTTAATAAATATGTTCCATACAAATTCAGCTTAAAGTGGAACTAACAATGTCATGACGTGATTTTGAAAAGCTTTTAAAATCATATATATTTATGTTGGTCATTCTTTATTTAAAATAATAGTTTCATATATTAACTTTATTTACCAGTTTATGCAATTTAGGCAACACTAGCTGGTACATTTGGTTCTTGTTCAAGCATGGTGGTCGGCTGTAAAAGGAGCAAGACCTTAGTTTCCAACTGTCATTCTGTGGCTTCTGGATATAAGTATAATCCTGCTCTATTTTACTGCAGACTCAGTTTTACATGTGACATTCTGACAGAACCTATCCTGGTAACATTCTGTGCAACAAGTCTCTCTTGCAAAAGTCACCTAGGGTGGAATGCAAGAAAATAGAGAATTAGCTGTTTTTGAATTCCATAAATGTATGTGCTATTTGTGACCACATTTAGAGACAAGTAACATATTAACAGTTTGATACTGAATAACACATGCTCCTAAATTAAAGGCAAAATTAGCCAGATGTATGAAAGTATGTACTGTTTTGCTGAATTAGGCACAATCCTAATACTCACAAAATGGTGGAGCCACACTTGCTTCTTGAAATGCTTCCACTAAAAAGAGCACACATTCACTAATTTACAAAAAGTGTACAATTCAGTAACATTTTTGCATCAAAAGTACATTGTAAATAGTGATTGCCAATCATCCACACTCATCACTTTCAAGCATTTCCTAAAAACCCACCTGCTCAAGGAGGCATCTCAGTAACAATATTCTTCTTGTGAACACTGACAGTCACATCAGAATCATTCTGCACTTCCTCTACTGAAGCCTTGTACTTGCACTTATCATTATCTTCCTACCATATCTGTATGTTGTCATGATTACGAATTGGACTGTTAGCTCCTTGGGGCTGTATCCCCCCCCCCCCCCCGCTAATAATGCAGTGATCTCTTTTTAGCCTGATTCTTTTATCCCAGGCCTGTATTTTTGTATTGCACTATTACTATTTCTGCAAAGTGCTGTTTCCTTGTATGGCTGTATATATAGATACATACAATAGTGATTGCATGTGTTTCTTGCACCCTGCCCCTGAGGCCTTATTAACTAAAGAAATAAAGAGAAATTATGGAGCAAATGAAAGAGAAAATGAAACTTCCAATAGATTTAAATCAGGCTTCTCAATGTATTGCACACCCATCTAGATTTCAAGGGGTTATGATTTTGATTCTCACCACCAGTCCTCTGGGCACACCAACAGGTCAGTTTTTCACAAGCAGCTCAGTCACAAGGACTGATCCACTGATTACTCTCCTGTTGCTAAGCAGTGATCTCCGGAAATCCTGACCTATCGGTGCACCCTGGACTCTAATATTGAGTCTCTGTATTAACCCAATGAGTCCCAGAGAAGTATGCAATGCATTGGATACCTCTCTGGCACTCAAAGAGTTAAGAGCTGGTCTAATTGCAATATTTTTTATGTTTATTTGTTGTTGTCTTCCAGGGAGCTTATGAACAAAAGAAAACTAGAGCAATTCTGGGGCAAACCAATCACACCATACTGGAGAAATAAAAATCCACAAGACTCTTCTTGATTTATACGGGGCTTTTAACCCTTTGAATGTTAGATAGGTCTCCAATGCATTGCAAATCAATGCTTTGGAGACCTCTAGCATTCAAGAGGTTAACCCTTTGAGTGCCATATGGGATACACAACACATCAGAGCAATGCATACCGCTCTGGCACTCAAAGGGTTAATATACCCATTTATATCCATGCCAAGGTATAAATAGACCCCAGGCATGTAGACTGCTTTCTAGGCACTTCATTTTCTTTTGAAAATATGACTCCAGGGGGGATTATGCACTAAGGCGTGATAAAGCGGTGATAAAGCAGAGATAACTTCTCCAGTAATATCACTGGGGAGATGTACTAATATGTGATAAAGCAGAGATATCTCACTTCTCCAGTTATTCTATGGCGCCAATGCACTAACATTTCTCCAGCTCTGGAGATCTTAATGCATAGGCTCTGTAGAATAACATAGGAACTGGAGAAGTGATATCACTGGAGAAATCATTTCCACATTATCACCTCTTAGTGCATCTCATCCCAGGACTCGAATATAGAATACAGTATGTTCCTTAGAATAACCTAGAACATGGATAAATGTTCTTTGTTTGTGGTAGAGCGCTACATCCAGGTTTTATAGCCACAAGGCTAGTAGTGTTTTGTTGTGTAATTGCAGGACATGTAAGAGTGAATTGGAGGACAGAGACCATGAACTGCTCGATATGGACCAGGCACTGAAGGACAGAAACTGGGAGCTAAAGCAAAGGGCTGCGCAGGTGACTGTGTGACTGAAGGAAATTATGTAGCAACATAGTTGATGAGCCTGAAAAAAAGACATGTATGTCCATCAAGTTCAGCCTTTGTTGATCCAGAGGAAGACAAATAAATATTGAGGCCATTTCCAATTAGGCCCAAAATGGGTAAAAAAAAAAGCCCCAAAACTTGTTGTCAGCTTGGTCATTCTTGTTTGTACAATAATATATAATATATAGCTTATAATTTTAAGTTCTTCGCTACTAGTGAGACCTGAACAGTTACTCGCCACTGCAAGCCAAAACATACCCACCAGGGCTGAATTTCTACTCGCCAGAGTTAAATTCTCACTCGCCATTGGCTAGTGGCGAGTGGAAATTTTGAGATATATATATCTCATGTAGATGTTGCTTCTATGTATTTATAGGTCCCTTTTGTTTTTTTCAGAATGTAATTTAATCTGTTGTGATAACTGTGACAATGGGATGTGGTGGTGCTAAGACAAATATACCTACCTTCTATAGACATGTAATGTGTGCAGTGGAACTGTTCTCATCTAGATGAATATATAAGTGCCTTTTCCTAAAACCATCACTAGTGTGGTGTCACTTTTTTTGCTACCTGTAATGATAATTTTTGTTTAACGTGTGATGGGAATGTATTTTGCAGCTAACCCAATTGGATATGAGCATTCGGGAACACAAAGGAGAGATGGAACAAAAAATTATTAAATTGGAAAGTACTTTGGAGAAATCTGAACTGGAAAACAGGGATTATGTTAAACAGGTAAGAAAAAGCTAAGAATCATATTTATGACTTTAAGATGTGAAATGAACATTAGTCCTGTTTTTAGTGTTGTCTGATGTAAGAATCTCCATAAAGGTTCATAGTTCTAGATTTAAGCCAAAAATGATATGAGAGGCTCTGAGCACGAACAAAAGCACAATGGCCTGTTCTCTGGCTAGTCACCGCTCAAGAGCATCACATTTTAGCTCTCTAGTGCCATTACAGAGAATAAATTTCCACATACATATTAGACTAATCCCACCCATAAAGGCGGTCCAGTACCAAAATGATGGGCAAGTCCCCTCTGCACGGAAAAAACAGCTAACCCCAGACGTACGTTTCTGCCTTATTTGGGCCTCGTCAGTGAGGTGCAGCTGGCTTCCCTAGGCACTGAGAGCAAGGGGTCCACGTCTGGATTACCCTTTACACTTAGGGAGAGACCCTAAGTGTTTCGCAGAAACAAGCCAAAAATTATGTGAGAGGCTCTGAGCACGAACAAAAGCACAATGGCCTGTTCTCTGGCTAGTCATCACTCAAGAGTGCCTAGGGAAGCCAGCTGCACCTCACTAACGAGGCCCAAATAAGGCCGAAATGTACATCTGGGGTTAGCTGGTTTTTCCGTGCAGAGGGGACTTGCCCATAATTTTGGTACTGGACTGCCCTTATGGGTGGGATTAGTCTAATATGTATGTGGAAATTTCTCCTCTGTAATGGCACTAGAGAGCTAAAATGTGATGCTCTTGAGTGGTGACTAGCCAGAGAACAGGCCATTGTGCTTTTGTTCGTGCTCAGAGTCTCTCACATCATTTTTTGGCTAGTTCTAGATTTAGGTGGTTTATTGCTCAGTTGACACAGCATGATTCCATGTTCACAAAGCCTACTTTAATCAGTGAGGCAATCCACATATTCTGAAGGATAATATGAATCATCAAAAAGAGACTAATGATAATTACTTACTTTTTTGGAAAAGTCACTCTATTTAACATTTCATTCTCAATTCCCATGTTTTTGCCACATTATTTGTGTCAAATTAAATCTGCAATCATGCGCACTTTGATAGCAAATGCTGGATAACTACAATGCGGTTATATTCACATTCCACCCATAAGACTAAAAGCTTACTTCACATAACTTCTGGTTTAATGTTGCCTGATGTTTTGATCTTTATGCTTCTTGCAAATGGGTGACAGAATTGGCACAGCACCTTGCAACATTTCTCTTACTAGTGTAACCTCCACATCTCATCACAATGAAGGAGGAGCATGTCTGATGGCTGGCCCAGCTGATCACCAGCCAATATTACTGGCTCGTTCCCGCGTGGGTCAACTGTTAATTGGAGGTTTTGATGAGGAACTTTCAACACAACTTGCGTGTGAGGTCTACACTGCCAGGCAGACTTGGCTTACTGCAACTCGTCTGTATTTCTGAGGGATCATAGTTAAGTTGCAATATGCTGAACTTTGGTTCAGTCACAATAGGCAATAGTCACTCATGTGAAAGGCACCATAGTCCAGCATAGGTGATGCCCATGTGAAAAGAGGTCTTAGAATTGCAAACCGAACAAATTATATAGACCTCACTGCTCTGAATGTGTTTTTAAGTGGATTGGATAATACAGACGTCACTAACACATCAGTAACTCTCTGGTTTAGATAATGTTATAAATCTCTAAATTATATGTTAGATTATTTTGTTAAGGAAAATTACATTTGATCTACTCAAATAATAATTATGTATGCCAGCTTTAGTAATAATTATAGATCTTTCACTAATAATGTTTTCACAGATTACATCTATAGATGAGAAACTACAACACACAAGAGACCAGCTATGTGAAAAAGATTTTCAGTTGCTGCAGAAAGATCAAGTTATCAGTCAGCTAAAAAGCAGCATTGAGAGAAATCAACAAACCATAGCAGATATGGAAAAGGTAATTGTTTTTGTTAACCCTTTGAGTGCCAGAGAGGTACGCAAAGCATTGCAGAGCAATGCGTTGCATACCCCTCTGGCACTCAAAGAGTTCATAATTATTTTTTTTTAATGTATGTAAAAATCAGTAAAGATGCATCTGCTTTTTCATTAAGTTCCATCTCGTCAAATACTGTTACAAAATAGCCACCTATGAATGCACTCTGTAAAATACAAAAATGGTACTGGTAAACGGCTACCAGTGTATAGGTCAAGGGCAGCGTTATAGCTGTTGTTGGACTACAACTCTCATCATTCAATAGCCAGCAGTTGTTGGTGAGAGTTGTAGTCCAAGAGTAGGTGAAGGGGCACAAGTTTCCAACCTGTAATCCAGCTAATGTCATAAAATTATAAGCAGACTTTGTCATAGCTATTAGCACTGTGCTTAGCTGTCTACAGTACCTGGTTGAAGCTTAAAGGGGAACCATACCCTTAAAATAAGTGGTTCTTAATTAGTTTAATAAAATAACTTGCATATAAATTGTCCCTTCATATAGCAGTCCATTATATTCTCTTTTTTTCCTTAGAACCCAGCCGTTTAACCTTTGTAACTGAATTAAATGCAGATCTAAAATGGTGCACAGAAAATAGAGGCAACTGCAGATACTGTACAAAAAATATTGAACCCTTGGAGTACCAGAGGGGTATGCCATGCATTGCAGAGCAATGAGTTGTTTACTCACCTGGCACTCAAATGGTGAAATATATATATTGGTATTTGCTGTATAAAGGAATCCAACCTAGGTAACTGTTTGCAAAACAAATTTAGGACCTCATGCATAAATTAAATGAGGATCAATTCTGGGCAAACCAACCACACCACTAGGGACAAATAAAAATCCTCATGGATTTAAAAGAAATAATACCTTATACTAATATTTTTTAAGAAGCGGTGCCTAAACTGGTGCCTAAAACCGGGGTTTATATAGAGGTAGAATTATATTCCCATTCCGTGGAGCTCTAACTCTTTTTATACAGGATACTACCCTACTGACTCTTGCAGTGGACTAAAAGCCCCATTTAAAACAATGGGAGTTTTGAGGATTTTTATTTTCATTTCTTCCCTATGGTGAAGTTGGTTTGATGCACAATTTTGTGCTACTCTTTTCTTTTGTGCATAAGTCACTTACATCTGCAGGTATAGTTCCTACTTAATGCATTATAATGTATTTTAGACTATGAAGGTGCAGGAGCAATGTATCTCAGAACAGCGCAGAGACAGCATAGATCTAAGCCAGCAGATCAAAGCTGCACACGAACGGATGCAAATCACCTACCAGGAACTCACGGAGACCCGACAGCAGCTGGCAGAGGCTCAGAAAGAATCAGACAGGCTTACACATAAGCTGGAGGGAATGGATCGCCTGTCCAGAGAGAAGGTAACCGTAGCAGCACGCTAACTAGTCTAAGCACCTCAGGCTGCTTTTGGACTTCCATTGACACCTGATTTGTTTTTATTACTTTCCTTGCTATTCAGTCATTTTGTTGTGAAATCTTGCACAGATCCCTTCAGAGTACTAGAGCAGTATTTACAAAGCCAAAAGGGAGAAATTCTGGAACTAATCAACTGAACTATAGGCGAGGGAAAAAATAAATATATATATATATATATATATATATATATATATATATATATATATATAATATCCATCCCTTGATTTAACCCTTTGAGTGCCAGAGGGGTAGGTTAAACAAGGCTTTTAGCCTCCGCGATCACTAACGAGTTGTTCTATGCATTACTCAGCAGTGCATGGAAGACCTCACTAGCATTCATGGGGTTAAAAGACAAATTTAAATTAATGGAAATTTTTATTCGTCCCCTATGGTGCACATGGTTTGCCCTAAAATTGCTTCTGTTTCGATCCCTAAATACGGCCGTAATACAGTACCACTTTGCAGTTAGAGCACAGCCCTGCAATGTACATCTGCTAGCCACTAAGATCAGTCTTTGGGATCTTGTTCCACTTATTTAAATCATTTATAATTATTATTAATATTATTATTGCAACTTTTTCCCTGACATTGAGTCCAAGAAAACAAAAAAAGGCACATATTGAATAGAGAGTAATGGGAAATTACGTTTGCCTGTCCATTTCACAGGTATGTTAGTCTGTACATGTCAGTGGAGACAGATGTATCTTACAGATAAGCATCGTGGGAATTGACTGTGAAGGAATGCTGGGCCCTATGTATACAGGCAACAAGTGAGCAGTTCTGGGGCAAAGTACTGTCAGCAAATAAACACTGCCCGATTTGTTTATTTTAAATGGGACTTTTAACCGCTTGAAGGCTAGCGAGGTCTCCAATGCATTTTGTTAAAAAGCATTTAAAATAAGCTGCGGAGTAAAGGCAGTCAGTGTAATGCTTTGGGAGTTAGAGAAGGGAAAAAAGAGCAAGAATCTGAAAGAAACTGGGGAACTAGATTCTCTGAGTGGGAGAAAGTACTAGCTTCCGCACTGAGTTAGCCGCAGGTAGGGTTGAAAACATTGCTGTAAAACAATGACAGCCTTCATTTGCTGGTATTTTCTTCTTATTGGATCTAAACCTCCCAGTGGAACGAAGGCTAGTTTGCAACTGTAGCTGCTGGAATAGAAGTGGCAGTGAAAAAGATCTTGATAAAACATTAAATGTTGGCCGTAAAAAGCACTGCATATTGAAAGGATAGTCAAGGGCTAGGGAGAGCTGGCCTGCTGCAGTAGGGAGAGATTTATATTGATAGACAGAGATCTGGCTTCTGGTATAGGAGGAGCTGGAGTGTGTTACAGTCATGCAAGGGAAATGGAGATGCTTGGGTAAGAACTCTGGTAGAGCAAGAGAGTACTAGTTGCTTGGTTAGAAAGAGAGCCACCTGCAAGGAGAGAGAACCAGAACTACAGTAAAAGAGAATTTCTGAGGAGAAAGAACTACTGGTGAGAGAGCTGTGAGTGAAAGAAAATGAGAGTAATGAGGATAGGGGAGGGTAGACTGAGTTGGTTTCTAGGGGATTGGCTCACTGAAGAAATCCCAAAGGTTGATGAGGATCTTTTTACTTTTGAATGTGTGTCACAGGAGACAACACTTTGTGAACCTCTGACTTGAGTAGCACACAAATGCCACTTTAAATACACATACTGTAGACCATATCCATAACCGTAAGTCCATTGCTTTGACTTGGCAGCTGCAGCACATGAAAGAAGAGCTGGAAGACGCACAAGACACAATTTCCAATCTAAAGACAGAACTTCAGGCCAGGAATGAGGTGATCAAAGCAACCAACGAAGTACTAATTCTGAAGGTGAGTGTACACGAACAGTACATATACCAGAGGTGGGAAAACAGTGGCTCTCCAGCTGTGGTTAAACTACAGTCTTACAGCTGCTCCCCACAACTGGCAAGCACTGAGGTGTTTCACACCATCTTTTGCACTGTAGACACATAGGCTCTTCTGCAATAAGCTACAGTGCTACAGAATTGGGATAAATAAACATTCCTAAAATTTGCCATTGATTTGGATGGGGCTTTTAACTCCTAGAATGAGTGAGCTCTCCAATCCACTGTGAAGGAATATCGCTAGTATTCATGGGGTTTAACCCTTTGAATGCCATAGGTGTGCATTGCAGTCCCCACTGGCATTCAGAGGATTAACAGTACAATGTAAATAAATGGGATTTTTTATTTGTCTCTATGGTGCAGCTGGTTTGGCCCAGTATGTCTCCTCTTGCATAAGGCCCATAGTTTCCAGTATAAGTTGTATCGGCCAATATAGCTATATTGGGACATATATACAAAGACAGAAGTGAAGCAGTTTTGAAGCAAAACAACTGCACAGTATTTATTAAATGAACAAACTGAATCCTAGAGACATTTTCTTCACATTGCTTTCCCTAGGATTTCTCCCAAAAACAAATTTTCCCAAGAAAACAGGGAAACTATAAAAACGATAAGGTGGAAAAAAATATACAGTAACATTAGTTAAGTGGAAGGAGCTTATCCCCATGGTGTCTCCTTTGGACTAAGTGAAAATGAAATAGTCCTTATTTCTGTCTTTCTTATATTCCTCTCCTATAGCTCTCCTTAACTCACGTCTGTTTCTCTCTTATATCTAGCTTTCTCTCTCTGGTCTCTTTCACACAGGCAAACTCTTACAGACCCCGTGACAGTTCTGTCACCTCCATGTATCTTCATTCAAATCTCTCCTGCACTCTACCGCCAATTGGAATGCAGGGGAGGTGTGTCTGATGGCTGGCTGACTTGAGCACCAGCCAATTTACTGGATGATGCCCACGTTGGTCAGCCATTCATTGGAGGTTGCAATGAGCACCGGAACTATATGTTGCAAATGTGAAAGGTCTGATGGCTGCCCCCTAGGTTGCCATGCAGAATTTCTTTATTGTAACTTTACTGCATTCCTATTCGTAAGGGACTTTATTAAGTTACACAAGGTGGTACTTCATTGTGTTACCTTTCAACAGGGGCAACAGATCTGAAGCAGAATTTCTGCATTTATATTGCCTGTGTGAAAAGTGCCCGACTCACTAACCTCTCTTCGTGTTTTAGGAATCAGAATTAACAAGAATGAAGGCTCGCATTTCAGGCTATGAAAGGACAATGGGACTCAAACAAAAACAAAATGCAGCCATTCCTCCTCCAGCACTGTCCAGTGACTACAATCCCCTGGAATCCTACAAACTGTCTGAAACTTCAGACTCTAAGTACTGGAAAATGCATCACTCTGTAAATGCTAGTGACCTAGGCCTGACAGACATCAGCTCACTGGATCTTCCTAAAAGCATTATTGGTGATCTTAAAGACATGGAGCTACCTGATTCTGCTACAATAAAGGATTCCAGTAGACTGAGTCCACGTGTGTCCTCTGATAGTCTGAATGAGACATCATTTAATCCTCTGACATATTCAGTGGATGAGAACTGTGACACAGCCTCAGACTGTGAGGATCTAGGCACACTCAGTGGGATGCTGAAATACATCAAGAAAGAGATGAGAAAATCTGAAAACGTACACAAACTCAGTCCAAGTAAGAATGTGTGGACTGAAGACTGATGCCTCAGGAAAAAGGTTTGTGTCTAGTATATCAAACTATGCAACCCACTGAGACGCTGAAAATATCTCCAATGCTGTGTTTTTGTGATGCACTGAAGATATCACTAGCATCCAAGGGGTTATTGCTTTCCTATAAATGCATTCAGCAGCATTTTTACCAGGAGGGGTAATTATTAAACTGTGCAGCTACTGTTGTAATTGTTCATGTTAAAGAAGCATTGTGGAAGTCTCTTATTTACTAATTCATGATTTATAATTCCTACATACGGATTGGCTTGTAAAATAACGACTAGGGTATCTAGCTTCTGTGGCGCAATTTAAATAGAGTGTTAGTGCGCTCTGAACACATTTTTCATGCCCTTAATATTGTTAATATGTGCCAACAGGTTCCCGCACAAAGTACTACAATTTCCAAACCAGAGGACCTACTGCCTTTTATCAAGTAATATTTCAGGTGTTAAACAGAGGGACTTCACAAATTTCTTTAAAGAGTTAGTAATGGCATATATAAGTAAAAAGTATTATTGTAGATATTGAAAAAATAAGGGGGTGGGGAGGGGCAAGCTGCCTATGAGGAAAGACATGCTTTCTCTAGCTCTGGGCCATGGCTGTTTTCTTATGGCGTAGCTGTTTTTGTAATATTTATTTGGGTCCGACTCGGCGAGTGGCAGTTTTCTGCGATTGAAGTTTCCCTAGTTAAGGAGGACATTGAGCATTTGTTGACCGGGACGGACCTTCGAGCCTTGGTTGTGGATCTACAGACCATGATACGTGAGGTGTTGGTGAGCACTGTGCTGCGAGATCATAGTCTTGTTGATCTGGAGCACCAGAAGGAAGTTTCTACATATCACTCTACGATTTCGGAGTATATGCTGGACCCACAAGCTTATGGCCCTTGTTCCTCCAGACGAGAGAACTGCTGTTATGGAGAGTCCACGCAAGAATGGTGGTTTGCGAGTTTCTGTCCTACTGGGGGCTGCTTAGGAGATGATGTAGACAACTACCCCGGCTTCTGTTTTTTCATAAGTATCTGGAGCATTTGGAGCCTACATTGCTGATGGGTTCCTGTGACATGCTGTTGATGTCAGATCCTATCCCTTCGTCTCTTTATTTAGGAACTATGTGGATTGGACTGGATGCTTCTTCCACGCTGACCAGTGCAATGTCTAGGTGGGCTGATTTTCCGTGGGACCCAGGGACCCCTGTCTCTACCTTGATACTTCCTTACCTGGCCTTGGTGCTGTCTGGAGGACTAGTTAAACCCGTCAGAGGTATTGTTCATTTGCTTGTGGAGGACTTGAGGATACAATCTAGTCCTTTTGTGCAAATTCATCCGTTGGAGACCCTGACTTAGTTCACTATCCTATGTTTGCTGCATCCCTTCGAGTGCCATGGTGGTCTCCCTCCTTGGGCCCAGGAGGGTTGGCCACAGACTGAATTGTATTATGTTATAATTGGGATTTATATAAGAGTTTATACTTTGCTAAGGCAGGCATTTTCTATATTGAGTTATGGATATTTACATTACTCAGGGGGTCTGTTCTCTCCTGTTAGCTTTGTCATCCACCTTGCTTTAGGGTGTTAGATATGTGTTATTAGCTTTGTATTACTGTGCTGCCTTTGAGCTCATGAGCCGAGCGGCAGGTTCAGGTGAATTGTTGAATTTATCTGCTTTCTAAGATGTTTACTTTGTTAACCTCTGAAGGCTTTAGGACAGCTTTCCGCTTTTGCCTATTCTACCTTTTCTTGGCTTCTCTTAGAGTATATCCATTTAGACTGGCTATCTTTCCATGTATCTCACTCTTGATTGGCTGCTATCTTATACTATCTTCACGCACTAATAGCTACTGATTATGCTGTAGGTGATTTTGACCTCCCTTGAACATCATTTTGGCTTAGAGTTCTCTCTGTTCCGTAGATACGTTCACCTACCGTGGGCCTTTGGCCACATTTTTGAGATTGCCTTTTCTTATTTCCCATCTTTGTCTCCTTCTTCTTTCCTCCTTATACAAATGTCAGAAAGCTGAATATGTTTATAGAATTCTATGTAGTATTGGACATGCTGATGGGTTGTTGTTTTAGGTATGGGTGTTAGCTGGACTTGTCTGCATATATGTCAATCTGCTATCTAACGACTAGACTACTGCCACAGCATGCTAGATTCTTCAAATACCTTACTCGATTGCGTACAAACAATAGAGTGCTGAGTATGTTTTGCAGATTAGAATTGATAGGATGTTGTTTAATGTAAGTGTTTTAAAGGGACCATGTCTGCTTATTAGTCAATCCATAATCTAGCGTCTAGACTAATGCTTCCTCATTTTAGATTCCTCAAATGCTTTACTCTAATTTGTCTTCTGTTAGCATTAATGATATTAAGCCTTGTATTGATGATATGTTTTCTTGTGCTTTTTCTTTTATTTCACTTTTGTCTGTGAATTTATCATTCAATAAAGCTTTTAAAAATGAAAAAAAGAAAGAAAAAGTAAATCCATTGATGCCAGTCCTTTATGGTTTGAGAGATATAATGTTCTATAGTTCCCCCCCTCCCTCACCTTTCCCTGATATCAGCTGCAAAGCTGACAGAAGGAGATTTGTGTCTGCTGACTCGAGGCGGCTCTTCAGCAGAGTCAAAATACCGCAATCTAAAAAGAAATACTTCATTGGAAAGCTCTACAAAGTGTGCCTGGTTTCCAAGCACACTTTGTAGACCGTTCCAATTAAGTTTTTATTTTTATGTTGCAGTATCTCGGCTCTAGTAAAGAGCCGTCCTCCGGCCCTGGGACCAGGATCATCTTCTGTCAGCTACAGGCTGACATCAATGAAAGAGGAGGGAGGGGTAACTTTAAAACGTCATATCTCTCAAACCATAAATGTTTGAGAGATAGGACTTGCATCAATGGGTTTATTTTTTCAATGTCTACACTAATACATTGTATTTATATATGCCATTACTAAACCTTTAAAGTAGCACAATGCCTTAGGAATAAGTGTCTCTTCATTTACCAGAAGGACATCCGATGGTGTTCCCTTCAAACATAATAGCTATATACTTCCTTTATTTGCTTTTGATCTGTCTTGTAGTCCATTGCAAGCTGTTTCTATTTACTGTATAATAAAGTTTAGTGACCCTCACAAGCCATTCAGGAATTTTGAAGCATGTTAATTGTTGAAAATTGGTGTGATCCAGAGGCAGACTTAAAGTGATAGTAATGTTGCACAAAAGCAGCAGCTTCAATTAATCTTCATAGTATTTGAGCCATAGAGAGTGTTATTTCAATACTGTGAGAGTTGTAGTTCAAGAGTAATTGAATGATAACGTTTCCCCCTCCCACCCCTTTTACCTAGTGTAAGCCCCCACTCCTCAGATGTGGAATCCAGTCCATAGACCAGAGAGCTCACATCAAGGGTCAATATTCTGCTGTGAGAACAATGAAATCCCTGGCCCCCTTGACAGGTTTTTCAGCCTTTTCCCTTATCTTAATTGAAGATTGTCCCTCTCTGCAATCTACCTGGACACTCCCTGCTGCTCTAAGCTGAGCAGTGTAACATCAGTAGAAGGGGCGGGAGGGGGATACTTTATCATTCAATTACTCTTGAACTACAGCTCTGACAGAAATGAAATAACACTTTCCAAGGCCCAAATACTATGATGATTAATTAAAGCTGTTTTTATTATGAAACATTACTATCACTGTAGACAGGAAACTGCAGTTATAATACAAAACATATAATACATATATGTGACTGCTGCATAAAGAACACCTCACTAGGTAAGTGAAACACCAGTTGAAGGCCAGAGGGTGTGCATCATATTGTGAAGCAATGTGTTAAACTACCCTCTGGTCCTCTAGGAGATAAACAAATGTCTTATTCCTAGGGTATACTTCCCTTTTAAAGAGACAGTAATACTTGTTTTATATGAGCTTTAATATTGTAGTTATTAACTAAATAAAGCAAAGCATCCAAGTCTTTTTTCTATAACTCTCATAGTTTTAGTGTAATCTGGATCAAAAGTTTACCTCTCCTGCCCCTTTTAGCTACGTCAGTGCTCTAGCTGACAAACTTAGATTCTGTGGACCAGACGGCTCTTCTGGAGAGCTGAAACTGCAGTTGATACATACCAATTCTTCATGCACGCTTTTCTGCTGTAAAGCCAGAATTGAACACACACATGTGAAATTAGGCATCTAAAGTGTGACACCCTCCATCTTGGTCACAGCCTCACTCCCTGTATAGGAATTATAATATAAGACTGCAAGGAGCCCTGTGAAAGAGAACTCGTAACCAGGGAGTGTTTGAGGTGGAGGCGGCTGGTAAAGACGGACCAGCCTGCAGTATGTCACATTAGCTGCTTTGGGGGGCACTGGCAATGTCATTACTGACATCCCCATGTCATATTTTTTTCATAAAATAACTGGATAACTACGAAGAGTTTTTAACGTCATGTAGGCAGTTTAACGAAATGCAAACACCTAACAATAGTCGCGTGTGTGTTTGCGTATTTGCGCTTGAGGCAGCCATCGCTGCCCACTCCAGGGCTCACGTTACTACAGCGATCATAATAGGGTGATAATATTTTATTGTCTGTACTTTTGCCTGAGATATAGTTAAAGCCTTATTAAATAGAAGAGTGGATACTAATCCTAATACAGTAAGACAGTTAGCTCTTCATAATCAACCAAACTGAATATATTTAGAATTTAGGTCTCCCCATGCATTAAAATTCAAATTAAAGATTAGAATTAAGGAATCTACCATAAAATAGCAAAATCGTAGAGATGCTAGCTGAAGACGTACATGATATTTAAAGGAATAGTATTACTTCAAAATTACGATCCCTCATATTGTAGCCCTTAATAAACTGAGTTAAATGACACCAGCGGCATCTCTCAAACCTTTATGGTTTAAGAGAGAGCCTCTTTCAAAGTTTCCTCTCCCCTGCTGTCAGCGTTCTGCTGCCAGCAGCAGAATCCGGTCTCTGAATCAAGAGGAGGCTCTTCATCAGAGCCGATATCTCGTTATGGAAGGAAAAATGATTAACTGAAACAGTCTTCTATGTGTGCTTGGTAACTAAGCACACGTAGAAGACTGTTTCAGTTAATCATTTTTCCTTCCATAACGAGATATCGGCTCTGTTTAAGAGCCTCCGCCTGTCCCGGGACCGGATTCTCCTGCTGGCAGCAGAACGCTGACAGCAGGGGAGAGGAAACTTTGAAAGCGGCTATCTCTTAAACCATAAAGGTTTGAGAGATGCCGCTGGTGTCATTTAACTCAGTTTATTAAGGGCTACAATATGAGGGATAGTAATTTTGAAGTAATACTATTCCTTTAAAATCATGTATCGCTATTTCATTTAAAGGGATAGTAATACTTCGTTTTAACTTTATTTTATTTTGTAGGCATTAAAAAAACATGAAGAATGATATAAGTCTTATCTCTCAAATCTTTATGGTTTAAGAGATATTCACAAGCAAAGTATCCCTTCCCTGTTCAACCAGATCAGAAGGGAGATGCCCAGGTAGACTGCAGAGAGGGACAATCTTCAATTAAGATAATGGAAAAAGCTGAAAAACTCGTCAAGGGGGGAAGGGCTTTCATTGTTTTCATACAAAGAAAATTGTCCCCTTCTGTTATCTGTACTGTCATACAACCAGACTCACATTTGAGAAGAGATGGCTTACACTAGGAAAAAGGGGCGGGGAGGGGAACTTTGCTTGTGAATATCTCATAAACCATAAAGGTTTGAGAGATAAGACTTTAATCATTCTTCATGTTTTTTTAATGCCTACAAAATAAAATAAAGTTAAAACGAAGTATTACTATCCCTTTAAGTGTGATTGTTCCTTTAACCCTTTGAATGCCAGAGGGGTATCCTGCTTAGAGGACCCCATGGTTATTGAGTGTAATCACAACACGCTGAGAGGTTCAAAGAGTCAGGGAATTTATTAAAGTGGATCTATCACATATAGAAAGTAATGCTCATTAGTCAGAGCATTTATCTGCGCAAAAATTCAAGTTTAAAACGTGCCCAGCAACCTACTTCCTGCTTGCAGCGTTGCCTCTGCTCCTGTCCCACTACCCAGTATCCTCCGATGATGGAGGCTTTCTTTCTCTAAGCTGGAGCGATCTCATTGGCAGAGATCGATATCTAGCCAATGAGATCGTTCCAGCTTAGAGACAGACATCCCCCGTCATCGGAGGATGGTGGGTAGTGGGACGGGAGCAGCCTGTGTGCGGCAAGCAGCTTGCCGCAGCTGAAAGTGGAAGTAGGCTGCTGGGCACCTTTTAGATTTGAATTTTTGCGCAGATAATGGGTTTTTTAAAAAATGACTAACATGTTTAACTTTTTCGCTAAATGTTGTAAATAATGACCATTACTTTTCTATATGTGATAGATCCACTTTAAGCTCTGCAATGGTCATCGCTTGCTTTAGAGTTAAGCCTAACACGTCATTAAGTTCAATAATAACTAGTAGGTCAATTGGAAGGGTGCCCAAACTTTTGCACATGCCACATTTTCTGTTTTATCTGTTCAGTCTGTCAAATTCAGCAAATAAATAGTAATTGTGCATTAGAATTTGCAGAAATACAGTTTGTTTTTTTCGCTTCAAAGCATAACTTTTTTTTTTACTTAGACTAGACTCTGCAAAACATGTAATCTAGCAAGGGGCGCCCAAACTTGTTTTTGTACTGTAATTATAGAAGGAAATTGGAACAATTCTAGCGCAAACCATTTGCACTATAGGTTGCCAACTAAAAATTTCCATTGAGCTAAATGGGGCTTTTAACCCTTTGAATTGCAAAGCAATACATTGAAGACCTCTCTAGCATTTAAAGGGATAGTAATACTTAAAATATAAAAAAATATATGTTGTAGGGTTTATCCCCCTGAGTAAAACAAGAGTACTCCCACTGCTGAAAGGTGTTTCATTCCTATGTTCCTATGGACAGCTCTGGTCCCGGGACCATAAATCTCCATAGGATTGTGCAGCAACAGCGCCACTGTACAATTTCAGGCCACTGCGATATTGCACCTAAAAAATTCAACTTTGAAAATTAATAACTTTTGAATGAAACGCCTTTCAGCAGTGGGAGTACTCTTGTTTTATTCAGGGGGATAAACCCTACAACATATTTTTTTTTTTATTACTATCCCTTTAAGGGGCTAAAAGCCCCATTTGATTAATGGAAAATTTGGAAATGTTTTTCTCCCCTCTGGTGCAGTTGGCTTGTCCCAGAATTGCTCTAATTTCCTAATACATACATACATACATACATACATATGCGCACACACATATGCACACACATACATACATACATACGCACATATATATATATATATATATATATCTCTATGCGCGCACACATACATACATTCACACCTCTTCTTTGTACATGACTTCATGACCACAAATCCCTCGCACTGTAGTCATATTAGGTGACATTTAGTGGGAGGAGTTAGAGGTCCTACAACAAGTAATCATGTCTGCCTGCATGGATATGCTATTGAATAGTAAATAAAGATTCGTTTTTGGGAACCTCTTTGCACACAACTGATTCATAATTGAGGCCATTAGGATTGTCTGCACAGATTAAGTGGAGAGGCTTATTATCATGTAGTAGTGTTCCTTTTAAGGCATTAGTTTGACAGCAGGTTTGCTTTAATGTAGCAATTAAACCAATCCATTTTGATAGAGATTTATTGTAACATAATCCAGTGTCTTTAACACTTTCAGTGCCAGAGGGATATGCAACGCATTGCTTGAAAGTGTTAACCCTGTGGATGCTAGAGCCTGGAAAGCTATCTGGCATTCAACGGGTTAAAACTTCTTGATGACTAATTTTCTCTTTTCCGTCCTCCTCAGGGCTAAATATGAAGAAAAAGCGGAGGCAGATTATTACAACAAACCTTTTTACAGATAATTGTTTATTTTTATGTTGTGTGTTGTAAATGTTTATTTATATAAACTATTTCTATTTAATACATGTGGTAATTAATGGTTTTGATATTTTTATATATGCAGATTTTTTTTTTTTAAGGCAACAATCGTGTAAACATATGAAATAAAATTCATTTGTAATTTTGAATTATGCTTTACCAGTGAATTTTCTTGTTATACAGCCCATTTACTTGGAAGCCTATAAAGTGTTTAGAAAATCTGAATAAACTGGCAGGCTGCCCTAATCTACTTCATAGGTCATACAAGGGTAAAGGCTGCTCTAAGGGCAGAATGTTCAATAGAAAAGTAGAGGATTTACTGGACAAGCTGCCCAATAAGAGGAAAAATACAAATTCCAAAAAGCCAGATTGAGTTGCATAGGTCTTTTTAACCCTTTGAGTGCCAGATGAGTACTCAATTAATTGCTTTGCACTGCGTTGCTTAAGCCTCTGGCACTCAAAGGGTTAAACATTCATTTAAATGAATGGGAATTACTGGTAGTATTTCTTTTGAATGAAACACTTTGAAATTATACATTAGTTTCCTAAAATATGTTTAAAGTGACATTATCTCCCCCAAAAAATACAAATTCTGAAAAAGTAATCCTCTGTTTAACCCTTTAAGGACCAGAGGGGTGCGCAATGCATTGTGAAGCAATGCGTTATACACCCCTCAGGTTCTAAAGGGGTTAAAGCACATGTAAGAAACTGTGGTTTCCCAACTGTTAGTCATTAGCACTTCCCTCAATCCCAATCTGCCAATAGCTGGTTGTAGATGATAGGAGCGGTAGCCTCCAACTGCAGCACGTATGTAATTTGTTTACCTCAGTTATTGCTTACATTGCACTTAACACGTCTTAAGAACATGCGTAAACAAGCAGATCAAGTGGCCATGCAGATGTGCAACAAGTCCACAGGAAAAAATGTGAATTGCAAAAAACCTATTTTTTTTTTATACACAGCGCCCTAAAATCTTGACAGGTTATTAACAGGTACACTTAACTATAATGTGTAAAATTGTACTATTTTGTTTGAGGAAAAAATGGCACTTGGAGAACACTTCCACATCAATTGGTGCCTTTGCTACACCACCCTACAAATCTCCTGCATACACCAATCAAAGCACACACTCGTGGGGAGGAACCAGTTATAAAATCCCAGGGTTTTCTCTGCCATTTACCTGAAACATGGAAACTACAAAGTAACAAAGAAAGAGAATGCTGATGGAAGATTTACTCATCTGCTGTTGCAAAAGCAATTATTTTTACATTTTTGTATCTGCTTAGCCCCTTGGGTGCTAGAAACTTCTCTAACAAATTACCTCTCTGTGACAGGGATATTGCTAAGTACTGGTAGAGAGGTCTCAAGATTAAAATCCCAGGTCTTGTTGCCAGCATGTGGCATGTAAGGGCTAATCCCACTACTTGTAATGGTGCAGTTGGTCTGAGCAGTGCACTAATAATGCATTGGGCTGGCTGCAGCTAGGTGGCCTCACGTTGTCATCACTGCATTAACCCTTTGAGTGCCCGAGGGGTACACAACGCATTGCAAAGGGTTAAATGGATGTGCAGAAGCAATTTTATAGTTCAATCAGTTATAGCATGTGTAGGCAGGTTCAGTCCTCAAGAGTCCAAAACAGGCCAGATTTTAGGGACAACACAATCCCAAGTAAGCTGCCTAAGTGATAATGAATCCTGTTTGATTAAGGACATATTAATTAAGGAAATCTCACAAATCTGCTTGTTTGTAGTCTCTCGAGGACTGAACTGGTCTGGCACTGAAATACAGCAATGTATTAGTAGACTGCAGAAATATCATGTATGGAGTGTATATTAACATCTTGAGTGCCACAATGTCAATGGGTTAATCTTTTCCTTCAGTCCATGCTTTTAATCCATAGGGAAAACAGAGTTTCAGCATAATACAATAGCATGGGTTATATGTCTCTGATGAGCAGGAAGCTAACAGTGTTCTATCCAAGTTCAGTCCTCAAGTCCCCAAAATTATCAAACATAAAAGTATATTCATAGAGTGCAAATATAAGGACAAATGGGGGGCTGATTGGTGTTTATTATCATCTGCATCTCTTTAGTTAACCAGGCTTCTATTGAACCACAAAAACATAATAATAATGATCTATATAATAGGATTTTAGTCTTACCTGTTAAATCCTTTTCTCTTAGTCCATACAGGTTACTGGTAACTTCTGGTAGGCGATCAGCCCCATTAATAGGCAGGAACAATTCCAAGAAGTGACTGCTGAGTGGAGCCTACCTCCTCTCCTTAGCTTGCAGCTAGCCAATCCCCAACCAGTAAGATTTGCAGACTAACTATTGACTAGGTAGTAAGAAGGTAAAGGAAGACTCCTGTGAGCATTAGCCCAAAAGGACCACCACGTTCTGCCACAGGAGAGCCAAGAGTGGTCCCTTGACAGGGTGGAGACCAGTAACCTGTATGGACTAAGAGAAAGGGATTTAACAGGTAAGACTAAAATCCTATTTTCTCTGTCGTCCAATACAGGTTACTGGTAACTTTGGGATGTCCAACCATTAAGTTCCCCAGGGCGGGAAGTAAGGCAAGGACCAGGCGCAGGCCCCCAAAGTCACCAGAGCACCAATGAACCTACAGATCATAAATAGCTAAGAGAGATCCTAGATAGGCAAGGCTGCCTCTAGGATCTCCCTCCCAAAACTGGCATCAGCCGATGCCAGCACATCCACATGATAATGTTTAGAAAAGGTGTGCACGGATGACCAAGTGGCCTCCTTGCACAACTGATCAGCTGAGGCCTGGTTCTTGTAGGCCCAAGAGGCCCGAATAGACCTCGAAAAGTGAGCCGTAACCCTGAGGGAACAGGCTTCTTACGAAGTTCGTAAGCCTTACAAATCGTGGACTTGATCCACCGAGTGATGGTAACCTTGGAAGCAGGCTTCCCTGTCCTAGGACCCTCAGGAATTACAAACAGAGTGTCAGACTGCCTCAAGGACTCAGTGCAATGCACATAGAACTTGAGACAACCCACAACATCCAACAGATGAAGAACCCTCTCTTTGTCAGAAGTAAGGTAAGGACAGAAGGAAGGAACCACAATCTCCTGACTGATGTGGAACTCAGACACCACCTTCAGGAGAGAAACTCTTGGGAGGTGCGAAGCACCGACTTGTCCTTATGAAAGACCAAAAATGGTGGTCTACAAGACGAGGCATGCAGCTCTGCAACTCGGCTAACAGAAACAATCACCAGGAGAAAGGCCATCTTCCACGTCAACATACGTAAAGGAATGGTAGCCAAGGACTCAAAAGGAGGACGCTGGAGTACCCCCAAAATCAGGTTAAGATCCCACTGAGAAGCAGGGGACTTAAACATCGGACAGGTATAAGCAACACCCTGGAAGAAAACCTTGACATCAGGAATGATAGCAAGACGCCGCTGAAAAAAGACAGAGAGCACAGAAGTCTGAACCTTAAGAGAACTCAGACTGAGACCCTTATCCACACTATCCTGGAGGAAGGAGAGAACTGTAGGAAGATCAAAATCCTGAGGCAGGTCTTTGTCAGCACACCAAGCCAGAAAGGTAGACCAAACACAATGGTAGGCCTTAGAGGAAACAGGCTTACGGGCACTAAGGATAGTAGCCACCACTCCAGAAGAAAATGCTTTCTTCAAAATTGAGGATTCAATCTCCAGGCCGTCAAAGCCAGACGATGAACATCTTCCTTCCAGAGGTAACCCTGTAGAAGAAGGTCTGGACGGGGGGAAGTCTAAGAGGTTCTGCCACAGAGAGGTCCAGAAGCTCCAGAAACCAAGTCTGTCGGGGCCAGAACGGAGCAATCAGAATGACTGGGCAGCGCTCCACTCTCAGCTTCCGAAGAACCCTGTTCAATGGGGGAACAGGAGGGAAGATGTAAGCCAGAGGAAGCGTCCATGGGATCAACAAGACATCCACTGCCAGAGCCATGGGATCAACCCAGCGAGAGCAGAATGTTGGAACCTTCCTGTTGTGTCTGGTTGCCATCAGGTCGATGCATGGAAGACCCCACTGCTGGATGATGAGGTTGAACGCCTCTGGATGCAGCTCCCACTCTCCGCTGTTCGCTGTGTGTCGATTCAGGAAGTCTGCCAGAACTTTGTCTACGCCAGGAATATAAACTGCAGAAATGGCAGGGACATGCTTCTCTGCCCAAGACAAAATAGCCTTGACCTCTAGCCAAGCTGCAAGACTTCTTGTGTAGCCTTGCTTCTTGATGTAGGCTACCGATGTGGCGTTTTCCGACTGCACCCTGACCGGGCAATCCTCCACTTGCAGTGTCCAGTGATACAGGGCATGAAATATCGCCCGAAGCTCCAAGACATTGATAGGAAGGAGAAATTTCCCTTTGAGACCAATTTCCCTGAATAATCAAGTGCCCCAGCACCGCTCCCCATCCAGAGAGGCTGGCATCTGTCATCACTGTGGTCCAGAAGGGCACCAGGAAGGGTCTGCCTTTCAGGAGATTGTTCAGGTTGAGCCAGCATGAGAGACTCTGCTCCACTTAAAGAGGAAGAGACAGGGATCTTTCCAGGAGATCTGGATGGCCCTTGCAGGCCAGCATCAAAAATGTCTGACGTTCCCTGGTGTGAGCCATGGCAAACGGAACTGCTTCCATGGTGGAAATGAACTTCTCCACCACGGATGACAGCTTCTTGGCTGGAACCCGATCCTGAGACAGGATAGCTTGGACCCTCAGTGCTATCTGATGAGCCACTTCATCTGTCAGAAACACCATCCTCCTCTGAGTGTCGAAGAGGAGGCCCAGAAAGACCATCTTCTGAGAAGGAACAAGATCGGACTTGTCCAAGCTGATGATCCACCCGTGATGGGACAGAGCATGAATGCGGTCCTGCACCTGCTGGTGAAGGAGTTCCAGAGACGAGGCCTTCAGAAGGAGATTGTACATGTATGGAGTCACCCGGATGCCGTTCTGATGTAGGATGGAGATCAAAGCTCCTAGGGGAGGGCAGAGAACTAGAGGTGCCCTCAGTTGCAGGCCAAGCGGAGATACTGCCGACTCTCTGGATGAATGGTGATGTGCAGATAGGCATCCTGAAGATCCAGAGAGGCCAGAAATTTCCCAGGAGACATGTCTGCTATCACTGTGCGCAGAGAATCCGGGCGGTACTGGGACCTGACCACAAAGGAGTTGAGATCCTTCAGATCCAAAATGGGATGACAGCCTCCATCCTTCTTGGAGACCACAAAGAGGTTGGAGTAGAATCCCAAGCCCCTCTCCTGAGGGGGAACTGGCTCCAGGATCTCCTTGTCCAGAAGGGCCTGTATAGCTTCTTCGAAAAGACGTCTCTTTTCTGCTTCCAACGAAGAATGAGAAACAAAGGTCCTTGAAGGAGGAAGAGAGGTGAAGGGAATCCTGTATCCCTAGGCCACCACTTGTAAAACCCATGGGTCTGCCACAGAGGCCTGCCAAGCTGAAACGTAGTGGCATAAGCGTCCACCCACCTGCGGGTGGGAACCCAGGTTCAGTGAGTCATGCAGAAGGAGGTGTAGAAACTTTGAGCTTTGTGGAGGACTTGGATCTCCATTGCTGCTTAGGCTTGGATGAGGAGAGCAGAGCCTGAGGCACCGTCTGGGTCGCTTGGAGCGAGTCTGCCTGAAAGGAACAAAAAAGCCAGTTCCTTTTGACAGGTGCCTTCTTCCTCAGGACCACTGGCAGGTGAGAACTCTTCCCTCCAGTGGCCTTGTTGATGAGATCTTTGAGTTCAGGCTCAAATAGGGAAGAACCCTGAAAAGGCAAAGACAGCACAGCCTTCTTGGAGGCCGTGTCAGCCGGCCACATCTTAATCCAAAGAGCCCTTCTGGCTACCACAGACATGGTAGATGCCCATGCTACTATACGCACAGCGTCAAACAGGCGGCAGAGACATAATGCTGAGCCTCGGCAATGTTAGCTATAAGACGCAACATTTCAGAAGTAGGGGCTCCCTGACGGACAGCAGAATTGAGCTGTTCAGTCCAAAGAGCCACAGCCCTATTTACCCATGCAGCAGCAAAGGTAGGGCGAAGGGCAGAGCCCGCTGTCACAAAAATAGCCTTTAGAGATGTCTCAAGCTTCTTGTCAGTGCAGTCTTTAAGAGCAGAGGCATCAGCCAATGCAAGGCAGTTGACTTAGAAAGCCTGGAAACTGGGGCATCCACTTTAGGGGGATGAACCCACTGAGTAAGGGCTGTTTCAGAAAGTGGATAAAGTTTAGCAAACATTTTAGACACAGATGGTTTCTTGTCTGGAAATTTATACTCCTCTGACACCAAGTGGTCAAGGGTGGGATTAAGTGAAAAACAGGCATGGGACCTAACCTGGCTCCTGGAAAACATCAGAGGGGTCGGAAGACTCCTTCTGCACCAAGGGAATGTTCAGGGTGGACAACACAACCCTGATCAAGCTCTCAGCTGAGGGAATGGGGTCCGCCTCAAAGGGGTCCCAAAAAAACTGAGATGCAGGAACAGCTGAACAGTAATCATCCTCAGAGTCCACCAATAATTCCTCCTCAGAGGAATCAGACACATCAGGTACACTGGGAGGTTTAGGCAGGGAAGATCTGATAGGGGTGGGGGTCTGCAACAAATTGAAGGTGGATGGAAGGAGTTGTAAGGTGGACCGGACGTCCCTTCTAGTAGCCTTAAACTCCTGCATCCATATTGGCTCTAGTGCATGGCTGGAGGCCCCAGCAGGGGATTCAGGGGCAGCGCATGCTGGGCAAACATGATCTGAGTAATCTCTAGGTAACCCTGATTGACATGGTGAGCAATGGGAGACACAGACACTCCAGTATCCTTAGGTTTAGCCCCAAGGTCTAACACAGTAGACATTCTCACGGAGTCAAAATGGTCAAAGTATCAAAACACCCACAATAAAGCATGTATAATAATTAATGCACCCCATAAGCACTAAAATAAGACTTATCTGGTAGGCAAAGGGTTAAGCTGTGCAGGAGAGTCAAAGCCCTGCGTAGGATACTCGATCTGCGAATACACAAAATGGCTGCCGTGATGGAAGCCAATCGGAAACGAGTGCACAAAGCGGGCGCTCATGGGAAACGTAGTTTTGCTGGCAGATGACCCCCAACAGTGAAGCATGGGACATTATCACGGTGCCCGTGACTGCTCTTCTGTTGTGTCTATCACCAGTAGGGGGCTCCCCATTGGCTAGCTATCTTCAGTCCGCCCTGTATTGCCTATTTAAACCTAGTCTGGGCACCCTTTGGTTGCCCTTTCGTGTTGTCTCTATGCTGTTTGAGTCTACACCTTGTTCCTGAGTATCCTGGGCCCCTGCTGTGTTCTTGCGACCTGTGTTCAACTTGTTCCAGTGTTTCCAGTCGTATTGTTCCTGCCTCCGTCTGATCCAGTTGCGCCACCTTTTCCTGCTGCCAGTTGCCGCCGCTGTTCCTGATTCCGGTTGACCGTCTGCCTGCTGGTTCGTACTTCCATCTTCTGGTTCCTGTCCTGATTGCCTCCAGTTAGCTGACGTTCCTGAGCCGCCTCAGCGACATTTCTATCTTGCTGGTTTACAGTATGTGGGTACTGGTTGCTTGACAGCTCCCGGCTGTCTCAGTATATTAGCGTTCCACGTACAGGGTACTGGTTCGCTCTTCTAGCCATCCGGCTGTCTCAGCATTATAGCGTTCCACGTACAGGGTACTGGTTCGCTCCTCTAGCCACCCGGCTGTCTCAGTATTGTAAGCGTTCCACGTACAGGGTACTGGTTCGCTCCTCTAGCCACCCAGCTGTCACAGTATTGTAAGCGTTCCACGTACAGGGTACTAGTTCGCTCCTCTAGCCACCCGGCTGTCTCAGTATTGTAAGCGTTCCACGTACAGGGTACCGGTTCGCTCCTCTAGCCACCCTGCTGTCACAGTATTGAAGCGTTCCACGTACAGGGTACTGGTTCGCTCTTCTAGCCACCCGGCTGTCTCAGTATTGTAAGCATTCCACGTACAGGGTACTGGTTCGCTTCTTTAGCCACCCGGCTGCCTCAGTATTCCTAGCGTTCCACGTACAATGTACTGGTTCGCTCCTCTAGCCACCCGGCTGCATTGCAGGATTGATAGCGTTCCACGTACTGGGTACTGGTTCGCTCCATAAGCCTTCCGGCTATGTTGTAGATTGTCTGCGTTCCACGTACTGGGTACTGGTTCGCTCCATTGCTACTTAGCGTCATGGCATTCCATCTGTGAGGGCACTGGTTTTCTCCTCATCCATCCGCTATCCCTGCTGCTGACGACCTACTTACTGACTTGGCCTCTTGTCTATTAGTGACTGTTGCTCCACCTTCCAGTCACTGAGGCTTGTGGTTACCATTATCTCCTGTCAATTGGCTGCCTTGCCCGGTATATGGTAAGGCCGGTAGAACCTGTCCTGTCTCATGGGTTGCCTTACCCGGTATTGGCGAGGCCGGTAGAGCCGGTGTCAATCTCCTGTCAATTAGCTGCCTTGCCCGGTATATGGTAAGGCCGGTAGAACCTGTCCTGTTTCCCTGGGTTGCCTTACCCGGTATTGGCAAGGCCGGTAGAGCCAGTCTTAGTCTCCTGTCCAGCGACTGCCTTGCCCGGTATTTTGGCAAGGCCGGTAGAGCCTCAACTCACGAGTTCCAATTCCTTGGCTGCCTTGCACGGTATATTGGCAGGGCCGGTAGAGCCAACACTGGTATTGTTTGCATTGTATTTCTGTCTAAAATATATATGTGTGTACGTGTATGATACCCTAACTTTTCAATAAAGTTGTGTTTTTACCTAATTCTGCATCTGAGAGTCTTAACAAACCATGACAGTATGAAAGGACCATGACCTCAGACAATAAGAGTGGTGGTAATACACAAAACATCCATTGGAGGATGGATGCTCATGAGCAACGATTGGATCAGCTAGCGGTAGCGATCCAAACTATTCTTGAACACACTGTACTCTCAGACAAGGCTGGCCTTAGTCCGGTGGCTTCAAACTCACTCTGTTTTACAGGCTTCACATACTGAGGGAGATGTACTAAGGTGAACAAAGTCACTCAAGTAAGCAGTCTCTCCAGTCCCTGTGTTATTCTGTGGAGCCTTTGTGCTCTCTCCAACTTGAAAAGGAAGCTCCATAGAGTAACATAGGGTTCAGAACAAATGACCTATCTTTAGGGGTACCTAACAGGCCATGTCTCTAGGATTTCCCTGCCTGTGCATAGGTAAGTTAGAGGCTGTCTCAATTAAAGTGATAGTAAAACTTTGTTTTAGGTTTATTTTATTTTGTAAGCATTAAAAAATCATCAAGAACGTTATTAGTCTTATCTCTTACACCTTTATGGTTTGAGAGATATTCCCAAGCAAAGTTTCCCCCTTACTAACTGAAACGGTCAAGTCTGCCATCTAGCTGTCAGATTTGGAATCCAGTCCGCAGACCAGCTGGCGGCTCTTCAGCAGAGCCGATATCGCAAGATATAAAAATAACTACTTCATTGGAATAGTGTAAAAAGTGTACACCATTCCAATTAAGTAGTTATCTTTATATTTTGCGATCTCGGCTCTGCTGAAGAGCCGCCGGTCGGTCTGCGGACCGGATTCCAAATCTGTCAGCTAGAGCGCTGACATCACTGAGGGGGAAACTTTGCTTGCGAATATCTCTCAAACCATAAAGGTTTGAGAGATAAGATTAATATCATTCTTAATGTTTTTTTAATGCCTACAAAATAAAATAAACCTAAAACTAAGTATTACTATCACTTTTACTCACCTATACACAAGCAGGAAAATCCAAAATACATGGCCTCTCACTGATACAGGCAATGAAGAATTTCTTCTCCTTTACCTTACCTTAGTGCATATCCATCTGGCCTTTTGGGAATAGGCTTGGTTACTACAGCAGTCATGTCAGACTCAGATATAGAAGAGGGTCGCATACACATTTCCTAGGGTCCATGTATGTGTGTGTGTTTGCGCCCACAGAGCCACTCATACACTGTCTGCGTTCTCTCTCTCAATGGGGCACACAAGTGGACATGCATATAAAAGTGACCCCCAATTACTTTTTACCATAGCGTTACGCATACAAATCCTTTTAGTATCCTTATTAAAGTGGAACTACCGCCCAATAAGAACATTGCCCCACATAATTGCCTATCTGGCGACTAGCTGTAGCACTAGTCGCCAGAATTATTACCAGATGACACTGTTCTTCCCGGTCTGACAGCAGGACGCTGTCAGTCTCAGACGGGTCTAGGAGGCGTTGCTAGGAGCCGTTTGGCTCCAAAAGGGACTGACAGCGCAGGTAGCAAGATGTTCGCTCTCCATCCTGCTGTCACTCCGGGAAGAATAGCGAATTCTCTTTAATCTGGTAATAATCTGGCGACTAGCGCTACTGAGCAGCTAGTCGCCAGATGGGCAGTTATGTGGGACAATGTTCTTATTGGGTGGTAGTTTTGCTTTAAGTCCTGCACTATTTAGAAATCAAAGTTCTCCGGAGACTCACATGCAGTCAACAGTGCAGACATCTTGCCGACGAGGCATCTGTGTGCTTGGGTAATATAATGTTAAATATTATGTACTTACAGCTACTAATTTTAAAACATAGTTATTTGTTAGATCCCTAAAATATAACCCTATAAAATGCATGTGTAGGCTATCCCATAAAGACATTGTATTAGTGAAGAGATAATGCTGTTAACCCTTTGAGTGCCAGGGATGTGAGGAATGTATTGCAAAGAAATATATTCCATAGCCCTCTGGCACTCAAAGGCTTAAAGGGATAGTAATACTTCGTTTTAACTTTATTTTATTTTGTAGGCATTAAAAAAACATGAAGAATGATATAAGTCTTATCTCTCAAACCTTTATGGTTTATGATATATTTGCAAGCAAAGTTTCCCCCTCCTGCCCCTTTTACCTAGTGTAAGCCATCTCTTCTCAGATGTGGAATGCAGTCTATAGACCAGACAGATAACAGAAGGGGACACTCTTATTCCTATGAAAACAATGAAAGCCCTGCCCCCCTTGACAAGCTTTTCAGGTTTTTCCCTTGTCTTAATTGAAGATTGTCCCTCTCTGCAGTCTACCTGGGCACCTCCCTTCTGATCTGGCTGAACAGTGTGACATCAGTAAAAGGGGCAGGAGGGGGACACTTTGTCAATGAATTACTCTGGAACTACAACTCTGACAGAATTGAAATAACACTCTCCAAAGTCCAAATACTATGATTATTAATTAGAGCTGCTTTTATTATGAAACATTACTATCCCTTTAATGTACTGAGATTTGCATCCACTGCTTTATTCTGAAAGCCTGGTATATTATCTCAGCCCATTTACAGATTAAACACTATCACTTCTGAGATGCCTATCAAGACTGCTATTGTGCTGGAAAATGTAGTAATGGGAGCCGCCAGAGACCATCCGTAAGACAAGATGTTAGGCCTTAGAAAACAAATGGAGAATGTTTACAGATACCAGCATGGATTACAATGTATTTAAATGGGAACTATCACTCCAAATAAAGTTTTCCCCAAGAATTACCCATCTAGGAAAACAGTAGGAATCAGCATGGTTTCATGAAGAATAGATCATGTCAGACTAATTTACTTGCATTTTATGAAAGAGTAGTAATTTGGACAGGGGAATTGCTGTTGATGTATTATACTTGGATTTTGCAAAAGCCTTTGATACAGTGCCTCACAACAGGTTACTGAATAAATTAAAAGGCTTTGGTTTGGGCGGTGTTATCTGTACATGGATTGAGAACTGGTTAAATGATAGATGGCAGAGAGTTGTTGTAAATAGAACTTTTTCAAATTGGTCTAGGGTTATAAGTGGCATGCCGCAGGGTTCAGTCCTGGGCCCAATGCTTTTTAATTTGTTTATTAATGATCTAGAAGTGGGAATTGAAAGTAGCATCTCAATCTTTGCTGATGATACTAAGCTATGTAAGGAAATACATACAGAGGATTTAGATAAACTAAGTGAATGGGCAGAAAAGTGGCAGATGTCATTTAATGTAGATAAATGTAAGGTTATGCATTTGGTCTGTAGAAACAAACTTGCTACATATACTCTAAATGGGAAACAACTTGGGAAATCCTCATTAGAGAAAGATTTAGGCGTACTGATAGACGATACACTTCACAGCAGTGTGCAAAGTCACTCAGCTGCTGCAAGAGCAAATAGAGTACTAGCCTGCATAAAAAGAGGTGTAGAAGCAAGGTATGCTAATATTATCCTACCTCTGTATAAACCCTTGGTTAGGCCTCATCTAGAATATGGCGTACGATTTTGGGCGCCTGTTCTAAAAAAAGACATTACTGAACTGGAAAAGGTGCAGAGACGTGCAACAAAACTGATAAAGGGATTGGAGGATCTGAGTTACAAAGAGAGGCTAGCCAAACTGGGTTTGTTTATATTACAGAAGAGACATCTAAGGGGTGATATGATTACCATTTACAGATACATTCAAGGTCAATACAAAGAATTATCCAATGAATTATTTATGCAAAGAGCTGAGCTAAGAACAAGAGGTCATCCGTTAAGACTTGAGGAAAGGCGCTTTCCACTAAAACATAGGCAGGGATTCTTTACAGTAAGGGTAGTAAGACTATGGAATTCTTTGCCTCGGGATGTTGTGCTTGCAGATAATGCAACTGCACTCAAAAAAGCAATGGATGCCTATCTAGCACAGAACAATATTGACAATTATGACAGATGGCTTCAGAGCAAATAAGATATTGATCCGGGGAACTATTTCACTACCAGTTGGAGTCAGGAAGGAATAATCACACACACACACACACACACTTGGATCAACACTCTGGATCAACAAGGGTGTTATTGGCATGGGCTGGACTTGATGGACCATGTCTTTTTTCAGCCTTATCTACTATGTTACTATCTGGTGTCTAGTTGAACAATAGTACTGTTCGCCAGAATTGTTACCTCCTTACAGAGAAATCCTACTGCTGCTGAGATTGAAAGCAAGGCAACAGCTCTTTAGAGAAATCTGCGCGCCTGCGCCATCAGTACCTTAAGGTACCATGCAACATCTCCTAGAGCAGACCAGGACTGATGGCGCAGGCACACAGACGTCTCTATGCAAAGACGTCCACGCTGTTGCCTGGCTGTCAGTCTCGACAGCAGTAGCATTTCTCTATAAGGTGGTAATTATTCTGGTGAATAGTACTATTGTTCGGCTAATTGCCAGATGGGTAATTCTTGGGGGGAAACTTTATGTGAGGTGATAGTTCTCCTTTAAGTGTACATAAACCCCAGATCATTTTTAGAAATCTTGTAACCCTTTAAATGCCAGAGAGTTATCCGACACATTGTAGCATAATGCGATGGATACCTCTCTGGCACTCACAGTGTGTTGTGTGTATGCCATTTCACAGGGAAACTCTCGCTGAATCAGTGTACGGGTCATTCTGTTTTTTCAACATATATTATTCAGAATATGAATTTACTATATACCTTTTAAAGGGACAGTAATGTCCCATAAAAACTTTTTATATAAATAAGCAGAATGGTGCAAACCTTATCTCTAAAACTGCTATGGTTTAAGTGATTTAGAGATTCAAAGTTCTCCCCTCCCTCCCCTTCTCCTGATGTCAGCTGTAAAGCTGACAGCAGGAGAATCGAGTCGTACAACTCGAGGAGGCTCTGCAGCAGAGCAGGGATCACGTTATCTATAAAGAATTAATTTATTGGAAAGATCTACAAAGTGTGCCTGGTTTGCAAGCACTATGTAGACATTTCCAATGAATGAATTCTTTATAGATAATGCGATCTCGGCTCTGCTGCAGAGCTACCTGCTGGTCCCCGGACCGGGATCTCCTGCTGTTAGCTAGACGCTGACATCAGGAGAAGAAGAATGGGGGCGAGCTTTCAATGCCTATATCTCTCAAACCATAGCGGTTTGAGAGATAGGGTTTGCACCATTCTGCTTATTTTCTAAGGCTCTATAAAACTGTAAAAAGTTTTTATGGGACATTACAGTCCCTTTAAAGTGTAAATGACAACTTATAACAAGATTAAAACATCTAGCTATTTTTATTTGAAACAATAGTTTCAGATAATTAGCTTTATTCATTTGTCCTTTTATGCAAATTAGCAGGTAGTGGCAGGTGGGAGGAAGAATAGTGTAGAATGTACGTGGCAGGCACTCTGGCCAGTACAGTTTGTGTGGAGTAGCATACAATGTAAAAATCTTCAAGTAAATAATTGCTTATAAAAACATTGCACTTTAGGATTGGAGGACTGACTTGGATCCTGGCCTTCTCCTAGACAACTGTTGGAGTATGAGGTTCTCCCAAACTTCTCATCCCCTCAGCCACCATATGGCTTATTATCTCATTAACATAGCAGATGAGGTTGAAAAAGATGTCCATCTGCTCAGCCCATGCCATATCACCCTTGCTGATCCAGAGGAAGGCAAAATAAAAATAGTGAAGCTATTTCCAGTTAACCCTTTGAGTGTCAGAGGGGTACGCGCAACACACTACTTTGTAAATAAGAAAAAAAATCTACCTAGTTATTAAAACCTTTTTGATCCACTGCCTGCAATATATGTAGGACACTGATATAGTAAATATGACACCTTTATTGGCTAACTAAGCTTTGAAGACAGTAGATGCTCAATTCTATTGGGACTGTTAGTAGAAAAAAAAAAAACAACGTTGGTAGTGTTGAGTCACAGTTTAGTATTCGATTACCTGTGCTGTGACAAACTACCAACAGTTAAAAACCCCCAATGGATGCAAAATTAGCTCCCAATGAAAACAAATGAAACATCACATAAATTTGCTATTCATTGAAATGCAGTAACTCTCTTTTTTTGCATTATTTTACAACTTAACAAACCTGGGTTTGAGTCCCTGACACATTCTAAAAACCTCCAACGTGTAATTGAAGTGTAAAAATAGTATACACTCATGTGCAGCTAGGCATCCCTACACTAGTGACCTGCAAATCCATTGATATGGGGCCCTAAGCCCCATATCAATGCAACATAGTTACCAAAAACATGAGTGAAACCAAACAATAAATAACCCTTTGAGTGCCAGAGGGGTATGCAATACATTGGCATTGCATACCCCCTCTGACACTCAAAGGATTAATTCCCCATAAAGCTAACATTGTCCTATAGCCCATTCCCCACAGCATTAACAATAAACCCTTACCTTGAAGTCAGAGGTCCATCGGGGTCATCTGCCCCCTGGTCTTCCGCTTTACTTCTTCTTTCTTCTTCTTTAAATCTAATTTTTTTTCTTTAAATCTTCATTTTTAAAGGAGAAGTAAACCTTTTTAATGAAACATTTATGTTATAAAGCTTTTTCTGCTGAGTAAAACAAAGGTACTCTAACTGCTGTCAGTTGTTTTATTCAACATTTATAAGGCTTCAAATAATCAGGAAGTGAATATACTGTATGTTTACTTCCTAGCAGTTCTAACTGACAGCATGACTCAGCAGTTCCTACCAGATTCTATGGAGCACTATAAGTCAGTGACTTTCCTCTCCATTAGAATCTAACAGAATAACTAATTGGAATTTGACCACTAGAGGGCATTGCTAATATAAAAAAAACAGGTTTAAACTGTAATAGCACTGGAAATATGCATCTCTCAGCAGTGCGAGTACCTCTATTTTACTCAACGGGAAAAGCCCTATAATAATATATATTTTATTTATCATAAACAAATTTTACTGCTCCTTTAAATGTTTTCCAAGTCTAATAAAAAAATAATATAACCTCCATTAACTGCCGCTGCCATTAGTATACCAGAAAGAAAAATTAACCACTATCGCGATTCCTGCTCGGGCCATTGCCTAGCCAGATTGATGGACATCTGAACAGAGATTGGATTTTATATGGTAAATCTCTGTTCAAATTGTCTCCCATGGTCCCATTGGCTGGGATATGACATTACGCAGAGCATGGCGTAATCAAACCTCCCAGCCAATCATCTTCTAGCTGGAGGGGGTCATAGATGCGCATTTCATCAATCCTCCACCTATTCAATATTTTTCTAGCTTGCTCTGCAATGCGTTGGACACTACCTCTGGTACTCAAATGGTTAAAAGTGGCTACAGTTATCAGACGTGCTAAAAAAACTAATAGACAGATCATTATTTTAATATTAGAACCGACCCAGTTCAGTTCACTGAAACGCTTTAACTCAGTCATGCCATATCATCTGTATAAACAAAGAGGGGACAATTGGTTATGCTGGCTAGGAGTGCATGCTATTTAAATAGGTATGTTTAATTTTTAGGTGATAATGTCCATTTAAGAAAAAAGGTAGAAAATGAGTTACAGTAGTGTGTGCATTAGGGACCAAATCTTATGGGCTTCCAGAGCCTTCTTTATTGACTATTTAGAACTAGCTAATTGTTCTATCTAATTAATGGAACTGTTTTGTATTCTCAGATTGGATATGTGTGTTCAGCGATAATAATAAAATAATAGAGATGGGAAATAACAGACCACATTTTTTTTATCCTTCTACAAATTTGTGTACCCAAAGTGAAGTCCATGGCAATTTTAAAAGATAAGGGCCCCTAACAAAGGCAGGATGTGCCATACATTCAGATGTTCCTGCTCAATCCTCCAGCTCTCTCCAAAGGTTTCAGGGCATAGACTGACTGGGGCCGGAACCAATCTGGACATGTAAAAACCCATTATTACATTGAGTTTTCCTGACTAGTGATTTAAGTCAAAGTCATGCTGCATGTCCCCTTGTCAGCAGAAGAGATTAACCCTAGGTAGCCATCAAATTGCAAAGCACTGGCTACCTCTCTGGCAAAGGACCATATGTAGGACAAAAAGAAGTTCAAAACTGGGGCAAACCAATGGCAACGTAAGAAACACATGGAAATTCCCATTCAGTCAAATGGGGGGGGGGGGTACCTCACTAATGCTAGAAAGGTCTCCTGCACACAAGAAGCATTGAGTTGGAACTTGCGTACCTAGGGGCAGACAGACAGGACCCAGGGCCCCTGGTCCAAAAAGAGGTCTGGGCCCCATTGGCCCCTCCTCATGACATCATTGCCCCCATGACATCATAAGTCCCATCCCAGGCCATTCAGTACCCCCACAAGCCATCCAGTACCCCCCAAGCCATCCAGTACCCACACATCCAGTACCCCACAAGTCATCCAGTACCCCACACATCCAGTACCCCACAAGTCATCCAGTACCCCACACATCCAGTACCCCCACAAGTCATCCAGTACCCCACAAGTCATCCAGTACCCCACACATCCAGTACCCCCCAAGCCATCCAGTACCCCACACATCCAGTACCCCACACATCCAGTACCCCCACAAGCCATCCAGTACCCCACAAGTCATCCAGTACCCCACACATCCAGTACCCCCACAAGCCATCCAGTACCCCCCAAGCAATCCAGTACCCCACACATCCAGTACCCCCACAAGCCATCCAGTACCCCCCAAGCAATCCAGTACCCCACACATCCAGTACCCCACAAGCCATCCAGTACCCACACATCCAGTACCCCCACAAGCCATCCAGTACCCCACAAGTCATCCAGTACCCCACACATCCAGTACCCCCACAAGCCATCCAGTACCCCACAAGTCATCCAGTACCCCACACATCCAGTACCCCCACAAGCCATCCAGTACCCCCCACACATCCAGTACCCCACAAGCCATCCAGTACCCACACATCCAGTACCCCCACAAGCCATCCAGTACCCCACATGCCATCCAGTACCCCGAACATCCAGTACCCCACAGGCCATCCAGTACCCCCCAAGCCATCCAGTACCCACACATCCAGTACCCCCACAAATCCAGTACCCCCCCAGGCCCTCCAATACTTGTTTACTGTCTCTGCTGGTGCTCTGATTCGTTCCCCAGTAGTCTGACTCTGACTCCTGATCCTGCTCCATGTCCTCCTTGGCAGGCTAGGTGGTTTTGTGATGTCCGGGGAGGTCTCCTGTGACGGACTGGCTCTGAGTCCCATTCTCCCCCCCCCCCCAGCATCATCACGCGCCCCTGCAGGTCGTGATGACATAAATGTGTATGCTGCATAGGCATGCGCAGAGAAGAGGAAGAGGCACAGCTGGGAGAGAAGCGCGTGCTGCCAGTCAGTCACAATAATGACTCCAGCAGTGAGTCTGGCTGAGTGACTCTGGCAGCAAGTGGTGTGGTGTGGATGATCATCATGAGGACGTTGATCAATCTTGCGCTGCATGATGGATGCATTGGATGGGAAGGGCCAGGGATCAGGCTTTATACACTGAGGCCTCAGTGCCTCACATAGCATAGTGCGGAGGACCGTGGCTGATTTAAATATTCGCGGACGGGACCTTAAGGCAGACAAGGGGATAGTTGGCACATTATCATTGCTGGTGGCGGCAGGCCCCCCTGGATCGCGGGTCCTCGGTCCATGACCAAATGGTCAGTCTGCCCCTGTGCGTACCCCTCTGGCACTCAAAGGGTTAAGAGGCCCGTCCTGCTCTGCGTCCTGCCGCCGATGCAGTCATGCACTGTAGAGACTGCCTGAACTAACCGAACTCCAAGCATTCCTACACCTCCCAGCATTCTGTGTGTTCAGTCAGTCTCTACTGCACATGACGGCTTCTGACAAACATTCTAGCGAATTATTATATAGGATGGGTATTTTTATGGTTGAGTCGGTCTGCTCCAGAATTGCTCCCATTTGCCTTCTGCATGTCCTTGTGCAGTTTTCCAGATGGAATGAATTCCCTAGTGCAGACAATCAAAGCCCAAGACGTCCGCTCTCCTTTGCACTGTCGGACTCCCAGTGAAGTAGCCTATCCTGGTTATGTCATGCTACTGTTCACACCGATTAATGTCAAAATAGAGATTATCCAGCATTAGGGACAAAATGTGGAGCTTGGCATTTTCAGACATGCTGACGCAGCCTCTGCAGATAAAGCAATAAGAAGCAATGACTTAAGTCCCAGAAGTAACCTTTAAGCCATACTGGAGGTTCACATTTGATGCTTATTGCAGACGGACAGGCCTGAAGGACAGGTGCAGGCAAAAGATGGCACAGAAAACGGTCCTCATTACTGGATGTTCTTCTGGGATAGGTCTGGCTATTGCTGCCAAGTTAGCTAGAGATGAGCTGAAAAGATTCAAAGGTAATTGTTTTATTGTTACTAATTAGCTGTAATGCAATATGTACAAATGTAACCATCAGAGTGCCAGAGGATTGTTTACTGCAATATCCTACAGATATGCTGAGCAGGACTGGGGGGAGATTCACTAACTGGTGATAAAGTGGAAAGGACTTCTCCAGTGATATCACTTCTCCAATTACTATGTGAGCCTACACACTAAGATTTCTTCAACTCTGGATATCTTAATGAATAGGCTCTATAGAATAACACAGGGACTGGAGAAGTGATAAACTGAAGTCATCTCCACTTTATCTCCAGTTTATCACCTCTTTATCACTGCTTAGTGAATCTCCCCTCTGAAGTTATTCTGGGGCAAACCAAATGCACTATAGGTGAGAAATAAAAATTCCCATTGATTTAAATGGGGATTTAACCATTTGAATTCTAGAGAGGTCTCCAATACATTGCAAAGCAATGCTTTTGACATCTCTCTAGCATTTAAGGTATTAAAACCTTTTGAGTGCTGGAGTGGTATGCAATGCATTGCACACCTCTCTGGCACTCAGAGGGTTAATATGGACCTGTCACCCTAAGACAAGTTTAGTTTGTTTTTCCTAGATTTAAAATCTGCTTATATGTTGTGCTAGTTATTTTTCTGTAGTTTCTGAGACAATTTTTTATATTTTGGTGGCACGTGTTATGCTAATTTCCTGTGCAATGTGTTCATTAGTTCTGTTTGAGACCACATTTAACAATTGCTGTGCTATTAGAGAAATGTCACCAGTGTGTGGGCTCTGCATACACTGATTCATAGCACAGTGTGCAGGCTCTGCATACACTGATTCATAGCACAGTGTGCAAGCTCTGTATACACTAATTCATAGCACAGTGTGCGGGCTCTGTATATACTGATTTATAGCACAGTGTGCAGGCTCTGCATACACTGATTCATAGCACAGTGTGCAAGCTCTGTATACACTAATTCATAGCACAGTGTGCGGGCTCTGTATATACTGATTTATAGCACAGTGTGCAGGCTCTGTATACACTGATTTATAGCACAGTGTGCGGGCTCTGTATATACTGATTCATAGCACAGTGTGCAGGCTCTGTATACACTGATTTATAGCACAGTGTGCGAGCTCTGTATACAGTTCTTTATAGCAGTGTGTGGGCTCTGTATACACTAATATATAGCACAGTGTGTGGGCTCTGTATATACTCATTTATAGCACAGTGTGCAGGCTCTGTATACCCATCTTTATAGATCAGTGTTCAGGCTCTGAATACACTGATTTATAGCACAGCGTACGGGCTTTGTATACACTGATTCATAGCACATTGTGCAGGCTCTGTATACACTTCTTATAGCACAGTGTGCAAGCTCTGTATACATTGATTTATAGCTCAGTGTTCGGGATCTGTATACACTGATTTATAGCACAGTGTTCGGGCTCTGTATACACTGATTTATAGCACAGTGTTCGGGCTCTGTATATGCTGATTTATAGCACAGTGTGCGGGCTCTGTATACACTGATTTATAGCACAGTGTAGAGGCTCTGTATATGCTTCTTTATAGCACAGTGTATAGGCTCTGTATACCCGGATTTACAGCACAGTGAGTGGGCTCTGTATACACTGATCTATAGCACAGTGTGTGCGGGCTCTGTACACACTTCTTTATTTCACAGTGTTCAGGTTTTGTATAAACTGATTAATAGCACAGTGTGTGGGCTCTGTATACACTGATTAATAGCACAGTGTGTGAGCACTGTATACACTGATTTATAGGACAGTGTGTGTGCTCTGTATACACTGATTAATAGCACAGTGTTGGCTGTATGAACACTGATCTATAACACAGTGTGCGGGCTCTGCATACGCTGATTTATAGCACAGTGTTCAGGCTCTATATACCCTGATTTATAGCACAGTGTGCAGGCTCTGGATACATTGATTTATAGCAGTGTGTAAGAGCTGTATACACTGATTTATAGGACATTGTGTGTGCTCTGTGTACACTGATTCATAGCACAATGTTACGACTTTGTATACAGTGATTCATAGCACAGTGTTGGCTGTATGTACGTTGATCTATAGCACAGTGTGCAGGCTCTGTATACACTGATTTATAGCACAGTGTGCAGACTCTGTATATGCTGATTTATAGCACAGTGTGCAGGCTCTGTATACACTGATTTATAGCACAGTGAGCAAGCCCTGTATACACGGATTTACAGCACAGTGTGTGGGCTCTGTATACATTGATTCATAGCACAGTGTGCACACTCTGTATACACTGATTTATAGCACAGTGTGCAAGCTCTGTATACACTGATTTATAGCACAGTGTTCGGGCTCTGTATACATGGATTTACAACACAGTGTGCAGGCTCTGTACACACTGATTTACAGCACAATGTGCGGGCTCTGTATACAGTGGTGTAACAATAGGGGCCTCTGGAGTGACCCCTGCGACCCCCCAGAACCCACAATAAGCTGAGGTCTGTGCCTTCTTCAACACTGTACTAATGCACAGAGCTGGGAGAGGACATCATCGCCCAGCACCCTGCATTACACTAGAAAGAAGACTGCACAGGAGCTCCAAGTTGCTAACAGAGGTCTGTGCAAGAGGCTCCTCCGGCACAGACCTCCCCTGCCACGCTGCTGGACCACCTGGGAGGTAGGAGATGGACAATGTGGAGTGAGGACATTGGGGTCAATGTGGTCGGGGGAGGGCATGGCAATTTTAGCACCAGGGCTTCTAGTTACACCTCTGTCTGTATACAATGATTCATAGCACAGTGTGCAGGCTCTGTATACACCAATTTATAGCATAGTGTGTGGCAATACTGGCCCAGCACAGAAATGAATTATCATAAAGTATCACACTGTAATACCAACAGAGAAAGGTTAATTTCTAAAGAACTATTTATATTACAGAAGACTGGCTAGCACAACATGCACACAGCTTTTAATTCTCTTTAAAATTAAACCAAAATTATCTTTGATTGGTCAACTTTAAAAGCCCCATTTAAATCAAAATGAATTTGTGGAACTTTTTTACTCCTTGTTTGCTCCAGATTTTCCTCTTAGTATAGCAAACTGTTGCACTGCACCCCTTCCACAAGGGTCCCAAAGAACTGGCAGAGGGGCTTACAATTTGGTAGATCCTATAGACTGTCCTGAAAAAAAGCATGGGTATGTATATAGAATGAAGTTGAAATGACAATTACACTAACATTTGAGAAAGGCTTTGTAATAAACATACGCATACAGCTATACCAGCATACAGAGAAATTCCTACCGTCTCTGTGCGGTTTGATATAAATGCAGTCACTTTTCAGTCCAGGAACAAAAGTCTCCAAAAACGGCAAGCTTGATCTTCATTTAAGATATTTTAATAATGAATCAAAAACATGTAAAATATACCACTGAGTACTGCTAAGCGATAACGCCTGAGGAAGCAGCGTGTGGCAGCTCTGTTTCGTTACCACAAGCCTGAGGAAGCAGTGTGTAGATGCGTAATATGTAACAGTACTCAGTGGAATATTTTAATTGTTTTTAATACATTATTAAAATATCGTGGATGAAAATCATGCTTGCCGTTTTTGGAGATTTTTGTTCCTGGATTGGAAACTGGCTATATTTATATCAAACCGAACAGAGACGGTAGGAATTTCTCTGTATGCGGATATAGCCGTGTGTATGTGTTGGTTTATTACACAACCTTTCTCACATATGAGTGTAATTGTCATTTCAACTTCATTCTATATATAATAGTGTGATAGGGCACTATTGGTGCCCCCTGTTCTTTTTTTCTGCATGTAATTGACTCCATGGGTAGAGTCCATTGGGGTGAGCAGCCAGAAGACTGGAGGAGATTTATCACCAATGCTGTTTAAAGGGATAGTAATGTTTCACAAAAACAGCAGCTTCAATTAACCTTCACAGTATTTGGGCCATGGAGAATGCTACTCAGTACTGGTAGAGTTGTAGTTCAAGAGTAATTGAATGACAAAGTATCCTCCTACCACCCATTTTACCTAGTGTAAGCCGCCACCCCTCAGATGTGGAATCTGGTCTCTTGACCAGACAGCTCACAGCAACGGGACATTCTTCTTACTGTGAGCATAAGGAAAACCCTCCCCCTTGACAGGTTTTTCCTTATGCTAATTGAAGACTGTCCCTCTCTGCAATCCATCCAGACAGTCTTGCTGCTCCGAGGTGAGCAGTGTTACATCAGTAAAAGGGGTGGGAGGGGGATGCATTATTATTTAATTACTATTGAACTACAACTCTGACAGTACTGAGATAACACTCTCCATGACCCAAATACTATGAAGATTAATTAGAGCTGCTTTTATTGTAGAAAATTACTATCCCTTTAGGGGAGCAGCTATAATTCCCTGGGCTCTATAGCTTGTATGTACATAAGTGCAAATCCAGCATCTACAACTAGTTATTAGCTGTCTAAGGGTGATGGTGTGGTGAATTTCAATAGTGAAGAGGATATTGCACAATAAGTGCCTTCTTTCTTTGTTTTTCTACAGTATGTGTATATTTATTTATTTATAGTTTTACACACATACAGTTTTTTTACATATACAATATTCTCCAAAATGTTCTGCCAATAAAAAGGGAGGCTCAGTCTGACCACCCTCCCTTATTACATCAGTCTCAGATTATCTAATAAAATATTGTGGTTTCCTAATATGGCGACTAGAGGGCTGTGTATCTACATGGAAAAGCTACCCAGGTGGGAGACTCTACATCTCATACAGTGAAGTGGGTTAAAAGCCCCATTTAATTGAATGGAAATTTGATGATTTCTTATTTGTCTCCTGAAGTACAGATGGCTTGTCCCATAAATGCCTGATTTCTTCTTAGTGTATCAACCTTAAAGGGTCCCGAACACAGAAGAACATTTGGGCTGGGTTATTTTGTCTTCACTAAGTATATTGGTCCTTACAAAAAGCATATAATTTGTGATCCCTTTAATATCCCTTAAAATATGAATATACAGGGCTATATCCACAAAGAAAAGATGAGCAGTTCTGTAGCACATCAACTACTCTATGGGGGACTGATGAAAATTGCCATTGATTTATATGGAATTTTTAAGACCTTGTATGCTAGAGGGATTCCCAGCACATTGCAAGACTACATAGTAATATACTAGATTAAGTTGAAAAAAAGACACAAAGTCCGTCAACGTCAACGTTTGCCTCATAACCCAAAAAAGTGAGAATTATATAAACCTTCCTGCAACCAAAATGAATATTACTTTATTTACCAGAATTCCCTGTTTTACCCACTAATACACAGTATAAGCCTGTATGTTCCTCTTGAAAGAAATGCATCTAATCTTCTCTTTAAAGGGATAGTAATACTTTGTTTTATCTTTATTTTATTTTGTAGGCATTAAAAAAACATGGTTTGAGAGATATTCACAAGCAAAGTTTCCCCCTCCCGCCCCTTTTACCTAGTGTAAGCCATCTCTTCTCAGATGTGGAATCCAGTCCATAGACCAGACAGATAACAGCAGGGGACAATCTTCTTCCTATGAAAACAATGAAAGCCCTGCCCCCCTTGACAAGCTTTTCAGGTTTTTCCCTTATCTTAATTGAAGATTGTCCCTCTATGCAGTCTACCTGGGCACCTCCCTTCTGATCTGGCTGAGCAGTGTTACGGCAATAAAAGGGGTGGGAGGGGGATACTTTGTCATTGAATTACTCTTGAACTACAACTCTGACAGAATTTGAATAACACTCTCCAAAGTCCAAATACTATGATGATTAATTAGAGCTGCTTTTATTATTACATGTATCCAATGTATCTGCCATTACCACATCCTTGAGCAAATAATTCCTCAATTTAACAGACCTTACTGTAAAAATTATTTTCTCAGGTTGTCTATGGTGCAGCTGTTTTGCCTGAGAATTCTTCCTCTTCTTTGTACAACCCATACAATATATAATCTACAGTCTTTAAAGAGATAGTAATATTTATAATGTAAAAAAGATATGTTGTAGGGTTTATCCCCCTGAGTAAAACAAGGGAACTTCCACTGCTGAAAGGTGGTTTATTCAAAAGCTATTAAAGCTCAAAGTTGAATTTTTTAGGTGCAGTATCACAGTGGCCTGAAATTGTACAGTGGTGCTGTTGCTACACCATCCTATGGACAGCTCTGGTCCGCAGACCATAAATCTCCATAGGATGGTGTAGCAATAGCGCCACTGTATTATTTCAGCCCACTGTGATACTGCACCTAAAATATTCAACTATGAGCTTTAATAACTTTTGAATAAAACACCTCTCAGCAGGGGGATAACAGTACAATATATATATTTTTACATATTAAGTATTACTATCCCTTTAAATAGTTTTTCATTAGAAACATAGAAGTTGATGCTGATTAGGAATCATTTTAACCATTTTGCCAACACTTTAGATGTTATAGATATCTCCAAGGCGCTGAGAAGGAAATGTGGTAGAAAAGCCTTTAGCTTCCTAGGGGTTAAAACCATAAACTATAAACAAACACTTACAAATCAAAAATAAGATATTTAGGAGCTTTATATAGCACATGTAATATTGTGCCCAATTATCAAATCTAATAAAGACAACTTTGGTATCTGGAAGAAATGTTAGCCTTTAAACACAGCCATAAAGGGAAGAAATCAGATTTTTTTCATTTGTACTTTTAAACATGGGTAACATTTGATAAAAAATTGCAACAATTTTACTTGATACATTTAATAGAAAATTGACTGTATTTTACTTGATGCACCACAAGAGCTGCAGACAAGCATTAAATGAAAACTTTGTAGGCTGGGTTCACACAGCAATTTGGCAGCACTGCATTGTAGCACTGAGCAAGTTGCTGGCACAAATACAACTCCGATGGTCCTGCATTCCCCCAATGATCAGGTCACTGTAGGGGTGTTCTGGATGTGCAACTAATGAGCAAGGAATGTGGGCATTAGCCGGACTGAGCTCACTTCCACGTTACATGAGAGAAGACACATGATCCTAATAAGTGCATGTTCTTTATTAGTTTGATGTACGAAATTAATACCTTCAGTAATTTCCCATCGTGTTTCGTATCTTTTAAGACACTTCTTCAGGGGCATGAACAGTCATTATAAAAACAACTTTTGATTTTAGTCGGAAATGATTGACTGATGCCTGCTTGGACCTTTAATAACTGGATTGCTTTTGTGAGCACCACAGAAATTAATTTGCCCACATGCATGATCTGTCCCATAGAGCATCATGTAAATCAGCTGTGTTCTGATGGGCAAAATGCAGCAAGCTGTGATGGGCCTCCAATACATGAGGTAATAGTCATCTGTGTGACCAGCTCCATAAACATAAGCTGTTCTAAGTTTTGAAACATCACAGAGACAGAAAATCTGCACTAATGACCCAACCTCAGATTATAGTAGTAGCCATTCCTGGTCCATACGGACTTCAGGATATTCTGGCTTGATTACAGGTGGATTCATTCATGCATCAAACTGCTGCCGATTCATCTGTACTCAAGCAGAAAACAAGCACTGTTGGTAGTTCACTAGGACCAGCGTTAGCTACAACCCTTGTTAGATAGCTTCTATAGTATATGTTAAAGCAGTTTTGAAATGCTGATACTGTAGAACATAGTATCTCAGCCTCGGTCCTCAAAAACCCCTAACATTGCAGGGTTTCTGGATCTCCCATTCCTGTGTTTAGGTGTAATTTGTAGACTTTTATTCTGATTAGTTCACTTTAGCTCAGGCAGGGACATCTAGAAAACCTGCATTGTTAGGGGTACTGGAAGACCACTAGGACAGTGGTTCCCAACCATATCCTCAGGGATCCCTAGCAAGCCATGTCTTTAGGATTTCCCTGCTTAATTCAGTGACTTGAGCCTCAGATGAACTCATCTGTGCACAAGCAGGAAACTCAAAGACATGACCTCTTAGGGTCCCTGAAAGGGGGATACACTGTTTCAGAATATTGTATGTTTTGTTAATGTACATCACAACCCACAGAGTATATTTAATCTTTAGTAGTGCAGAACAAATATACTGTTGTTTAGACACTTGTTTTTAACCCCTTGAGGCCCAGAGGGGTGTATAATTTATTGCACTCCCCTCTGGTTCTCAAAGCATTTGCAGTGTACTTACCTACATTTAAACCTCCTTGGATGCTAGGAGATGTCTGCAACACATTGCTTAACAATGCTTTGAAGATGTTCCAGGCATTCAAGGGGTTAAAAAGATTGGGAGTTCAGAAGCTGAGGCAATAAAGCTCTATGGTGACACCTGCTGGCGACATAGGGAAGATCTGATAGAGTTGGTGGGGCCTCCATTTAAAGGAGTTTTTTTGCACTAAGGAGATTAAATATAATCTGCTCTAAACAAATGAGTCAAACGTAAGGAAGAAGGATAAAAACATATAAAGTGCCAACCCAGCTTATATCACTAGAGGCAAAATAAGTAGAAACATAATAATTAACCCAAGACAGGTGTGCAATGCATGCCCTACACGGATATTGTCTGAGTTATTGCTACCGGTTTCCTACAATTTATGGTGCAAAAATAGGATTTTAGTCTTACCTGTTAAATCCTTTTCTCTTAGTCCATACAGGTTACTGGTAACTTTGGGTAGGCGATCCGCCCCTTTAATAGGCAGGAACAATTCTGGGAAGTGACTGCTGGGTGGAGCCTACCTCCTCTCCTTAGCTTGCAGCTAACCAATCCCCAAACAGTAAGATTTGCAGGCTATCTATTGACTAGGTAGTAAGAAGGTAAAGGAAGACTCCAGTGAGCATGAACCCGAAAAGACCCCCACGTTCTGCTGCAGGAGAGCCAAGCATGGTCCCTTGACAGGGTGGGAGACCAGTAACCTATATGGACTAAGAGAAAAGGATTTAACAGGTAAGACTAAAATCCTGTTTTCTTTGTTGTCCAATACAGGTTACTGGTAACTTTGGGATGTCCAACCATTAAGTTCCCCAGGGCGGGAAGAAAGGCAAGGACCAGGAGCAGGCCCCCAAAGTCACCAGAGCACCAATGAACCTACAGATCATAAATAGCTCAACACTAACCGCAAAGTGTCAACGGACACTGAACAGGGGTAAAATAAACCCCATGAACTGTTGCACAGCACACTGAACTAGAGCCAACAGGGCTCAAAAGTGAAAGAGTACTGAGAGACTAAGGAGATCCTAGACGGCCAAGGCTGTCTCCAGGGTCTTCCTCCCAAAACTGGCATCAGCCGATGCCAGCACATCCACACGACAGTGTTTAGAAAAAGTGTGCACACATGACCAAGTAGCCGCCTTGCATAACTAATCAGCTGAGGCCTGGTTCTTGTAGGCCCAAGAAGCCCCAATAGACCTCGCAGAATGAGCCGTGACCCTGAAGGGAACAGGCTTCTTCCGAAGTTCATAAGCCTTACAAATCGTAGACTTGATCCAAGAAGCAATGCTTAGGCTTGGATGAGGAGCATGGAGCCTGAGGGATCATCTGGGTTGCCTGGCGCAAGTCTGTCTGAAAAGGACGAAAAAGCAGATTCCTTTTGACAGGCACCTTCTTCCTGAGGACCACTGGCAGGTGAGAACTCTTCCCTCCAGTGGCCTCGTTGCTGAGATCCTTGAGCTCAGGCCCAAACAGGGCCAAATGCAAAGACAGGAGAGCCTTCTTGGAGGCTGTGTCAGCAGACCAGATCTTGAGCCAAAGAGCCCTTCTGGCTACCACAGACATGGTAGATGCCCTGGCTACCATACGCACAGCGTCAAACAGGGCAACAGAGACATAATGCTGAGCCTCAGCAATGTTAGTGAGAAGTCGCAGCATGTCAGAAGTAGGGGGCCCCTGACGGACAGCAGAATTGAGTTGTTCAGTTCAAACAGCTACAGCTCTATTTATCCATGCAGCAGCAAAGGCAGGGCGAAGGGCAGAGCCCGCTGTCACAAAAATAGCTTTGAGAGAAGTCTCAAGCTTCTTATCAGTCCAGTCTTTGAGAGCAGAGGCATTAGCCACTGGCAAGGCAGGGGACTTAGAAAGCCTGGAAACTGGGGCATCCACGTTGGGGGGATGAACCCACTGAGTGAGGGCCATTTCAGAAAACAGGTAAAATTTAGCAAACTTCCTAGACACAGATGATTTCTTGTCTGGAAATTTCCACTCCTCTGACACCAAGCGGTCAAGGGTGGGATTAGGTAGAAAGCAAGTATAGGGCCTAACAGGCTCCTGAAAAACATCAGAGGGGTCAGAAGACGCCTCCTGCACCAAGGGAATGTTCAGGGTGGACAACACAGCCCTGATCAGGCACTCAGCCGAGTCCATCAACAACTTCTCCTCAGAGGAGTCAGACACATCAGGTACACACGGCGGTTTAGGAAGGGAAGATCTGATTGGGGCGGGGGTCTGCCACAAGTGGAAGACCCCCTGTAAAGTGGATGGAAGGAGTTGTAAGGTGGACTGAAGGTACCTAGTAGTAGCCTTAAACTCTTGCATCCATACTGGCTCTAGTGCATGGTTGGAGGCCCCTGCAGGGGATTCAGGGGCAGCAGTGCACGGAACATAACGTTAATGAGGTGAATACCAAAAAGTAAAACCATTCAAAAGCCCACAAGAATAAACAGTAGACTCAATAAACACTGGTCTCAGTAGGGAAAGTGTCCAAAGCCCCCTCAAAATGTGCTAACCAGCAACAAAAGGGTTAAGTTACCACAGAAACTTGCTCCAAACACCTCACAGACATACAGAATAAACCCAATGAGTGCATGAGTATGTAATAGGAACTCCAAATGAGACCCCTGTGTGGAGGGGAAGCATGGGACATGTAGACCTCAGCACTCAAAGGGTGCTCACCTTTTTCAGCACAGATTACCATATATCAAGAAGAAGCCTCAGTGGGCAACTCCTGGTGAAAGAACTTGCAGTCAAGATCCCCCCCAGGGCTTAGATCCACAAAAGCACTTAGTAAACTGAACTATCCACATTTGGTTGTTGGGAATTGTCAGTAACGGTTATCCACCTAATGGTGGTATCCCATATCTAACAGAAAAATAATAAAAAAGCTAAAACTAAAGCAGAACTGTTATCTTGCTTGTGCCTTGACCAAGGAACAAATCTTACTGGTTGGGGGATTGGCTAGCTGCAAGCTAAGGAGAGGAGGTAGGCTCTACCCAGCAGTCACTTCTCAGAATTGTTCCTGCCTATTAAAGGGGCTGATCGCCTACCCAAAGTTATCAGTAACCTGTAATGGACGACAGAGAAATAGAAATTTAAATAGCTTATCTGAACTGAAGTGAGCCTCACAGCAGACACCAAGCTGCTTTGGGGCTGGTAATGCATCACAATAGGAGATGTAGGGCCACCTTACCTGGGGCATAACATTAAGTGGATCAGAAGGGGCAGTTGTGATCAAGCCCTCTACCCAAGGGGGGGATGTAAGAAACATAATAAGCAGTCATTATTTACAATGTACTTTTGATGGTAAAATGATTAGCACCAAAATTTTACTGAATTGCGCATGTTTTTTCTGAATTAGCAAACGTTTGCACGCTTTATAGCAAGTGTATTTTTAAAAAGTGGGCTTGGCTAAAATGTGCACCGTTTTATTAAAGGATTAATACTTACTCCTTATTCAGCAAAGCAATTAGCCCACATTTTCATATGTCTGGATACGTTTGCCTTTAATTTTGGGCTATGCACTAACTTTGCTGTTAACTTAGGGGCATTTGCTAAGTTTGCCTTTAGTTTAGGAGAATGTGCTATTCAGCATCAAAACGTTAGTATGTTTCTTGCATCAAAACGTGAGCAATCGCAAATAACACAAATTTATGGTTTTAAAGCGGAACTTTAAGATATAACAAAGTCACCATGCATTCATTAAGCGCATGGCAACTAGATGGAAATCCACGTCTTACACTTTGGAAAAAAAAAAAATAAAAAAGCAGATTCTAAACAAATCCTTGCCGTTTGGAGACTGACGAGCAGGTTAGTGCTCTCTATGCGCCTGCACCACCAGGTGCGCAGATAAGATGTCTGCGCTGTAGCCTCTGTTCTGGTCTCCAAAACGGGGAGGATTTCTTTAGAATCTGCTATTTTTTAAAGGTAAGACATGGATTTCCAAGCTAGTCACCATGTGCTTAATGAATGCATGGCGACTTAGTAATATCTGAAAGTTCCACTTTAAAAAAAATAGTGAATGCTCCACTTTCTTGCATTCCACCCCACATTCCCAGGACTCAGTAAGTTCTAGCTTTATGTCTGGGAGAAGATTTTTGTGTCAGGGGGCCCCAAAAAAGTATGGAAATTGTTTTTGTAATGATAGGTTGATTATTTGTAATTATATGAAGATGCTGCTCTGTTTTTAGTACAATAGAGTAGCAACATTTTTTTTCTTCTCTCAGAATCCCATTCTCGCAATATAAAGTACAGATAATGTACAACATATGCAACTCCCTTCTATGTTTGTGAGATTCCATTGAAAGCTAGAAACCTGCAAGTTCGTTAACTCTTTGTGTGCCAGAGGCATGCGGAACGCATTGCTTTGCAATGCATTTTGTACCCCTCTGGCACTCAAAAGGTTAATGAATTTTGGTAGAAAGTTAAAGCACTTTTAATTTTCCTGTGCGGTCATAGTCACCAGCGTAAACCACTCACTACACAAATAGAATTAAATCTTGTATTTTAGTGAAATACTATCACTTCAACAGTCACATCATTAACTAAGCCTTGGGAGGTGATGATTATACCCACTTTCTTTAATGGTCCTCTTTTAACCCTTGAGTGTCAGGGAGGTATCCAATGCATTTCATTGCAATGTGCATCTCTCTGGCACTCAATGGGTTTTAAAGAACAGTGCCTACTGGAAAAAGAGGATTTTAGTCTTACCTGTTAAAGCGGAACTTTCACCGAAACACATGTGTTCTTTAATTCACTTACATTGCAGATTCAAGCTTTGCTGGGTTTCGGTTTTTAAAAAAAACTCAATAGAAATTAAGTTTGAGGGTTAACTTTATCCCTCTTCTCCTCATTCTGATCAGCACCATTTTGCCGATGAGAATGCAGGAGATCCTCCTCCCCGCTGGTCCGTCAGTAAGTTGGAGAACTCTCATTGGCTAGATATCGATCTCTACCAATGAGAGTTCTCCAGCTTACTGACAGACCAGCGGGGAGGAGGATCTGTTATGTATTCTGTGCCGATCAGAACGAGTATATGTGAAGAGGGAAAAGGTAAACCCTCAAACTTATTTTCTATTGCGTTTTTTTTAAAAACCAAAACACAGCACAGTTTGCATCGGTAATCTACGTGAATTAAAGAAAACATGTGTTTAGGTGAAAGTTCCCCTTTAAATCCTTTTCTCTTAGTCCATACAGGTTACTGGTAACTCTGGGTAGGCGATCTACCCCTTTAAGTATGCAGGAACAATTCTAGAATTGTATGCAGGGGGTGGAGCCTACCTTCCCTCCTTGGCTGCAGCTAGCCAACCAGCTCCAGAAAGATTTGAGACACTAACTATTGAATAGATAATAAAAGGGAAAGAAGACTCCTGTGAGCATGACCCCGAAGGACCCCCAACAGTCTGTCACAGGAGAGCCAAGCATGGTCCCTTGACAGGGTGGGAGACCAGTAACCTGTATGGACTAAGAGAAAAGGATTTAATAGGTAAGACTAAAATCCTCTTTTCTCTGTCGTACAATACAGGTTACTGGTAACTCTGGGATGTCCAACCACTGAGTTTCCCAGAGGCGGGAAGTAAGGCAAGCACCAGGAGCAAGGCCCCCAAAGTCACCAGTGCAGATATGAACCATCAGATCAGAGATAGCCCATCAAACAATGAAGTGTCAATGGACACTGAACAGGGGTAACAACACCCCAACTGTTACACAGCACACTGAACTAGGGCCGACGGGGCTCAAAAGTGACGGAAGCATCAAGAACCGAAGAAAATCCTCCAGAAACTGCCTCCAGAATTTTACCTCCCAAACCTGGCGTCAGCAGATGCCAGTACATCAGCATGGTAATGCTTTGAAAGGGTGTGCACAGACAACCAAGTGGCAGCCTTACACAACTGATCAGCAGAGGCCTGATTCTTGTAAGCCCAAGAGGCCCCAATAGATCAAGTAGAGTGAGCCGTGACCCTGAAAGGGACAGGCTTCTTCCTCAGCTCATAAGCCTTACGGATAGTGGACTTGATCCAAGAAGCAAGAGTCACCTTGGATGCAGGTCATCCTACTCTAGGACCCTCAGGAATGACAAACAACGCGTCAGATTGCCTGATAGACTCAGTGTGATGTACATAAAACTTGAGACAACTCACCACGTCTAACAAGTGGAGATCTCTCTCCTTGTCAGAGGCAGGTTCAGGGCAGAAAGAGGGCACCACAATCTCCTGATTGATGTGGAACTCCGAATCCACATTCAGGAGGAACTCCTGAGAGGTGCGAAGCACCACTTTGTCCTTGTGAAACACCAAATAGGGTGGTTTACAGAACAGAACATGTAACTCCGCAACACGACAGACAGACACGATTGTCGGAGAAAAGCCATTTTCCATGTCAACAGGCGTAGAGGAATAGTAGCCAAAGACTCAAATGGCAGGTGCTGAAGAATGCCCAAAACCAAGATAAGATCCCATGGAGGACCAGGAATCTTGAAGACAGGATGTGTATAAGCAATGCCCTGGAAGAAAACCTTGACATCAGGAAAGATGGCAATGCACCTCTGAAAGAAAACAGAGAGAGCAGACGTCTGAACTTTAAGGGATCTCAAACTGAGGCGCGTATTCACACGTCCTGCAAAAAGGCCAGGACCGTAGGCAGATCAAATTCCTGAGACAGGTCCTTGTCAGCACACCAAGATAGGAAGGTCGACCAGACACGATGGTAGATCTTGGAAGAAACAGGTTTGCTGGTACTGAGCATAGTAGCCACCACACCAGAAGAAAACCCTTTCTTTCTTAATATTGAGGATTCAATTTCCAGGCCATCAATGCTAGACGATGAACATCCTCCATACGGCAGATCCGTACGGCAAGGGAGCCGGAATGGCTCAGTCACTGACAGATCCAGAAGCCCTGGAAACAAAGCCTAGCGAGGCTAGTACGGAGCAATCAGAATGACTGGACAACGCTCCAGTAGTAATTTCCGTAACACCCTGTGCAACATGGGGAGGGGAGGAAAGATGTAGGCCAGAGGGAATAACCAAGGAATGGACATTGCATCCACCGCCAGAGCTAGAGGGTCCCTCCATCAAGAGCAGAACCTCATAACCTTCCTGTTGTGTCTTGTCACCATCAGGTCGATGTAAGGAAGAACCCATTTCTGAACGAGGGTGAACACCTCTGGGTGCAGCTCCCACCCTCCTCTGTCCACTGTGTGTCGACTGAGGAAGTCTGCCATGACATTGTCTACGCCAGTAATGTGCACTGCGGATATGGTAGGAGCATGTTCTTCTGCCCAGGACAAAATAGCCTTGACCTCTAACCAAGCTGAGAGACTTCTTGTTCCGCCCTGCTTGTTGATGTAAGCCACGGCCGTGGCGTTGTCGGTCTGTACCCGGTCTGGACAGTCTTCCAGGTGAGATGTCCAATGATGAAGGGCAAGAAAGATCTCCTGAAGCTCCAACACGTTGATGAGAAGGAGTGATTTTTCCGGAGACCACCGACCCTGTGCACAGGCGACCCAGGACCACTCCCCATACCCATACCTCTGTCCTGAACTGGAACCGGCACCAGAACATCCTTGTGCAGAAGAGCCTGAACAGCACCAAACAGATGTGTTTCTCTGTGCCTTGAGGCATATGAGAAGGAAGAAAGTGAAAGGGAGGAAGAGAGACGAAAAGGATCCTGTACCCTTGCGTCACTAACTGCAAAACCCATGGGTCCGTCACTGAATCCTCCCAAATGCTGTGATAGTGATGTAGACGACCACCCACAGCAGAGTGTGGACCCGGGTTCGGTGAGTCATGCCGAAGAAGGCTTGGAAGCCCTGGGGTTGCAGGAGACCTTGGGCTTCTATTGCTGTTTGGGCTTGGAGGAGGTACGCGGAGCTGAGGGAACCGTCTGGTTCGCCAGATGTGTCTCGTTCTGAAAGGAACAAAAATACCGGTTATGCTTAAGCTGTGTTTTCTTCCTAGGAACTAAGGGTAGAAGTGTACTCTTACCCCCTGTAGCCTCACTGATCAGATCCTTGAGATCGGGCCCAAACAAAGAAGTGCCTTGAAAAGGCAAGGAGAGCAAAGCTTTCTTAGAAACAGTATCAGCAGACCAGATCTTGAGCCAAAGAGCCCGTCTGGTAACTACAGACATGATGGAAATCCTAGCCACCAAACGGATGGCATAAAATAGGGCAGCAGAAACACAGTGCTGTGCCTCAGAAATGTTGGCAAGGAGGCGCAACTTATCTGAAGTAGGAGTATCCTGGCGGACAGTAAGAGTGAGCTGTTCAGTCCAGACCACAATGGCCCGGTTCACCCATGCTGCTGCGAATGTTGGACGCATGGCAGATCCAGCACTGGCAAAGATGGACTTGAGGGAGACCTCAAGTTTCTTGTCAATCCAGTCCTTCAGAGCAGACGCATCAGACACTGGCAAGGCAGTAGACTTGGATAGCCTGGAGACAGAAGCATCCAGTTTAGGAGGATGAACCCACTGAGCAAGCACTGCCTCAGAAAAGGGATGAAGCTTAGCAAATTTCTTGGAGACAGAAGGTTTCCTGTCCGGAGACTTCCACTCTTCAGACACAAGGCGGTCAAGAGTGGGGTTAGGTGGAAAGCAAGTAAGGGGCTTTTAAGGCTCCTGAAAAACATCAGAGCGGTCAGAAGGAAACTCCTGCACTAAGGGAATGTTTAGGGTATTTAAAACAGCCCTGATCAGGCCCTCTGCTGAGGGCTCAGGATCAGCCTTCAAAGGGTCCCCAAAAAACTGAGAGGAGCCCACCGCAGAACATTCCTCAACATCTGAATCCACCAACAGTTCCTCCTCAGAGGAATCTGACACGTCAGGTACACCCTGAGGCTTTGCCAGGGAAAACTTGACTAAGGAGGGGGTCTGCCAAGAATGAAAGACCCCCTGTAACTGGGATGGAAAGAGTTGCAAAGTGGACCTAAGGTCACTAGTAGCAGCCTTGAACTCTTGCACACAAACTGGCTCTAATGCATGGCTGGAGGTCCCTGGGAGACTATCAGGGAGGTCAGAACATGCTGGGCATAAAGGACCTGAGAACTCTCTAGGTAACCCTGAACGACAGAAAGAGCAATATGCAATAGGGGATACAGAGACCCCAGCATCCTTAGTCTTAGGTCTGCCCCCAAGCTCCAATGGTATAGACATTCTCACAGTGTCAGTAACCTTATTGTATAAGAAATCACCCAATTACAGTGTGTATGATTAAAGTTTCACCCGAGAAATCGCTAAAATAGACTTATCTGGCAGGCGACGGGTTAATCAGAAGAGGAGAGAAGGAGAGTCCAAGCCCTGCGTAGGATACTCATTCTGGAAAGATCACAAAATGGCTGCCGCGGCAGGAGCCAATCAGAAACGAGTGCGCGAAACAAGCACTCATGGGAAATGTAGTTTTCCCAGAAAAGTACCCAAAACAGTGCTCAAAGCCCCCTGAGCCCCCCAACACACTAAAAACATGAACCGGATGATAGAGCAAGAGCAGACAAGTAAAATGAGCCATCTCTGAAGTCGCTAGGTTAAACGGTTGCAGAGATACGTACCAAACTGTACAGTCCCACAGGAGTGAATGGAGCAATGGCGTACCCCCTCTGGCACTCAAAGGGTTAAAGGCGCGGAACTCAAATTTTACAAAATTGAAGGTGTAATATTAAAAGACATGAAACATCACTAAAACATGTTAGGATACCCAAAAAAACATTGAACCAGTAGGAAAAGTGTCAGAACCACCCCCCAAATGAATGCCAAACCAGCAGCTAAAGGGTTAAATGCCACAAAAACTTGCTCCAAACACCCAACAGACATACAGATAGACCCAATGAGTGCAGGAGTGTGCAATAGGAACTCCAAATGGAAAAACCCCTGTGCGGAGGGGCGCTATGGGACATGTGGACCCGCAGCACTCAAAGGGTTGCTCACCTTTCCTGCAGATCTTCTGTCTTCAGATTACCATGTTTAAAGAAGAAGCCACGGTGGGCAACTCCTGAGGAAAGAACTTGTAGCCAAGATTTCCCCCCCAGGGCTTAAAGTCCACAAAAAGCACCTGGTCACTGAGCTAGCCACATCTAAGGGCATTGTCAGTTATGCTAATCCGCCTAATAGTTGTATTCCATTTCTAACAGAAAAATAAAAAAAAACTTCTAAAGCTATAGCAGAACTGTTCTATTGCCTGTTTTTTCTTCACCAAGGAACAAATCTTTCAGGAGCTGGTTGGCTAGCTGCAGCCAAGGCAGGAAGGTAGGCTCCACCCCCTTGCATACAACTGTAGAATTGTTCCTGCCTACTTAAAGGGGTGGATCGCCTACCCAGAGTTACCAGTAACCTGTATTGGACGACAGAGAAAAGTAAATACATACATATACCAATTTTGCTCCTTATCATTGTGAACTGAAGCGAATCTTAAAAATTTGTGACACTTACAATAGATATGCTACTATTAAAAAAAATAACTTTCTACCATAAAAGTTATAAATGTAATCAAAAAGTGAAAACAACAATCTTGAGAGTTTATAGATATGGATGGATTACAAATAACAGTATGAGCAAAAAAAAAAAAAACTTTATTAAAAAAAAAAGTTAGCTAAAATCTGTGCTGCAGATCTCTAGTTGCCAATATTTAATGAGCTCCATGCTAGTCTGTCTTTATTTCAAATCTATTCAAAATCGTCAATAGGCTTCAATAGTCTGAATGAGAAATTATATTGAGAAACACCTCGCCTGTATGTTTTCTTGTCTTTATCACATTAAGGGCTGTATGATCAAAAGGAAAGCAGAGAATTTCTGGGGCAAACCAATTGCACTATAGGGGGGAGAAGCAATGCGTTCATGAGGTTAAAAAAAAATCCTGTTTTAAATCAATGGGAGCATAAAGGAAATTTTTAGCTCTCCCCTGTAACACAATTAGTTTGTCCCAGAAACCTTCCACTTTTTTGTTTCAACATATGGCCCTATGAATTGAATGTGATCATATAAAATGTAAATGTAAAAAAAAGAAACATACAGGTATAATTAACCAGTTTTTGGAGGACACTTTATCAGGTAAGTCCTTCACTTGAGACATATAAATCCAAAGGAAAAATATAGTCAGAGACAACAGATGAAAGGGATTTGGTAGTAATTATTTCTAATGACTTAAAGGTAGGCAGGCAATGTAATAAAGCTGTGAGGAATGCAAGCAGGGTGCTGGGTTGTATAGCTAGGGGCATTAGTAGCAGAAAAAGGGAAGTGGTCATGTCACTCTACAGATCTCTAGTTATACCTCACCTAGAGTATTGTGTACAGTACTGGAGACCCCATCTCCAGAATGATATAGATACTCTAGAGAAAATTGAGAAGGGCTAAAAAAATGGTGACTGGTTTACAGGAATAGATATATTAGGATAGACTAAAGGATCTGAACACGTATAGCTTGGACGAGAGAAGAGAGGGGGGATATGATAGAAACATTCAAATACATGAAGGGATTCAACAAAGTGAAGGAGGGTAATACATTTCAAAAGAGTAAAATGTTAGGACAAGAGGCCATAGTCTAAAACCAGAGGGACACAGATTTAGATGTAATGTAAATAAGTTTTACTTCACTGAGAGGGTAGTAGATAAGTGGAATAGCCTACCAGCAGAAGTGGTAAATGTTAATACAGTGACAGAATTTAAGCATGCATGGGATAGGCATAAGGCTGTCCTGAACATAAGACAAGACCAAGGACCAAATAAGGTTTGGGGTTTTTACAGTAGGAAAATGGGCAGACTAGATGGGCCGAATGGTTCTTATCTGCCGTCAAATTCTATGTTTCTATGTGTGGCAGCAAAACACCAAGTGATTTATGGGATACTGGCAACATACATACATCTTCAGTAAAGAAAAAAATGAAAAATAATATTTGTCTTGGCTTTCTCTGAATAACCCTCAATTCCCTAATTAATTTTTGCTAGAGTTGACATTATAAACTGCTGAGCAAATTGTTTATTTAATGAACCCTAAGTCCACACAGATTATTCACTTAATAAATACCACACGAAATTGTAATATTTAAAAATATTTGTTGTATTATATATTTGTGTTACTGTATGCGTCTATTTAATGCATGTCTTATATATTAACCCCATAGCTCTTCATAGTTTTGGTAGTGAAAGGGTTAAGGTCCTAGTTAGGGTTGCACCGATACCGATACTGGTATCGGTACCGATACCAGCATTTGCGCGAGTACTTGTACTCGCGCAAATGCGGCCGATGCCAGCACCGATACCCTGTGTCAGGGTCGGTGCTGCAGAGAGGGAGCCCGGGGAGCCGCGGGTTACCATGGCAACGCTCCGACGCTGACCTCTGCCGGGGCTCGCAAGAGAACAGTGAGCACCCGGCAGAGGACAGTAAGGGAGGCAAGATGGGGCAGTTGGTGGTGAAAGAGCCAGAGAGGGGGGCCAAGAAAGGAGCAAAAGGAGGAAGGATCAGGAGAGAGTGAGAGAGGCAAAAGGGTGAGTCAAGGAGAAGGAGGGGGATCAAAAGGGAGAGAAAAAGCAAAGGCAAAAGAAGGGGGCTCAAGAGGGGTAAAATGAAGCAAAAGGTAGGAATCAAGAGGGGGAGAGAGTCAAAAGGGGAGAATCAAGAGGTGGTGTGTGTGTGTGTGTATATATATATATATATATATATATATATATATATATATATATATATAGTAATTAGATTGTATAAGAAGCACTCACAGTTACTGATCAATAGCCTGGGTGCAATGTTTAGCCAAATATCATATGTAGATAGAGTAAAACAGCACTCACAGGACTTCTTAAACAAGAGAAAAATTTATTATTTGGTCAACGTTTCGGCCACATAATTTGGCCTTCCTCAAGACAGTGACTTAGTGAACAAACAACCCCTTTAAACCCTCATTGGCGCCAAGAACGGCCAGACGTCACTAATGATGACGTCACCCCTATCAGTGAATATGTGACAGATAGCCAAATCCCGTTTAAAAACAAGTAGTAAAACATCAAGGATATATTTACATCTAACATTGCATGGAGGTTGTAGAAATCACTGTGTGTTATTCATTGTGCTCAATCCAACGAGTATTGTCAGTTGCGGCCGGTGTCACGATTGGAGAGGCTCATGGGAGCAGTATGCTCTTTCACGTAACAACACTAGTAATTCAATCGGACGGCAGCGGTTCAACTTATTAGCATATACACATGTGGAGGAGCGCGCCATAGGCAGTTTGAGCTAATAGGATTTACTGCACAGAGCCGTCACAGGGGAGGGATCAATAGACCTTCAAAGTGAACGGTAATGCGAGGCATTAGATTCACCTGTAGATATGATCGCTCAACACCCAAATAAGGCTTGTGCATAGTACATCCAGCTTGCATCAAATAGAGGAATGCCCATTCAGTACGACAAGTCAAAGGCAGCTTGCCAATAGCAAGCATCATGGTCATGTATGGAACAGTGCTAAAGATAAACCAAATAACGAGACTATGACTTGAAGTTAAACAGACATCAAGAAACATAGCTCGTTAAATATAGAGAACCCGTGTCTAGCAAAACAGATTAAAAATGGGAACAATACTATCAAAACGCAAAATCCAAGCTCCACAAATAGAAGGCCAAAAGCTAGTTGAATTCCAGAATCATAATGAGAATACACATGTATTACTAAACAGTTTCAACTATTGGTGTAATAACAGAGAGCACTTAACATAGGGGCTCTCAGTGGAGTAGACACATAGTAACAAGGTACTGTTTAGGTATTCTGTTCACATATCATGTTCACATGTAGAGTTCACGATGTATCGTCCCATGTTGTTAGATCAATTACAGTTAGGTAATAAATTACCAATCAGGTCAAGGCATGAGAATGTCTATACAGTCAAATGACTGCCGGTGGTCACTTCAAAATGAGCTTAAACAGAGTGTTCATACGAACTGGATTCACATCATCAGTCAATAATGTTTAGAAGACAAATAGTGGGTCACCTGACAGGGTTTGTATATGAACCTACAGTTATCAGAAAGGCAGATAAGAGCGACTTAAAACGGACACATAAATCCCAAAGTACCAGCACACCTTGAGCTCCATGTAGTCCCCCACTTATCATTATTGGATAGACCTCATATCCTAAGATCAGAGGGCATATATTGCACCTAGGGCTAATCACTTACACAGATCTAAAGGGATAGGCCAGTTTGAAAGGTATATAACCTATATCAATCCTTAGTCAGCATCGCGGATGGAGGAGCAATCTCATACACTGGCCCGCTGCCCATAAATATGTATAGATGCCCCAGTACAAGCCAACCACCTGCCACACTCTTGTCAAGAGGCCTGGTCCAGTATGCCATGTTAATAAAAACACCCAAAGTTGATCTGTTCGTTCAGACCATGCGGTGTGAGGGTTCTCAATCTATAAATCCACTGAGTTTCCCTTCTTAACAATAGTGTATGTCTATTGCCGCCTCGTCTGGGGGGTGATACATGGTCTATCAACATGGACCTTAGAGTGGCCAAAGAGTGTTTCTGTTCAAGGAAATGTCTTGCCACAGGTTTATCACTGTGACCATTGGTAAGGGCCGCCCTTATACTTGATCTGTGGTTAGCCATGCGTTCTCTGAATGAGGTGATAGTCTTACCAACGTAATATAAGCCACATGGGCACATGAGAACATAGATCACATGGTCGGAGGTACAGGTCAATCTGTGTCTAATGTTAATGCGCTCGTTTGTGTGCGGATGTCTGAAATGAGCCCCTGTTAGTAGACTATTACAGGTGGTACAGTTAGTACATTTAAAGCAACCAGGTTTTTGTCGAAGATGTGGTACTTGTGTGAGCCAATTTCCATGTTTTGTGTTTTCTTTCTGTTGTGGTCTATCAGGTTTCATTAGGATATCTCGTAAAGTCTTGCCACGTCTATAAGCCATGGTTGGTGGCGGCATATTTTGAAATGGTAGGCCACTATCCATAGTCAAAAATGACCAGTTTCTTTTTACAACATTAGTTATTTTTTGGCTATGTGGCACAAAGTCAGTTACGAATGTCATCCGAGGTATCTTTTCTTTAGTTGTCCGTTTCTGGATCAGATCACTCTGTTTGAGTCCAATAACGCGATCTAATTGCACGTCAAGTTCTTTGGGGGTGTAGTCTCTCTGTATGAATTTCTCATACATAGTCTGTAATTGCTGTTGTTGAGATGTGCTCTCACTATTATTCCTGATGACTCGTAAAAATTGTGCATATGGGACACCCCTTTTAAGTGCCGGTGGGTGGCAACTTTTAGCATGTAAAATAGAGTTACGGTCAGTGGGTTTATTAAAGAGAGATGTAGTGAGTTTAGAACCTACTTTAGAGATCCTGAGATCAAGGAAATCAATTGATTGAGTGCTATAGGTCATCTTGAGGCGTATGGGACTGTCAATTGAATTTAATAAATTGGTCCATTCAATGAGTGTCTGACTGTTGCCCCTCCATATAATGAAGAGGTCGTCAATGTAGCGTTTGTAGAATCTTATTCTATGGTGCTTCAAATGTGACTGTTCATACTGTAGCATATACAAGTTCGCATATGCAGGGGCCATGTTGGATCCCATTGACGTCCCTGTAAGTTGGAGGTAAAAAGTCTCTTCGAAGCGAAAAAAGTTTTTGGTAAGAGTCAAGTGCAGCAAGTCACAGATAAATTCAATGGGGACATCAGGTTTTATGGTCGACTCAACCATGGATCTGCGGACAGCCTCCACTCCGCCCACATGTGGAATGACGGTGTAGAGGCTGTCCACATCCATGTTCACTATATTTAACGAGCTATGTTTCTTGATGTCTGTTTAACTTCAAGTCATAGTCTCGTTATTTGGTTTATCTTTAGCACTGTTCCATACATGACCATGATGCTTGCTATTGGCAAGCTGCCTTTGACTTGTCGTACTGAATGGGCATTCCTCTATTTGATGCAAGCTGGATGTACTATGCACAAGCCTTATTTGGGTGTTGAGCGATCATATCTACAGGTGAATCTAATGCCTCGCATTACCGTTCACTTTGAAGGTCTATTGATCCCTCCCCTGTGACGGCTCTGTGCAGTAAATCCTATTAGCTCAAACTGCCTATGGCGCGCTCCTCCACATGTGTATATGCTAATAAGTTGAACCGCTGCCGTCCGATTGAATTACTAGTGTTGTTACGTGAAAGAGCATACTGCTCCCATGAGCCTCTCCAATCGTGACACCGGCCGCAACTGACAATACTCGTTGGATTGAGCACAATGAATAACACACAGTGATTTCTACAACCTCCATGCAATGTTAGATGTAAATATATCCTTGATGTTTTACTACTTGTTTTTAAACGGGATTTGGCTATCTGTCACATATTCACTGATAGGGGTGACGTCATCATTAGTGACGTCTGGCCGTTCTTGGCGCCAATGAGGGTTTAAAGGGGTTGTTTGTTCACTAAGTCACTGTCTTGAGGAAGGCCAAATTATGTGGCCGAAACGTTGACCAAATAATAAATTTTTCTCTTGTTTAAGAAGTCCTGTGAGTGCTGTTTTACTCTATCTACATATATATATATATATATATATATATATAAATAATATTTCAAGTACTCACCAATACCAATACTTTTTTTGCAGTAATTTGCCAGTTTTCCAAGTACCTAAAGCATATAGGTACTTAGAAAACTGGCAAATGACTGCAAAAAAAAGGTATCGGTAATTGGTATCGGTGAGTACTTGAAAAAAGTATCGGTACTCGTACTCGGTCTTAATTAATTGGTATCGGTGCATCTCTAGTCCTAGTCATGTTTCATCAGACTTTCAGCAAAGCACCACCTGCCGATAATTTGGTTTCCTAGCAACCCTTGATTGAGATAATCTCGTTATTCTGATGTCAAGTGGAGTTTAGAAAACCAAAATTGTAGGTTGTATTCAGTTCTTTGATATGTCAATTACCATATGGGAAATTATTTTAACCCACTGGGAGCTAAAGGGGCAGATGTATAAGACATATTTTTACATGAGGCTAGTAGGGTATTACATGAGATCAACAGGGCAATACAACATTACATGAGAACAGCAAAGTATTACATATAAAATCTGCAGAAGACTGTCATTCCAGAAAAACAGCAGTGTTAGTTGAGTTTAGCAGGGTTGTACACCATTACATGACAATTGCAAGGCAATCAACCATTACAAGAAATTATCTAGGCAATATACCATAGGTTCGTTCCCAACAGGCGTCACTACACATTTATATGTCATGGCACTAAGTTTAAGGCTAAGTTCACACTTGTGATTTGTTTGTTGTTCTGAAATTGCATTTGAAATCACACTAATATATATATATATATATATATATGCGCAATTATCATGTTTTTCAGTGCAATCTGAATCGTGTGAATATGAACATTTCTCCCATAATGCTTCTCATTGCATTCAACATCGCACAGTAATAACGTTATCATTTGGTGTGATACCATCAGAATCAATACAAATTGTATATACTTGTGATAACTCAGTCGACAAAAGTTTCAGCGAGATGTATTACCCTGCAACATTCACTGTTTTTGAGCTCTGTGAACTGACCCATACCACACCAGTTTCATGCATTTTTTTATGTTATAACCGATTCAGTTATCAGTGTGCACTGTAGTAACAATTCCCAATAATACTTTTCCACACACCTTACTTATCATGCTAAAAAAAACTTAATGCCCCTATGAATTTTGCCCTGATGAGTTTGTTCAAGAGATAATATGTCAGATCAGTTATGGATGTTATGACCATGGAGTCCGACATGACAGCAGAGCAGAAGCTCCGCCCACCACACACATATTCGTTATGCAGTTTTTGATGCACACTAGTGTCACAGAATCTGTCATGACTTAAGCCTTTAACCACTGGCTGCTAAGCATATATTTTCATACTTTTGTTGCCATTTATAGCCAAACAAATATTCCTGCTATCCTTCTTGAAACAATCCATGTTATACAGTCTTTTTCAGCAGACCCTGCATTTAACCATTTAAGTACCAGAGGGGTAAGCAACACACTGCAAAGCAACACATTGCGTGCCCCTCTGGCACTCAAAGGGTTAATAATCATATAAATGGTTAGTGGATATCCTAAAACATGACCGATAAAATGTAGTAAATTGAAAGTGAAGGTTAAACAACTGTCTGCAAGCACATGTTTCTGATATTTCAGTAGAAAAGGCATAGAAGTCTATGCTTTGTGCTTACTCATCTTTATAAAACACCAGATGTTATGGTTTTAGACCTATGTGTTCCTATAAAAATCTTCAATTGGAGAAATAAAATTCAGCATTTTATTTTTCCCATGTTATACCATTATGCATTTCAGGCACAAAATATAAATAAAATACACAAATGCTATATATTTTTAGAAAGCACACATAACTCCAAGGTAGGGGTCATCTGCTACTATATCCCAAGACTGGATTGCTACGTAGTCTCCAGAATTTAATTTTGCCTAATTCAAAGATACTGTAGTCTTTAAAAAAAATATGGAATTCAATATCCAAGTAGGCAACTAGGGGCCTCTGAGTTAATGGTATTTATACTGTAGGAGCACAAAACTGCACCTACCACATTCATTTTTCAGAAATTACATACCTTAAATAAAATGGTAGCGAAAGAATACAAGTTTGGAAAGGTGACAATCCATCACACCAAATGAGGCATAATTTGCCTTTCTACCCCTTGGCCGGTATGCAGAAATATTTCCAGAAAGTGGGGATATAATTAAAATATTTATTTTTTTATTTATTTTAATTTGTACCACTTCAAAAATGCTCTTAGTACCTATTAACAGCCTGAGAAAATATCTGCCCCATTGGTATCAAATTACGAACTATAGCAGGTGCCAGAAGTACAAAACTATGTCTACAACAATGTTTTTTTTCTTACATTTTTCAACAATGACCGGTCTGCACTTAAATGGTTGCAATGACTGTATATATGAAACAAACGTAGACAAATCATACCATTTTTCTTTTATGGAAATGGCCTACCTGCACTAAAACGTTCATAACAGGAAGAAAAGGATGCCTGGGCATATCATTTTGGAAAGTAGATAACCAGTTGCAGCAAATGAGAGAAAATAACATTTTAGAAAAAAAATACTTTTTTTACATTTCCTCCACTTCAAGCATACTTACATTTCTGAAAAAACAGAATGTCCTGCTGCATTATGCAACTACATATAGCATGAAAAAATGATACCCTGTTGATGTAGGCTGACATAATGTAGGGTTTGCAAGGAGCATTAAACTTGGCTTATTTTTCTTTTTTGACATTTCCTGCCTGAACTAAAATGTTAATCCTTTGAGTGCCAGAGGGGTACACAACGCATTGCAAAGCAATGCGTTGTGTACCCCTCTGGCACTCAAAGGGTTAATAAAAATTACAGACACGAAAAAGCAGAGAAGACATACCATTTTAGAATACAGACAGCTCACCATATCACATGAGGGGTAACTGTTCTTTCTAAGGTATAAGGTATTACAGGAAATGAGGGCTTTTTTCTACATTTCCCCCACTTCAAAAATACCGATCTCTTTGAAAATTGTGAAATTTCCTACTGTACTCTATTACCAGTCTGTGAAAAATTATACCCCTTTAAAATGAACTGACATACTAGTGTCAGATGTTGGGTATATGAACCCCACACCAGTTCAACACAATATTACATGTTGTGTGAACACAAGACCACCCAACATGCACAGTATTAACCGTATGAGTGACAGAGGCTTAAACGATGCATTGCTCACCCCACTGGCACTCAAAGAGATGAAAAGTACCCATGAATGAAGAGGGGGCTCCCGTTTCATAAAAGGACACCATTGTACGTTGCAGAACAAAAGAACATGAAATAAGAGCTCTTTATTGGTATCCCCCCACCACCACTCTCCCTATGCGCACACACACCAGTATATTGTATTTAATATGTGAATTGAACATTTTGAAGACTACCCTGTTTTGAAAGCAGTGACTCTCCGCTTTTAAACACGGGTATTTCCAAATTTGTAGGACCAAGGAGAACTGAGATCACAGTGATTTTAGAGGTTCCCCCCATATTCAGAGCAATTATGTTATTAGTGTGTGAAGAGCCCTCCAACACAGGACTAAATGATTTGTTAAGATAACTCATAGTCCCCAAAATTAACCCTTTTGCTGCTGTAGCTCTGTGGATGCCACTGCACACTTCCTTAACAGTTTAAGGGTATATCCTGGGGATGTCTACAGCAATGTCCTTAGCAGCCAAGATAATAAGAATGAAAGCTGAATGCACAATACAGGACTTTGAAACTCATGCACATTATTTTAACACATATCACACATATCAGTATGACCACAATTCATTCCCTAAGCTCTAGTAAAGTCTCTCTGAAGTGGGCTACAAAATACAAACAAGATTAATTACCTTTATTTATACTCCAGTGAATTCCACATTCTAGTCTATACAATGTATGGGTTAATCCTCCAAGCGCCAGAGGGGTGCACAATCCATCGCTTGCAATGAATTGTGTAGCCCCTGGCACCCAAATGAAGGTGGTGTTAATTATCTCAACTGCCAATAAATCAGTGACTCACATGGACACATCAGCTAATTAGATGTGGTTGATGCCTATGTGGGCTGGCCGTCACTTTTGTCTGCCAATGACAGGATTTCGGGGGAAGCAGGAAAAGGTACATTGTAGTTATTCCGTTCTTACAAATACCCTCTCTCATGAATGCTTGTGATTGCTGATGTACCCACCTATTTCTAAATAAAAAAAATATTCTATTCTTTTTGGTTTTCTAGTTTATGCCACAATGAGAAACCTGGCTAAAAAGGACGATCTGGTGAAAGCCACAGAAGGATGTGAGGGTAAAACAATGGAGATCAAACAGCTGGATGTGTGCTGCGAGCAATCAATTCGGGACTGTGTCAACAGCATTCCAGATCGCCACATTGATATTTTAGGTTTGTAGTGCAACTTTGTGCAGAAATAAAAGCAAGACCATTTGTGCTCTGTGGATGCGAGGGAACACGGGTGGATCTGTAGCTCACAGTCCTGAAGGCACCTTGGGGTAGGGATTGTCCATTTGTGGTATTTATGGGTGAATTTAACTATGTAGGTATGGAATAAGTCAGGCAAAGGCAGACCGTATGTGGAACAGCTGTGCAGATATTGGTAATCTACATAGAAAACCAGCAGACAACAGGTAAGTTATAAGTTCTAGTGGCACGGTTACTGGGTTAAAAGAGTCTTGTATATTACACTTCTACTTTGAATGGTTTTCCTCAGTGTTAAAGATCAAGTAAGAATTGTTATGTTTTGTAGCAAGTCACATTTTTATTTTAAAATAATTTACAATCAGAGCTAGGTTGGATATGTTTGATGACCACAAATGGCCCCAGACCTTAATTTGGACATCCCTGCCCAAACAGTTAATTCTACATACAGAGGTGGGTAAAACACATACTGGGCTGCAGGCTGATTCAATCTGGCTCTTGGGTCTGGCTGTACACATTCAGAAATGATGCAGAAAAAGTATCCATTCTGTCTTTCTCTACAGAAGAAGAATGATACATTTACCATAAAGTACAAATATGGTACAATGTATGACTAATGTTACAGAGAGAGACAGAAATAATACATTATCTGTATCGCAGCCTGGTGGAAGGCAGACATAACAGTCATTTTCACTCAAATCTCTGTCAGGAAGGGGAATTACTAATAGGGCAACTGTAATCATCAGGTTTATATGTGTATTATTACATCAATATATCCTATATAATATTTTGCTAAGTGCGTGTTTGTCAGAAGCCATCATGCGCAGTATAGACGACTGCGCGTGCTGCAGTCATTCTCAGTACAGACTGTCCGTGCCGTGGCTGATAACGGAGTGGGGCTCCGAATTCAGACCATAGTTTCGGTGCACAGAGAGGACTACGGTCTGAATTCGGAGCACCCCACTCCATATCAGCAGCGGAGTGGGCGGTTTCTACTGTGCATGACTGCATAGCGGCCGTTGCTGGGTGGCATGTGGCCCGTGTACACAGGCTCTTCAACTCGTTATATTTATTACACACATACATACACACACACACACAAAGTGCTTTGTTCTATATATAAACTACAGGTCTCCAAAACATTTTTACAGTCATACATATTTGCCCACCCCTGTTTGAACATATACTTGATCATTATGCATCACAATGTTTCATTTATTAGTGTAGGGTCTCTGATTCTACCAATAATTATTTTAAATTCTCTGAAGTCAACTATTACTAGTAAATATTTACTACAATTCTGGGTAAATCAGTGTGTCTGTTAAAAAAAAAAAAAAAAAAAAAAAAAATTTGAATTTAAATTAATCCTTGGATTCTAATGATGTCTCCAATTGCAGTGCATTAGGTAAATCACTTGTGACCAATGGTTTGAGGTTTATCAGTGTTTTTTGTGATTTATTTTCCAATTTATTTGTACAGCAATTAGGAAGCTTTTCCAGAATAACTCAGACAATTAAACACCTGTTCCCCTGTACACTGAGCCCATGGTAATGTAACATTATTATCATCATCAACAGTAAGTAATGCTGGAATGGGATTGATTGGACCAATTGAATGTCAAACTATTGAAGAGATGAAAACAGTGATGGACACAAATTTCTTTGGACTGGTGCGACTCTTGAAAGAAATCTTGCCTGACATGAAGAGAAGAAAGAGTGGACACATTGTGATAATCAGCAGTGTTATGGGAATACAAGGTACTGCTGACACAACTATCTGTTTAGTGGAATCAAAGTGCTGAAACAGAATGTTGCAATAGCATATACAAACCTATTGACTCACCTAAACTGCCCATTTCCCCATCTATGTAAAAAGCTCAGACTTCTGTCCTTAGATTATATACAGTTCTTGATTCTATATACTATTTTAGCTGCTACCCCTTTTGCTAGGAGCATAATCCATGTGTCTATCACTATTTCTGTAAATTCTTATTCACATTTTCCCCTCATAGTTTTCCATCCTCCAGATTTAGTTCATGTCCTCTTCTTCTGGTATTCTATTTCACACAACTTTCAATGTTAAAGGCTTCATAGCGTAGATTAAGGAATCACATATAATCACTCAACAATAACACTAATATCATATGTGCTTTAAAGTCAATGTGAACAATAGCATCAGTGCCATATGAATGAAGCCAAACTTAGTAGATATCCAAAGAATCCATGTGTTTCAGTGAAAATGTAAGGGAAAATGCCCTGGTAAAAATAAACATTCATTCCAAATGCCACAACCTGAGATGCCCCAACTTTATAATCAGCTGTAGAATTACAGGTAGCTGTTACCAGGGTACAATGTGGTATGATCAACAGAACCACAGTTTCACTGTACTGGCCATATATACTTACACGTGCACTGCTTAATCTTTGAGACAAGCATATTCTAGTCAGGATCAAATAGGTACCTGGGCATATCACTCTGACTTGCATGCTCCACAAGAACTTCATACATCTTCCCCTTTGTGTTTTTGCCTTTCCCACAACAGAGCCAATTCCTATGGGCTCATATTCAAAGTGTTTACAGTGGTAGCCCTGATGGCATGCATAGGATACCTGTGATCTACATTTACACTTGCCAGGTCATTGCTTACTTTTTATGTTTTGTCCTTTTTGGCTTGATGGGGACAGGTCAGGGCCGGCCCAAGGCATTATGCTGCCTGAGTCCATGGATGAAATGCTACCCCCACCTCAAAAAACACACCCACTAAAATGTGGAAAAAAATAATTTTGATCTGGGCTGAGCAATCATAATCTCATTTCTGCACTAACATAATGTTAGTGCAGAGATGACATTTTTATGATGCCCTTCCACATTGCTCCTCAATCTCCACATTGCCCCAATCCCCCTCAATTTCCACAATGCCCCTTCCACATTGCCCCTCAATCTCCACATTGCCCCAATGCCCCTCAATCTCCACAATGCCCCCCAATCTCTACATTGCCCCCATATCTCCACAATGTCCCTCCATCTCCACAATGCTCCTCAATCTCCACATTGCCCCCCAATCTCCACTTTGCCCCAATCCCCCTCAATCTCCACTCTGCCCCCCAATCTCCACATTGCCCCCCAATCCCCCACAATCTCCAGAATACCCCTCAATCTCCACAATGCCCCATCCACATTGCTCCTCAATCTCCACAATGCCCCCCAATCTCCACATTGCCCCCATATCTCCACATTGCACAATGCCCCCCAATCTCCACAATGCCCCTACTGATACTGATCCCCGTCTATCTCCTACCTCGAGTCCCTGGTGGTTTAGCAGTGTGACATGAGAGAGACTGTGTCTCCTTCGGCACAGAGCTGAAGCTCCCGGGCGGTTCTCAGTAATGTAGAGTGCTGGGAGATTATGTCATCTCCAAGCGCTCTGTATTACTAGAGTACCAGAGACTGGTGGGAGATCAGCTGGATTGCCGCCCCTGCCATCTGGGTCCATGGACCCAACGGGACCTATGTAAGGGCCGGCTCTGGGACAAGTCATGATATTTGCTTTTATGTACATATGTTTTTTGTGATTTTCTTCACCTCGGTGTAATTGTTAGTTCACTGAACTCATTTTTCGGCATGTCATCTTCGATGAACAATACCACCATTGCCTATGTAACTTTATGCACACCTATACCGCTTCCACTTTACACCAGACTTCCCATTGGATGCAGGATGTACACTCCCACAAGTATACTCCTCCAACTATGAAGGTATTTAAGCACATGTTGCAGCACCACATGTCAGCTTCATAAAGACTCCAAATAGAAGTTGAAAATATGACCTATGACTATAAATCTACAACCTACTTTACCATTCAACTGTGAGTCCCTACCTTTCTGAATCTGTTATTGTACTTTTTATTGTACTGTATGGCACCCAGCATAGTGGCCTATGAATCAGAAGAGTTTATCTTTGCCAAATACATAATCAAATATTTTTAGAAATATTATACTCCGGTGAATTGAATGTTTGACCCTTTTCTGCTTTCATTTCAGGCATATTGTTTAATGATGTTTATGCTGCCTCCAAGTTTGCTGTTGAAGGTTTCTGTGAAAGTCTAGCAATACAAGCATTGAAGTTCAAATTGCAGTAAGTGTTCCACTCAGTTTTATTACAGGGCTATGGGGAGCTGCTATTCTGCATTAGATATGGCATTACAAGTCCTACATGAGGCATTTGTTCTGAATTAGAGATAGTCTTCTTGATCATCATGGGTATCTAGCACATGGATAGGCAATGGACAGGCAACCTTCGGCATTCCATTTGTTGGAGACTACAGCACCCATCATCCCAACCAGCCATGGGTAATGGGAGTTGTACCCTATGGATAGTAGAGACATATCCAAGGTATTGGTGGTGCAAGGGTTATTTTTTATCCTTGTCATCCCAATGCCTAATTGATGAATCATCTCCTTGCAATCCCACCATGAGATGAGCTCAGTCTGTGTATGGAAGTCAGTGTACAGAGTGGACTGATTTATCCCCGAGTTGCAAAACGCGTGTCTGTGAGGTATTGGGAACGATTAGCACCACCTCAGAGGTGACAATATTAATTCCCAGAAAAACACAATGAGAGAGTATGAGGACAATGAGAGACTAATTAAATAAAATGTTACAGCTCAGTATTTTACTTGTTAATTGCTGCTAATTTGATCTCTGTCAGCTCTCAAGTGAACAGGCATATAACAAGCTTCTCCTCCCAAGAGCTGTTGCTGTGAGCTCCAGATAGGCAGCTGTTGATACCATTCAGCTGTTGTAATGTCACACCAACCTACACAGCCAATAGGAACAAGGCTTACACTGTTATTGTACAGCGTGGATTTTCTCTATGTGCAATCACACTTGTGCTGTAGGGTTTGAGAAGTTCAGCAGTTTGTTCTTCTCATCCCCACAGAAACCAGGTGCCTGCCAATCAAGCCAACAGGGGGCAGTCTTCACACTATTCTGCAAGAGACAGTGCAGGATAAGGCTGTGAGGCTGGATGAATAATAACACCTGAGCTGCCTGAGTATTTTTCAGGGACATGTTGCCAAAATGTTAAGTTAGTTTAGTTTGTGAGTTTACTATTCCTTTAACCTGTTAGTTGTCCTTGAATGATATCTGTACCACAGTAATTTAAACCAGTAGTTCCCATACCTATTCACTACTACCACTAACATGCCTGGGGAATTATGCACTTTGGTATGATAAAGATAAGGTAACTTATCCAGTGTCATAAACTCCCCAGTTCCTGTTATTCTATGGAGCATACGCACGGAGATTGTTAAAGTTGGATAGATATTAGTACATAGGCTTCATGGAGCAACATAAGACTTGGAGACTATCATTATGGAGAAGTTATCTCCTCTTTATGACACCACAATCCATCTTACCCAGGACCTGAGGATTTCCCTGCTTTAGCACAGGTAAACCAGAGGCTCGAACATTTTGATTAACTAATCTATGCTCAAACAGGGAAATCCTTAAATCCTGGCGTGTAACGCTACTTGCAAACAGATTTATGATTCACAGATCTAGACTTAGATCTATGTAACCCTAAAGGGTTTGAACTGGGCTAATATATTACATTTTGTAAGTGCTAGCCAGTGTATCATCCAACATTTCTGAACTTCTTTTCAATGCATAACAGTATGAGCCGTATTCTGCAAGCTAAATAGGTACAACTCTATAGTAAATCAACAGCGCCATATGGGGACAAAAATATTCCCATTGATTTAAATTGAGTTTTATCCCCTTGAATGCAAGGCAACACATTGGAGCACTTCCTATCAGTCAAGGTGTTAAAAGGATAGTAAAGTCCCAAAAAAAGTCTAGGCAAAATTATAGGTACAATAAAAAAATATGTAATGCCCTTATTCCTATCTCTCAAACCTTTGTGGTTTGAGAGATATAAGAAAATAAAGTCCTCCGCTCCCTCCCCTTTCTGCCTAACGAGCTGTAAAGCTGTCAGAGGCAGAATCTGGTCGCGCGACCAGACACTGCTCTTCAGGAGCTCTGACATTGAGATATCCAACTATAAATACTTCATCAGAATGGTCTACAACGTGTTCTTGCAAACCAGTCACACGTTGTAGACCATTCAGATGAAGTATTTATAGTTAGATATCTCGATGTCAGCGCTCCTGAAGAGCCGCCGTCTGATCCTGGAAACAGGACCTCATGCCGTCAGCTAAACAGCTGACACATGAGAAGGGGGAGGGAGCAGAGGACTTTATTTTCTTATGGTTTGAGAGATAGGAATAAGGGCATTACGTATTTTTTTATTGTACCTATCATTTCGTCTAGACTTTTTTGGGGATTTTAGAATCCCTTTAAAGGCCCCCTTGAAATCAATGTGCATTTGTTGGGAAAGACAACTGCACATCTTTTTAGCTTCCTCAATATGGCCCTAAGCCACAAAGCTCAGTTTTATACTACCTAATCCCTCCCACCATACAGTAAGATTAACTCTTTGAGTGCCATAGGGGTTCCCAAAGTATTGCGAAGAAACGCTCTTGACAACCCTCTGGCACTTATAGTGTTAAGATGATGCAAATGGTAATTTTATAGGTCTCTCTTCTTACATCTCTCACAGATTGAGCCTCATTGAACCTGGACCTGTCATCACAGAGTTTGAAAAGAAGGTTTATGAAGATGGAATGAAAATGGACCTTTCTGCTGCAGACAAGGAAACTGCTGACATGTTCACCAATATCTATCTTAAGAACTACAAATCCATCTTCCAAAGCCTCGGTCAGACAGCTGAAGATGTAGCAGAGGTACCATCCATAAATGTCATTGATAAGTAGTGCTATCAACTAAAAACTATAGATGGAATTTCTCACTTAACTAAGGGTCAGTCACAGATTGGCCAGTATTTGTCCCCAATACTTTTTCACTGGTGGATACACACTGTTGTGATATAATAATGGAACAATGTGACAAACATTGTCACATTCAGTTTTTAATTCTAGTCAATGCATAAGGATTTAAAGGGAAATTATAAATTAAAAAAAAAAACAAAAAAAACACCCATAAAGGGATAGTAATGTCCTAGATTGCTAAAAAGTAATATTGTGGATACATAAAAATGAGAAATTATTCTTACCATTATTTGTATTTCTCCTGTGTCCCTACACAGCATTATTATGGGGTATTGTCTCCGCCCTCCAGCTGGGTAGGACTTCTCAACCACTTTAAATATGCGCCTCCCCTTGCTACCTTCAGTAATCCTTTTGGCCAAGCTGCAGAAACACAAGATGCAAACATGTTATAAAAGGGTTGGGTATGACGTGTAGGGACACAGAAGAAATACAAATAACGGTAAGAATAATTTCTCATTTCTTCTGTGTCCCTCCCCAGTATTATTATGGGGACTTAAAAAGCAGTACCCCATGACAAGGGAGGGAAGGATAGTTAAAACAGAACATGGAAGGATCCTACCAGATACACAGTGGAACAACTGCTTCCAGGACCTTCCTCCCATATTTGGCATCAGCAGAAGACTGGACATTTAGGTGGTAATGCTTTATAAAGGTGGATATGGAAGACCAATTTGCTGCCTTACATATGTCAGAAGGAGAAGCTTCTGCTTTCTTAGCCCAGGAAGTGGATATGGCTCTGGTAGAATGGGCTCTGAGATTTTTAGGGGCCTGTTGCCCTGCTTCTAAATAGGCCAATTTGATGCATTCAGTGATCCACCTGGCAATGGAAGCCTTGGAGGCTGCCTTCACCTTGAATCTACCTTGGAAATATATGAATAGTGAGTCTGAAGCTCTAAATTCTGCTGACCTGGATAAGTAAATTGAAAGAGCCTTAACCAAGTCCAGATTATGAAACTGAACCTCTTTGGTTGCTGCAGGGTTAGTGCAGAATGAAGGAAGCACAATCTCTTGGTTCAGGTGAAACTCTGAAACTACTTTCCCTCTAAAAGATGGCTTGGGTTTCAGGACCACTTTATCTTGAGGAAACACCAAAAAGGGACTCTAACAGGACAAGGCTTGAAGCGTCTTAATTCTATGGGCCGAAGTTATTGCCGTGAGAAAAACTACCTTCAAGGTGAGATTTTTTAAGGAAATATCTTGCAGAGGCTCAAAGGCCTTTGCTTTAGACAGTTGATCTAACACCAGATACAAATACCAAGGTGGAATGATACTATGTATAGTGGGCCTGATCTTGGAAATTGCCCTTAAATATCGTTTAATGAGGTTGTAGTCTGTTAATTGAATGGCTAACATGGCCGACAAGGCCGATACTTGGACCTAGATGGAAGCTGGCCGCAATCCTTTTTGAACGCCATCTTGCAAAAAGTCCAATATTCTGGAGATGTTGATGGAAGGATCTTGAAGGAATTTGGCTTTAAAACCACTTAGCGAATGTTGACCACACCCTAGAATACACCTTGGAGGTAGATTTCTTTCTTCCAGCAATTATCGTATCTGCTACTGATTCTGATAGTCCTTTGTCTTTCAACATGAACCATTCAACTTCCAGGCTGTCAAATGTAAAAGACTGCGGATGTGATGACAAACTGGCCCCTAGGTCAGAAGGTTGACTGCTATTGGACGTTTACAGGGAGGTGCTACTGACATTTTAACCAGGAAAGAATACCAAGGTCTCCTGGGCCAATCTGGTGCTATCAAAATAACGTTTATTTTGTCCTTTTTGATCTGATATGACATCCATGAGGACTGGAAATGGTGGAAAAATGTATGCCAGATTGTAATTCCAAGGAAGCCTCAGAGCATCGATGCCTGCAGCATCTGGATCTCTCCATCTGGACAGAAAGACTGGGCATTTTGTATTTTCTCTTGTGGCCATGAAGTCTATGTCTGGTTGCCCCCAGTGCTGACATATCTTCTTGAATACTAGAGGATTCAGAGACCATTCCCCTGGAAAAACAGGACTCCTGCTGAGGAAATCGGCTACCACATTGTTTTTCCCTGTGATGTGAGTGGCTGAAATTCCTTTCAGATTTCTTTCTGCCCATGTGAGAATCTTCCTTGCTTCCTTGAAAATAATGCGGCTCCTTGTGCCGCCCTAATTTTTTAGGTAGATGACTGTCGGGAAATTGTCTGAGTGAATCAAGATCTTTTCCCTTTTAGATGCAGTATCATACTGCTCTTACTTCCAGAATATTTATTTGCAGACTGTTCTCTGAGGCTTTCCATGTCCCTTGGACAAATTGTGTTCTCCAAGTTCCTCCCCAACCTACTCGGCTGGAGTCTGTTGTCACAATTTCCCAGTTGTGGTCTTCTAGACTTGAGCCCTTCCTGAGATTTGCAGGCTACTGCCACCACGTTAACTCCTTTCATGTTGTCTGTAAGTGGGGTATTCTCTGGAATGGGCTCCCAGAATCTTCGCTCCAGAATTTCAAGAAATCGAGCTGGATCTGTCTCATATGCAGATGTGCCCAAGGTACAGCTTGTATCGTTGATGATAAGTTTCCGAGGATCTCCATGAAGTCTTGGGATTTATGGGTCAGGTTCCTTTTGAACTGACCCACTCTTCCGGTGATCCTCCTGACTCTGTCCTCCATGAGGCATACAGTATTTGGCTGGGAATTCAGCCATAACCCAGTTAGGTAATTGATTTGGAGGGAAGAAGCTGACTCTTGTTCTCTTTTATCAACCATCCTAACTGGCGAAGATGTTTCAGAGACGTTTTGGTGTGTTGGATTGCCTTGTCTTGGGATTCTGCTAATATCATGATGTCGTCCAGATAGGATATAATATGGATCCCTTTTTTTTCTTAAAGGTTGAAGGGCTGCGGCCAGAACTTTTGAAAAGACTCTGGGGGCTGTTGCCAGACCAAATGGTAGGGACCTGAATTGAAAATGTTCCTTCTCTATTGCAAGCCTCAGGAACCGTCTGTGTGAGACTTTGACTGGGATATGATGGTATGCTTCTCTCAGGGCTATTGTAGACATGAATGCCCTTGGAAACACTGTCTTCATGATAGTTGCAGTGGATTCCATCTTGAAATGTGAGATCTTGAGAAGCTGGTTCAAGGACTTCAGATCCACAATAGTCCGGAATCCTCCCGAACTCTTGGGTACTATAAATATGACTGAATATATTCCAGAACCCTGCAGATTCGCAGGTACTGACTCTATTACTCCGTTGCTCAATAGATTCTGGATCGAATAAATGTTACTCTTCTCACTGGATTGTCAGGAATCCTGGACCTCACAAAGTGGCAATGAGTTGGTACAGTGTGAAATTCTAGCGGGTTCCCTGACTAAGATTTGTTGCACCCATCTGTCTGGGCTTGCCAGATGTTTCCAAGCTGATTTAAAAAGACCCAGTCTGCCCCTGACTGGATCCAGAGTCAGGGCCCACTTGTTCTGATTGGAATTCCTTCTTATTTTGGGGCTTTTTGGAAAATTCCTTCCTTTAGCCCCTTCTAGTGTTGTGGGTGAATCCCTTTCTTCTTTGATAACATGATCTTCCTTGCAACTTCTATTGTTCCAGAAAGGAAGGCATCCTAGCTGTAGATGACGATGTTCTGGGAGGTGAAAACCTGGGCCTGCGCTCCTGCAGTAGAAAGGTGCTTTTCCCACCTGATGCCTTTTTAATAACATCTTCTGGATGTTCACCGAATAAAGATGTTCTGGTAAAGGGTAAGGATACTAGTTTACTCTTTGAAGGAGTATCTGCATGCCATAACTTAAGCCACAAAGCCCTCCTAGCGGCCACCGATAGAGCAGATGATCTAGCTAGAAACCCAATGATATCAAATGAGGCATCACAGGAGAATTTCGTGCCATCCTTCATGACCACAATCTCCTTTACCAACTTAGATCTAGATACATTGGATTCAATCTTTTCTTCTAGATTGGATAACCAAATTATCATGGTACGAGTTAGGCAAGCCACTAAAGTGGCTGCTTTAAGATTCTGCCCCAGGACTGTGAATTTTCGTGTAAGAATTCCTTACAAATTCCTTTCCATAGGTTCACTCAGTGATGTTGTACCATCTTCCCATGGGAGTGTAGTTCTCTTCGCCAGCTGCGCAACTGATGCATCAATCTTAGGTGGTGATAACCAAGCTTTAACGTCCTTCTCCTTAAAGGGATACATTTTTGAAAAAAACATCTAGGCACACTGGACCGTCTGTCCCCTAACTTGCATTCAGAATTAACTATATCAACAATAGATTGGTGAATAGGAAATACAGGCACTTCCATCTTTTTTCCCAGGAAGGCTGTGTCTATGACATCCATATCCTGTTGCACTTCTGATAAGCCTAAGGTTTTCCTGACCAATCTAACTAAGGTAACTACCTTATTCAGACCAAAAGATCCTGATTCCTCTTTTAATTCACCTTCCACCTCAGATGAGAATTCACATTCAGGATCAAATAAACTCTGCTCCATATTTTCTTCTTCCAGCCGGGAAGAGGTCCCTTCTCCTGGACTGGAATGTGGCCTTTTTCTTGAAGGCTCCCCTTCCTCCATGGCTTTAAATGTGTCCTGCATGGATACTTTCATCCATGCTAAGAAACTAGGGAACTGTGAAGTCATCTCCTGCCCTGCTGCTTTTTTAACACATTCCTGGCATAATTTTACAGTTTTGATAGAGCTAAGTTTTGCATCACAAGAAAGGCAACATTTAGATTTGGAAGAACCTTTATCCTTCTTCACAGGGGTGTCAGAAGCAGGCTTCTCCTTTTCCCTGTCCTTCTCCTTATCTTTGTCTTTCTGACTCTTAGGGGCAGACATCATGACAAATAAAACCTTTCCCCAAAGAAAATACTTACCTTTTATACCTGGCTAGGTATGTAGCAGGAAGAGGAAGTTGCATTCCTGCACTTGCCCACCTTTCCATGAGCTGAGGCTGTCCCATGGTGTGCGTTCCATTCGTGGAATGCATAAGCCCAAAAGGCCTTGATGTCACTTCCGGTTTTAGTTATGGATCGGGAACTCAGTCCTCCAAGCGTGTTGAATGCTAAGCGAGTGCAGGGCAGACATCCAAGCCTGCTTGCAGTGCTTGAGAGGGCAAGGAAGGCAGATAACACATGGTGTTTCTCCTCAGGACAGCATGCTACATGTGGCCAACAGATCCTTGGTGCAACCTGATTGTGCATGTCATCTGCGACTTTACGATGCGGCCATAATGTGGTAAGAACAAAATAAAACACGTCCATCCAGCTGGGTAGGACAAAAAAAATGAAGGTAGCAAGGGGAGGCACCTATTTAAAGCGATTTAGAAGTCCTACCCAGCTGGAGGGCGGAGACAATACCCCATAATAATGCCGGGAGGGACACAGAAGAAAAGAAATCTATCTGTGCAAGTCCTATCTCCCAAACCTTTATGGTTTGAGAGACAGAACATTTTAAAGTTCTCCTCTCCCTCCCCTTTCCCTGTAATCTGACATCAGGAGATCCTGATCTGGGGACCGGCAGGAAGCTCTTCAGCAGAGCCGAGATAACAAAATCGAAAAAGAAATACTTATTTGGAATGGTCTACAAAGTGTGCTTGGAAACCAGGCACACTTCGCAGACCCTTCCAATGAAGTATTTATTTTCAATTTTGGTATCTCAGCTCTACTGAAGAGCTGCCTCGAGTCGACCGACTAGAATCTCCTTTAAAATGTTCTCTCTCTCAAACAATCCAGCATTCTTTAGACTGTGGCCGCAACTTTTCAAATTGCGATTGTGTAGGCACCACAAAGATCAACTAAATGTGTGGTACAGCTAGTTAATGTATATAGATTGAAGGGACAAGTTTCCTCTAAAGTATAGGGCATTTAACGGCAAGCGTTTTCAGAACTGAACAATCAAGGGTACATCTGGCAGTACACTATAAATTACCTCATGTTTTTGTTGGGGGGGTAGTTTAAGCCTGAAAATTAGCTTTTAGAGGCCTTATATATTACCCCTGTGAAAATGTCATCCCTGCTCTGGATTGGCACACACTTAGGACCATATGCACAAAGGCAAAGTGGAGACATTTTGGAACAGTGTACCATAGATAATGAGACCAGATCACTATTTTAATCTGGGGTACTTGTTACCTTATCATTGTACAGAAGTGCACAGCAACCAGCGCAACCGCTACAGTGTTTGTCATTTTAATGCAGGACACTAAAAACAATCTGGTGACATTAACCATGGGAAACAAATATTACTAATGCTGTAAAGCTTTTAACTCCTTTGCAATGCTATGACTACCTCTACCACTCAAAAGGATGAAACCCACATTTCAGTCAGTGGGCATTTATATTTGTGTCCAGTAGTCCAGTTGGGTAGCCAAATAATTGCTCCACTTGTTCGTTCTAAATTTGGCCTTAAGTGTAAAGGAAATAAATTTCCTTTAATATCGACAAGAAATATAGGGCAAAGAAATAGATAGATGGTCAGATTTTCAACATTGCATGTTATAATGTAGGATCATATTAGAATAGTTTGAATATTAACTATAATGAGGCATATTTATTGTTTATGGTGGATTGAATTTAGCTGCATGTTTAGATGTTTTTGTGCACTTCTTTTTTGGCAATAGATATAAACAGCACTGTCTGTCTAGGCGCCTTGAAGTCATATGGAAAGTAGCAGAGTCAGCAGGTATTGCTAAATATTGGTAGAGGGGGCAAAAGGCCTAGGTCTTGCGCTTAAACCCCCAGGACTTGTTACCAGGTTGCATCTAATGTCATGAATAGGGTTTTGTTTTTGTTGTTTTAGATTTTAGAAACATCATATTTAGACTGAATATATTATATATACATTATTTCTTACATTCATAAATCACAGTAAAATATGTCTTGTATTTCTGCCATTGCACCATTTATTTTCTTTTAGTCCTGTACTCCTGTCTTAGGTTTGTTATCACTCACACTGAGTTTTCTTGAAGGACTTGAAAAACATAGTCCATGTTGCAAATGTTGAAGCATTTATTCTTACAGGCTTGTATTTGCATTCAGTTTCACTCTGCAGATGAATCGAGAGAGTCTTGTCTTGATAAGGTGAAATTTACTCACCAATATTTATTTTTCCTCTGGTGAGTACTGCCAGATGTACCCTTGATTGTTCAACTTTGAAAATGATTGCAGTTAAACGAACTAGCTGCACCATGCATTTAACTGATCTCTAGGGTGCCTACACAGTCACAATTTGAAAAGTTGTGACCACAGTCTAAAGAATGCTGGCTGTGCATCATAATTTTTATGCCTAAAATAGCTATTACTGTAGGACAGCAGACTCCTGAAACTGTATCCCTTAATATGAGATTTAGTAAATAAATGCTGAAATATATTCATTTTGTTTTTTTCCTCTATTTACAGCACACAAAGAAGATAATTCTGACTGACAACCCACCTTTCCGTCACCAGACGAACACTCTGTACACTCCAATGACAACACTAAAATATGCTGATCCTAACGGTGACCTGCCAATTGATACTTTCTATAAGATGGTCTTCCAGCATGATAAAATCTTCAATGCCAGCCTTAATTTCATCAAACTCCTGAGGTGGAGAAGTAAAAAGAGTTTTGACCTTGGGAAACCACAACCATAAGATTCAATGTCAATGTGTATCCAGCTCATATACTGTACAAATGTATGTTAAGGGAGCACTCACACAAAACAACATCCAAGTGCTCGAGTACATGAAAACTAAACCACAATGCACAAAAAATCAATACAGTGCAAAATCTACTGAAAAAAATGTGTGGTCACCATATTGGTCTTCACAGAGTAAGAAATCTATTTTGAACATTACGACATAGCCCTGTGAATGAGGTATTGGCTTTTCTGAAATATATTATACCTGAATCATTTTCTATGCAAAATTATTTACACAGTTCTTGTGCTGGAGGAGCCTAAAATATAGAAGTCCCATCTAATAAAAATGAGACAAAATAGCACTGAACAAATGTGTATATTAGTGGCACTTAAGGTGGCAGTTTCCCAGGTGTATTTCACCTAACTCCCAGTGGTAGCTGTTGGTTGGTTTAGCCATTAATATCAAATATATATATATATGAGCCCTTCTTTCAGACTTATAACCCCTTGAATGCTGGAGACCTATCTAGCACCCAAGGTGTAAAAATCTGCATCAACCAAGAGATCCCAGTTGTAGCCTGGATTTCTGCTGAAAGGGAAAAACACATGGAAGGCTTAGAACATTTCAAATGAAAAGCTGTTGGGCCTCATTACAGAGACACACGGCAAGTTCCTTCACACCTAGAACTATATAATGGTCTACACTTATCCACTCCTTTTCTAATCAAAAATTACTATCATTATTATTTTCATTGTCCTGTTTCACTATTCTATAGCCTACCGCTTCTGTACTATGTACCGTAACAATGTTCTTCAAATAGCTTTAATACTTATGAAGAAAGCAAAAGATCCGCAATTCCAGAACATACCAAATGAACCAAGGGAGGGGAATACAGATTCCCAAAAGTACACAATTTACAGGAGATGTAACACCTCCTAATAGTAACCCCCATTTAACTTTTTATGGTTGAAAAATCTGTGTCTTTGTTCGAGAGATAACATCTTCAATCAGTCCTGGATATCACGTCCATGGGGCAGACATGACAGATGCTAGCAGGACCACATGACATAAACTCTGCCCATATAGTTTTTAACTCTTTAAAGACGATGGATGTACAAGGCAATGTCTAGAGTTCCACTCTGGTCCTGAAAGGGTTAAATAGATTAATTCCCTATTGTATCGAGCTGCAGAATAAGTTGGAGCCATATAAATAAAGAATAAATTAATAAATGAATGCACTCTCCTGCTTCAAGTTTGAAACAACTGAGAGCAGATGTTAAGTCTGCCTCCGCGGACATGACATCAAGGACTGACACGGTTGCTATGACTTCCACAAAGGTAAAAGGCCAAATTAGGATTTTTTGGCTATGGCAAGGTGAGTGTGTGTGTGGGGGTTATTATGGATAGTACTCCTTGAATTCTGGAGAGGTCGCCAATAGAATTCCTTGCAATGAGTTGGAAACATCTCTAGCATTCAAGGGGTTGAAAGCTCCACTGGAAATTAATGTTAATTTTTAAACACCCCCATGGTGAGGTTAAATTGCTCAAAACTTGCATAACTTCTTCTGCATATGGCTCTTAGGAGAGAATAACATTGTATTACAGAAGAAGTTGTGCAGGTTTGCCAAGTGGTTCCTCTTTCCAAGTCAAACTCCATGCTTCTCTCTCTGAGCAATGTGTACATTTGGAGGAGTTCAACAAATTCACATTGCACTAAGCAGAGCTCTGATGGAATCTGAAGATGCAGCTCAACCAAATGTTTGTTTACTTAGACATATTACTTGTTATTGACAGAAATGTAGTACTTAAAATTAGTTTGATTAATAAAATTAGTCTACTTATTGGTGTGGAGTAAATGTGTTTTTCTATGTATTTAGTTTCATTATTCTTATGTTAACACTAGCACAACAGAGGTCAATTGCGTTGTGTACCCCTCTGGCACACAAAGGGTTAAAGACTTAGTTAAACAGGTTAAAAAAAGTCAAATGTACATAATGTTAAACCCTTTAAATATTATAACCCTAGCTGGGAACCCTCCGGATTTGCCCCAGAGACTCCTGTTTTTGCTGTTGATTATCAGGTCATCGGGGCGGAGGCTGATTCTCCAGATGTGGGGCATTTTTAATAAAACTCTGCCCACTTCTACTCCTTGCAATTTCTTCATTTGAATTCGGACCACCCCTTAACACCAAAGGGGTGGAGCAAATTCAAATGAAGAAAGCGCTTGCTGATTGAGGTATTGCAAGATACTTTATTTGTGCATGCCTTTATGAACTTTATATCATCATACAGAGTTTCTCCTTTTTTTGCATTGTAAAGCTGGGTCTCTGTGCATGTATGTGTGTGGTATTTTTTTTTCATGGAGCCGTGCTTTTTCTTTGTATGCTACATATTCACTTCTACTCCTTCCCAGTCTGTTCCTCCCACTCCCCGCCCTTTTCTCCTCTTTCCCCAGCCTATTCCTAGCATTTTTTACATGTCTATGAAGCCCCACCCCCCACTCATGATCCAGCCCCGTCCATTTTGTGCAGCTAATGGCCTCATTTATCTCACCCTGCTGAACTACAGGACTCCCCTCCGGGGACTCTAGAAGTCAAGGTTCACAGGTATGATTATAACCCTGTATATCCTGGATTTGCTAAAGAGGAATTCAAGCCCCTCTTGGGTATTTCAGATATATCTGCCAAATGAACCGCCTTTTAGGGTCGATTTAAACCACTGGTGGGCCCCGTGCACATTATAATGCAGTGGGTCCTCTTGGTTGCTCCACAATGAGTTGACAACCTCTCTAGCAGTCAATGACTTAACCCTTTGAGTGCCAGCACTTTGAGAAGACTGTTGCGATCACAGCTGGGTTCATGCATTGCTAAGTGCTTATACCTACCATAGTAATTAACCCACATTTACTCAGCAATCACCCTCTCTTACCTCTTTGTTTCCCTTATTGTTGTTTTGTCATTGTTATAAAAAGCATTAAATAAAAACTTTGTTTTAAACACATCCACTGCATATACTTAATCCAAATTCCCACTCGCCTTTTCAAAAAAGTAGATTTGTTTTACATGCTCTAGCTCTCATGTAACCATACTGGTTTGTACATATAACCTTGCTGTCCACCACATAGTCCAGAATTCTATCCCTGCATTCTATATATCTACTCTAACAGTCTGCAACTTTCCAAGAGAGATTTTGTTGCCTCTTTGAATAAAAGGCAACACCTGTCTTTCTCCAATATTGTGTCACAATGCCTGGTCCGAGAGAATCACTGCAGGTCACGGTCTCTCTATTTCTGAACTAGTTTCCCCGAATGCTCATAAATGAATACGATCAGGTATAAGTGCTTTATTCATTTTATCTTTATTGAATTGTTTTGGAGGGGTTTTAATGTCACGCTGCATCAGCAATGGACGTTTTAGAGGCGGTATTATGGTTCTATTACTTTATAAGTTATCATCCATTAGTACTTCCCTGGTACATACAGCAGAAAAGAACTGGTTTAAGACGTCTGCTATTTCCTTGGAAGGACCAATATAATCCCTTTACACCTTTGCTATTTAACACTCATTTTGGGGGACTGGGTTTCAAATTACAATATTTTTTTTTTTTAGAAGCCAACTGTGTTGGTTTTTATTTATTTTGTATTTGTTTCCCAATGTTACACTCTCTGAAGTGTATTAATTTACCAACTATTTAAATGATTTCCATTAATCATATGTTTTATTCCCCAAGAAGACCTTATCCAGATCTATGTAGTGAAGGGATACATTTAGCCTATTAATGTTCACTTTCCTAAAATATAGGGTTTTGATTAATAATATGTGATGGTTTTTCTAGGAATTCAATTTCATAGGCGACTGTGATAATCATAATTCAACAGAGAATGTCTTCACTAGAGGTTTATTAGAAGTTCTGTGTTACCTATTTCCCAGTTGCTAAACTACTACACATGAATGCAGTCAATTTTGATGCTTCACTTTTTACTATGTGTGCTTTAATCACTGTAATGCCCCCAGCCAGCTGCATACTTGTAACTTTCACTGCTGACAACTCCCTGGGGGGAGATGCACCGAAGTGAGAAACTATTGACAGAAATTCTGCAATTCATGGTATTGTATGGAGCATCCTCTTCAAGTTATAAAGATCTTTCAGTGTAGAGAGGTACTGTACAAGCTCCATAGAATAACCCAGGAATTGGAAAGGTTTCTCTCACAAGAGTTACTTCTTTCAGCCGTGAGGTAATGTTTAGGGATGGGCAAGAAATAGAAAAAAGGAAAAAAAATACGAAACAGTAAAATCTTAAGAGTAAAATGGAACTTTCACCTTAATTCAAGTCTGCACATTTGAAAACTGCATTAAAATTACCTGTATGTCATGTTAGCCAAAAGAACAGCAAAAGTACAGTTAAGGAGATATTCACACTTGTTACCATATGCTAATGAATGCTAATTTTGGTACTTGCGCGGTACCAGTGACTTTTCACATGCTAATTAAACTTTTCAGTGTTGTTTCATATGGAACCTTTCGGTGACGTGGCATATGTTAATTAAGGTTTCAGTGATGCTTCATATGAAGGTCTGTGCTGTACCAGGAAGTTATCACTTTCACAGAACTAAGTGTATCTCCTAAACCAGTGGTTCTCAACTCCTGTCCTCGGGACCCACTAACAGGCCAGGACTTCTCTACTAGAGCACCGGTGTGGTGATCAGAGGCTCATTCACATTGATTAAATCACCTGTGCTCTAACAAGGAAATCATCAAATCCTGGCCTGTTAGTGGGTCCTAAGGACAGGAGTTGAGAAACACTGTCCTAAACTATACATCTGCTGGAATTTTAACATGACACATTGGCGGTTTTCAATGAAGTTTTCAAATATTTAAAGAAAATTTAAGGTGACGGAGCTGCAGTTAAAGTGGACCTAAGTCAAAAGTAAAAGCAAAACAGCAACAAATTTGGGCTGTTGCACAGAGAGATCCAATAAGAAACTGTCACTAGACAGGTCGAAATCACTATCTATGAAAGGTTTCGGTAATGAGTTGCCTTTCAGCGGTTGCTGGCTGGCTGAAGAGGACACTAGCCGTAGTACAGCAAAAGCTGAAGAGACACATGTTGCACACTCCCGTTATATGGCTTATGGGCTACCAGCAATTAGAAATAGTAGGATGAAATGGCTTGCTCTCAGCCATCAACTTTGCTACTGTCAAAGTTTAATCTTCTGGAAAACTACAATATTTAGCTAGGGGAAGAACAAAGTAGTGTATTCTCAAACTGCATCACACTACAGAGACCAGCTATCTGGTATATTTGGTATCCACAAAGGAGACAGACATATTTAGAATCTAAATTTACCAGCTACAAAGCATCACCCACTTTGAGCCTGGCACAATACTTATCACCTACTATAGAACAGCTTCTCTCCGGTCAGCTGAACAACTTACTTCTTAGATAACTTGATGGTCCGTATCATTGTCAATACAGGTCAAACCACAAGAATTTCTAATTGGTTTCACTGCCTTTCCAATTATTTTATCTGTGTTTCTTACACAAAGAATTTTAGGAATGAAAGTAGAGTCATTCTGAGGCAAACCAACTATGCCACAGGTGAGAAATACAAAAATGCCCATTAATTTAAACTGTGCTTTTAATCCCTTCAGTACTAGAGGTAACATAGTAACTTAGGTTAAAACAAAAAGACACAAGTCCATCAAGTTCAACCTTTGCCTCATAACCCAGAGAAATGAAAATTATATAAGCTTTCCTGCTGCCAAATAAATTAGGCTTCATCCGAACTTCCTGTTTTGCCTACTAATACACAGTATAACCCTATATGTTCCCTCTTGAAAAAAATGTATCCAATTGCCTCTTAAATGTATCCATTGTATCTGCATTAACCACATCCTTGGGCAAGGAATTCCACAATTTAACAGACCTTACTGTAAAAAAACCTTCCTCTGCTGAATTTGAAATCTCCTTTCCTCTAATCTCAAGGAGTGGTCCCTGGTTATTTGATCAGGCCTTGGAATGAAAAGCTCACCAGAGAGATCCTTGTATTGATCTCCCATATTCTTGTAAATTGTGATAAGATCTCCTCTAAGGTGTCTTTTTCTAGAGTAATTAAACCAAGCTTGTCTAGTCGTTCCTCATACATTAAATCCTTTATTCCCTTAATTAATGTTGTTGCTCTTTGCTGTACTCTCTCCACTTCTAGAATATTGTTTTTCAGAACTGTTGCCCAAAACTGCACGGCATATTTGAGCGGGGGGTCTTACCAACGATTTGTACAGTGGCAAAATAATGTTATCTTCTCTAGTTTCAATACCTTTTTTTATGCTAGACAGGACTTTGTTTGCTTCTGCTACTGCTATTTGACACTGGTCACTGCTTCCAAGTTTGTGATTTACAAAAATTCCCAGGTCTCGCTCTACCAAGGAGTTCCCTAAAACGATTCCATTAAGTCCATAAGTAGCGTTGGGATTTTTTCTTCCCAAATGCATTATTTTCCACTTTCCACATTTAACTTCATATTTCATTTTTTTTTTGCCCAGTCTGTCATTATATGTAAATCTCTCTGTAGAGAACAAATATCATGTTCTGAATTTGTTACCCTGCATAATTTAGTGTCATCTGCAAATACAGATGTTTTGCTTTCTTTATTTCCAGATCATTTATAAAACAACTGTATTGGAGGATGGTCCATTTACAACAACACACTGTTCCCTATCCTACAACCAGTTTTCTACCAAATTGCCTCCTGTGTGGCACTGTATCAAATGCCTTTGCAAAATCTAGATATACTATATCAACTGCTTAACGATTATCTAGGTTGCTACTTACTTCGTCAAAGAAGATCAAAAGATTAGTTTGACTTTTTCTATTTCTCATAAAACAATGTTGATTCCTAATAATCTTATTTTCTGCGATGTAATCTTGAACAGAATCCCTTACTATCCCTTCTAGCAGTTTTTCCACTACAGAGGTCAAACTCACAGATCTATAATTGCCAGGTACTCTTTTAGTTCCCTTCTTAAAGGGATAGTAATACTTCGTTTTATCTTTATTTTATTTTGTAGGCATTAAAAAAACATGAAGAACGATATAAGTCTTATCTCTCAAACCTTTATGGTTTAAGAGATATTCACAAGCAAAGTATCCCCCCTGTTCAGCCAGATCAGAAGGGAGGTGCCCAGGTAGACTGCAGAGAGGGACAATCTTCAATTAAGATAATGGAAAAAGCTGAAAAACTTGTCAAGGGGGGAAGGGCTTTCATTGTTTTCATACAAAGAAGATTGTCCCCTTCTGTTATCTGTCTGGTCTTACAACCAGATTCACATCTGAGAAGAGATGGCTTACACTAGGAAAAAGGGGCGTGAGGGGAAACTTTGCTTGTGAATATCTCTTAAACCATAAAGGTTTGAGAGATAAGACATATCATTCTTCATATTTTTTTAATGCCTACAAAATAAAATAAAGATAAAACGAAGCATTACTATCCCTTTAAATAAAGGCACTACACTGGCTTTAAGCCAATCTTGTGGCACTGAGCCGGTGGTGAGAGAATCTTTAAATAAAGAGAGGGGTCTTGCTAACACTGCACCGAGTTCCTAAAGAACCCTTGGATGTATACGCTCAGGACCCAGTGCTTTGTCACTTAATTTTGTTCAGTCTTACCATGACCTCTTCTTGTGTTAACCCAATATCTGAAATTGGTATGGTTTTGTTACTTGTTGAGACTCTTCTAGCATTTATTGTTCCCTTGTATATACTGTTGCAAAGAAAGTGTTCAGAACATGCATGTGTGAAACCCTACACTCTGGAGCATCCCCAGCCAAGATAACCAATTGCATCTCTAGGATCGGAGGAATTAATAATCACACAGTGGGTCAATGGCCTCAAAGTGGGAAAACTGCTGCAGCATCAGATATATGTATGCCCATGGGCATATATAGCAGTAAGTATTGGCTACTTTATACTGCAATACAACAACAACAAAAATTGATACACCACTGCATTTTGCCTCTATTGCCTAATATTACCACTGGGAGGGATGTTGGATGATGGGGCACAATGCAGTAAAGAGAATGTATTACTCTAAGATAAGGTTCACAGAGAAGAGAGAGGGGAACTGCACATGGTAATTGTTTCCAAAGCATTAAACTAATCCAGATACTGATATTCTACTTAGATTTACATATGGCCACTGACGAGTTCTTAACAGCAGCAATAGTGGATGTGGTGGATATTGAACTGCCTAGTAACAGATATGCTTATCAATATGGAAAAAAAGAAAACAGAGCACAAGAGTACCCAAGTGCAGATATAATTAAAACAGATTTATTAATACAAAACACACAAAATGGATGAGTAATCAATATTAAAAAGCCTTCATAAAATAATAAATATATAATACAATGGAAACAAATAGCTAAAAAAAAAAACATGAAAACAAGATAAATATACAATAGCATGTATAAATAAACGGAACAATACGTGGATATTATATTCACTTAGGGCTTAAATAAACCACGTATGTCACTGGATGAGAATGAATAAATATGGGGATACTGTCCAAAGGGAGGATATCAAGTCACTCAAATGAGTACACAATATAGAGACAGTGATCTCTCCGCCACACAAAAGAAAAAGAAGAACCCTCATATGGTAACAAGCTTACAGGGTTCTCAGACACTTGTAATCTAAGATTCACCTCGAAATAGAAATAAATTGCTCTTCCTGGAGGTCCTCTTGTGAGGCGGCCTTGATACAAATCCAACCTGGTCTCTCTTTAATCTCCTGTTTCCTCATAGCCTTATGTTAGTAGTAAATCCTCTTTTGTCAATGGATGTGTTGTTGGTAGAAAGCCTCCACTCAAGCAATTAATTATTCATAAATAATATTCCTAAAGACTGTAAGCTTTTTGGGAACTATCACTTTCGTTCATCAAAATCAAAGACTGCAGAAGAAGCTGGTGTCACAACACACTGATTACTTATATTAAAGATGCACTATCAAACTTAAATTGCCTGCCAAATCCTTATTACCATAGCGATATGAATATGCATACTTTTATTTTGCTAAATAAGTCCGGCATTAGTGAGAAATAAAAGTTGTTTGGCAGGGAGCAGCAGCAGGGATCTTGCTGTAGGTGCTCTCTGTGCCGTCAGTCCTTTACGATGCCTTAAGGTACCAAGGAACTCCCCTCACCAATCCTGGAGGTGTAAAACTACGAGAGTCTCTGTGTTTACATTGTTTCACGATTAGCAGAACACACTGATTACTTATATTAAAGCTGTATTATCAAACTTAAATTGCCTGCCAAATCCTTATTACCATAGCGATATGAATATGCATACTTTTATTTTGCTGAACAAGTCCGGCATTAGTGAAAAATAGAACTCGTTCGGCAGGAAGCAGAGGGCAACAGTGCAGACATTTTGCAGAATAGGCTTCTCCAAGTCTACTCTGCTGCCTGACGCACAAGTTCAATTTTTCACTAATGCCGGACTTATTCAGCTAAATAAACGTATGTATGTGCATATTGCTATGGTAATAAGGATTTGGCGGGCAATTTAAGTTTCATGATAGTTACACTTTAATAAAAGTAATCGGTTTGTTCTGTGATCATTAAACAATGTAAACACATAAACTCTCATAGTTTTACACAAAAATAAAATCCCAATATGGATGATAATCCAATGCATTGAATTAAGAGACACTGGTATACAGAACCATAGAAAGGGAAAAGAATATCATATCCATGGAATATAAGTTGCGGACACAATACACACTATTTAGTCTAAACTTATGGAACAACATCCCATGTTTCATGAACTATTCAATTCCCAGTTCTTAAAAATATGCAAGGCTAAAATGAATGATTAATTGATCAGTTCATGAATATTCACAAAAAAAGGAGAGTAACTACTAGACTTATGGGCAGACACTAAAACTATTTAAATGCATATAATAAATAGACTAAAGGAAGAATATATATCGCAGAGACACTGGTGTATTCAACCATAAAAAGGGTAAAAGGAAAAGAATATCATATCCACGGACTCTAAATCGTATATGATCTTGGTTGGCCAGTGCATTGTTAAGTCTCTTACAGTTACTCTTGTTCCCGCCTTACTAGTATATTTAATTACTCTCTTTTAACTATAGCATTTATTTCCCCATTCTAACATACAACGGTCACACCTATACTCAAAAAACTTCCATTAACCCCATCTATCTTTCAAATTACCATCCAGTTTCTCTCCTTCCCTTTGCATATAAGATTCTAGAACAGTGGTTCTCAACCCGTGTCCTCAGTGGTTACTAACAGGCCAGGATTTGAGGATTCCCTTGTTAGAGCACAGGTGAGTTAATCAATATGAATGAGCCTCTGATCAATACACCTGTGTTCTAGCAGGGAAATTCATAAGTCCTGGCCTGTTAGTGGCCACTGAGGGCATAGGTTGAGAATCACTGTTCTAGAATGCCTTGTATTATCACAATTAATCTCTTTCCAAAAGGCCAGCACTCTCCCTGACCTATTACAGTCAGGTCTCCATTTCAACCACAGAAACAGCCCTGAAAAAATTACTAATTACCTAAACACAGCAATGGACAATGCAGTATCCTAATCCTACTAGACCACTCTGACACTTATTTTGTCAATGCCTTCTTTTCTCCACATGAAATCTCATGGGGTGTATCCCAGGCATCAGTCCTAGGACCACTCCTCTTTTCTCTATATACTTTCTGAATTGGTAACCTGATTTCATCTGTTGACTTTAATTATCATCTCTGTGCAAGTGACACACAATTCTACCTCTCTTCCCCTGACCTCACTCCAGCTGTACAGTCTCAAGTCACTCAGTGTATCATGGTAATCTCATTCTGGATGGTCTACTGCCATCTTAAACCCCTCCCCCCAATCCCTGTCTCCTTTACAGTTGACAATTCTACCATTTATGCAACGCATGTTGTCCTGGTGTTGTACTCATTGTAACTTGACATTCCCATAATCTACTGCTTCCACCTTAAACATATTGCCAAAATATGACTATTCCTATGTATGTCAACTGTCAAAAATCTCACTCAGGCACTCATTCCCTCTAGACTAGATTATTGTAACATTTCACTCTTTGGTCATCCCGCCTTACATCCTTCGCCACTTCAGTCTGTTGTTAATGCAACTGCTAAACTAACCACCCTTGCTCCCAGATACCTTCTCTCTCAAGTGCTCCTGAAACCCCTCCATAAGGTCCCGTATTACATATAAAATTATCCTATCTTTTAAAGGGACAGTAATGTCCGATAAAAATGCTTTTGGTTGTGTAGATAATAAAAAATAAACTCTATGTCACAAATCCTCTCTCTCAAACCTCAATAGTTTGAGAGATATTTGCATTCAAAGTCCCCCCTTCTCCTTATGTCAGCTGTAAAGCTGACAGCAGGAGATCCGTGCCGGCCGACACAAGGAGGCTCTTCAGCAGAGCCGAAATTGCGTTATTCAAAAAGAAATACTTCATTGGAACGGTCTACAAAGTGTGCTTGCAAACCAGGCACACGTTGTAGACCTTTCCAATGATGCAATTATTTTCCAGTAACGCGATTTCAGGTCTGCTGCAGAGCCGATGGCTGGTCCCCAGAACGGCATCACCTGCTGTCAGCACAGCGCTGATGCCAGGAGAAGGGGAGGGAGGGGGTAACTTTGAATGCCTAGATTTCTCAATTCATAGAAGTTTGAGAGATAGGATTTGTGCCATGGAGTTTATTTTTTATCCTCTACAAAACTATAAGATTTCTTTATGGGACATTACTGTCCCATTAAGCCTCTCTTTTTTCAACATCCTCTAACAGTTCTGTTCTTATTTCTTGCTACACCCATTAAAGCCACCTGTGTTGTTCTCAAGCCTTCCCCTGATTTTTGCAAAGGGGTTGGGTTTAAGAAAAGCATCCTGTAAAAACCCAGCTGCTCAAGAAGACATCTCAGTAACAATATTCACCTTGTGCACACGGGCATTCACATCCAAATCATTCTGCACTTCCATTACAAAAGACTTGTACTTCTCTTCCTCCTACTTCTGCCTCTATATGTTGTCTTGATTAGGTTTGTTTGTTTTTTTATCGTACTATCACTATTTCTGTAAAGCGCTGAGTACTTGTTGGCACCATATAAATAAAAGATACAAACAAGAGTTCCCCTCCACTACACCCAAACCTCTAATTCCATGCGCTTATCTCCCAAAACAATAACACATCTGTCCCATGCCTTTATCTCCCAGAATACTAACCCCTCTGTTCCATGCACTAATTTTCCAAAACAGTAACCCCCTCCGTCTAGTGCACTTTCCTTCTACTAAGCTGTACCGCCATTTCCATGCATTTCCCTATCTTTCACTTTTTTATTACCCCAGCCACTCCAATCCCATACAATTCCCCTCTATTATCCCAAAATCTCCAGTTCCGTGAATTCCCTCTCCACCACAATGAATCCCTCCTTGACCTCATATCAGTCACAATCCAGTCCTATGCACTTGACATCCACGACCAGGGACCAATTTTCCATAAGGCAGAGTAGGCATCTGCCTACAGGTGCACCATGCAGAGGGTCGCCTGCCATAGAAATCAATTTTTTTTTTTAAAGTGGCGTGCAACGCCACATGTAAGGTCTGTGCCTACTTCAGCACAGACCTGTAGCTGCTGAGCTCCCTCATGAGTTCTTTAATAATACAGAGCGCTGGGAGATGACATCATCTCCCAGCACTCTGCATTACTAAAGAGAAGACCGTGCAGGAACTCCAGCAGCTACAGACAGGGCCGGTGCCACCTATAGACGAGGTAGGCGCCGACCTAAGGCGCACATGTACTGGGGGCGGGGGCATGCAGCAGCACGCACCACACCGGCAACGCAACACAGTCAGATCTGTATCGCTACTGTGCTCCCTCATCGCCGTCAACTCTTTAGTAATGCAGAGCGCGCTGGGAGTCATGATCTCCCAGCGCACTCTGATTTACTGAAGACAAGACTGCGTGGGACCTCCAGGTATGTGATGGGGGCAAGCTGAAGCTGATGGGGGCAAAGAGGAGCTGGTGGGGGCAAGCTGGAGCTGATAGGGGCGAAGTGGAGCTGATGGAGGCAAGTTGGAGCTGAGGGGACAAAGAGGAGCTGGTGGGGCAAGTTGGAGCCGAGGGGGCAAAGAGGAGCTGGTGGGGCAAGTTGGAGCTGATGGGGGGCAAAGTGGAGCCAGTGGGGGGCAAAGTGGAGCCAGTGGGGGCAAGTTGGAGCTGGTGGGGGGCATCTCCAGACCAGGGGCAGACTGGCCCGGGGGGAGAGAGAGGACAATCATGAAAAGAGGTGGGGTATAAAGGGGTGGGACACAAGGTGTGGAGCAAAGTGGGTGGCAAAATTAGGTTTTGCCTAGGATGGCAAAATCCTTGCACCAGCCCTGGATACAGGTCTGTGCAGAAGCACATATCTCTCCTGCTGCTAGACCACCAGGGAGCTAGGAAATGTAAGACTTAATGTGGAGATGATGTTGGCAATATGGGGATGATGGGAGCAAACAATGTGGAGCTGATGCGGCAATACGGAGGTGATGGAGGGTAACGAGGTGATTTGGAGCATTGTCGAAATGGCCAGTGGGGGGGGGCTTCAGATTTCTGTGCCTACAGGCTCCTGAAAATGTAAATCCGGCCCTGTACACGATTCTAGTGCCTTGGTTCCCATTTCCCAGTCTGCACTTCCAAACAAACCTATCCAGTTCCACATACTTCCTCTCTGTAATGCGCAGCTGATGACGTCACAGTTGGCCCCGACCAGCCATGGTAACCTGGACGTCTTGGCGCTACCGGAAGTGGAAAGTAGTGCGTCGCGCTGCCCCCCACACGCCGCTTCCGGCGGGAGAAGGTGGCTCTCAGCCCTTACCGGTACCTCCGCCGGGATGTGTTCGTGATCCAGTACTCATTGGAATTATTGGGTTGATTCTTTTATTGTCATATATCTTGTTTCCATACGCCTGCTTTCTGGGAAGAGATTCAGCTCGGCAGTTGTTCTGTTGGTTGAAGGAGCTCTGAAGATGGTGTGAGTGAGCCCGTGGATCTGTCGCTTGTACTCCTGTTTTTATCCCCGGTCTCTTCCCGCCAGAACCCAGTGTGTGTGACTGTTGATATTTTATAGCGGCCTGTGGCGTGCGTTTCTTTGTTTTTATTGCATGTGTGTTGCCATTCACACTCCCTTCTCTTTATCAAAGAAAACCCCTCCCCTAGGGCCTGGATCTTGCCCACCGGTCTCCCTTATTGCCCCTCTCCTTGTAAAGAGGGCTGTGGAGACATGGCTTCTTCGTCAGGGAACGATGACGACCTCACCATCCCCAGAGCTGCAATAAACAAGATGATAAAGGAAACTTTGCCTAATGTTAGGGTAGCGAACGACGCTCGGGAGCTGGTTGTGAACTGCTGCACGGAGTTCATCCACCTTATCTCATCAGAGGCCAACGAGATCTGTAACAAATCAGAGAAGAAAACCATATCCCCCGAGCATGTCATACAAGGTGAGTGGCTGCAGTGGAACCGGTGGTGAAATTAACCTTATTCAATGAGCCTGCAGTGGGTCAGGGAACCTCTTTCTGGCAATAGTACGAGTCGGTGGGGAGAATGTACTTCCTACCAGGACTATGCACTGGATGAGAGATCTATTCCTCTGTCAATAACGTGAACTACGGTTAAGTACCCATCTCTGCCACTATGCCCTAGTAGTTACCCATCTCCTTAGCAGGAATGTGTGTGGGTTTTCTACAGCCCGAGGCCCTCCAGCTGTACAAAAATACAATAATGGGAATGAAGCTCACAGCTGGAGGACCTTAGGCTGCCTAGCTCTCTTATACACTGTGGTTTTAATTTTATAGTAAGAAACAAAGATAACTCTAAAGTAACATATTTTTTTTATAATCTGAATCGGTGAGTTTAAATTGTTGAATGGTTATATGGATGTGAATATTATTAAACAACCTAAGACTCAGAAGTGAATGCAAAAAAATAAATATTTTGCTACATAATTGTAAGTCTTAATTGTATTGGGGATGCATGTGTTTATCCTATTGAGTGGAATAGGCTCTGTGGCTTGTATGGTTTGTAAACAAAGGATCATTTTCATAAAATCATTCAATAATCATATATAAAGTATAGGTATGAGGTATTCAGTTGTCTTTCACATTTCCTTATGTCTAGTGGCTCACTACAAATATAAGGACATGTGAGTGAAAATTGAATGCAGTCAATGCATTATTAGAGTACTGACAGTATAGTTTTGTTAACGATTTATCTGAACTTGCAGCTGTAAAAGTTAGTATTTCCAGGTCTGTCACCAATAGATGTATATCTTCTTAGTTGTTAAATACAGTTTTATGCTCGGCCTCCTTTGTCTAGTATGTAAAAATTCAAAGCACTACTGTTTAACCCTTTGATGTTCAGAGTGGTATCCTTTGCATTGCACTTATTTGGTTGGTGTACCCATTAAAAAAAAAAAACAACTACACTAAACCTTCTTTTGGTATTGTGTGTCTATATAATATAGATATGTGTATATGTAAACCTCTCCCTTTATTTTTTTAATAGTGCTCCTTGAGAGGTACATACTGTAAGTTATAGCCTGTTCCCTGGAACATGCAATGGTGCATGTCCCTATCCTTTTAGATGTGAACTCGCAACAGTTTCATTCTGTTAGTAATAGTACTAAGGGAACCCAGCTGCCACTTGATATCCTTATTCCCTTCCGGCATTGTTGCTGGTGGTGCTCCCTGTGCGCTAATTCACTGCAATCAACTTGATTTCAAGACTTGATCAGTTCCCTCCACTGGCAGAATACCTGTTCTGTCATAAACTGCTTTGCAATGCGTTGCGAACCACTCCAGAACTCAAAGGGTTAACTTTCAGCCCTGATGATTGTAAGTTAAAGGTAAAATTTAATCATCCTAAAAAAGTTTTGCCTTTTGCCAGTGGTACTCACACTGTTCCCTCGGAGACCATTAATAGGCTAGGACTTGAGGTTTTCCCTTCTTGAGCACAGGTGAGTTAATCAGAAGTTGTCATTTTGATCTCCTCATTTGTGCTCAAGCAGGAAATCCTCAAGACTTGTGGTCAGTTGGCACTGAGAGAATGGGTTGAGTTTCATTGTTTTATGCTATCCATGTATACTGCCTAATACTGAATTAGCAAATAAAATAAGCTTAATGAAGCAAAATACAAAACAACCATGCTTCATGTGGCCCGTCTAAAATGTGTTCAATCAAAACTGGTTGGGGAGAGCATGTTCATTTTGGCTTTACTAAAGTCTTTTTAATTTGTTAGTTCAGCATGTGGCGGTTTTAATGGAGATCATAAAACCCGCTCAGCCTTGATGACTGAAGGTAAAATATAAAACTTAAAGGGATAGTAATACTTCGTTTTATCTTTATTTTATTTTGTAGGCATTAAAAAAACATGAAGAACGATATAAGTCTTATCTCTCAAACCTTTATGGTTTAAGAGAGATTCACAAGCAAAGTATCTCCCCCCCCCCCCCCCCCCGTTCAGCCAGAGCAGAAGGGAGGTGCCCAGGTAGACTGCAGAGAGGGACAATCTTCAATTAAAATAAGGGGAAAAGCTGAAAAACTTGTCAAGGAGGAAAGGGCTTTCATTATTTTCATACAAAGAAGATTGTCCCCTGCTGTTATCTGTCTGGTCTTACAACCAGAGTCACATCTGAGAAGAGATGGCTTACACTAGGAAAAAGGGGCGGGAGGGGGAAACTTTGCTTGTGAATATCTCTTAAACCATAAAGGTTTGAGAGATGAGACTTATATCGTTCTTCATGTTTTTTTAATGCCTACAAAATAAAATAAAGTTAAAACGAAGTATTACTATCCCTTTAAGTGGTGAAAGAACTAGGTGTGTAGTCTGTATATGTTCGTTCTTTCACCGCTTAAGATTTACATTTTACCTTCAGTCATCAAGGATGAAATTGAGTGAGGAATTCAGAAATCACTCAATCGTCGCTATAGGTTCCATAACAGGAAGCAAGAAATAACAGCATGACGGTTGCATTGACCTGCAGTATCCAGTTTGAGAACATCTCCAATTTGAATTTTATATTTTCTTGTATTAGATATTTCCAAAGGTGCATTAGATTTTTTTTTTTTTTTTTCACACAGATGTTTTATGCAGCTTTTTACCACACAGTCCCGATAATATGTTGTTCTTTTCCCCCCAGACATTAAATCTATATATCTGAGGTATAGCCTATAATCCATTTTTTTTTTCTGCCAGGTTATTTGAAATTCCCCCTTTACCATCATGTAGAAGTAAAAACCTCTCTCCACCTCTTTAAAGGGATAGTAATGTTTCATAATAAAAGCAGCTCTAATTAATCATCATAGTATTTGGACTTTGGAGAGTGTTATTTCAATTCTGTCAGAGTTGTAGTTCAAGAGTAATTCAATGACAAAGTATCCCCTCCCGCCCCTTTTACTGATGTAACACTGTTCAGCCAGAGCAGAAGGGAGGTGCCCAGGTAGATTGCAGAGAGGGACAATCTTCAGTTAAGATAAGGGAAAAACCTGAAAAACTTGTCAAGGAGGGCAGGGCTTTCAGTGTTCTCATAGGAAGAAGTGTCCCCTTCTATTATCTATCTGGTCTATGGACTGCATTCCACATCTGAGAAGAGATGACTTACACTAGGTAAATGGGGCAGGAGGGATAACTTTGCTTGTGAATATCTCTTAAACCATAAAGGTTTGAGAGATAAGACTTATATCGTTCATGTTTTTTTAATGTCTACAAAATAAAATAAAGATAAAACAAAGTATTACTATCCCTTTAAGTACACCACCTTACGCATATTGATAGAGAGACAGTTAAAGAGAGAGAGAGAGGCAAAAGGGTGGGATCAAGAGTCAAGGAGGGGGAAAAAGGTGTATCAAAAGGGAGAGAAAAAGCCAAGGCAAAAGGAGGGGGCCCAAGAGGGGGAGAATGAAGCAAAAGGTGGGGATCAAGAGGGGGGAGGAGAATGAAGCAAAAGGTGGGGATCAAGAGGGGGGAGGAGAATGAAGCAAAAGGTGGAGATCAAGAGGGGGGAGGAGAATGAAGCAAAAGGTGGAGATCAAGAGGGGGGAGGAGAATGAAGCAAAAGGTGGAGATCAAGAGGGGGGAGGAGAATGAAGCAAAAGGTGGGGATCAAGAGGGGGGAGGAGAATGAAGCAAAAGGTGGGGATCAAGAGGGGGGAGGAGAATGAAGCAAAAGGTGGGGATCAAGAGGGGGGAGGAGAATGAAGCAAAAGGTGGGGATCAAGAGGGGGGAGGAGAATGAAGCAAAAGTTGGGGATCAAGAGGGGGGAGGAGAATGAAGCAAAAGTTGGGGATCAAGAGGGGGGAGGAGAATGAAGCAAAAGTTGGGGATCAAGAGGGGGGAGGAGAATGAAGCAAAAGTTGGGGATCAAGAGGGGGGAGGAGAATGAAGCAAAAGGTGGGGATCAAGAGGGGGGAGGAGAATGAAGCAAAAGGTGGGGATCAAGAGGGGGGAGGAGAATGAAGCAAAAGGTGGGGATCAAGAGGGGGAGGAGAATGAAGCAAAAGGTGGCGATCAAGAGGGGGGAGGAGAATGAAGCAAAAGGTGGCGATCAAGAGGGGGGAGGAGAATGAAGCAAAAGGTGGCGATCAAGAGGGGGGAGGAGAATGAAGCAAATGGTGGGGATCAAGAGGTGGTGGTGGTGGTGGTGGTGGTGGTGGTGGTGGTGTGTGTTAGTGTTAGGTACTTGGGAAAACTGGCAAATGACCACAAAAAAAGTATCAGTAATTGGTATCGGTGAGTACTTGAAAAAGTACTTGTACTCGGTCTTAAAAAAAATTGGTATCGGTGCATCTCCTACCCAATAGACACCTTTTTTCTCTAACGTAAACAAGCCTAGTTTGCCTAGTCTTTCTTTATAGCTACAATCTTTCAATCCCTTATGAATTTTGTTGCATACCTATATACCTTTTCCAGTCCAATAATGACTTTTGAAGAACACGTGCCCAAAACTGTGTTTCATATGCTATGGTTTTATTAAGAAGTAGAATTATGTTCCCATCCCATGCATCTATCCCCCTTTTATACATGATGGCACCCTATTGGGGCAGCTGAGTTACAATGCACACTGTTGTTTAGTCTGTCTACCAGTACTCCCAAATCTTTCAATAACAATGATTCCCATTTAATGTATACGTAGTGTCCTTGTTTCTGCAACCTAGTTCATTACCGTACATTTATCAATATTAAAGGGATAGTCATACTTCAAAATTACTATCCCCCATGTTGTAGCCACTAAAAAACTGCTGCAGAGCCGCCGGCTGATCCCAGGAGAGGATTCCTCTGCTCTCAGCTAGAACGCTGACGTCAGGGGAAAAGCCAAAAAGAGGGAACTTTGAAAGCGGATATCTCTCAAACCATAGTGATGCCGCTGGTCTCATTTAACTCCGTTTGTAGTGGCTGCAACATGGGGGATAGTAATTTTGAAGTATTACTATCCCTTTAAACCTCATTTGACAATTTTCTGCCCATTCATTTAGTTTCTCCAAATCTTTCTGCAGAGAAAAACATCCTGCTCTGCATGTATGCCTTTACAAAGATTCGTGTCATCAGCAAAGACTGAGACCTTATTTTCAGTGCCTACTTCAACATCTTTAAAAAAAAAAAAAAAATACACAGATGAAAAAGCATCGGACTCAGGACCAAACCTTGACACTTGCATCTTTATATCAGTTTGAAAAGGTTCCGTTTACAAAAGCTATCTATTTTGAATGTCTGAGGCTATGCAACGCATTCAAAGTATTAACCAGTTCTTTATCCATGCACAGATACTGTCTCCTGAACCGATCCCTTTCCATTTATGCAATACTAGTTGAAGAGCCCGTTACACGGGCTGCAGTGCCACTGTCAGCCGGTCGCGGTGCAGTCATGCACAGTAGAGACTGCCCGTGCCATGACTGATACAGAGTGGTAAGCTCCTTCGGAGCACCCCTCTCTGTATCAGCCTCATCATTGGCAGTCTCTACTGCGCATGACTGCGTCGTTACAAACTTTCTAGCGAATTATTATATAGGATGCTTCTTGCAACACAGTATCAAAGGCATTAGCAAAATGTAAGAATACTACATTCAGAGCTATACCCCAGGCCAGTTTACCACTTACCCTTTCATAGAATACAAGAGCATTAATTTGACATAGTCTATCTGTTTTAAAACCATGCTGACTTTTACTAATGATAGTCAAATAATCCTGAATACTATCCTTTAGTATCCCCTAAAGTATTCACTATAAAAGTGAAACAGGTCGATAATTTCACGGTTTAGCTGTTTCCCATTTTTATAGGAGGGGACAGTCCTGTTGCAAACCAAGTGCACAATAGGCAACAAATAAAATGCCCATTGCTTTAACCCTTTGAATGCTAGACAGGTCTTTGGTGCATTGTGAAGTCTCCCTGGCCATTCCTGTCATAATCTCTGCGAGGAGATGCAGGGGCTACAGGACACATACATACATACATACATACACACACACGCACTCTCTCGCTCTTTTTCAGCACTCACACTTGCAGAGTTCCTAGATTAATTGATGCTATAGTGTAGCTAGTTATAGATCAAAATTAGGACTGCAGCACTCACAGGACTTGTTTGAAGGGACAGTAATGTCTCATAAAAATACATAGAGGTTAAAAAAATAAATGACACAAAGCTATGGTTTGAGAGATATCCTTTGTTAAAGTTCCCCCCTCCCTCCTCTGATGTCAGCTGTCAGCAGGAGTTCCTGGTCCAGAGACCGACAAGCAGCTTTTCAGCAGAGCCGCAATAGCGCAATTTAAAAAGAAATACTTCTTTGGAATGGTCTACAAAGTGTGTCTGGTTTGCAAGCACACACTTTAGACTGTTCCAAAGAAGTATTTATTTTTAAATTATTTTACTGCGGCTCTGCTGAGCTTCCTTGTGTCGGCTGACATGGATCTCCTCCTGTCAGTTTTACAGCTGACATCAGGAGCATCATTTTTTAATAAAATATCTTTCAACAGTGGGAGTACCCTTGTTTTATTCAGGGACATAAACCCTACAACATATATTTTTGTACATCTTAAGTATTACTATCCCTTTAAGAGCCCGGTCATGTGACATAAAGTAACAAAATATAAATATACTCGGCAATAAAGGGGGAAAGAATGGTTAAGAGTCTGGTATAGGTGGTAGATCTTCTGCAGCGGGAGAGGTCCAGATGCCAGCGCATTCAGCTTCTCCCCGCTGTGGAAAGATCATATAGCTACCAGTGACGGGCTATGAATTATATACTGAGAGGTCATCCATTAAGAGTAGAGGAAAAGGTACTTTTGACTAAAACATAGGCAGGGATTTTTTTACATGATCAGCAGTAAAGTTATGGAATTCTTTGCCTCTGGAATCTGTGCTTGTAGATACTGTACCTGCTTTTAAACATGTAATGGATATCTATGTACAATGGATATAAAAAGCCTACTTACCCCTGTTAAAATGCCAGGTTCTTGTGATGTTAAAGAATGAGACAAAGATAAATCCTGTCAGAACTTTAATGTGACCTATAACGTGAACAAATCAATTGGCAAACAAACTGAAATTGTTGAGGGGGAAAAAATAAAAAACTCACAATAACCTGGTTGCATAGGTGTGCACACCCTTAAACTAATACTTTGTTGAAGCACTTTTTGATTTTATTACAGCAATCGGTCTTTTTGGGTAGGAGTTTATTGATGTGGCAATATTTGCCCACTCTTCTTTGCAAAAGCGCTCCAAATCTGTCAGATTGCGAGGACATCTCCTGTGCACAGCCCTCTTCAGATCACGCCACACATGTTCAATTGGATTCAGGTTTGGGCTCTGGCTGGGCCATTCCCAAACTTTAATCACCTTCTGGTGAAGCCATGCTTTTGTGGATTTGGATGTGTGCTTTGGGTCGTTGTCGTGCCGAAAGGTGAACTTCCTCTTCATCTTTCTAACGGATGCCTGAAGGTTTTGTGCGAAAGTTGCCTGGTATTTAGAACTGTTCATAATTCCCTCCACCCTGACTAAGGCCCTGGTTCCAGCTAAGGAAAAACAGCCCCAAAGCATGATGCTGCCTCCACCATGCTTCACTGTGGGTATGGTGTTCTTTGGGTGATGTGCAGTATTGTTTTTGCGCCAAACGTACCTTTTGGAATTATGGCCAAAAAGTTCAACCTTGGTTTCATCAGACCATTTCATGCTGCTCACTCCGGGGGAAGGATCTAGATGACCTTCTCATTGTGTCTCGATCAATGACCCAATCAGAATTGAACACCCAGATAACCTTGCAGAATTTGGGTTGCCTCGTAAACTACCAAAAGAGCCAGCTACAGCTGTCTCAACTTCTAAATTTCCTGGTCATGACTTTCAACAGCAAAAAGAACTTGGTAACACTATCCTCTTCAAGGATGGAAGGAATCATTAACCGGGTCAGGACCTTCAAGAAACACCAGGACCACACGACCCACGAATATATGAAAATATTAGGAGTAATGAACTCCTCCATTCACATTGTGCCTTGGACCAGGATCCACATAAGATCTCTTCAAAACTTATTCTTAGCCCACTGGAACAAAAATCGAGTAAACACCTCTCAAAGGATTCGCCTGACCCCAAGAGTAAAGTTCGCTCTAATGTGGTGGATGGATCCAAGAAATCTGAAAAAGGGAACCTCTCTCCAGGATCTCCAGTGGCAGATAATCTCGACAGAAGCAAGTCCATCTGGATAGGGAGGGGGGATGCTGGAACAACATGGTCTCCGCATAAATGTCCTAGAACTCAAGGCGATATGACTCTCTAGAAGGTCTGAAGAAATGTATTTATTAAGAACCAACCAGTACAAATCCTATCCGACAGCATGGTGGCGGTACTCTACATAAAGAACCAGGGAGGGACAAGAAGCAAAGCCCTAAATTTGGAATCAGAAAATATACTGAAGTGGTCAGAAAAGAACCTAGTGGCAATATCCGCTATCCACACAGCAGGAAGTCAAAACCTCCAAGCAGACTGACTAAGCAGGAACAAGTTGGACCCAGGGGAGGGGAGGAAATATACAATCAGATTGTCAAGAAGTGGGGAAAAAACAGTGATAGACCTAGTGGCAACCTGGGAGAACAGGAAGTGTGACATTTTCTCCAGGACAAAACATCCAAAGACACAGGCAGTGGATGCCATGGCTCAGTCATGGAACTTTCCCCTGGCATATATATTCCCTCCAACCCCAATGATTCCGAAGGTTCGAAGGAAGAACAGATACCAGGGAGTGTGAATGTCCTTCTCATAGCTCCAGAATGGCCAAGAAGAATATGGTTCTTGGAACTGATCAACCTAGCAATAGAGGATCCATGGCCCGTTCTGAACAGGTCAGATCTTCTTTCACAGGGACCAATTCTTTATCAAAAACCAGCCTTTTTGAAACTGATGGCTTGGAGGCTGAGAGGAATTCATTAAGATCAAGAGGACTGTCAGAATCTGTCATAAATACCATTATTGATGGAAGGAAAAAGTCCACTTCCAAAATATACTGCAGGGTTTGGAGAACTTACTCTCAGGGAGGTGCAAAGCTGAGAATGTGCATAGATCCTTCATTAAAGGGATAGTAATACCTTAATATTACTATTCCCCATATTGTAGCTATTTGAAAAAGAACTGAATTGCCACAAGGTTCATCTCTCAAACCTTTATGGTTTGAGAGATAACAGAAAGCAAAGTTCCCCCTCCCTCCCCCCTTCCCTGAAGTCAGCGTTGTACTAACTGCAGGGATATCCGGTGTTATTTTCATCAGGTGGCTCTGCAGCAGAGCCGAGATCGCGTTAGTGAAAAAATATTTCACTGAAACTGTCTTCTACATGTGCTTGTTTTTGGTATATTTAACACTGTAGGTGGACCTGTTCAGTTGCTTTTTTTTTTTTTTCCATAAGTGTTACCAGGTATGGAAAACCTACCTAGTGGAGCCTTTAATTTGGGTGAAATCAGGTTGTGCACCACAGAACAGGGTCAGACCCTTTTTCAAGACAGTTTGGAGTTTGCATTGGGGCCTGATACACCTCTGGAAATCTTTAATGATTTATTAAGACTCAAGAAAAAGGAAGTAGATTATTATATGCATGGGGTAACTCTTACCCATTATTTTAAAGAGAAGTTGATTCCCAGAGGTTTCAGACTTAAAAACCAACCGACAATTGGTCGTGGTAACCCTGAATTTTGTAAGTGGTGTGCTATTTTGACTAAATGCTCGATTTACGTGATGCTTTTGGTCATTGAACAATTGGCAAAAGAAATTGAGAAAATTAAATCAGATATTATTGATATACAAAGTAAACATAAAGAATCTTTTAATAAAGAGAACTGGTGATCTTGTGGACAAATTGGAGGTAGCTGTGAGAAAATATAAAGGTACATTAGCTGCATCCAAGAAAGAGCAACTTAAAGGGATAGTAATACTTCATTTTAACTTTATTTTATTTTGTAGGCATTAAAAAAACATGAAGAATGATATAAGTCTTATCTCTGAAACCTTTATGGTTTAAGAGATATTCACAAACAAAGTATCCCCCCCCCTGTTCAGCCAGATAAGAAGGGAGATGCCCAGGTAGACTGCAGAGATGGACAATCTTCAATTAAGATAATGGAAAAAGCTGAAAAACTTGTCAAGGGGGAAAGGGCTTTCATTGTTTTAATACAAAGAAAATTGGCCCCTTCTGTTATCTGTACTGTCATACAACCAGACTCACATCTGAGAAGAGATGGCTTACACTAGGAAAAAGGGGCGGGGAGGGGAACTTTGCTTGTGAATATCTCATAAACCATAAAGGTTTGAGAGATAAGACTTATATCATTCTTCATGTTTTTTTAATGCCTACAAAATAAAATAAAGTTAAAACGAAGTGTTACTATCCCTTTAAAGCCGTTCAGGCAGACCATAAGGAACTAAGAGTTTCTCCCTGGGTCCTTGGACTGTCTGAACGTAGACCACCAGTTAGGAGAAGTAGACCAAGAGGGATTAGAACAACTGCTGATTCTCATAGTGAGGCTGAGTCATCGGTACAATCCGAACTATCTGATGGTGCTACTGAGGTTACTTTGTAGGGAAACAACAAAGAGGCAAGAAACAGGTTTTAAAAGAAAAAACAGGAGAGGAGGGGGGAAACACCGGTCCAGATCAGATGGTGTTGCGCCAAAGGGGCGAGGTAGTTGTATACAATCTCTCTAAGCGTTCCCTCAATCACTTGGAGATGGCAGTTTTGAGCAAAGGTCTCAGTTATGTTCCCACTACCAAGCAAGATCCTTTTGCTTGGGAAGTTGATTTATTTAAATTGCACAGACAGTTGAAATTGAAGGACCATTTTTATAATAGCCCTACCACCCTTACGCCTAATCCTTTTAAAAAATGGTGTACTTTTGACCCTAATTGTAATAATCAATATGTCAATACTTTTTGAATGATGCATGATGACCCGCCTCCCATTCAGTATGTCATGACTGGTTCTCCGGTCCCGGCGTTGTGCGTGGGGGCGGCACATCGTTCACATCACAATGAGGTGGTGAGTAAGGATTAAGGTATTTAAGGTGGGGGGTTGAAGTGTTCTGATTGCCCTGATGAAGGTCCTTTGAAGGGACCGAAAACGTTTGGACTTATGGAACATTATGTGTGATTAAATCTCTTCAATCAAACTCTGTTGTTGGTGTGCCGTCTCGTCAATCTAGCCCAGGCTGAGTACGTTCTGTTTATCTTTATGGGACGTGCACCTGAATATGTTTATTTGTGTATTTTATTGTAGGTGTGCCATTGCCTATATACTATTTATTTATTTATTTATTTATTTATTTTGAGTGATTCCCAACAGATGTGTAAAGGCACCAACTTCAGTGTGTCGTACCTTTCCAAATAAGTTATGCTTTTCCTGCACATCACAACAATGTAAAATTATGAAGCTATATGTGTCGCAGCTATAGGGAACATAATATTGTGAACTCATGATTTATACCTTGAAGCACAGTTTATTACAATTTCTAAGTCCCTGCAGCACGCATGTTGCAAACCACAGGGTGTAGGCCACTTTTTTGAAGTAAAACTGATGTTATCAAATGCATTTCCTCTGCTTATTCTTGGCAGTAGAGAAGATGAACCTGTTTACCCCAATTAAATCATGGTTAACCCTTCAAATGACAGATCAGTATGTAACCTGTTGTCTTGCAGTGTGTGACAGTCCCTGACTATTGAAGAGAATACATTTTTTCTGAATATTTTTAGGAAGGAAGTTAATGGTATGTCAGTTTGTTGCCATATTTTGCTTTGGAAACCTTTTTTTTTGTATAACTTTGATGGACGTTGTCTAAATGGCAAAAAAGTACACCAGGCTTAACCACTATAGTGTTTAATTGGTTTTCGGGGCCAACAACTATATTCTATATTGCCTTGAAAAGGGGATTGTCTGTCCCCAAATGTGGACTCATTAAATACACTACTGTGGTATACTACTGACAGCGGTCACAATCAACAGCAGCTGACATTACATGAGAAAAGATGTGCATTTGTTTTCTACTGGTAACTGGAAATTAAACTTTTTTTCTTTTAATTTCCTTCCTCTCTCCTGCTTCTAGCACTAGAAAGTTTGGGATTCGGCTCCTACATCAGTGAGGTAAAAGAAGTCTTGCAAGAATGCAAAACGGTAGCATTAAAAAGAAGAAAAGCAAGTTCTCGTCTAGAAAATCTTGGTATTCCTGAAGAAGAGCTTCTAAGGCAGCAACAAGAACTATTTGCAAAAGTAAGCTATTCACTTTCTTGCTGTCTCAAAAACTTTGCCTTGTTACAGCTCATACTCAAGTAAAGGAGATCCATAGATCAATAGTGTGTTGAGCCTAAAAAAATGTGTACTGAGCCGTAAGTAGGCTGAGGACTATATAGTTAATGTTTTAAACAATGCATATTTTAGACCTTTGATCAAAAAAATGTGATCATCCAAAACATCAAAAACAGCTTGGGCAGGTTTAATATTTCATAATTCAGCAATTTGTATTGGATCTTTCAACTATCCACACAAAAATGGGTTAAAGGGATAGTAATACTTCAAAATTACTATGCCTTATTTGAAGCCCTTAAAAAACTGAATTAAATGCCACCAGCGGCATCTCTCAAACCCTTATGGTTTGAGAGATAGCCGCTTTTAAACTTCGCTGTCCCCTGCCTCTCCCATGACGTCAGCGTTCTTGCTGCAGCAGGGAAATCTGGTCCCGGGACCAGCGGAGGCTCTTCAGCAGAGCCGAGATCTCGTTAATGAAGACGAGATCCTTCACTAAAAAGGCTACCAGGCACACGTAGAAGACCATTTTAGTGAAGGATCGTTTCTTCTATAACAAGATCTGGCTCTGCTGTACAGTCTCTGCTGGATTCAATGAACGGATTCCCCTGCTGCAACAAGAACGCTGACGTCATAAAGGTTTGAGAGATGCCACTGGTGGCATTTAATTCAGTTTTTAAAGGGCTTCAAAATAAGGGATAGTAATTTTGAAGTATTACTATCCCTTTAATCAACCAGTTGCACAAAGAGCTTTATCAATATTTAAAAAAAAAAAAAAAAGGCACATGTATGTGTTATATAACTAAAAAAACACAGTAAAATAATATAGATAAATATAAACTATTAACATGTCTATTTTTTTTAAAGCATTCTTACTTTACAGTATTTTATCACACCTAAGACTTTTGCACAGTACTGTAAATACAAGTTAGTGCTTTGGAACTTGTACTAATGCTGCACTCCTCTTTTTTCCTTCTAGGCCAGGCAACAACAAGCAGAATTGGCTCAACAGGAGTGGTTACAGATGCAGCAGGCTGCTCAGCAAGCACAACTAGCAGCTGCCTCAGCCAGTGCATCCAACCAGGCAGGCTCCTCTCAGGATGAGGAGGAGGATGACCTTTGAAGCTTGCCTGCTGAGCTTCTATCCAGCTCTATGAATATTTTTCGCCTGCACAATGAGAAAAAGTGAAAAGTGCTTACTTGTACATTTTTTTATGCATCTTGGTGGACTGGTCATTGGTATTCTAGGGATGTCTGTTAGTCTCAGCTGTTATATGCTACATACATGTACAAATGTCCTTTTTTGAACTGTCAACAATCTAAGGTTCAGTATCATATCAAAAGAGAAATTTTTAATGGTCTTTATGAAATTTTTATATTAACAAAGTCATTTACTTGATCAATAAGCAGTGTTATACCAAACTACATCTTTATTAAATATAGTGAGATTTATACAGAAGCTCTAACATTTCCCTTTTAACTAAGCTTAAAAACATGAAAAAAAAATACTTGGGTTTTTTTTTTTTTTTTTGTCTTTTTTATTATTAATATTTTTGGGTTGGGTAGGGACATGTTGGTCTGGCAGGCATATGACCAATTCAAGCGCAGATGTCCACAAAGTGTGTCTTTAATGTTTAACATTTTAGGGGAGATTGTAAAACCTTTGTACATGGCAACAAATATTCCGTATATTCATGAAATGGAATCTGAAATTGTGTATGTACAAATATATATTAACTTTCATATTTTGGTGGGGAGGGGTCATATTTTTTTTTAGTATTTCCACTGGCGATCATACTGCATAAAGGTTTTTGGTTTAAACCCATTAAAAAGTTGATATAAAATACAATCAGTGTTAATGAGTGGCTCACAGGGAGGCCAAAATTAAACTGTCATCTGGGCCCATATATGGTTAAATTAGGATGCCCTGTATTTTACAAAATATTTGTGGCACATATATATGTATGTATATATAATTTTTTTTTTTTTTATTCCACAGTCCTAAAATATGTTAGGTTATTTTTGTTCAAAAATATGTTAGGTTATTTTTGTTCATATAATCAAGCACAGCTACCAGCTATAAAAAGTTGCACTCTTTTTTTGTATTATATTTTTTAATGGGTTACTGTATGGTTCTCGCTAGTATCTAACACACTTAACCTACACCATGAGTTTAGAGTGAGTAGTAAAATGGGAACGTGTCTTTACATTGCAGTGTCACAATATAATATGCTACTTTCTTTTTACCTCAACATTGATTTGCGGGCAGTCCACCCATTTATGAATATCTTGGTCCAACAGAGAAAGCCACTTATTTCTGCAAACCTCTTTATAAAGAATTCGTTTAGGGTATCTTTCAGTCAAAATATACAAGTAAGCTACATGGTTGCCCACGTTCATATTATAAATGGCTAAGTACATATTCAACCAGTCTTGATTAACATTTTAACCCCAATAATAATCTCCTAACAGTTACACTTGACTACTTCATATTTCAGTGTCTGCTAGGGCCAGTATTTCTTATTCCAGGGTCTAAAATGCGTATGTATTTATGTATTCATAGCACCATTTGTGCTTGCGTTTCTTTGTTCTATAAAATACATGTACACTGGATAGAACAGATATGCCAGAATAAAAGGCAATCCATGAAAAGTAACATTTGAGAGTCGGGGTGAAAAAGTGGGGAAAAAAAATTATTAAAAAAATGAATGTTACTTAAGACTTAAGGACCAGATGAATGTGCAACACATTGTGAAGCAATACTTTGCATACCCCTCTGTTCCTTAAAGGGTTAAATATTTTAAAATGGTGTGAGAGTAAACTTTGAAGGTGTGCAAAAAATACAAAAGAAAAAAAATGTATGTTATAAACTCCATTCTAATGCCCAACATAACCCTTTGATTGCTGAAGTACCCTCCGGCACTCAAAGGGTTAAATTATCAGCACTAGTGGCAAGGTAGAGTGGGAGTACTTTGTGCCATCTACATCAATTTGCAAACTTAGAAATTTTGTTGCAAAACAGTAGTTTTGTGGCTTGTTTTTACTTTGCCCATTAATGGACTTCTGCCAAACAGGAGGCCATTTTATGTAAATACTTCACATTCGACCTGTTTTTATTTGAAATTTTATATACCCAATTCCTTTCACGTCCTTTTGGTTCTGTACTGTGTTATCACTTGGCCAGTGCCTAGCATCAATTAAATATATAACTGGGATGCTGCCTGTAAAATACCCTAAGAATCCTCGGGATTTAGTGTCATATGTAATACAGCTGTTTCTTAACCCTTTAATGGCCAGATGTGTGTTGCTAAGCAATGCATTGCTCACCTCTGGTCCTTAAATGATTAAAGTTCAATGTTTTACAGCAAGCCCATACTATGAAACAAGGGTCTTATTTTTAAGCCTTTGATTGCCAGAGTGGTATGAAACGCATTGCAGAGCAATGCATTAAGTACCCCACTGACATTCAGAGTTTAGTTTTTTTATGGGTGTTTACGTCTCCATTTTTGTTTATTGTCCCTCCTGTAACATAGCATATTAGAAAACTGCACTCACAGTTCAGAAGAGCAAATGTTTATCTAAAATAAATAATTTCCTTACCTGCATAGATCACTGCATGCAGACAATGCAAACGGATGTAGAGTTGACCATAACAACGTTCGCATAATATGTACTTTTACTACTGAGACTGTCACATTGATCGATCTGAGAAACTTTTCTTAACAGAACATAACATTTCTTTTCAATATAAGGACAATTAGGGTTATTTTTATTGTATAAATTAGAATCTTTCCAAGCATACTGCCTGATAATTAAGTAAGATCAGACTAAAAGTGTGATTCAAATCTATTTATTTTTTCCTCAAGTTTCTTTACCAAAGATAGTCAAGGATAGTCGAGGATAATCTAGCTTGAATAACTCCTACTTGCAATTTTTTTTTCTTTATTTTTTTTATTTTATATATAATTTTTTTTTTTTTAAATCCATGTTTAGGGCCTCTTCCGTTTCTGTGACAAGACAGCCTCTCTCATTTCAGAAAACAGCTTGTGAATATTTCAGGAACATAACTTTTATATGCAGTGTCTGGGTTAATATCACTGCATCAAGTGTGTGTGCGTATGTTATTGTGTTGGTTGGATCCTTGTGACATTTTCCTTTTGAAAGTTCCTGTACTTTATTTTTTTTTTTTTCCTTTCTTCATATGCTGTATTCTTCAAGCAATAAAATATTCATGTTTTATAAAGGTATTTTGCATTTAATCTGTATGTATTCACCGGGCAACCCTAACTTTTCAAATTTGAAACCAATACCATTATCCAACAACAATTAAACTGCTCGACCCTCAATGTAACTTTTAATACATTTATTTATTCCATATTAATAGGGTGTATTTTTGAGAAATCATTTGACCATTTCAGTGCCAGAGACCTATCGAATGATTTATGAAGTAACGCCTTGGATAACTCACTGGCACTCAGATGGTTAATTCCAATAAACAGGATAATTTTCCACAGAAGAGGAAAATATAAAAGCTGACTTTAAAAGTGTTCACATTTCGGAGCCAGTTTGTTTAAGAATTTCCTCACATTTAGAAGCACTCGCTTAATCTAGATAATCCTAATCTATACTATAAAAGAAGTGGTCAGGTGGCCACAAATTCTGTGTACATGCCACACACACCCCAGGGAGGAAGCCGGGAGGAGATTTGCATATCTCCTACACACTGCCTGAGATCAGTATTGCACATCAATTATAATACACGCACCCCAGGGCAGGCACATAAGAGGACATATGTAGATCTCCTGCATACTGCCTGAGCCCAACATACACACCCCTGGGCGCAGCTAGGAGGAGTTTTGCATATCTCCTTCACACTGCCTCAGTATAACATACACACAGCCACTTAATTTGCCATACCCCTCACTATTCATTCACCAAAACCCAAAAAATGTCTGACTCTCACCTCTTGGAGTCTAAAATTTAAGACAGCACCACATTATGTTTTTGCTGCAAACAGTGCTGTTTTCTCTACATCACTCGGCGCAATGAACTCTTTGGTGCTGCAAGTCACAGTGCGCCATACCCTTTGGTTGAAGATTTGGTCTGAAGATCATTCTTCTAAGCAATATCTTGACTATCTTTTTCGTGGGCAAGCAGCTATTAAGAGTGCTTTTTTTGTCCCATATTGTTCCCAGATGTCCATTTCCACAAGGCTTTTGTGCCTTTCACACCCCCTCCCTGCCAGTACCAGTATGTACCCAAGTCTGCTAACTCCTCTTTTTTCCCCCTCTGAATTTTAAGCATATGTGGGCTGGTAAGAAATCTACCCAAAAGCCCACAGCTAACAAGTCTGCCTTTGCATGACTTGTGGAGGTCCAGTCTGCCTCTGGTGATTTCAGGACATCTGTGTCTATTTCACAATACATGGACTCTGTATGTGTCAAATCCATGGGTTTTAAGAGTGATTTCAGAAATTTATTGCATAGATTTCAAACTCCCTCTTCATATTATTATTATTTTTTTTTTTTTTTTCTCCTCCATGTCCAGTGCCTCTTGTGCTTTGGTGAGAGCTCTTCAATCCCAAGAGGCTTGATACCCCATAGCATGAAAATAGCATCTTTAAAAGCATACATTTCCATAACCCTTTAAGGACCAATGACGTGCCAGGACCGTCACGACTGTCCTGTACTTAAGTATCAGTGACTGTCCTGGCACGTCATGGAATTCAGGGGTCCCCGCGTGGTTTCATGCCGCTCGGGGGGACCACAAATCTGATGCCAAAAAAAAAAAAAAAATGCTCCTTGGTCCTAAACTGCCGGCCGTACAGCAAGCAGTTGGCCCTTAAAGGGTTAAAGTAGGAATCACACTGCATCAAATGAGGGGTCTCCAGCGTATATAACTCCAGACTGGGGTGTACAAATGTTTCCAGATGATGCTGGTAAAGGAAAAAATAGACTTTTTTTTTTTTTTTTACATTTCCATTTGAAATCTTGTAAAATTATAGAATTTCCTACTGTTTTCATTTTCTATTGCTTTTCTGAAAAACGGGACACCAATGGTATGAGTGGGCATACTCTAGGGGGTGCCAGAATCACAAAACTAATATAGAAACAGATTTTGGTGACAGAAAAGAACCATCTGGCCCATCCATTCTACCCATTTCACTATCTAATTAAATACACAGTCTTACATACTTTTCAGAATAGATACTACTAGGGAATTCAAAATGCCTGGAATAGACAGGTCTGTTACTACCACCCCTGGTGGGAGGTCATCCCAGTGGTTCTATCACCCTATAGGCCAATACAAATGGAATTTTATTCTTCCCTTTTTTTATTTATTTATTTATTGGGTTAGTTGTCAACAATGTATTTCTGCTCTGTTTTCCTACTAACTCTCTCTGTCCTTTAACAGGTTAGATTTTTTTTTTGTTTTGTTTTTATTTGTAAAACTTTCGCTGAACTTACTGACCATTTCCAAAGATCTCTTTTCATATTCCTCATCATCAGAAGTAATTCCAAGTACTCACAAATTGACATTTGGGCAAAACCTTTTTCATACCTTCAGGGTGAAAGCTAGAGCACAGTAAATGATTAGTTTTATATGCAGATTTACAGTATAACTTAGTACAGAGTTTTTCTCCACAGTAATTAATACACCCAAAAAGTGTGTGCTCTGTGTACTGTATTGTAGAAAATGCTTAATAGTCGTATGTGAAGACTTAATTTGTTTCAACATATCCTCTAGTTCTACCTGAGAGTATTTTTAGATTCATGGACTACATATGCTTATAACACAATACATTGTGAATCTTTTGAGACTTCATCAGCCAAGGTGATAGGTTATTTGTTACCAGAGTACAGTAATGTGCAAAAGTCTTAGGCAGGTGTGCAAAAATGCTGTACAGTAAGAATGCTTTAAAAAATAGACATGTTAATAGTTTACTTCTATCAATTAACAAAACGATAGTGAACAGAAGAACAATTTGGTGTGAGCAGCTTTTGCCTTCAAAACAGCATCACTTCTTCTAGGTACACTTGCACAAATTCAGGGGTTTTGTAGTCATATAGTGAGAGTGATTAAACAATTGTACCAAACAGGTGCTAATGATCCACAATTTAATATGTGGGTTGAAACGCAATCATTAACTGAAACAGAATCAGCTGTGTAGGAGGAATAAAATGGGTGAGGAACAGCCAAACTTGGCTAACAAGGTGAGGTTGCTGAAGACAGTTTAAAGTAGATGTGTCACCTATGGACAATATCCCATAAATAGTTATGTGACATAAAAAAAATAGTATTGGCTAAGTTTTAATTTCGTTTAAATTTAACTTCAAAAGTCTCGGCTGCAGCCACTTTCGTGTAGACCACGGTTACCTGCTCTGTAACCGCAGTCCAACGCTCTGCCTCTACTCTCCTCCCTCCTCTGCTGACAGAGGCTTCTGTCTGTAAGCTGGAGCGATCTCATTGGCAGAGATCAATATCCTGTCAATGAGATTGCTCCAGCTTACAGACAGACGCCTCTGTCATCGGAGGAGGGAGGAGAGCAGAGGCAGAGCGTCGGGCTGAAGTCTGTAAGGAAGTGGCTGCAGCCGAGACTTTGTAAGTTAAATTTAAACAAAATCAAAACTTAAAATAAAAAATAAATAACCTTTTCATCGAATTGGATATGTCGTCTAACTATTTATGAGATGTTGTCTATAGGTGACACATCCACTTTAATGTCATAGACCAGGGCAAGACTGAGCACAGCAACAAGACACAAGGGAGCTATACTGCATTAGCAATGTCTCTCCCAGGCAAAAATTTCAAGGAAGACAGGTTCCCCCGTGTGCTGTTCAAACTCTTCTGAAGAAACACAAAGAATCCGGCAACATTGAGGACCGTAGATGCATTGGTTGGCTAAGGAAACTTGGCGCAGCAGATGACACATCATGCTTAATTCTCATTGCAATCGGAAAATGTCTAGCAGTGCCATCAGCTCAGAATTGGCAGAAAGCAGTGAGATCCGGGTACACCCATCTACTGTCTGGTCAGATGTGGTCTTTGTGGTAGATTTGCGGCCAAAAAGCCATACCTCCAACATGGAAACATGGCCAAGCAACTAAACTATGCACAGAAACAGGAATAGCAGGTGCTCTGGACTAATGAGTCCGAATTTTAAATATTTGGCTGTAGCAGGAGGCAGTTTGCCGAAAGGCTGGAGAGAGGTACAAGAATGAGTGTCTGCAGGCAACAGTGAAGCATGGTGAAGGTTCCTTGCAAGTTTGGTGCTGCATTTCTGCAAATAGAGTTGGGGATTTGGTCAGAATTCATGATCTCATCAGTGCTGAGAAGTATGGCAGATACTTATCCATCATAAAATACCATCTGAGAGGCATTTGGCCCCAAATTTATTCTGCAGCATGACAATGACCCCAAACATACAGCCAAAGTCATTAAGAAGTATCTTTGGCGTAAAGAAGAGTCCTGGAAGTGATGGGATGGCCCCCATGGGATTAAATTAAGTGAGAGAAGCAATTGAGGCTACCTAAATCCACAGAAGAACTGTTGTTAGTTCTCCAAGATGTTTTGAACAACCTCCCTGCCAAGTTCCTTAACAAACTGTGTTCAAGTGTACCTAGAAGAACTGATGTGTTTTGAAGGAAAAGGGTGTCACGCCAAATATTGATTTGATTGATTTAGATTTTCCTTCTGTTCACTTACAATCATTTTGTTAATTGAAAAATATAAACTGTTAACATGTCTATTTTTTTAAAGCATTCTTACTTCACAGCATTTTTCACATATGCCAAAGTCTTTTGCACAATACTGTATATATTTGTCGTTTGTTAACGAGTGTGTGTGTGTGTGTATGTATATATATATATATATATACATATATATATATATAATATAATCTACTTCAGCTGTTGCTCGATCCACTGCAGGATGAAAGCCTCCTCAGCAGGCCGCCAACATCATCAGTGTTGTGCTTTTTGTTGTCACTGTGTTCCAACAAATTTGGTAATTTCATCTATGCATCTTGTCTTTGGGCTTCATCTGAGGTTTTATTATTGAGTGGAATCCATTCCAAAATTAATTTGTTCCATCTGCCTTCATGTCTTCCTGTTATGTAGCCTGCCCTTTTCCATTTCAGCCCTAATCAATTCCTACATACTATATAAGGTATAAAATGTAAACAACCCTAGCAATTGATTAGCAATAATATTAATAATAATCATGCTAGTATAAATAATTGGTCAATAGCTAGGCTGGTATAATTTTCAACTGATGTTTCACTATCCATTACAGTTACTGAGTTCCCATGTATAGTTCATATGTAACTGAAATATTCTAAATAGACAATAAAGTTTAAAAAGAGAGGCAATGAATGGAAAAAGTGTATTTTAAGAGGGCTGTTATAAGCTAGTGTCTAGATGGTGCCTAACGCCCTACCGATTTTTGAAAATAAAAGCAGGCAAGGCGGACACTTGTTGGAGATGTGGGGGGCATGATGATACATATTTGGTGGGAATGCTCCGTAATCAGGGAGTACTAGTCATAGAAACACAGTACGATGGATGAGGTTCTAGGCTTTCCAGTTCCACTAGACTCTCTTCTTTTTTCCATTCCATAGTTCTTTTCTACTAAGAAATTCCATATGCATTTTATGTTAACAGGCAGCATGCCTATGCATTGCATCCCACTGGCAAAAACCCACAGAACTGCCCCTGAAGGCATGGTGAACGAGAGTCAACCATTTTAGAGACATGGAAAAACTGCATGCCTTTAGCCTCCACAGGACAAGGAGTTATAGGGAAATTTGGTCACATTGGGACAACTCAAGACCTGCTTTTCTACCGGTCGTACGTACTTAAGATCTTTGTGGCAGATGACTAACCTTTCATCGTTACCAGGTGCAAAGGTGTGTGTGGTCTGGCACCTCCTATTCCCCTATCCCCTCCCCCTGCTCTCTTTTCTTACCTTCTTCATCTACTCTCCCCAAACTTCTCTCCTGCTCCCATTTAATCTTTCTAGACCTATTCTTGCATCCCAGCTCCCTTTCTTCATCTTGCTAATGCTCTCTCTTTCTTTCCTGCTATGACTCTTGTCACCATTATTTTTTTTTTTTCTTCCTGTTTTTTTTTTTTTTCCCCTTTTCTCTTTCTACAATTCGTGGATTGTTACCGGGTCTCTTTTTGTTTTAAGAGATTACTGAGATTACTGCATACACCCAAAGGTTCCTGTGTCGGCAGCCCGTAAGTGCACTGCTACTCAAATTATATAATAGATGATCCTGTCATTATTTTCTGCTAAATTAGCTACTTTATGAAGCTCATTGTATCTTTATGTAACTTCGATGACTTTATTGTTTCTATGAATGTCTACATTTTGTTGTATTCCTTCATGATCCTCAATAAAGTTCTTTTGAAACAGAAAAAAAGTGTATTTTATTTTCTGCAATAACATATTAATGGCCAGGAAGGCCAGTTTTTCTAACACTTTGAGTGCTAGAGGGGTGTGTAACACAGTGCTTTGCAATGCTTGGGCACCCCTCAGGAAATCAGAGGGTTAAACCATGGCATCCCAAGAGGTTTCCTTCACAGAGCTTCATTCCCCTTTTGAGTGCTGATAGATATCTGTGAGAGTGCAGAGGCAGGCCTAATTTGGACTTTTGTTAATAATAAATGTACAAACAATGTGCAAATATAGTTTTTAAGGAAAACATTATATGTCTCTATTTTACAGGATCTCTTGCACTATATTCTTGTCTCATCTTTGGGTTCATGGATGGTGTAATAGGCACCCAAGATGCCATGCTGTCTTGGTCCGTCATTCTGGGTTTCTCCCTCCTGGATGCGGCTACAAGGGGGAAGCCAAGCTGGTCTTTCTGAATCAAAGCTCCTCTGACTAGGGTTCAAAAGGAGACCCTTTAGACCAGGGCTTATAATTTTAAGTCCTTTGCTACTAGCCAGACCTGAAAAGTTACTTGCCACTGCAAGCCAAAACATACCCACCAGGGCTGAATTTCACTCGCCACTGGCTAGTGGCGACTGGAAATTTTGAGTCCTGCTTTATACCATTCTGTGACAAAAGGACAGGATGCACTTCTAGTTCCAGAATCATTAACACTGATTAACTCACCTGTTCTTTCACAAGGAAAGCCTCAAATCCTGGTCTGTTAGTGGCCACGGAGGGCATGGGTTGAGAACCACAACAGTGTTCAACATGGGACGGTAGGCGTCCGGTCAGTAAGCTGCCTACTTTAATTCCACAGTCTCTTCAGCCAATCCCAGGGCCGCCTACCTTTTGAAAAGGAAAGGCGGCACTTTCCTTTTGTTTTTGCCTGAACACAGTCCTTTGGTCTCCTGGTTGTAGGCATTGAAAAAATGCGGCCCATGGTTCTCCAGTAAGGGGGCCCACTCCCATTACAGATGGTAAGTGGGAGGCAGGGCCAGAAAGTTATTGAGGAAAACGTTTAGCTAATGTAGGCTGTTACACATGATGGTGGAGTATGAGAAGAAGCTCAGACTTTTGGTCAGTATGATAGGTCTAAACACTACCTTCTCGTCATTTTTAATCAATGATGGCTGGAACTTCAGGTCATGGTCCTATGGATTTTTGACTTACTCGAAGGTTAACTCCCTCTTGGAAGGGCATGTTGGCCCTTGGTTGCTGTTTCAAATAGCTGGAAATGCAGAGGATTACCCCATGGCTCTGATACTTGCCTGACACACCCGCCACAAATTCGTATGTGGTCAAAGTTGTAGCCAAGCCCTCCAAGAATAGTGTTCTATTGCTTTATTTTATTGAGGGTAGTTTTGGGTTGGAATGGTTTTATTGGGAATGCTTGAATATTGTCATGGTTCATGAGCCTGTACACAGATGATGTAATCACTGTCAACATTGACTTCATTATCAAAGTGAGAAATGCCAAACACAACCTGATTATGTTTTGTAAATATTTCTACTAGGCCTAGTTACCACTAGGTGGCAGTGATGTCAACTGTTGCTGCAACAACTGGTAAAAACAAAACATTCTAAACTCAAAATACATTTCAATAATTACATGAAAGAAACTACAAAAATTGTGTGTGTGTGGGGGGGGGGGCTGAATTCCCGTGGGTTTTCTTGCCTATGCATGCATTTATTTCTAAGTTTAATGTTGAATCAATAAAGTGTAAACTCAGGAAATTCAATATCGAAAAAATTTAAGATAAAAAAAAATCTAGGGATCGATACTATTAGCCCCCATATTTTTTAAAACAAGTGGTAGTGGTTTTAACAGCGCAGTTTAGAATTCTATAAACACCAAAACCCACGCACAAATTTCAACGGGTGCGCAATTTTCACCCATTGAACATCAACTAAAAATAGTCGACTTTGCTGCCTTATTCCATGCGGTGGATTCACCGCATGTTTAGGAACGCACTTTTCATGGCGCAAATCCTGTTACCATGAGAAGGCAGACACAGGGCCCAAAACAGATGCTGAAAACCACCGGTATGTGTTGGAAAACTGTTTTCCAATACATACTTGTGGTTGAAACAAAGAAAAAGATTAACCATATGAGTGCCAGTTGGGTATGCAACGCATTTTACAGTGTTGCATACCCCACTGGCACTCATAGGGTTAATCCAGAAACAGTTTCACACATGTCCCGACAATTAAAAACTTGCCAGTAATCCTGATGTCCAGCTGGATCACGGCTGGCTGTTTCTTCGTTTCTTTCTCCTGACCTTCTTTCTTGCTGTAAAATAGAAAATAAATCCATTATCGTGCATTAAATTTAAAAAAAAAAAATCCCTCAAAGATGCTACAGTGAACACTTTGAGTGCCGGAGGGGTAGCCCTCTGGAGCTCATAGGGTTACTGTAGGTGGCATCTGAAAGTCCAGTCTGCATTAAATACAAATATATATATTTTTTAAATTGCCCATATGAATTTAAAGTTTAAATTCATGTACCCCCTTGGCGGCGGAAGGCATTTTAACCCTTTCAGTGCCAGAGGGGTACGGAATGCATTGCAAAGCAATGCATTTCGTACCCCTCTGGCACTCAAAGGGTTAATCAGCACAGAGGTATCCTTGTGACCTCTTGGGCCGTTGCCCGAGTCAGACTGGCGGAATTTTGAACTGAGACTGGCTTTTATATGCCAGTCTCGGTTCAAAATCAGTCTCTTATTGGCTGGGAAGTGCATACGCATCTCCCAGCCAATCAGCTTCTAGTGGGGTTCGTCATCCATGCATATGGACAATTTAAAGGGACAGTAATGTCCCATAAAAAACGCTAACAGTTTTGTAGAGGTTAAAAATTAAACTATAGGCCACAAATCCTTTCTCTCAAACTGCTATGGTTTGAGAGTTATTCGCATTCAAAGTCCCCCCCCCTCACTCTCCTGATGACTCGAGGAGGCTCTTCAGCAGACCCGAAATTGTGTTATTTAAAAATAATTACTTAATTGGAACGGTCTACACATTGTAGACCTTTCCAATGAAGTACTTCTTTTCCAATAGCACAATTTTGGCTCTGCTGCAGAGCCACCGGCTGGTGCCCGGACTGGGATCTCCTGCTGTCAGCACAGCTCTGAAGTCAGGAGAAGGGGAAGGTGAGGGGAATCTATTCTGTAAATGGTGGTGAATCTGGGGCCCCTGGTCCTATAGCCCGGAAAGAAGAGAAAGGGAGGAGTTGGAGGCAGTTGGGAAGCGGAAAAATAAATAGCTATTATAAAAGGAAAAATGTCCGGTACAAATATTGTATATAATAATGAAAATAGTGGGGATTCTGACTGGAGGTAGGAGGATAGGGGGGGTTTCTCTTTCTGGTCCGAAGCCTAGCAATAGCCATGTCACCTCTTTGTTGATAGAGACTAGAAATAGGTACTCTCCTCTAAAAGACTGGAATTCTATGGTGGAGGAGGAGGTTGTCATCTGGGAGATAATAGTGAAGCCGATGATGAAGTGGTGGTTGACTTAGATGGCCCTTTTCCCCCTAGGGTTTACTGTAAAGAGATTTGGTTAATTTGACAGCATTTCTGGAAAAACTATGAAAAAGGAGAAATCTTCCTAATAATCAATTGTTCTTCATGACTGTGGTTCCCCAAATTTAAAGCCTGTGAGTATTAATATTGCAAGTGTAGGGTCAGCTAAGGCAAGATTTTTGTCGTTTGACTTTTTGTCCCATTTTGATGTTGATGTTATTTTTCTACAGGAAACCAATATTGCAGATATCCATAAGGCTAAAAAGGAGTAGAGATGTGGTTTGTACTTCTGATCCCTGGCAGCTGAACCTTACGGGTATTGGGGGGGGGGGATCTTATTTAAGAGCCATGCAGTAAGATGTAAAAGGATGGTTGAAATAAAGATTCGTAGATCTATACTGTTAGTTGGCATGACCTATGTCTTATAAACATACATGGGCCTCAGACAAAGTGGAACAGGAAATGCATTTTTGATGAGACTAAGTCTTTTTTATCTTCTTCTCAGTGTATAGTTTTTGGTGGTGATGTTAACAACATTAATAGGCCTATGGACAAGGGAGGTACCAGAGTCACACTGGGATGTGATAGTAATTTTTATATATGGTTAAGTATCCCAGTTTATTGGATTTCCCAGGCCACGCCAAGTCCACTTTCTATAAGGGTAGTAATATATATATATATATATATATATATATATATATATATATATAATTTTTTTAGGGATAACTGTTGTGGCAGCTCCTGAGTTGCAGGCAGTAGAGTTTCCTGATCACCTTTTGCTATGTTTCTCCTTGAATGTCCTGGAGACCGCTCAAAGAGGGAAGGACCTTTGGTGCCTAAATGTGCATCTCCTGAAATGAGAGATTTATAGACAATCTTTCAGGGATTTCTTCCAGGCCCTGGACTTTTGTGATTTTATGTCTGAGTGGTGAGAGGTGGTTAAGATTAAAACTTGGAAGTTCTTCCAAAGGCTATTTAGGAACCAGTAGCTTGATAATATAAACCTATCTTGTTCTTAAAAAGAAGTTGGATATTTTAGTTTCCAAGAATGATGATCCCCTTGAGCTCTCCAGAGTTAAGTCTCTTATGAAGGAGTATCAATATGATAGGTACTATTCCTTGATTCAGGAAAGGGATTATGGTGTACACCACTCACCAGATCCTTACCAGAATTACAAGGATAAAGTTGCTTGTAAAACTTTTCATTGCCTGCACAGTTCTGAAGGGTCCCCAGTAAGATCTAGGCAGGGGATCTTAATAGTTGTGAGGGATTTTCATAAAAGCCTCAAAGCAGAGACAAAACTTTGCTCAGACCACATGAAAAACCTCCTACAGAACAGTCTACTGGGAGAAGCCAATTGGCACATTTTTTTGTTTTCATGGTATTAAAGTTATCTTACACATGGTGGTGTGCTCTCTTCTATATGTCTTTTAATTATTTCCTGATTGGAGGATATCAAGGTTATGTCAGAGCAGCTTTTCTATAAATAGATCATGAAGTGATCATTCATATTGCAAATATGGAACACTGGAGGACTCACTTTGGGAGATGTCCTACATCATATTAATAATGTTATTTTCATATTTTGGTGGGAATTGCCATTTGTGATATCTAGCACAGGTCTCGGTATTTTCTGTTTAGCTTTTTTGGATTCCTTATCAGACCTGCAGCTTGTAACAATATGGTACTTATTTCTTCTATTATTACTAATACTCGGATGCTTGACATTGTGTGATTTGTACATTTAGATGTTTGGGCATGCACAGAAAGCACACAGTGTAGGAATATCTTTATTTTTTTTTATTTATTTCTTTTTTTTATACAATACTGTTGGCACAACTGTAGTATAGCAAGTTTTTTACTTGCAGTCACTTTTTTAATTGTAGAATTTCCCACTGACTTTTTAGCACGTGAAATCCTATACATAATTATACATACATTTATGTATTTTTAGAATAGCTCCCACTAATGCACCTAGTTTTAATTGTATTGTATTGTATTATTATACTATATTTTTGTTGCAGTGACTATTACCAAGGAAATTATGTATTTACAATAATAATTTTTTTTTTTTGTTCAGTCTTCCGTTTTAGATGTGATGGTGTATATGGATTCTATATGTTTTATACATTTTAGACCAATATTTGTCATTTTTTTTTCTTTTTTATCCTTCTTATGGATACTAATGGAAATCAAATTGGCAGTTTTGATGTTAGAACTGACACAATAGTTAAGATAAAGACTTGAGCGTTAAGCAGTGCAGGGAAATCAAAGACAAGGGCTCAAAAGGAGCCTTCTGAAGCCCTCCCAGAACCAGATTCAAATCACACGAGGAGTGGGATCCTGAAAGACAGGGTAGGTATGAGCCACTCTTTGGACAAAGGTTTGCACATCAAGTAGTAAGGTAATTCACCTCTGGAAAATGACAAAGAGGACCTTAAGTCAAATGGTCCAGATGTAGAGGGAGATAAATGGCTCAGCAACAGATAAATTCAGAAGATCTGAAAGCCAGGCTTAATGAAGCCAGAACGGGGAATCCAGGATGATATGTGACCGCTCCATCATGATTTTTCCCAGTGCCCTGGAAATAAGGGGAACTGGAGTAAACAAATATGACAGCGGAAACAAAGTGTTCTTGCCACAAGTGTTTTTCCTGGTTTGTGGTCTGGCCGCATCTGGTACGTTCAGCGCTCTTCCGTGTCCTTTCCCCAAGCGGCGCGGAGGATTCAGGTGACGTGGGGCATGAGTTTTGACGCATCTCTCGGTTTGCTACATCATGTTCGGGCACGATGCAGTAAAGTGATGCAGGCGTCAGTTTTATACCCTTGGGACTCTGGAGACCCCACCTTCTTACTTTCTGGCTGGTTATAAGAGGGTTCTGGACACCTAGTTCAGTCGCCCTTACGTTGGTGTCTAATGCAGTTGTTTATTTCTTTTATGCATTCCGTGTATGACCTAGGCTTGTCTGACCATCCATCCTGGTGCGGACCTGCGGCTCTGTCTGACTATTCTCTCTGTGTTACCTCCTGGCATAGTAGATATGCAATCTGGTGCAGACCTGTGGCTCTGGCTGACTACCCGTTCCGTGTATTACCTAGGCTTCATCTGACCATCCATTCTGGTGCTGACCTGTGGCTCTCTCTGACTATTCTCTCTGTGTGTCACGGTTTGTTTTGACTCTCAGACACAGAGTAAGATAAAAATCAAACTTTATTGAAAAGTTTAATGGGATCCCTCACGGGTCCTAATCATACACCTAAATCACATATACAATGGGTACAAACAGTAGTATTGCAAGATACACAAGGGAGGCTCTACCTGCCTTGCCAATATACCGGGCAAGGCAGCCTAATGGGTACACGACAATCAGTATGTGGCTCTACCGGCCTTGCCATTATACCGGGCAAGGCAGCCTGGAGATTAACACGATGAACTGATAGTGGCTTTACCGGCCTTACCAATGTACCGGGAAAGGCAGCCGGAAGGTTACACGACAAGCTGGTAGTGGCTCTACCGGCCTTGCCAATATACCGGGCAAGGCAGCCAGGAGATTACACGTCAACCTAAATGTGGCTCTACCGGCCTTGCCAAATTACTGGGCAAGGCAGCCAAGAGGACAGAGGAACAGGTCCACTAATGCTGCATAGATGGAGCAACAGCATATGATGGAACAGTGGAGCAAACCAGTCTCTAAACTAAGGAGACCCAACCGGTTAGCAACAGAGACAGCAACAACCTGTGGATAATCAGTAACCCAGTGCCATGTATAGAAGAGCAGTAAAGCCCAACCGGTTCTACACAACTAGATTAGCAACCGGTGGAAGTGGAGTAAACCAGCAAAGTGTACTGGACTAACAAGTGCATAACCAGCTCTATACAAGCAAATCAGCAGCCGGTGGATGGTGGAGCAAACCTGCAATGATGTAGGTCAACAATGGAGCACACATGGCTCTAGAATAGCGGAATCAGCAGCCGGTGCATGGTGGAGTAAACCAGTACCGCGTACTGGAAAAATGAAACGCCCAACTGGTACTAAACAAGCGGGAGTAGCTACCGGTGAATGGAGTAAACCAGTACCGCGTACTGGGTCAGCAATTTGCCCAACCGGTTCTATACAAGCAAATCAGCAACCGGTAAGAGTGGAGTAAACCAGTATCGCGTACTGGATAAGCGAATGCCCAACTGGTTCTATACAAGCAAATCAGCAACCGGTGAGAATTGGGTAAACCAGTACCGTGTACTGGATAAGCGAATGCCCAACCGGTTCTATACAAGCAAATCAGCAACCGGTGAGAGTGAAGTAAACCAGTACCATGTACTGGATAAGCGAATGCCCAACCGGTTCTATCCAAGCAAATCAGCAACCGGTGTGAGTGGAGAAACCCAGTACCGCGTACTGGATAAGCGAATGCCCAACTGGTTCTATACAAGCAAATCAGCAACCGGTGAGAGTGAAGTAAACCAGTAGCATGTACTGGATAAGCGAATGCCCAACCGGTTCTATCCAAGCAAATCAGCAACCGGTGTGAGTGGAGAAACCCAGTACCGCGTACTGGATAAGCGAATGCCCAACTGGTTCTATACAAGCAAATCAGCAACCGGTGAGAATTGGGTAAACCAGTACCGTGTACTGGATAAGCGAATGCCCAACCGGTTCTATACAAGCAAATCAGCAACCGGTGAGAGTGGAGTAAACCAGTACCGCGTACTGGATAAGCGAATGCTCAGCCGGTTCTATACAAGCCAATCAGCAACCGGTGAGAGTGGAGTAAACCAGTACCGCGTACTGGATAAGCGAATGCACAACCGGTTCTATACAAGCAAATCAGCAACTGGGAGAGTGCAGAGATCAGAATGTCGCCATAGCGACTACAGCAGCCAAACAGATAACCAGCAGCAGCGACAGCAGGCTAGCCAGGACCACACAGGAACGATAGCACCGCCAACCGGATCAGGAACGGAACAGGAACACAGCAGCACGGGATCAGGAACGGAAACAGGAATGAAAGCACCGCCAACTGGGTCAGGAACGGAGCAGGAACAATGCAGGAGAGGTACTGGCTACAGGAACAGAACTGGTACTGGTAGCAAGCGAAACAGGCCCAGGGAACAGGTACTAGGCAGGTGACTGCTGACATAGAGACAACACGAAAGGGCAACCAAAGGGTGCCTCAGCCCAGTCTATAAAGGCAATCCTGGGCGGGCAAAAGACAGGTGGCCAATAGAGAGTACACACACCTGACTGACAGCACAAGTAAGCAGTCACGGGCACCGTGATACTTTGTTACTCCCTGGCATAGTAAATATCCAATCTGGTGCAGACCTATGGCTCTGGCTGACTACCTGTTCTGTGTATGACCGAGGCTTCGTCTGACCATCCATTCTGGTGCTGACCTAGGGCTATGTCCTACTATCCATCCTGTGTTGCCCCTGGCATAGTTGACTAAACTATCTGGTGCTGACATGTGGCTCTGGTTGACTTCCCACTCTGGAATTGACCCCTGGCTAGTCCTAGTACCCACTCGATCTTGACCATCTGCTCTGGCTGACTATCTGCTCTGTCTCACCCCAGGTGGCCTCTACCAATTAGACTGACTGCAGGAGTGAGTCAGTAAGAGTCTCCCTTGTGTCCTTATCCTGTGGGAGAAATCTGGTGCCCTGCATCTGTGGTTGCCTTACTCACTACTCTGAGACTACCATAGGCAGTCTGCCTAGTCTCTAGCAAAGAGGTCTACTCCAAGCAGCATCCTATTTCTGGTAGGAATCTCTGGCTTCTCCTGTTACCCTCTGTGCCTTGTTGTTATTTTACTACCTATTATATATTACTGTTTAATAAAGATGGTTTTACTATATACATTACTGACTCCTGGTATATTCTTGAAATACTGTGACAAACTGATAGCCTTCTCCAGTTCCAGGCCAAACAGCTGTTTGCCCACAAAGGGAAGAGTTGTAAAATATTTCTTAGAAGATGATCAAATCTTAAGTCACAGAGTGCGATGCGGGGCCACAAAGAAAGCCAAGGCCTTACCAGTAATCTTAGAGACATCAAAGGTTGCTTCAGTAGGATAAGTATTAGCTACAAGGACCTTAGAAATAAGAACGCTAGATCCTTTTAGAGTGCTTCCAATTGGACTGCATGCAAAAGCTGATTCCCCCCACACACACCAAAGAGCCAAAGCCCTAACTACCCATGAAATGGAAATGTAGGCACAAGACGCTACCAGATGCCACAAATTTAGCCTTCAAAAAGGAATCCACGTGCTTACCTGCCTGATCTTTAAAGGCCACGGCATTCCGCAGTGGCAAAGCTGTATTCTTTGCAAGGCGAGAAATTGAGAGATATACTACTGGAGGCTTGGCACACTGCACTAAAGTCTCAGCAAGGAAAAGGTATAAAAGAGATATATAACCTACTGTCAGTTGTTTTCCATTGTTCCAGGAGTAACAGGTCTAAGGAATGGTGAAGAGTAAAAATAGCAACCTTTTTCTTGCATCTCTTGAAAATGAGCATCAGTTACCCCTTTTTCAGCAGAAGCTCCTGTTCAACAGGTGAAGGCTGAGTAGGGGCCCTAGAGGAAGAGGGACATAGAGTGTCAGAATATTCCATAGGAAACTCAATCTGGCATGAGGAGCAATGGTTTAAAGGGGTTAAAGGACCCCTGAACCTAAGACTTGCCTACGTGTCCCTTAGATGCTGACATAGTTAGGATCCCTAAATAATAAAGTAAAAACAGTAATAGTAATAGAAAAGTATAATAAAAGTACTAACAAATCCATAAAAAGCACTTATCTGACTATAAGGGGTTAATGTGCTAAGCAGGAGGGAGAGACTCTGCATACCAAGTAGAATCCAGAAAGGAAGAGAATCAGTCAAGTACCAACTCTTCCATTGCCAAAAAGGCCCAGGAAGAATGGGCTGCTGGGAACGGTAGTTTCCCAGATACAGTATTGAGCAGAAGTTTAGGCAGGTGTGAAAAATGCTTTAAAGTAGGAATGCTTTCAAAAGCATACATTCTTCTAGGTACATTTGTTTTTTTAAGGAGCTCGGCAGGTAGGTTGTTCCAAACATCTTGGAGAACTAACCACAGTTCTGTGGATTTAGGAAGCCTCAGTTGCTTCTCTCTCTTCATGTAATCCCAGACAGACTCAATGGTGTTGAGATCAGGGCTCTGTGGGGGGGACTCCTTTGTCTTCTTTACACTGAAGATAGTTCTTAATGACTTTGGCTGTATGTTTGGGGTCATTGATATGCTGCAGAATAAATATGAGGCCAGTCAGATGCCTCCCTGATGTTACTGCATGATGGATAAGTATCTGCCTGTATTTCTCAGCATTGAGGAAACCATTAATTCTGACCAAATCCCCAACTCCATTTGCAGAAATGCATCCTCAGACTTGCAAGGAACCTCCACCATGCTTCACCGTTGCCTGCAAAACTCAATCTTGTACCGCTCTCCAACCCTTCGGCCTTCAGTTACAGCCATATATTTCAAATTTTGACTCATCAGGCCAGAGCACCAGCTGCCATTTTTCTGCACCCCAGTTCCTGTGTTTTCATGCATAGTTGAGACGCTTTGCTTTGTTTCCACATCGGAGGTATGGCTTTTTGGCCACAAGTCTTCCATGAAGACCACTTCTGACCAGACTCCTCTGGACAGTAGATGGGTGTACCAGGATCCAACTGTTTTCTGCCAATTCGGAGCTGATGGCACTGCTGGACATCTTCCGATTGCAAAGAGAAATAAACACCCACACACAGAGAGGCAAGAGGAGTCCCAGAATAGCGTTCTATGTTCCATCCAATATGTACCCATTCTAAAATCCCACTAGTGTAAAGAAGAGGAACAAAGACTTTTTTTAATATTTCATACATGTGCTGATCAAGCAAACCCATCTGTGCAATTCAGGCTTCCAAACCACAGAGAAATGTGGCTGCAGAGAGAATAGTACGGACATGCTCACTGGATCAGTCTCTTCAGTCTTCAGTCTCCTATAGAAGTTGGGAAACTTCAGAGAAGCTATGAGGAAACAGGTTGATAGAACAAGCCATCCTCCACAGACCACTTTTAAAACTGAGCATGCTCATGTGGGGGTGAAGTGGATAGCGGAGCTAGTGTCCACCTCAGAGACCGCAGAGGGAACTTTACCTCATGGTTCCTCTGTTCCAAGTAAGATGTAAGACAAACAGAGGTGATTCTAGCGTAAATCAGCTGCACTGGAGTGAGAGCCAACAGGAAAGCTCTCTACCTGAGTGACAGAGGGCTGAGAAAAATATTGCTTTTCAGTGTGTTCCACATCTCTCATATACTCCTAGGGTTAACTTATCATTGGGAGCCCCAATATTAGTTTTTTAGGGGGTTACTTTTTTTTCCTTTGAGGAGGTGGGGTGTTGTACTTTTACTGTGACACCTAGTGATGTTTCTGATCATGCTTTACTTTAGATGTCCAAATGGTCTATTCATAAAATCATGAGAAAACCGAAGAAGCAAGTAAAGACGTTTTGGAAAAAATATTTTTATGAATGATCAAGTGTATTTCTAGCATAAATAGTACATATATATTATTTTAATCCTTTGAATATCAGAGTGATGCACAATGCATTGCACACTTATCTGGCATTCAAATGGTTAACCCTTTGAGTGCCAGGGGGTATGGAACGCATTGCAAAGCAATGCATTCCGTACCAGTCTGGCATTCAGAGGGTTAAAGGATAGAGTTTTGTATACATTGTGACTAACTGGTGAAGTTTCCCAATTTATTATGTAAAGCATAGACTCAACAATATTCCCAAAGGGGTACTTACAGACTGGGAATATTTACATACTTCCACATATAAATATGCATTAGCAAGAATCCTATTTCCTGCAATTGTGTAATAGGACACTAAGTGTCAGTACAGGAAGGGGAGTATGTTGTCCAGTGGTCATGAATATTGTTGAACATATGAAGCACAGCATAGTCAAAGCATTGGAGCAAATGATTTTTATTGCAACACACAATATAGGTAAGATCACGCTGATATATAAAGTGAACTTCTGCAGAGAGCAAGGATCAATTTTTTTTAGTGTGGGGGGGTGTGTGCAAACCAATATAAAACCTTCTTTTTTATTGCTAACAAATACATAACCTCTTTTTATTGCTAACAAATACACAGCATCTTAGATGGGATACTGGGTCAAGGATAAGGGATAAGGGCCATGTACACAAATACAAAAGTGGAGATGTTCTAGGGCAATCCAACTACACCACAAGGAACAAATAAAAACCCCCACTGATAGGACAATTATGACCTTGAAAACATTGTGAAGCAAGAGGTTGTCAGAGACTTTGTCCTGGGGGACCATACAGGGTTAATTTTAATTGTAGGAAATTAGCTGAAATTCTGTTTAAAATGTGTTCAAATTACATCATATGTGAACAATGAGCCATTAGTCCAAGGTAGGGAGTGAAAATAACTAACCGACATTTATGGTGATATAGTGGGTTTTGCCAGACATTCTTAGTGTCTTAAAAAACACTCCCCTATGAGAACGTCTAGAAAATGACAGAATTTATATGACGTTTCATGCCCTCTTACATACATCATTGATGACATAAAAGCTGATTATATGTAAGAAATTTAAGTAGAGTAAGAGCTCCACCTAGAGTCTTGAGAGCATTATGACTGGGATATCCGCATTCCTTGAATAATTTGGGATATATTAATATCCAATCAGGGCAGACTGGTGATGTCACGGTATAATGAGATGGATCGTTATCCAATCATTAGAAAAAGGTGGGGATAACTGATAAGGCAAAATTTGTCAATATAATCCCCAGATACTGTTAGTTCAGGGGCTCTTTTTGACTTCCTCAAAGAGGGTCTTGGACTCAACTTAACTGGCTGAAACAGAAAAGGTCTCTTGGGTGACTTCCTGAATAAGAAATCCTGGGTGAATCCTGACAAAAGAAGTCTTAGCTTTGCTGATCCTGCCATCTCACAGAGAAATACAAAGAAAATTGATTGGTAACTATATCATTTATTCATTTAGATTCATTTAATCCAGAATTTTATAATTTTTCTTCTGTTTGAAGAACTTAGTTTTATAGTTGTCTTAAGTGGACTGGCCAACCATTTGGGATAATTTATAATAAGCTAGATTTAGCTATTAAATTCTGGAAATAATAGAATCTATATAATTATTGGGAAATGTTATAAATTGCCAATCAGTGTAATACAGTATATAGCGTGGGTTATTTATATTAGCTAATATTAATCTTGGTATTCCTAGAGTAATATTTTGTGGTTCTGGGAAGATTATAATAGTTAATATTTGATACAGGATATTCTTTGAATCCAGCTATTAACCTTTTAACCGCTACTTGTCTGTTGTTAGTGGTGTTTTCTTTGGAATTCTCTGTGTATGTGCCAGGCTTATATTTTGTAATTTGAAAGTATTATCTCAATAGACAAAATAACTGCTGGGTGTGGCATCTGTTTAAACGTGTGTATTAACCCTTGGAGTGCCTATAGGTTTTATATATAGGTTGCTGTAGTCAAAATTATGATAAATGTGCATGAAGTAATTCTAAGTAGATTATTTGTGTGATTTGGTTTGACTATATTAATTGCAATTTATATATTTTATTCAGAGGTATTCAGTATTGAATTCAGTAGATAATTAAATTATAGTGACTTAAATCTGGGATTCTATTCCAGTTATTCCCTAAATTTAATTATTATTTATATATGATACAAGGAATTGTTAGAGGAATTATTTAATTCATCTCACAATACCCATTACATCATCATTGGCATAGTCTATACAGTTTCTGGGGCAGAGGTATTAAGAGACCCTGCAACCAACTGTATTATATTAATTGTAACAATCAATTAACCTATTCTATGCTGCTGAATGCAATTATTGTTATTATACCTCTGGATATACCTATAGGTGGTTAACCCTTGCACCGCTGGTAATCTTTATGATAAATAGTGTGGTTTGATTTTGTATACCTATTAGTATTGCTAATCACTTATATAGTTCATTGTTGCTGATATTTATATATACATTGTATTTTAATAAAATAGATATATTTTTGCACAAATATGAAGGATTGATTCTTGTGATCAATTCGTTACTGTGAAGTAGCGTGTCAATACATATTAAAGATAAAGTTCTCGAATTATTTTATATTGTCATTTGTCTATTTAAGTGAAGAAATCCAACCTGAGTGGTTCTCTGTTTAACCCTTTGGATACCTTCATATAAATAGCCCGACAAGTTTGGGCGCTTACAAGGATTGATCCACTTTTCTTAACCCTTTTAGTGCCAGAGGGGTATGGAATGCATTGCAAAGCAATGTGTTGCATTCCCCTCTGGCATTCAAAGGGTTAAGTGCATAAGACCCAAAAAAACACAGAAGCTGAGGGAAAATAAACAATTTCCAACCTAGACCTAAACTTAATGAGGGCTTCCATTTCAGAAAACCAGGGGCTCCTTTTAGATAGGATGGGCTAGTCTGTGGATATTTAGGCAGTGGCAGGAAGTCCGGGCAAGTTAAAGAGAAACATGTGCTTTACTCCAAACCTTTACTTTACAAAAAAAAATCAAGCCTTGTTGAGGGGTACATTGTGACCCTTCTAATGCCCCCACTGGTATTGATTGCCAGTATAATCACAATAGGTGATTAACAGTGGCAACCTGGAAGGCACTCGCTGCCCTTCTTCCCTGACTTCTCTACCTGGTGTTCTACAATGGTCTGTACTTAGTGGGAGAGCCAGAAAAGTCCACTCAATTAATGGCTGATATAAGAGATAAGGGTTCTCTGGTCCTTCCACTCAAGCCAGAACTTCAGGGATTGCTAGATCGAGTGGAGAAAGAAAGAAGACAGTGAGTCCTTTCTGGTTGATAGTATTGCTCGTTTACACAATCATGTAGGCGATCAATACCTGCAGGAATCAGGTAGTGTCCTAATGACCCCCAAATAAGGTCTGAATAATAAAAAAGAACATGTGTGTCATAGGCACTCACATATACACCGTCTGCTTCTTCAGCCTTGTTCAGCTGTCCACTGGAAGACCCAGTACGCAGCACTCTACAATTGAATTTAGGGTTACAAAATTGCTTCACAGAGTGAAACAATGGCAGTGGGTCCCTGCTCTAGAGCTTACAAGCTAAACTGAATAAGGAAGGCATAATATAATGATGGAGATATGTTCAAGTTAGGGTTAAATGTATATAATAAGTGCCTTTTATGCATAAAGAGTGGCAATGTCATCTAGTCTGCTGAGGTTGAGGAGATGTGATTCTAAGCATGGCTTGAAGATGGTGAGAGAAGTGCTCTTATGAAGGTAAAGGGTTACACAGATATGAGATGGAAGGGGTTTGATATGAGAGAAAGCTGTAGACATAAAGGAGCTGTGAGGATGGTGTACTTTGCTGATTGTAAGGGGCGAGATGGGGTGCAGTAGAAGATCAAACTGGAGATGTATGAGGGGGAGAGAAGAGAAGGGTCTTTATGTTATATGGATTCTGATGGGCTAGCTTTGGAGATATTGAGAGGAAGGTAGCTTGTGCTGCAGCAGTCTGTACGGACTGAGGTATATTTGTAAATACACAAAGATCCATATTTTATCATTATTAACCATTTACTATCTGGCGTATTGGCTGCATATCACTACCATATTAAAAATGAGATATTAATATGGCCATGGTATGCTAAGCTTGCCACCATGCCAAGGCACCCCATTATAGATACGTTTTGACCTTAATATGCTTTGTCCTATGAGCTGCATCTCTCTTTCTTTATTCATTTACTAACCTTAATTTACTTTATCCTGAGAGCTGAATCTGTGCCACATTTACTCAGTGATGGAGAGAGACTCTCTAACAGGCATTACTTAGCTTCCTTAAAGGGATAGTAATGTTTCATAATAAATGCAGCTCTAATTAATCATCATAGTATTTGGACTTTGGAGAGTGTTATTTCAATTCTGTCAGAGTTGTAGTTCAAGAGTAATTCTTGAACTCAATGACAAAGTATCCCCCTCCCGCCCCTTTTACTGATGTAACACTGTTCAGCCAGATCAGAAGGGAGGTGCCCAGGTAGACTTCAGAGAGGGACAATCTTTAATTAAGATAAGGGAAAAACCTGAATATCTTGTCAAGGGGGGCAGGGCTTTCATTGTTCTCATAGGAAGAAGATTGTCCCCTTCTGTTATCTGTCTGGTCTAGCAACTAGATTCCACATCTGAGAAGAGATGGCTTACACTAGGTAAAAGGGGCGGGAGGAGGAAACTTTGCTTGTGAATATCTCTCAAACCATAAAGGTTTGAGAGGTAAGGTTTATATCGTTCTAAATGTTTTTTAATGCCTACAAAATTAAATAAAGGTAAAATGAAGTATTACTATCCCTTTAAGACAATGATCATTGCAATTGAGGTGCTTAAACCAATAAAAGCTGGTCAAAACTGCCAAAAGTACAATTCCAGTCCAGGTTTTGGTAAGCCCACCCAAAGGAAAGAAAAAAAAGCACATTTCAAATTTCATATAGTTTATATTAACCCTTTGAGTGGCAGTAGCCCTCTGGCTCTCAAATGGTTAAGTTTTAAACATTGAGTTTGAGGTGCCTGTGGGCCAATCAACAGCAGTACTTAGTTGAGGTATAGATAACTAAAGCGGAGTGTCATGTGCAGAAATGTGATATTTTAGTCAGAATTAGTTAGTTCACCAAGTGTTGCGTATAGAGAGAACAGAATATTGATGCACCCCAAGTAAAAGGTGAATGGAAGATGACAAAGAGGTAGCAATGGAGACACTGAATGACTGGTTAGATAGATGAAAGGGTAGTCAGTTCAGAGCTAAGTTACAAATGTCTAGAGAATTAAGAATTTGATGGAGGAGATTGTGATCCAATGTGTCAAAAGCAGCTGAGAGACCAAGTAAAATTTGAGATCTAACTTTTTGTTTGTGAGAGCAGTTTCTGTGGAGTGGGCAGTATAAATGAGTTTAGCACGAAATATGTGTGAAAGAAAACAAGCAGGTGGGAGTAGATTAGGCATTGTATTAGCTTACATGCAAAAGGCAGTAGAATGACTGGGGTGATTTTCTCAAGGCCACTCTTCTTGAGGATCAGTGTTACTATGGCAAGTTTGTGGGCATTAGGAAAAGTAACAAAGGCAAAGGAGGAGTTAAACAATTGTAACAGTATGGGAGAAGGACTGGATTCAGTGTGCATGTAGTGGAAGGAGTGAAGGGAAGCAGGTTAGTCAGTTCCTCATATGTCACTGGGGAAAGAGAGTCCAGGGTGGCAGGAGGGGGTCTGGAGAGTAGGACATGTACAAGGGGGGGTATTTTCCAAGATGGAATACACCTTGGATTTAAAGACATTAACAAACTCTTGTGGTATAATAGAAATTGAGAGGGAGGTATATGGAGGGTGCACGTTACATTTTTAGGTAAATAGTAGATTCAAGGACAGAAATACATATACAGGTATGGATATTGTCCTAGATTGCACTACCCCTTTAACCTGTTAACGTCCAGTGGCATGTCAGGACCGTCACTGCTGTTTTTGCCTAAAGGACCAGTGACAGTCCTGGCACGTCACGTATTCTTACTCACAGCGCTTCTACGGGAACTGAAATTAACTACTCCAAGACCGGAGTGATCACTATCAGTCCTCCATTTAGCATGCCAGAACATGTGATCAGTCATGTGTGCCGGCACGTCAGACTTCGCTATGTGGTCCTTAAAGAACCAAACACCCCGGCACCCCTGTCCTTAAGGGGTTAAATGGACAATAACACCAAAATATAAATGTGTCCCTATTACCTGTATTCAAGAAAATATACATATGAGGGTCAGCTTGTACCAGATGGAGACCCCTGCAACAACCACTTAGCTGGGAGATAAGTGATGTTGGGCTTCTACCTGACCTATCAGGCAGACTGAGAGCACGAGAGCCCATCAAACAAGGGAGATAACCGCTGCTCTGGCTAGCAGTGGGATTCCAGTGGGAGGCACCATCTAGTGCACTGACCGGCCTACCCAAAAAAAAAACCCATAGGAGCCTCAAGGATTCTTATATATATAGGGAAGTCTATAACTTTTAGTGTCCTTTAATGGAAAATATTTACTTCCCAGTCTCTTCCTGTCTTCTTACCGGCTTTTCTCTGATAGGATCATGGGAAAGGCAAATAGTAAAGGTTGCCATTAGCTCTGTAGGCTGATTGTAATACATTTGTCAAACATACAGAGAAGACGAGTCATAAATTAGCATTACAGTCCTTTGAAGTTCAGTGTCTCTCAGAGTCTGGAGGAGAAAAAAACATGGAAAAATGCAGAAATAGAGAAGGTAGAAAAAATATATGATTATTATTATTATTATTATTAATAAAACATGCATATGGAAGTCCAGATTGAGAGAGAAAATAAATTATACAACTTGTAAAAAAATAATATTTGCATTTTTCTATTGGTAATGGCAATGCCACATTTAATTGTATTATTTATTTGTACAATATATTTCTCTGTGATGTGTAAAATAAATAAGTCCACAAAAAGTGATTAACGGCTTGGGCTGCAATGCTTTGGAAACCTCTCTGATGCCCAAGGAGTTAATTTGACATTTTATGAGCTATGGATTTTCCATAATATGATTGTTTAACCCTTTAAGGACCGTGAAAATCTGAGGTGGATTTCACTTAAGGACTGTTCAACAGTATTTTCCCTCTAAGAACTTCATTTTACCCATGAAAATTATATACCATTTTTTTACACACCAATAGGGCTTTCTTTTGATACCACACTTATATGGATAGACCACCATTTATTTTAGTAAAATTAAGGAAAACGGTAAAAAAGTAAAAAAACCCACCGTTTTTTTTTCTCTTGCGATCATTTGGGCGCAATGGGTTACATTTTTATGGAGACTGCATGAAAGCTATGACTGGTCAGTCATATCTACAAAATGGGCAGTTTTAAGTGGGCATTGTGCCCCCGGTTGAAAATCCCTATGTCCCTTTTATTGATGACATTTGGTGTGTATGAGTGTATTACATGGCTCCACAATAATCACACTCCTAATTTTGTAAAAAAAATTGTGTTTAAAAAAGAAAAAGAAAAAAAGTTTATTTTAGCAGGTCAAAAATGGACCTGCAGCCAGCCAGCCTCCAGCACAGCAGTGACGGGGTTAATACCCCCAGTTGCTGCATTTTTTTTCCACTAGGTGTCTCCTCTCTGCTTCTCTCTCCCTTACTTTGATCATAAGGCATACTGCCTCATTCATTCAGAATGCCGGTACATGTGATTGCTGCTGCAGCGATCACATGACCCAGCACAAGTGAGAAGGGTTGAGACTGAACACTCCGGTACCGGAGCGCTCAGTCTGAGCCTGGAATGAATGATAGCAGCGTGCACGAAGGCGCGCTGCTATCATTTAACCCATGACGGTCCAGGACCGTCATGGGTCCTTAAAGTGTTAGTAATGTCCCAATATAAATAGACTTTATTTTGTAGAGCTTCAATATTTGAATATAATGCATAAAAAAGTATCTCTCAAACCGCTATGGTGTGAGAGATATCGGCATTCAAACTTTGATGTGTCCTGCTGACACGGAGGCTCTGCAGCAGAGCCGCAATCGCGTTATTTAAAATAAATTGACTTCCTTGGAATGGTCTAAAAAGTGTACCCGGTTTGCAAGCACACTTTTTAGACCATTCCAAGGAAGTCATTCTGTTTAAAAAACGTGATTGCGGCTCTTCTGCAGAGCCTCCGTATCAGCCAACATAGATCTCCTGCTGAAAGCTTTACAGCTGACAGCAGGACACATCAACGTTTGAATGCCGATATCTCTTGAGAGAGATACGTTTTTTTGCATAATATTCAACTATTGAAGCTCTACAAGATAAAGTCTATTTATATTGGGACATTACTAACACTTTAACGCTATTCTACCATGATGGTCCTGAATCATCATGGGTCATTAAGTGGTTAATTCTTTGCGTGCCAGAGCAGTAACACACTGGGGGATATTCACTAAGAGGTGATAAAGAGGTGATAGAGTGGAGATGATTTCCCCAGTTTATCACTTCTCCAGTTCCTATGTTATTCTATGGAGCCTATTCAATGAGATATCCAAAGTTGAAGAAATTCTAGTGAATAGGCTCCATAGAATAACATAGGAATTGGAGAAATTATCAGCTAGAGAAGTCATCACCAATTTATCACCTCTTTATCACTGCTTAGTGAATCTCCTCCATTGCATTAAAAGTGCAGCTATGCATATGATTACGCAGAATCCTTGAGGATGCTATACTGAGTAGAAATGGAGTAATTCTGTAGTAAACCAAAAGCACTTTAGGGTACAAATAAATATTCTCATTGACTTAAGTGGGGATTTTATGCTGAATGATAGATTGGTCTCCAAAGGGTTATCTTGGCGTGACAGGCAAGTTTAATGTTAAGGCCAATAATGTATGATATACATAGATACATATCTCCCAAGTGACCATACCTGTGTTTCCATAACTCCCACGTGTCCCTCTTTGAGACTCAAATTTGCTGCCCCTCTTTCCCACCTTGGTGTCCCTCAGATTGTATGGTGTGGATATAAGTGTATTACATTTCTCCACAGAAGTAAAACTCACATTAGTTGTTTAAACTTCAATATATGTGTTTATATATTAGTCTGTGTAAATAAAATAATTTATTCTTGTTCTGTATCATTTATTCAGTTAAACAACGAGGTGACAATAGGTTATGAAATAACTTAAAAATTCTCGGTAATGCCATGCCACACCAACACCCCCTAAAACAGAAGTGTTCCTCTTTGGCAATGTGAAATGTTGTGAGGTATGTTAACCATTTGAGTGCCAAATAGGTATCCAGTGAATTGCTCAGAGTTAGGATTTTGTGAGAGGTTTATAAATATACCTTGGGGTAGGTTTAAAGGCAATACTTGTATTTTATGTACAAATGGGATACATTTAACACATTGTTAAGTTAAAATGGGACTTCGCTTTGTAAAAAGTGTCATTTTGAGGCAGCTCTCAAAATCACATATTTATGTTAGGAAATGTTTTTTTTCTTTCAAACAATGCTTCTGAGATATTTAGCTTTATTTATTTGTCAGTTTAATCAAATCAAGTAGTACAGGCTGGCAGGAAGTGGCAGTTGGTGATGTAGAACAGTAGCAATATGAGTCACTGGCATGCATGCCTTGCAGATTTGCATGATCTGACAAATAAATAAATGTAAATATCTTATAAAGTTGTATTTAAAATAAATATGTATCATAGATATGAAAACTCTTAATAAGTACTGTGGCCTCATATATCCAAATGTTACACATTGTGTCTGTTTTCTGGTACTTTATAGAGGTATGTTATTATGAGTATACTATGCCTATGTCAAGTGGGTACTCTGTGTACAACTGATATCACTTAGTCTATAATAATAATCATCATCATCATCATCAAAATAATATTAACCCCTTAACCACCCATGAAGTGCCAGGACTGTCATACAGTTCCGTTCTTTGAGAACCAAAGACGGTCCTGGCACATCGTGAGCTAATGATCTCAGCTCATGTCAAGACACACTATGATCACTGCAGGAAGGCTATAACTGACTGCTCCATGACCGAAGCAGTCATTTCCAGCCAATACCCAGTGTCTCCGCACATGTGATTGCTGCTAATGGAACCACATGACAATAGGCAATTGATGTAAACATCATTTGTCACTGTTTTCTGCATCTCTCCTCCTCATTAGGATGGTGAAGCAGAGAGAGTCAGAGAATACAGCTTCCAACTCTGCAGATAGCCAAAGATGGGGGCACTTTTATTTTAGGGGATGGTGTTAGGAGCCGGATTGGGGGGTGGAGCATTTTTGGTTACTTCACGACTTATTGATAGCTCTTTTTTGTGTCTGTATAAAAGATTTAAAGGGATAGTAATGTTTCAAAATAAAAGCAGCTCCAATTAATCTTCATAGTATTTGGTCCATGGAGAGTGTTATTTCAATACTGTCAGAGTTGTATTTCAAGAATAATTGAATGATAAAGTACCCCCCTACCGCCCCTTTTACTGATGTAACACTGCTCACCTCAGAGCAGCAAGGTGGTGTCCAGTGGTTTGCAGAGAGGGACAATCTTCAATTAACATAAGGGAAAACCTGCCAAGGGGGGCAGGGTTTTCCTTATACTCACAGTAAGAAGATTGCTCCTTGCTGTGACCAGATTGCACATCTGAGGGGATGTGGGTTACAGTAGTTAAAAGGGGTGAAAGGGGGGTACTTTATCATTCAAGTACTCTTGAACTACAACTCTGACAGTATTGAAATAACACTCTCCATGGCCCAAATACTAGGAAGATTAATTGGAGCTGCTTTTATTTTGAAACATTACTATCCCTTTAAAGCAAGATCAAAGTATTATATTTGTACATACTAATTGGTATACATACAGTATACTGAAGTTCAAACAACCATTAATGTGAGTTTATTTCTGTGAAGAAATGTGATACATATATACAAGTCAAACAGTCTGATCTCCTAAAAGAAGAATACCAGGGTTGGAAAGAGGGACATAGGAATTTTTATCTCAGAAGACCAGTACTTCCTAAAAAGGGACACTTGGTAGGTATGAATGAACGTTTATACCCCTCATCCAGTCCCTGTTAAAAATGAGCTAATTGAGCAAAATTATAACAGGAAAACCTATAAAATGTGTTTTTTTATTTCTTTCCACTTTTTATATTGTATCAAACTAAATAATGGGTTATACATATAAATATTACATCAAAAGAAAGCCCTGCTTATCCTTAAAAAAACCTGAATATAAATTTTGCGTGCATGCTAAATTAATTAGAGGGAAAATATGTTTGAAGAAAGATATAGTAAAAGGGCCAAAATTGTTCTTGCCATCTAGTGTCAAAAAGCACCTGACACCAAAGGGTTAATGTTAGCATTATCTGTTCACAGTCCAAACTTGTAAGTTAATGTTTTGACTGTGCTCTGAGCTATCAAACCAGGGATAGTCAATTGCTGGACCTCCAGCAGTTGGGGACTACAACTCCTATCACCCCCAACCAGGATGGAATTTGTAGTCCCCAACAGCTGGAGGTCCAACAGTTGAGTACCTCTGTATTAATCCTTTTGAATATTTTGAGTGCAGTGCAGGAGAGGAGAGCAATTGATTATACTAAAAGAAAATTATTAAAGTATCTTGGTACCTGGATTAATTTGCCATTTGAGTGCTAAAAGGTATCTATTGCAGTGCCTCCAGCACTCATACTGTTTTAAATGTTGAAAAACTTGTATATTTTAATAAATTGTTTTAACTTTTTGAGAAATTAGTACATTTTCATCATTTCAGTTTTCGTCTTTCAGCACATTAACCGATTAGACAGGGAAGGCAACCCTTGGTTTTCCAGCCGTTGCGGACAGCTCCCATCATCTCCAAACAACCAATAGCTGCACTTGGAGTGTGTTTGATACAGTCTCAGGAGGACTGCTAGGCGGCTTGTCTCTGATCTGGCGCCCCCTAGCATTGCCTCTTCCTAATATATTTATAATGATAACCAGAATCCATAGCTATCAACTGCTTAATATGGCATTCAGTGTGGGTTACAACCCAGAATGATCTCCATGGTAACTGGATGCTGACCTGGCTACTCTGTTTTCCGTGTGCTGTACTAACTGCAATACTTGGGAATGTTCAAAAAAAGCTAACCCTGAGATCTTGGAACACAGATTACAGTGGTATGTACCTGCTTGCTGTAAAGCAGAGGTGTTCCAGTCAGTCCTCAATCATTAATAACATGCTATAACTTATAGATAACACTGCATGGTAAAAAACAAAAGACAATCAGGGGCTAGATTCTATTACGGGTGCTAATTTTATCACTGCTTTTATCTCCAGTTTTCCCCATGGACTTCAATAGGAAAAGGTTTGATAAAATGGGAGTTAACAATTAGCTCCTGCAATAGAATCTGGCCCCAGGTCATCTCCCTCTGCCTTTCTACTAGAAATGACACCAATCACATAGCAGGAAACCCCGGATTTGCTCACCCTGATAATTTGACCTACATCCAGAGTCCCTAAAAGCTGGGTCATGCCCAGGTGCTGCCTGGTCTGTCCCGTTCTTATGCTCAGAGCCCTAACACTTGGCTTGCAGCCACATTCATCAAGCTAAATGAATTGGAGACTAATTGAAATCAATTAATATTTTCATTTCTCCACTATGGTTTTCTCCATAATTGCACCTATTGATGTCATGGGAACAGGATTCATTTTCATATTTTGAAAACTATGGCATCTTCAGTTTAGTGACCTAGGATAATCAATATATTTAACCCTTTGAGTGCCAGAGGAATACACTCCCCCACTGGCACTTAAATGGTTAAAGCAAGCATTGGGGGCCTCACTAGCATTATTCAAGCCCCATTTAAAGTATTGAGATTGTGGGAAGTTGCATTTGGTCCTTTTACTGCAGTTGGTTTGACCCCAAATTACTCCACTTGACACATCAGTCTCAGTGACTTAAAGTGATAGTAATGTCTAAAAAAACTTTTTTGCATTTAGAAGAGCTCAAAAAGCTGATCTAAATGCAAAAAACCGTATCTCTCAAACTGCTATGGTTTAAGAGATACGGGCGTTTGAAGTTTGATTTCTCCTACTGACAGCTACGGAATCCCTTCAATGGAATAGTCTAAAACATGTGCCTAGTGTTCAGGCACATGTTTTAGACCATTCCAATAAAGGGATTCTGTGTAAGTAACGAGATCCCGGCACTTCTCAAGCGCCAGCGTGTCGACCGACACGGATCTCCTGCTGACAGCTTTACAGATACGTTTTTTTGCATTTAGATCAGCTTTTTGAGCTCTTCTAAAAAAAAAAAAGTTTTTTTTAGACATTACTATCACTTTAAGTGGACTGTAATTGTTCAGCATGACCTGAGACTCTGTGATAACATAATAAACATATGGACACAAGTCTGTTGGAGAACATTGGAAACAACCTTTTTACTATTATATTACACTCTTGGGGAAGGAACCTCATTTTTATCCAAGTAAGAGAAGGTTCTAAAAGCACAGATACTGTGCCATCCCAAGCAGCAGTGCAACCAGCACAGAGGTCCAGAGACCTTCATCAAAAATATCAGTTTAGACCAGCCAATATGGAAAATGCCCTAATATCCTCTGCCCATCACACCAAATGATATTTTCCTAAGGAACAGTTTGCTATCAAAACCCACCTGTTAAAATTCCCACTGAGCCAATTTGCCATTTCTTAAGAATTATCTGCAAGCACCCCCCTCTGCCTAGTGACAACCCCCACATTTCACTAACCCCCACAACAATAGAACCCATTCCAGGGAATCCTGGAGCCTATAATTAAATATGTCAATCCCCACCTCAGCAGGACACCATCTGAGTAATATAGAGCTGGCTGTCTACTTTCCACATCCCAGTGAGACGCCAAAAAGGCCCCAGCTGCAATAAATATTGTGCCACCCAGTTATCATCCATGCTGCAATCGATTTCATACCACCTGATTGTTTGCTTCCACTTATGACAGCTGACCAGAGAATGATTATATTGGACACCACATATGGAGTTGTGCAACACCATTCTCTATGGAATACATTAAATTTGCAAAACTTAATGTACAGCAAATCATTGACCCCCAACATGTAATAAAATAACCAGCTTTATGATATGTCAGCATAGCTTAAAGACATCCCCAACCACCTGGCCCCAACTCAAGCCTTGCATCCCCTACCACTAGAAATCCACTATACCATTAGGTATCCCTAGATTCAGTCTGTCCTCCTACTGGCCCAATGGAAGTAGCAATCACCATAAATATAAATGGAATGTGCAAAAGGTAAACAAAAACTTAAAACTGAATTGCATGCAATTACATTATAACTAATGGGTGAAACCTGCTAGATCCCCACCTCTTGATTCTGCATATATAAGTATTAGCCAGTCAAACTCTTGCCACCTTAGTAGCCATGACTACCCATGAATCCTGACCAACTTATTCAATGCAGTTTTTAAGTATTCTCCCAAAATGAGATTGTGTGAGAAAATTCCCATTAATAAGCACCAGAAGAACTTACCCATCCACTGAGCACAACACGAAATGAGGTCAAGATTGCAAGTTTTTTATCTGCCTTTGGCTCCCATATACGGACATGCTTCACAAGCAGTGTCCATGTTTTGAATAAATCATAGTATTTTATGCTATGACACTGGCCAGTACTGAAAAACATTGGAGCCAGTTACCAAACATCTTTGGCATCTGTTTATTAAACCACTCTTTAGTCCTCTTTGTAGACTTGGAGCAAAGTAATCAATTTCAAATATTTTCCTGCCAAATCTCCATCACCACTGGGACCAAATGTGAACCCAAAGAAGCACCTCTTATCAGGTAAGTTTTCCTATAATTAGCACGTGAGACCATTGCTTGCTGTTTGTCGTATAACCCGAGTGCTGCCTGTCCCTGGTGGGACCTTCATACCAGTACCTACAGTTCCATACGAGGCCTATCTGCATACACTCTAGACCTATAACCACAGGAGCAGTCCCCCGTCCTAAAGGCAGTACTACCACTGCTGCATCTGACTCTGAGACAATTTGCTGTGATCCAGGAGGTACTGGGGTCACATGTAGATCCTACTAACCCTGATGACCCTGCACCACTCCTCTGACCCACAACAGTTGTTGCTTGTGAAATCACTGCAGAAATCATAAACTGATTATCCCAGGTCCCATTATCAGGTTCCATGCCCACATTAGTACCCTCAATGTCCTATCATTAGAAAAAAAGTTCAAGACCCTTTCTGAATGTCCTGTTGATATGTATACTGGTGGGTTGGAAGATTTGCCCTAATCCTAGATTATCTCTTGCACAGGAGACCCTGCTTGCAATGATGGCAAGGCAATACTTGGCTGCCTACCACCCGCCTCACCAGCGGAATGCTCTACATACCCAACGTGGTTGCTGCTGAAAACCAGGGAACCTTCCTCACTAGGACTTCACTGTCCTGGGAGTCTAGATCTTCTCACTGGTTTCCCAACTGAGGGCTGTGCCTGCTGACCTTTGCTTGGCAAATCCAACCATGCCAGCTCCTTCTCCCCTTTGTCTGTGATAGCTGCAGCAGCAGTCTTGTTACCTGAATATTGCCCTTTACTAACTTTTGTTAGTCTCTTCTTCTGGCTTAGATCACACCTAGACAGACCGGTATTCTTTTAAAATGTTGCATGCAACATAAATTTGGACTAACCATGTCGCCATGATCAAAAGGGTGACATGAGAATCTCGCCCTGCATGAAAGCACAAGATACTCAAGTCGCCACATTAAACGTTGCTTGACAGCCTGATATCTCTGGGATCAAATAATTAGCCTTACTTTAATGTACTGATAAGATCCCTTTTATGCATATTTCCCTCTTTTGCTGTCCTGCTGTCTCTCTCTTGTTTGGAAGTTTGGAAGGTACATATGTCCTGGTGTGTCGAAATAAATGAGGCAAGCATGTAAATCCAGCAAACACACAGTAATGTACCTCACTGTTGCTGAGCACCGCGCCAGGCTCTCTCTCCACTTCTCTGTGTGTGGAATGACAGGGCCATTCTTCTCCCCCCAATGATGTCAGACTTCAGTAGTTCCCCAGCTTGGGTCTGCTATCGTTTTTGCATTCACACCAGGATCAGCATGTAACAATTTACTCAAGACCTAGCCAGGATCATGCTCTGCCATACATGCCCTCTTTACATCCAGGGCATCAGCTAGTGCCCCACTATTAGCTAATCCAGCCATGGAGAAGGGGGTGGTAGTGGGGGTGAGCAGAGAGGTGGAATATCTCTAAGGGTGTTACTGATCTGCAAGGGGTTTAAATGTCAGTAAGCACTGTAGAGCGGGGGTGGGATCATATGTATTTGGCAGGGGCTGGGGGATAAGTGTGCTCCCACGCACCTCTGTTAATGCAGTGTTCCACTTTGAATGTGGGCGGGCTATAACAGGGTTATGGAAGGCATGCTTGGCACCCAAGTTGTTTTAATCAAGTTGCTCTAGCAGACACTATGCAGTAACACTGAATACCCAGCTCACACCAGCCAGTGCGTTAATCCTTGCTGGATTTATAAACTTAGCTGTCTGTTCCAGAGAGAAAGCATGCTGCCAGGGTAAAATAAAATAAATACCTCTCAGGGAGCAGACATCTGCATCCCCATATCCTATCATACATCACCCATAAGGTTATAGTCCTTACTAGGCAGTGATGCACAGGCTCTGGCCATACCTCTGTGTGCTTCTTTACATGGAATGGTATGCATCATGTCATTGTGTTAGTGCTAAATGATTTTGCAAAATCATAAAAGGTACACTTACACCTAAATGATCTGGGGTTACTCATAATTAAATACCCTGTGGTTCATACTATCGCCTGTAAACATTCACTGTTTTCCTAGGCCTAAAATATATGTGGGGCTCCCATTACCATAGCTATCTTGATAGAAGTGATGTTGTTTATTGTATGTAAATGGGTTGAGATAATGGGCCAGCCTTTCTGAATAGAAGAGTAGTGAGAGCAAATCTCAGTACAGGAACAGCATTAGCTGTGCACTAATAATTATATAAATTGTGCCTATACAGGATAGTCTACACAAGCATTAAAATGTTAGGATCCAACATAAAATAATTAAATGTTTCAGATGATATGCCTGATATTTAAAATATTATAATCCAATTTAATTGTTTGGACTTAGTGTTCTTTTATCTCTTTTAAAGCAACACTTTGATGTTTTCTGCCTGCATGGGATGGGTTAAACTTTATCCTGTAGTTGTGTCCTTTTGCCCGAGGTCATAAAGTCATTGGGGGAGTATGGTATTCTAACTTGTTCCCTGCCATCATTTTACTAATTGACTCTGTCTCCTCCATGATAAAATGACTCACTTTAGTGCTGGGAAATCACAAGGCATGTGGTTTCAGGCATTAAGAAAAGTAAGCAATCATTCAGTCTCATTTGTGTAAATTATTTGGAAAGTGAAATCCCCTAGTTTTAAATTAGGAAAAGAATGCTGGATTTCCCAATAGACAGAGTAGGCAACTCTTTAGAGAGCCAAATTTTAAGGCACATCTCAGCTGTGCTGGTCACACCCACAGTCTGAATTGTGGGTGTGGCCAGAGAAACATAAATGTTCCTGCACAAGTTTTTTACCACTTACAGGCTATTATTTAACCCCTTAGATGCTAGCGATTAGCAATGCATTGGAGATCTAGCTAGCAATCAAGGGGTTAAAGATTTTTTTTGTTCTTGGTTGTTATAAGCCAAGGGGTGTGCCAGGAAATGGTGGATGGGACTGGGGGCGGTGTCATGTGAGGGATGAGGGTGGTGGCCATGTGTGGGGCTCAGGGCTCATAGAGAGCTTGAACTACAACTCTGACAGTACTGAAATAACACTCTCCATGGCCCAAATACTATGAAAATTAATTGGAGCTGCTTTTATTATGAAACATTACTATCCCTTTAAGCAAAAATAGATGGAAACATTACATCAACCACTTAAGGACAGAGGGGTGTATAACACATTGCTTCACAATGCACGGCACACACATATGGTCCTGAAGGGGTTAACCAAACATGCCTGTCTGATATATAAAATAATGGTGCATAACAAACATTGTGCAATGCATTGGTAACCTGCCTTACATACTATAAAGGCCATATGTGCAAAAGAAAAGTGGTGGAGTTATGGGGCAAACCATTTACACTATAGGGAAGAACAAAAAATGCCTTTTGATTTAAATGGGGATTTTTACTCATGGAAAGCTAGAGACTCTCTAGCATTTAAGGGGTTAAAATATTCATTTAACCCTGTTAATCCTTTGAGTGCCAAAGGTGTATTCAATGCATTGCAAAGCAATGCACTGGATTTCCCCCTGGTACTCAAAGGGTTAATGTGCTGAGATTCCAAGGACACCAGTTAGCCACAAACAATACAGGAAGTTGCCAGTTATCACTGATTAGAAATCTGTGTACTGACTTCTTTACCCTCCTGAGCAGCCTCACATTACATCAGCAGAATTATTTGGGCAGTGAAAACAGTCGGGAAGAAGCCAACATCATTCCCGGATCAAATATAAATATTAAAGGTGATCTATCACTCCTATATAAGGCTCTTAAATGTTAGTTTATATAGCAATTACATTGAATATTGCAGTATTTTCGTTTTTTAAAACGTTATTTGTCAAAATAGAAGGAATAAAGACCCTACTTCCGGACATACTGCGGGTACAGCTCTATACGTGCAGTCTGTCACACTTCCTCTGCTACCCTCCCTCTAGCCAGCCTCCTCCAATGACAGAGGTTTTCTGCCTGTAAGCTGGAACAATCTCATTGGCAGAGACCAATATCTAGCCAATGAGATATATAAAGGAAATCCTATATAATAATTCGCTAGAAAGTTTGTAACGACGCAGTCATGCAGTGTAGAGACTGCTGCGCGTGCTGCAGTCATGCGCAGTACAGACTGCCCGTGACAAGACGGATACAGAGCGGGGCACTCCGAAGAGACTGCCCATGACGAGGCTGATTCAGAGCGGGGTGCTCTGAAGGAGCATCCAGCTCTAAATCAGCCACGGCGCGGGCAGTCTCTACTGAGTACGACTGCACCGCAACCGGATGGCACTGTATCAGCTGTGGCGTGGGCAGTCTCTACTGTGCATGACTGCCTCGCGACCGGCTGGCAGTGCCACTGTGGCCCGTGTAACGGGCTCTTCAACTAGTATATATATATAGTGGGAGGGGAGAATAGGCAGAGTTACACACTGCAGGTATAGAGCTGTACCCGCAGTCTTTCAGGAAGTAGCGTCTCTATTTCTTCTATTTTGCACAAATAATGTTTTAAAATACGAAAACACTGCAATATTCAATGTAACTGGTATATAGATCCCCTTTAAGCACAGGGAGAGGTTGTAACTAAATGAGCCACATTTCCAGGGACAGCCCCTAGTTGTAGCTCCCTATACAAGGATCCTGCTGCCCTAGTATTTGTCCCAAGTACTTCAAGTCTTTGAGTGCCAGAAGGTTGCTCTTGGATACCATTTTTGCACTCGAAAGGTTACAAAAGCATTGTCTTCTAGATAAAAAAAAAATCAGGGGTGCTCAGTTCTGGTACCAATGTTCCAGAAAAAAATAAATAATGCTATCTTTTATTTTACTCTCTGGGAAAACAATGAAAAATACAGCATTGTGGAGCTTATCCCTGACATTCTGGAGTGAACCCACAAATCCTAAAAGCTCAGGTCATTTTTGATATTTTGTCCTTTCCCTAAGTTTCTCTGGATATAAAAAAATTCAGCTGAGCTCCTCTTTATTCAATTTTCTCATACCTCCCAAGTGTCCCTCTTTAGTCGGGACAGACTGTCTTTGAAATCCAAATCCCTTTGTCCCTCTTTCCCACCCTGGTGTCGCTCTTTTTAGCAGATCAGACCATGTTGTGTATATGTAAGTGAATCACACTGCTTCACAGCAATACAACTCGTATTAATGTTTGTTTAAATATCAGTATATGTGTTTTTAAATTAGACAATGTACATAAAATACTCTGGTCTTGTTCTAAATCATTTATTCAGTTACATAAAGAAGTGTCAGTTTGTCACAAAATAATCTAAACATTTTTGGTAATTGCCCACTCAATAGCTATGCAGGGCCGGATTTATCATAAGGCAGAGTAGGCATCTGCCTACAGGTGCACCCCACACACCTGTCATTGGGACCGTTTTTAGTTTTAACCCTATGAGTATGTTCCCCTCTGGCACTCAAAGGGTTAAAATTAGCCTTGCTGCGCCCACTAACCCCATCCCTGCCTGGTGAGGTCTATGCCACAGACCTGTAGCTGCTGATCTTTAGTAATGCAGAGCGCTGGGAGATGACATCATCTCCCAGAGTTCTGCATTACTAAACAGAAGACTGCGCAGGAGCAACAGCAGCTACAGGTCTGTGCAGAAGGTAGCCAATAAAAAAAAACAAAAGTAGTTTTTTTAAATGACCATCATTTGATGCAGCGGTATATCTACTTTCAGGAAATATAGGTTTTTTATTTTTATTCAGCTGTTTTAGGGTACTTTTACCATATTACCAGTGGAATGTGCATTTTAGTTCATAAAGCTGAAAATACAATTTTCCTCTACAGATAATTAGGGTCTGTGCAGGCCATGCATATAGGTAAAATTATACATATTTGGCAGTTTTGCACTCAGGAGGTTCAGGGCTTTTAAAAATAATTGATATGTTCACAACTAACATAAATGTTTTGAATATATTGTTTATGATATTAGCAAAATAAGTACTTATTTTGTATTTATGACTTCAGAGCTTGTCGAACATTGCAAACATTTGTTTTTCTTAGTTGTCATTAAAACAATGATTTTGTTCTGAAAAAAAAAAATATATATATGATACTATAACTGACTGTGTATGAAGGACAACTATACAGGTAATATCTACATAGGTAAATTGTTGGTAAGGCTTCAGCTATACGGAGTGCAACTTTGGCATCTGTTCTTAAAGGGATAGTAAGGTTTCATAATTAAGTATCCCCCTCCTGCCCCTTTTACCTAATGTAAGCCACCTACCCCCTGATGTGGAATCTGGTCTTAAGACCAGACAGCTCACAGCAAGGGACAATCTTCTTTCTGTGAGAACAATGAAAACCCTGCCCCCTTGACAGTTTTTTTCAGGTTCTTCCCTTATGCTAATTGGAGCTGATTTTATTTTGAAACATTACTAGCCCTTTAGAAAAGACAGTACTGACCTGCAAAAGTAAGAGATATGCTACAAAACCGATAAGAAGATTGGAAGATTTTAGCACTAAAGGGAGACTAGCCAAACCAGCACTCTTTTTACATTAGAGAACAGACGTCTAGAAAGAATAACAAGGGGTCATACAATAAAGCTAGGGGAAAGGTAATTTTAACTAAAAAAAGCAGGGATTTTTTTACAGTAAGGGCCGTAAGGCTGTAGAATTTTTAGCTTTTAGGGTGCCTTTCCCACAGGCAATTATTGCCTCATGTGAAGACACCAAAGTACAGCATGCTGCATCTTTACACAGGGACGTAGTAAAGATGTAGAAGGTATGTATGGTGGCCTCTAGAACTGCCAATAGATCTTTTACATAAGCATTATTTCAGGGTGAAATTCTCATATCAGTTTCCAAAGAATGGCCAACCCGTGTGGGCTCCATCTAGTAATATTGGCAAGTATTCACGTAGGCAGCTGTCAGACATGCCTATCGATGGTGGAACACAGAAGGTGAATTAAAGAATGTGTGCAACAGATTTGTAGCAGGAGGGATTTTACTTTTCTGTCTCTCGTGTAAAAACATATATAATTTTACAAAGATGACAATGCTACAAGTCACATGGGGCAGTTTCTTTGACCATCCTTCCAAATATCCAAAATAGATGGCCGAGACCAAAGGTTAATAGCTTTTATGGTTAGGCCTTTGATTGAAATGAATGGTGAGCAGTGTGGAGCACGTTAAAGGGATAGTAAGGTTTCATAATAAAAGCAGCTCTAATTAATCTTCATAGTGTTTGGGCCTTGGAGAGTGTTATTTCAATTCTGTCAGAGTTGTAGTTCAAGAGTAATTGAATGATAAAGCATCCCCCTCCCGCCCCTTCTACTGATGTAACACTGATCAGCTTAGAGCAGCAGAGAGTGTCCAGGTAGATTGCAGAGAGGGATAATCTTCAATTAAGATAAGGGAAAAAGCTGAAAAACCTGTCAAGGGGGAAGGGTTTTCATTGTTCTCATAGTAAGAATATTGATCCTTGATGTGAGCTGTCTGGTCTATGGACTCTTTCGGTAAAACACAATATGGAAGATTTAACTCATCACTAATACTACTACTGCAGATAGATGAGATTATTCTTTATATTTCTTTTGTGTGAATTAGAAGCTATAAATTGATTTTCTGGAGCCCATTCTAAACCCCATGCTTTTTTTCCTGGGAAAAATAGGTTCCAGGACCATTTTCTTCTTACCATATGGGCTACTGTGTTTTCAGTTGTTTTTTTTGTGGAAAAAAGTTTACACAACACAACCAAATATAATTTATAGAAGGAGAACATGTTCTATAGGGTCGGTTTTTAAGACAGTAGGACTATTATTATGACATATCAAGCAGTGGTGGGATTCGCTATGCTGGAGGCAGTGAGAATACCTGTAGTACATTTTCCTGGGTTTCCAGCGAGAAGCACATAAAGTGAGTTAACTCTTTAAGAACTGGAATACTTTGCCTATGTATCTGATCATGAAAAAGTTAAATAAGGGGTACAGTGAGGGAAAAAATTATTTGATCCCCTGCTGATTTTGTACATTTGCCCACTGGCAAAGAAATGATCGGTCTGTAAATTTTAATGGTAGTTTATTTGAACAGTGAGAGACAGAATAACAACAAAAAATCCTGAAAAACACATTTGAAAAAAGTTATAAATTGATTTGCATTTTACTGAGTGAAATATTTGACTCCTTTGCAAAACATGACTTAGTACTTGGTGGCAAAACCTTTGTTGGCAATCACAGAGGTCAGACGTTTCTCTATCAATCAGCAAGATTTCTGGCTCCCAGGTGTCTTTTATACAGGTAACAAGCTGAGATTAGGATCGCTCTCTTAAAGGGAGTGCTTCTAATCTCAGCTTGTTACCTGTATAAAAGACACCTGTCCACAGAAGCAATCAATCAGATTCCAAACTCTCCACCATGGCCAAGACCAAAGAGCTGTCCAAGGATGTCAGAGACAAAATTGTAGACCTACACAAGGCTGGAATGGGCTACAAGACCATCGACCAACAACTTGGTGAGAAGTTTACAACAGTTGGTGTGATTATTCGCATATGGAAGAAACACAAAATAACTGTCAATCTCCCTCGGTCTGTGGCTCCATGCAAGATCTCACCTCGTGGAGTTTCAATGATCATGAGAATAGTGAGGAATCAGCCCAGAACTACACGGGAGGATCTTGTCAATGATCTCAAGACAGCTGGGACCATAGTCACCAAGAAAACAACTGGTAACACACTACGCCGTGAAGGGCTGAAATCCTGCAGCGCCCGCAAGGTCCCCCCTGCTCAAGAAAACACATATACAGGCCCGTCTAAAGTTTGCCAATGGACATCTGAATGATTCAGAGGAGAACTGGGTGAAACTGTTGTGGTCAGATGAGACCAAAATCGAGCTCTTTGGCATCAACTCAACTCCCCATGTTTGGAGGAGGAGGAATGCTGCCTATGACCCCAAGAACACCATCTCCACAGTCAAACATGGAGGCAGAAACATTATGCTAAGGGGATAGGACAACTTCACCGTATCAAAGGGACGATGGATGGGGCCATTTACTATCAAATCTTGGGTGAGAACCTCCTTCCCTCAGCTAGGGCACTGAAAATGGGTCGTGGATGGGTATTCCAGCATGACAATGACCCAAAGCACACGGACAAAGCAACAAAGGAGTGGCTCAAGAAGAAGCACATTAAGGTCCTGGAGTGGCCTAGCCAGTCTCCAGACCTTTATCCCATAGAAAATCTGTGGAGGGAGATGAAGGTTTGAGTTGCCAAATGTCAGCCTCGAAACCTTAATGACTTGGAGAGGATCTGTAAAGAGGAGTGGGACAAAATCCCTCCTGAGATGTTTGCAATCCTGGTGGCCAACTACAAGAAACGTCTGACCTCTGTGATTGCCAACAAGGGTTTTGCCACCAAGTACTAAGTCATGTTTTGCAAAGGAGTCAAATACTTATTGCACTCAGTAAAATGCAAATCAATTTATAACTTTTTTGAAATGCGTTTTTCAGGATTTTTTTGTTGTTATTCTGTCTCTCACTGTTCAAATAAACGCACCAGTAAAATTAAAGACTGATCATTTTTTGTCAGTGGGCAAATATAAAAAATCAGAAGGGGGTCAAATAATTTTTCCCTCACTGTAGATGGATATATTCCCCAACTTGCTGCAACAAAATGGTCACATTTGGATGTGCTAGGGCAAAAGTAGTGACTACATGCCTCAGATCTCAGGTTAATGCTGAAATCTTTACTTTAAAAACACTGCAAATAGCGCAAATGAAATCACAATGATTATGATACACCTGATATCTGAAAAGAGTCCTTCACTGTAGTCCTTAAACCTTGATGGTGCAGCCGTTTTCTCTAAAGACTTCGGTACCACAGTCCTCTCGTATATGTAAACACAAAAAAGAAAAGAGAGAAAAAGCGCACACAAATCTAAGTGTAGACTGCTTGCGATATATATTGCACCTCCATCTTCTTCCAAGAAGTGTTCTCCTTCACCGTGCCAAATAACACCCACGAATCTGTGTTAATTGCACTCACCTTTTAGTGAGGCAAAACCGGCCTCTCAGTAAATAATGCCTTCACTGGATAACCCCCAGTGTCAGTTTCTTTATTTAGAATCAACTTGCAATGTTCTCAGCCTTCCACTCCTTCTTTTAATATTGATTCTGTATCCAACGCTGTAGAGAGACGCTGAAGAATTTCTTATAGGGGCAATAAAGAGTTACAGCAAGTGTGTATTCATATGTTGTAAATCTTTCACTCCCCCATATTAGAATAGTACATTTTTTTCATTGAAAAATATAAATGTTATTGGGCATTCCTGTTGAGTAAGACAAGGGTACTCCCACCAGTTCTGGACACCAGATGGTGCTGTTCATATCACTTAGAATTGAAAGTCACAGTGTAGTGTTCCCAGCATGAAAAATGAAAATGTCTGTGACACAATGGATGGAAAACCAGCTCAATGAATATAGCTGAAAAGATGTGACACATTAACCCTTTGAATGCCAGAGAGGTTTCAATTCATTGGAAACCTCTCTGGCACTCAAAGTGTTAAAGCGGAACTTTCAGATAATAGCCAGTCGCCATGCATTCATTAAATGCATGGCGACTAGCTTGAAAATAGTTGTCTTACCGTAAAAAAAAACATGTGCCTAAAGGAATCCGTCCCATTTCGGGACTGACAGGCAGGTTAGTGTGGTCTGTGAGCCTGCACCGTCAGTCCCTTCCAGTGACCATATGGTGCAAAGTAGTCTACTCTATGGAGACCGGGACTGACGGCGCATGCGCACAGACAAGATGTCTGCGCTCTAGCCTCAGTTCCGGTCTCCAAACGGGACGGATTCCTTTAGACACACGTATTTTTTAAGGTAAGACCTCTAGCTAGTTTAATGAATGCATGGCGACTTGCTATTATGTGAAAGTTCCGCTTTAACCTTGGTTACGTAACACATAAATGTATCTTGACACCCCTTTTGGCAACCACTGCCATAACCCAAGGGCTCAAGCTTTACCACAGAGTATTTTATCAAAAAAGAAATTTGCCTTTTGGACACCAATTACTAACTGTTCGATTAAAAAATATCAGTTTGATTTGTAATAACTATTGTGTAAATAAAATGTCAGAACAGTATATGTGCCCTTATTTTAAATAAGAGAAAAACCCATATAAAATAGTTTTTTTCACAAAGAAAACAGTTTTCCCCTTCTTTAAGATAAATTGAGGAAGAAACCTGTGTGGTTTTGAGAGCTCTGTTCTTTATTAATATTATTAACCCGTTAAGGACCATCACCATAGAGATACATACTTTGCTACACAATGTGTTATACAGCCCTCTGGTAAGTTATAAAATAAACCCTTTGATTGCCAGAGAGGTATACAATGCATTGCATCTGCCACTCAAAGTGTTAAAAGCAATCACTAATTACAACAGAATTTACTTTCCCCTTTATCGTTTGAGTGCCAGAAGGGGTACCCCTCTAGCATTCAAAGGGTTAAAAAAACTCTCACTTAAATTTCTTCTCAACAATGAGATCCCATATAAATGTGATTAACCTTACTTATATTCAGAACTACAAAGCAACACACTGTAAACCTCTGTAGCCCACAGAAAATATAATGTGGATTAATGATTGCTGTAAGAACTTGAGAACAATGGTTTTGCAAAATAAGCACTACATGTTATTTAGATCAAGGCTTCAAATGCCAATTTTGAACCAAGCTAACTAATTGCTTGTGTTGCCTAGGGGAGTGCAAATCATTGTTCTTAAGGTGCTAAATTACTACTCTGAATACTACCTTGTTTTGTGTCATTGCCATGGTCTGTGTTATACAATTGCCAGGATTTCTCCAGCAAGAATTTCCTGTAAGGTTAGAAACAGGCCTGAAGTGGACCTATCATGCTAAGAGAAGTTTAGTTGATTTATGAGATGTAACAACTGCCTGTATTTTGTACTAACTATTTGTTTGTAATATCGACTGAGTTTGAAAAATTAACCCTTTGAGTGCCAGACAGGTGTTCAACACATAGCTCTCTAGCACTCAGAGGGCTAACATTTATATGTTGGTACAGTGTGGCACTTCATGATAATTTGTTTGAAACTAGGCAGAGCCCATGCACTGGGGTCTTTTGTAACAACACAGTTAATATTATGTTTGACATGGGAACATAACTAATTAGCATACGTTGCAGCAAATTAGCAAAAAGTACCACACTGTGCCACCAAAACATAAAGACAGGTATTAGTTCTTTATGACACAAGTTAAACTTGTGTTAGGGTGGCAAGCCACTTTACATTTGAAGACCATAGGTCTGGAGAAAATACCAGTAATGCAGTCATACGATTACATGAGACAGGAACATATCTCTAAAGATATCTTAACAAAAGCAGCCCTAATTAATCATCATAGTATTTGGACTTTGGAGAGTGTTATTTCAATTCTGTCAGAGTTGTAGTTCAAGAGTAATTCAATGACAAAATATCCCCTTCCCGCCCCTTTTACTGATGTAACACTGTTCAGCCAGAACAGAAGGGAAGTGCCCAGGTAGACTGCAGAGAAGGACAATCTTCAATTAAGATAAGGGAAAAACCTGAAAAACTTGTCAAGGGGGGCAGGGCTTTCATTGTTCTCACAGGAAGAAGATTGTCTTCTGTTATCTGTCTGATCATACAACCAGATTCCACATCTGAGAAGAGATGGCTTACACTAGGTAAAAGGGGCTGGAGGGGAAACTTTGCTTGTGAATATCTCTCAAACCATAAAGGTTTGAGAGATAAGACTTATATCGTTCTTCATGTTTTTTTAAAGCCTACAAAATAAAATAAAGATAAAACAAAGTATTACTATCCCCTTTAAGTACAGCTTGGTTAAAACTGTTGCTCCTTTAGGTAGGTTAAAGAACTCACATATCAAAGGCAGGGGATATTTATTCTTAAGAGTAATTTTGTTCAGGCACTTATATTCAATACAAGATTGAAGAGACCCATAGTGTCTGGACACACACAAGAACCATGCAACTGTCAGGATGCAGATGGCCAGATGAACCTCTTGGCTATGCTGTCCTTGATATATTCACCTAACGCCATGTTTTCTAATTCAGAGAGTAGGAAGGTTCTGTCCTTGGGTGGAATGGTTCCAGATAGTAGATCAATGGGGCACTTATAAGGTCTGTGGGAAGTAAGTTAGCCTTTCTCTTGGAAAAGACAGCTAAATATCCTCAATAAGGTTCTGAAACAACATACAGGAGTGTATCTTGGGTTGAGTCAAGTATATCTGCAAGAGGAATGACCTTTCTAAAGCATCTTTAATGACAAGTAGATCCCAAGACAATTGTTTTTTTTTTAATTAAAGATAAAGTAGACTACAGAATAAAAATGTAAAACAACAAGCACAATCTCCAAGACACTTAAGGCAATAACAATAACAGTCTATATAAAAAGTTACAGGGAGAACTGATATTTGTGGAGTATACCTGGCGTACATGTCATACCCTGGGTAGGGATTCAATAGAGTGCAACCGAACGCACCCGCTCAGTATTCTGCTGGATGTGAGATCTGGAGTGTAGAGTAGAGGAAGAGGAGAAAAGGGTAAGGTGTGGTCCCAGGATGCAGCAACAAGCCTAATTAATGTATACAGGTGGTTGCCATTGTCTCTAATGTACAAGGCCAAGGATTGTACATGGTGGGAGGGCGTTTTGAATGAAAGGATTCCAAATTTCTGAAAAGGCCTCCATATTCAATCCATATTCAATCTTTTGAGATTAATCAATTTCTCAAATACCATTTATTCCGATAAATTAGTCTGCCACTCAGCATGCGTAGGGGCAATAGTGAATATCCATTAACCCGGGAACACAGAGTTTGGAAGCATTCAACACATGGATAAATAATTGTAACTTTTTCTGGAAGAGGTTAAGGTTACACGGATCAATGGACATGTCACCAGATACGTAGGAGCGAACCCTCAACCTCCTCACATCTCCAACACCAGTTTGTAACTGTTGGGTAGAACCTATGCAACAATTGCAGAGTCCTGTACCATCTATTTAAGTGCTTATAATTCATTTCCATTATAAAAAACGTTCCTAGTGCTAAATAACATGTTTTTGAGGATCGTTTGCCATGTGGCATAATCTACTGATATATTCATATCCCTCTCCCATCTGGACCTGCTGGACTTGCGAGGGGGCAGGCAACACAAATCAAAAAGTTATAAGCAGATGAGATGTTTCGGTGCTTGGGGTTTTTGTCCAGGAAAAGCTTCTCATAGGAGGTAAGATCATGGAGAGGATTTGATTTACTGGGTTTGAGAGGCGAGGGATACGAAGAGAGGGTTGGGTATTCTTGCACGATTGAATTCCAAGTGTGTAGAAGTGGTGGAAAGAAATGGAGAGGACCTAGAGGCCAGCGGGTCTCTAGGGGTGCCCACAACAATCCCACTAATGAGAAAGGGGCCTTTGTCAGTACTAGAGTGAACCCAGTTTGGGAAAAATGAGAGATGAACTGCTTGAAGATTTATAGATATCCCAGAACCCCCTCTCCTCTTCGGAAGGCCAAATGCCTCAAGGCATCCTAGCAGGCTTGTCAAAGCATATAAAGGGGTTAAGGAAGCATTGCAAGGATTTTGTTAAAGTACAAGGAATACGAATAAGGACTGTTTGGAACACATAGAGAATCTTAGGGATCGTCATCATCTTGATTAAAGTGATATGCCCTGACCATGAAAATTAGAGAGTAAGGACCATTTCATGAAATATTTTGTAACTGTTTGCAATAGTAGCAAGAAGTTAAAAGAGTAAAGGGATGAAGTATGAGGAGGCAGTATGATCCCTAAATATTTAAGTTGTTTGGAAGCACACTTGAAAGGTATTAAGTCATACATGAGGTTGGTCGGGCCGAGGCACTGAGATATTCAGAAGTTTATGGAGAAATTGGAAAAACATCCCAATGCCATCAGTTCTTCTAGGACAACAGGAAGAGAGACTGTGTGGTCTGCGAGAGCGAGCATTAAATTGTCCGCAAAAAGAGCTAATTTGTGTTCCCTAGTTCCAGTGTAGATGACTTTCATGGTCCTGATGCCCCTAACAGAACTGACCAGAACTTTCATGGTAATAATAAAAATAAAAGGGAAGAGACAGGGATGCTCTCTCTTGGGCATCCCTGTCTCTTCACATTAGTGAGGAGAAAAGGCTTGTAGAGAGTCCAGTTGGCCCTAATTCTTGAGGGAGGGTTTGTGTAAAGAGCTTTCATATAGGCCTGAAAACTTGGACTTTAGCCAACGTGGGAGAGTGTTGCGTCCATAAAGGCAAGATATCCTGTCAAATGCTTTTTCAGCATCAACCGCTAAAAATACAGCTGGAATGTTATGAGAGTGAATGTAAATATTAGCTGACTGGTGAATTTCACAAAACGCCTGAAAGAGAATGGGGGCAGGATAGTGGATAATCTTTTGTAAAAAGCTAGATGAAGGCCATCGGGACCAGGGCTCTTCTCGAACAACATATTACTCAGGGAAGTTCAATAACAGAGGTCTAGAGATCTGATTCCAGTTCCTCTGCTTGAGAAGGTGTAAGTTTGGGGGTACTGGACGCCCTAATATACTGCATGAGGTCTGTCAGGAAAGACCGGTTCTACATATTAGGTAAGTTGAATAAGCTGTGGTAATACGAACAGAAAGTTTCCAGAATGAAGGGGACATATCTGACTAGTTTTCCCTCTGCTGTTTCAATTTTACTGATTATCGGCATTGGGGCAGGACCTTTCAACTGATGAAAAAATAGTGTGTCACATCTGTTATTAAATTTGTGTGGACTTGGGACCAATCTCTGAGAATATCCACAACTCTGGAACAGAGAGATCTTGATGCAGACCGTGTTCATTCTCTAAATAGTTAATGTCACCTAGGAGATCACTGAGCTCAGTCTCTCATTGCTTCTTTCTCCAAGAAGAGATCTTAATGAAAAGATCTCACAGGTAATACTTCAAGGCCTCCCATACAGTAAGGATCAATGAGACAGAATACAGCTTATGTGAGAGGAATTCAGAGATACACTTCACTACCATGTCACAGATCTGAGTGTCCTCCAATGAACCTTGCCTTGGGAATACCCTAGTTGTATCTATGGTTAATTCCACTGGGGAATGATCCAGCAAAGCTATGGAGAGAATTTGCGAGTGGAAAACCTAGTAGAAAAAGCCTGGGATAAAAAGATATAATCAGTGCAAGAATAAGAGAAGTTGGGGGTTGGAGTAAAACGTGTATTTAAGAGCATAGGGGGTTCTGTAGCCTCCACACATCCAGTAGGCCAGACCAATGCCCAGTAAACAAGCAGAATCACGAGAAGAACTGAATAAATAACCTGGTTCCACCTATGGGAGAAAAAATAATCACAAGTATACAAGTAATAATCAGCAATATGAACTCAGTTACCCTTCCCATACCTCTCCATAGGGTATGCATTCATCAGTTCAGTTAATAATGTTGTTAGTGTAAACAAGGTCCCGGGGATGGTTTGGCATTGTCTCATCGGAGAAACAATATGAAACTTCTGGCAAGGCAACGTCTCTCTCTGCTGAGGCTTTGTGTGGTTAGTCAGGGGATCTCCCAGCTGAACAAGAGGAATATTAAAAGGATAGTAATACTTAAATTTAACTATAGTCCATCTTGTAGCCCTTAAGAAACCGAATTAAATGACCCCAGCAGCATCTCTCAAACATTTATGGTTTGAGAGATATTCACTTTCAAAGTTCCCCCTCCTCTTACGTAAGTGCTCTAGCTGACTGCAGGGGAATCCGGTCCCTTGACCGGTGGAGGCTCTTCAGCATAGCTGAGATTGCGTTATTGCAAAAGAAATCTTTCACTGAAAAGGTCTTCCACGTTTGCTTGCAAACCAAGGGTCCCCTGTGGGTGTAATAACAGAGATCGTCAGTGTGTACAATATCGTGGTTAGTCTGGTGCTGTGAGATGTACTGGAGTGCCGGAATCAGGGCATGCAGCTAAAGCGATAGCAGTGGAGGACGAGGCAGTATGGAGCAGGTGAAAGAAGGGGAGGGATCGCTGCAGGGCCAGCAGGAAGAAGGCCGGCATTAAAAAAGTAAAATAAATTAATTGTCTGGGGGCTGTGCAATTCCATGGAGTCACAATACAACCCCTTATTTCTTTAGCCAGTACTTCATTCTGTACTACACGTACAACACAAATGGTATATCTATATCTTGATTTTAACAGTGGACTTCCAAATGTTCCATATGTTGACAGTTACCACACATTCATTCATTTTGTGTTATTGTTGCTCAGTATGACCTCACAGCAATCGAAACTATAAATATATATATATATATATATATATATATAAATACACAAAAAATACACTTTACGCAACTACAATATTACATAAAGACAAGATTGATGGAGCATTGCCTGTAGGCAAACGGGTTGGATGTGGCCTAACACGTTTTACATATCTGGATCATTCATAGGCTTTCATAAGAACCTATGAAAAAATATGAGACACAGAATTTTGCAAGTTACATTCAAGAGATAGTAATATCTGACTATAAATTAATATTAGATAATTCCTTATACTTTGTAAAAATGCTTTGTACCATTGCCAGTGTTCTAATTGGTGTAGTTTTTGTGTAATTATATGATAAATTTTCCCCTTCCCGCCCCTTTTACAGACGTCACTATTCTTCCTTCAGATCTGAAATCGGGGTCACTTGACATGACAGATCTCAATGAGGAACAATATTGTGGTTATCAGTATAAGGAAAACCTTGCTTCCCCCTTGATGAAGGAGGGCAGGTTTTTCCTTATACTGATACAAGATTGTCCCTCGTTGAGAGCCGTCCAGTCTGACTGTCTGGTCTGAGGAAAGAATAGTGCCATCTGTTAAAGAGGTGGGAGCGGAAACTTTATAATATAATATCATTAAAAGCTACACCTATTAGAGACGGCTCAGTTGATTAAGGCAACAGCTGTAGAATCTGCTCAGACCGTGAGGTTGCAGGTTCTAGTCCCGGCAAGGTCAGCTCAGTCTTTCACCTTTCTAAGGTAGATAAAATGAGTCCAGGACATACTTGAAAACGAGAGACAATCTCAGTGTATTCTTCCTGGTAAAATACTTTCACAAAAAAAAAAAAAAATAAATAAAAAATGGTACAGAGCGTTATTACAAAGTATAAGGAATGATCGAATCCCAATTCATATATATTTATTATGGCATCACACAGTGCACTCGGCACCTTACAACAGTAGTATGTTACAATAAATAATTGGGGATAAACTAAGTGTCACAGTCATAGAAACAATAGGAAGAAAGGTCCCTGCCCCAAGGAGCTAACAGTCTAAATAAGTAATAAGAGACAGACAACAGGGTAGGAGGGTTTCAAGTGCTGTTAGTGAAAGTGCTGACTTTGTCAAAAGGCGGTGCAAGGTAATAATGCTCCAGAAAATAGGATTTCAAGGTAGACTTAAAGACAGAGGTCGATGGATGTAGATGTAGGGAGAATGGTATGGAGTTCCATAGGTAAGGAGTGGAAAATGAAAAAGGTTTGAGACAGGAGAGGGCAGAGGGTGTAGATGGTGTAACAAGAAGGGAGGTGTGCTGAGTGAAGGAGGCGGCCAGGAACATAAGAGGACATGAGGGAAGAGATGTAAGGGGGGGGGGGCAGCAGTCTGGAGAGCTTTAAAGGACTAATAATGTTTCATAATAAAAGCAGCTCCAATTAATCTTCATTTGGGCCATGGAGAGTGTGATTTCAGGACTGCTAGAGTTGTAGTTCTAGAGTAATTGAATGACAAAGTAACCCCCTCCCGCCCCTTTTACTGATGTAACACTGCTCAGATCAGAGCAGCAGGGTGGTGTCCAAGTGGATTGCAGAGAAGGACAATCTTCAATTAACATAAGGAAAAAAACTGTCAATGGGGGCAGGGCTTTCATAGTTCTCACAGTAAGAAGATTGTCCCTTGCTGTGAGCTGTCTGGTCTGTGGACCAGATTCCACATCTGAGGGGAGGTGGCTTACACTAGGTAAAAGGGGCGGGAGGAGGATAATTTATCATTCGATTACTCTTAAACTACAACTCTGACATTATTGAAATAACACTCTCTATGGCTCAAATATTACGGTGATTAATTGGAGCTGCTGTTTTTGTGAAACATTACTATCCCTTTAAAGGTAAGAAGAAAGACTTTGAAGGTGATATGTTGATGAATAAGGAGCCATATGTCTAAGAATGATGTGAGCAGGTTTAGTTTTTGGGGACAGTGTGGTGATCCGTGCAGCTGAGCTTAGGACAGGTAACTGATATGAAGAGTTGGATATGAACAATAAACTAGTTTAACCCCTTCAGTGCCAGAGGCTCGGGCCATTTTCTGAACCCTGCAGGCCAGACACTTTTTCAACATTTTTGCTATCCTTCCGTTTAGGCTTGATTTCCTCTGGGGATTTTTAGTTACATATGGAAAACTATATATTGTTTTTTTCAGAACGAATTGAGCTTTCTTGTGATACCTTACATGAAGAGAATTTTACATCGTGCAAAAAGCTATGATGTCATAATGACAAAAAAAAGTGAAAATTTACTCATTTTGCTAAAATCACATACTATGTATCAAAAATATTTACCTTGATTGAAAAAGTTTCAATTATTTGAAAAAGCCTCGAGTCCCCTGAGTAAAAAAATACCAAATTTGTATAGTTTTACCTACGTCCATGGCTAGCGTAGAGCCCTAATCACCAGCAGCGCAAAATGACATTTTCAACTTTATAAACTAATATGCGCATTCTAGGGTTTTTGTGGTAAAACTACCCTAAAACAGTGGAATAACTATATAAAACTATATATTTCGGAAAAGTAGACAACCTGCCGCATCTAATGAGGGGTAACTTGCCTTCTTACCCCAAGCCTGGTGTGCACAAATGCCTCCAGAAGATGGCGCTAATGAAAAAAAAGGCATTTTCTTACATTTCTGCCCCTTCAAATGTACTGAAATTTGTGAAAACCATGGCATTTCCAACTGTATTCATTAGCTAGTGCTCTTAGGAGAAAAATGACACCCCATTGGTATGAGTTTAACTACCTCAGGGGGCGTTAGAAGTGCAAAATGACACCTACTACAACCTCAAATTTTTCTAACATTTTCTCAAACATTACTTGTCAGTACACAAATGGTTATAACAACTACAGAAGTGAAGAAAGGGTACACAAACCATACCATTTTGAAAAGAAGACACCCTGCCGCATCTAATGATGGGTGACTTGCCTTGTTACCCCAAGCCTGGAGTGCACAAATGCCTCCAGAAGGTGGCACTAATGAAAAAAAAAGGCATTTTCTTACATTTCTGTCCCTTCAAATGTACTGAAATATGTGCAAACCATGGTATTTCCAACTGTATTCATTAGCTAGTGCTCTTAGGAGAAAAATGACACCCCATTGGTATGAGTTTAACTACCTCAGGGGGCGTTAGAAGTGCAAAATGACACCTACTACAACCTCAAATTTTTCTAACATTTTCTCAAACATTACTTGTCTGTACACAAATGGTTATAACAACTACAGAAGTGAAGAAAGGGTACACAAACCATACCATTTTGAAAAGAAGACACCCTGCCACATCTAATGATGGGTGACTTGCCTTGTTACCCCAAGCCTGGAGTGCACAAATGCCTCCAGAAGGTGGCACTAATGAAAAAAAAAGGTATTTTCTTACATTTCTGCCCCTTCAAATGTACTGAAATATGTGCAAACCATGGTATTTCCAACTGTATTCATTAGCTAGTGCTCTTAGGAGAAAAATGACACCCCATTGGTATGAGTTTAACTACCTCAGGGGGCGTTAGAAGTGCAAAATGACACCTACTACAACCTCAAATTTTTCTAACATTTTCTCAAACATTACTTGTCAGTACACAAATGGTTATAACAACTACAGAAGTGAAGAAAGGGTACACAAACCATACCATTTTGAAAAGAAGACACCCTGCCGCATCTAATGATGGGTGACTTGCCTTGTTACCCCAAGCCTGGAGTGCACAAATGCCTCCAGAAGGTGGCACTAATGAAAAAAAAAGGCATTTTCTTACATTTCTGCCCCTTCAAATGTACTGAAATATGTGCAAACCATGGTATTTCCAACTGTATTCATTAGCTAGTGCTCTTAGGAGAAAAATGACACCCCATTGGTATGAGTTTAACTACCTCAGGGGGCGTTAGAAGTGCAAAATGACACCTACTACAACCTCAAATTTTTCTAACATTTTCTCAAACATTACTTGTCTGTACACAAATGGTTATAACAACTACAGAAGTGAAGAAAGGGTACACAAACCATACCATTTTGAAAAGAAGACACCCTGCCGCATCTAATGATGGGTGACTTGCCTTGTTACCCCAAGCCTGGAGTGCACAAATGCCTCCAGAAGGTGGCACTAATGAAAAAAAAAGGCATTTTCTTACATTTCTGCCCCTTCAAATGTACTGAAATATGTGCAAACCATGGTATTTCCAACTGTATTCATTAGCTAGTGCTCTTAGGAGAAAAATGACACCCCATTGGTATGAGTTTAACTACCTCAGGGGGCGTTAGAAGTGCAAAATGACACCTACTACAACCTCAAATTTTTCTAACATTTTCTCAAACATTACTTGTCTGTACCCAAATGGTTATAACAACTACAGAAGTGAAGAAAGAGTACACAAACCATACCATTTTGAAAAGAAGACACCCTGCCGCATCTATTGATGGGTGACTTGCTTTGTTACCCCAAGCCTGGAGAGCACAAATGCCTCCAGAAGGTGGCGCTAATGAAAAAAAAAGGCATTTTCTTACATTTCTGCCCCTTCAAATGTACTGAAATTTGTGCAAACCATGGCATTTCCAACTGTATTCATTAGCTAGTGCTCTTAGGAGAAAAATGACACCCCACTGGAATGAGTCGACCTACCTTAGGGGTGCCAGAAGCACATCACTACACCTACCTGTTTGCTTCTTCGAAAATGGCGGCTTGTACTAAAATGTCCATAACTGTTAGAGACATGAAGGAAAGGTATAAAAGGTATACCATTTTGGAAAGTAGACATTCTCCCGCATCAAATGAGGGGTCACTTGCCTTTCTACCCCCTGGGCTGAAGTGCACAAATATTTCCAAAAGGTGGCGCTATGGGAATAAATACATGTTTTTTTACATTTCCACCACTTCAAAGATACTAAATTCTTTGAAAACCATAACATTTCCTGCTGTATTCAGTACCTGCTACCAACATGAGAAAAATGGTAGCCTATTTGTGTGGGTTAACATAGAATATGTGGGTGCTAGGAACACGTACGTAAACCTGACACTTTTGTTTTTGAAATTATCTGCTTGCACTAAAATGGTTATAACCATAATAGATATGCAGAAAAGGTAGAGAAACAATGCCATTTTGGAAAGAAAACATCCTTCCGCATCTAATGAGGGGTCACGTGCCTTCTTACCCAAAGGCTGGTATGCACAAATGCTTCCAGGAGGTGGCGCTAGTGAAAAAAAAAGGCATTTTCTTACATTTCTGCCCCTTCAAATGTATGGAACTTTGTAAAAACCATGGAATTTTCAACTGCATTCATTAGCTAGTGCTCTTAGGAGTCAAACGACACCCCATTGATATGAGTTGACCTACCTTAGGGGGTGCTAGAAGTAGAAAACTACACCTACTACAACCTCTGATGTTTCTAACATTTTCTCAAATGTGACTTGCCTGTACAAAAATGGCTATAACACATTCAGAATTGAAGAAAAGGTAGATAAACCATACCATTTTGGAAAGAAAACAACCTGCCGCATCTAATGAGGGGTCACTTGCCTTCTTACCCCAATACTGGTGTGCATAAATGTTTCCAGAAGGAGGCGATATAGGAAAAAAATTGCATTTTTTTACATTTCTGCCCCTTCAAATGTATGGAGCGCTGTGAAAACCATGGAATTTTCAACTGCATTTGTTTGCTAGTGCTCTTAGGAGTCAAATGACACCCCATTGGTATGAGTTGAACTACCTTAGGGGGTGCTAGAAGTAGAAAACTACACCTACTACAACCTCTGATGTTTCTAACATTTTCTCAAACCTGACTTGCCTGTACGAAAATGACTATAACACCTTCAGAATTGAAGAAAAGGTAGATAAACCATACCATTTTGGAAAGAAGACAACCTGCCGCATCTAATGAGGGGTCACTTGCCTTTTTACCCCTAAGTTAGTTGGCACAACTATTTCCAGAATGTGGTGCTACAGGAAAAAATAAAATTTTGTTTTACACATCAGTCACTTCAAAGATACTAAAATGGTTCAATGGCGTGGGATTTCCTAGGAGGACTTCTTGCCAGCCTAAGAAAAATGGTACCCCACTGCTGTGGGTTGACATACCAATTTACGCTACAGGAGCGTAGCTACCAGTGAAACAGAAATGGTAAAGCAAACAGTGTATGTGTGATTTTATGGCTAACAGATGAAAGAAGCTAGGGCGTCAGCCGGTGTACGTGCGGACCTGTGACTACAAGTGTAACAAAGTATGTGGGAGGGTGAGGGATTAGGCAGTGTGTGTGGGTATGAGCAGAGGAGCAAGGATGGTGGGGCAGTGTTTGATAGTGTGTATGGGAGATCTGTGACTACCAGTGTTGATAAAAAGTCCTGTGTGTGCCACAGGAAGGGGGTCGGCATTGAACTCCCCTCCTAGTGGCACACACAGGGTTAATTTGTGTTTTATTTTTTATTTTTTTTAGGATATACCTCATTGAGGGGCATAAGGACCCCCTGATCCCTCCCCAATGAGGTCTTAGTAAAAAAATATATATATATGTCCACAAACAGGGGACCCGGAGAGTGCCACAGGGGTCTCCAGCGCATTGCAAAGCAATGCATTGGATCCTTGTGGCACTCAGAGGGTTAATTTTTTTTTAATCATTACTTGGTAATCAGAGCTTGTTGGGGGGCCATCAGGACCAATCATGATGGCCCCCCAACAATCTCTGATAACGAAGTAATGAGAAATGCCCTGTGTGTGCGCCGCAGAAGGGGGGCTGCATTGGCCCCCCTTGAGGCACACACAGGGTTAATTTTTTTTCTTTACTTTTTTTATTATGGACCTCATTGGTGGGTATCAGGACCCCTTTGATTCCCCCCAATGAGGTCTTAAAAAAAAAAAAAAAAAGGAATCAAAATAAATGTCCCTGTGAGTGCCAAAGGGCTCTCCAGCGCATTGCAAAGCAATGCATTGGACCCTTCTGGCACTCAGAGGGTTAATTTTTTTTTTAATCATTACTTGGTAATCAGAGCTTGTTGGGGGGCCATCAGGACCAATCATGAAGGCCCCCCAACAATCTCTGATAACGAAGTAATGATAAATGCCCTGTGTGTGCGCCGCAGAAGGGGGGCTGCATTGGCCCCCCTTGAGGCACACACAGGGTTAATTTTTTTTCTTTACTTTTTTTATTATGGACCTCATTGGTGGGTATCAGGACCCCTCTGATTCCCCCCAACGAGGTCTTAAAAAAAAAAAAAAAAAAAAAGGAATCAAAATAAATGTCCCTGTGAGTGCCAAAGGGGTTTCCAGCGCATTGCAAAGCAATGCATTGGACCCTTCTGGCACTCAGAGGGTTAATTTTTTTTTTTATTAATACTTTGTAATCAGAGCTTGTTGGGGGGCCATCAGGACAAATCCTGATGGCCCCCCAACAATCTCTAGTAACAAAGTAATGATAGAAGCCCTGTGTGTGCCACAGGAGGGGGGGGTGCATTTGACCCCCCCCTGTGGCACACACAGGGTTAAAAAATTGTATTTATTTTTTTTTTAATAATAGACCTCATTGAGGGGCATCAGGATCCCCCCTGATCCCCCCAATGAGGTCTTTAAAAAAATAAAAAAAAAAACCCAAAGAAAAGACCCTGTGAGTGCTACAAGGGTCTCCAGCACATTGCAAAGCAATGTGCTGGGGACCCCTGCGGCACTCACAGGGCTACTTAGCGTTTGTTTTTTTTTGTTTTTTTTTTTTTTAATTTCTCAGACCTCGTGGGGGACATCAGGACCCCTTCTGGTGTCCCCCCAGTTATTGATCTCCCAGCCATCGGCTGGGAGATCAATATGGCGACTTGCAGGAGAGCAAAAGCTCTCCTGCCTTTCACTCCTACCACCGGTAGGAGTGAATGGGACCGGGGAAACTTCCCCAACGTCATCAGTGACATGTCACTGATGACGCTGGGAGGCTTCCCCCGGTCCCGCCCACTCCTACCCGGAAGTTCGGGTAGGAGACAAAGAAGAGGAGAAGCTGCGCCTCAGCTGCGCTTCTCCTCTTCTTTTATTGATCTCCCAGCGCGATCGGCTGGGAGATCAATAACAGGGGGGACATGAGGAGTGATCCTCATGTCCCCCCACGATTGCCCACATTTTTTTTTTTTAAAATGCGGCCACTGCATGCCGGTTATACCGGCTCATGCAGTGACCGCATTTTAGTGGGTACATTGTACGAGCTTGGCACAGCGGGTACAGCTGTCCAAACTCGTACAATGTACCCACTTGGCACTCAAAGGGTTAAGTTTGTTTAGGGCCTACTCAATCCTGAAGGCAGCCTCCACCCTAACTAAAGGTACTACAGAAGGTAAATGCTTTTTTGGAAAAAAAATATGAGGGGTGGTTTTACCATATCACATCTACAGCTGGATTCTATCAGGGCAGTTAGTGAAATTAAGCTAACAGGTTTGGCATTTTATTACCTAGTAGTTGAAGAGCCCGTTACACGGGCCACAGTGCCACTGCCATCCGGTCGTGGGGCAGTCACGTGCAGTAGAGACTGCCCGCTCCACGGCTGATACAGAGCTGGACACTCTGAAGGAGCATCCAGCTCTGCATCAGCCGCAGGGCGGGCAGTCTCTACTGTGCATGACTGCAGCATGCGCAGCAGTGTCTACTGCGCATGACGCGGCGTTACACACGTTTTAGCGAATTACTATATAGGATGCGGTGACAAGCTATCACCTGTTAAAAATGCATGAGGGGTGCAACATTAGCACCCGTTGAAAGCAATGGGACAGCACATCCATGTCCCATTATATTGCATTCAAAGGCTATTAACACACTTTAAATCAGAACTTTCACTTTGTATAAAGTCGTCCCTGCAATAATTAAGATTATGGTGACTAGCTTCATAATACTTCTATTACCTTTAAGAAGTGGGGGATTCTAAAGTAATCCTTAATCTTCACAGACTGAAAGCCAGATTAGTGCGGTCTGCGCACCTGCGCCGTCAGTCCCTTCCGGTTACCTTGTGGCACAGTGCAATGCTTCTTAGGAAACCGGGACTGACAGCACAGGTGTGCAGACAAGATGTCTTGCTGGTGTCTGGCTTCCGGTCTCCAAAGATTAAGGATTACTTTAGACTCTGCCACTTCTGAGAGGTAATAGAAGTAGTATGAAGCTAGTCTCCATCTGCTTAATTACTGCAGGGTGATTTTATACAGAGTGAAAGTTCTGCTTTATATTGATTGCTTCTTCCGCTAGTAATTCAGCACCTACCAGAGGATAAAGTGCAGACTGTAAGCTTTTATTTGAGTGTATTTACATCCATAAACTTTGAATCGTGTAGGAATTACAGCCCTTTTTATACATAGTCTCTCCATTTTAAAGGGATAGTAATACTTAAGTATTACTAATCCCTATAGTAAAGCCCTACTTAAAAAAAGTATTGCCCCCAGTGTCATCTCTCAAACTTTTATGGTTTGAGAGATGATCGCTTATAAAGTTGCCCTCTCCCTCCCCCTTCCCCGCATTCAGCATTCTAGCTGACTGAAGGGAAATCCGGTCATAGATCATCAGGTGGCTCTGCAGCAGAGCCGCGATCGCGTTAATTAAAAAAAAACTTTCACTAAAACGGTCTTCTACGTGTGCTTGCAAACCAAGCACACATAGAAGACCATTTCAGTGAAAGTTTTCTTTTTCACTAACGCGATCTCGGCTGTGCTAGAATGCTGACTACGGGGAAGGGGGAGGTAGAGGGCAACTTTAGAAGCGTTCATCTCTCAAACCATAAAGGTTTGAGAGATGACACTGGGGGCAATACATTTTTTTTTTAGTAGGGCTTTACTATAGGGATTAGTAATACTTAAGTATTACTATCCCTTTAAGGGATTAAAAGTAATTGGACAATTGGCTGCTCAGCCAGGTATGTTGTTGCATCAATAGTTCATGCATATGTGGGCTAACAACAGGTCTAGAGGTGATTCTAGGTATGATATTTGCATTTGCAGTTTGTTTCTGTTGTCTCTCACCATTAGGAGGGAAAAGGTATCAATGCCAGTAAAGCAGGTCATCATGAGGCTGAAAAATCTGAATAATTGATCAGAGACATAGCCAAAACAGTAGCTGTGTTAAAGTCAACTGTGTAGTACACTGTTATGGAAACAAGCTCAGCAATAGCAAACAACCTGCTAGACCAAGGAAGACCGCTGTAGTGGATGACCAAAGAATGTTTGCAATTAAAAAAAGAAAAAAAATAACCTTTTCAGCTGATGAACAGATCAAGAACACTGTCCAGGGTGCAGGCACAGAAGTGTCAAAGAGAACCATAAAGAGAAGACTACACCAGCATAACCACAGAGGCTTTACCACAACATGCAAACCATTGGTAAGTGTCAACAACAGAAAGGCCAGGTTACAGTGTGCTACAAACCACATAAAAAATCTGCAGAATTCTAGAACAAAGTCTGAACAGATGAGATGTAAATTAACCTGGACCAGATTGAAGGAAAGAGGAAATACACATGAGCCAAAGCATACTATCTCATCTGTATAACATAGCAAAGGTAGTGTTATGGCGTGGGCATGTAAGTCTGCCACTGGAACTGGAACACTTGCCTTTACTGATGATGTGACTGCTGACAGCAGCATCAGGGTGAATTCTGAAGTATACAGAAACATCTTATCTGATCAGATTAAACCAAATGGCTTCAAACTCATTGTAGCAGGACAATGACCCCCAAGCTATAAACTACAACAGTTTTGATGCCAAAAATTGTAGCTTTCCCTTTATTCCAGTATGGTCACTGATTAAACAAATTAGGATAATCAAGGATTAGTATTGCAATGAGGATTAAAGATTGTATTGACATGGATTTTGTTGAAATCAGGCATCACATTACTCTGGATTGAAGTTCAGGTGTGAGCTCAGGGGTGGGAAGCACTGTGAGTCATCTGCATACAGTTGGTAACTGAAACAAAAAGAGACAATGAAGTCATCCGGATGGAGAGTGTAAGGAGAAGTGGTTCCAGGCCATATACTTGTATAACCCCTATAGATAGATCAAAAAATGAGGAGGAACTCTTGGACAAAATTTTTTTTAAATGTATGATCAGAGAATTACATGATTCAGGGGAAAGCAGTGTTAATCTATTGGTCTCTAGAGAGGTCTCCAACACATTGCCCTATTTAAAGGGGAACTTTCACCTCCTCATTATCCTTATTGTATCCCTTCCTTTGTGTCCCCTCTGTACAGTGCGGTCTTTCTTTTTGTCTACAAATCTGTTTAAATGAAGAAAAAAGATACTTGAATTGTGTACCTTATGACGTTAGCAGCCGCACAGCCGCGCACCGTACGGTGCAGAAGACACTCCCACAGCCTCAGCTCCTTTCACTTGCCCCAGCATCCTCCGATGACGGAGGCGTTCTGTTAGTAAGCTGGAGAGAGATCTCATTGGCAGAGATCGATATCTAGCCAATGAGATCTCTCTCCAGCTTACTAACAGAACGCCTCCGTCATCGGAGGATGCTGGGGCAAGTGAAAGGAGCTGAGGCTGTGGGAGTGTCATCTGCACCGTACGGTACGCGGCTGTGCGGCTGCTAACGTCATAAGGTACACAATTCAAGTATCCTTTTTCTTCATTTAAACAGATTTGTAGGCAAAAAGAAAGACCGCACTGTACAGAGGGGACACAAAGGAAGGGATACAATAAGGATAATGAGGAGGTGAAAGTTCCCCTTTAAATTAATGGGGAATTTTATTTCTCCCAATGTAGCTCAATTGCGCTGCTTTTGATATTTTGCATAGGGCTCCAAGAGTTTGAGAATGCCTTAAAGGGATAGTAATGTTTCAGAATAGAAGCAGCTCTAATTAATCATCATAGTATTTGGACTTTGGAGAGTGTTATTTCAATTCTGTCAGAGTTGTAGTTCCAGAATAATTCAATGACAAAGTGTACCCCTCCCGCCCCTTTTACTTATGTAACACTGTTCAGCCAGATCAGAAGGGAGGTGCCCAGGTAGATTGCAGAAAGGGACAATCTTCAATTAAGATAAGGGAAAAACCTGAAAAACTTGTCAAGGGGGGCAGGGATGTCATTGTTTTCATAGGAAGAAGATTGTCCCCTGCTGTTATCTGTCTGGTCTATGGACTGCATTCCACATCTGAGAAGAGATTGCTTACACTAGGTAAAGGGGTGGGAGGGGGAAACTTTGCTTGCGAATATCTCATAAACCATAAAGGTTTGAGAGATAAGACTTATGTCATTGTTCGTGTTTTTTTAATGCCTACAAAATAAAATAAAGTTAAAACGAAGTATTACTATCCCTTTAAGTGTGGTGGCAATACAGTAAACAGTGTCTAGTTTACAGCATGGATGTAAAACAGACCATAGCAGCTTGCAGGCCATTGATGACTTTAATTAAGGTTGTTTCAGTTGAGTTAGCACAGCAGAAACTAGACTGAAGAGAGTAGAGAAGTGATTATAAAACAGTGATATGTATTACTGGGTCAGTCTTTCTAGGAACCTGGAAGAAAAGGGCAGAAGAGGGAAGGGGAAGACAGGTGAGATCAGACAAATGTTAGTTATTTGAAAATGTTGTATGTAGAAAATAAGAAGAAACAAGTACAAACAGGCACTTTTTTAACATTATGAAAACGTATATCTTGTAGGGCTTTTCCTGCCGAGTAAAACAAGGATAATTTGTTCCAAAATGATTACAGTTCAAATTGTTTTTTTTAATTAACACTTTGAGTGCCAGAGAGGATCCAACATATTGGTGTTGCAGTTAAGGGTTAACAGTGCCATCTGAAGTCCAGACAGTTCATCTGGTTTACAGACAATAACATCAGGGCTCAAAATTTCCACTCGCCACTAGCCAATAGCAAGTGAAAATTTAGCCCTGGTGAGTAGAATTTCAGCCCTGGTGGGTATGTTTTGCTTGCAGTGGCGAGTAACTTTTCAGGTTTGGCTAGTAGCAAAGGACTTAAAATTATAAGCCCTGATAACATTATTGAATTTTATGGGATAGGTGACCCACTGGCTACAGTTCTTCATAGAATGTGATAGTAATAGCACCATCACTTTATGACAGTTTGATCAGTTATAACTTTTGAATAAAGGTACTTCCAGCAGTTGAAGTACTTGTATTTCACTCAGATAGAAAAAAACCCCTATTGTAATGGAGCAGCTAGTGTGCTGAAGGTGCCTCACATTACTTGCACTGAATTATTGCACTAAAAGGATCCAGTCGAAAGAGGGTGACATTTCTGTCCAAACTCCTTTTTTGCTTATCTTAGACCTGCAAGCCTAAGCCTTCTGAAAGGTTGTGAGTTATGCACATGGAGAATGATTTCCTGCTAGTTTCTCAGTTTAGTTCTGATAAAATAAAGTATGTTATATCCTTGCTTTAATAAACCATATTTTTCTCAGAAAGTAGGGTTCGATCCAATTGCCATCGGTAAAAAAAAATTACTGTTGATAGTTTCGAGTCACAGTCAGGTTTTCTATTACCTGCACTGTGACACAGTACCAAACGGAAATAAGCACTAGGAGCGATACATTTGAGCTCATTGGAAGCAATTACATGGTTTTTGAATTTACAATTCAATTCCATGTGGTAACTAGTAACACGCTTTAAGGGACGCACTTTTATCGCCAAACTTTACAGTCTAGAAAATTTGGAGTTGAGTCCCCTAACATGGGTGCCTAACCACCAACGTGTAAGTTAAGTGTCACAAAAAATAAGTAAAACATGCAAAAGTAGGGATCCCTACACAAGTGACCCGTGGATGTATTGATATGGGGCTTAGGGCCCCAAACTATAAAAAAAGTGGGTAAAGCAAAATAATTAACCCTATGAGTACCAGTGGGGTATGCAATGCATTATATAGCATTGTATAACCCACTGACACTCAAAGGGTTAATCCCCCCAAAAGCTAACACCATTTAATTAAAATAAACACTTACCAGGGGAGGGCTGGCAACTTGTGGCCTGGGGGGCAAATACAATCTATTGGCCCATTTCTTCAGTCGCTCCAGCCCAGTGTCCCAGAACATCCCCTTTAGTTACTTTTACTATTGGTATTAATGCTGTTAAGTAAGGTAAACGAGACCACATAGCTTACAGTTCAAATGCAGCTACTCTAGTGATACCATAGAGCTTACAATTTAAGTACAGCAACATGATTGATACCATAAAGCTTACAAGAGAAATGGGTTATGCTGTTAGTGTAGCTCTATTTGGACTGTAGCTCTGTGGTATCATTTATGTAGTTCCATTTCAATTTTAAGCTCTGTGGTATCACTAGTGTAGCTCCATTTACAGCAGCAATTGGGAGACTGAGTGAGGCAGTGGCCCACTGGCTCAGACATGTGACCAGCCCAGGGGGCAATTGCCCCTCTGCCCCCCAGGCCAGCCCTCCCCTGACACTTACCTTTAAATCTGATGTCCAACAGAGTCTTCTGAACTCTGGTCTTCCTATTTAAGTCTTCTGTAAGTTTCTATCTTCTTTCTTCATCTGTCATGGTCTTTTCTTTATATATGCCTATCCTTTCTCCCTGGGGTAACTTTTTCTTTATATTAAGCTGATTGATTACCGTTTCTACAATGCTTCTTATTTAGCTAGATTTCATTTTTTTTTTGTTTTATTCATTCTTATTCCTTTCACTAAATGTGCAATTCACTAAGCTAAAGAGGTGCAATTCTGCAGTCAACCAACTGCAACGTAGGGTAGAAATGGAAATCCCTTGACTTTTAACCCTTGAATGTTAGTTCTCCAACACATTACTAAACAATAGATAGGGGACCACTCTAACATTTTTAAGTCAGTAGGAATTTGGAGAACTTCTATTTAGCCACTACGGTGCAGTCAGTTTGCTCCAGAATTATACCTGTTTAGTGTATTGGATTAGGTTGTAAGCTCTTTGGGACAGAGTCCCTTTCCTAATGTATGACTCACTTGGTTTCACTTTTTAATGCTAAGATCGCATAGAAGTCTGATGGTCTTATCCAAGTCCTGTACTATTACCGTTTGTGTGAACTGTTGTGAATACGCATGGAGCTGTATAAATAAAGATACATACACTGGATTTCACCGTCAGTCTCTAAATTAAAGTCATTATGTAATTCAGGTGCAGTGTAAAATAAGTCATAACAGTTGGCACCATGGACCTCCCATACACAAGTGACACCTTCAATATGCTGTCCCTCCCATCTTGGCACTGAGTCCTCCTACCCCAACCTAGTGCCCTACCACCCCCTCCCTGTGCTCTTCCAAATCCCCTCCTTCTCCCATGCCATCCCTTCCTGCCCATCCCATTTCTTTTCCCAGCCCATCTCCTCCTCATTGACGCCCCCTTGTCTCCTCCCTCTCCCTGCCTGCTGCCGCTGATTCCCTCCCGATCTTCACACAACACAAGGAAGGAGCTGCTGGACAAGGAGTTGCCCGTCGTTCCTAACAAGACACGGACTTAGATACCCTCCCCGACCCCCCGACACCCAGCTGGAACCATGAGCTGGGGCACGGAGCTGTGGGTGAGTGTTGATCTAAGTCTTGGCACACCGCAGCGGGGGGGCGCTTTTGTTTCTTGGGGAGGAGGGTGGTGTGAAGGTGATTTGGAGGTCCGGCCGGGGTGCCTGGTGTGTTACTTCATTAGCATTGTGCTTCCTGTTGTCTGGGCTGGTGCTACCTGGGGGTGGGGGAGTGGCAGTGGGGTACTGGATTGGGTTCTCAACATTTAGGCAATAGCACAGTGCTGATCAGTATTCTGCACAGTACTGTTGCTTTTTGTAACCCTTAAAGGACCAGGGGATGCGCAACGCATTGCGACTTAATGTATTTAATTTCACACCTCTTTGATCCTTAAACGTTTAAGATTTTCAGTAGGGCTGATATGCTGTTAGAATACCTATTAACCCTTTGCGTGTCAGAAGGTTGTCCTGTCACCCAAAGGATTCACTAAATGAAGTAAAGCTGATTACCTATAATATTATTTTTTTTATTGCAAATGTCATCCAAACCTATTGGTCGGAGCGTCGCACCAATTCAGGCTTATCTGGGCCTTTTACGATAAAATATATATGGGCATCCTCTATAGCCAGTTATGTTATTGTAGTTTTTTTTTTACTCATCCATACGTGTGTTGTAGGTTGCCACCAGAGGTGTGCTCCCCTTCAGTTACCTATACTTAGTAACTGCTGATTGGATCGTGCTTTACATTGTAAGCTGTAGTGAGCAACATGATCACATCCATTGTAGTGTGTTCCGATTATGTTTTGTCTGCAATCTTTGTCTTCATTTTTACACTGCTGATGAATATGTTGTCCATTGATACATTATAGTAGCTCAGAAGTGGGTAACCTGTGGCCCTCCAGCTGTTATTGAATTACAACCCCCATCATTCAGAGCAGAACAATGAGGAAGATGGGAGTTGTAATCAAACAGCTGGAGAGCAACATGTTTCCCAACGCTGCCTTAGATACATTTGTGCTGTGCTGCTGGTAGACTCACTGAGGTTGCATTGTGATTTTTGCCTGTGTGCTTGCTTGTGCAATATACGCTTGCTCTCTTTGGTGGGGTGTGAGCAATCATGCAGGTAAAGGGCGGCTTTTGTTTCATTGCCTGTAACCAGCCTGTTCACTCACACCCTTTCTTTCATCCCTTCTTGCCTACTTCAGCCTTGCACTCCTTCCAAATCTTCCTGTCCGTTTACTCAGTCAGTTATGGAGTCCCCTCTCAATATTTTGTTGATTGCAAAACACAAAATAAAGATGTATTCTAGGTGGTGATCCCACCAGCGGGGAAGGAAAGATTAGCTCCAGCCCTGCCTTTTCTTCCTATTCTTCTCTTACTGTGCCTTAGGTAAAACAGAGTATCCAAACAATACTTTTGGAGAACCCAGCCTGCACTGTGTAGTGACTTTATGTGGGAAAAAAAAAAGCAAGCGAAAACCCAAATGATTTTAATGTCTGAGTTAAGAGAGACTGTTTTAACTTATCCAACAGCATTTTAATCTGCATAGTGCTTTTAGTTAATAAATTGTGTTCCTCTGTGGCACTGAAGGGAATACACCATTATGAACACATGAGCGTTGGCTAATAAATCAGAGAACCACAGTTTCACATGGTTTACAAATATGGTATCTGTGACTATGGCCAATCTTAACGCATAATATAATTAGTGTTCACACATGTGGTCAAAATATGGAGTGCTTGTAAGTTAGATAGGAAACGAGTGGGAGACTGTACACTGAGTCATACTAGGGATCGCATGCTTAAAAGAAAAGTGGAAGCATTCTGGGGCAAGCCATTTATACTATAGGGGGAGAACTAAAACATTCCCAGTGTTTTGCCCCAGAACCCCCCCCCCCCCCCCACACACACACACACACACACACTTTTGTTTTGAACATACAGCCCTAGATATTTGTTTTGGATAGGTACATCGTGACTTTTGGAGTCATTATCATTGTGATGGCCTAAATGACAGTGGTCCTGTCAAAAGTCATTGTAAGTAAATTATAATGTGTGAGAGAACAATAGATAGTTTCCAGGAATGCAACCCTTGCATGTGAATTATTATTATTCTTATTATTCTTTATTTATATAGCGCCAACTAATTCCGCAGCGCTGTACAATTGGGAATAGACATACAGAGGTATTAAATAGTACAATCAGATGTGTAGAACAGGAGGATCAGAGGGCCCTGCTCGTGAGAGCTTACAGTCTAGAGGAAGGTAGGTTTGATACAGAAGGAGTAAGTGCTATTGCGTTTAAGTGCCTCCTGCCACATGAACTGCCAGTCAGTGGGTTGGAGTGAGAAGTGCTGTTGAGTGCAGTAGTCCGTGCAAGGGGTGAATCTTGGTGATGATGTTTATGGAGGCAGTTGATAAGCCTCCCTGAAGAGGTGAGTCTTCAGGGAGCGTCTGAAGATTTGAAGGCTGGGGGAGAGTCTGATGGGGCGGGGGAGGGAATTCCACAGCTCAGGTGCAGCACGGGAGAAGTCTTGTAGGCGGGAGTGGGAGGATGTGATAAGAGCTGTGGAGAGCAGAAGGTCATGTGCAGAGCGAAGATGGCGGGCGGGAGTATATTTGGAAATGAGAGATGAGATATAGGGGGGTGCAGTGTTAGTGAGGGCTCTATAAGTTAGCACCAGAGTTTTGAATTTTACTCTGTATGCTAACGGGAGCCAGTGTAGGGACTGACAGAGGGGTGTGGTGTTACAGAAGCGATGAGTGAGGTAGATTAGTCTTGCAGCAGAGTTCATTATGGACTGTAGCGGGGTTAGTCGGGTGAGAGGCAGGCCAATTAGTAAAGAGTTACAGTAGTCAAGACGGGACATGATGAGTGTTTGGATTAGAATTTTGGTAGTGTCTTCTGTGAGAAAGGGTCGAATTCTAGAGATGTTGCGGAGGTGGAGGCGGCATGAGTTGGAGATTGACTGGATGTGAGGAATGAAGGATAGGGCGGAGTCAAATGTGACCCCCAGGCAGCGTGCTGTAGGGGTTGGTGTGATGGAAGTGTTGTTAACGGTGAGGGAAATATGTGGGATAAGGCTGGTTGTAGATGGAGGGAAGAGAATTAGTTCAGTTTTGCCAAGGTTAAGTTTGAGTTGATGGGAGGACATCCAGGAAGACACGGCAGACAGACAGTCAGACACTCGGGACAGGAGGGAAGGGGAGAGGTCTGGGGAGGAAAGATATATTTGGGTGTCATCAGCATAGAGATGATGGTGAAACCCAAAGGAGTTTATTAGTTTTCCAAGGGAAGCAGTGTAGATTGAGAAGAGCAAGGGTCCCAGTACTGATCCTTGAGGCACACCAACAGACAGTGGGAGGGGTGGGGAAGTGGAGCCGGAGTAGGAAACACTGAAGGAGCGGTTGCAGAGATAAGATGAAAACCAGGAGATTGCAGTGTCGCAGAGACCTAGTGAGTGGAGGGCTTGGAGGAGGAGTGGGTGATCAACCGTGTCAAAGGCAGCTGACAGGTCCAAAAGAATGAGTAGGGAGTAGTGGCCTTTTGACTTGGCTGAGAGCAAGTCATTGGCCACTTTAGTGAGGGCAGTCTCAGTGGAGTGATGAGGGCGGAATCCAGATTGCAAGGGATCTAGCAGGGAATGGGAGCAGAGGAATTTAGTGAGCCGGTTATATGCAAGGCGCTCGAGAAGCTTGGAGGCGAACGGGAGTAGGGAAATTGGCCGGTAATTTGACAGTGAGTTTGGGTCCAGGGAGGGTTTTTTTAGGATGGGAGTGATTAGTGCGTGTTTGAAAGAGGATGGGAAGGTGCCGGTTGACAAAGAGAGGTTGAATAAGTGAGTAAGGATTGGAGTTAGTAGAGGGGAGAGTTCTTGGGTGAGCTGAGATGGGATTGGGTCGAGAGGGCATGTTGTTAGGTTTGAGCGAGTGAGGAGAAGGGAGACTTCATCCTCAGTGACAGGTGGGAAGGAGCTTAGTGTGTATGTGGGAGAGGCGACAGGGCTGGGCTGGCTGGGTGGGGGTGGTAGTGATGAAATGTCATGTCTGATAGATTCAATCTTGTTCTTGAAGTGGTTGGCGAGATCTTGGGCAGAGAAGTTAGTGGAAGGTGTATGTGTTGGTGGGTTTAGAAGAGATGTGAAGGTTGAGAAAAGGCGTTTGGGGTTGGAGGAAAGATTAGAAATTAGAGAGGAGAAGAATGACTGTTTAGCCAGGGAGAGGGCAGAGCTATAAGAACGGAGAATGAATTTGTAGTGTGTGAAGTCAGCTGTGGAGCGCGATTTCCTCCAGTGCCTTTCAGCAGTGCGTGAGCACCTTTGGAGGTATCGCGTTAGTCTTGTGTGCCAGGGTTGCAGTGGGGTTGTGCGTGGGTGGCGTGGAGTTGCAGGTGCAGCGATGTCAAGGGCTGAAGTGAGAGTGCTGTTGTAGAGAGCAGTAGTTTTGTCTGGGCAAGTAAGTGTGAGGATGGGGTTGAGAAGAGGCTGCAGGGAGGTGGAAAATTGTTGCTTGTCAAGAGTATGCAGATTTCTCCGCATACGCTTGATTGTGGCGGGGGTGATGGGTTTGCGTGGTATGATGAGGTTACCGGTGAGGAGGTGGTGGTCAGAGAGGGGAAAGGGGACATTAGAGAAGTTGGAGACCGAGCAGAGGTTAGTGAAGATCAAGTCGAGGGAGTGACCATCACTGTGTGTGGGAGAGCTGGTCCACTGCGATAAGCCTAAGGAGGTTGTTAAGGAGAGGAGTTTGAGGGCAGGGGGGGTGTTGTGATTATCTATAGGGATGTTGAAGTCACCCATGATGAGAGTAGGGACATCAGAGGACATGAAGTGAGGGAGCCAGGAGGTGAAGTGATCAAGGAATTGTGCAGTGGGACCAGGTGGCCTGTATATGACAGCGACACGCAGGGGGAAGGGAGAGAAGAGGCGAAGTGTGTGAGCTTCAAATGTAGGGAAGGAGAGAGAGGGAACAGTGGGGAGTACCTGAAATATATGGTTAGGGGGCAGCAGGATGCCTACTCCCCCTCCATGTCTGTTGCCAGGCCTTGGTGTGTGTGTGAATTGAAGGCCTCCATATGAGAGTGCGGCAGTGGAGGCAGTGTCTGATGATGTGAGCCAAGTTTCAGTGATGGCAAGGAGGTTTAGGGAGTGAGAAATGAACAGATCGTGAACAGCTGTTAGTTTGTTACACACAGAGCGGGCGTTCCAGAGACCAAAACAAAAGGGGGGGGAGGAGGTTAGGTGACAGGGTACGGTTATTAGGTTGTGAGTGTTGCGCGTGTGAGTGGGTTTTGTGGTACAAGAGAGAATGGAAGGGGGGCCTGGGTTAGGTGAGATGTCACCTGCAGCAAGTAGGAGGAGAAGGGACAGGGACATAAGGTGAGAGTGAGATTTGAAGCAGTGGGGCTTTTTTGCAGGGGTAGAAGGAGATGGTGGTGATAGGGGGCGGAGGAATGAAAAAAGTTCATGGGAGCAGAGAAGTGGTGAGTGAAGAATTGACGGTGCAATGTGAATGGCGTGACACTTAATGTGGACACAGGAGGAGGAGAGTCTTATGCAGGTGAGAATGGCGATCACAAAGCAAGGAGCTAATTTGCCCATAGTGGGGTTAATGAATGGGGCAGTAGAGATGTGCAACAGTCAGTAATCCAGGAGAGTACAGATGACTTGGCAATCAAGGGTCAATCCACGGAGCAGCGAGTATAGGTGACAGGGATGGTGAGGAGAGTCAGTAGTAGAACTGCAAAGTACTTGGTGAGGGTAGGAATCAGTGCAGGGTTAAATGAAGTAGTCCACTGATGATCAGGAGAGGTAGATGTTGTAATGGTTAATGGTGGTTGGAGAAGAAATCAAAGTCAGATTTGGTTGTCCCCAGTGGTTTAGTGGTTAAATAAGCAGTTTGTAAAATCAGACATGGAAATCCTGGTTTCTTGCATCAGGTGGTCAGTAGTTTCAGTAGAGGAAGCAAATGTCAGTGCTTGGTGGAAATGACTGTTTCTTCACTCTGAAATCAGCTTGTTTACTTGCCTCTTGTCTTTAGGTGGTTGCAGCAGCTGTCTCTCTCCTGTCCAACTCTCTTGCCTAACTCTCCGTACTTAGATAAAGCTGTACTTTGAGAAAGGTGCCAACTGCTACCCCTGGCAAATGCCACCCCTAACTGGGCCTGAATATATAGTAACTGGAGTCCCTAAGAACACTGAATGACTGACTGAGGGATTTCCAAATTACAAATTGTTTTGGGATGGAAGAGCTCTGAGTGCGTTCAGGTGTGACGCCATTAAATCTCTGATAAGAAACAGACACAGAGAGATATAGAGGAGGAATGGGGGAGGAAGGCAATATGGAGACTGGAACAGGGGGTCAAAATGGCTAATTTAGATTAGTACATACAACAAGGGGTTAAATGGTAGAGGGAGACTGGATGAGATTGGAGTTCCAGGTGAAGGGTAGATTAGTACATACCAGGAGACTGTATAGTTAGTAAACAATTGGGGTACAGCACAGAACTTGAAGCAGACTGGATAGGAAACACATACCAGGAAACTGTATAGTTAATAAACAATTGGGGTACAGCACAGAACTTGAAGCAGACTGGATAGGAAACACATACCAGGAAACTGTATAGTTAATAAACAATTGGGGTACAGCACAGAACTTGAAGCAGACTGGAAAGGAAACACATACCAGGAAACTGTATAGTTAATAAACAATTGGGGTACAGCACAGAACTTGAAGCAGACTGGATAGGAAACACATACCAGGAAACTGTATAGTTAATAAACAATTGGGGTACAGCACAGAACTTGAAGCAGACTGGATAGGAAACACATACCAGGAAACTGTATAGTTAATAAACAATTGGGGTACAGCACAGAACTTGAAGCAGACTGGATAGGAAACACATACCAGGAAACTGTATAGTTAATAAACAATTGGGGTACAGCACAGAACTTGAAGCAGACTGGATAGGAAACACATACCAGGAAACTGTATAGTTAATAAACAATTGGGGTACAGCACAGAACTTGAAGCAGACTGGATAGGAAACACATACCAGGAAACTGTATAGTTAATAAACAATTGGGGTACAGCACAGAACTTGAAGCAGACTGGATAGGAAACACATACCAGGAAACTGTATAGTTAATAAACAATTGGGGTACAGCACAGAACTTGAAGCAGACTGGATAGGAAACACATACCAGGAAACTGTATAGTTAATAAACAATTGGGGTACAGCACAGAACTTGAAGCAGACTGGATAGGAAACACATACCAGGAAACTGTATAGTTAATAAACAATTGGGGTACAGCACAGAACTTGAAGCAGACTGGATAGGAAACACATACCTGTAAGGAAGATGAGAAAGTTGTTAGGAGACTGTCTTCATATAGCATACAATGCAGCATACTGGATAGATATTAACATATTATCTCTCTTGCCTAACTCTCCGTACTTAGATAAATGACATATATCATATGATATGGATGGTGCCACCTAGGGTTGTTTTTGTGGGGGTATATCTGTTAGTATATTGCAAGTGTGTTAACTGAAATCTTGCAGTCATTGTTTTGGATATAAAATGAGTCAAAGCTGAAATTAATCTCATGTTGAGTTTTTTGATTTACAGATTTCTTCATGTTCAGATTAGAAACATAATAACTTTACTTTCAATCAATCATGATCAAATGATGGTGTCATTATGGGTTAATATAATTTAACAGTGTGGCAGGGCCACATTTTAGGAGGAGCCCTTGTTGCACAGGTGATGCAGTCATTAACTCAGTCATTTTGATTGAGCCGCTGTGTAAAAGTAGGCTTATCCCTAAAACCTCTACTGGAATGGAGATTGGGAGCCCTGTTTAAACTATTTGAGTGCCAATGCATAGCACTCTTGGCACTCAGAAGTATATCTTCTTCACAAACGGGTCTGTAATCCACTATGCGTGTGCGTGTGTGTATATATATATATATATATATATATATATATATATATAAAATATTTTACACAAGACTGACTACATGCTGTGCAGTCACTTCCAGGTGAAATTGTCATGTGACAAGCCAGATATGACCCTTCAGCCTATCGCCAGCTTCTGCCTCTGGATGATGGGAATTGTAGTCCAACACCAGCTGAAGATAATGGGTGTTGTAGAACAACACTGTCTGGGAAGCCGCTTGTTTGACAAGTGATGTACTGTAAGTAATTAAAAGTGCTGTCTCTCTTCTTTTAAGTGGTCTTGGGAAGAGGAGTGGCATGGCTCCTTATATTACTTGCACAATACCTGGGATTGGGCAACCTGCAGCTCCCCAGCTGGGGTTGTAGTACAGTTTCTGATAACCATTGGTAGAGAAGTATGTTGTAAAGTATGTATGTATGCGTGTATTTATGAGCATGTGTTGAGAACTTGATGGATGTCCTTTCTGCGTATTTGTTGTGGTGGTTGTATTTGCGTGTTGGGCATGAGCAGTGATCTGGGCTGGGAATGCACTTCCCTCAGGCAGTGTGGGGCTGGTGCCAGGTTGCTGCAGATGAGAAGAATTTGGTGTGTTTGGCACAGATGCAGGATCTCATCATTCGACTTTCATATATATATATATATATATAATATCTAAAAAGATGATTGCTGACAATCAATAAAATGTTCTTCTTTTAATACTTGCTCTTCCAAACACAATCCCTCTCTCACTTTCTCTCTCTATTGACTGACCATTACCAGTACTGGCTGATTTATCTGGCCCAAGCTGATAATTAAGGTTTAAGCCTCAGTTCACACAGGCATATAAAACACAGTAGCTGCTCAGTGGACAGTTTCACATGTCTGCAGTGTCCTTGCATTCTTCTGGTAATTGTGACGCTGAGGGACTTGACTAGTCACCAGTCCATTGATGGGTCACCCAAACAGTATTGGCTAATGCGTGTGTGTGCCGCCACTGAAACATTGTTGTTTGCAACACAACGACCCATTCGTCAAAATGAGTGGTCAAAATGGCAGTCCCATAGGCCACTGTGCAGATCTGCTCTGCTGGAACATTCATGTGTTCTGCTTTGAACACAGGAATGTTCAGGAAGCAGCCTGAGTGATGTGTCGAAATTGCCCCTGTGAACAGCCCAATATGCAGCAATGCGAGGCAATTTTGAATATTTGCTAAAGTAGAGTAAGGAACACTGTACAAAAAAGCCAGTGTAAACTTACTCTAAATTTAAGCATCTTTAAAGTAAGCTAAAGAGGTACAGTTCTTGAGCAAAACATAGCTATGGTTGACAAATACAAATTTGTATAATTCCTATCAATTTAAATGTGTTTTTTTTTGGTTACTTTTTTAACCCCGCGTATGCTAGAAGTCCCCAATGCATTATTGCATTGCTTCATAATGTGGTGGAGACCTGTAGCATTCAAAGGGTTAAAAGACCCATATTTAATCATTGGGGATCTTAAATTGGAACTATCACCGTCAGTCTCGGCAGCAGTAGGATTTCTCTATAAGGTGGTAATTATTCTGGCGAATAGTACTATTGTTCAGCTAGTCGCCAGATGGGTAATTCTTGGGGAGAAAGTTTATGTGCGGTGATAGTTGCCCTTTAACCTTTTTCATGTCCTACAGTTTCTGTTCCAGAATTGCTCCTCTTTAGCTTATTGATTGCAGCCTGTGTTATCCATTCTCATTCTGGTCCATTTATAGTTCTAAGCACGGTGAGCATGTGCAGTAGTACGCCCCTTCCTTTCAGGTAAGTAAGCAGAAGTAAAATGTCAATGAACGGAGCATGCTCAATTACTTCTTACTTTGAACAGAGGTAACTAGGAGTAGAATATGACGGACTGTTCTCCGACAGGACAGTTCAGTGGCTTGCTGTCTGGATGAGCGTGCCTTTCTGACTTTTGTCTTCCAGCATTTGTCAGGGGTACTCAGCCAGGGTGTAGTGGCACATTACTGTGCCAGCGGACGCTCTTGGGGTGCCTTTTATTTTCTATAAATATTTTGAATGTTTTAAATGTATATTTATGGTAATCATTACGCCATATAGGCTTTTATTTTCATTCTGATTGTGGGACCTAGGAGTATATGTGTGTTTTCTTGATCTGTCAGGGGCATATTAAAGGGATAGTAATACTTAATATGTTAAAAAAAAAAAAAAAAAAGTGTGTGTGTATATAATATAAATTATTTCTGAGTTTATTTTCCTGAGTAAAACAAGGGTACTCCCTACTGCTGAGAGATGATTGATTTATTCAAAAGTCATTAAAGCTCAAACGTGTTTTTTTTTTTTTTTTTTTTTTTTTTTTTGGGTGTAGTATCTCGGTGGCCTTAAATTGTGCAGTGGCACTGTTGCTACTCATCCTATGGACAGCTCTTGTCAGTTGACCATAAATCACCATAGGATGGTATAGCAACAGCGCCACTGTACAATTTCAGGCCACTGTCATACTGCAACTAAATCCAGTTTGAGCTGTAATATCTTTTGTGTGTGTATATATACATTTCACCAGTGAGTACTCCTGTTTTTACACAGGGATAAACCCTACAATATATGTTTACATTTTAACCCTTTGAGTGCCAGAGAGGAATCCAACGCATTGCTTTTCACTCAAAGGGTTAAGTATTCCTATCACTTTTAAAGAGGACAGTCTACATGATGTCCCACTGTGTTAGGAGTACCTTGAGCAAAAGTAGACTGCGAATCACTGCTCTATGTGAAGGGCATGCTTATTACTTTACAGTTACTATGGCAACTGAGTTACAGTCCCAGGAGTTTGGGAGCCAGGGTTTCTAAAATGTCTCCTAAATTATATACAGTGTATATATATATATAATATATTACACACACACACACACCTGTGTACATGCACCCTTCACTAGATCCTACAACTCCCAGCTGGCTCCTAAACAGTTTGGCTCCAAATGTATTTATATTTTTGTCCACCCCTGGATGGATATATAATACGTGTTCCCATCCTTTTTGTGCTGTAGTCCAAGTAATACTAATCCATTAGAAATAATAGCACAGAAGTTCTGCAGGCGAGATGTAGTTTTTGTTGAACACATACATGCTCTTGTAGATCGGGATAACAATCTGATTATAATATATAATTGGAAATTTTATTTGCTGTGGTATTTTTATTAATTTTTTAAATTTGTGCCCATAACTTTTTACATTTGATGAAATACAAGGAGATAAACGCACAAACAAAATATATAGAATAAGATGAGGTAAGACATTTTTTTTTTTATAGCAGGGTTGGAAAAATCCCATGTTGCTCTGTACTCGGGCTCTTAAATTTTTACTTCTGGCTCCAACACACCCCTATATACTGGCACCTCTACAATCCTAGTTGGTTCCTAAAAATTTTGTCTGGCTACTAGATTTATTGTATTTTAGTCCACACCTGCTTTATGGGCTTTTTTCACACAGTGATTTCAAAGATTTTCAAAGATTAAAGCGATCCCTGTAACATGATGCACTGTCCTGCTTTCCATGGCGATCCTGTAGTAGGTGAGGTGTGTTCAATAGCTGGCCCAAGACTATTACATACTTATGATTGGCTGAAGCGCACATGGTCCAGCCTTTCATTGGATGTTGTGGTGAGCTTAGCAATAAGTTGTCTGTATGAGTGGTTTGACAGCAACACCATAGGTCACCATCCTATCTAATAATTTGCTATTTAATACCTCTGTATGTCTATTCCCCAGTTGTACAGCGCTGCGGAATTAGTTGGCGCTATATAAATAAAGAATAATAATAATAGGATGTTTGTCACAATGCAATCATGCGCAGTAGAGACTGCCAACATTTGGGCAGTCTCTACTGAGCATGATTGCATTACGGGAGTGAGGCGATGCAAGACTAAATCGCGTGAAGCACTGAGGTAGCGGCCTCTTAACCCTTTGAGTGCTAGAGGAGTACACGTGTACCCCACTGGCACTCAAAGGGTTAACATTACCCAGACCTTGGCCCGTGTACACAGGCTTTTACACTAGCATATATATGTTGCTTCTGATAAATCTGTTGTGCATCCAGCATTGAATCAAGGGAGGTTGCAGAAAACTGCATTGAGCTGCATCATATGCAGGTGATACCCACCTGTGAGAACAGCCCAACTTCTCTGTTATGTTCTGCACAGGCAACATCTTTTAGACAACTCTGCTGTACTGATGTTGCCTTTAAAGGGATAGTAATACTTCAAATTTACTAATCCCCAACTTGTACAATTAACAAAAAGAAATTAAATGCCCCAAATCACATCTCTCAAACCTTTATGGTTTGAGAGAAAATCCATTTCAAAGTCTCCTCCTCCCTCCCCTTTCCCTGCGATCAGCGTTCTAGCTGACTTCAGGGATAGTCTTTCGTATGACCATCCCGCGGCTCTGCAGCAGAGCAGAGATCGCATTAATGAAGAAAAAAAACAAGCACACGTACAAGGCCATTTCAGTGAAGGATTTTTTCTGCATTACCGCGATCTTGGCTCTGCTGCAGAGCTGCCGGATGAAACCAGGATCGGATTCCCCGGCAGTCAGCTAGATACTGGTGTCAGAGGAAGGGGGAGACTTTGAAAATGATTTTCTCTCAAACCATAAAGGTGATTTGGGACATTTGTACAGTTGTACAAGTTGGGGATTAGTAAATTTGAAGTGTTACTATCCCTTTAAAAATATAGCTTAAGTCAGTGATAGTCTGTCTTTAAATCTCCAGCTCTTGGGGATTACAGCTCCCATTATGTCCCACCAGACAACAGCTGATGGTCCACATGTAAATCTATATCATAACACCTGCATCTACCTCCTTCTCATCAAAGTGGCAATCTAGTGACGTCTTATGGAAGAACTTTATGAATAGAGGCCCTGTGACCAATATTATTCCATTGAGTGCCAGAGGACTGTGTGCAAAACCTATTTCTTCAAGTTGTTGTCCATCCTTCAGAACTCAAGGGGTTAAAAGCTCTATATAGACAAGACCATTTATAGTGGGGGAGATGGGAACAGTAAACTGAATACAGTCAAAATAAAGAATATTATGCAAACTGGCAATGTTGTGCTCAAAAACCCCTCGGTTTAAAGCAAAACTTTCAGCTATTACTAAGTCGCCATGCATTCATTAAGCGCATGGTGACTAGCTTGGAAATCCGTGTCTTACCTTAAAAAAAAAAATCACAGATTGTAAAGAAATCTTTGCCATTTGGAGACTGGAACCCAGGCTACAGCGCAGACATCTTATCTGTGCTCCTGCGCTGTCAGTCCCGGTCTTCATTGAGTAGCACTGCAGTGTGCCGTAAGGTAACTGGAAGGGACTGGTGGTGCAGGCGCACAGAGAGCACTAATCTGCCCGTCAGTCTCCAAATGGCAAGGATTTCTTTAGAATCTGTGATTCTTTTTTTTTTTTTTTTTTTTTTTTTTTTTTATAAAGGTAAGGCATGGTTTTCCAAGCTAGTCGCCATGAGCTTAATGAATGCATGGGGACTTTGTAATAGCTGAAAGTTCAGCTTTAATGCTATTTAGATGTAATTTTTATTGTAAATTAAATGCAGTGTTCCCCTTTAAGAACATGTTTATGTGTGTGTGTCTTCTTTGTTCAAGACACTTTAAAATTTCAAAATCCATTATACGTTCCTTCTTGGTTACATAATTACATGTATTTAAGTACAGTTTGTGTAAGATTATCAGTATCAGGACTAGGCTCCCTTGGCTCTCCTTTTGTTGGATAATGCAACTTTCATCGGCCCCAACCAGCCCTTGACTGGTTGGGGATGATGGAAATTGTAGTTTTCCAAAGGTTGCCTACCTCTGGTAATACTTTAAGCGTATGAGAGCACAGACATTGATCGGTACATTTTTTTTTGTATATTTTGGGCCTTTTTTGTTTGATCATCTTGCTTGTTGGTTGAACCTTCTGAAATTGATGGTGGGTCACAGGTCACCAGCTGGAGTTCTTTGTATAACAATAGGAAGCAAATACTGTCCTCTGGCTGTTGCATACATTATTGATTTACTCTGTAAGTGGGGTTGTTAGGCATAAATTGTGCTAATGTAAGTACTCAACCACCATCATCAATTTTTAGCTTGGGTTTTCTAATCTTTATTCTGTGTTAAAAAGCATTAGTTACCAGAATTGGACCTTTGAAGATGGATTGAATCTACCATAGGGTGGTTTTGTGTTTTCATTTTCTGCAGTATAGTGAGAATTGTGAATATAAACTGCTCTTTTAACCATTCTGTTTAAGAATAATCCTGTCTGAATAGCCTGGCTGCTTTATTTTGCAGTTTTAAAAATGGGTTTGCAGATTGTCAGAGTAGGAGGTTCTTTGTTTTGATGCAGTACAACTTTATTGTTTTGCGTAGATGTAAAAAGCAATTTATTGTCCCTTACTGATATGGCAGACCGTTTTGACAAATAATTTTATGAGTTCAGGATTAATATCTTCTACTTATTGTTGTTGTTGTTTAAGGGGGGGTATATAACTTGTGGTCTGATTTGTTTGGTACCTCCTGGACTTTTTGGGGTAAGAAATGGGTAAATCGCTTAACCCTTTGAGTGCCAGAATGGTACCCAATGCATTACAATGCGTTGCGTACCCCTCTGGCATTCAAAGGATTAAGATTTACTACATTTCTATGGGTGCTTTTGCTTATTTTATACATGTTTTAAAAATCTTATTGGAAGAGCAAACCGGTACTAGAGAGAGAGAGAGAGAGAGAAATAAAACACCAAGTATTAACCCTTCTGAGTGCCAAAGAGGTACGCAGAGCATTGGTTTACAATGCGTTGCGTACCCCTCTGGCACTCAAAGGGTTAAAACATATATACAACAAAGGAGTTGTGGGGCAGAAGTGAATTAGAGGTAGAGAAGTGTGGGTTACCCCTAATCACCTCTTTTCCCCTTACAGTTCAATGTTGTCAAGGAGTGCCAGCGTCTACACTTAAGTCGGCTCCTTAACCCTTTGATTGCCAGAGGTGTATCCCATTGGATACCTTTCTGGCATTCAAAGGGTTAAAGTGGAATACCTGGTTGTGGGTGGCTCACACTATTCTAATTTACTCCTCCCCCAGACCTCCTTTCCTGTTGTATATTTTCTTATTAACTCAAAGGAAGCTAAGAAAAGAAAGTGGAATCATTCTGTTGCAAACTAACTGTGCCATTGGGAAGAAATAGTGTCATTGATTTTAAATTGGAATGTTAACCCCTCAAGTGTTGGGTAACATTCAAGGGGATAAAAGCCTCATCTAAGAGGCAGTTGGTTTGCATCAAAATGACTCCACTTCTCCTTTGTCCATATGGCACTAAGTTTAAGATGAAACTATGGCTGGCCAGTGATCATGGGAGTTGGAGGTACAAAGATTGATGTCCCCTGCTCTTAACTGTAGGTCGTAAGCAGGACAACTCCATTCCAGCATCCTCCCAATAGAAAGGACTAACATTTTGCTTTCCTCCAATAAATATTGCTCTATTGTGTATTGAGAAATAAATCTCAAACTGCTTCAGTTTCAGTCTTTATTTACAAAACCATTTTTTTTTTTTTTTTTTTTTTTACATAAAGGGGGATTGTTGCTGCATATTTTGTTAGTTCCCTTTGGTCTTCTTCCTAGCTTAGTGGAGATCACGGTGAAGATAATTAGCAGGCTGGAACAAAGCAGATTAGTGTAGCTGACAGAACCAGTCTGATAGAAATCTGATAAACTCTTTATCTGTCAGAAAGAACCAAACACGGGTTTCCTCAACAGAGTGCCGGATGATAAATCCAGTGATTTCTAATATCTTCTCAGTAACGACTTTCTAACAAGTCCTTTTGCTTTGCAATGTGTTGGGTACTTCTGGTACTTAATGTGTAACTGACACACTATGGTGATCCTGCAAAGGCTGGACATGGACATGCCCCCCCCCAACTCATCAATTGTTACTTTATACTGACGTGGTAATTTTTGAAAGCGCTTCAAAATCACTTATGTTTATGTTAGGCATTCTTTATTTGAAACTATAATTTGAGATACTTAGCCTTATTTATTTGTCAGTTAATGCAAATCATGCAGTGCTGACTGCTGGAGTTTTTTTTCCTCTTTATTTACATATGTATACAGTAAGCCCCCTCCGCTTCAGCTGGGTTGAAAGAGGGGAAATATATGCGTATTATACCACTGATTTTATGGTAACTCACATTAAGTGCCAGAGATGTCTGCAGTCTATTACCTAGCAGTGCCTTGGGGATATTGGTAACTCCCATTAGGTGCTAGAGATGTCTGCAGTCCATTACCAACAGTGCCTTGGGGATATTGGTAACTCCCATGAGGTCCTAGAGAAGTCTGCAGTCCATTACCTAGCAGTGCCTTGGGGATATCCATAGCGTCGGCGGGTTAACAGAATTCCAAATGGCATGAAACATGATTTTTACCTCTTTTTAAGAGGTGTTATTGCTTTATGACTTCTAGTGTATATATTTGCTTGGAAGAAAATGTTGTAAATGAACTGGCATCGGCAACATATAGAAGCTGATGTACTAGGAAGAAATGCAGTCATTTTGGGGTAAACCAACTTGCTTTTAACCTCTTGTATGCTAGAGAGTTTGGAGACCTCTCTAGCATTCAAGGTATTGATGGGCCAGTAAAGTATTAATACAATGTCCTCTTAAAACCCTGGCTGTACCCTCAGAGCTATAGAAATTGCTTATAGCTCACCTGTTCTCTCCTAGTTTGGTGTACAGATCACACAGATCTGCACAGCTGGGTGACAACAGCGCTTTACTCACAGCTCATGGGAGCTCTATTCTCTCCATAAAAGACAATTGACTGTGAATTCACTGACATGGGGCTTCTGTGAGGAGGGGAGAAGTTCCCATGATGAGAGTAAGGTGTTGCTGTCACCCAGCTATGCAGATATCTGTGATCTTCACAGCAAACAGGAAAGACTTGGCGAATTATGAAAATTCATATATCTGAGGGCACAAAGGGGAGTTTAACCCTTTGAGTGCCAGAGGGGTATCCAACACATTGCTTTTCAATGTGTTTGATATCCCTCTGGCACTCAAAGGGTTTTAGTGATCCTGTACTGACTTCCCTTTTACATGCTAGATTTAAATTTAATAGGAATTGTTGTAGTGCAGATGGGTTGTTCTCTAATTTCATCATGGGGGGGGGGGGGTTATATAACGTCTGCAGTGAGACACCATTCAATTCCTATGCTATTATATGGAGCCCAAGCACCATCATCTCTTCTATTTGGGCATGGGCTCTGTAGAGTAACATAGGAAGTGGTGATTGTATATCACACTTAGTGCATATCCACCAAAGATCCTCTCTTTTTTTTTTTTTTTTTTCCATGAATTGGTGAACTTCTAGTAGCCTTACATTTTTGTAAGATAAAAATATTTTCCTTCAGTAAAGGGAGGCAAATGCAATTAGATTTGTAGAACCATTTGCATTCCTTTTGTGCACTAAAAGGGTTAATTTATTTCACTGTCCAGCATGCACTTTATTTTCATTAGTATGTCTTCTGCAAATCTACACCAGGAGGCGAATCAAGATTTTCTGTCTGGAGTTAATTGGATCCTGTTTGCAAGATCTAAGATAAACATTGAGCAGCGTGATAGGCTGAGGTAATGTATGTAGGCCTCAGTGAGCAGGCTGGGGATGTCTGCTCTGTACACAGGTGCGTTGTGCAACTGTAGGAGGAGGGGCACATTATAGCTGAATCATGGTACATGAACCAGCAGGTAACCAGTCTCCATACCTAATCCTTTTGTTTATGGAAATATGTTAGGTTTGTAGTTGTTGTTATACCTGCTCTATATCTTTGCACTTTTTTAATCACTGAATTATACATTAAAGAGGTAATTAAATCTAAAGCTATTCTAAAAAGGCGGTTACCCTGTTTAATGTCACCTGCAAATTGATAAAAACAAAATTTAGGGTCTTATTCATCAAGCTGAAGTGGTGCAAATCAACTGAACTGTAGAGGATATTAAAATGTTAAATTGTTTTAAAATGAGCTTTTAACCCCTTGGGTGCTTCAGATTTCTCCAACCCACTGCTTCTCAATGCATTGGAAACCTCTCTCGTATTCAAGGGGTTGAAAGCCCTATTTAAATGAATGGACATTTATAGAATTGTCATTTCCCCCATGGGGCATTTGGTTTGCTCCTGAAATTCACTCCTTCAGCTTGATGAATAAGTCAGTGGTATCTTTTGTACTTAGAGCAGTATGGTATCTGAGCGGGGACAATCTTTCTGCTTTTCCAGATACCATCATTTAGGAACTGGGAGTGTGCTTTTTGTTGCTGTTGATAGAGATTGCAGCCCTATGATAGCTGGGGGGCTGCAGGTTTTCCATAATTGACCTGCACATACACAAGGGACATGTTTGACCACATGCAGGTCAAGTACAGGGCTTCAGTTGAGAGGAAGCTTGTCCCTGCTCTGACCCTGTTGAATAAAGGATGCAGATGACTTTTACCAGATGCCTCGGGAATATGCCAATGAAAAGGAGAATTACATGTTAACCTATTAAATGTCAGAGACATATCCAAACTATTTCTTCATGTCTGAGAGGTCAAAGCAGAACTAACACCTATCAGTAACCCAATTCTTGTGTTACTATAGTTGGAAAACCCCAATTTTAGAGAGAACATTTCCAGTCAGTCATGGATTTCATGTCTGTTCGGTGCAGAAATGATCGGTAGGCAGAGTACATGAGCCTACTTAATCGACCAGAATGGGTGGGTGTGTAGTGAGCAAAGTTTAAGATCTTGTGCTCCTGCTAGCAACTGTCATGTCCTCTTCCATGAACCTGACACCCAGGACTTATTGGCAGTTGTGTCAACTAATGCAAAAGGGCATAATTCATAAGGGTCAGTAGGATTTTCTGGTCATAATAAGGTAAGTGATGGTGTGGCGCAGAGGTGGTAGTTCCCCTTTTAGGTATTAACCTAATTGAAGTTTAACAAATTATTTTAAAATGTACCTCTCGCCATAATTTAGTAACTTTGAAAGGGAGTATACAAATTAACATTTGTTTTGGCTTTTTTTTTTTTTTTTTAATTCTAAGCTTTTGGTTCTATTTGCAGTGTACATGCTTATTCATGTTGTTTAGACAAATGTCCTCTCCCTCCCAACTTCAATAACAGAGAGCTTTCCTATTACTGGAAATGGGGGAAACCCAAATATGACTCGCTTCATTTGATATAGAGTACCTCTATAATAGGTATAGAAATGCATCCCTAGATTACTTTCTGGCTATACCACAAATACTTCTGGTCAAAAACTGATCACTAAGTTGAGAGAGTCCACTGGTCCTGATAACTGACATTCCACAAATGTGTTTGTTTTCTCATATATGTCTTGTATGAGTTGTATATATTGTTGTAGTGTGGATTTTGTCTCCTAGGTTACATAACAATTGCATTTGAAATATTTTTTCCCCAAGTCTATGTGCAGTCTTAACCCTTTGAGTGCCAGAGGGATATGCAACGCATTGTCAAGCAATGTGTTGCATACTCCTCTGGCACTCAAAGGGTTAAGACGTAGTCCTGTTCTGAAGGCTTTATTTTGATTTCAAGCTAAAGCTTATCCAATTGACAGACTGAGGCTTGGGTACAGACCCTGAATGGATTTTAGCTATTACAAGGATATCTCTCCATTACATAATTTGTATTCATTAATATAACATCTCCAAATAATATCCCCCACTTACTTTAGTATGGCCAGTAAATCCTAGTGACCCCTAAGGGATAACAAGGGTTAGTAATGTTTCCAAATAACCTAAGCTTTGATCATTCTTCAACGTTCTTCTACCAACTGTATTACAATGCCATAAGGTGTATAGTTCATGTATAATTTAATTATAAATTGTTCCTCTACCGCTCGTTTATCTTTACCTTTTAAGGCTGCTTTCACTCAGATCTGGAATTCGGGCATTGGACTACACAGATCGCAAAGAAGTACATTCTTCTGTCTATTAGTCTAAGGAAAACCCTTATACTGACAGAAGATTGTCTCTCATTGCGTCCCATCTGGACGGTCTTGCTGTCCTGAGGAGAGGCCACGTTAAAGCGGAACTACCACCGCTAAAAAAACTTGAGCTCCAATAATTCCCCATCTGGCGACTAGCTTGCTCAGCAGCACTAGTTGCCAGAATTATTACCTTGTTAAATAGAATTATTCATTCTTCCCGGGCAGACAGGCAGGACGAAACAGGACTGATAGCGCAGGCACGCAGATGTCACTATGGAAAGATGTCTGCGCTCCGTCCTGCCTGTCAGCCTGGGAACAATGGATAATTCTATTTAACAAGGTAATAATTATGGCGACTGGCGCTACTGAGGAGCTAGTCTCCGGATGGGGAATTATTGGAGCTCAGTTTTTAGCGGTGGTAGTTCCTCTTTAAGTAGGTAAAAGGGGTGGGAGGGGGATACTTTATAATTTAATTACAAATGAACTATACACCTTATGACATCGTAATACAGCTCTGTATGGTAGAAGAATTTTGAAGAATGATCGTACCTTAAGATATTTGGAAACATTACTACTGCTTCCAATCTGTCCTGGAAATGATGTCCGTGGTTGCAGACCTGACAGTTGCTGGCAGTTTTTTAAACCGAAGCAGCAGACTTCATGATCCTGCTGTACCTTTTAAGGACAAAAGGGTTCACAATGCACTGAAAAGCAATGTGTCGCACACCTCTGGCCCTTTGGAGGGTTAACCCTTTGTTTGCCAGAGGGGTCTGCAATTTATTTTGAAACCCATTGGCACTCAGTGGGTTAATATATCCATGTGCAGTGGATGGCGTTTGTGTCCTGTGGTCCTACTAGTAACTGTTATGTCCGCCTCCACGGACATAACGTCCCGCACTGATTGGAAATTTAGTCCCTTAAAAACAATGGCACAAGGGCAGAATTCATAGGGGTCGTTAGGATTTTCTAGCCATAGTAATATAAGTGAGGGGTTACTATTAGGTGGTGGTCATTCTCTCTTAAGGCTAAACACAGTGTAAAGGTTTTTATTAAAAAAAAAAAAAAAGCCTGACCTAAATCCCCTGAAAAAGATATATGTATCAATACTTTAGCTTTAAATACAGAGATTAAAGGAGCAGTATTTTTTTCTTAAATATTTTACTATTCATTTTTATTTTTACATTTACAGCACTCTCTAGAGATCAGATTTCAATTAGTTATCCTGTTGCATTTTGTGGAGATGAGTCGTGAGCAAACAGTTCTCCACAGAATGTGATAGAAACTGCTCAGTCACTTCCTGAAAGTTAAAACTGGCAAGAAGTAATGAAGCTTTTACTCTTTCTGACAATTTTACCCTTTCAGTGCCAGAGTTTTCATAAAATAGTTTACTGCTTCTATAATGCAAAAAAGCAATGTGTATAAAACACAAGGTCCATGTCACACCAGTGGGACACCAGGACAGTGGGAATTGTAGTTGCTGGTCTAAGCCAATGTTTCTTCTCCAGGGTGCCGTGGGCCTTTTTCTGTGCTATGGGCACATGCTTAGGTTCCCACTGTCTTTCTCGAAGGCTATGACAAAAATGTCAAGTTTGAGATTCTATTTGTATATTTGTGGAATCTTATGCTCGCTGTATTCTCTTTATTCCCTCTCTGGTTGTGGGACCTAAATATAACCATATATGTGCAACCCCCCCCCCCCCCCCATATTCTCTTGACATATGGCCTTCAAGATATCTGGGGTGCCCTGAAAATTCCATATTGTGTGTTAGGAGTGCCGTGAGCAAGATATGTTAAAACAGTGGTGGACAACATGATGCTCTCCAGTTCCTGCCAAGCTACAACACCCATTATTCCTTGCCAGGTGTTAGGAAATGAAGATCGATGTAGTCTGGTACCAGCAGAGGGGCTCACATTGTCCAACACTGTGCATTAAACAGAATATTTTAACACATTCTGAGGCATACTAGGGTTTTCTTGCTTAGGTTTTCTTCACATTGCTGCAAGCCTGACACAACCCGTAAGAGGCATTGCCTCTGGCCTGTTTCAAAATCCCACAGTATTCGTTACATTACATCATCAGTGTGTTTACTAGGATTTTGACCACTTGAATATGTGTCAAAATAAGTGTTCATACCAATTCTATTAGTGCTCTGTGTATATCTTTGGCGGTTAACCCTTTGAGTGCCAGAGGGATAAGCAGCACATTCCAGAGCAATCTGTTGCTACATCTTTGGCACTCAAAGGGTTAAGGGCCTTATGCAGAAGGCAAAAGATGAAAAGATCCTGGAGCATGCCAAATGTACCACAGCAAATAGCAATTTGCAATAATTTTAAAGGGAAAGTAGTACTTGGTTTTATTGTTCATATTTAAAAAAAAAAAAAAATGAAATGATGTAAGTCCTGTCACTTAAACATATAATTTAAGAGTTATAAGCTTCTAAAGTCCCCCCCCGCCCCTTTTACACACGTCCGCGCTCTAGCTGACAGATTGAGATCCAGGACCGGGCGACTCTTCAGCAGAGTCGAAATAGCTTTGTCTACAAAGAAATACTTCATTAGAATGGCCTAAAAAATGCCCTTCTAAACAAGTACTTCTTTGTAGATAATGCTATTTCGGCTCTGCTGAAGAGCCGCGTGGTCCCGGGACCAGGATCTTAGTCTGTCTGCTAGAGCGCTGACATGTGTAAAAGGGGCGGGGGGGACTTTAGAAGCTTATAACTCTTAATCTATACATGTTTGAGCGACGGGATTTGCGTCATTTATTTTTTTAATATGTACAATATTAACATTTCGTATTACTATCCCTTTAAAGGGATAGTAATGTTTCATAATAAAAACAGCTCTAATTAATCATCATAGTATTTGGACTTTGGAGAGTGTTATTTCAGTTCTGTCAGAGTTGTAGTTCAGGAGTAATTCAATGAAAGTGTCCCCCTCCCGCCCCTTTTACTGATGTAACACTTCTCAGCCAGAGCAGAAGGGAGGTGCCCAGGTAGATTGCACAGAGGGACAATCTTCAATTAAGATAAGGGAAAAACCTGAAAAGCTTGTCAAGGGGGGCAGGGCTTTCATTGTTCTCATATAAAGAAGATTGTCCCCTGCTGTTATCTGTCTGGTCTTACAACCAGATTCACATCTGAGAAGAGATGGCTTACACTAGGTAAAAGGGGCGGGGAGGGGAAACTTTGCTTGTGAATATCTCATAAACCATAAAGGTTTGAGAGATAAGACTTATATCGTTCATGTTTTTTTAATGCCTACAAAATAAAATAAAGTTAAAATGAAGTATTACTATCCCTTTAAATGCATTAGCTCCTTGAATGTTACAGAGCTCTCAAACAATGCAATGGAGACTTTTCTAACGTTCAAGGGGTTAAAGCCACATTTCAAACACTGGTAAAGAGTAGACGTATAACCTTTATGGTGGTGGTAGTTCGCTCAGTAGTTGTACCTCTGCTTTAAGGCCCTAAGACTCTGACGATCCATTGAGGTACACCCCATTGGCAAGAGGGAATACATTATGTATTCCTCCATCAGAAGATGTGGTGGTAACGGTTCACTTTTAAGACGCTGCATTTCAAACATTGTGCTGCTTCACACTGCTATAAGCATGTCGCCGTGATGAAAAGAGCGTCTTGAGAATCTCACCCTGCATAAAAGCGTGAGATTCTCATGTTGTGTCCTTAAATGGCGCTTCAACTCAACCTGCAGCATTGGGTTAAGCTACATACCGAACAAACATATCTAGGATTTTTAGTCCTTAGCTTGATATCTAGCTTAACCCTTGCCAGAGAAGTTCCCAATGATTGGGGACCTCTCTGGCACTGAAAGGGTTAACCATGCTACAATTTTAACGTCCAGTGTTGCTTGTCGTACCTTAGGTATGTGGGCAATGCTGCGGGTTGAGTTGAAGCTCTGTTTAAGGACGCAACATGACAATCATGTTTTTATGCAGGGTGAGATTCTCATTTTGCCCTTTTCATCACGGCAACATGCTTAATGCGGAGTGTGGCCACGCACTGTTTTAAAGAGAGAGTATTACTTCAAAATTACTATCCTTCATATCGTAGCCCTTAATAAACTGAGTTAAATGACACCAGCGGCATCTCTCAAACCTTTATGGTTTAAGAGATAGCCGCTTTCAAAGTTTCCTCTCCCCTGCTGTCAGCGTTCTGCTGCCAGCAGGAGAATCCGGTCTCTGAATCAAGCGGAGGCTCTTCAGCAGAGCCGATATCTCGTTATGGAAGGAAAAATGATTCATTGAAACAGTCTTCTACGTGTGCTTGGAGAGGAAACTTTGAAAGCAGCTATCTCTTAAACCATAAAGGTTTGAGAGATGCCACTGGTGTCATTTAACTCAGTTTATTAAGGGATACAATATGAGGGATAGTAATTTTGAAGTAATACTGTCCCTTTAAATGCAATGTTTTAAAAGAATACTGGTGGTAACCCGGAACAGCTGAAGAGGAGAAGAGGTGAAAATTGCCAGGCTGTGGTACAGAGCCCTACTGCAGCCTGTCCTGAAGTGACATCACGTTGTTAGATTTTATAAAGCCTGTGTCTCCATGAAAACCTCTTTACGTTTAAAAAAACAAAACAAAAAAAACTGATTTACCATTTATGGAGAAGCAAGATTTGAATAAGGACTTTAAAGAGGCAAGCTTTCATTGTCAAGACCATTTTAAAACACGCTTCCCTTTCTATCAGAAACAAAGCATTTAATATATGTAATTTGGCCAGGTCGACCCTAGACTAAATGTGACAGAAGTCAATCTGAACTTTGTTATGTGAAATACACTAGAAGCTGCATGTGCGTCCCAGTGTGTCTTCATGCTTCAGGCATTTAAATGCATTTAATGACTCTCATCCTGTCCCATGTATCCAGTGGCAGCATCAAACACACATGCCTCGTGTAATATTCATGAGAAAACAAAGCGAGATAGCAGATGTCTCATTGACAAGATTCTAAGCATCAAAAAAATATACGGATATGTTTCATTTGGCTGATGTAAATATCCTGCGACATTAGATGCCTTACAATAAAAACATTCCTATTTACATAGCACTGTTAGGGCATGTATCAAAGAAGAGGCCTTTTTACATGCTTCAGGCAAGAGAAAGACAGAGAGCTCTGTGTAAAAATCAAACCTTTTAACTTCTTCAGTACCGGAAAGATTATAATGCTAGAGGTCTCCAGCACATTGTGTGACAGTGCTGGTATCTAAGATAACAGAAAGTGTCTGTCTAATAGTAATTGTCTGCTTAACCCTTTAAACACCAGAGGGTTGCATACCCTTTCTGTTTCTTAGAGTTGAAGGGAAACTGTCATCTGGCAGGTCTGCTTACCTGGTAGCACACCTGCTGATTGGTTTGCAATGCATTGCATATCCCTCTGGTACTCAAAGGGTTATGTCAGGGCTGAATTGGGCGCCCTGGAGCACCGCCAGGGAAGTAGAACTGTGGTCTGAAAGACGACCCGCAGATTTCTCTGTTGCAGTTTCCCTTTCCCGTGCCATGCAGTTCCCAAGAAAGCCTTTATATCAGTCTTGAAAGCCTAACACAGTGGATCTATGGGGAGTGACCACACAAATCTGGCTCCACAGACTTCTGATTTGCATTCCTGCCGAGTGCGTCAGTTTTCTGAACCCCCCCCCCCCCCTCCAATGACTAGTGGGAGCTGCACAGAGCATCCCACTGGAGCAAACTTATCAATATGATAGGTGCATTTTAAAGGTAGTTTCTCCCCTCAGTTTTATTCCACAGAGGCTTACATCATAGGAAATTCCCTCAGCTGACAGTGTCATTAAGTCATAGAAAGATTAGATCAGAAATTTCCTTCTTTGTCATCTATCATGATGCCAAGTGTGTTTTAAGTGTTTTTCGAGGCCAAACCCACGGGAGTGTCATGTTCTGCTGAAACCCAGCTGTGCTTGGTAGTAATTTTTTTTTTTGGTAAGTTTTACTTAACCCTTTGCGTGCCATAGGGGTATGCAGCACATTGCTGTCTGGCACTCAAAGGGTTGGAGGGGAAATAGGAATAAGTAATTCTAATGGGTTTGATAATATCAGCCAGACATAACTTTTAAAAGGCAGGTGAGAGTTAGCAAAAGGGTTTAGGCATATAGATGTAAATATATTTGTATAAACTCCTCTTAATCCTTTGAGATGTGTTGCGTACCCCTCTAGCTTAAAAAGGGTTAAAAAAAAAAAAAAAAAAAAAAATCTAGCAGCCAAAAGTGACATTTAGGACCTTGAATTTTTCCAGCCCTAGTTTAACAAACACCTTCCCCACTGAGCAGATCTAGCTATCTGCCTTATTCTTTGCATTTGTTGTGTTGTAGTCTACTACTGGTTATTATTTACAGACAACTGCAGATACAATGCAGATCATTTTAGATATGTGACTTCAGATTGAGGGACACCTACCTATCTAAGGGCTGGAATACACAGTAAGTGAAAAGTGTTACCATTGGCACATATTCCTTTTGAATTATATGGAAAAAATTGTAGATGCATGAATATCACCTGCAATAGAATCCTGAGTCAAGAGCTACTTATTCCTAGGGTATATTTCCCCTTTAAAGTTATGCTAAAAAATACCCAGAGGTCTTTGCAGAGGAAAAGACTGAAATTAACCTAAATTAGTCATTGTGGGGTTTTGGCTGTCCTCTCGCTGCAGAATGAAACAGCGGGTAATACAATATGTTTTATTCCTTTTCATTTGTGGTTGAAGTTCTTCAAGTCATACTAATTTGGAGGAATGCCTGTTTATTGTAGGGTGTGAAAGCTTCCACAGTTGATGGCTGTAACCTGATTTTCCCCCCATTTTATTTTGTAAACTACAAATTACAGAGGTCGGTGGCCTCTTTAACCTTTCAAGGGCCAGAAAGGTATACAGCACATTATAAAAAAAAAAAAAAAGCACTTTATGCCCTTCTGGCCCTAAAGGGTTTTGGGGAGGGGGGAGATAGCTTTATGAAAGCAAACTAAGGATTTTAGGTTGAGGCAAAAGGGTGTGTGTGTACATAGGTTAACCCTTTGAGTGCCAGAGGAGCACACAGCGTATTGCTTTGCAATGCGTTGAATACCCTTCTGGCACTCAAAGGGTTAAGTTGACCAGTCTTCCCCTTTAACTGGGGACACACATGATATATGAAAATTGTAGGACTGTATTAATGTCAGATCAGCCATATAGTATGTATTTTTATGGGTGCCTCCACTGAAAAGGGAAGCCTAGATAGCATCAGCTAAATGCATACAAAATAGCAATATGTATCCCCTATCCTACCAGAGAAGCGCACAGCCTCTATCCTTTTCCTCTTTGAGTGCCAGAGAGGAATACAATGCATTGCTTTTTAATGCGTTGTACCCCTCTGGTGCTCAAAGAATTAACCCCTTGAACAAAAGCCAGGTTCCAATGTATTTTGGGGGTTAAGTTTGTAGTTCTCTCTCGGGACCTTAAGCACAAGAGGAGCAGTTCCTTTGGTTTAAGTGGGGCTTTTAACCCCTTGAATGTACTAGCATTTAAGGTGTTGATAGCCCCATGTAAATCTGGGCATTCACAGGGGCTGTCTACAAAAGTTTCATAAGTTGCGGGGCGATTGGATTATCAATCCAGCAACGAATGCACTGCATGATCTCTATCTGAGAGACTCTTATTTCCCTTGGAATGGATTCCCCACTGCGCTGAAAGGGTTAATCCTTGTTTCCCTTGGAATGGAGCCCACCCAGCGCTCAAAGGGTTAACCCCTTGAATAATAGAGTGGTTCCAATGCATTTTGGGGGTTAAGTTTTAGTTCTCTCTCTTGGGACCTTATGCACAAATCAATCTGGATCAGTTCTGGAGCAAACCAACTTTACCATAAGGGACAAATAAAATGTTCCTTTGATTTAAGTGGGGCTTTTAACCCATTAAATGTCCAACCATTTAAGGTGTTGAACTCCCCATGTAAATCTGGGAGTTTACGTGGCTGTCTACAAAAGTTTCATGAAGCTAGGGGGCGATTTGTACCACAAATGCACCACATGATCTCTGTATCTGAGAGACTCTTGTTTCCCTTGGAATGGAGCCCACCCTTTTTCTTTGTTTTGTTTCTTATTATTGTTATTTTATCACAAAATAAATACTTGAACAACAACAAATTTGCTGGAAGTTTGGGGAATTGTTATTTGTCCATAGCTGTGCAGTTTACTCCTTCCAGAATGTCTCCTCTTTCATTTTGTGCTTATTGCCTTTGTATAATGGCTATATCGGCAGAATTGTTGACCTTGGCACATCACTGAGTAGAGTAGATAGTAAATTGAACAGGATTATGTGGTGTGCTCACATGCTTTTAGACCACTTTTTTTCCTTCTTCTTAATCATACGATTACTACATTAAAGGGAAAGTAATATTTCACAATAAAGCAGCTCCAATTAATCTTCATAGTATTTGGGCCATGGAGAGTGTTATTTCATTACTGTCAGAGTTGTAGTTCAAGAGTAATTGAATGATAAATTATCCCCCTCCCACCCCTTTTACTCATGTAACACTTCTCACCTCAGAGCAGAAAGGTGGTGTTCAAGTGTACTACAGAGAGGGACAATCTTCAATTAAGATAAGGGAAAAACCTGAAAAATCTGTCAAGGGGGGCAGGGTTTTAATTGTTCCCACAGTAAGAAAATTGTCCCTTGCTGTGAGATGTCTTGTCTGTGGACCAGGTTCCACATCTGAGGTGAGCAGTGTTACATCAGTAAAAGGGGAGGGAGGGGGAAACTTTATCTTTCAATTACTCTTGAACTACAACTCTGACAATATTGAAATAACACTCTCCATGGCCCAAATACTATGAAGATTAATTGAAGCTGCTGTTTTTGTGAAACATTACTGTCTCTTTAAATGACTTTAAACAGAACTACTCCTTTCATACAAGCGACACCAGAGTGGTAATGCTGTGTGCGATCTATCAAATGTGATGCAAGGTAACATGATGGACCATGTTGTCTTTGACATGGACAGCTATCACCCTGTTGGCGCCAAAGTCCAGCATGCATCAACTTCCACAGGAATGCGGTAAAGTAGTGTGCAGGGTCTGTCTTGGCAGCATATGAGGTTTTGGCAGAACTTTCACACGAGCTGGACTGGAGGTTGAGATGCTCATAGCAACATCCAGAATGGCTGACCTACTTGAGAGTGGATGTACCACTATTTCCATCCAAGCCACCTATGTCTGTTGAAGAACAAGGCCACACAAAGCCATTCCTATACCAATATAGGAAAATGTTATACATTGATAGATAAAGGGCAACTAATACCAATATAGTGCTACTGGCAGCCACATACTTTTTTTTCTGTTTTCATAGGAACAAACTTGGTAAAACCTAACTGCTGTTTAACCCCTTGAAGTCAGTAGGGGTGTGCAATGCATTAAACACCCCTCTGATCCTTATGGGTTAAGATCTGAGGTTGATTGTGCTGTTTTCCTTAAGCAAGACAATCTGCTGACCTGTTCACTTCTCTGATTTCGGCATGGGCACTGTTTTTTTTTTTTTTTTTTTTTTTAAGTATTTGGTGCTACTTTAACCCCTTGTGTGCAAGAGATGTCTTCAAGCATGCAGCATCTGTTAAGAAAGAAAGACTGTGTCTCCCAAATCATTTAACAGTGGTCACTGCTGGAATTAATTCTGGTTTGCCATGATGGTACATATATATAATAGTCATGTTACAGGCAGAAATCTAGTGTGAGTAAACTGTTGCGTTGTTGATGAGTTTGGGGGGTTAAAGTCCTTCAAGTTCAAGTTTTCTTCACTCAAATCGATAAGTTTTCTTTCCAAATTCCATTATATTTCTCACTGGATGAATGCAACCTATGTACGTTGAACCCATTTGTCAGAAGTATCTAGATTGTTTTTAGCTAAACAAGGTATCCAATACTAGCTGCCAAAACACACTCAGGAGGCAAAGAATTCCACAACCTAACTATAAAATGTGTCACAACTGCCCAGTCTTCATACACACACACACGCACACATGAGCAGTTGACAATATCCAGATAACAGCACTTGAGGTACTAGCAGACTTTTATTTTCTCCTAATCAGTCTGGAATGATTGGCAAGCCTACTCGTGGGACCCCCAGATGTTGGCAACTTGATGTATTATGCAATGATTTCGTTTCAAAATCAGTGTCTTGCAACCAGTGGTCCTTAGGCCTGTGCAGTAACTGAACTGCTTTGTATGGCCCTGTACTTCAGTAAATGGCTTGGACTTAAATAGCAGTACATACCAGTCTAGGAAAGTAACCAAGCGGACCCTGGCTTTGACATATCTGAGAAGCACTGCTCTAGTGCAGTGGTAGTTGCTGGACCGCCTGCTTTAGTGTGCAGATTTGCACAGGGTCCCATAACAGACATCAAGCATTCCTGTTGCAGTATGTAGTGCCATGAATGACCTGTTGATGGTAAAAATCATCTGTGTGAATTGTATCATAATGTACAAACTATACTATTTTCAGTAGGCATATCCGATAAATAGAAAATCCTTATAAACCGATTAATCAGAAAATGGAATACTATAAAATAAATAATGATTTCAGGTCTTATTTTTAACCCTTTGAGTGTCAGAGGGGTACACAATGCATTACAATGCGTTGTGTACCCTTCTGTCACTCAAAGGGTAAAGGTTCCAATGCCACTGAGTGGATGATCGAGTCCACACCTTGCTAGAAGAATTACTGTTCCTTGGTCATAATGAACATCTGAGTCAGGGAGATGCTCAAGTAATCACCAAAATATTTCATGTTCTGTGAATGTCTCTCCCATCTGGTTTTAATCACTGCTACGGGACAGTATGTTTGTTAAGGCAGTTTCTGCAAAAAATGAAAATACCTTGTGTACAAAAACCTCATTTTGGACTCAGAATCCTTGTGTTAAATGTCCCAAGAATGGGGCCAGCTGATCATGTGGATTTCACAGAATGTGAGCCAGGCCTCATTAATTCAGCTCAGGATTAACACATCTCATCCATCACACCTCGACTAAATGCTTTTGCCTAGTGTTTTATGTTGATACACATTTACATTTCCAGTCCTGAGCTTCATGCAGTCGGTGCCTTGGGCAAGTGACTCATTAATGTTAAAAGCCCAACTTACATTTTACCCTGTTATAAGCCCTTTTCTGCTACAGGGAATGTCATTACTTTTGTGTGTTGTTTAATTTATTTCATTGCTACTCAGAAATGTGCCCTGTAAGAGCTAGAACAAAGAAAACTTTATACAGGAATGGAAAATCCCAGGGGCCAGGGCTACAAAAACTGAACTTCTGACTGCTAAATATTAACCCTTTGAATGCTGTGAGGTAAGCAATGCAATGCGTTGCAGTGTGTTGGATATCTATGTGGCACTGAAAGGGATAAAGATGTCTTATAGACATCTATGCAATTGGTACCCCTTTACTGGATCCTGACAGTCCTAGCTGTATAATAATTTTTGGTTAAATATATTTTTGTTCACCCCTGCTATAAAAGACAACTATTATACATTAGTTGTCCCATAGGCAGATCTGAAAAGAGACCCCTGTGTCTCCCTGAACAGGCTGATCTACATCATGCAGAGTTTCCTGTCCTCTGTGGCTCAGGTTCCCATAGAGTTATTGTATTGGGATTGAAAGACAGCCACAGTGATTGTATAGGGCATGCACATGTAACCCATGAGTTTGTGGCTAAGAGCCACAGACGTCTGGTTTGCTGTCCCGCTGAACTGACACTCTATTGCCAGCCCAAAGAGCTGATAGGAATTGTTGTGGAGCTGTGCAGGACTGCTCCCATGGAGAAAACTTGGTAAAATTGTGATCACGGCCCTTTAATGTGTTGAACCTTTGTTTGCCAGGGGGCTGGCAATGCTTTGGGCAATATTCGGATAGCAAAAGAGGAGCAATTCTGGAGCAAACCAGCTGCACCATAGGGAACAGTTAAAAATATCCACAGAGGACAATGCACTCGGCACCCCTCTGTTCTTTTCAGTGCCAGGAGTGTCGCAATTCATTGGACAACACTCTGACACTGAAAGGGTTAAATAGGCTTATGCTCTTTGCCTGCCCCAATTTGTGAAGGAAAAAAAAAGAACTGCCAGACGACAAAATCCATACAGGCCATTAGGATTTTCTGACTGTAGGAAGAGAAGTGTGGGATTATTAGGTAGTGGTAGTTCTCCTCGGATGGTTGATAGATCTCACATTGCTTTACAATGCTTTGAAGACCTCACTAGCATTCAAAAGGGTTAATATAACTTTGCAAGAAAAAATGTTTTTGTCGTGCAGGGGAATGTGACCCGTAGGGATATTACAGTTCGTTTGCACGGCGAGATCCAGATCAGCTAGATGTGTGATTGTGGGCTGAGTAAGGACGGCTTTTGTTTCTCAGGAATGAGCAGTCCTGGTATGCACAAGGGAGAGAAAATATCTCTTGAGCACATTACTCATTGGAGACTGTCTACTCTGTTAGGGCTACATTTCCTTCTAGACTATTACACATTCCTTAAACAAATACATCTGCTTGATATTCAGGGGAGGTTGCTTGATTATGCACAGCAGTACATGTGTTAAACTCTGTGTATGGGGAGTTAACTCCTCGGATGCTAGAATGGTCTTCAACAAAATGCAATTTTTATATATATATATATATATATATATATATATATATATATATATATATATATATATATATATATATATGTGTGTGTGTATGTATGTAATTGCATTATAGAGCTGATAGAAAACTCACACTGAAAATGTAGACTGCAGTTGTGGTCATTTTTCTATAAGCCTCATGCAGTGATGTTTTAACCCTTTGAGTGCCAGAGGTATCCAGTACATTGCAATATGCATTGGATACTTTTCTGACACGCAAAGGGTTAAAGGAACTTGAATACTTAAAAATGAAAGTATACCATCAGGGGTGAACAAACATGATGAAACCCTAGGAGCCAAAGGAAGTTTTTTTAGGAGCCATTTAGGAATTGTAGAAGCCTGTGATGAATATTAACTACCCCCTAAAATGGAAGAGCCAGAATTCAAATGTGTGGTCCTGGGCTCCCATGATTCTGGAATTTTCCAACCCTTTGACTTTATAATGTCAGGCTTCTAAAACCTAATCGGAATCTTGATTTTCTAAAGAATATGTTGACTGTCCTATACAGTAGACCTTTCATCCCAACAAATGTTGTCTTTCATTTAAACTTGTAAAAAATGCTTATGTTGTGCTATTACTTTGTTAAAAAAGGAAATACATTTTAAAATATTACCTGTTGACATTGCTTGTGGTAGAAGGATTCATGCAGGCAAGTATCTAATAGACTGGCATTCCCCTTCACATGACTGTGCCCAGAGAGCCTGCCTCCAAAAGAAGGGGTAGTGTCACAAGCGAAGGCTATAGGCCCTGCTGAGACAATGGGGAGAGTGTGGGAGTGAAAGGGTTAACAATACCAGACCCCTGGTTACCTGTTACTATTCCTAGCAACCACCAAATTAACCCCTTAAATCCCTCCTGCACCATCACCCCAGTACTACAATTCACTGCCACCACCAAGACTTTATATCTGGGTGTCTTAGGTTACCCCAAACACAATAGAATTACAGTATAAAATCACCTTAATAATCAGACATATGTAATTAACCCCTTAGTATCGTGTGCTACCTGAGCTTCCTTCAGAGTAGTGAGTTCATATTAGAGAACAAAGACGAGAGCTGATGAATTGAACATTTAATCTGAAAAAAAGGCTTCACAGTGCTGGTTACAAAAATACAGAAATAAAGGACATACAGAAATAGATTGGACATAAGCAAAACAGTCCATAAAATAAAATGGGAGAAACACAAGAAATCCTTAAGTACAATTACCGATGTTTTAAGAGTCCTCGCAGGAACTTCAGATGGTATTTCCCCCTTCAGTTGTTACAAAGAAATTTACCTTTTTTATCCACAAACCCATATTAAATAGGAGTCCACAGTTGCTTCTAAGAGGCCACACACCCTGGGTGTTACCTGGGTGGGTCAGGGGTTTGGCTTGACAGTTTACGGCCCACTCAATCAGACCTGTCAGGGATGTTACTGCAGAGTTCTATCTGAAAAGTCATAAGGCTTCCCAAAACATGCAACCCACAGCACACCTCTATAATGTTATAATAATTATATTCCTCATATCTGTGTTAATATCTGAACACCAAACATGCTGGGTCTAACTGGTTGCAAAGTGGATATTCTTGTAACTCATAGCAGGAACACCTCCCCCTGGCATGTTTGGTACCCACTAAAAGGGTGAAACCTGGGCATTCTGAATATATATTTATTTGTATTGAATCATTTTACACTATATATACATGTTTTCCCTATTTCAGGCTATTTGGGTGTCACCTGGATAAACTTGCCCCCCAGAGCAGATGGTCCAATATATAATATATTTTATGACACTGTTTTGCTCCGGTGATCTACTCATTCAGTTTCTGGTGATCTTATCTACTCGGCTAATTTTATGGCCTAGGACTGGTGCACTTTGAATAACATACAGGTCAGCAAACAAACAAATTATACAACCCAGAGGGCCAACTCATGCCTTGGCATGACAGGTAGGCTTAGAGAAGAAGATAGGCAGTGCTTCAGAGGGAGAGTGCTGCCAATCACTTTAACCCTTTGAGTGCTGGGGGTATGCAACACATTGAGTGCACAAGGGGTACGCATTGCAGAGCAAATGGTGAAATGTAAGCAAGATGGCAGCGTTTGACCTCTTGAATATGATGGAATCTGGTACATTTTAAGGCTGATGGAATATAAGTTTAAAATTATACAAGGTGCTTATGCATAATTACACCATAGAAAAATATGGGGGCTGATAGGATGGGGACAGGTCCACTACCGTCACACTGACGACACCAGTGCCTGATGGTGCATTGGTTATGATGTCTGTGCTGAAAGGTAAGCTGCTGAGCTATGTGACTTTTCATATGGGCAACTATCTCTTAACATGAACGCACCACAGAAGTCCAGTGAGCTGCACCTTTACTGCCCTATTGCAGGAACTCTGTTAGTATACAGCGAGATGCATGGTTGCTTATGGGGCTGCCTGCAGACTTTACATGGTCAACATTTGAGGAATCTCACTGCGACCCACGTTGGTGTCAGCCATTAGTGTTTGGCTCATGCTCATGTGGACTGGCTGTCTGCTACTCCCCTTCTGTGATGGGATGGAGGGGTAATGCAGGAAAAGGTGAGTGAAATGTAGTAGGAGGCTGTTGTATTTCTGTTTTTAGTGTGCAAAAGCCCTAATTGTGTTTGTGCAGCTTGTTATGATTGATGAACTATAGCAGTTAATTTATTGAGATATATATACACCCTCTAATATACAGAAGGGTTTTTCCTCTTATCACTGATATTTGTCCACCCCTGCTGTTAATTATGTTGTGAACTTTGGAGCCAAGCAGACGTTTTAGGAACCAACTAGGAGTTTTAGGAGTAAGCAAATGGATACATGTAGAGAGGTGTATATAAAATGCAGTGAATTTTTAGGAGCCCAGGCTTTCAGGATTCTAAGATTTTTTCCATCCAATGTTTTGCAGACAATACTGCCCTATCACTTCTGTGACACCCAACAGGATTGCTTATGCCAGTAGGGACATAAGGTCCTAAGAGTGAATAAATATGAAAGTTTAGACCTAAAGTAAGAAATACACTACCGTATTTTACCATCTGTACAAATGCATGGAGAGTAACTTGAAAATAGATGTCTTAACATCTGCAATGAGTTTGTATGTTTTCCCTGTGTTTGCGTGGGTTTCCTCCGGGTACTCCGGTTTCCTCCCACATTCCAAAAAACATACTGATAGGTGAATTTAGATTGTGAGCCCCAATGGGGACAGGAACCAATATGAGTGTAAAGCGCTGCGGAATCTGTGTGCGCTATATAAATAAAGGATTATTATTATTGTTAAAAAATAGCTGTGTCTAAAGATATCCTTATCCTTCCAATTTAGAGACCTGAACCCAGGCTACAGCACAGACATCTTGTCTGTGCTGCGTCTGCACTGTCAGTCCTGGTCTCCATTGAATAGGCTGCAGTGCACCATATGGTCACCGGAAGGGACTGACGGCGCAGGAGCACAGGCCGCACTAACCTGCCCGTCAGTCCCGAAATGGGAAGGATTACTTTAGACACAGCTATTTTTTTAATGGTAAGACATCTATTTTCAAGCTAGTCGCCATGCGTTTAATGAGTGCATGGTGACCTGGTATTACCTTAAAGTTCCGCTTTAACCCTTTGTATTCCAGAGGGGTGTGCAATGCGTTTCATACCCCTCTGGAATGAAAAGGTTTAAGTGTATATTAGTGCTCTTCAACAAATGCCCTTGAGGCCAACTAACAGGCCAGGGCCTGAGAATTTCTCTGTTTGAGATAGGTGATTGAATAACAATGACTGAGCTTTCTGATTGTCACCTGTGCTCCATCAGCAAATCGTTAACCCTTTGAATTCCAGAGGGGTTCTAATGCATTGCTTTGCCTGTTAGTGGTCCTCAGGGATCACTAACATTTGTGTGTTAGTAATTTCTTCAGCCCCTTTGCTGATTTGCAATACTTCTGAGAAATGTTTAACAGATGAGGAGCTATCCTGTGGTGGTTGGATTACACTAACTATCATCATTTTACCTTTTTAACTCCTTAATGACTGATGATGCGACAGGACCGTCATCGGTGGTTGTGCATTAAGGACCGGTGACGGCCTGGCACGTCATGGAATTCTCTGATCACAGAGTTGCTGCACGCCCGTCTATGATCACAGAATGCATTGCAATAAAAAAAAAATAATAAAAGAGTGGCCCTCTAGAGCTTTCCACCCCCTGATGGCTCGGTCGTTAACCCCTTAATGACCGGCTAATTGGCGCGGTCAGTTAAGGACCACGGAGCATTTTTTATTTTGCTCCATCCGCTTCCGGACTCCCCGAACGGCATGCAGCCGCGGGGGAGCCCGGAATTCCATGACGGTCGTAGTACATCATGGGTCGTTCAGTCAGATCGACCCTTGACGTACTATGACCGTCAAGGGTTGTTAAGGGGTTAAGGTGTAAAATGATTACAAGTGAAAGTAAAAGCAAAACAAAGCTGTAAACGCAGCCAGAACCTGGACATTGAGAAACTTACTGTAGGACATTTTTTTTTTTTTTGTTTGTTTCTTCCGCAGCAGACATATTTATATATTTTATGCAAATAAATAAAATTCCCAGCCTTAGAAATCTAATTTGCAACTAACATTCACAATAAGCATGTTAAATAGATGAACCAGTTTTGGAATTGGTCCAAAATTATTACAACTTCTGAATTGTTTATATTCTAAGGATTGGCACTTGATAAACTGATCTTGAGAGATTGCCCAACCAACCAGGACTCCTACCATTAGCTGGCTGGGAATAATCAGAATTGTAGTCCTCAACAGCCTGTTCATTTCAGATCTGTAAGTTTCTGCGTTTGTCTATTTTTATTGTTGTTATTTTTATTTAACCCCTTAACCCCTTAAGGACCACTGACGTGGCAGGACCATCACGCTGGTCCGGCACTTAAGGACCAGTGACGGTCCTGGCACGTCACATGCTTTTACTCACCGCGCTCCTACACTGAAGTTGATCGCTCCAAGACCGGAGCGATCTCTTCCAGTGCCCCGTTTGACGTGCCGCCCCACGTGATCAGTCACATGGGACGGCACGTCAAAGATTCCTGTGTGGTCCTTAAGGGACGGCACGCCCCGGGACCGCTGGTCCTTAAGGGGTTAAGGACCAACGCGATCCCATGTGGCCAGCACTTGCGGACCACGGGGCATGTTTTTTTTTTACTATGGCTTCCGGTTCAGGGCTTCCGGTGCGGCGTGCAGCCGCGCCGGGAGCCCTGAACTCCATGCCGTGCCAGGACCGTCATTGGTCCTTAAGTGCCGGACCGCCGTGATGGTCCTGGCACGGCAATGGTCCTTAAGGGGTTAAACTTCATATAAAAAAGCAGATTGATGCATTACATCAACATGGTATTACACTTAGGATATATCATAGATCTTTAACCCTTTGTGTGCCAGAGGGGTGCATGACATTTTATGGGGCTGTTCAAGTTGTAGTATTGCATTTTACTGTTTTGGAGGAATTTGAGTGCTTCTTTAGTCTTTGCTGGATGTGATTTCATTGTTGGCCTATGGGATATGTTTATTTGTATAGTTTTCACGCTGTAGCGTTGGGAAAGGAACTTTTAGACGTAAACAAACATTAAAACCAATATATTTTTTTACTGAAAACACTGAAAAGTTTTCACCTGTCAGTAAATAAGGAGATTTATTTGGTACCAAATTGTAGACAAAGAGTTGTGCATAGCAGAAAAATGTTCATATCCCAATTCTTGCATTTAAGTGTTTTGGGGTGGTTTTTCTTTTATGTGTTAATCCACATAACCCTTTGAATTCCAGAGGGGTATGCAACACATTTCTTTGCAATGCATTGCATACCCCTCTGACATTCAAAGGATAACTTTGATCCCAGAATTGATTCCATTATATCCAGATCACCATCATATAGCTGACCCTACCTTTGCAAAAGGCAGAACTTATAAAATGTAATGCAACAAATAAGGTATATTGATATACATTGTTTTTGTGGGGGGGTCATCATCCTTCACTGATCAAAGCAACAGGGGCAATGGGCCTTATGTATAAACGCAAACTGGGGCAATGGTAGGCTGACCAGATCTCACCTTTAACCGGGGACACATAGGAAATAACCATTTTCAGTACTTCACTGAAATCAATACAGTCCTGCAGTATGCATTTTTCCTATCTGTCCCCGGTTAAAGATGAGGTCTGGTCAGCCTCGGCCTTTTTATGTATAAAAGCAAACTGGGCCTAGGGACCTTTTTATGTACAAAAGCAAACTGGGCCTAGGGACCTTTTTATGTATAAAAGCAAACTGGGGCTAGGGACCTTTTTATGTATAAAAGCAAACTGGGGCTAGGGACCTTATTATGTATAAAAGCAAACTGGGGCTAGGGTCCTTATTACGTATAAAAACAAACTGGGGCTAGGGTCCTTATTACGTATAAAAACAAACTGGGGCTAGGGTCCTTATTACGTATAAAGGCAAACTGGGGTTTGGGACCTTATTACGTATAAAAGCAAACTGGGGCTAGGGACCTTATTACGTATAAAAGCAAACTGGGGCTAGGGTCCTTATTACGTATAAAAGCAAACTGGGGTTAGGGACCTTATTACGTATAAAGGCAAACTGGGGCTAGGGTCCTTATTACGTATAAAAACAAACTGGGGCTAGGGTCCTTATTACGTATAAAGGCAAACTGGGGTTTGGGACCTTATTACGTATAAAAGCAAACTGGGGCTAGGGACCTTATTACGTATAAAAACAAACTGGGGCTAGGGTCCTTATTACGTATAAAAGCAAACTGGGGCTAGGGTCCTTATTACGTATAAAGGCAAACTGGGGCTAGGGTCCTTATTACGTATAAAGGCAAACTGGGGTTAGGGACCTTATTACGTATAAAAGCAAACTGGGGCTAGGGACCTTATTACGTATAAAGGCAAACTGGGGCTAGGGACCTTATTACGTATAAAGGCAAACTGGGGCTAGGGTCCTTATTACGTATAAAGGCAAACTGGGGCTAGGGTCCTTATTACGTATAAAGGCAAACTGGGGTTAGGGACCTTATTACGTATAAAGACAAACTGGGGTTAGGGACCTTATTACGTATAAAAGCAAACTGGGGTTAGGGACCTTATTACGTATAAAAACAAACTGGGGTTAGGGACCTTATTACGTATAAAAGCAAACTGGGGTTAGGGACCTTATTACGTAAAAAAGCAAACTGGGGTTAGGGTCCTTATTACGTATAAAGGCAAACTGGGGCTAGGGACCTTATTACGTATAAAGGCAAACTGGGGCTAGGGACCTTATTACGTATAGAAACAAACTGGGGTTAGGGACCTTATTACGTATAAAAACAAACTGGGGCTAGGGACCTTATTACGTATAAAAACAAACTGGGGCTAGGGTCCTTATTACGTATAAAGGCAAACTGGGGCTAGGGACCTTATTACGTATAAAAACAAACTGGGGTTAGGGACCTTATTACGTATAAAGGCAAACTGGGGCTAGGGACCTTATTACGTATAAAGACAAACTGGGGCTAGGGACCTTATTATGTATAACTGTGTGCCTAGGGTAATCACTTTTACCAGATAAATCGAGGAAAAATCTGCACAGAGTTTAACCCTTGCAGAGCAATGCGTTCTGTACCCCTCTGGCACTCAAATGGTTAGTAGAAGAATCACAGTACTTTTTAATCCTTAGAGTGCCGGAGGGTTGTCCAACTCTGTCGCACTCATAGCATTATCAAAAAACACATTCAGAGTAGGTCTTGGGATCTAAAATAATATATAATAACCTAGAAAGAGGGAGGGTGCTGTGGAAGGTGATATATATAGGCTCTAGGGATAGTAGTTTTAGCCTTGGTTAGCATAGGATTGAAATTATAGTAACAAAATAACGCTGCATATCTCCGCTTTAGTCCACGGGGGCACATCAACAGGTTAGCTTTTCCATATATCACTTCTTAACCCTTTGAGTGCCAGAGGGGTACACACCGCATTGCGCAGCCCTCTGACACTCAAAGGGTTAATCACAGGTGAGTAATCAGTGGCCCATTCATTGTGTTTGATCTCCTTCTGCTAAATACAGAATATCCTGAAAACCTGATGTGCCCCAAGGACTGGAACTGAAAATTCCTAAAATAACTCCTAAATGATGGACAATTTTGAAAGCTTTTTGATAATCACCTAAGTTATTACAAGGTCTACTTTAAATTGCTATGCCCATGGATTGTTGTGTATAATTTCATATTTCTAAAATTAATGTTTTTCTGGAGGCATACGCTAGGTGAAGCTTGGATATCCGTAATACAGAGGCTTCTATTCATCATCCTTGGATTATGCTGTTCATTTTTTAGGCTAAAAAGATTTGGTCCTTTGTTCTCTCAGTATTAAATAGATTATTGTCTTTAGGAATGGTTCTGCTCTGAAATGCACTTTCATGGTAGTTGTCAATCTAGTCCACATTGCTCTCTTATCTGATCTCATGTGCAGTGGGTATAATGCCAGTTACACCAGGAATTAGCAAAAATCTTAAACATTTAGAAGCCAACTAGGTGTTTTAGGCGTTAGTAGGGTTGTACATGCATAGATTGGGCAAGAAAATCCCAGGTCTACTAGCCCAGGCATTTAAAATGTTGCTCCTGGCTCTTAAATGTTTGGGATCTCGGATATATTTCTATATAGGGGGTAGACAACATCTGGCTCTCCAGCTGCTGGGCATTACAAGGTACATTGTCCCCAAAACCTTGGCTAATTTGGTAATACGAGAGTTGTAGTACCTAACAGCTGGGGAGCCAAAGGTTGTCTACTCACTCATCTGCAGTGTATCAGGGATGGAAAAAAATCTAAGGAGCCTGGGAACCTATGCTGCTAATTTTTTAATATTTTTCCCCCAATGTCTAAATTTTGAAGGAGCTGTAAACTTTTTTTTTTTTTTTTAAATATGAAAACCTATATGCTGTAGAACTTTTCCTGCTGAGTAAAACAAGGGCACTCCCACTGCTGTCGACTGTTTTATTCAACAGTTATGAATGGTAATATATTCAGGAGGTGAATTGGAAGTGACTCTGCGGTTTCTGTCACATTCTGTAGAGAACTGTAGGTCACTGACTTTCCTTTCCATTAGAAAGTAACATAATTACAAATTGGAATCTGACCATTATTGGGCACTGCTAAAGTAAAAAACCATAAGTTTAAAGTGATAGTAATGTTTCATAGAAACAGCAGCTCTGATTAATCTTCATAGTATTTGAACCATATAGAGTGTTATTTCATTACTGTAAGCATTGTAGTTCAAGAGTAATTAAATGATAAAGTTTCCCCTCCCGCCCCTTTTACCTAGTGTAAGCCCCCACTCCTCAGATGTAGAATCCAGGCCATAGACCAGACAGCTCACATCAAGGGTAAATGTTCTTACAGTAAGAACAATGAAATCCATGCCCCCTCTTGACAGGTTTTTCAGCTTTTTCCCTTATCTTAATTGAAGATTGTCCCTCTCTGCAATCTGCTTGGACACTCGCTGCTGTTCTGAGCTGAGCAGTGTTACATCAGTAGAAGGGGCGGGAGGGGATACTTTATCATTCAATTACTCTTGAACTACAACCCTGACAGAATTGAAATAACACTTTCCAAGCCCCAAATACTATGAAGATTAATTAGTAACGTTTCATAATAAAAGCAGCTCTATCTCTTTAAACTGTAATAACTCTGGAAATATGCATCTTTCAGCAGTGGGAGTACCCTTATTTTACTCAACAGCAAATGCTCAACTCTATATATTTGCATTAAAAAAATGTCCTGTTCTTTTAATGGGTATTAAGATACATCTATGTAGATTCATCCCTTCCCTTCTCTTTGGCTCCTACGATTTTAATATTTTTCTCCACCCAAATCTATATACACGGATCTCTTCACTAGCTCCAAAAATTTCTGTCTGGCGCTTAAAGGGGAACTACCACCCCACACAATCTTTACCTTCACGAAGTCCCCATCTGGCTACTAGCTGCTTAGTAGCGCTAGTCACCAGAATAATTACCTTATATAATAGATTTCTCCTCTCTTCCATGGGTGACAGGCAGGACGGAGCGCAGACATCTTGCCATTGTGACCCAGTCCCAGCCGGAGCCAAATGGCTGCTAGCAACTCCTCCTAGACCCGGCTGGGACTGACAGTGCAGGCGCACCAGATGAGGTGAAGGTAAAGATTGTGTGGAGTGGTAGTTCCCCTTTAAATCTAATAAATGTTTGTTTATCCCTTAATAGATGTATGCCAAGTACTGCCAAGCTTTAGGAACCAGAAGTAACCTTTTAGAAGCTTAGGATCACAGGCTTCTAGCCTCTTTCTTCCCTGATTTCAGGGAATAAATGTATTTGGATGAGTTCAATATATTATCTCTCATGAGTAAGGCCTCTCTGCATGTATCATTCTAAACATGTGCATCACATTGTGTATATTTCCCCTCTCTGTATTGAGCCAGATAACATGATGGTGTATAAAATCTTTAAAATAGCAATATACATAAGGCTAGAATTTGGATATAGAAAGATTGATTTATAAACATATCTGCAGCAACGATAAATTAGCTTCCTGTAAATGTATTGCAAATGAATAATAGAAATACTGATACACAGGGCTTAACATTATTTAAAAAAAATGGATATGGGGGGTATCAGACTGGTGAAAACCAAAAGAGGGGGCAACGTGTCAAATTGTGGGAAACACTGGTTTAATCAGACGAGCCAGAGCTATTCTGATCAGTCCCACGTCTCCACTCACATTGTTTACATTCTTGAAGGAAAAGAAAGCATAACATAGAAATATTTAAAGATGGCATATGGAACCCATTAACCTTTTGAGTGCCAGAGGCTTGGGAACATGTACCTTGGAGGCCACACACATTTTCAGCATTTTGCTGTCCGTGTGTTCAGGTATGATTCTTATAGGTAGCTTTCTCATTTACATATGGAAAATGTATATACTTCATTTCAGTACACGTTTTCATGGTGCTATGCATGAAGTAAATATTGCATTGTGCAACAAACTGTTGTCATGAATACAAAAAATATGTTTATAATACACAGTTGTGAATTATACCCACATTTTAAGTAAAACTTTACTCCTTAAAGGGATAGTAATACTTCATTTTATCTTTATTTTATTTTGTAGGCATTAACCCCTTAACGACCCTTGACGGTCATAGTACGTCAAGGGTCGATTTGACTTAACGACCGATGACGCCGTTCGGGGAGTCCGAAACACAATGGAGCAATAAAAAAAAAAATTGCTCCGTGGTCGTTCAGTCGGGTCGCGGCGCGGATTCCCCGGTCCTTAAGGGGTTAAAAAAAACATGAAGAACGATATAAGTCTTATCTCTCAAACCTTTATGGTTTAAGAGATATTCACAAGCAAAGTTCCCCCTCCCGCCCCTTTTACCTAGTGTAAGCCATCTCTTCTCAGATGTGGAATGCAGTCCATAGACCAGACAGATAACAGAAGGGGACAATATTCTTACAGTGAGAACAATGAAATCCCTGCCCCCCTTGACCATTTTTTCAGGTTTTTCCCTTATCTTAATTGAAGATTGTCTCTCTCTGCAGTCTACCTGGGCACCTCCCTTCTGCTCTGGCTGAGCAGTGTTACATCAGTAAAAGGGGTGGGAGGGGGAAATTGTCATTGAATTACTCTAGAACTACAACTCTGACAGAACTGAAATAACACTCTCCAAAGCCCAAATACTATGATGATTAATTAGAGCTGCTTTTATTATGAAACATTACTATCCCTTTAAGGTGTACCAGGACCGTCACGGCTCTCTAGTGATGATCCTGGCACATCATGGAATTCAGGGCTCCATACGCGGCTGGACGCTGTTCGGGGAGCCCTGAATCCATTTGCAAAAAAAAAAAAAAAACGCCCCGTGGTCCTTAAGTGCTGGCCGTGCGGCTGCTCCTTAATCCCTTCGCGTCCGGAGACGTAGAGAGATCCTTAATCTTGTGAGACTAACGGGCAGGTTAGTGCAGTCTGCCCGCCTGCGCCATCAGTCCCTTCTGGTGCCATTCGGGCCAGTGCAGTGCATTTGTAGGAGACCGGGACTGACAGCGCAGGCTTGCAGACAAGATGTCTGTGCTGATACCTGGCTTCTGGTCTCTCAAGATTAAGGATTTCTCTATCATCCTGTTGTTGCGAGAGGTAAGAGAACTCTTATGAAGCTAGTCGCCACCTGCCTAATTATTGCAGGGTAACTTTACTGCGCATGGTAGTTCCGCTTTAAAAAATAGTGTTTGCAGAAAGGTTCCATAAATGTACATTAAAGTAAAAATTCACTGTGCAACATCTTAAGCATGCTTAGTGTAACAAACAAAAGTATAAAAAAATTCCACATATCTCCTGATTCTACGGCTACCCAAGATACACACACCGATGTCCTTCCCTAGGACCCAAATTGGTAACAGCACATAACAGAATTCTGAATTGCATTTTCATGAAGATTACATAAATAAACTTATGCTGGCCACTTTTCTTTTTTCTAATTACCTGTGGCTACCAGTATAACAAGACAGGGAAGCAGACAGTGTATGGGTACTTCTATGATTATAAGCGGGACAGTGGAGCAAGGCTGAGAAAGAAAATGCTGTATGTTGAAGTGGTTTCCAATGCATTCAAAGCAATACTTTTCACCCCCTGTGACGCACACTTTTTTTTTTCCTGACATCATTGGGGGAGGGGGATATCAGGACCCCTCCTGATGCTTCCTTAGTTTTGATCTCCTATCGAATCACAATAGATGAATGATACTGCAACCTGGAGCGCACTCACTGCCTTCCCTTACCGCCTTCACTCTCTCCTGAAATTCCGGATTGACTTGGAGGGCCTAGGTGGCTCGTTTGTTTCATGAAGATCCTCATACTGAACCAGCAAGTTCAGCGAATTCGCATTGAGAAGGGATGTAAGCATACCTGGGAACTTTCCATTGATGTCCTCCTGGAGGGGAGTCCTCTGGTGCAGCAAGTGGTGAGAATAATGACGCGAAGCATGTCGAAAAGGGGTGGGGCTTGATGCGTGGAGTGGGGAGAGGACTTAAAGGTGTGAGACAGAGCTCCAAAGAAGGCTGGGGAAGGAGTTACAATGGGGGAACAGCAGGAGTGGGTAGAGTTTCAGTAGAACCTCCCCACATCTGGAGGAGTCAGCCTCTGCCCGGAGACCCGGTAAAGCAGTGTCAAAACCGGAGTCTCCGGGGCAAATCTGGAGAGTTCCCAGGTATGGATGTAAGGAAGGCAGTGAGTACATTCCAGGTTACCAGTACTGATCTCCTGTTGTGATGGGATAGACAGTCAAGTACAGTCAATACCAGGAGGGGCATCAAGAGGGGTTGTTATGCCCCCCCCCCCCAACGAGGTCTGGATTTTTTATTTTTTTTAAACTGTTATTTATAGTGTGACATGCCTAGATCTTACACTATGTTCAATTTTACTACACTTTGCTCCTAAGGCCACATCTGAATTGTAACTTTTTTAATATCTGGTCCTGCAGTGTAGGTAGAGTCCTTCCCAGGTTCAAGCTGCTTCTTGCATAGGAAGTTCAATAAAAACTTATAAACACAATCTTGGAAAACTCTCACGAGGTTGGCCTTTCAAGCCCACTTTGCAAACCTTATGTACTTGACAGAGTTGGCACCCAATGGGTTAAGCAGCTCACTGGCACTTTCATTTTTGTAGACATGGCTGAACATCCTATAGGACAGGGATGGACAACCTTTGGCTGTCCAGCTGTTGAGGATTACAACTCCCATCATCCCCAACATCCTGTTGTAGGTCATCTAGTTTGTATTTAGACTGATACAGCTCTATTAAATGACTGGTTTTAACCCTTTGAGTACCAGAGGGTTACAGATGCGTTCCATACCCCTCTGGAACTCAAAGGGTTAAAAACTTCCATCCTGTCAGTAAATGTCAGTTCTTCCAAAATACTTTTTGGACACACAAAATATGCTCATTCCAGGCTGTAATAAAATCAAAGCAGCACTGTGGAATACATTTTTTCTCTCGTATGTATTCCTGGTGAAAGGTGAGGTCTTGACCGCCTAATCTAGACAGGGAAGGGATGGGTAGTGGGAGGCAGGGAATGATGGGAGTTGTAAATCCAGGAGCAGCTAGAAGGCCACAGCCCACCAATGAGGTAGGGCGTCAAGCTGAATACACTGGGACATATGTAAAAAGAATAAGTGGAGGAATTCTGCAGCAAATCAATTTAACCATATGAAACAAATAAAAAACAAAAACAAAACATTGATTTAACCTTTTGAGTGCCAGAGGAGCATGCAATGCATTGCACACCCCTCTGGCACTCAAAGGGTGGAATGAGGCTTTTATCCTCTGTAGCATTCAAAGGGTTAAAAGTTCCATCTAAATCAATGGGCACTTTGGGAACTTTTCTTTTTTACCCATTGATTTAAATGAGGCATTAAGTCCAGGAGATGCCTCCAGTGCATTGGTTAATGGTCTGTGAAGTAATATTAGATATTTGATTGATGAGCTTCACACTCGGGTCACTAGCTGAAGGATATAAAAAATGCTACATTTTTTTTCTTTTGGGTTCTGAAACATCGATTCCTTTGTCTGCCTAGCAGTTGTTTGTAGGAAATGTTACATTTCTTGGGCCAAACGTGTTCAGCTCATGTGTTTGAGAAGGAAAGATCTCTCTGCTGCCTGAAATTCCAATCTTCTTACCTCAGATGTCCCTTGTGAGGTTACACATCCAGCTTGTTTCAATGCCTTGGCTGAAACGTGATCATTTCATCCTCTCGTACATGTCATTTTTTTAGTACTTCCAGCTGTACAGGACTGGGAGGGAGAAATATAGCTTACAATTAATAGAAACCTTATGATTCTTTTTTTTCCTTAAAGGCTTTCCCTCTAGACATTATTTTAACTGTGGGAAGTGGCAAATCCACATATTTTATTGTGAAAAACAATTGTTTCTCTTTTCTGGAATGTGCTGGTTGATTTACTGCCCAAAATAAAAAAGGCTAGCATTGCTGGACACTGGTGGGGGTTAACCCTTTGAGTGCCAGGGTGGTGTGTAACGCATTGCACTTCGTCTCCCATTTTCCTTCAAAGGGTTAAATAAGCAGTGAGATGAGGGTAATTCTTTTATAGTGACACAGAGCACTACATAATGTGGAAATCTGGTTTGTATTCAGGTTTGTTTGCTATGGCTAGTATCCATTCTGAATTGGGATTTGTTCAATCTTTGCTGATCCTTTACCTAATTTGGTAGTTAGACTGCAGTCTCCTTACATGATACCTGCTCAGTTGACTGACACATCTGACCTTGGTACCAAGATTGCCGCTCAAAAACAAAAATTCTGACCTCTAAAGTTTTGTTATATACACCATGACAGGGACGCCAAAACTTTCCTGTGTTTGACACCTTGGATGATTGACGTCTCCAATGTATTTAGCATCCAGCGGATTAAATGACCTAGGTTATATGCATGTCGGTACCATGTAGTAGTACATGCATCACCTGTAAAAGGACTGTATTTGTTTTCTGAGGTATACTCGTTGGTTATAGCCAGGGATGCCATTACTACAGCAGTCTGAGGGGATTGTCCATAAAAGGAATAAAAAGGTAAACACCTTTCTGAATACAAGAGCTGAATTTAGTCATTATCTCCTAATTACAAAGAGTACAAACAGAATTAAATTAATGTTCACGTATGACCTTTTGCATGTGGATACCCATCTGGCATGCAAAGGGTTAACAATACATTGCAGAGCAATGCTTTAGATACCCTCTGGCACTCAAAGGGTTAATCCTTTGAGTGCCAGAGGGGTACGGAATGCATTGCTTTGCAGTGCATTCCATACTTCTCTGGCACTCAAAAGGTTAAAAAACAAGTTTAGAACTGTATATTGGGGATCTAACATATGAATAATTAATTACCTCCTCCTTTCCTTCCTCTGGTGTTTTCTACCCAAGGACAGTGAGGGAGAAATCAATCATTTACAAAGATATCTTTGAAGTGGGGTAAATGTTTAAAATAGTTAAAGGCAAGTTACCCCTCATTTGATATAGCGGGTTATCTTCTTTCCAAAACTGGATGTTTTACATACCTTTTCTTCATGTCTGTGTTTTGTTACAAATATTAATGCAGATATGAGCAGAGCTGTGTCCATAGGATGGTGTAGTAACAGCAGCACTGCAACATTTCAGACCACTGAGGTACTAAACCTATCAAAATTCAAGTCTGAGCTGCAATAATTTTTGAATAAAAATCTCTTAGCAGTGGGGGTTCCAATGTTCTCTTTGAGAGTATAAACCCTACTAAAAATATATATTTAGGGTTTACTTTAGATTGTAAGCTTTCGGGCAGGGACCTCACTTCCAATGTTTCACTTTACAAAGCACTTGTAACCCTTTATTGTCTAAACCCTTAAATTGTAAAGCACGGCATACACTTGTGGCCCTATGTAAATAAAAATATTAATTCATATAACCTACATAGTGTTACTATCCTTTTAAAGGACATTGTATAATAAGAGTTGTTTCTGTTTTGTGGGAGGACAACTTGTGGCCTCAGTTTGGCATTTTTAGAATTTATTCAACAGTATAATAAATCTATTATGTATATATTTTCATTGGTATGTGGCTAGTCACTGAATTGTTTATATGTGCATGTCTTCAGGACTAAATGAACTGCTCCATTTGTATACAAGTAACCTTTCAGTAAGATGTGACTCAAGCCTTTGTGTTCCACAGGGTTATGCAACACAGTGTACTATAAAGCATTGCAATGCAGAATGTGACCAGATTGTCATTTTAATCTGGGACATATAAATGTTTAATTGTGCAGGACTGTAGAATAACCAAGGAAGTCCTGCCGTATGTTTTATTAACCTACTACGTTAAAATGGCTATCTAATCCCATTAGCAATGCACAGCCATTTGGTACTGAAAGGGTTGAGCACACCTCATTCATTGCAAAGTGCAGACAGGATGACTGTAAAATCTCTGCTGGGATATGCAGAGCATTACCATAGAATGCCTGACTCCCATGTGACTCAGGATGCTGTCCTTTGCATAAACATGTGCTGAATGTGATATTCCTGAATTTCAATAGCTTTTACAGAGTACACACACAGGGAAATATTCAGGAAAACAGAGGAGCAATTCTGAAGCAAACTAGCTATCCCATAGCGCAGGACTCAAAATTTCCACTAGCCAATGGCGAGTGAAAATTCAGCCCTGGCGAGTAGAAATTCAGCCCTGGTTGGTATGTTATGTCTTGCAGTGGCGAGTAACTTTTCAGGTCTGGCTAGTAGCGAAGGACTTCCAATTTTAAGCCCTGCCATAGCGGACAGAGCCAACATTTCTAATTATTTAAAAGGGGATTTTTACCTCATGAATGCTAGAGAGGTTGCCAACATATTGCTTTGCAAGGGGTTAAATTCCTATCGCCATGCAAATTTTGCTAACATTCATTTTTCACCTATGGTGGCTCATTTGATTAACTGACTCTCTCTTAATCCAGGACATTGGTTGGAAACCTGGTTAGTTTCCTGTGTCTGCTGTTTGTGACCTTTAGGCAAGTCACTTTGACCTGTTTTCATCAAGTTGAAGAGATACAATTGTGGAGCAAATCAACTGCACCTTAGGGGGAGCATATAAAGTTCCCATTTATTTAACTGGGACCTCACAATGCTTTGGAGACCTTTTTAGCTTTCAGGGAATTAAAAGCGCCATTTAAATCAATGGGAATTTGGGTAATGTTTGATTTATCCCCTATGTGTTGTTTCTGCCCCAGAGTTGCACCTCCTTATAAATGGAGGGACCTGAGGGGTTAAGTCTTCTGCCTGGAAGAAATCTGATAGAAAGGAGACTGCTTGGTAAAAAGAATGCTGGCATATCTTGGTATTAACCCTTTGAATGCCAGAGGTTATGCAGTGAATTGCATATCAAAGCATTGCAGACCCCTTTGGCACTCAAAGGGTTAAAATAAATCCCTTACACCTCCAGCTGTTTTACTACAACTTTCATGACCAGCTGAGGGCGATGGGGGTTGTAGTTCAACAACAGCTGGAGGGCCACACTTTGCACATCCCTACATAGGCAGGCAAAGCAATATCTAGCCTTGTGGCCTGCCTCCGCTGCCAGCTCTTCCCCTCCATTATACTTGATCTCAGGTTTATCCCTTCTCTGTCACCTTGGTTATAATATTAACCCCTTGAAGACAGAGGGGAGTGTAAAGCATTGCTTTTCATTGTTTAAGAAAGTCTACTCGTCCTTGAAAAAAAAACTGTGCATTTATTTTAATAGCTCAGGCAAAAAGACTGGACTAGGAAGCCAAATACAGCAATAAATATTATGAAGAGAAATCTTTGTATATATTTCTCTTGAAGGCAAAGCCAATGCAAATACACATAGATATTATGTTCAACATTGGTATAAGTCCTTGGAGGGTCAGTGAGAAGAACTTGCCACACATCCCTCATGCACTCAGCAGATTAACCCTTTGAGTGCCAGAGAGGGGTCCAGTGAGACCTGCAGCATTGTTCTGTGCAGTTTTTTTTCTTTTTATCTCACCACTGTCCTGAAGACCAGGATGTTAGGATCCCTGGTGGCAGTGTGCTAAGCTAGAGTGCACCTAATTTAAATTTAAATTGAGCATACTGGTTACTATAGTAACCCGGGCTGATGTAGTCTCTGTATTGTGTGCACTGAAATGTGAAATTATTTTCACGGTACATTGTTTACAAACATTGTGAGGATGCATGCTTACAAACTTATTTAACCCTCTGAGTGCCAGAGAGGTAGCCAACGCATTTGTCTGCGCTCAATGGTTTAGGGAAGAATTATTTTGAATTAGGTTGTGCCATTTTTGGAGCAAACAACCCCCTGAGCCACACTCGCATTGAGCATTACATATAAAGGTGAAAATTAAATGTTTGTAGTTAACCAACTGCAAGGTATAGGGCAAGTACAAATTTCCCATCAGATGTTGGTTCGCAGGGGATTATGGGAATTGAGACCCAATGTACTGTCAGTTCTTTTTCTGGGTATACAGTGTTGGCTCCTGACATTTCCCCCATAGCACTGCAACAATATTCTTGCTTTAGTCTATTAAACATATGACTGTCGTTTCTTTTTATCAGGTCTTATGTCTTGTAGCTTACTTGATTTAATAGAGGCCAGGCTTTTTTATTTCTAGTAAGTGTGATAAACTGGTAAAAGTCAAATAAAGGCTCGTTGGTACCAAATTTATGTTGTAATACAGCATTATTCATCAAACATACATTTTTTGCTTTTTTCAAAATTACAGAACTGAATTTATGAAAATTAGACTAATTAGTCTCTGGAAAAATATCTAAATGTGCCAGTTGTATTTTTCACAAGTACGTCAGGAAATGGGAAGAACACACAGATAAGGATGTTGGGATCACAGAGTAATAGTGAAAGGCTCCAGATACAAGATTTCTATATATAACTTTTATTTTGGTGCAGGAAACACCCAGTTTCCTTGTCACTTGTTTGCTAGGTTGGAGAGTGTACATGACAGGGCACATCTTAATATCACAAACAAAACATAAGGGGCACTCCTTTTCCGTGTGGCTAACTCCAGTTCTTCCCAGTGATTGACTCTGTGTAGGAGATTCCCAGTGGTGACATTTCAGTATGGAATCATATGCACAATGAAAAGGCAAATCGGCTCTCTGTCGAACCAGCTGCACCATAGCGGACAAAGAAGTCTTCACTGATTGAAATGGGGCCACTGAATTCTAGAATGATCAACAGTGCTTTGCCTTGCAATGCATTGGAAACCTATCTAGTGCTCAAAGAGTTAAAAGCCCCATTTCACTTAGTAGGAATTTTAGGTCTTTTATTATGGTCCACTTATTCTTTGTGTGTTCAGAAAAATCAAACTCTGGTGCAAAGACTGTAAGGAATAAAATAACATGGATGCTGTAAGATTGCCATCCCCCCTACCCAAAACCCTTAAATCAAACTAAATAAAAAGACATACACAATTGAAAATGGTGGTAAGGCTGCAGCTTTATTTAAATAATAATTAATTTAACAACCCTTGTTAAACCATAAACACACACTTACCAGCCATCCCAGCCTGATAAGTTCACCATACTCAAAAACTTAGCTCCGCCCTAACAGCCAGGAGCTATCACCAAAAACCATTCTTTTTATGTTTTCTTAAATTTCCAAAACCCTCCAAGCTGCGGCAGACCATACCTCTTTTTTCTTTCTTTTTTCTTTAATATAAATAAATACATTCTCTTATACAATTAACATAAATAACATTCTATGTTCCAATATTTATACTTGACCCAACTAACAAACCAATTACCACTTACCAAAATCTTCTTAACTTGGGAGGGAGGAAGGGGGTAACACAGGATCAGCAACGCTCAAAGCTGGCACAGCAAGTGAATACAGCGGGAATCTCAGGTACTTATATACCCTATTTTCCCGCCCAGAACTGCTCGATAACGCAAGGCAAATGCCTCAGATCCAATCACAATTCCAGGTGGGAAAAGAGGGGAATTTTCTGGAACTTCTCAACAGGTTACTTTATAATTTAAAGGGGCCCTAACCTAATTTGTCTCCTGACACTTAACCTACCCTAATAAACTTGCCATTATTATTAAGTTTATTGACTACCTTGATAAAAAGGAAAAAAAAAAGGGGGGGCTCCCCCAGCTCCATGGATCCATACCCTAACAGTAAGGTCCCTTACATTCCCATTTATTTACATACATACGGCCCTGTGGGGGAGATTTATAAAACTGGCTGAAAAGTGTGCTAAATCTGAAGGTAGGATTTGTAACATTATGAGCGCCAGTTTTGGAAGTGATAACGTGTAGATGATGAGTTTAACCCATTGAGTGCCAGAGGGGCAAAGCAATGTGTTCCATACTCCTCTGGCACTCACAGGGTTAAGGAGAAATGTCGGTAATGCAAGTGAAAAACTTGACTCGGTGAATGTATTTTAAAAATAAAAAAAAACTTTAAAAAAAGTTGCAAAATGCGTTAGTTTTCTGACACAATTTTTGCAAAAGAAATGCCAACTATAACCTATTTTAATGGGTGCTGACGTTAATTCTTACCACATTTATAATCCTTACCACTTTTATGAAACTTCTTTTTTATGGGAAACATACCCACATATGTTTTCTGCTCTCACTTGACTGATGAAATGTACATTGATCTTTTTAATGAGAAGGACTACAGTACATTTTGGTGTAAAGCAGATTTTCTAGCGGTACATGGAATTGTTCGTTCCCATTGTGTTGTGTTACTGCTTTTCAAGTGGAGATAAGAGGATACAGTTTACACAGTACATGTGGAATGTGTTAGTTGCAAGAAATTCTTGTTTGCTCTGGGCCTAAAGAATAACTAACCTTTGGTCAGACTACAAGGCAACTCCTTCCCTGCAACCCCCTTCTGAAAACAATATGGAATATAGATTGTAATGGGCAGTGACCTGTGTGGATCACATAGGCAATTTTTTAAGGAACACAAACGGCTCCCCCATGTATCTTAATGTGGGCAGAAAATCCTAATAGCTGCTGTGAATCAATTCTTCATGAATTGCTTCCCCAAAAGAAATCTTTTACTAGTATTGGATGTCAAGTCCATGGAGGTAGGCAAGATTCCTTGTTCCTGGACCTCTAATTCCTCCCACTGAAGACTTCCGATGAATTCAGTGAGAGAGGTTTTGTATTCCTAAAGTGGAACTGAACAGGGGGCCTCTTTTCTGACCTGTTCTGCTCTCTTGTTGATCTGCAGGAGCTCGGCAGGTCTGATCCCAGGGGAGCAGATCTGCTGATCGGGCACTGCATACATTAGGGTAAGGCAAAATGAGGTCTTCCAGCTGTTGCTAGTCTACAACTTACATTATGCTCCAACAGAAATCTACATGATAATTCACATTGATTCAAAGGGTAACTTTCATTTCATGGGGTGGAAAAAATCCCAGGTGCCTCCTAGCCCAGGCATTAATCGATATATAATATATATAATAAAGCTAGCAAATGGTGCACAGCGTTGTCCATATGATTGTGCACGCCTTGCAGTTCGGGGATACGCTGCATCAGAGAGTATTGCTGCAGAGATTTTTCACAGGAGCTCTCCCCTGCCCACTCCTGTGAAAATCATCTCCCCTGATTCACTGCCTTCTACTGAACTCCACCCCTTTCCGCCCAGGGTGACACGGACATCAAACCATATACGGTTAGAATTAGATAGATATAGATAGATATAGATATCTTTGCTAAACAATTGCATTTTTTCTAACTTTGTGAATAAGGCCCTAATTACCTTGTTATTAAAACACAACTTGTATTGCCTTGTGCAGTGCCAGTGTGCTAGGACCATTTCAGGGGCACATATCAACTGTGGTATTATCAGAGTTATTTAATTCTCCTTGTGTTTTACATATTTCTTTATATACTGTCTTCATGTGGTTAACTTCATTCATGGCTCCTAAAATATGGTATTAATGCCAAATGATACCGGGCAAATTATTTGGCTGTTCAGAAGTTGCACAAATAATGCCTTGCTTCATACATCTTGTAATATGGAACAAAATAAGTCTATGCCTGTCTTGTCATTGTATCTCTACAAAAAATAAGATTCCTGCATAGCTGTTGCAAATTGTTCTGACATTTTTGCAGTTAATCATATATCTGGTGTTAATGCTAATCTGTGGTTGAAGTAGTACTAATGGCAGGAAACCCTGAATGTAAACTGTCTAATGATACAGGCCATGTGTCTCTAAAACCGCTATACAGATCTGATAGCTCAGGAGGGGATACTGATTTGCTCACCCAATCCTGCACCTGTTTATGCTGGGTTGGGTGAAGGCTTCTCTTCTCCTGGCTTGGATGACGACTGGCAATATGGTGCATGAGAAGGACAAACATCCCGAGTTCTCCATCCCATTATTTATAATATGATTGAGTGGAACAGGGATTTCAGCAGTGCGCACAGGTAGTAGTAATACTGTGTATGAGAAGTCATGACATTTGTCCTCCGACACCATATCACCCAGTTGCTGATCGATCCTGGAGAAGAGAGAGCCTTCATCACCCAACCTAGCATAAGTCATTGCTGGGTAGGATGAGTGGAATTGTTCCAGTTCCCACATTGCTGAAAGCTGTGTGAATGCAGTAAAGATGCTTTATGCTGAACCTTGGCACCCATGTGAAAGGCACCATGACACAGTAATGTACCTTACACAGTGGGAGATATCTCCAACACAGCATTGTAATATCACCCATGTGAAAAGAGCCTAATGCTAAAGCATGTTGTATGGTGGTGCGTCCCTCTTTACATGTTTCTGATGGTTGTGTTGTCAAATTGTACTGTATTTATTAAGCATCAATGACTTCCACCTTGTTGTTCAATCTTAAATGTTTGTTTTTTTGCCACTTCTACTACTGGTAAAAAAAAAAAAATGTGATTGATGTCAGACTGACAAGATTGTTCTTAAAGGGATTGTAATAAAAGTATATTTAATTCTGTAGGTATTAAAAAACAAAATGAACTCCACCCATTCCTATCTCTCAAACCTCTATGGTTTCAGAGATATAAGCTTTGAAAGTTCCCCTTTCCCTCCCCTTGTACTTACGTCAGCTTTCCATGTTAAGAGAAGGAGATCCCGTTCAACAGACCGTCCTGCTCTCTTCAGCAGAGTCGTAATCACGCTAGTTAGGCAGAAATACTTCATATGAACGGTCTACATGTGCCTAGTTTGCAAGCACACGTTGTAGACTGTTCAAATGAAGTATTTCTACCTAACTAGCGTGATTACGACTCTGCTGAAGAGAGCAGGACGGTCTGTTGAACGATATCTCCTCTTAAAGGGATAGTAATACTTCGTTTTATCTTTATTTTATTTTGTAGGCATTAAAAAAAAAACATGAATGATATAAGTCTTATCTCTCAAACCTTTATGGTTTAAGAGATATTCACAAGCAAAGTACCCCCTCCCTGTTCAGCCAGATAAGAAGGAAGATGCCCAGGTAGACTGCAGAGAGGGACAATCTTCAATTAAGGTAAGGGAAAAAGCTGAAAAACTTGTCAAGGGGGGAAGGGCTTTCATTGTTCTCATAGGAAGAAGATTGTCCCCTGCTGTTATCTGTCTGGTCTTACAACCTGATCCACATCTGAGAAGAGATGGCTTACACTAGGAAAAAGGAGCGGGAGGGGGAAACTTTGCTTGTGAATATCTCTTAAACCATAAAGGTTTGAGAGATAAGACTTATATAATTCTTCATGTTTTTTTAATGCCTACAAAATAAAATAAAGTTAAAACGAAGTATTACTATCCCTTTAACATGGAAAGCTGACGTAAGTACAAGGGGAGGGAAAGGGTAACTTTCAAAGCTTATTTCTCTGAAACCATAGAGGTTTGAGAGATAGGACTGGGTGGAATTCATTTTGTTTTTTAATACCTACAGAATTAAATATACTTTTATCAATGTATTACTATCCCTTTAAAGGGATAGTAATGTTTCAAAATAAATGCAGCTACAATTATTCTTCATAGTTTTTGGGCCATGTAGAGCAGTATTATCATTTTCTATTATGTGTAGTTCCAGAGTAATTGAATGATAACGTATCCCCCTCCCACCCCTTTTACCTAGTGTAAGCCACCTCCCCTCAGATGTGGAATCTGGTCGCTTGACTGGACAGCTCACAGCAAGGGACAATCTTTTTACTGTAAGCATAAGGAAAACCCTGCCCTCCCTTGTAATGCTAACAGAAGATTGCCCCTTGCTGTGATCCCTCGGACTGTCTTGCTGTGCAGATTTACATAGGTCAAAGGGGCGGGAAGGGGACACTTTATGATTCAATTACTCTGGAACTACACATAATAGAAAATGATAATAATGCTCTACATGGCCCAAAAACTATAAAGACTAATCAGAGCTACATTTATTTTGAAACATTACTATCCCTTTAATAGAAATTAGATTTATTGACAACTTCTTAAAGTGAACCTGTCATTTTGTAACAAATAGAGGATTTTAAATCTATCCTAAACCAGTTATTGTCAATGTTTTTTTCCTCTCAAGGCACCCCTATCACGCAGTCTGGAATTTCCAGGGCACCTCTAAAGTGATATGTCGTTTGTCAAGGGAGAATTAAATGTTACAGCTACACAGACAGTTAACCTTGGATTAACAAAAACGAACATATTTTGCATATCCATTTCTATAACTATACAACTGAAACTCTGTATTCACATTTGTTTTAAGGTCTTAATAGAAAAAAAAATGTGGACACCCTAAGTGAGTGTCTGTGCACTCCAAAATGCAGTGACACCATGGATGAGAATGGGCCATAAACAATTGTTTGAATTAGAAATGGCTAACAGAAATAAGATCCTACAAAATCACCTATTTGTTACAAAGTGACTTCCACTTTAAGATGTTCCAGGAGAAGAGATTGAGGGTCTCCACGGTTCTTCAGTCCATCAATGAATAATTGTTACAGTGATCTGATCACAGACATTTTTTTTTTTTTTTACTTTTTTTTGTGACCTAAAACATTTTTTTTCAGGAATGTTTGCCAACAAAACCGGTATATCCTGTTTTGATAAAGATATGCTAATCATCTGAGTGCAAGATAGAAATGCATATAGCTTGGTGATCCTTTTATTGCCCAGAGCCATTCTGAAGAGTTTTTTTCCCAAGAAATTCAGGTTCATTAAGAACATTAGCATTTTAACCCCTTGAGTACCAGAGAGGTATTGAAGACATTGCTCACCTCCCTGGTCCTCCAAGGGTTGGAGATAGTGTTTTTTTTTTCTCTTTCTTTTCATTAACCCCTTAACCCTTTGAGTGCCAGAGGGGTACGCAACACATTGCAAAGCAATGCTTTGCACACACCACTGGTCCTAAACAGGTCAATGGCCTATTCACAACAATTCTGGGGCGAACCAAAAGCTTCATAGGGGAGAAATAAAAATGTCCATAGATTTAAATGGGGGCTTTTATCCTCTTGAATGCTAGGGGGATCTCCAGTGTTTTTGTAAAGGGGTTAATGGCTTGTCATTTTTGAGGTAATTGAATTTCTTGCTCCTTGGCTGTGAAAGGGTTCATTCAGTTTTTTTTTTTTTTTTAGAATTAACCAGCCATATCACAAATTTACAACTCTGAACAGACTGGTATGCAGACCACGTGTGAGCCAAAAATTATTACATAGTGGAAAACTGATTGTCGAGCTGTGCTCTATGATTATACTGCTGATACCCTTATCAAGAAATTACCCAGAAACACCTGGCAGGTTTTGAGCTATACGTCACCTTTTGTGAGCATGTGGAATTTCCTGTTCTGAGCCACTCCCTGTGCAAACTCTTATCTGACCTAGGAGGAGGGGCCTGGGCTCCACAGACTAGCAAGCTTGATACTTTATCTTATCTTCGGTTAATATTACCCACACATAAATCCATATATCCAAGTCAGGGACTTAATTTATCCTAGAGTGAATGGAAGGAAGTTCTTACCATAATAAATGGAGGAAGGGCACGTACATGGTTTAGCAATCTTTTTTTCTTGGACTTACAAGGCCATAACCCTGTAGCGCAATGCTTTGGCATACTTTCTGGCACTCAGAGGGTTATATCTATTGTATGTACTTGACACACAACATCTCCTTTACTATTCCTAATGGAAACCCTTCTGAGGACCAGAGAGCTGTGCAAGCCTTGCAATATGTTGCACACCCACTGTGTTAAAGTGTTAGTAATGTCCAACAAAAAGTTTTTTGCATTTAGAAGAGCTTAAATGCAAAAAAAGTATCTCTCAAACCGCTATGGTTTAAGAGATACAGGCGTTTAAAGCTTGATTTCTCCTACTGACAGCTGTAAAGCTGTCAGCAGGAGATTCGTGTCGGTCGACACGGAGGCGCTTGTGAAGTGCCGCAATCTCGTTACTTACAAGGAATCTCTTCATTGGAATGGTCTAAAACGTGTGTCTGGTTTTCAAGCACATGTTTTAGACCATTCCAATGTCTTATCTAAGGGTAACAAATTCCCTTTAACCCCCTGAGTGCCAGTTCAGTGCACAACGCATTGAAAAGCAATGTGTTGTGTACCCTTCTGGCACTCAAAGTGCTACGTATGTTTGTGCTTCAGCTGACTGAACCGCTGATGGATGCTTCTTTAGCTCTCTGAATTAGGCCTTCAGTGCCACAGGAACATCTAGCAATTAACCCTTTGAGTGCCAGAGGGGTATGCAAAGCAATGCTTTGCATACCCCTCCTGCACTTAAAGGGTTAAGTGAACTAACACCACAATTCGTGTCTGCCATTCCAAAATGTAATTAACCAATTGAGTGGTAGAGGGCTATGTAAAACATTGTTGCACACTGTGCCTCATAACGCCTTTTGTAAGGATTAATGCAGTGAGTTGATTGGACCTATTTGTCAGACTAGTACAAATGAGTTAACACGGAGCAGTGTATCTGAGGCTTGGATTGATAGGATGGGATGTTTTTCACCTTTGAGTCAGTACTAGTGATTGCTTGGGTTTGGTTTGTTTTTCCCTAGATCAATATGGAGAAGCTTTAACAAAGGCCAGACCTGATGGACTTGCCTTCTTATCCTCAGTGATTATGTGCAAGTGTAAACAAGGGTATATTTCTGTATGAATTTTATCTCTTGTGGATTAGTTGAGTGCTTCTCTCCCCGTCTAGTATTTTTAACCTATTGAGAAGCAATGAGTTGGAGAACTCTAGCCTTCAAAGGGTTGGTATTGCTGTGTTCCTGTGTGTGGCAGCTGATTTGATATTGGATTGCTCCTCTATACCTTGCTGAATATGACTCAATGGGCCTTACATATTGGGTAAAGTGGAGAATTTTGGGCAACCCAACTGCATCACCGGGACCAATAAAAAGTCCCCTTGATTTAAACATGGGTTATAAAGGGGCAGTATTGGGTCAATACAAGACCATTTTAGGTCACTGCCCGTGACCCTAATGGTTTGAGAGATGAACGCTTCTAAAGTTGCCCTCTCCCTCCCACTTCCCCGTAGTCAGCATTCTAGCTGACTCAGGGAAATCCGGTCAGAGATCATCAGGCGGCTCTGCAGCAGAGCCGCAATCGCGTTAACTAAAAAAAAAAACTTTCACGGGGAGGGAGAGGGCAACTTTAGAAACGTTCATCTCTTAAACCATACAGGTTTGAGAGATGACACTGGGGGCAATACGTTTTTTATTTACTAGGGCTTTAATATAGGGATTTGTAATACTTAAGTATTACTATCCCTTTAAATACAATTACCGATATTTTATGGGTCATTGGGAACTTCTGATGGTATATCCCCCTTCAGTTGTTACAAAGAAATTCCCTGTTTTTATCCAAAAACCCATATTAAATAGGAGTCCACAGTTACTTCTAAGAGGCCAGACCCCCTGGGTGTTAGACCTGCTAGGGATGCTACTACAGAGTTCTACCTGAAAAATCCCAAAACATGCAACCCACAGCACACCTCTATAATAATAATCATATTCCTTATATCTGAGTGAATATCTGAACACCAAACATGCTGGGTCTAACTGGTTGCAAAGTGGCTATTCTTGTAACTCATAGCAGGAACACCTCCCTCTGGCATGTTTGGTACCCACCACAAGGGTAAAACCTGGGCATTCTGAATATATAGTTGTATTGAACCATTTTACACTATATATACATGTTCTCCCTATTTCATAATATTTGACTGTCCTCTGGATAAACCCCATCAGAGCAGAGGGTCCAGTATAGTTTATGACACTCTGTTCTGCTCCGGTGATCTACTCATTCCGTTTCTGGTGATATCTACTCTGCTAATTTTTATGGCCTAGGACTGGTGCACTTTGAATAACATACAGGTCAGCAAACAAACAAACAAATTATACAAGCCAGAGGGCCAGTTCATGCCTTGGCATAACAGGGGCATATGCACAAAAATTTAGTCCAAGAGTAGGCAACCATTGGCTCTCAAACTGTTGGGGACTTAAAGGGTTAGTTTTGGTTAATATTAAAAAAGTATATATATTATATATATGTACTATAAAAGAGAAACATGGTTATGTGACTATGAATTCTCTGGATGTGCCTTACACACCCCAGGGTGGGTGCAAGGAGGAGATATGCATATCTTCTCCAATCAGCCTGAGCACGACATACAGCCGAAGGCCCCCTGTCCACCCTACTCAAAATCTCTGTGAATTCCACAAAATCTCTGCAAATTACACACTGTTTAACTTTACACATCTCCCTAATCTTACATACAACGCTTGATTTTGACAGCAGTGTGTAGCGGTCAGAAGGAGAAAGAGGTCTCTCCTCTACCTCTTTTAGCTTTATTAATGGCGACCCATTGAGGACCCAAACGGAAAACTTATAGGGCGGCCACTGTCTGGACACCCCAGGAAGACCATTCAGGTACCCACACTGCCCACCCAGCTGACATTCAGAATCGGTCATTAACCCTTTGACTGTTAGCCTTGTGGTGCAATCCGTCACATCGAGATATATATACAAAAACAAATGTAGTGTCCTGCTGTACCTCACTGACAGTCACTCAGTCTGGCAGACCGTAAGGTGGAGTACCACTTACGGTGTACACCCAAATAAATTCAGTACATTTCCTTTCACTTGACCTAGCCAGAGCATTGCTTTCTGCCTGTCAGGTGATAAGGCAGTGGTTTTCAATCTTTTTTGTTCGGGGCACCCCTAACACATAATCTAGATCATTCGGGGCACCCTTAACATATTTAAGGTACTTTATCAAGGGCATAATGAAGGGTACAATATATAAATATACAGTTATTATTAGGTCTTACAATCATAGTAACAAAACTAAACATATTGTGCAGAACAATTTCTATTAATCTTTATTTAAAAGTCCATTTTTGTTAGTCTTCATAGAAAATGTGTGGCACCCCAAGATGATATCCGTGGCACACCAAAGTGCCACGGCACCCTGGTTGAGAATCACTGTGATAAGGGATCCTACTATCGCTTGCTTTACTGGGGAGTTCAGAAGATCTTATCCACTCACTTCCCACTACCACAGAGTCAGTCATCAACATGGTGTATACTATGGTGAGATGGGATGCAGCAGGTATCCAAGTTGCCATGATCCACCAGCCATCAGCATCTTCAAGCTGCCACATAGCATGTTCAAATGAAAACATTCTTAACTCTTTCAGCTCTAGAGGAGGTATGAAAGGGTCAAAACTGAATAAAATCAACCATTTTTTAGTCAAACAAGATTCTGCAACTAATGCTAAAGTTTCTACTTTTATTGTGCGTTGCAGTCCAGGCGTGTTACATATACGCTATATATATATAATACAGTAGGAATGTGTCCATGGTGTTGTACCTCTGTTTATGTTCTTTTTCTTTCTGGACTTCTGTGTTTTCTTCTTGATTATATATGAATTGCAAGGCCTGTGTTTGTGAACTGCATTAGTACATCTTTAAATCATTTGTTAATTTTGTAAGTCTGTATTAATGCAGTTCAGTACGACAGCCCTTGCAATACATATACATACGTAATGAATAAGAAACGATCCAAACCAGAAAAACAACAACACAGACATACATACGGGCAATGCTGTCACCTCATTGCTAGAATTACACTTTACGTAAGTAAATACGATTGCAACAAAAAATGACAGATGGGCAACGCTGTCCCACACTGCTAGTTTATATATTTATTTACATTGCAGGGTTTATCTTGGTGAGTAGAACCAGGATTATGCCCACTGTATAGAGATGCTATATTCAAAGATTATTGTAGCTCAGACTTGCACTTTTTGGGTACAGTACTTCCATGGCCTGAAAGTTTATGGTGTAGCTTTTCAACAGCATCCTATGAAAGGCTTTAATTGACAATAAACGTCCATAGGATGATGTAGCAACAGCACCACTGTACAATTTCAGGCTGTTGATGTACTGTACATAAAAAGTGCAAATTTGAGCTGCACAGCTGAACAGTAAGAGTAAACTCATTTTACGCCACAGGCTAAACTCTGTAATGTATATATTCTCTCAGTATTAAGAGTTATCCCTTTAAACTGATGGGAATTTTATTTCCCATCAGCTGGGAGCCAAGGGTTGTTTAACCCTGATCTAGTCAGTGTGAGGTGCTACTGGATTTCACGGATGTGAAAATACATGTTTAGTAACTGTTCCTAGAGTGGATAATTGCCTCTGGCTGCTCAGACACTTGGCATTTGACTAAATACTTCAAACACTGCTGTGAATTCCTGCTTTGCACACCACCTAACAGGAATTCACTTTCCTATTACCATTTCATATTAAAGTCTTTTTCAGTGGAAATCTGATTAATACCATTTTTTTTTTAAATGTATATTTAGGGGAAAAAATCTCTTAACTCTTTGAGTATGGGGGGGTGATGTAAGTTCAACGTACTGCATCTCCAAATGGCTGTAACTGCTCCACTGTACAATTTCAGGCCACTGTGATATTGCACCTAAAGAATTCAACTTGGAGCTGTAATAACTTTTGAATAAAACACCTTTCAACAGTGGAAGTACTCTTGTTTTACTCAGGGGGATAAACCCTACAACATTTTTTTTTACATTTTTAAGTATTACTATCCCTTTAAGTAGGTGGAAAGAAAACTGTGCTGATCAGAGCTGTTTCTAGAGCTCTACAAGTGCCATCGTACTGGGTGCCATCCAAAGGGGTGTGCCAGTGTCTCGTCCCTCAAACAGTCACCAGAGCTCAAGAAATTCAGGGTAGCTTTTTTGTAAAAAAAACAAAACAAAAAAAAAAAAAAACTGGAGGCCCAAGGGAGAGTTTAATATCAACATCCAGATCTACATGCTACAGTAGTGCTCCCTGTTCAATATGTCTCCTGCGCTCCCCATACAATCTGAGCTCCTTCCCATGTGTGCCTTCATCTGTTACTGAGCTGGATGGAGATCAGCTCAATGAAAGGACACAAGTCAGATGCTCCAATCGGAAAGGGAGCATGGGACACAAAGGAGCTCAGTTTGCACAGGGAGCACAGAGTGATCAATATTGTTTTTCAATCTTTCATAACCTCCCCCTATTTACCGAAAGGTGGGTGCGGTTCTGTGGCTACCAATGGAACAATACTGGGGTGCCAGACATCGTATGTCAGATTCTAACAATGGAACAAAAATGGGCAAACATACATTATATGTGTGGTTATGTGGCTGACATCTGTGGGTTTGTGGCTACTGGCTATCAGTGGACAATGAAACAAGGCTCCGGTGTCAGTATATCACTGATTTTGTGACTTCCATTGAACAGCTGACCAAAGCTGGGGTATCAGACAATGTAAGCGTGATTCTGTAGCTACCACTTGACCGTGGAACAAGGCTGAGGTGTTTGACAGTTTGTGTGACTCTTTGGCTACTGGTGGGATGGTAGAGTGGAATGGTAGTGTGTTTTGGTTCCATCACAGAAAGAAAGAAAGTTTAGTCTGGTTCAGTGTTTTACAAATCTATCCTTATTGATTCCTCATTGTTATGTATCTAAGCTTGCACTGCTTGACTACCATGAGTCAATCAGTGGCTCGTTCATTTAATTAAGGAGACTGGTAGAGTAAAAATTATACCTTTATTAGCTGATTGTCTCTAGAATGCAAGCTTTCAAGACAACTGGCTCTCTCTTTCAGGCATAATATGAATGAAGGCTGATACACAGTACATGACAGGTTAACCCCTTAAGGACTACATGATGTACTATGACTGTCATGGTCCTTAACTACTTAAGGACCAGTGACAGTCATAGTACGTCACGTACTTCATACTTACAGTGTTCCACCAGGAGCGCTGTAAATAAAAATGAGGCCTAAAATTGACCGTTCCAAGACTGGAGCGATCTCTTTCAGGCCCCAAAGCGTTGCGCCGATACACGCAACAGGTCACGTGTACCGGCGTGTTGTCAAGGATCAAAGTGGTCCTTATGGGACGGAAATGTCCCAGGACCGCTGGTACTTAAGGGGTTAAACACTTATACAAATTATTTTTACATCTAAATTCCAAGGCAGTGGATATTCTTATCAGTATTGTCTATAATTCATTCCCAAGGCTCCAGTAGTGTCTTTGTAGTTGATTAAATGATACAAATAAGATTTATTATCTTGATTCTCCAGTGAATTTTAGTCTGTTCAGGCTACAGTTCAGAGTGTTAAAATTGGTTATTAATTTATATTTTTATTATTTTTTCTCTGTGTCCTAAAATTTCTCATCAATACAGTCCCCTTGAGATCTTTAATGCTGTGATCATTTTTGTAAAAATGCTGACTGACTGGTATGTATCTTTTGTTGTTCACTCTGCACCTATGAGAATTCATCTTGTGGTTTGTCCTGTCTCACCTACATTTGGTCCTGCTTGGGACATTTCACACACATAATGAGGTAGGGAACATTAGGTGAGCCACAGGAGAATTTGACCTTGCTCTTGTAGTTTTGGTGGTAATGTGCCCATACCATATTTCCATGTGGACCATGGCAAGGAATTTGTCACATTATTCCGCACAATAAACATATTTTGGGCCCTTTGGGTGTCAGGGGTGCACAACTTATTGCAAGTGGTGGGTTGTACTCCCGCCTGGTGCTTGGAGGGTTAACCCATACATTCTATAGACTTAGCCATCTATGGCTTAAGGCTAAAATTCACTGGAGCATTTGCTAAACAAAATACACCAGGTATTGGCAGTTTAAATTGATGCACTTAATAAGACTAAAGGCTGTGTGGGTAGCAGATCCACTTTATATTAGAATAGAGTCAGTGAGACCCTTCCCTTTTCTTTATTAAATCTTTAAGCAATGGACAGGTGCCCAGTGCATTACAAAGCAATGTGTTGGACACCCCTCTAGCTCTTAAATATTTAACTGTCAGCTTGTGGGTTATGAACAATGAGGCAACAGCTTCCTGGTGCTGCAAACAAATAGTTTTTCCTCTCTTTCCCAGTCATGTGAAGACCTGAGTTCTTCTGGTGGAGAAATCCACCTTGGGTCTGTGCCAGCAAGTTATTCAAACTTGCTCCGGGACTTTAAATATATTTGTGTCTGTGTTATTCACACTGGCTCCAGACTATGTTGGGCGGTGGGTGCAAGATATTTCCCCATTGCCCCTGTAGGTTCCAGTAAAGCCCATGATATTTGGTCAGTATGTGTATAAAACTTGTAATTTTGATGTCCAACTGTACAGGGTTGCAGAATACATTGCTAAATTGGAAACGAGATAAATAATTTTTGTGCGTTACAAATAAATTATGGTAATTATTTATATCACGGTGTAAATTACATACGTTCTGCTATTGAAAGTGCTGAACAAAAGCATTTACAAAGATGATGAATTATTAGACATTCAGATATTTGTGTTGCATAACTCTCTAGCAGTTGCTTTCATTTTAATATGAATCATTCTAATAAAACCAGCTTATCCGCTATATTCATGCAATCCTTTTAATTCTTGTATACAACTGAGAGAACCTCAGACTTGAGAACATTTGTTGGGATGTTCCGGCAATAATTCTAGTTTCTACAAGAACTCTTCTCTGCCATATAGGTCTGATTTTCTGCGTTATAGGGATAGCAATTCTTAATACGTAAAAAAAAATATTGTAATGTTTATCCCCATGAGTAAAATAAGGGTATTCCCACTGCTGAAAGGTGTTTTATTCAAAAGTTATTACAGCTCAAAGTTGACCTTTTTTTTTTTTTTTTTTTTTTTAGGTGCCGTATCACAGTGACCTGAAATTATACAGTGGCGCTGTTGCTACACCATCCTATGGACCGCTCTGGTCAGTAGATCATACGTTTCCATAGGATGGTGTATAAACAGCGCCACTGTACGATTTCAGGCCACTGAGATACCGCAACTAAAAAATTCAAGTTTCTGTAAAAACTGTTGAATAAAACACCTTACAGCATTGAGAGTTCCCTTGTTTTACTCAGGGGAATAATCCCTACAACATGCTTTTTTAAGTATTACTATTCCTTTAACCCTTTGAGTTCCAGAGGACTGGCACTCAAAGGGTTTAAAGAAAGACATACTAAAATACAGCTTGCTCTCATATATAGTAACTGCCCCATATCTATATTTGTTACTGTACCTTGATGGAATATAAGCTATGATATTGAAATAACTATATTTCAGCAGACTGGTGTATTCCATTTTATTTTGCACACCTCCTTCCTGTTGTGTCTTACACACTGGCGCACAGGAATGCAAATGAAAATCCCTTCCTCTAGTCTGAGAAACAACACATGCGTTTTCATGTGCGCTCACAAACTTCAGTGACATGCCAAGACAGTTAACGTTCGGATACCTGTGATGATCCTGGCACGTCACATGTCATTAAGGTGTTAAAGGAACATTAACACCTAATAACTTCCCACTTATGGCCAAAAAATCCTAATGGTCCCTATTCATTTTGCCATTCAATCAGTCTAGGACAGAGGTTCTCAACCCGTGCCCTCAGTGGCCACTAACAGGCCAGGACTTAGGAATTTCCCTGCTAGAGCACAGGTGTGTTAATCAGAGGCTCATTCACATTGATTAACTCACCTGTGCTCTAACAAGTAAATCATCAAATCCTGGCCTGTCAGTAACCACTGAGGGCTTTGGTTGAGAACCACCACTGGTCTAGGATGTCATGTCAGTGGAGGCTGACAAATATAATTGTGTGTGTGTGTGTATAAATATATATATATATATATATATATATATATATATTAATCATTGGCTGCTCATGTACTTTGCTGCCTGCTTCAATTAAAAAAATAAAATAAAAATATATATAATAGAAAACAAACGGTCATGTCCTGGACCTGACATCCAGGACTCACTGAAGATGTTAAAGGGGAACTACCACCCCGCAATAACTTTACATGAATTCAGTCTTCATCTGGCGACTAGCTGCTTAGTAGCGCAGGCGCACGGACGTCACTATGACGAGATGTCCGTGCTTCCTGTTACTGTGAGCCTCCGAAAAACTGGAAAATCTTTGAAACTAGGTAATATTTCTGGCGACTAGCGCTACTAAGCAGCTAGTCGCCAGATGAAGAATTAATTAATGTAAAGTTATTGCGGGGTGGTAGTTCCATTTTAACTACTGAATTCACTGGGAGTCATTATCAGAATAGGTTTGTTCTCATTTAAAACCCTTTGAGTGCCATTGTGAAGCACTGTGTTAACAGAACATATCGCAACACCCTGCATTGCTACATATCGATGCAGTGTCTGCGCAGAGATGTACAAATAGCTTGCCAACAGCATACTGCATATACAGCTGTTAGGGGAAAATAGGAAATTGGCAACATATAGTTAATGGTTAACAATATCAGCCTATAATCGTTAGGGGGAAGGAAACTTACTAACAGAGTGATAGTAAAGATAATTCTATCCAGATATTTCCCCCACCAGAGACTCCATGATCTGCAATGTCTGCAAAGCTAAATTCACTAGTTTGAAGAGTAAGTTTGAAAAAGAAGGCATAACGCTGGCGTTACATTAGTGCTATAACAGTGGAGAACGCTGTGAGATGTGACTGACCTCTTACAACCACAAATACAATCATATTAGAGAAAACTCTGTCCGGGTACCGAAATAAGCACCGATAAGTCACATTGCAGCGCCTGCTGGGAGACTGTCTAAAACAACATGAGGCATTGCATTGGATACTCTTCTGGCACGCAAAGGGTTAAACAAGCATACATGTACACTTTCTATCTGAGATATGCATTTAGAATTCAAGGAGTTAGAAGCATTGTTTAAAGCGGAACTTTCAATCATTAAATATATGGCGACTAGCTTGATAATGTGTATATTACCTGTCAAAAGTGGCAGAATCTAAAATCTTTAATCTTCCGAGACTAACGGACAGGTTAGTACAGTCTGATAGGTAATACACGTATTATCAAGCTAGTCGCCATATGTTTAATGATTGAAGGGCAACTTATTAATACGTGAAAGTTCCGCTTTAAATCAATTAGAATTCTCAATTAATGACTTGTGCTGTTGGTTTCTCCCAGAAATATTCCCAGGGGTTATTCACTAAGGCGTGACAACGAGGTAATGAATTGGAGATAAATTCACCAAAGAAGTCGCTTCTCCAGTTCTATGTTGTTCTATGGAGCCGATGCACTAAAATCTCCAAGATTTTAGAAATCTTAGTGCGTTGGCTCCATATAATATAATACGTTTGCCTAATTTTTCTTATTTACCGTAGTACTCCTGTGAACCACTCATTGGTTGTGAGACTTAAATGTGTTTTCATTTTACGTTGCCGTCTGTATATGATATTTACAGTTAGTCTGCTACTGATTATCAGCTGGAATTAAAACCACTTCATGTGACAACATAAGAGGTACACGAGGTTACTCTTATGAATAACAGAATTGTTTGAATCTGACCTCTTCCTACTGATGATTACTGACTGCAAATCCTGCATACTACAGTATCATGACATCCTGATACCTACCAGTCTAGTCAACAGATTGGAATGGCTGTGCTATGCGACTGGTAGATAGCAGGCGAGTCACTGCAAGTAACATCAGTGTCTGATCTGAGAGGATTTGCAGGACAGTGCTAATGTAATGTCTATTCTGTTTATACCTTCCCATGCCCTGGCATGCTCATCTTTTCAAAAACCGGTTGGATTATATGTTTGTGAGATTTCAGTATCTGTTTCCTCCTGTTGACATGTGTCATTTTATAATTGGGTTTGATACATGGCTCTCCCTCCCCCAGCCATCCGCTTCCAGTTTGTTTTAATTTAATATTCACATCCACATTTGAACTGATTTAAAAATATCCCAAGTGTCTGTCTGCTTCCCTGCAGAATGTGCTGGAGAATCAGATGGGCGAGTGGGCGTCTGCTATTCTGTGTGTGGAGGGGAGCAATATGAAGCCCTCCAGATGTTGTTAAACTGTGACTGCCATCAGTCTCTGCTAGACTTTTAACCCTTTGAGTGCCGGGGAGATATCCAACACATTGAAAAGTAATACATTGGATACCTCTCTGACATGCAAAGCGTTTTAATCAGCTGAGGATAATGAGAGCTATAGTTCAGGAATAGCTGGAGGGCCCCTCATTTCCCACCCCAGCTTTATACCATAAAATACAAAGTGAATGGAGCAAAGGAATGTCATAGAAGTGCTTATTTCCTCAGAGTGAAGTAGACTCTGTGGGACATATTCATCCGCATTCCACTAATTCAGACACACAAACAAATATAACTGACTGATTTATTCCTAGTTATTGAACACAATAGTGACAAATGTAAAATGAGTGACTCAGGAGTGATGAAAAGTGCAATGGTGGCCCTTAGAGACATGAAGATCTAATATACAGCAAGAAAGAGACAAAATGGATAAATATTTGGCACCCAAAAATTAACCCTTTGAGTGCCAGAGGGGTACGCAACGTATTGTAAAGCAATGTGTTGCGTACCCCTCTGGCACTCAAAGGGTTAAAAACGCCACTACTAAGAAGTTACTTTTTCATGTCCTGTGGATTTGTGTGCCTCTGTACATTTTAGTCTCTTGGGATTGTATTTATTCTTTAGAAGAATGAAACATACATATGGGCATCTTGCGGTCCCTTTTTTGAAGATCTTTACCAACAAGTTGATACACATGCTCTACTGGGTCGAATGCATGAAGAGAAAAATAAGTAAATCTAGTGCAATAAATCCTCACCGTGGGGAGAGAAGGGATAAAAATCCACATTGATTTAAAGGGGAACTACCACCCCTCAATAACTTAAGCGTGACTGATTGCTCATCTGGCGACTAGCTGCTTAGTAGCGATAGTCGCCAGAAATATTACCCGGTTCTGCATATCTGCGTTTTACTGATTGTGACAGGAGCAGGAAGCACGGACGTCTCTTCACAGTGACGTCCGTATGCCTGCGCTGTCAGTCCCTTTTGAACCGCGTGGTTCAAAAGGGACTGACAGCGCAGGCGCACGGACGTCACTGTGAAGAGACGTCCGTGCTTCCTGCTCCTGTCACCATCGGTAAAACGCCGATATCTGCAGAACCGGGTAATATTTCTGGCGACTAGCGCTACTAAGCAGCTAGTCGCCAGATGAGCAATTAGTAACGCTTAAGTTATTGAGGGGTGGTAGTTCCCCTTTAAAGGGATAGTAATGTCAGAAAAAAAGTATTCACTATATGGTAGATACAATTAAGAGTGTACTTGCACTTATTCATATCTCTCAAACCATTATTGTTTGAGAGATATAGGAAAATAAAGTTCTCCGCTCTCTCCCCTTTCTGCTTGAGGAGCTGTAAAACTGTCAGAAGCAGATTCTGGTTCCTGGATCAGACGTGGCTCTTCAGCAGCGCCGACATAGCGATACCTAAAAATACATACTTCATCAGAAACGGTCTACAACATGTGCCTGGTTTGCAAGCACACGTAGACCATTCCGATGAAGTATTTATCTTTACATATCGTTATATATTGGCGCTGCTGAAGAGCCGTGTCTGGTCAAGTGACCAGAATCTGCTTCTGACAGCTTTACAGCTCGTCAAGCAGAAAGGGGAGGGAGCGGAGAGTTTATTTTCCTATATCTCTCAAACCATAACAGATTGAGAGATACGAATAAGTGCAAGTACTCTCTCTTAATTGTATCTACCATATAGTTATTACTTTTTTCTGACATTACTGTATGTCACAAGCGAAGGCTATAGGCCCTGCTGAGACAGTGGGGAGAGTGTGGGAGTGAAAGGGTTAACAATACCAGGTCCCTGGTTACCTGTTACTATTCCTAGCAACCACCAAATTAACCCCTGAAATCCCTCCTGCACTATCACCACAGTACTACAATTTGCTGCCACCACCAAGACTTTATATCTGGGCGTCTTAGGTTACCGCAAACACAACAGAATACAGTACAAAACCACCTTAAAGTTCAGTCGTCTGCTCTCTCTGTTTTCTTTCAGAGGCGCATTGTCATCCTTCCTGATGTCAAGCTTTTCTTCCAGGGCGTTGCTCATACTCGTGCTGCCTTCAAAATTCCTGCTCCACCATGGAATCTTAACTTGGTTTTGGGCATTCTTCAGCGCCCTCCATTTGACTCTTTGGCTACTATTCCTCTGCGCCTTTTGACGTGGAAAATGGCCTTTCTCCTGGTGACTGTGTCTGTCCACCGTGTAGCTGAGTTACATACTCTGTCCTGTAAACCACCTTATTTGGTGTTTCACAAGGACAAGGCTGTGCTTTGCACCTCTCAGGAGTTTCTTCCAAAGGTGGTTTCCGAGTTCCACATCAGTCAGGAGATTGTGGTGCCCTCTTTCTGCCCTGACCCCACCTCTGACAAGGAGAGAGATCTCCACTTGTTAGATGTGCATTGTCTCAAGTTTTATGTACATCGCACTGAGTCTGTCAGGCAATCAGATGCGTTGTTCGTCATTCCTGAGGGTTCTAGGTCAGGTAGACCTGCATCCAAGGTGACTATTGCTTCTTGGATCAAGACCACTATCCGTAAGGCTTATGAGCTGAGGAAGAAGCCTATCCCTTTCAGGGTCACTGCTCATTCTACTTGATCTATTGGGGCCTCTTGGGCTTACAAGAATCAGGCCTCTGCTGATCAGTTGTGTAAGGTGGCCACTTGGTCGTCTGTGCACACATTTTCGAAGCACTACCGTGTTGATGTGCTGGCATCGGCTGATGCCAGCTTTGAGGAAAATCCCGGAGGCAGTTTTGCCTGTCTAGGATCTTCTCCGGTTCTTGGTGCTTCCTTCACTTTTGAGCCCTGTTGGCTCTAGTTCAGTGTGCTGTGTAACAGTTGGGGTGTTGTACCCCTGTTCAGTGTCCGTTGACACTTCATTGTTTGTTGGGCTATCTCTGCTCTGATGGTTCATATCTGCACTTTTTTTATGGCCTAGGACTGGTGCACTTTGAATAACATACAGGCCAGCAAACAAACAAACAAATTATACAACCCAGAGGGCCAACTTATGCCTTGGCATGACACTGTCCCTTTAAATGGAGCTTCCCGCCATCTCCCCCCCCCCCCCCCCCAATGCCGTGGAAGTCTCTTTGCCCTATGTATTGAATGAAGTGTGATTCATTGTTTTACATCAGGGAGTTAATATAACTGCACCACTATGGTTAATCCTTGTGTACTGTATTCAGAATGTTTCCTTATTACTGTGTGTATTGTCACAATGATTCTTTGTATACTGTAGCTCCTGATTATTTGTCTGAATGGTGCTGTGCCTCGCATACCTGTTCAGCTTGCAGTGCATAGTATTAGTTTAACCCTTTGAGTGCCAGATGGGTACTAAGTTCTGTTATGTTACTACTTACGGAAGTGATTCTCAGGCAGGGTGCCACAGTAATTTGGCATGCTGTAGACATCCACTTAGGGTGCTACTTGTTTCTACAAAGACTTTGATACAAATGTGAATTTTGAGTCTCAGATATATATTTATAGGGATAGTAATGTTTAAATGTAAGTTTAATATTGTAGGCACTAAAACAATAAGTACAACGCTGTAAGTCTTATTTCGCAAACTGGCTAAAGTTCCCCCTCCAGACTGTTTCAGAGCAGTCAGCTCTCTATGGGACAGCAGCAGATTCCTGTCATTCGACCGGACGGCGGCTCTTCAGCAGAGCCAAAATCGCGCTATTTAGAAATAAATACTTTATTGGAACGGTCTCCTTTTTGACATCATATATGCAGCCACATGGAGGGAAAATACCAGAAGAAAATCCTAGGCTCAGGCAGCAAATATAAGGGTTCTTACACCCAGATGAGTTTTGTAGCACAACTTTTTTTTTTTTTTTTTTTTTTTTTTCCTTGTAGGTTAAATTATTGGTATGGCTTTCGTGCCTCAATGTTGCATTGTTTTCCCTGAAACCTATTCTCCCAAGAAACAGAAGTGACAAAATTGCAGGAAAAACACAGCTAACCTGCAGTGGCTGTGTGATTTCCATGCATTTCCATTGAAACCCACATAAACTTGTAACTGCGTTTATTATACTGTTAGAGAAAAGTTGTAGCATGCTGCAACTCTCTGCAACAACTTCAACAAATGCCCCATAGGATACAATGATTCACAATTCATGTGTTTTTTGCTGAAATCAATTCATCTGTGTGAAACAGGCCTAACAGTAAATTTATTGACTTGTGAAACTGTAAAGCAAATAGAGAGAGTGGTACTATCCTCATTTGTTCGTGTCACTATTATGTGTATTAGATAGCCGTGACCATGGATATAATAAAAGTACCTCTCCCGTCCGTATGGTAAGTAGTGGAATAAATACATCCAGCATACTTCTTAGAGTCTTTACTACTACAGTTTAATGTGCCTGCTTACAACAACTGAATGATGCACATTTGTAGATATTGGATAGAAGACAGTAGCCAGTGATTGCTGCATTCTCTGCCTGCTACTGAGGTTCACAGTCTAATTGGAGTTGAGAGAGACTGACAATAAGCCTACAATTGGACTTCAGAATATCAGAAGAACAAGTATAAGAGTGTCAATATTAACTAATAGTGGACTTCAAGCTATTAAAGACTGGAGAGAACTGATCTGCCCACTCTTACCATATGGATGGGAGAGATACTTTTATTATATTCATGTTCCTGGCTATCTAATAGTGATTGCTTATTTTTCAACATATGGACGGGAGATCCCTCTTGTTATTTACAGATGTCATAGTGATATTGTATAGATTTTATATCTGATCTGTTTTTAACAGTATTTACTTATAATTATTGTGATTGTAGCTGTTAATATTTTAGTTCATATTTGTATATTAAAATTACACTACATAGAGGAGCACTTGATATTTTTTCTTTCACTTTAATATATAATTGTGTGTGTGTGTGTGTAATATATGTATATATAATTTACTAAACAATAAAAAAAAACAAAAACCTAAAATACATTACTCACAGGACTTTTGCGGGAACAATCTGTAATTTATTTTACAGATCAATGTTTTGATCCCCTCCTGGAGTCTTGATAAATAGGACTGTGCCTGTTGATGGCAGTGTGATAGAGAATAATGGATGTGTGTGTATGAAGAACAATCCAGTACATCATTGTTGTGTGTATGTATTCTCTCAAATTTGGCCTGAGACATTGACACACTCAGTAAACATATTTCATTTTTTCAGTACAACCAAAAAAGTCCTTTTCAGTGTCAATCTTGTAATTTTTATTCTCTCTCTCTCTCTCTCTCTCTCTCTCTCTCTCTCTCTCTCTCTCTCTCGGGTATAAAAATACATATTTCAAAATATGTACCTTTTTTATATGGTTGTTTTCTGAACCTGATTTGATTCTCTCTATATATAAAATATATAAGTCCTACAGATTTCTCTGTAATCAGGATTATGTGTACTCTGCAGGCAAACAGAGTCTCCATGCGTCATCTGATGTGGCTTAGGGGTTCTAAAACATGTTTATGAAGACCAGTGATTTTGGTCAGAGTCACTGCCTAACAAATACCCCAAGAGTTACTCATGCTCTTAGTAATGATATATCGTTTCCAGAGTATTGCTTTGTATGGTCCACACTCCCTTTAGTGCCTCACTGCTAAGTCTCTGTGTTCTAGGCATAGACAGAGCCTTGCAGCTGCACAGACCGATTTCGAGACCAGCCGTCCCAATGAGACGGTCAGTGGAAACATCCAATTCGCAGGATGTGGGGGGTGGGGTGGATTTTGAGAGAAATGCACTGTTGGCATCTACAGGGAATAAGATGCTGGAAGCTGTAACAAAGTGATGAACGTGTAGCCAGGAAAACATTTTTACTTTGCAAATTTGGCTTAACTCTTTCATTGCCAAAGGTGTGTTCAACACTGCTTCACGATCCATTGCTCACCTTTCTGAGCAAAGACTACCCCATGCATATAGTTTTAGAATTTATTGCATTTTAAATTGTTTTTGTTTAGACAGGTTTATTAGGAAAAGTAGAGGAGGTACTTGCCGCTATGAGGTACCGTGACGTGGTGGTAAGCTTAACCCACCTTTTTGGCCAAAAATTTGGGCACAAAATCCTCATGCTTATTGACATAGTATTAAAGGGATTGTAATGTCTCAGCAAAAGTATATACGGAATTGTAGACGCAACAACAAAATACTTAATGCCCTTACTCGTATCTCTCAAACCTTTATGGTTTGAGAGATATAAGAACATAAAGTCCTCCGCTCCCTCCCCTTTCTGCCTGACGAGCTGTAAAGCTGTCAGAGGCAGAATCTGGTTGGGCGACCAGACACTGCTCTTCAGGAGCTCTGACATCGAGATATCAAACTATAAATACTTATTTGGAATGGTCTACAACGTGTTCTTGCAAACCAGGCACAAGCTGTTGACCATTCAGATGAAGTTTTTATAGTTAGATATCTCGATGATAGCTCTCCTGAAGAGCCGCAGTCTGATCCCGGAAAAAGGATCTCATGCGTCAGCTATACAGCTGACTTATGAGAAGGGGGAGGGAGAGGAGGACTTTATTTTCTTATCTCTCAAACCATAAAGGTCTGAGAGATACAAGTAAGGGCATTAAGTATTTTGTTATTGCGTCTACAACTTTGTGAATACTTTTTTTGGGATGTTATAATCCCTTTAAATACGCTTAACACAGGGCACTATTTCAATTAGAATGGAGGAGCGCAGGTTGTTTTCTTGTTTATGTAGCCAGGAAAGCATTTTTACTTTGCAAAATTGACTTAACACATTCATTGCCAAAGGTGTGTTTAACAAACACTGCTTCACGATGCATTGCTCACCTTTCTGTGGAAAGACTGCCCCAATCCAGATCTCGAGGTGGTAGAAGGAAAATGAACACCTCTTAATAATATCCTACCAATTATCTTACTTTGGCTAGAAAATCCTCATGGCCTTTCTGAGTTTTTCCTTGTTTTTTTTTTTTTTTTTTTTTTTTTTTTTTTTTTTTTTTTTTTTTTGAGTAAGAGATAACATCTACACACTGTTCTGGATGTCATGTCCATGGAGACAGACATGACAGTTGCTGGCATGACCACAGCACCGCAAACTCTGGTCACTCCTCATGTTAATCTTAATCCTTTATGAACCAAATAGCTTTGCAATGCATTACTTGACAATGCATTGCACATTTCTAGTCTTTAAATGGTTAAGTAGACTTGTCTATAAATCTATAGGGCCATTAGGATTCTCTGTCCAGAATAAGGTAATTGGGGGGGGGGGAGGGTTATCAGTTCTCCCTCAGAGGGTTAGTAATGTCTGATATTAATAACATGTAACATTGTAGATATTAAAAAATAAATTAACTGGTGCAAGTCCTATCTCTCAAACATTTAGAGTTTGAGAGATATAGGATGATAAAGTTCCCTCTCCCTCCCCTTTCACTGACGTCAGCTATAAAGCTGACAGAAGGAGTTTTGAGTCATACGACCTGACAGTGGCACTTCAGCAGAGCCAAAATAGTTCTATCTAAAAAGAAATACTTCATTGGAATGGTCTACAAAGTGTACCTGGTTTGCAAGCACACTTTGTAGACCATTCTAAGTATTTCTTTTTAGATAGCGCTATTTCGGCTCTGCTGAAGAGCTGCTGGCCAGTCCCGGGACCAGGATCTCTATTCTATATTCTAAACAATATAATCTTTCCTTAAGCAATATTTTGGCATCATCAAGGCCTGTATGTTCAAAAGGAAGATGAGAGAAATCTGGGGTAAACCAATTGTCACAGAGGACAAATAAAAATTCACATTTCATGTTTGAGACATCTGTAGCAGTGAAGGTGTTAAGTACCTCATTTAAAGAGAGAGATGGTAATACCTATATTAAAGTTTAGCTCCAAGTCTTATTTACATTTTTTTTTTTTTTAACATGTAGTGCTATATTTAATTACTTAGTGTTGTAATTCAAATGCTGTTCAAGCCGAAAGGATCACCTCCCACCCCTTCTGGCCGCTCCCATTAGATCTTGAATCTGGTCGTGGGACTGGATGGATGGAGCGAGGGACAAACTTAAGTCAGTAAGTATAAGGAAAACCCTGCCCCACTTGATGAAGGAGGGCGGGATTTTCCTTTGCTTACTGACTATTGTCCCTCACCAAGCTCCATCTGGACCAGACAGAGATGCAGCGTGATGCAGGGAAAGGAGCGGGAGGGGAATCCTTTCTGTTTGAATAGTGTTTGAACTACAACACTGTAAGTAAATATAGAGCTACATGTTAAAAAAAAATATATATAAAGAAGATGCGGAGCTGACCTTTATTATAAGTATTACTATCTTTTAAATGAGTGGAAATTTGGTGAATTTTCTTTTGTCCTGTGTGTGTGGCAGTTAAAAACCCTAAGGACCAATGCGTTGCACACCACTCTGGTCCTTTAAAAAATACCATTGATTTAACCCCTTATCTACTGGTGCAGTTGATTTGTGCTAGAATTCCTCTGTTTTTGTTTTGAAGTTAGAGCTCAAATATTAGTGTCCCTCTAACACTTTGGGTGTCCAAAGCATTGCTATGTGACACTTTGGGTGGTCCCACGGGCACTCAGAGGGTCCAGTCCTGTGTTCTGTGCAGGTCTTTAAAACGTTTCTGTTTTAGATAAATGAACGAATGGAAAGCTCAGTTGAGGGCTGCTGCAAGTCTTCCATAATATTATGCACAGAAAACAAAAGCCTTGCACCTCAGATGCAAATAAACTGTGTTCATGTGCTTTTCACACCCCTGTCAAATCCTGGAGAAGAATATATTGTCACTTGTGATTTGAGCCCAACGTCTCATGTAAAAAGTGGTTATGCCTTGGTGCTAGGAGACAGATCTACAAGGCGCCTGAGAGTAATTTTAAATAACATTCGGGTTAAAGGGATAGTAATGTTTCAAAATAAATGCAGCTTCGATTTATTCTTTATAGTTTTAGGCCATGTAGATCATTATCATTCCCTATATGTGGTTCCAGAGTAATTGAATCATAAAATGTCCTCATCCTGCCCCTTATACCCATGTAAAGCTGCACAGCAAGACTGTCCGGATGGATCGCAGCAAGGGACAGTCTTCTTTTAGCAGAAGGCAAAACCTGCCTTCCTTCTTCATCAAGGGGTGAAGGGTTTTCCTTATGCTCACAGCCGGAAGATTGTGAGCTGTCCGGTCAAGTGACCAGATTCCACATCTGAGAGGGGCGGGAGAGTGATACTTTATCATTCAATTACTATGTAACTACACCTCACAGAGAATGATAATAACACTCTACATGGGCCAAAAACTGTAAAGAATAATTGAAGCTACATTTATTTTGAAACATGACTCTCCCTTTAACGTTGAGTTTTTAACCCTTTAAGGACCAGCTGGCTCTTGTCCTTAAATGATTAAAATTGCACCACAAGAAAAAAAATGCATTATAATTTTGTTTCAAATCTATAGGCCATATACATAAAGTGGAACATGTCAGGGGCAAACCGACGATATCATAGGTTACAAATAAACCTTACCCAATATTTTGCAATGCATTTGAGACTTCTGAAGAGGTAAAAAATCTAATTTAAATCAATGGGAATTTTGGTGAATTACCTTTTTCCTAATAATGTTTATGGTTTTCATCAGAGCAATGCATTGTGTTGCAAGTGGTGCTCAAATGGTTAACCGGTCCCCCAGCGTGCATCTCGATTTCTCTGTCTTCCAATACAGGTTACTGGTAACTCTGGTTACTGGTAACTCTGGGTAGGTGATCCGCCCCTTTAATTGTAGGCAGGAACAATTCTAGAATTGTATGCAGGGGTTGGAGCCTACCTTCCCTCCTTGGCTGCAACTAGCCAACCAGCTTCAGAAAGATTTGTTCCTTGGTGAAGATAACACACAGGCAAGAGAACAGTTCTGCTATAGTTTTAGAAGTTTTTTTATTTTTCTGTTAGAAATGTAATAACACCATTAGGCGGATTACCATAACTGACAATGCCTTTAGATGCGGCTAGCTCAGTATCTAGGTGCTTTTTGTGGACCTTAAGCCCTGGGGGGAAAATCTTGGCTACAAGTTCTTTCCTCAGGAGCTGCCCGCCGAGGCTTCTTCTTTAAACATGGTAATCTGAAGACAGAAGATCTGCAGGAAAGGTGAGCAACCCTTTGAGTGCTGCGGGTCCACATGTCCCACAGTGCCCCTCCGCACAGGGGTTTTTCATTTGGAGTTCCTATTGCACACTCCAGCACTCACTGGGTCTATCTGTATATCTGTTGGGTGTTTGGAGCAGGTTTATGTGGTATTTAACCCTTTAGCTGCTGGTTTGGCATTCATTTGGGGGGGGGGTTCTTTCACTTTTCCTACTGGCTCAGTGTTTTTTTGGGTATCCTAACAAGTTCTAGTGATGTTTCATGTCTCTTAATATTACACCTTCAATTTTGTAAAATTTTAGCTCGGCACGCTTTACCGCATAGGCGCCATTGCTCCATTCACTCCTGTGGGATTGTACAGTTTGGGACATATCTCTGCAACCGTTTAACCTAGCGACTCCATTGATGGGCAAGTCCTTCCTAGTTTCCTTCTAGACCACAGTGACAACAGATGCCAGCCTCTCTGGCTGGGGAGCTGTCCTGGGTCGCCTGAGTGCACAGCGTCGGTGGTCTCCGGAAGAATCTCTCCTTCCCATCAACATATTGGAGCTTCAGGCGATATTTCATGCCCTTCATCATTCAACATCTCAGCTGGAAGACTGTCCAGTCCAGGTAAAGTCCGACGCCATGGCCGTGGCTTATATCAACAAGCAGGGTAGAACAAGAAGTCTCACTGCTTGGTTAGAGGTCAAGGCTATTTTGTCCTGGGCAAAAGAACTCATTCCTGCCGTATCCTGCAGTGCACATTCCTGGTGTAGAAAACGTTATGGCGGACTTCCTCAGTTGACACACAGTGGACAGCAGAGAGTGGGAGCTGCACCCAGAGGTGTTCAACCTCATTGTTCAGAAATGGGTTCTTCGTTACATCGTCCTGATGGCGATAAGACACAACAGGAAGGTTACGAGGTTCTGCTCTCGATGGAGGGACCCTCTAGCTCTGGAGGTGGTTGCTGTGTCCATTCCTTGGTTATTCCCTCTGTCCTACATCTTTCCTCCCCTCCCCATGTTGCACAGGGTGTTAGGGATATTACAACTGGAACGTCGTCCAGTCATTCTGATTGCTCCGTACTGGCCTCACCAAGCTTGGTTTCCGGAGCTTCTGGATCTGTCAGTGGCGGAGCCATTCTGGCTCCCTTGCCGTCCGGATCTTCTTCTACAGGGTTACCTGTGGAAAGAGAATGTTCATAGGCTAGCCTTGACGGCTTGGAAATCGAATCCTCCATATTGAAGAAGAAAAGTTTTTCTTCTGGGTTGCTGGCTACTCTGCTCAGTGCCCGCAAACCTGTTTCTTCCAAGATCTACCATCGTGTCTGGTTGAACTTTCTATCTTGGTGTGCTGACAAGGACCTGTCTCAGGAATTTGATCTGCCTGTGGTCCTGGCATTTTTGCAGGATGGTGTGGATAAAGGCCTCAGTTTGAGTTCCTTTAAAGTTCAGGCATCTGCTCTATCTGTTTTCTTTCAGAGGTGCATTTCCATCCTTCCTGATGTCAAGGTTTTCTTCCAGGGCATTGCTCATACTCGTCCTGCCTTCAAGATTCTTGCTCCTCCGTGGGATCTTAACTTGGCTTTGAATGTTCTTCAGCGCCCTCCATTTGAGTCTTTGGCTACTATTCCTGTTGACGTGGAAAATGGCCCCTCTCCTGGCGATTTGTGTCTGTCCGTCATGTTGCGGAGTTTCATGCTCTGTCCTGTAAACCACCCTATATGGTGTTTCACAAGGACAAGGTGATGCTTCCCACCTCTCAGGAGTTTCTCCTGAAGGTGGTTTCGGAGTTCCACGTCAATCAGGAGATTGTGGTGCCCTCTTTCTGCCCTGACCCCACCTCTGACAAGGAGAGGGATCTCCACTTGTTAGACGTGGTGCGTTGTCTCAAGTTTTATGCATATCGCACTGAGTCTATCAGGCAATCTGATGGTTGGACATCCCAAAGTTACCAGTAACCTGTATTGGATGACAGCGAAAAGAGGATTTTAGTCTTACCTGTCAAATCCTTTTCTCTTAGTCCATACAGGTTACTGGTCTCCCACCCTATCAAGGGACCATGCTTGGCTCTCCTGTGGCAGACCGTGGGGGTCCTTCAGGGTTATGCTCACAGGAGTCTTCTTTCCCTTCGCTATCTAGGCAGTAGTTAGTGTCTCAAATCTTTGTGGAGCTGGTTGGCTAACTGCAGCCAAGGAGGGAAGGTAGGCTTCACCTAAGACTAAAATCTTCTTTTTGCTATGTCTGTTCTCCCAGACTCCCTTCAGTGAAGAAGTTACATACTCTCTTGATTTTTCCTACTCTGGATGTAGCGAACCGTTACAAAATCTACATAAAATAAACTTCTCTTGTTGACTACATTACATTTTACAATCCCTTTACCCATAGGGAAAAAGTAAAGAAATACTAATTATTTCCAGAATGGGGGAGGGGGACACAATCATCTGTTTTGAATTCATAACATTTTGACTCTATAGAAATAATTTGGAATGTGCTGGTAACCAAATAAATGTAAACAAGTTTTCATAAACTGTTCATCTTGTGAGGGAGATCCATCTGGTCACTCCAAAAGCTTGTATCCAGATACTTCAAAAACTCATGGTACTTGGATGTCTATCCAGTGGCAGCGCTAGTAGTGTTCTAGAGAAGAAAACACAGCAGCATAAACACTGGCAAAATTATGTCCTATTGGACGTAGCAGGACACGTTAGAACTGGAACAATGAATGCTAATGGTTGTATTTAATAAGCTGTTAGAAGCTCCAGGTCCCCCAACTTCTTAGACTCGCAGCCAGAAGGGTCCTGTCATTTTGGATCAGAATGTCTTTAACCCCTTAACTAGGGTGACCAGACCTCACATTTAACTGGGGACGCATAGGGAAAACGCATACTGCACGGCTGCTTTGATTTCAGTGAAGTATATTTCCTATGCATCCCCGGTTAAAGGTGAGATCTGGTCAGCCTACCCTTAACGACCCTTGACGGTCATGGGTAGATTTGCGTTAAGGACCCAGGGCTGTCTTGGAAATCCGGGCTCCACGCTGTTTGGGGAGACCTGAACTGGATGCTGACATAAAAAAAAAAAAATGGTCTGTGGTCCTTAACTGACGGCCGCATGCGCAATCTGCCGTCCCTAAGGGGTTTTAATCTCCTCCTTGGAAGCATCATCAACAATTTTCTGGTAGTAAGCGACAAGAGACTAGGAAATAGCCTGGCGGATTGTATAAATTTGTGCAACGTGTCCACCTCCCTTAATATTGACTCTGATGTCACCGCCAGCAAATTGCTCCTTGCCCAAGAGAAGAACAGGCTCAAGCAGTTTGTACTGCGGAGTTGCAGGCTCGGTCATCTTGAGGGGTGTTCCATTCACTTTTAATAAGATAATTTCCTCTTTTGCAGTGGACAACAGCTGTAGCGGTTTTCTTACACCAAAAACCTGCATAGACTGCAGCGGTCCTTTGACCGGCATGTTCCTCTCTTATAACTCCTGTTGTGTTTGTCTGGCTCAGAGATTATTTATATTTTTGATTACCCCTGCTCAAAAGCATTGTGATGTCTTGGAGACCTCAAGCATTTAGGGGGTTAAAAGTCCAGTTTAACCTTTTGTGTGCCAGAAAGGTACACCTCTGGCACTCAAAGGGTTAAATACTTTGCTGCTACATTATGAAACCTCCCAGTGTTACACATTTTTGTGCTGTTGTTTATAGTCAAATATCAATTTCAGTGCAAGTTTTGTGTAAAACTGCGTACGTCTGGAACAGTTTCTGTGGCAAAACAAACAGCACAATAGGGAACAAAAAGGAAAATACAATTATGCATTTTTGAGAAAAAAAATATAAAAACATTTTTCATTTTAATTAACTCTTTTGAGTGCCAGCGGGGGTATACAATACAATGCAACTCCGATGTTGCCTTTCTGAATGATCTGCTCAGCTACCCTGCTGTGTAGATAATGGTTAGTGTCACTTCTCTGTGTTGTACAATGGGATGTTGAAGCATGCTTGGCCCAAGGTGATAGCTGAACAAACTTATAGTGGGCAGTGTGTTTTATTATTATTCTATTATATATACATAGATATATAATATATCTATCTATATATATAAATAATCTAGAGTGGAGATTGTAGCTGTATTAGTCCAGTGATGCAGATGTAAAATAAAAATATATATATTAATTTTGTTTATTTTACATATATATACTTTTTTTTTTGCCATAGCTTTGCTAATGCTCCCCATGTGAAAACGCACAATATTAAATGCACTTTCCAATAGTAAACAGTGGGCAGCAGTCTGAGGTCCTCCAGAAAAGCAAATTATTTCATAGACTCCATGTTTTATATACTTTTGTTTTCCAGATTTTTAAAAATCAGTATATTGTACAAACAAAAGAGAATGGTGCTTAGAGAGATGGTGTATTTAACACAATCCAGCTTTTTCTCCAGTGTTCTTTCCGTTTGAAGCACAGTGCATAATCCCCTCCCATTGCAGGATTTCGGGATTTCCTCACATAACCAGGTGGATCAGTTTAGTAGCTGAGTCAGTCTTACAGATCCAGCTGTGCTAATGTTAGTCGCCTGTGCTTATGTGAGGAGATGCCTAAATCCAGCAGGTCTGGGGGTTAACCCCTTGGTAACAAGGCCTGCTTTTACAATATAGAGCAAACAATTTTGGCCTTTTTAGTATACCTTTGATCAACCATATATTCCCTCTGATTCATTTGAAACACCCAAACAAATCGTATACCGTTTTTAAAAGGTAAGTAGGACTTTCTTTTGTTGCCATAGTTATATGTATAGCACATTTAGGGCTGGATTCTATTGCAGGTGCTAAATGTTAACACCCGTTTTATCAAACATTTTCCTATTGAAGTCTATGGGGAAACCTGGAGATAAAAGCCAGCAATAAAATTAGCACCTGCAATAGAATCCAGCCCTTAGTCTGATAATATAAATTTTTTTTTTTTTTTTTTTTGCAGGTTTTCATGTGATGGTTTGTGGTCAATTAGTAAACTTTTGAACAGGTGCTGGGTAAAAAGTATGCACCTCCGTTCACACCTCCAAAGTGTCCCTTTTTTGTGTGGGAGTGCTGTCCATCTGAGACGTAAATCCCTTTGTTCATTTTTCCTACCCTGTCCCATCGGTGACATCCTGGTATGTCATGGAATTCTGGGATGGCAGCATGGATGCACGCTGTGCGTTCTGGGGAGCTCTGGAGGACCAGGGCATGTCTCCCCCCCATAAAAGAGATCTATGATCACGCCATGCTGCTATCACAAACCAACGTGATGGTCCTGGCACTTTGTGACATTAAAGGGTTAAACTTAAGGATATGTATATAAATTAGTTTGTGTAAATAAACTACTTTAGTCTGCTCCAAATCATTTATTCAGCTATACAAAGAGATGTCAGAAGGTCATTCCCCCAGCACCTCCACCTAAATCAAGTGTCCCCTCTTTGGCCATCTGAACAGGTGGGAGTTATATTCCCTGCCTCATGATCACAGTGAGGAGGAGAGAGTCATAGAACTGTGACCAAGGCAGTGTTTATGAAAATTGTCTTTGTCATGTTGCTCTACTTGCACGTAATCACTGTAGCAGTGAATCTGTTCAACCCTGTAGGAGTTTATAATAAACTAGGGGTGGTGCACACAATTTCCTAAATGATTTGGCCTGTTGTGCAGTTGGGGGATCCGGCAGATCACTGCAGTTATTTTTCACAGTAGTTGGAAAAGGGGGCTGTTACAATGCACACAACACAATATTCAGCAGCTCTTACTTCCAATTGTTGGAACATATACAATCAGGCAAGGTCTGATGTCGACTCCTTTTTCATATCGTGTTGTCACAACATGTGTTTTTCAACTTTCAAATCGGAGTTGTACTTAAACTGCGCTTAAAGGGATAGTAATGTTTCATAATAAAAGCAGCTCTAATTAATCATCATAGTATTTGGACCTATGAGAGTGTTGTTTCAATTCTGTCAGAGTTGTAGTTCAAGAGTAAAAGAATGATAAAGTATCCCCCTCCCGCCCCTTTTACTTATGTAACACTGCTCAGCCAGAGCAGTAGGATGTGTTCAAGTGGATTGCAGAGAGGAACAATCTTCAATTAAGATAAGGGAAAAACTTGTCATGGTGGGCAGGGATTTCATTGTTCTCATAGTAAAAAGACTGTCCCCTGCTGTGAGCTGTTTGATCTATCAACCAGATTCCACATCTGAGGAGAGATGGCTTACACTAGGTAAAAGGGGCGGGAGGGGAAACTTTATCATTCAATTACTCTTGAACTACAACTCTGACAGTATTGAAATAACACTCTCTATGGCTCATATACTGTGAAGATTAATTGGAGCTACTGTTTTCATGAAACATTACTATCACTTTAAAGAACTCTCTCTATGGGCTCAAAACAATTCACTTGTAGAACACTTCCGTAGAGAAAAACATATTCATAAAAACAGACTTTATTGTAGAAAATAAAATAAAACTTCACAATCAAAAAAACTTTACATCACCAAACACTAAATGGAGACACAGTCATGGAGTTGCAAACCAGTAGATGTAACAGTGTAGCATCTCGACGATCAATGCATTTCGCGTATTGCACGCTTAATCGTGATCAGAGAAGCCGACCTCCATGCCCACTCAATTTTTAAACTCCCATCAACCAATCTCAAAAGACTATGAAGACAAGATGCAAGTGGAAGTGACAAATACAGCGTTGCAAGCCAAACCTCCGTATCTCAAAACTGAACCCTTCTGAATCTCTAACTAAAACCTCTGTATCTCAGAGTTGAACCCTAAACCTCTAACTGAAATCCTTAGGGAAGGAGAAGGCTTATGAAACAGCAACAATATTTAAATATGAAGTGACCTACTCTTTGAGATTTAAAGGTGGGGGGGGGTTACCCCCTGCCCACTCCTGTGAAAATTGCTACCCTTGATTCACTGCCTACCACTGATCTCCGCCTCCTGGGTGGGGAGGATGGCAAATTAGAGACCTTTAGATTTTATAGCATATGTGTGTATAAATTCTAATCCTTTTAGTTTCCATATGTAAAATAGTGTTGTATGGTTTTTTTGTTTGTTACAGTTTTGACAGGAAATTGGGAAATTAGCAATATAGCAACTGTGATGATCACTACTGCACTTAAGAACATTTTCCATTTTCAAATTTTCTTTAACCCTGTGAGAAGGCCTCACTTTTAACTGGGGGAGGGCACATATGAAAAAAAATCATACTGCAGGGCTAGTTTGAGTTCAGTGCTGCCCTGAAATATGCATACTTATATACCCCAGGTTAAAGCTGAGGTTTGGTCAGCTTACCATTTGAGCACCAGAGCGGTGAGAAATGTGTTGCACACTCTGGCAATTAAAGGGTTACACAAATATTTTGTTTGTAGTTAACCCTTTGTGCGTCAGATGTGAGATGCATTGTTATACTTTGCACAATCACTCGAAAGACAAAGGGGTAAAGGTGTAGATGTAGGTGGGAGAGGACCATCTTAGGGGTGGATCAAGTGAGCTAGGAAAAGTCACTTGTTCAGCAGGGGACTGCATAGCGCCAAAAAAGCAAAATGTCAATAGCTATAAAACAATTTTTAATAAATTATTTTGCATTGGAGACCTCTTTAACATTCATTGGGTTAAAAGCCCCATTTAAACCAATAGAAATTTTGGGGATGCTTGTTTCTCCCCTATGTTGCAGTTGGTTTGCCTCAGAATTGCTTTAGTTTGCTTTTATACATAAGGTCCAAAGTTCCTATAGGTATATTACCCTTAAAGGAACACTAACACCACACAAAAACAACCCTGCACTTTCCATACGTTCAGCAGGAAATCAGATTGGCTGGTATGATGGTTCTCCAAAGTGAATCTTTATTTAGCATTGGATATCATGCCCAGAGGTACATTAGTGTTTGTTGCTGAATTCCAGGATCCCAGACTTAAAGCAATAGTAATATTAAGCAAACAAAGCAACTCTGTTTAATCTTAATAGTATTTGGGCCATGGAGAGCAGTATTTCAGTACTGTCCGTGTTGTAGTTCAAGAGTAATTGAACGATAAAGTATCCCCTCCCGTCTCTTTTATTGATGTAACGCTGCTCAGCTCAGAGCACCAAGACTGTCCAGGTGGATCGCAGAGAGGGACAATCTTCAATTAGCATAAGGGAAAAACCTGTTAAGGGGGCAGGGCTTTCATTGTTATCACAATAAGAAGATTGTCCTTTGCTGTGACCTGTCTTGTCTCAAGACCAGATTCCACATCTGAGGGGAGGTGGCTTATACTAGGTAAAAGGGGCAGGAGGAGGATACTTTATCATTTAGTTACTCTTGAATTACTACACTGACAGTATTGAAATAACTCTTCCCATGGCCCAAATACTATGAGGATTAATCGGAACTGCTTTTTTTGAGAGGTATTACTATCACTTTAAGAAGAAAGCGACAAAGAATCATGTCCCCATGCTTGTGCATGATATCCTGTACTATTGGAACCAGTCCACACAAAATTTATTCATAAAGGCCTTTAGGACTTTCACAGAGATACAAAGTGTGGGAGGGTTGTTATTATTTAGTGTTACTGTTCCTTTAAGTATTTCTTTCCCAGTATCTGTCTTTTCTCATTTTAACAGGCCCATTCAGCATTCACATCTTTCTAAACAAAGGGTGAAACTGAACTTCCCTGTGAAAGCCTGCACATACTCTCATACCACAAATTGAAGCATATGCGTAGGGAACACCTAGCCATTGATTAAATGGAGCTTTACACTCCATGGGTTCTAGAGGTTTTAACCCCATGGATGCTGGAGACAACTCTAGGATTCACAGGGAGAGGTTGCTTATTGCTTCACTTTTACTTTAGCCCCATTTAACACAGGCGACACCAGTGCAGTGATGCTGTGTTAGTGATCCTGCCCATAGTGAAAGGTACTGAGCAGGGTTATGATGCTTCTGACATGGGTTACTGTTACCTTGCATGAATACACTAGTGTCTAGCATACTGCATTCCCTCAAAAGCACCGCAAAGATTCAGCAAGGAAGGTCTGTGGGGCTGCCGGCAGATATTTTACGCAAACGTTTATTGAGGTAGTGATGCCCAATGCAACCTTCAATACATGGTTGACCGATGTGGGCAGTAGCCAATAAAATTGCCTGGAGTGTACGTGGGACAGCTGTCAGACACACACCTCTTCTGTTACTGGAGAAGTAATGGAATTCAGGAGAAGGTGCCTGATAGAACATGATCAACTCGAGTTGTAACATGGTCCTGCTACGGTTCTGTTGCCCTTGTGAAAGACCCCTTATACTTATGCCCGACTGATCCATACCTTCCCTGATTGTATGTGATATTGTGCAGTAGACCAGCATCAGCCTGCTAAGTGCTGTTCACAGTGTGATAGGCAGGAGAGAGTCATTTCTGCAGCAGTTCAGCTGGACCTCGCAGTGCATAACCTGCCAGATGTTTTCTGGTATACATTTGAACCTGGGGAAGAGGAAGTGAGCTGAAACCACTGGGACCGTTTTAGCAGCTTCTTGCGCCGCTGCCAAGTATATCTTATGATTAATGCACTGTATTGAGCCTTGTATTAAAATTGCATAAGTTCTTTAATCACAGCTGACCATACACCAGCAATAAAGAGTGTATTCATTGTTTTACAAGTCATTAAAGAACATAATTTTTTCCCGATAGATACTTCTGTATTTGAGAGAATCCTCTCGTGACTGCAATGTGCATGTTCCTCAGTGACACACCTCTAGCACAGTAAGGGGACTTTTATTCACTGACTGGGTACTAGAGATGTCTCTAGGATCCAGGGGGTTTTGGCAGGGAAGTCCAAACATTTTTCCACAAGGGCCAGAATGAGAAACAAGTATTGAATCGAAATGATGACATTAAAGACCAACATGCACAGGATGACAGGTTATACTGACTAATAAATCTACTTTCGATTTTCCTACATAAATTAATCTACATTAAATGGTCAGCAAAACAATGGTCAAAGTCTTGAGAAAGGTCCAGGTGGGGACTGAAAGTTGACCATTGTTTTGCTTGTTGACCATTACATTTATTTTCAACAGGTCCCATGGATGCTGCCCCCATCCTTGCTACATTTCTACATTCCTACTTGGGATTTTGGGATTGTGCATCTGGGCAATTTCTCTTTACAGAGTGAGGGTTTCTCCTTCCTCTAATACACATATATTAGAGGAAGGGGACAATCTGCAGTTAGTATTAGGACAAGTAGGTCAGGTTTTCCCTTATACTGACTGAGGGAAGTGTCCCTCGTTGTGATCTTGTTGACCAGACTACAGATCTGAGGTGAGGCGGCTCCAGAACTGCAAAAGATGCATGAGGAATCAACTTCAGCATCTAATTACATGGTAACTAAACAGTTTGGAAGAATAAGAGCATCATGCAGCAGTACTATTCATTATACTGAACTATCTGAGCTATGTTTAAAATGATATGTTATTATCCCTTTAAGTTCTACTAAGGGAAGGAGACTTTTACATATCTGATAATGGGTTTCTAACATACTCTTTCTTATAAGATCATACCATAATTTGGCATCCTTGTCTCTTACGCATAAACTGGCACCTTGCAGCATATGAGCTGTTGGCTACATGAGCATCTTAAGAAAGCTGCTGATGTAACTTTGGGCACAGACATGAGGACAAGCTAATTTTGCTATTTAGTGTTGTGTCCATGGTTGTGTGCAATGTATTATGAAGCAATGCATTTGACATGTCTAGAGCGCAAAGGTTGTTAAAGCTAATTAACTAGTACTTTTCTTTTAAAATACATTCCAAAATATTATTCCATTGATTAACGTTAAAGTGCTCTTCGTTTTAATTGTTAGGCATAAATATTCCTTTTCTTGCATTGGTGATCCATCCAAAATGACCAAGTCTTTTAGTCCTGTTTTTTCAAAATACTGTGTGAAGTAATACTTCCAAGTAGAACATTACATACTGTAGATGGCCCCTTCTGGGCATTGGTCTTTCTTTTTGCTGTCAATACTTCCTGCCCGGGATTTAAGCGGAACTTTAAGGTAATACCACATCGCCATGCATTCATTAAATACATGGCGACTAGCTTGAAAATAGATATCTTACCGTTAAATAATAGCTCTGTCTAAAGTAATCCGTCCCATTTTGTGACCGATGGGCAGGTTAGTGCTGTCTGTGCACCTGCGCCGTTAGTCCCTTCCGGTGACCATATTGTGCACTGCAGTCTACTCAGTGGAGATCGGGACTGACGGCACAGGCGCACAGACAAGATGTCTGCGTTGTAGCCTGGGTTCCGGTCTCCAAATGGGATTTGTTACTTTAGACAGAGCTATTATTTAACAGGAAGACATCTATTTTCAAGCTAGTCGCCACGCATTTTAATGAATGCATGGCAAATTAGGCTAATCTGAAAGTGGAACTTTCAGGTAATACTTTCTCACTACTTTCTTTGTGTGTACCTGAATGTCCTTTAAGCTTGCCCAACTGTAACCATCTGACTAACAGAGGGGGTATCCAGAACATTGCTTTGCAGTGCCTTTGGTACTTCTCTGGTACTCAAAGGGTTAACATTTTAGACTAGCACTAAAGTGCTGCTTTAATCTCAGCCCAACCCTGTAGTATGCATATTTCACATGAGCCCCAGTTATAGGGATATGGCTAATTTGTCCACGGTAGGTGTCCTTCATGCAATAGTCTGGTATATAGGTATACTTATTTTATTGGAATTATGTTGTGTATGGTTTATAGCTGGGCAGGACATTTCACCATCTATAAATATTTAGTTTCCTAAAGAACTTTTGGTGAAGGTTCTCTCTATGGGATTGTGTGGAACTTTTAAGTAAAGCAGACTAAAATGAGGGTCCGTAAATACAAGAAACTGCAAATACCATGGGAAAAAAATACACAGAAACTGATTGTTGGACAAAGAACAACTACCTAGGTATGTTTTCAAAGTTACTTATTCTTACTATTAAATTCCCCACTTGTCTTTCTTATAGTCCCGTTTTCCCTGTAGGTGTGTGCTGTACATATAGTAATAGGTAAAGTATGGTACTGTTAGCTGTAGAAAAAGCAGGTGACTGGTGTGAGGTAAAAGTGATACCTTTATTCACTAGCTAAGTGGCTCTAGGATGCGAGCTTTCAGTACACTTTATATATAGCCTGATTCCAGAGTCCCCTTTTACAGATGTGCCCCTAGCACTAAACAGGTTAACCCTTTGAGTCCCAGGGGGTATGGCAAAGCATGCATTCTGTACCCCTCTGGCACTCAAAGGGTTAAGTGTATTTCTTTGTGCTAGTTTCCAATTTTGCATTGATTTGTAGAGATTAATACTAATTTAGCACAACTTAAGCTACAGTTTCAAATGATCCATTGTGAATAAAACGCAATAGAACTTGGTAAAATGCTAAATATAAATTATCTATCTAATAGCTATATAATCTGGTTCTGATTTACTGTCAGCCCCTCCCCTGGGTGGCAGACGGGGGGGTTGTGCTGCACCCAGCGAATTACCACAGGGTAATGGTTTTGCCAGAATGGCGAAGACCCCTCTGCCCACTCCTGTGAAAAATCGCTGCAGCAAGGCTCACTGCCATCGATGTCCAGCAGGTCCTCAACACACCTAGCAGAATTCGCTAATAATGTTTAAAAAATACAGCTTTCTGAGGGGCCTTACACACAGATGAGAAGAGGAGTAATTCTGTGGGCAAACAAACTACTGCATGGGGAATAAAGCAAAAACACATTGATGGGGCTTCTTAGTGTGTTGATACCTCATCAGCATTTAAGGGGTTAAAAGTCCAGTTTGACTCCGTAGAGATTTTTGGAGTGTGAACCCAGTGGTGCAGTCAGTTTGCTCCAGAATTGCTTCTCTTTTCTTATTTTGTGCATACGGTCCTTGGTTTCCATTTCTGCCTTGAAAAATGTGCAAGAGGTACTGCCACACTGCATCTAACTTTACCCTTTTGTGTGCCAGAGGAGTATGCAATGCATTGCATACGCCTCTTGTACTCAAAGGGTTAACCCCTTCACTACCAAAGAGGCAGTCATTAGCCACCTCCCTATTATATTAAAGAGATTTTACTAAACGTTTTCCTTCAATGAACCCATTGGATGCTAGAGACGTCTTCACAACATGTCGAGATATCTTTAGCATCTAGAGGGTTAATGCATTGTTTTGAGGTGTTTTTGTAACGCACGTTGCCTTTGTATACCATTTCCCTACTTGGTCTGTGTGAACCTTCTTCTGACCTCCCGAGTCTCTGTTTATGTTCTACATTTCTAATGGGTTATATCATAAATTCTTTATATAAAAGACAATAATTATAAAAATAGGTCTCCCAGAAGAATGGTCCTTAGTATATTTTCCAGACACCGCTTTTATCCCTGAATTAGGCACAAGATATGAAAGCCTGCAGAGGATGTAGATAACACTGCAATGTATAGGTTTTCTTCTGCATTAATTGCTTTTGTTGGAAAGGTAGAGATAAAGAAGGGGAGCTCCCACTCAACAACTGTTTTTAACCCTTTGAGTGCCAGAGGGGTATGTTGCTCCTTGCACACCCCTTTGGCACTCAAAAGGTTATGGGTGGCTTGACTACTTGATTACATCAGTCAGCCAATAGAATGATAATAGAAATTGTAGTCCTCCACAGCTGCAGGGATGCAGGTTGCTCACCGACTACTTTAAACTTCCCTTTTTCCTGATCAGCAATTGTGACCTTAAAGGGATAGTAAAGTTTTACAATGAAAGCAGCTTCAATTATTCTTCATAGTATTTTGACCATGGAGAGCATTATTTTAATACTGTCAGAGTTGTAGTTGAAGAGTAATTGAATGATAAAGTATCGCCCTCCCACCCCTTTTATTGATGTAACACTTCTCACCTCAGAGCAGCAAGACTGTCCGGATGGATCGCAGTGAGGGACAATCTTCAGTGAGCATAAGGAAAAACCTGTTAAGCAGGGCAGGGTTTTCCTTATGCTCACAGTAAGGATATTGTTCCTTGCTGTGAGCTGTCCGGTCCCAGGACCAGATTCCACATCTAAGGGGAGGCGGCTTACACTAGGTAAAAGGGGCGGGAGGGGGATACTTTAAATTTAATGACTCTTGTACTACAACTCTGAAATAACACTCTCCAGTACAGTAATACTACAAAGATTAATTGGAGCCACTGTTTTTGTAAACATTACTATTCCTTTAATGCAGAGATGGATAAAAAGCATTTAAGTTAGACATGATTTTAGGAGCCAGTGACCATGTTAATGCACATAGGTGAATGTAAAATGCCCCCAAAATTAGGGAGCCAGAAGTAAAACTATAGGAGTCTGACATTTTTTTCCCCACTCCTACCTTAAAGGGTCAGTAATGCCCCATAAAAAAAAATTATAGTTTTGTAGAGGTTAAAAAATGCAACTATATGCTACAAATCCTATCTCTCAAACCACTATTGTTTGAGAGATATTCGCTTTCACCCTGACAGCAAGAGATCCCGGTCTGGGGACCAGCCGGCGGTTCTGCTGCAGAGCCGAAGTCGTGTTATAGGAAAATAATTACTTATTTTGAAAGGTCTACAAAGTGTGCCTGATTTGGAAGCACACTTTGTAGACCGTTCCAATGAAGTAATTGTTTTTAAATAATGCGGTTTTGGCTCTGCTGAAGAGCCTCCTTGAGTCGCACAACTCTAATCTCCCTCTGTCAGCTTTACAGCGGACATCAGGAGAAGGGGAGGGAGAATTTTGAAAGCGAATATCTCTCAAACAGTAGTGGTTTGAGAGAGAGGATTTGTAGCATAAATTTTCATTTTTTTAGCCTTTGTAAAACTAAAACCATTTTTTATGGAACATTACTGTCCCTTTAAAGGGATAGTAACCTTTTACTTTGACTTCACACAGAAAATTACCTTTTGTTACAGCAGGAAATAAAAGTAGGGAGGACAGGGTTAAAATGCCTCATAGCTCTCCTTCTTTCTAAGCATAACTGCACTGTATCTTTGGTGTCTGTACAGGGCTGTGGTGCAGATCCTGCTATATAACCTGGAGGTGTATTAGTAGAAGTAAAGTGATAGTGCGGTCTCTTTCAGTAGTTATCAGGAAGTGGGTGAGTCGGTGACATAACTGGTTCATCAGAGTCTGTCCCCTTCACCTCAGCTATACTGGCACTTAAAGGGATAGTAATACTTCGTTTTAACTTTATTTTATTTTGTAGGCATTAAAAAAACATGAAGAATGATATAAGTCTTATCTCTCAAACCTTTATGGTTTAAGAGATATTCACAAGCAAATTGTCCCCCTCCCGCCCCTTTTACTGATGTAACACTTTTCAGCCAGGGCAGAAGGGAGCTGCCCAGGTAGACTGCAGAGAGGGACAATCTTCAATTAAGATAATGGAAAAAACCTGAAAAGCTTGTCAAGGGGGGCAGGGATTTCATTGTTTTCATAGGAATAAGAGTGTCCCCTTCTGTTATCTGTCCAGTCTATGGACTGCATTCCACATCTGAAAAGAGATTGTTTACAGTAGGTAAAAGGGGCGGGAGGGGGAAACTTTGCTTGTGAATATCTCATAAACCATAAAGGTTTGAGAGGTAAGACTTATATCATTCTTCATGTTTTTTTAATGCCTACAAAATAAAATAAAGTTAAAACGAAGTATTACTATCCCTTTAATGTGCAGACCACCTGCATGCAATGCGGAATGGAAAAATCCTGGGGGGGCTGGGCTTTTATAGCCACTTAAGATCCAGAGGGGTGTGTAGTGCATTGGCTGTCAAGGGGTTAACATTTCCCTTCTAACTTCTAATGTGAATACTTCTTAACTAGCCTTTTAACTCTTTGAGTGCAGGAGAAGTACGCACTCAAAGAGTTAAGGACCAGAGGGATTTGCAACACAGTGTGGCTGCATGGGGTGTGCTTAGCTTGGCAGAGATGTACATGACCTCACTTAGGCTTCTGGCATTATATGAATAGTTGGTAGAACGGACTACTCTTACCACCCTTGCACTTGCTATGTGAGCTTATTACACAGTGAAGGTTCAGGGTGCCATAAATCAGGTGCTGCTTCCTTCCCTACACTGGGATTTCTCCCCACCATCCTTGGTACGGTTATCATTAAGTCTGTTTGTTCTGTGCTTGTGATAGGGGTAGTAATCTGCATTACAGGGTCAGGTCATTGTGGTGCAGCCATGAGCTGTATCTTTGTTAGATAACACATGTACTCTTGGGGCCATATGTATGAAGACAAACTTCAACAATTGTTGGACAAACCAGCTCCACTGAAGGGGAGAAATAATGATTCCACATTTCTCATGTATTTAACCCTTTGAGTGCCAGAGGGGTATCCAACACATTGCAAAGCAATGAACTGGATATCCCACCGGCACTCAGAATGTTAAATGGGCCTTTTATCACCTTGAATGCTGGGAGGGGGGTTCCAACATGTTGGAAAGCAATGTGTTTGAGACACTAGCATTCAAGGGGTTAATCATCCCATTTCATCCAATGGGAGCTTGCATTTGTTTCATATGGTGCTCCAGTTTGCACCATGCACAAGGCCTATGGTCTCAGACAGCTGTATATGAATAAGGGCTTTGATACTAGAATGCTAGAGGGGTCTTCAATACTTTGTGGGTTATGTGCTAAGGTGTGATAAAGAGGTGATAAAGTGGAGATGACTTACCCAGTGATATTACTTCTCCAGTTCTATGTTATTCTATGGAGCCTATGCACTAAGATCTATAAAACTTAAAGGGATATACTTCATTTTATATTTATTTTATTTTGTAGGCATTAAAAAAACATGAAGAACGATATAAGTCTTATTTTTCAAAGCTTTATGATTTGAGAGATATTCACAAGCAAAGTTTCCCCTCCCGCCCCTTTTACCTAGTGTAAGCCATCTCTTCTCAGATGTGGAATGCAGTCCATAGACCAGACAGATAACAGCAGGGGACACTCTTATTCCTATGAGAACAATGAAAGCCCTGCCCCCTTGACAAGCTTTTCAGGTTTTTCCCTTATCTTAATTGAAGATTGTCCCTCTCTGCAGTCTACCTGGGCACCTCCCTTCTGTTCTGGCTGAACAGTGTTACATCAGTAAAAGGGGCGGGAGGGGGACACTTTGTCATTGAATTACTCTTGAACTACAAGAATTGAAATAACACTCTCCGAAGTCCAAATACTATGATGATTAATTAGAGCTGCTTTTATTCTGAAACATTACTATCCCTTTAAGAAATGTTAGTGACTAGGCTCCATAGAATAACATAGGAATTGGAAAAGTGATATCACTGGAGAAGTCATCTCCACTCTATCACCTCTTTATCACGCCTTAGTGAATAACCCATATTGTGACGCATTTCTTTGGATTTTGCCAGTTTTTAATCATTCTTTATGATCTAGTTTTGTCACTTTTGTCTTTGGGGTACATATAGCCCTATGTTTTTATATATGCAAATATTTGAAATTGAGGCCACAGTCTCCCTCCTGGGTGAGTGTAGCTTACACTGTAGAACAGTAGTTCTTAATCTTTTTTTTTTTTTTTTAATCAAGGCACCCCTACTATGCAATATGGATTTTTTGGGACATGTTTGTTTTATGTGAATTATCAATAGCATAATGAAATGTAAAGTACAGAAATATGCAGTTTTCAGAATAACAAACATACTTATTGTGTATATCCGTTTCCATAAAAATAAATTTGAAAATGAATATTTACATTTTTTTAAATGTTTTAGAAAAGAAGAAGGGGCGTCCTAAGTGTATATCTGTCTGTGGCACACCAAAGTGCCACCAGCATCCTGATTGAGAACCACTCTGTAGGGAAATGGAAAAAGATTTTCTAAATTACATTGTGTGTTGAGTGAGAGAAATTGTTTGCACAGGATTGTGGTAGATAAATCTTGATTCCCAAGAAATGTCTTGTGGGATAAAACATTAAATATCTTCTCTCTCTTCTGTTTGCAGGATCAGTTTGATAATTTAGAGAAGCATACCCAATGGGGCATAGACTTCCTGGATAAGTATGCAAAGTTTGTGAAAGAAAGATTAGAGATCGAGCAAAACTATGCAAAACAGCTCAGGTAAGTTTACTGGTGGCCTGCAGTATTTATTAGGGCTCCCCTCCATTGTTTCTTTATCAGTACAACATGACCTGTCTTCTTACATAGAGCTTCACTAATACTGGTGTAATATGGGAAATTATTTTCCCATTTCATGTTAGCAAGTAGGGTCCCCTTACAGATTCAAAAACGTGGACAGGCAATCTTTGGCTGTAGTCTCTCAACAACTGGAGAGTCAAAGGATTTTCTGCCCCTGTCCAGTAATAATGAGAGTACCCTAATTATTAACTAAGGCAGCAGTGCTGTACCTTATGCTTTCTCAAGGAACTAACAAGAGTAAAATGTACGTAAAGAGATTAATGTAGTAAATATTTAAGGTGGTTTCCACTTTTACGTTTCTGCCCCATGTTACAGGCAACGTATTCATAGCAATGACTTTTTGATTTGAGATACTGTGTACTTTAGAAATGTTTATTGAAACTTTTATGCTCTTCTCTGGGTTTGCATGTTAAAAAAAAAATTAGGCAAGCAAAGCAATGGAAAAGGCCAGGAGAATTCTAGTTTTTGTGTTTTTAGGAAGAAGTATTGTTAGTAGGGAGAATGAGAGCTAAGTGGTGATTTTACTATATGTCTATACCACACCTGCACTATAGTGGACAAATGAAAATTGCCCAGATACCCACTGATTTTTTTAACTGGTTGTTTTCACCCGTTGAATGCTAGATAGGTCTCCAGAACATTGCTTTTCAATGTTTTGGAAACCTTCCGATATGCAATGGGTTAAAAGCCCCATTATATCAATGTGACATTTTCCCTAATGGTACAGTTGGTTTGGTCCACCTCTGTTGGCTTCCTGAATATTGCTGTGTGTACATAGACTCCACAGGATAACAGGGACTAAAGTGTTTTGCAGCTTCATCTCAACTTTGAGACTCTCTTGCCTGGAATATTGAGACTTAAGGTTAATAATACCATGAGAGGGCTCAATGTCAGTAGTGACAAGGAAGGACTTCAATGCCTTAATACAGCGTTGGGCAGAAAGCAGTCCTGAGGCTGCACTGGATCTCTCCTTTGGCCTCCAGTTAGTCCTCTAGTGCAGACAGAAGAGGCAGACACCTCCCCTCCATCATCACATACCTGATTTCATCCAACAAAGCACTCATCCTCTTTATTGAGGCTCACAGTACTTCTCTTCACACATACAATGCTCCCTTTTACCCCTTGGATTCTTTCCAATGTATTGAATTACGTTCTAGAATCTAAGGGTTTAGTCTAATTCATACATATAATATAATAAAATTACACATATTTCTCTGTCGTCCAATACAGGTTACTGGTAACTTTGGGTAATCGATTCGCCCCTTTAATTGTAGGCAGGAATAATTCTAGAATTGTATGCAGGGGGTGGAGCCTACCTTCCCTCCTTGGCTACAGCTAGTCAACCAGCTCCAGAAAGATTTGTTCCTTGGTGAAGACACAGGCAAGAGAACAGTTCTGCTATAGTTTTAGAAAATGTTTTATTTTTCTGTTAGAAATTGAATACCACCATTAGTCGAATTACCATAGCTGTCAATGTCCTTTGATGTGGCTAGCTCAGTAACCAGGTGTTTTTTGTGGCCCTTAAACCCTGGGGGGAAAATCTTGGGTACAAGTTTTTTCTTCAGGAGTTGCCCACCAAGGTTTCTTCTTAATACATGGTAGTCTGAAGACAGAAGATCTGCGGGAAAGGTGAGCAACCCTTTGAGTGCTGCAGGGGTTTTTCATTTGGAGTTCCTATTACACACTACTGCACTCATTGGGTCTATCTGTATGTCTGTTGGGTGTTTTGGAGCAGGGTTATGTGGTACTTTAACACTTTAGCTGCTGGTTTTGCATCTTTTTGGGGATTTTCTGACACTTTTCCTACTGGCAGTGTTTTTTGGGTATCCTAACATGTTCTAGTGATGTTTCATGCATTTTTATTTTACGGTTTCAGTTTTGTAAAATTTGAGTTCCGCGCTTTACAGCATATGCGCCATCGCTTCATTCACTCCATCGCTCCATTCTCTCCCTTGCTGTCCGGATCTTCTTCTACAGCGTTACCTGTGGAAGGGGGATACTCATCGGCTAACTTTGATGGCTTGGTAGTTGAATCCTCAATATTGAAGAAGAAAGGTTTTTCTTTTGGTGTGGTGGCTACTATGCTCAGTGCCCGCAAACCTGTTTCTTTCAAGACCTACCATCGTGTCTGGTCGACCTTTCTATCTTGGTGTGCTGACAAGGACCTGTCTCAGGAATTTGATCTGCCTACGGTCCTGGCCTTTTTGCAAGACGGTGTGGATAAGGGCCTCAGCTTTAGTTCCCTTAAGGTTCAGACTTCTGCTCTCTCTGTTTTCTTTCAGAGGCGCATTGCCATCCTTCCTGTTGTCCAGGTTTTCTTCCAGGGCGTTGCTCATACTCGTCTAGCCTTCAAGAATCTACTCCTCCGTGGGATCTTAACTTGGTTTTGGGCATTCTTCAGCGCCCTCCATTTGAGTCTTTGGCTACTTTTCCTCTACGCCTCTTGACATGTAAAATGGCCTTTCTCCTGGCAATCGTGTTCGCCCGCTGTGTAGCGGAGTTACATGCTCTGTCTTGTAAGCCACCCTATTTGGGGTTTCACGAGGACAAGGCGGTGCTTCGCACTTCTCAGGAGTTACTCCCAATGGTGGTTTCGGAGTTCCACATCAATCAGGAGATTGTGGTGCCTTCTTTCTGCCCTGACCCCAACCCTGACAAGGTGAGGGATCTCCACTTATTAGATTCTTTGTGTTGACTCAAGTTTAATGTACATCGCACTGAGTCTGTCAGGCAATCTGACATGCTGTTTGTCATTCCTGCGGGTCCCAGGGCAGAAAGACCTGCATCCAACGTGGCTATTGCTTCTTGGATCAAGTCCACTATTCGTAAGGCTTACAACCTGAGGAAGAAGCCTATCCCTTTTCGGGTCACAGCTCATTCTACAAGATCCATTGGGGCTTCTTGGGCTTATAGGAATCAGGTCTCCACTGATCTGTTGTGCAAGGCTGCCACTTAGTTGTCTGTGCACACCTTTTCAAAGCACTACCGTGTTGATGTGCTGGCATCGACTGATGCCAGCTTTGGGAGGAAAATCCTGGAGGCAGTCTTGCCTGTCTAGGATCTTCTTCATTTCTTGGTGCTCCCTTCACTTTTGAGCCATTTTGGATCTAGTTCAGTGTACTGTGTAACAGTTTGGAGTGTTACCCCTGTTTAGTGTCCGTTGACACTTCAGTTGTTGTTGGGCTATCTCTGATATGATGGTTCATATCTGCTCTGGTGACCGGTTGGCTCATAGAGGTTCTGATGACTTTGGGGGCCTTGCACCTGGTGTCCTTGCCTTACTTCCCGCCTTTGGGAAACTCAATGGTCGGACATCCCAAAGTTACCAGTAACCTGTATTGGACGACAGAGAAAAGAGGATTTTGGTCTTACCTGTTAAATCCTTTTCTCTTAGTCCATATAGGTTACTGGTCTCCCACCCTGTCAAAAGACCATGCTTGGCTCTCCTGTGGCAGACTATGGGGGTCCTTCGGTGTCATGCTTACAGGAGTATTCTTTCCCTTCTACTATCTAGTCAATAGTTAGTGTCTCAAATCTTTCTGGAGCTGGTTGGCTAGCTGCAGCAAAGGAGGGAAGGTAGGCTCCACCCCCTGCATACAATTCTAGAATTGTTCCTGCCTACATTTAAAGGGGTGGATCACCTACCCAAACTTACCAATAACCTTTATGGACTAAGAGAAAAGGATTTAACAGGTAAGACTAAAATCCTCTTTTTCACCACTATTGAGAATTTTAGGGGACCAGCAGGCCAGATATGGTCCTTGGAGTAAATCTGATTGCCCAGCTTTGTCAACCCACCTTGGAGAAAAGAACTGTTAGACCTAGAAGGCATTTGCAACATAATTTATAATGCACTCTGGTCCTTAAAGGTGAAGGTATGGTACTTATCTGTCCTGTAAACACTTAATGGCCAGGGGTTTGTGTAATTCATTGCAAAGCATCTCCCATTGAATCTCTTATCCCTTCCCACCCATTGTAGAACTCTAGTATACAGTGAAAACTGGCACCTGTAGTCTTGGGTTCACTGCTTTTAGTTCCTCCTCCTAGGTATCCATGGAGAATACTTTAACCACTCCCAAAATATATATGGCAGTGCTTCTCAGGGCCGACCATTAGGTCAAGTTTTCAGGATATCTCTAGGGGTATGCAACGCCTTGCAATATGTTGCATACTCCTCTTGTACTTATGGGTTCATCATGAGTGAATACATCACAATGACTGATCCACTAATTCATCATCTGTTATCAACAGGAATATCCGGGGAAGCTGATCTGTTTGGCGTCTCAAGGACTAACATTGAGAAACACTGTTTGTGGCCACAAAGAGTGCTCAAAACGATGCAGATGGCTAAATTGATAGGAGTTTTAGATTCATGTAATAATTATGCATTATGGTGTGAGAAAGGTACCCTAAAAAGAGATACATTCTCCAGTTCCTTTGTTATTCTATTGAGACTTTTTAGTACATAAGCTCCATAGAATATGAATTGGAGAGTTTATCACACATCTTCTTTTTATCATTGCTTTGTCACGCCTTAGTGCATCTCCCCTTGCAGTAGCTATAAGTCAAATCTGGAGATTAAGAGCTAGGTTACATGGGCAATTATTGACACAACACAGAATTACATGGAAGATTGCCTGTGGAATCAGTCGCACACAATTGCAATGTGCTGAAACTGGTGCTTGTTTTGGACAGATGCAGCACAGAAACCTGTGGGGCAGCTGTGAAGGCAATTGGATTTAGTCTGAGATTCACATTGCAGCTGCCTGGCTCTGTGAGAAGGAAACACCAACAGTCTGTCATCCACACACACATACACAAATACAGTGATGTGCAGGTGCTGTTATCGTTGCAATAGTCAGGGCCCAAATATGTTTTAACTAGAGAGAGAAATGAAAAAAACTAGATGGACCAACTGCATCTTCTCTGCCATTAAAGGCTTTGTTTGTGTTTAATGAGAAACATTACCAGACTGGATTTTTGGGAGATCTACAGTGAATTTTGGTTAGGAGGGTTACATAGGAAATGTCAGCTAAGAAAAGGTGTTTCTTAATTTGCTTAACAGGCAAGCTTATTGGGGTGAATGTCCTTCAAACATCAGTCATTTCTGTGTATTTTTGTATTTATATTTGCGTTCTCTTGTAGCCCCACTGTTAATAGTTTACAGTCTGATAAAGACTATTGACCCGTATGGATATTTAGGTGTATTGAAAACCATTGTTTGCTTTCACAGTTTGTGACCTAGATAGACTTCAATGGAGATCTCTATAGAGAGGAAAATTAATATACCAGGCATAACTAAACATAGATATAACTAAGTTCTCTGTAACAGACATATATATAAATATAGTAGTTTACTAATGAAATTGAAGCCACTTATTTCTAGGGTTTATTTCCCCTTTAGTCGATTTTCACCTTTTCGGAATGCAATTATTGTGTGTAAATAAAAACCTTTTGCTGGTCTGTTTATGATTTGACAGCCCGATAGAGAGATAGACGGAGGACTGTAAAGTACTGTATAGTAATGGAAAAAGAGCAGACAAGGGATTATTATAGCACTGAGTGGGCTGAATTGGGCAGGATGTGGTGAGGAAAAGACCTGTATTGTTGTCATTAATGGAACCGTCTCTGCAAATACAGTATAAACAGACAAGTTAACCCTTTATAGACTACAGGACTGTGCAATGCATGACTTAAAGGGTTAATGTAAGAAGCCAGCCATTATTTTGCTGTTCACTAGCTTTTTTTCACTTGTTGGTATGTTGGAGCTTTAACGCTTTGAGTTGCAAAGCAATGAGTTATGGCAGAAGTGGGAAAAATCCCTGGAACCTGGGATCCCAGGCTCCTGACCTATTCCTTCAGGCTCCTAGATTTGGGTTGCATTTTACATGCATCTACTTTTAAATTCACCTTCAGTGGTTTTTCCACTCCTGCATTGTGTACCCCTCTGGTACTCATAAGGTTAACAGCACTTTCACTTTTTAAATGGCTATTTCTTTGCTGTTCAGTCTGCTCAATGCTGCATTTGTAATTGATCCTGCATGTGCTTTTTTACATGTTTTGGGATTTATTCATCATGCTAAAGAGGTGCAATTCTGACAGAAACCAACTGCACCATTTGGGGGAAATTAAAAGTCCCATTGATTTAAATGGGCACCAACCTGTTGAGCACCAAGGAGGTCTGCGGTTCATTGCAAATCAATGAGTTGGAGACCTCTCTAGCATTTAAGGGGTTAAATGTCCTACTTTAATCAGTGGTAATTGGCAGAATCATCATTTCAACCCAATGATGCTTTTTGCCCAAGATTTGTAAGCTTGATGAATAAGGATCTTTGGGCATTACATCAACAAAATATGTGAAAACGTCCAACATTGTGCGTCTTGTTCAAATGAAACTACACGTCTCTTTTTTTCCTCCTTTTGCAGGGGGAAAAAAAAAGGAATTCTACAAAGGACAGCTAACGTGTGTAATTTTGTTGCAACCACCTTGTACAGCCAATAAAAATGAAGTTACCTGGATCTCCAGACCCCTCACATTCCCCTTTATATATTTTGTCTGTCTCCTACTCACATTAAGCCAGTGGCAGGAGCGGGGGATCAGTGTATGAGACCCAGCAGGTTTGCATGGTGTATTCTGGGATGTTTACTGTAGCTGTCAGGGCAACAATTAAAAACTTTTTCTGGGTGTGTCCTCAGAGCAAGTTTGAAACTGGTACCGCTATAGCTACAGAAAATGTCTATGAATTCTATAGCTCTGGGGAACATCTAAACTTTGTAAAGTACAGTGTTTTCTTGACCATGATCCTTTTAAACTTATCTTATGCTACTTAGCTGCTGTTTGTTACTTTTCTAAGTTATTTGAAAACTTCTGCAATTTCATGTAGTGGTGCCTTTAAGAAAGGGCAGGCGCAGTGCAAATATTGTTTAGAGCATAAGAGCACTATAATGGGACTTCTCTTGCCTCTCTGTTATGGGGTTTGTGGTTCTTTCAGCCTTCTCCTCTTGTTTCTGGAGATTTAGGAACCCCCCCCCCCATCTTCATAAGAGGTGTTTTGGTGGAAGTTGGAGCACCACCACATCATTTTTATTATGGGGAACTACATTTCCTAGCTGACTGTACTTCACGGGCAAGGAAAAGAGGTGGTGCTCTCTCTCTCTCTCTCTCTGTTCTTTTTTTTTTTTTTTTTTTTTTTTTCCTTGGGACAATAATGGCTGTACCGAGGCTAACAACTCCCTTCTGTTTGCTGTGTTAACCCCTTACAGTTGGATAAGTACCTTTTTAAGTCATTTTGCTTACCGTTATACTACTTTTTTTGTGCTTATACTACCTTTATTCTATGGGATTTTCTCTGATTGTCCTGTCTCGGGGGAGACATGAACAAATCCGAGGATACTAAGGAAGGGGGTCCCATTAACTAATTTCTCTTCATAACAGATCAGATATCCTAGAGATTTTTCAATTTCTCTTGTTCTGGGGGTTCTGCTTACTATTTGGTTCCTCCCCTGTTGAATAGGAACCTGCATGGGTTAACTACCTAAGTTAGCTCTGTTCTTTCATCTGTTAAAGGGGTTTTAGACTCTTGGTGCATACGACACCATGTGCCCCCCAAACTGAGCGTAAGTGGTGTTATACTGGGAGATGTCCCCTTATGGGGCATTCCCCCACTGAGGAAGGAGAAACTGCTACAGATGACCTGGATTTGTATTGCTCTGTTGGGGACTCTTATGAGGAAGACAATCGCTCTTCTTCTGAGGGTCTTGTTCAGGCTGTCCTGGAGACACTTAAGGTATCAGTCTTACGATTCTAGTTCCTGTTCCTTGGACTTTTTAAGAGACATAAGAAGGTTGTGGTTTTTCTTCCTCACCATTCCTTGGATCAGTTGCTGATAGCGTAATAGAAGCCACCCAAAAGGAGGTTTTTCCTTCACCAGAACATTTCTCTTATTATATTTTGTTTTGTGCTGAGGCTCTAGCGCAGTAGGTCATTCGCCGAATTCCTTGCCTTGCTATTAATACTGCTTTGACCTTTTATAGTTGCTGTGGCCCTCAAGGATCAGGTGAATAAGAATGTGGATTCCTTTTGAAGGTTACTTTTGCCATTGTATGGATGACTATACGTCAGTCTGGGGGAATCTGCTTTTGGATGCCATCCACGCAGACACACCCAAAGAGGGCCTTACATCCAAGATCCTTGATGCTTAACTTACTGAAGCAGCCTTTGACATCTCTAAGCTTAATGGAAAGGCATTGGCTTCCTCCATGGCTGCACATCACATTTTAGGTATGTACATTTGTTCAGCTGACCAGTCTTCCAAGAAATCCTTGGGTTCTCCTCCTTTTGTGGGCAAACGGTTGTTTGGCCCGGAATTAGACATGGCTATTAGTCATGCCACTAGAGACAAGAGCATCTTGTTGTCTCGGGTTACTCTCAAATTTCCCCTTTTCCTTGGACGATGCATGGTTTTTGTTACCACCATCAATAAGGGTATATTCCCAGGGCTCTCATCTACTCTGTGACCCAGGAGTGGCCCACTGCAAACCTTAAGCAGGATTGGGCAAGCAAGAAGGCCATGCTAAAGCCCAAATCTAACAAACCTACCTCCACACAACTCTGGCAGACCAGTAGGTTATTGTTGGTAATTTTGGAAGGGTATTTCATAGATTTCAAGTCCCTGCATATCATTTATTTATGTCCAGTGTTCCTCCTGGTCCTGATGGAAATGGTCTATATTTGGATGCAGTGTCTTCCCTGTTAGACATAATACCAGTTTATTTTCTGACAAAAATTCAGTGCATTCTACTTCAACCTTTTCATAGTCCCCAAGAAGGCTGGCAGATGTCATTCTATTCTGGATTTGCAATGCCTTAAAGGTTTTGTGGTTGCTCTCCAGTTCTTGCACTCCAATATTACTACGTGCGCTCTTTCCTGATAGGCTCCCTCCGCGGGAGCCATTCTGTGGCATTTCTAGAATGAGTATCCTACGCAGGGCTTGGAGTCTCCTTCTCTCCTGTGCTGATTAACCCTTCGTCTGCCAGATAAGTGTATTTTAGCGATTTCTGGGGTCAAACTTTAATCTTACACACTGTGGGGTTTTTTTGACACGGAGAGAATGTCTAATCCATTGGCACTTGGGGCCAGGCCTAAGACTAAGGACGCTGGGGTCTCTGTGTCCCCTATTACGCATTGCTCCTCATATCATTCAGGGTTGCCTAGAGAATTCTCAGGTCATTTATGCCCAGCATGTTCGGATGTCCCTGAGTCTCTTCCAGGGACCTCCAGTGATGCATTAAAGCCAGTTTGGGTGCAAGAATTCAAGGCTGCTACTAGGGACCTCCGGTCTACATTGCAACTGTTTCCATCCCAGTTACAGGGGGTCTTCCATTCATGGCAGACCCCCTCTTCAGTCATATCTTCCCTGCCTAAACCGCAGGGAGTACCTGACGTATCAGATTCCTCTGAGGAGGAACTGTTAGTGGATTCAGATGGTGAGGAAAGTTCTGCTATGGGCTCCTCTCATTTTTTTGGGGACCCCTTTGAGGCTGATCCTGAGCCCTCAGCTGAGGGCCTGATCAGGGCTGTCTTAACTACCCTAAACATTCCCTTAGTTCAGGAGGTTTCTTCAGATCCCTCTGGTGTGTTTCAGGAGCCTAAAAAGCCCCTTACTTGTTTTCCACCTAACCCCACTCTTGACCCCATTGTGTCTGAGGAGTGGAAATCCCTGGACAGGAAACCTTCTGTTTCCAAGAAATTTGCCAAGCTTTATCCCTTTTCTGAGGCGGCGCTTGCTCAGTGGGTTCATCCCCCCAAAGTGGATGCTACTATCTCCAGGCTATATAAGTCTACTGCCTTGCCAGTATCTGACGCCTCAGCTCTGAAAGACTGAACTGACAAGAAAGTTGAGGTTTCTCTCAAGTCCATTTTTGCCACTCTGTTACCGCCGTGCGTCCAGCGTTCGCTGTGGCATAGGTTAACCGGACCATTGCGGTCTGGACTGAACAACTCACCCTGGCTGTCCGTCAGTGTGCTTCTACTTCGGATATGTTGCTCCTTCTTGCCAACATTTCTGAGGCCCAGCACTATGTGTCTGCTACCTTATTTGATGCCATCTGTTTGGTGGCTAGGGTTTCCACCATGTCTGTGGTTGCCAGACGAGGTCTTTGGCTCAAGATCTGGTCTGCTGACACAGCTTCCAAGAAATCATTGCTCTCTCTACCTTTTCAAGGCACGTCATTGTTTGGGCCAGATCTTAAGGATCTGATTAGTGAGGCCTTTCAGACTGAGACACGTCCGGTGAACCAGGCGGTTCCCTCAGCTCCGCGTGCCTCCTCCAAGCCCAAACAGCAATGGAAGCCCAAGGTCTCTTCCAAGCCTTCTTTGGTATGACTTACCGAACCCAGGTCCCTATTCTGCTGTGAGTGGCCGTCTGCGTCTCTACCACAGCGTCTGGGAGGATTCAGTGGCGGACCCATGGGTTGTACAGGTGGTGGGGGAAGGATACAGGACCCTTTTCGTTTCTTCCTCCTTTTCGCTTTTTTCCTTCTCATACTCCCCAGGGAGCAGAGAAACGCCGTCTGTTCAAAGGCCCTTCTGGACAAGGATGTTCTAGAGCTGGTTCAAGTTCAGGACAGAGGTATGGGTTTTTAGCTCAAACCTCTTTGTGGTCTCCAAGAAGGACAGCGGTTGTTGTCCCATTTTAGATTTGAAGGATCTCAATTCCTTTGTGATCAGGACTCATTATTACCAGGAGTCCCTAAGGATGGTGATTGCTGCTATGTCCCAGGGGGAATTCCTTGCCTCTCTGGATCTTCAGGACTCTTATCTACACATCGCCATTCATTCAGAGAGCCAGCAGTATCTCAGATTTGCCTGCTACCAAGGGCACTTTCAGTTTTCAGCTCTTCCCTTTGGTCTGACTACAGCTCCTCAAGTCTTCAATTGTGTCCTGGGAGCCTTAGTGTCCATCCTCCATCGGAACGGCATCAGAGTCACTTCATACATGGATGACCTGCTTCTGAAGGCACCTTCTTCGGAACTTCTTCATCAGCAGGTTCAGGACTGCATTCATGCGCTCACCCATCACGGGTGGATTATCAACTTGGATAAGTCGGATCCTGTCCCATCCCAACATCTGGTCTTCTTGGGCCTTCTCTTCGACACTCAGCAGAGCATGGTGTTTCTCACGGACAAGGTAACTCACCAGATCGCCCATAGGGTTTCTGCTGTTTTGGCTCAGGATCCAGTTCTAGCCAAGAAGCTGTCCTCTATAGTGGGGAAATTCATCTCCACCATAGAAGCGGTCCCATTTGCCATGGCTCACACCAGGGAACTCCAGATGTTTGTGATCCAGGTGTGCAGGGGTCAGCCGGACCTTCTGAAGGTTCAGACTTCTGCTCTCTCTGTTTTCTTTCAGAGGCGCATTGCTATTCTTCCTGATGTCAAGGTTTTCTTTCAGGGTGTTGCTCATACTCGTCCTGTCTTTAAGAATCCTGCTCCTCCGTGGGATCTTAACTTTGTTCTGGGCATTCTTCGGCGCCCTCCCTTTGAGTCTTTGGCTACCATTCCTTTACGCATGTTAACGTGGAAAATGGCCTTTCTCCTGGCGATTCTCTGTTCCTTGTGTAGCGGAGTTACATTCCCTGTCCTGTAAACCACCCTTTTTAGTGTTTTACAAGGACAAGGCGGTGCTTCGCACTTCTCAGGAGTTTCTTCCGAAGGTGGTTTCGGAGTTCCACATCAGTCTGGAGATTGTGGTGCCTTCTTTCTTCCCTGACCCCACCTCTGACAAGGAAAGGGATCTCCACTTGTTAGATGTGGTGCATTGTCTCAAGTTTTATGTACATCGCACTGAGTCTGTCAGGCAATCTGACACGCTGCTTGTCATTTCTGAGGCTCCCTGGGCAGGAAAACCTGCATCCAAAGTGACTATTGCGTCTTGGATCAAGTCCACTGCACATAAGGCCTATGAGCTAAGGAAGAAGCCTACTCCCTTTTGGGTCACAGCTCATTCTACTAGATCTATTGGTGCTTCTTGGGCTTACAAGAATCAGGCCTCTGCTGATCAGTTGTGCAAGGCTGTACCGTGTTGATGTGCTGGCATCGGCTGACGCCAGCTTTGGGAAGAAGATCCTGGAGGCAGTCTTGCCTGTCTAAGATCTTCTTCAATTCTTGGTGCTTCCTTCACTTTTGAGCCCTGTTGGCTGTAGTTCAGTGTGCTGTATAACAGTTGGGGTGTTGTACCCCTGTTCAGTGTCCGTTGACACTCCCTTGTTGTTGGGCTATCTCTGATCTGATGGTTCATATCTGCTCTGATAACTTTGGGGGCCTGGCACCTGGTCCTTGCCTTACATCCCGCCTCTGGGAAACTGAATGGTTGGACATCCCAGAGTTACCAGTAACCTGTATTGGACGACAGAGAAAAGAGGATTTTAATCTTACCTGTTAAATCCTTTTCTCTTAGTCTATACAGGTTATTTGTCTCCCACCCTGTCAAGGGACCATGCTTGGCTCTCCTGTGGCAGACCGTGGGGGTCCTTCCGGGTCATGCTCACAGGAGTCTTCTTTCAATTCTACTGTCTAGTCAATAGTTAGTGTCTCAAACCTTACTGGAGCTGGTTGGCTAGCTTCAGCCAAGGAGGGTAGGTATGCTCAACCCCCTGCATACAATTCTAGAATTGTTCCTGCCTACTTAAAGGGGTGCATCACCTACCCAGAGTTACTAGTAACCTGTATGGACTAAGAAGAAAGGATTTAACAGATAAGACTAAAGTCCTCTTATTTGTCATCACACAACATGAAATGGAAAGAATTTAAATGTGGAATAAAAAAAATACACTTATTTGTAGAAAGAATTAATCATATATTACTTGTATAACAGCAGGGCGTATGAGTTAAACCATCTAAAATACAGAAAAGGGCTTACTTGTATATACAACATATTTAAACGTTTTATAACGTGTCCTTTGAACTGCATATATTTCCGAATCTCTACTGGAGAATGTTTGTTTAACTACTCTTACAGCTAGCCAGCATTGAATAATAGTGTAATTAACCATTTGAGAGCAAGAGTGGTATCCAAAGCATTGCAACACAATTCATTCAATACCTCCCTGGCACTCAATCGGTAACAAGGAAATGGTGAGAGATGTACAGGTTTGTAAAACAAGTTAGTTTAGGGTTAGGAATCTGTAACTTCCCAGTGATTGTTGGACCACAGTTCCCATAAAAGTCAGCCAGGCTATGGAATTGTAGCTCAAAAATAATTTTGCCGTCCCTTGAGTTGGGCCTTATGCAGATAGCACATTATGAGAAATTCTGGAGCATACCATCTGCACTGCAGGGGGAAATTGTAGCTTTGGAATTTTTAATGTAGCTCCATTTAAAACAAATATGAATCCCCCAACAGTGTGATTGGCTTACTCCAGAATTGTAGCCCTTAGGCTCTAAAGAAAAGATGAATGGTTCTAGGACAAGTCATCTGTAATTTAGCAGCATATAAAAATTTCTGTTTCTTTAAATAGAACTTTTAAACATGTGATAATGGAGACCTCTCAAACATTAAAAGGGTAAAACATTTGTATTTTTGTCTCGGTTAGTACTGGTGGTTTGCCCCAGAATTGCTCCTTTTGTGTGCATAAAGCAGTAAGCAATCTTGACACAGATGTATACTGAGAGATTTTAAATATATGATAAAAACACCTGAAGACTTATGGTTTGTAGGTTCATATTGTCCGTATCGGACTTTCATTGGCTCCCACGCTATATAAAAAGCGTCTCTAAAAGCCCACTAGTCTGCTTGCATTGAAGAAAACAGGATGCTACAGCTGCTGCACAAGCTCTTGAGCAGCTGACTAGTGCATATCATGCCCTGCTTCCGGAAAATATTCCAGTTGTTGTGGGAGTGTGGCTTCTTGAAGTGTAACTGTGATTGACAGTTGTGTATCCTGTGAACTGCGGTAGATAGAAGCAGCGTTTACCCCATGGTTTTGTGCAAATCCTCGCAGCCTTGCCTTTTCGGAGGGAGGAGGCAGGTGCTGCAAGTCCCCAACTGAGAAACCATTGATAAACGATAAAATGAGTACCTTGTTTGATCAGAGGCATATATTGTTCAATTTAAAAGTGGCTGTCAGCATCCTTTTTGACATTACTTTTTTTAAATGCATAATATGCAACATCAAGTTGCCTATACTTTTTTAATTTTTGCAGCTTCATGTCCCTGACGGTGAGCTCACTGAATTTTTTTTTTTTGGGGAGTTTTCTGTCAAGGACTATGAAAGCAGGACCTAAGGTTTCCCATCCCTGCCAGAGAAGGAATGTTTCACTGATGTGTACCTTAGAGAAGAACAGTCCCTTCCTGATACCCCCCACCCCACACACACACACACTTAAATTACTATGGCCAGAAAAAACTAATGGCCCCTATCAATTTTGCCTTTGTTCAAGAGATGACCTCTGTAGTCCTAGATGTCATGTCCATGGAGGTGGACATGACATTTATTGGCAGTCTTTTCAAACTGTAACAGAGTTCATGAGCCAGGATACATAAGATTACTGTGTGCAGCGAGCAGAGTTTGAGGTTCTGTGGTCCGCTAGCATTATGTTCGATTTTGAATAGACACACGAGCAGAGGACCATCTGGATTTCCTGGCCATAGTAAGGTTAGTGTGTGTGTGGGGTTATTATTAGGAGATGTTAGTTCACCTTCAAGTTAGCTTGCTGCTGCATTGCATAGCTATTCATTGGGTACTGCTTTACACGCACCCCTCTGGTCCTTAAAGGGTTAAACGGGCAGTAAAGGGTCAATAAAGGACCCTTTTAAACACTTGACAGTATCCTTAGATCTATGGGAACAGTTGCCATAGCTTAGAACACACCCATTTTTAGTAGGTTCTTGTTGCATATCACTGTGATCTGCAACACCTCACTCATCTCTCATAGAAGTTCTCTCTCTTCTCTGTAGAAGCCCTATGTTGGTGAATCCACAGTCAGTGAGAAGGAGAGGGAGCTCCCATGAGCAAAATAGTGGCACCACCCACCCTTGCAGATCTCAGATCTGCCATGAGAACCAAATGATAATGGGTGGGTCCTAAATTGGGTAGTGCCTCTGAGGGCACTTCCAATTGTTTAACCCTCTCAAAGGGTCAAAAGGGCATTTTTGGTCACTTTACTGACACTTTAAAGCCTTTTTGTGGGCCTTCTATGTACTTCTGAGAGGCTAACATGCCTTAGAACAAAACACTTCATTTTGTTTGTGCCTAGAGGGAATCTGCTGCACCACACTGATGAGGCCCATATTGGTCAAAACGTACATCTGTGGTGGTTCTATTTTCCCTGATGCAGAGAGGATTTGCCTGACATTTTGGAGCCAAACTGCCTCTGGGTGGGACCTGTGTGATATGGACATGGAGAGTTCTTCTCCGCAATAGCACAAGGCAGCGAAAAGCAGTGACTTGTAGGAGTAGCCTTGTTTTACTCAGACAAATAAACCCCTACAATAAACGTTTTGCCAATATTAAGCTTTACTGTCACTTTAAACATTATATTCTGGAGCAGTGATCTGCTCTCACTCCTGGCAACCCAAAGGGTTAAAAATGGTAGTGGAAAATATTGTTCAAAGGGAGAGATTTGCATATCTTCTCGCCATCATGAGTCACCTGTAAACTTTAGTATTTTGAAATGATTGTGTTTGTGAAATCAAAACTTTATACAGTCAAATATGAATACAGCATATAATAAACAAGTGCAATTTGCTACCATTGAATCATTTAAGAAATGCCAACCGAAACCCAGACTGTAAATGTTGTATTTCCCTTGTGTATAATGCGACTTGCTCTTTCACAAATCATCAACACTGCTTCTCAGCCAGGGTTCCTTGCCACTTTGGTTCACAGTGGACATCCACTCGGGGTAGGGTGGGGGTCATTCTTTTTTCTGTGAAGAATGTAAGAAGTCTGAATGTTCAGTGTTTAATTTGTGTGCAAAGGGAGATATCTAGCACACTGTGAAGCAAATGTACATTTCTGGAAATTGGTATGCTATTTTCTTATTGAGACTTAAAGGGATAGTAACACTTAAGTATTACTAATCCCTATAGCAAAGTACTACTTAAAAAAAACGTATTGCCCCCAGTGTTATCTCTCAAACCTTTATGGTTTGAGAGATGAACGCTTCTAAAGTTGCCCTCCCCCTTCCCCGCAGTCAGCATTCTAGCTGACTCAGGGAAATCCGGTCAGAGATCATCAGGTGGCTCTGCAGCAGAGCCGCAATTGCGTTAACTAAACAAAAAAAACTTTAACTAAACCGGTCTTATACGTGTGCTTGGAGGCAAGCACACGTAGAAGACCATTTCAGTGAAAGTTTTCTTTTTTAGTAACGCGATCCGGCTGTGCTGGAGAGCCACCTGAAAGTCGTACGACTCTTTCTTTCAGTCAGCTAGCGTGCTGACTACGGGGAAGGGGGAGGGAGAGGGCAACTTTAGAAGCGATTACCTCTCAAACCGTAAAGGTTTGAGAGATGACACTGGGGGCAATACGGGGCAGGGCTTTCATTGTTCTCATAGGAAGAAGATTGTCCCCTGCTGTTATCTGTCTGGTCTATGGACTGCATTCCACATCTGAGAAGAGATGGCTTACACTAGGTAAAAGGGGCGGGAGGGGAAACTTTGCTTGTGAATATCTCTCAAACCATAAAGGTTTGAGAGATAAGACTTATATCGTTCTTCATGTTTTTTTAATGCCTACAAAATAAAATAAAGATAAAACGAAGTGTTACTATCCCTTTAATTAAAACTCCCTACATGCTTACGTTATCAAAAACATTGTACGCATAACACTTCGTGACTGAGGTACTAAAAGTGGAACAAGTCTGGAGCAGAGTGCAATATAGAGAATAAACATAAATGAGGACAATTTGCATTGATTTAAACAGGAGCTGTTAATTCTGAATGCCCAAAGAATATGCAGTGTATTACAAAGACCTTGAAGGCTAGAGGGATCTCCAGTGCAATGCAAAGCATTTAAATGAATTAATATTTGTTCCCTGTGGTGTACTCTGCACCACTTTCTTAGTGCATCAGTGATTCGCAATCTTTTTATTTATTTTTCCTCAAAGCACCCTGAACTTGTCTGGAATGTTAACCCTTTGAGAGCCAGAGGGGTATTCAAATTCATTACAAGGAAATGCATTGATACCCCTGGCACTCAAAGGGTTAATGATACCCTTAACATGTTATACTTAATTTTTCAAGGGTGAAATGAGGAGTAAACATACATGAATGTATGGTTAATTTTTAAAGGGATAGTAATACTTAAGTATTACTAATCCCTATAGCAAAAAAGTATTGCCCCCAGTTTCATCTCTCCAACCTTTATGGTTTGAGAGATGATTTTTCCTAAGTTGCCCTCTCCCTCCCCCTTCCCCGTAGACAGCATTCTAGCTGACTGAAAAGAAGAGTCATACGACTGTCAGGTGGCTCTCCAGCAGAGCCGGATCACAGGCAAGGCACACAAGGCGCCTGCCTAGGGCCCGGCCAAATGAGGGGGGCCCGGAAACCTCATCCTGGACTCTGCTAAGCCAGGGTTGTGGAATTTATATCGCCCGATGCCCGGGACATGTAGTTCCGGGGCGCTGGGCAGATACATTTTTATCACATTTAGCCCTGCTTCGGGAAAGCAGAGCCAGACCTGGTGAAACTGCAAGATTTTTTTTTTTTAGGGCTGCAACAACTAATCGATAATGAGAATCGTTGTCAACGATTCTCATTATCGATACGTTGAGCACCGATTAGTTGTGCAGCCCCACAGCCGCCGGATACTGCTGTCTTACTTCCTGCACTGCCGACATCCGGAGCGCAACCACTCCAAACGCGGAGACGCCGCGTGGAGCGTGCAGGTATTTTCTTCCTCTGTTCTGAGGCCAGTTTAAAACTGGAGCCCAGACAGAGGAAGAAAACCCCTGCACACTCCATGCGGCGTCTCCGCGTTTGGAGTGGTTGCGCTCCGGATGTCGGCAGTGCAGGAAAGTGAAAAAGAGGTACGGGGGAGAGAGAGAGAGGCACAAGGGGGAGAGAAAGAGAGAAGTACATGGGGGAGAGAGGCACAAGGGGAGAGAGTGAAGTACATGGGGGTGAAAGAGGCACAAGGGGTAGAGTGAAGTACATGGGGGTGAAAGAGGCACAAGGGGGAGCGAGAGTGAAGTACATGGGGATGAAAGAGGCACAAGGGGGAGCGAGAGTGAAGTACATGGGGGTGAAAGAGGCACAAGGGGGAGAGAGAGAGAAGTACATGGGGAGAAAGAGGCAAAAGGGGGAGGGAGAGAGAGAAGTACATGGGGGTGAAAGAGGCAAAAGGGGGAGGGAGAGAGAGAAGTACATGGGGGTGAAAGAGGCAAAAGGGGGAGAGAGAGAGAGAAGTACATGGGGGAGAAAGAGAGAAGTACATGGGGGGAAGAGAGAGAAGTACATGGGGGGAAGAGAGAGAAGTACATGGGGGAGAAAGAGGCAAAAGGGGGAGAGAGAGAAGTACATGGGGGAGAAAGAGGCAAAAGGGGGAGAGAGAGAAGTACATGGGGGAGAGAGAGAAGTACATGGGGGAGAAAGAGGCAAAAGGGGGAGAGAGAGAAGTACATGGGGGAGAAAGAGGCAAAAGGGGGAGAGAGAGAAGTACATGGGGGAGAAAGAGGCAAAAGGGGGAGAGAGAGAAGTACATGGGGGAGAAAGAGGCAAAAGGGGGAGAGAGAGGCAAAAGGGGGAGAAAGAGAAGTACATGGGGGAGAAAGAGGCAAAAGGGGGAGAGAGAGAAGTACATGGGGGAGAAAGAGGCAAAAGGGGGAGAGAGAGAAGTACATGGGGGAGAAAGAGGCAAAAGGGGGAGAGAGAGAGAGAGAGAGAAGTACATGGGGGTGAAAGAGGTACATGGGGGAGAAAGAGGCACAAGGGGGGGAGAGAGAAGTACAAGGGGGGAGAATAGAGGCACAAGGGGGAAGAAATAGAAGTACAAGGGGGGAGAAAGAGGTGCATAGACCCCATAGTAAAATAATAACAATGACACATGTTAATGTGTAAAGTTTTTTATTCTGCTGTTTGTTTTTAACACTGTTCATTAAATCAGTTTAAATAATGAAAAATTAGCATATATTTTTTTTATCCGATTAATCGAAAAAATAATCGGCCAACTAATCGATTATCAAAATAATCGTTAGTTGCAGCCCTATTTTTTTTTATTTTACTTTTTTTTTTGCCAATCAATAGCATCACCAGGGCCCCCTGTACTGCTGCCCTAAGTGCCCTGCAGTCCGCTCTGGATCCTGGCACCTACAGCTCCTTTCATGGAGTCTGTTGACTGCGTGTGTGCAGTGAGGTTGCGTCTGGGTGGACAACGGAGGATGGTGAGAGGTCTAGTACCGCAATAGTGGGATTTGCACGAATGAGAATGAAAGAGCTGTAGTCAAACAACATCAGGAAGGAGGCAACTGAAGATGATGGAAGTTGTAGTCTAAAACCAGCCGAGTGCTGCAGGTCATTCACTCCCATGCAGAAAACAACTCTGCTCAGTCACCCTAATTATGCAACTTAGGGACCATACATTCAGTCTGCTTCCCATCTGTCTGTAACGCTGTGTACCATAAGGAATTCTGTAAACATATAGATCATATTGCTAGCTTCACTATCTTGTCTTTATTTAACCCTTTGTGAGCCATAGCGGTACACAACTCATTGCAAATCAATGTGTTGTTAACCTTCTGGTACTCAAAGGGTTAACAGCAATACTTTAATAGAAAATCTGAGCAGCCCCAAAACGCACTGTTTGGGGGCTTGATGAAAGGTTTGAGTGTGCCTGTGGACACAGGGTGTGGAGGTGGACACTTGAAGTGGACACAGGGTGTAGAGGTGGACACTTGAAGTGTGTGAAGGTGGACACAGGGTGTAGAGGTGGACACAGGGTGTGGACACAGGGTGTAGAGGTGGACACAGGGTGTGGACACAGGGTGTAGAGGTGGATTATGATAGTACCCCTAGTTATACTGTAAGTCTTCTTCTTCTAGTCTAGTGTATAATTTTGAGACTTGCAGTGCATTATTTTTCTAAGTGGAATTACTAGAGAGACCTTATTTAGATAGTGTATAAATAAAAGAAGCCAGTATAGTATTAGTATGGTCCGGGGGAGGGGGGCCCCAATTTGGGTTCCTGCCTAGGGCCCCATACAGTCTTAATCCGGCTCTGCTCTCCAGCACAGCTGGATCCCGTTACTAAAAAAGAAACTTTCACTGAAATGGTCTTCTACGTTTGCTTGGTTTGCAAGCACACGTAGAAGACCGTTTTAGTGAAAGGTTGTTTTTTTAGTTAACGCGATCGTGGCTCTGCTGCAGAGCCACCTGATGATCTCTGACCGGATTTCCCTGAGTCAGCTAGAATGCTGACTGCGGGGAAGGGAGAGGGCAACTTTAGAAGATCACACTGGGGGCAATACGTTTTTTTTTTTTAGTAGTACTTTGCTATAGGGATTAGTAATAAAGTATTACTATCCCTTTAAAAATTAACCATACATTTATGTATGTTTACTCTTCATTCCACCCTTGAAAAATTAAGTATAACATGTTAAGGGTATCCTTAACCCTTTGAGTGCCAGGGGTATCAATGCATTTCCTTGCAATGAATTTGAATACCCCTCTGGCTCTCAAAGGGTTAACATTCCAGACAAGTTCAGGGTGCTTTGAGTAAAAATAAATAAAAAGATTGTGAATCACTGATGCACTAAGAAAGTGGTGCAAACAGAGTACACCACAGGGAACAAATATTAATTCATTTAAATGCTTTGCATTGCACTGGAGATCCCTCTAGCCTTCAAGGTCTTTGTAATACACTGCATATTCTTTGGGCATTCAGAATTAACAGCTCCTGTTTAAATCAATGCAAATTGTCCTCATTTATGTTTATTCTCTATATCGCACTCTGCGCCAGACTTGCTCCACTTTTAGTACCTCAGTCACGGAGTGTTATGCGTATAATGTTTTTGATAACATAAGCATGTAGGGAGTTTTTATTAAAGGGATAGTAATACTTCATTTTATCTTTATTTTAGTTTGTAAGCATTAAAAAAAATGAAGAACGATATAAGTCTTATCCCTCAAACCTTTATGGTTTGAGAGATATTCACAAGCAAAGTTTCCCCCTCCCGCCCCTTTTACCTAGTGTAAGCCATCTCTTCTCAGATGTGGAATGCAGTCCATAGACCAGACAGATAACAGCAGGGGACAATCTTCTTCCTGTGAGAACAATGAAAGCCCTGCCCTCCCTTGACAAGTTTTTCAGGTTTTTCCCTTATCTTAGTTGAAGATTGTCCCTCTCTGCAATCTACCTGGACACTCCCTGCTGCTCTAAGCTGAGCAGTGTTACATCAGTAAAAGGGGCAGGAGGGGGATACTTTATCATTGAATTACTCTTGAACTACAACTCTGACAGAATTGAAATAACACTCTCCAAAGTCCAAATACTATGAAGATTAAGTAGAGCTGCTTTTATTATGAAACATTACTATCCCTTTAAAGGATAAAGGGAACTGAACTTAACCCCTTGAGTTCTTCAGAGGTCTCCAAATGCATTGCAAAGCAGTGCTTTGGAAACTTCTCTAACACACACAGGGTTAAACTGAACCTGTTTACACCGCAAGGTGTTTTTTCTTTTGCCAGCTATCTGTGGCTACGCAGGATGCTCACGAGAAACGAGCGAAAATCCAAAACAAGATCTAATTAAATCGTGTGTAGGCTGTTAGTGGTAGGAGGTGAAAGTGATGTCATTGAGAAGTAGCACAACCTGCAGTGCTGGCCTAATTCTGGCTTTGCATTCCATCCCCTCCCTGGACGGATTACTTAACCCCTACATGACTAGAAAGGTGCCTATTGCAAAACAATGTGTTGTCCACCTCACTGATCCTCATGGGGTTCATGCTTTTACCGAAACAAGATGGAGGGGTTATTGTACGTTTTCCACTCAAGCTTTTTCTTTTCTTTATTTATTTTTTCACCTAATTGTGCTGCTTGAGGTGGTGCTTTTAAAGGGTTAACTTGGTAACAGTTGGAAGAACTCTAAGGCTCATATGTATATTTATATAAGGAAACTGACGTTATTCTGGAGTAAACCAACTGCATCAAACCCATTAACTGCTAAAGAGATATCTACACATTGCTCCTCAGAGCCCCACTTTAATAAAAGGTGCATTTTATGTCTCCTCTCAGTGCATTGGGTTTGCTTCACAAATGCTTTTTCTTTAGGATTGCGAAGAAGCTGCTGGGATGGGAAACATGTTGATCATCAGCTGCTGTTGGACTACAACTCCATTCATCCCCCAGCTAGGCTTTTGCAGGCTAAGGATGATGGAAGCTGCAGATTATCTGCAGTCTGTGAGTAGAATCACAATTAGAAGTGACAGCCTGCTGTCCTATCATTGTGATGTTTTTCTTAGGCAACATGTGGCTTGTCAGTTGTTGTTGGACTACTGCAACTCTTAGGGGCTAGTTTAGGCTTATGGGAGCTGAATTCCAGTAACAGCTAGAGAGCTGTAAGCCATCAGTGATGCAATTGGTAGGGCACACTCCCAGAATGCACCACAGGAAGGAGCACACACAACATTGGGGCTTTTGTACTGAAAAAAATGATTCAATTCTGGTGCAATCCAACTGCAATACAGGGAACAAATACACATCACATTGATGTAAATTGGGCTTTCATTATTATTATGTCTTAATATAGCGCTAACTTATTCTACAGCACTGTACAATAGGTAATAGACATAAAAACAGGAGACATAAAACATAGAAGTTGAAAGGATCAGAAGTCCTTGCTCATGAGAGAGTACAGTTTATGCAAATGCTAGAAAGGTCTTCATCACAATGTCTTGCATTGTTTTGAGGAATTAGCATTCAAAGGGTTAATTACCCCATTTAAATCAATTGTAATTTTGAGCATGTTTATTTCTTTCCAGTGCAGTTTGTTTGGTCCAGAACTGCACCACATTTTCTTACCTCATCAGGATTATGGTTGTATTCCAGGTGGAGCTGATATCCAGACCACACTGGAGTCAGCCAAAACTCATTGGCTGACCCCCACGTGGACCTGGCTTTGATTGGATAGTTGCATTGAGAAATGCTTTGAACCTGTCTTCCTTGTCAACTGTCTGCACTGAGGCCCCATAGGACACCATGCAGATAAGCTTTGATAAATCATCCCAGTGTTGATCACAGGAATGTTTCACCAAGCTGTATTTGGCCTTTTTGACACAAAACTGCATTGTGTTGTGACTTTTTTAAATCATCGTGTATTTGTTCTAATTGTTCCACTTTTTGTGCATATAGTTTAGGCTGTTTTTTTAGAGGATTGGGGGTAGCTTTACATGCACCATTTATTCCTGCTTGGTCACTAACAGAGGGAATGTTATATAGTGTGTAGACATTGTAACATGATCTTTGAAATACCAGCATGTTGTATATGTTGTTCAACAAGTTGCAGACATTTCTCTTCCTTATCCTCTGCAAGACACACACAGTCCATTACAGCAACCTGTTTGCCATTTGTTAAGCACTACTTGTTCTTATTTGTAATAGCATGTTGCAACATTTCCACACACATTCAGCTAAGGTGGCCTCATATCCCTTTAATTCAGTGACTCTTATATTAAAAAAAAACAACAAAAAAAAACTGCAGGGTTGTGCAGTCCTGCAGAATAACATTTTCATCAGTGTTCCTTATTTGTGTGGTTACCTGACATGCGGCCATCTGTCCCTGAATTCCCCCAGGTTTGTATTGAGTATCATATCAACCCCGTATTCTATTGGTGGCATCCTGTAAGAATAAAGGAAAGGCACATTCAACTAAAATAAAGGTAGGGGTTTATTACAGTAAGGGCAGCAAGGTTGTGGAATTGTTTGCCTTATGAGGCTCTCTTTGCAGATACTGTTGATTAAAAAAAAAAGTGGTGGATGCCTTTCTATCTTAGAAAAAAACTGAGTCTACAATTTGTTTTAACCCTTTGAGTGCGATGGGTATGCCACTCACTGCAAGGCAATCCATAGCATACTCCTCTGCACTGAAATGGTTAATGCAGATATAACGTGTATTCAGGGACATGTCTGACTGCCTTTTTGAGTTTTGGTTTTGTCAGTCTTCTCTACTATTAGTTACTATTCAGTACATGCAAATAGCACTCGTTGTGTGCTAGAGGGGAGCAAAATGCATTGATTAGCAATGTGTTGCATAACTGTCTGACAATAAATGGGTTAAGCCTAGTTCACTTGATTTTCTATGGAGTAATAGTTCACATGGGTGACTCTTACAGGTACAATAATATTAAGTGACATGCCTGTGTTGCTTCAATATCTTTCAACAAGTTTATTCAAGTCACCCATGTGAACTAAGCCATAGAATGATTTCAGTGAGCAACTCCCTCTGCTGAGCCATGTGAAAAGCAATCCACGAAACTGGCCCACATAGAACAAAAACCTTACGATTAACAGAGATGTTTAAAATGGGTGTAAGAAGAAAAGCAGGCTGTGTACAGGCAGTTCAGTGTTTAGAAGGCCGGCTTGTACCATCATTCTACGCAGTGTCATGAGAGGCGGAGGAGATTTACTGCTAGATGTCTTATGTATAGTTTATGAAGTGTTGTGTTTTGTGCCATTGCTTTTGTGTGTTCATCCATGCATGATGTGACATTTGTATAGTAGTATTAGTGAGTGTAAGGAGAGTAGCTGTCCATATCTTCAGTTGACCCCTGTATCACACTTCTGTATGTGCGCTCAGAACCTTTAGTATAACAAAGTTTAACCCTTTAAGGACCACAGAGGGTTTTTTTTGGATCCGATTCAGGGCTCCCCGAACGGCGTGTAGCCCTGAAATCCATGACGTCTCAGGACCTATTCTGGTCCTTTAGGGAAGTTTTCCCACGTCATGGGTCCTTAAGGGGTCAATGTGTGTACACGGTGAGGCTGATGTACTAAGAGTGTCGCAAATCAAGGGCAAACCAACCGCTCAGTAGGGAACCAATAAAAAAAAATTCCCTTTGACTTAAATGGGGTGTTTGACCCTTTGAATGGCAGAAAGGCCTTGTTACTGACCTTTCAAGGGGTTAAAAGCCTTATTTAGAACAATAGAGTCCTTATTTGTTTGTTATGGTGCCTGGTTTGTTGCAGTGAGGTTCAAACCCCCCCCCCCCCCCCAAAAAAAAAAACAAAAACAAAAAAAACAAAAAGAGAGCAGTTCTGGAGCAAACCAACTGCTACACGGAGGCAATTAAAAATTCCTAATGATTTAAGCGTGACTTTTAATGCCTTGAGAGCTAAAAAGGTCTCCAACATGTTTTGATGTATTGGATGGCTGTGGTATTAAAATTTGTTTTGATTCCCCCCTCCCCTGTAGTGCAGTTGGCTTGCCCTAGAATTACTCCTCTTTACTTCATGCCTATGGCCCAGAGTGTTTGCAGGTGCGATTAGTTAGTTATCTTCTGGGAGAGGGGACTTTGAAATTTGTTGCACACCCCTCACGTCGTTAACCCTTTGAGTGCCAGAGGGATATGCAGCGCATTGGTTTGCAATGCATTGCATACTCTTCTGGCACTCAAAGGGTTAAAGAGTTGTCTGAAGTGCACAATACTTTGTGCAGGCTTACATACATCCATTGTTAACCCTTTGAGCACCAGGAAGTGCGTAGCACATTTAGAAGGAATATGTTGCGCTCCCTTCAACCACTCAAAAGGTTAAGCCTCTGCTTGATTTGTCAGTGCACTTTAGTACCGATATGCACATTAATTGCGTGTATATAAAGGTCACACACTTTGTGCAAAGTACAGTCCCTCTCTTGTTGCTGCACACAGTAAACTATCACATTATTTTTCCTGTGCCTGTTTTTTTTTTATTTTAAACTTAATTAGCAGTGGTATTTAAGCCAATTTTATAAATCAACATCGTGCAGGCATGGTGCTTTTTCCTGTACCTTTGAGTGGCTGTGATAAACAAGACTTTCACTTCCTGCAGGCTTTGTACTCTGTGCTCTGGGAAATGCTTTGCACAGGAAGGTGCCGGAGCCAAGACTCTTCAACTCTTCTCAATTTTTGCTTCTTCAAAAACATTTCTCGAAGGAATCTTCTTCTGTTTATTAACCCATTGAGTGCCAGGGGGTAGGCTTTTGGGTACACCTCTGCCACTCAAAGGGTTTTAAGGAGTAGTAACGTTTCTTACGTAGCAGAGGACTAAAGCAAAAGTCTTCTTTAACCCTTTGAGTGCAAAGCAATATGTTCTGTACCACTCTGGCACTCAAAGGGTTAACCATGTTTCTTACATTGTGCCTTACAATACTCCTGGTGTCAGGTGCTTAATACATATCACTTTAAATATGTTGGAGAATCAGGATAGAAAAAAAATAACAGAATGAGTGGCATAAAGGTTTTGCACCAACCCCACAGCGATGATTGCTAATGCTTTGATTAGTTAGACTAGCCCAGTGCTGGACAATCTGAATCCCAGCTGAGAATGAAGAGAGTTGTAGTCCATCAGAAGCTGGAGGGTCCCATGTTGCCCAACACCAGTTTAACCCCTAGCAGCTTACTAGTAAAGCTTATATTACTGAATGACCTGTCTCACAATACAATTAGTATAAAGTAAATACTGCTGCAATAACAATGACATTGCTTTCTAGATGCTTTTATAGTGTGATGGCAGTTTGGCCTTAGTTTTAACCCTTTGTGCCAGATGCTGAAAGCAAACTTGAGCAATTCTAGGACACACCAACTGGACTGTAGAGGACAAATAAGAGTTTATCTGTTTAGGTAAATATATATGTCCGTATATACCACTGGGGATTACCGTAAAATCTTTTTTTTTTGTTTTGTTTTATAAAAAAGTATATTGCCCCACAGCACAATCCGCTCTCCAAAAAAGCTTAATTTTATCCCACATAAGTCCCCCATCTTCCCTTCCACTCCCCAGCTCAATCGATCTGGAAATAAGCCTTACTCTTGCCTCTGCTGCCCGCTTCCTGCAATGGGCTGTCAGAACTTTCTGCCTCCAGCCAATGGTAATGCCCGACCTCACAGAGAGGTCCCGCAGAGATCATGGGGACTTCTGATGGATCATAGTAAGGCTTATTTCCAGATCAATTGAGCTGGTGAGCGGGAGGGAAGATGGGGGACTTAAGTGGGATGAAATTAAGCTTATTTGGAGAGCGGAATGTGCTGGGGGGAGGGAGGGAAGGTATTTGCCGGCATTAAACATATTTTTAGTAAAGGGGGAAACAAGGGTGCATATTATACATAGGCACTCTTGTTTTCCCCTAAAATCTTAGGTATAATGTGCACCCGCATATTATACACAGGTGCGTATTATACCTAAGATTTTACTGTAAGTACAAGAGGAGCAAATGAAGACCAATGTGTATTAATAAAGAGGTTTGCAGGGAAATAAGAAATAAGAAGCAGGCTTTTAAAGGTCTTTACACAAGGGTTATATGCATCATTTAAAATATATAAAGTAATTAGGCTAGCTAAAATTGAAAATCAGAAAAAGTATTGCAAAAGAGAGCAAGGAAAAGCCTAAACAATTATACAGGTATATAAATAACAAAATATTAAGGTTGCTATTGTTCCTCGTAAGGCTGTCACATGTGAATTGATTCATTAGGATAAGGTTATAGCTGAAGCCTTAAACACATTATTTTCTTTTGTATATACAAAAGGAATCAACAATGGTAGGCTACGGGCAGACAGAATCACAGAATTTCCTCGATCATGTGTATGGCTTACTAAAGACAGAGTTGAAAAGAAACTAGAAAAATGTATGCTGAATAAAACACTTGGACTTGATGGCATACACCCAAGGTACTTAAGGAACTTCAGTAATACCAAGACCCTTATACTTTTTACTTTGCTTTCATTAGACATAATGCCCTGTGATTGGAGGAAAGCTGATGTAGTGCCATTATTCAAAAAGGGGAAAAGGGCTTAACCAGGAAATTATATACCTGTAGGCTTGACTTCTGTAGTGGGTAAGGTATGACCAACAATATTATTAACAGGAGTCAGCATGGTTTCATGAAGAATAGATCATACGAAAGGGTAAGTAGTAATTTTGGCATTGGTATTACTGGTAGTATACTTGGATTTTGCAAAAGCCTTTGACACTATGCCTCACAACGGGTTACTGAATAAATTAAAAGGCTTCAGTATGGGAGGTGATATCTGTGCATGGATAGAGAACTGGTTAAATGATTACATTGAGTTGCATTAAAAGAGGGATAGTTGCTCGGTATGGGAATATAATTCTCTTTATATAAATCCTTGGTAAGGCTTCATCTAGAATACTTAGTACAGTTTTGGGCATCTGTTCTTAAAAAATACATTACTGAACTGTAAAAAGTGCAGAGATGTACAGCAAACTGATAAGCGATTTGGTAGATTTGAGTTATAAAGTAGCCAGGTTTTGTGTATATTAGAGAATTGATGTCTAAGGGTTGATATGATTACCGTTAACAATTATGTTCAAATTCAACATAAAGAACTCCGAGGAACTATTTACTTTGAGTTGAGCAAAGAACAAGAGGTCATCCGTTAAGTCTAGAGGAAAGGAGCTTTCAACTAAAACACTGGCATGGATTTTTTACTGTAAGGGCAATAAAGTTATGAAATTCTTTGCCTTGGAATGCTGTGCTTGCAGATACTGTAGTTGGTTTGGAAAAAAATAACAGATACCTTTCTAGCACAGAACATCATTGATAATTATGACAGTTTGCTTCAATGCAGATAGAATATTGATCCAAGGGCATATCTGACTGCCATTTGGAGTCTGGAAGGATTTTTTTATTTACATAGGGCTTAATTGGAAATGGCTTTAATGTTTCTTCTGGTTTTTTTTTGTTTTTTTTTTTTACTTGGACAAGTCTTTTTTCAGTCTCATCAACTATGTAACCCTTTGCGTACCAGTGAGGTATCCAACTCTGCACTGGATACCTGTCTGGCACTCAAAGGGTTAAATGACGCTTTTAAGTGAGGAATGCTAAACATTTTGATTTTTAGCCCCTTTGGTGCTAGAGAGACCAACCTAGAATTCTAGGGTTTAAAGGCCACTTTTAAATCAATAGGACATTTTAGTTGTTCTTTGTGTATTTTGCCCTTTCAACGTGACATGCCTTACTTGCACTCCTGGAGCTGAAAGTGTTAAATGGTTTAAGACAGTAGTGGTACATCAAATTCACTGTTAGTGGACAATTAAAAAAAAATCCCCCAAATTCTCAGTTATGTAACTGTGGATATGTGCTAGCGAGATTTCCCCTCTGTATCATACAAGCGGTTAAAAGCTCCACTTCAGTCAGTGATTATTTTTGTCTGCATTGGTGCAGTTGGTTTGCTCGACTGTGTCCTTATGCATATGGCCAGAGTGTGACCGGCTTTTGATATCTTGATGGAGATAGTGATATAATGTGGGTGGACTGCAGGCATGTATCACTATGCTGCTTGTGCTGTTGAAGCCTTTTCATCCCTCACAGCCGTCAGAAGTTATCAACTCTCATTTGCAAGCTCCGCATAGCGGTTTCCTTTCTGCTATCTGTAAATGCCAGAACGGCCCTTGCCGAAAAGCTGAACGCACAGTTGCCAAGATACCGCATTGTTATGCATTTCACCTAATGAATAATAATGAGGTGTATTTAGGCTTTGCTAAAAACAAGACAAAAAGATACAGTGAGGAAAGTCACTGCTTTTAATTTGTTAGTGGCTTATCTTTAATGGCATGTGTCACAAGTGAAGACTATAGGCCCTGCTGAGACAGTGGGGCGAGTGTTGGGAGTGAAAGGGTTAACAGTACCAGACCCCTGGTTACCTGTTACTATTCCTAGCAACCACCAAATTAACCCCTGAAATGATAAACCGTACCAAGCAAAAATTGGTTCAATTCTGGGGAGCACCAACAACAACAACAACGGGAACAAATAAAAAAAAAAAATCCTAAATGATTTTGTTACCCACTGACATCTGCACCCCTTAATTACTAGAAATCTTTCTGAACTATTGCAGTGCACTAGAGATATATCTTGCATTCAAGAGGTTCAACTTTAAGTCAAAGGGAAATTTGTATTTGTGCAGCCCCCTAGAGAAGAGTGACTCCCCAGGGCTGAAACTCAATACAAATATATCTATGGGGAAAACATTACACAGGACAGGAGACGGAACTGTGAGACTTTAGTCTTGCAGTTCAGTCTCTTGCCATCAGACCAACGCAGGTGCATCAGGAATTTTTTTTTTTTTTTTTTTTATAAATAACTCTGTCACTCACATTACAGCCCTGGCTTCATCAGCAGATCTGCTCCTAGCGGGGAGGTCAGATGTATTGGTAAAGCACTACCATGGTGAGGATTACCCTTTAACCCTTTAAGGACCAAGGGCCTGGAAAGTAACTTTCCCTTAAGGACCACTTTGATCCTTTCCAAAGCGCCGGTGCACGTGACCTTTTATGCGTACCGGCGCCCTTCATTGGGGTCTGAGAGAGACCTATCCCAGAGAGGTGCTGTAAGTAAAATTTACTTGACATGCTATGGCCAATACCGGTACTTATGGCAAAAACCGCATGATGGCCATAGTACATCACGTGTTCCTTAAGGAGTTAAAGATAAATATGCCCTAGGAATATGTGTGACAGGGGTATCCAATGTGTTACACATCCCAATGGTACTCACAGGTTTAAAGGCATTATAACCCTGTATGTTGACTTTGCATATTCTGGAAGGGGCAAAATATGCAAAGGAAATTTGTCTGTGCTATGTATTTTTATTATTAGTATTATTATTATTATTATTATTATTATTATTTATCTGTACCTGACCGTGAACGCTCTTGATCTGTTTGCAGAAAACTTTCAGTCATGGAACATGAAAGCAGGTCTAGAGGTACAATGTAAGAAACATGAATAATGTAAACAATATAGAACACAGAGCATACAGTGTTACAGAAAGAGTGCAACATTGTATAACGTCCTTTTTTGATGATCTATCATCCAGACAACTCTCTAGAAACAGAAATTCAGGTAGCTTACTGTCAGGGACAGAAGTATAAAAATGAATAAATAAACTTGAAGATGGAGGCAAAATACATAGTATAGGCAATTTTATTACATATCATGCATAATATGTAAAGTAAAAATACAGGGTTGCTATCAATTTAACAGATATGTACTTGTGCCCTTCATCCAGCAGTCTGATATAACTAAGTTTTGCATTGTATCTGTAGTTTCCTCTTTATACTGATCTCTGTTGAAGGTTACATCTAGATCATACTTCCTCATATCAGTCTTCAATAGAGCTGAATGAGGGACTCTCATTTTTATCAGACTGAAGATGGAAACAACTAGAAGCAGACTACCACAAAGATCAAATGCTAATATATATATATATATATATATATATATATATATATATTTATATATATATATAAAATATATATACAGGGCTTAAAATTTGAAGTCCTTTGCTACTAGCCAGACCTGAAAAGTTACTCGCCACTGCAAGCCATAACATACTCACCTGGGCTGAATTTCTACTCGCCAGGGCTGAATTTTCACTCGTGGAAATTTTGAGCCCTGTATGTGTGTGTGTGTATATATATATATATATATATATATATATATATATATATATATATATATATATATATATATATATATATATATATATATATATATATATATATATATATATATATATATATATAATAATTCGCTAAGGATGTTTGTCAGAAGCCGTCATGCTCAGTAGAAACTGCCCGAATGCACAGAATGCTGGGAGGTGTAGGAATGCTGGGAGTTCTGTGCTGGGAGCATTCTGTGCTTTCGGGCAGTCTCTACAGTGCATGACTGCGTGCAAAGTGTTGTGTACCCCTCCAGCATTCAAAGGGTTAACATCACCCAGACCTTGGCCTGTGTACACAAGCTTTTACACTAGTAAATATATATGAAGCACTACTGATTGAAGGGCATTTACCTGGGAAAGAACATCTGTTAAAGTAAAAGCCACTTGTTCTTAAGGGAACATTCCTTTTTAAAGGGCAATTTTACTTTAGGAATAAGTGGCTGTTAATTTGCTTAACAGATTAATTTAGTCGGTGCTCTTCATATAGAAGTCAGGTGTATATCTAGTTAAGTCCTGCTGTTAAAGTTAAGAGCCACTTACTCATAAGGACAATGGTGGGGATTTATAAAAAAAATCATTCTCGATGTACATTTAAGAGCTGTCTCTAAAGTTCATAACGTTGAGTCATATTTATAAAGAAGTAAATTCAAATTTATAAATATGTCTGTCTGAGAATATTCTGATACAATTTGTAGAAAACTCACAACTGAGAATATTTTTCCCGTACATACCTGTCTTAAAGCTGCTCCAATTAATCTTCATAGTATTTGGACATGTAGAGTGTTATTTCTATATTATCAGAGTTGTAGTTCAAGAGTAATTGAATGAAAAAATATCCCCCCTGCCCCTTTTACTGATGTAACACTGCTCACCTCAGAGCAGGAAAGACTGTCCAGATGGATCACAGAGAGGGAAAATCTTCAGTGAGCATAAGGAAAAACCTGTCAGTGGGGAAGGGATTTCCTTATGTTCACAGTAAGAAGATTGTCCCTTGCTGCGAGCTGTCCGGTCAAACGACCAGATTCCACATCTGAGGGGAGGTGGCTTACACTAGGTAAATGGGGTGGGAGGGGGATACTTTATCATTCAATTACTCTTGAACTACAACTCCTTGACAATATTGAAAGAACACTCTCCATGGCCCAAATGCTATGAAGATAAATTGGAAATGCTATTTTTGTGAAACATTACTATCCTTTAAGAACAGGTTATACCTGGAATTAATATTTTATCACTAAAATTGCTTTTATTTTTGGCATATTTTACAAATTTCTTCATAAATACACGGCACCACAATTCTTATTTGGACAAGACCAGATCTACTACACTTTTCAAAAGAGCCAACTGACAGGGTAATAAATAACAGGGTAATAAAGCCATATTTATAAAAACGCCATAAATCACTTATAAATCAGCCCCGCCGTTCTCTCCAGATTCCATGACTTAAGGACGGTTCCTTAAAAAGTACTACAAACGTTTTATAAAAAAAAAAAAAAAAAATATAATAATAATAAAATCTTCTTCATTGGGATAATTTTAAAAACTTTCTTTGTAACTGCACTTTTATAACTCTCCCCCTATGGCCCATATTTCTAAAAGCAAGCTGGGGTTAGTTTGGAGTAAACCAACTCTACCATAGTGGACAAATAAAAATTCCTAAATTCCCATTCACTTAAATAAAGCTTTTCAACCCCTTGAATGCATTCAAGGGGGTTAAAAGCCCAATTTAATTTAACAGGAATTTTTATTTGTCCCCTATGGTGCAGTTGGTTTAGTCCAGAATATATCCAATTTCCTGTTATAAATATGGGCCATGGTTCCCCTTTAAGACCTAAGAATAGTGTATTCATGATGAACGACAGTTCCTCTTTAAGTACAGGTGCCATTCCTTCATAGACTTCATGATCACAGAGCACCTCCTGGAGCGATGTGATCATGCCGAAGAGACTGTAACTGACTGCACCAGGACCGGAGCAGTCCGTTTAACCCCTAGAGTGCCAAGTAGGTACAATGTGCGAGTGGACAAAGCTGTACCTGCTGTGCCACGCTCGTACAATATACAGCTAAAATGCAGTCACTGCAAAAGCCAGTATAACCTCAGTGGCCGCATTTTAGCTAAAATGCTGCCTGGCACTCTTGGGGGGAGGGGCAATGAGGATCAATCCTCATGCCCCCCCAGTTATTGATCTCCCAGCCAATCGCGCTGGGAGATAAATATACACAAAGGAGAAGCAGAGCTTCTCCTTTCCCCTCTCTCCTACCTGAACTTTTGGGTAGGCGTGGGCGGGACCGGGGGAAGCCTCGCAGCGTCATCGGTGACATGGTCACCGATGACGTTTGGAAAGTTTCCCCGGTCCCATTCACTCCTACTGGTGGTAGGAGAGAAGAGCAGGAGAGCTTTTGCTCTCCCGTGGTCGCCATATTGATCTCCCAGCCAATCGGCTGGGAGATCAATAACTGAGGGGACACCAGGAGGGGTCCTTGATGTTCCCTACGAGGTCTGATAAAATAAATTTAAATAATAAATAAAAGTAACCCTGTTACCAATGTGCTGGAGACCCCTATGGAACTCACAGGGTGCCCCTCAATGAGGTATATAATAAAAAAATGTAAATAAATTAAAAATTAGCCCTGTGTGTGCCTCAGGGGGGATCCAATGCAGACCCCTTCCCTCCTGTGGCACACACAGGGATTTGTGGCACTCCTTGTGGCACTCGGAGGATTAACTTTTTTTTAATCATTACTTTGTAATCAGAGATTGTTGGGGGGCCCATCAGGAGTGGTCCTTATGGGCCCCCAACAAGCTCTGATTACAAAGTAATGATTAAAAAAAAGTTAACCCTCTGAGTGCCACAAGGCTCCAATGCATTGCTTTGCAATGTGCTGGAGACCCCTGTGGTACTCACAGGATCACTTCTTTTGTAGACACATATATATTTTTTTTTTTACTAAGACCTCATTGGGGGTGATCAGGGGGGTCCTGATGCCCCTCAATAAGGTCTATAATAAAAAATAAATAAATAAAAAAAAATGAACCCTGTGTGGGGGGGGGGGGTTCAGTGCAGACCCGCTTCCTGTGGCACACACAGGACTTTTTATCATTACTTTGTAATCAGAGCTTGTTTTGTGGCCATCTGAATACAAAGTAATGATTAACCCTTTGAATGCCAGAGGGGTACGCAATGCATTGCAAAGCAATGCATTGCGTACCCCTCTGGCACTCAGAGTTTTTTTTTTTTTTTTTAATTAACCTTTTGTGTGCCACAAGGGCCCAATGCATTGCTTTGCAATCTACGGGATACCCCTGTGGCACACAAAGGATTATTTTTTTTTCTCCTTTTATTTTTTATTCAGACCTCATTGTATGGGTTCTGATGCCCCCAACGAGGTCTACACAAAAATATTGGGGGGAAACGCCCCAAAAATGCACGTGCCACAGGGGGTCCAACGCAGTGCTTTTTGGACCCCCTGTGACACACACACACACACACACACACACACACACACACACACACACACACACACACACACACACTTTTTTTTTTTTCTCCATTATTCAGTTTTTAGTCCCTGATGGGGGACACCAGGAGTGTTCCTGATACCGCCTCCCCAATGAGGTATGAATACAAAATAATTATTGTGTGGCATGCACACAAAATGCCTCCAATCCCCCCCCCCCCCTTTACCAAGTATTGTATCCCCCTGCCTGGTTCCACAGCCCACTGGCAGTCCGATTCCCCAGCCTGTCCCCCAGCCTGTTTCCACTGCCTACTGGTAGACTCAAAGTACCAGTATGCACTAGATTCAGGTTGGGAATCAAATTTGTATGAGGGGGACATACAGTGCACACTGGTAGTCACAGATCCCCCATATACACTATCAGACACTAACCCCCCCCCCCACCCGCCCACCATCACCACCGTCCTCGCTCCTCTGCTCATACCCACACACTTTGTTACACTGGTAGTCACAGGTCCGCACGTACACCAGCTGACGCCCTAGCTTCTTTCATCTGTTAGCCATAAAATCACACATACACTTTTTGCTTTCCCATCACTGTTTCACTGGTAGCTACGCTCCTGTCACCCAAATTGGTATGTCAACACACAGCAGTGGGGTACCATTTTTCTTAGGCTGGCAAGAAGTCCTCCTAGGAAATCCCATGCCGTTGAAGCATTTTAGTATCTTTGAAGTGTCTTTGTAAAAAAAAAAATAAAAATGTTTTTTTTTTTCCTGTAGCACCACATTCTGGAAATAGTTGTGCACACTAACTTAGGGGTAAAATGGCAAGTGACCCCTCAATCAATGCAGCAAGTTATCTTCTTTCTAAAATGGTATTGTTTACTTACCTTTTCTTCACTTCTGAAGGTGTTATAGCCATTTTCGTGCAGGCAAGTCAGGTTTGAGAAAATGTTAGAAACATCAGAGGTTGTAGTAGGTGTAGTTTTCTACTTCTAGCACCCCCTAAGGTAGGTCAACTCATACCACTGGGATGTCATTTGACTCCTAAGAGCACTAGCTAATGGATGCAGTTGAACATTCCATGGTTTTCACAGAGTTCCATACATTTGAAGGGGCAGAAATTTAAAAAAATGAATTTTTTTCCTATATCTCCTCCTTCTGGAAACATTTTATGCACACCAGTATTGGGGTAAAAAGGTTATTAGATGCTGCAGGTTGTTTTCTTTCCGAAATCGCATTGTTTCTCTACCTTTCCTGCATATCTATTATGGTTATAATCATTTTAGTGCAAGCAGATCATTTCAAAAACAAAAGTGTCAGGTTTACGTACGTGTTCCTAGCACCCACATATTGTATGTTAACCCACACAAATGGGTTACTATTTTTATTTTTTAGTATCTTTGAAGAGGAGGAAATGTAAAAAAACATGTATTTGTTCCTATAGTGCCAACTTTTGGGAATATTTGTGCACTTCAGCCCAGGGATAGAAAGGCAAGTGACCCCTCATTTGATGCGGGAGAATGTCTACTTTCCAAAATGGTATACCTTTTATACCTTTCCTTCATGTCTAACAGTTATGAACATTTTAGTACAAGCAGCCATTTTTCGAGGAAGCAAACAGGTAGGTGTAGTTATGTGCTTCTGGCACCCCTAAGGTAGGTTGACTCATTCCAATGGGGTCATTTGTCTCCTAAGAGCACTAGCTAATGAATACAGTTGGGAATTCCATGGTTTTTACAGATTTCAGTACAGTCGAAGGGGCAGAAATGTAAGAAAATGCCATTTTTTTTCTATAGTGCCACCTTCTGGAAGCATTTGGGCACAACAGGCTTGGGGCAAGAAGGCAATTCACACCTCATTAGATGCAGCAGGTTATCTACTTATCAGAAATAAATAGTTATTCCACTGTTTTAGGGTAGCTTTACCACAAAAACCGTAGAATGCGCATATTAGTTTATAAAGTTGAAAATATAATTTTGCGCTCCTGGTGATTAGGGCTCTGCGCTAGCCATGGATGTAGGTAAAACTATACAAATTTGGTATTTTTTTACTGAGGGCTTTTTCAAATAATTGAAACTTTCGCAGTCAAGGTAAATGTTTTTGATACATAGTATGTGATTTTAGCAAAATAAGTAAATTTTCACTTTTTTTGTCATTATGACATCATAACTTTTTGCATGATGCAAAATTCCCTTCATGTGAGGTACCACGAGAAAGCTCAATATGTAGTTTTCCATATGTAACAAGAAATTCCCGGAGTGAATCAAGGGTAAACAGAAGGATTGCACAAATGCTGAAAAAGTGTCTGGTTTGCAGGGTACAAGAAATAGCCCAAGCCTCTGGCACTGAAGGGGTTAAGCCTTTCCCCATTGGCTCTATATATGTGATCACTTCTACAGCAATAACATGTGCTGGTGGAGCCAATGATTGCCATTGTCAGTGTTCTCTGCCTCTCTCCTCACTGTGATTGCAAGGAAGAGGTAAGCAGAGAAGATTGAGCAGGTACGGTCACTTGATGACCTACTGACACCTCTTTGTTTACAGGTTTTGGTTGTCAAAAGGGTCTGTTTAATAAACTAGTGCTATAAAAGCACATGGCAAATTACCCCCTTGAAATTATTTAACCTTAAAGGACCGGGGGGTTGTGCACCCCTCTGTTCCTTAAAGAGATAAATATATATATTTTGTACAGTACTGAAATATGTGAGTAAAGCTAAAGGAAGTCATTGCTATCCCTTCTTCGTCTGACACCGAACTGTACTGTGGTTGCCTCCTTCATGCAGGCAAAGCATTATTTCACTGAGGACCATCCCATTTGTATTTAGGGAAGATCTCTGGTGTGAAACAATGGCTGAAGGCAGCAGGAGGAAACCACAGTACAAGTCAGGAAGAGCAATGACTCTTTGCATCCTTACTCTTGTACTTCCACGTTATGCAAAGGTGTTTTGTTTAACGACTGGTGCTGTTTGCTTAATATTAAGCACAGCAGGTAGTTTGCATTGGTATTTTATACTTGACAAGTAGTGTAAAAGCCCGTGTACAGGGTTCAAAATGCGTAGTCATGCTCAGTAGAGACTGCCTGATGCAGTCATGTGCAGTAGGGACTGCCTGAACGCACAGAATGCTGGGAGGTGTTGTTCTGTGGTAGTACACCTGTCGTGTAGCGTTCTGTGCATTCGTGAGGTCTCTACTGTGCATGACTGCATCGGACAAACATACATGCCTTTTATAGTATAGGATTAGTTAAATAGACCCCCATGATTTCAAGTGAAACCACAGGATTCAACCACTGCAAAAGTTTGAGAACAACCGATCAAGAGGAATGTTACAAAAATACCCTAAATTAGAATAGGGAAAGCATGGATATTTCACATTGTGTTCTGATAAGAACTGAAAATATAGAGTGAAATTTGGCTCTGAATGATTACCAGAATTATAAGCTGTCTGTTTCTTTTCGTTTTAGAAATCTGGTGAAGAAATACTGTCCCAAGCGAACATCTAAAGATGAAGAACCCAGGTATGTGGACGTCATTTGGGATCAATGTAATAAGGCCTTGAGAGCGTATTCTAAAAGCGTTATGCATGTAGAGAAACGGAGTTGCTTGTCTCATAAAGCAAGAGTCAGTATGACACTATACCTTTATTTAAAGAGGCAGTAAAGTTTTACATTGAACACAATATATAGATTTTGAGGCAGAGGTGTCAAAATTCAAGGGTTGCAATCAGGCCTGAAGTTAATGCATTTATCTGTTTGTGTCCAGGGAGGGCAATAAAAATGAGTCACTTATTAACTCACTAACTTAATCAGGGTTATCGTTAAATCATGGCCTGTTTGTATCACATGCTGACTGAATGTTGACACCCCTGTTTGTAAGGCTTTTTACTGTCTGTGAAATCAATGGTACTTTCATTACTGGGAAAAGGATAGTTCAAAAGCTGTTACAGCACCCTTGGATGATCTCTGGGTAGGGTTGCCATGGTAATCCCAGCTCCAGCAGCCAGTCTAGTATCTCTCCTTAGACATATTTTTAAGCATGTAACTGAAATCAGTCACCATCTAAGATGACCAGTAATACATTTAAATGAATCTTAAGAAAGTATTCTTCAAAAGAATGAGAATTATTTTCTTTTCTTTGTTGTCCAATACAGGTTACTGGTAACTTTGGGTAGGCGATCAGCCCCTTTAAGTAGGCAGGAACAATTCTGAGAAGTGACTCTACTGGGTGGAGACTACCTCCTCTCCTTAGCTTGCAGCTAGCCAATCCCCATCCAGATTTGTTCCTTGGTCAAGACACAAGGCAAGAGAACAGTTCTGCTGTAGTTTTAGTTTTTTATTATTTTCTGTTAGATTTGGGATACCACTATTAGGCGGATTACCATCACTGACAATCCATCACCCAAATGTGGATAGCTCAGTTTACCAGGTGCTTTTGTGGACCTAAGCCCTGGGGGGAAAATCTTGGCTGCAAGTTCTTTCCCCAGGAGTTGCCCACTGAGGCTTCTTCTTTATATATTGTAATCTGAAGACAGAAGATCTTCTGAAAAAGGTGAGCACCCTTTGAGTGCTGAGGTCCACATGTCCCATGCTTCCTCTCCGCACAGGGGTTTCATTTTGAGTTCCTATTACATAATCAGGCACTCACTGGGTTTATCTGTATGTCTGTTGGGTGTTTGGAGCACGTTACTGTGGTAACTTAACCCTTTTGCTGCTGGTGTTGCATTTTTTTGGGGCATTGTGGGCACTTTCCCTACTGGGACTAGTGTTTATTGGGTCTGCTGACTTCTTCTAGTGGGCTTTTGGGTGGTTTTACGTTTTGGTATTCACCTTGTTAACTGTGTGTTAGAGTGCGTTTACCGCATAGATGCCATTGCTCCATTCACTTCTATGGGACTTTATAGATTGGGACATATCTCTACAACCACTCCACGTAGCAAGGTCAGAGATGGCTCAATGTTCTTGGCATGTTGGGGGGCTCAGGGGGCTTTGGGCTCTGTTGGGGTACTTTTTCAGTGAAACTACAATTCCCATGAGCACTTGCTTCACGCGCTTGTTTCTGATTGACTCCCGCCATGGTAGCCATTTTGTGCCCTCGCTGATTATTTTACGCAGGGCTTGGACTCGCCTTCTCTCCTCAGCAGTTTAACCCTTAGCCTACCAGATGAGTCTAATTTAGCATTTCTAGGGTGATTTTATTTATCATACACACTATTTTGAGGGTGTTTCTGATACTTTGACCGTTTGACTCTGTGAGAATGTCTACTCTGTTAGACCTTGGAGCTAAGACTAAGGATACTGGGGTGTCTGTGTCCCCCATTGCTCATTGCTCCTCATGTCACTCAGGGTTACCTAGAGAATACTTGGGTCTTGTTTGCCCAGCATGTGCTGCATTGCTTGAATCCCCTGCAGGGGCCTCCAGCCATGCACTAGAGCCAGTTTGGATGCAAAAGTTTAAGGCTACTACCAGGGACCTCCGGTCCAGCTTATAACTCCTTCCATCCACCTTGCAGGTGGTCTTCCACTCATGGCAGGCCCCCACACCTATCGGATCTTCCCTGCCTAAACCACCGGGTGTACTTGATGTGTCTGATTCCTCTGAAGAGGAATTATTGGTGGATTCTTATGATGAAAACTGCTCCACTCTCCCTTCCTCTCAGTTTTTTGGGGATCCCTTTGAGGCTGATCCTGTCCCCACGGCTGAGGGCCTGATCAGAACTGTGTTGAACACCCTGAACATTCCCTTGGTGCTGGAGGTTTCTTCTGGTCTGTCTGATGTGTTCCAGGAGCCTGTTAGGCCCCATACTTGTTTTCCACCTAACCCCACCCTTGATCGCTTGGTGTCTGAGGAGTGGAAGTTTCCAGACAGGAAACGGTCTGTCTGTAGGAAATTTGCTAGGCTTTATCCGTTCTCTGAAGCGGCCCTAGCTCAGTGGGTTCATCCTCCCAAATTGGATGCCCCTGTCTCCAGGCTTTCTAAGTCCACTGCTTTGCCTGTGGCTGATGCATCTGCTCTGAAAGACTGGACTGACAAGAAACTTGAGACTGCTCTCAGGGTTAATTTTGCGAGGGCTGGTTCTGCCCCGTGTCCTGCTTTTGCTGTGGCGTGGGTGAATAGAGCTGTGGCTGTTTGGATTGAACAGCTGACTTCAGTTGTCTGTCAGGGGGCTCCTACTGCTGACATGTTGCAGCTTCTTGCCAACATCTCTGAGGTGCAGCATTATGTTTCTGCTGCCCTGTTTGATGCTGTGCGCATGGTAGCCAGAGCATCAACTGTGTCTGTAGTAGCCAGACATGCTCTTTGGCTCAAGATCTGGTCTGTGGACACAAGCTCCAAGAGGGCTCTCCTGTTCTTGTCCTTTCAGGGCACCTCGCTGTTTGGGCCTGATCTCAAGGATCCGATCAGTGAAGCAACTAGAGGGAAGAGTACTCACCTGCCAGTGATCCAGAGGAAGAAGGCACCTGTCAAAAGGAATCATCTTTTTCATCCCTTTCAGGTTGACTCGCGCCAGGCAACCCAGGTGGTGCCTCAGGCTCTGCTCTCCTCAACCGAGCCTAAGCAGCAATGGAGGTCCAACTCCTCTGCTAAGCCTGAGGCTTCCAAACCTCCTTCTGCATGACTAGCCGAATCCGGGTTCCCACCTGCAGATAGGTGGCTGCTTACGCCATTACCTCTCGGCCTGGGAGGCCTCTGTGGCGGACCCATGAGTTTTGCAGGTGGTGGCTTCGGGGTACAGGATCCACTTCACCTCCCTTCTCCTTCTCGGACCTTCTCTTCTCGCTCTCCTCTGGGTGCAGAAAAGCCCCACCTTTTCGAGGGAGCCATTCAGGCCCTTCTGGACAAGGTGGTCTTGGAACCTGTTCCTCCTCAGGAATGGGGGTTGGGGTTCTACTTCAGTCTCTTTGTGGTTTCCAAGAAGGATGGCGGCTGCCGTCCCATTTTGGATTTGAAGGATCTCTACTCCTTTGTGGCCAGGTCCCAGTATTGCCAGGAGTCACTATGCATGGTGATCGTTTCCATGTCCCCTGGGGAATTTCTGGCCTCGCTGGATCTTCAGGATTCTTATCTGCACATCACCATTCATCCAGAGAGTCCGCAATATCTTTGCTTTGCCTGCGACCGAGGGCATTGTCAGTTTTCAGCCCCCACCCTTTGGCCTGACCACAGCTCCTCAAGTCTTCAACAGAGTCCTGGGAACATTGATTTCTGTCCTCCATCGGGACGGCATCAGAGTCCGCTGACCGGATTCCAGATCTGAACGGATGCATTGTGATATGGAAAATAAAACTAAACAACATCATTATGGAATGTTACAAAGGTATACTTCGTTAATAAAAAGTTTTGTTGAAGAATCAATCTTGCCTTAATATCTAACCATTACTATCCCTTAATGCCGTGCCACGCTGACGCATCTTGTTTCAGCCCCTATATTACCTCCCCATCTCACTGACACTGTGCAGAAAAGCATCGGCCACCTCACGTAACACTGAAGAGCTTAGGTTTAGGGGGTTTAGGGGAGTGGGGGGAGGGAATGTAGAGCATTTCATGCCTTAATTAGCATAATATATACATCTAAATATTGCAAATATTAGATTTAGAAATCTAATTTCACTGTCGTCCAATACAGGTCACTGGTACAATGGGAGGCGATCCGCCCCTTTAATAGGCAGGAACATTCATTCAAATGTATGCAGGGGGTGGAGCCTCCCCTCCTACTTAAGCTGCCTTCAGGCCAGAGCCAAGCTAGATTGATTTGTTCCTGTGTGCTGTGCACACCAGGTGGAGAACATCTCTCATTCAACTTTAGTTTTTTATTTTCTTTCAAATATGGAATACCACCATTAGGCGGGTGACCGTGGCTGTGAATTGCCCTCTCCAAAGTGGCTAGTGCAGCTTCCAGGGATTTTCTGGTGGACCTTATGCCCTGAAGAGGGAACAGCTTGAGTCAAGTAGCTTCCCTGCTGGGGGATTTTCCTCTGGTTAATCTCCTTTTAACATGGTTACCTGAAGACAGAAGTCCTGCAGAAAGGTGAGCCACCCTTTGAGTGCTGAAGGTCCACTTGTCCCCACAGTGTCCCTTCTCTGGGCTTGTATTTGGGAGTTTGCTTTCTGCACTCCAGCACTCATAGGGTGTTTTTATTCATATTGCTTGTATTTATGCAATGTCTGTGGTATTCCCTGGGTTTTGGAGCTTTGGGTCCTTATTCTCTCATGTTTTCCATGTGTTAGAAGTGTGTTTGGTGTACTTTTTAACTTTAGTATACTTTATTAATATTTAGTGTTCCGCGCCTTTAAGCGCGCTTTTTCCCGCATAGACGCCATTGTTCCTTTGCTCTCTATGGGATTTCACAGTGTGGGACGTTTCTCTGGAACCGCTTGTCACAGCAACTTCAGAGAGGGCTCATTTTGTTGGTCTTCCCCTGCTCTATCATCCGGTAACTAGATTCAGTGTGTTGGGAGTTTGGGGGGGCTTCGGGCACTGTTTAGGGGTACTTCTGAGGAAAACTACATTTCCCATGAGCGCCTGTTTCGCCCTCGTTCTCTGATTGGCTACCATTGCGGCAGCCATTTTGTGGTGTTTTTATCAGCGAGTATACTACGCAGGGAACGAGCCTTCTCTCCTCTCAGCAGATTAACCCTTCGCTGGCCAGATAAGTCCGATTTTAGGCATTTCTGGGGTGAAACTTTAATCTTTAACACTTTTACTGGGTGGTTTTTATTAAGTGGTGTATATTTGACGCTGTGAGCATGTCTACTCCACTGGAGTCAGGGGCTAGACCCAGGACCAAAGAGGCTGTGGTGACCATTTCCCCCATTGCGTTTCTTGTCACTCTGGGCTGCCTAGAGAATTTTCAGGTCATTTATGCCCAAAATGTGCAGAAAGTCAGGATAGCAACCCTGGGCTTCCCAGCCATGCTATTGAGCCAACTTGTGTAAAAGAGTTTAAAGCTGCCACTAGGGATCTCAGATCCACTCTTCAACTCTTTCCCTCTCAGGTTCAGGGGGCTCTGCAAGTCTGGCAGACCCCCTCCTCAATCAGGACCTCCCTGCCTAAGCCACAGGGGGCTCCTGATGTGTCTGATTCTTCTGAAGAAGAACTTTTGCAGGATTCTGATGCTGAGGAAGGCACTGTTATTGAATTATTGGTGACCCTTATGAATGTGACCCTGAAGTTTCGGCTGAGGGTTTGATCAGAGCTGTACTTACTACGCTCAACCTTCCTCTGACTCAGGAATCTACTCATGATCTAACTGATGTTTTCCAAAAGCCATCAAAGGCTGTGGTTTGTTTTCCTACTAACCCTACCCTTGCCCGTTTAGTCTCAGACGCATGGAGGAACCCTGGAAAATCCTCTTCTGTGTCCAAAAAGTTTGCTAAACTTTATCCATTCCCTGAGTCTGAACTGGCAAAATGGGTTCATCCTCCTAAAGTGGATGCTCCTATTTCTAGGTTATCCAAATCTACTGCCTTAGCTGTGTCTGATGCTTCGGCCCTGCAGGATTGGACGGACAAAATGTTAGAGATTTGCCTTAAATCCATTTTTGCCTCTGTTGGCACTGCCATGCGTCCAACTTTTGCAGTGGCGTGGGTTAATAGGGCCATTGCGGCCTGGACTGAGCAACTGGCTGAGGCGGTTCGCCAGGATGCGCCAGTGTCTGAGCAGTTACAGCTTCTTGCTAATATGTTAGAAGCTCAAAATTATGTTGCTGATGCTGCTTTTGATGCTGTGCGCATGATGGCGAGGGCCTCTACCTCCTCCTCCATAGTAGCTAGACATGCTCTTTGGTTGAAGATTTGGTCTGCTGACACTGCATCTAAGAAAGCCTTGCTTTCTTTGCCCTTTCAGGGGTCCTTACTGTTTGGATCTGAACTTAAAGAGATGATTAGTGAGGCCACTGGTGGCAAAAGTACTCTTCTGCCATTGGTGTTCAAGAAAAAGTTTCCAGCCAAACGCAATCGGTCCTTTCATTCCTTCCAAACTGAGACACGCTCCACGCCCCAGACAGGTCCGTCTTCCATGCGCTCCTCCTCCAAGCCCAAACAGTCCTGGAAGCGCAAAGTTGCCCCTAAGGACAAGACCTCCAAGACTGCTTCGGCATGACTCGCCGAACCTGGGTCCGCATCCGGCTGTAGGTGGACGTCTCCACATCTTTCGCTGGGTTTGGGAGGAGTCAGTGGCGGACCCTTGGGTTGTTCAGGTGGTATCAGAGGGGTACAGGATGCCTTTCTCTTCCCTTCCTCCTTTCCGGTTCCATTTTACTAGTCCTTCTCAGGAACCTACAAAAAGACGTCTGTTCGACGACGCTATTCAGGATCTTTTGGACAAAGAGGTCCTGGAATTGGTTCCGCCAGAGGACACAGGTTCAGGCTTCTATTCCAACCTGTTCGTTGTGGCCAAAAAGGATGGAGGGGCACGTCCTATTCTGGATCTCAAGGATCTCAATTCCTTTGTTGTGAGTTCCCACTTTCGTCAGGGATCTCTGCGTTCTGTGATAGCAGCAATGTCTCCAGGGGAGTTTCTTGCCTCCCTGGATCTTCAGGATGCTTACCTTCACATCCCTATTCATCCAGAGAGCAGACGGTATCTCAGATTTGCCTGTCACAAAGGCCACTTTCAGTTTTCAGCTCTTCCCTTTGGTCTGACTTCAGCTCCTCTGGTCTGACTTCAGCTCCTCTGGTCTTTCAGAGGGTATTGGGAGCTTTGATAGCTGTGCTTCATCGAGATGGAGTCAGGGTGACTCCTTACATGGACGATCTGCTCCTGAAAGCCTCATCTGCGGAGATCCTTCACCAGCAGTTGCAATTGTGCATACAGACACTCAATCGCCATGGCTGGATTGTGAATCTGGACAAGTCGGACTTGGTTCCATCTCAACAGCTCCTCTTCCTGGGTCTCCTGTTCGACCCTCAGCAGTGCATGGTGTTTTTACCGGAAGAAGTGGCTCATCAGATTGCTGTCCGGGTGGCCAGGATCCTGGAAATGGACAGGGTTCTATTACCAAAGTTGTCTTCTCTGGTGGGGAAGTTTATTTCCACGATAGAGGCGGTGCCTTTTGCCATGGCACACACCAGGGAACTTCAGAGGTTTGTGATTCAGACTTGCAGATCCCATCCAGATCACCAGCATCTCTCTGTATCGCTGCCCCCTCATGTAGAGCTGAGCCTGGAGTGGTGGTTGGACCTGTCTCATCTCCTGAAAGGGAGATCTTTTCTGGTTCCCTATTGGACCACAGTCACGACGGATGCCAGCCTCCGGGGTTGGGGGGCAGTGTTGGGTCGTTTCAGTGCTCAGGGGAAATGGGGTCTGGAAGAATCTCTTCTCTCCATCAATGTTCTGGAACTTCGTGCCATCTTTCTTGCCCTGAGGCACTGAGAATCTCAGATGGAAGGTTGTCCAGTCAGAGTGGAGTCTGACAACGCCACCGCAGTGGCCTACATCAACAGACAAGGCGGCACGAAAAGTCTCACCGCCTGGTTAGAGGTCAAGGCCATTTTGTCTTGGGCAGAATCTCATGTGCCAGTCATCTCAGCAGTACACATTCCAGGCGTAGACAACATCATGACAGACTTTCTCAGTCGTCACACAGTCGACAGCGGAGAATGGGCGCTGCATCCAGAGGTGTTCCACCTTCTCACCCAGATGTGGGGGGTGCCAGTAGTGGATCTGATGGCTACCAGACACAACAGGAAGGTGCCAGTGTTTTGCTCCCAATGGAGGGACCCTCTTGCTCTGGCAGTGGATGCCTTGTCAATCCCTTGGACGTTTCCTCTGGCTTACATCTTTCCTCCTCTTCCTCCGTTGATCCGAGTCATCCAGAAGCTGAAGGTGGAGCGTTGTCCTGTCATCTTGATCACTCCAAATAGGCCTCGTCAGTCCTGGTATCCGGAACTGCTAGCCATGTCTGTGACGGATCCTGTTCCGCTTCCTGCACGTCCAGATCTACTTCTTCAGGGATATCTGTGGAAGGAGGATGTTCAGCGTCTCCATTTGATGGCTTGGAGGTTGAATCCTCAATTTTGAAGAAGAAAGGGTTTTCATCTTGAGTGGTGTCCACGATGCTTAGAGCTCGCAAGCCTGTGTCCTCCAAGATCTATCATCGCATATGGTCCACCTTTGTAGCGTGGTGTACTGATAAGGATCTGTCTCTAGATTTCCATCTTCCCACAGTCCTAGCCTTTTTACAGGATGGGGTTGAGAAGGGACTCAGCCTGAGTTCTCTCAAGGTTCAGACTTCTGCTCTGTCTGTGTTTTTCCAGGAAAGAATTGCTATTCTTCCTGATGTCAAGGTTTTCTTCCAAGGCGTGGCTCATGTTCGGCCTGCCTTCAAGAGTCCTACTCCCCAGTGGGACCTCAATTTGGTGCTGGGGGTTCTCCAGAGACCCCCGTTCGAATCCTTGGCTTCCATTCCTTTACGTCTCTTGACCTGGAAAATGGCCTTCCTTTTGGCTGTTGTCTCAGTACGCCGGGTAGCAGAGTTACAAGCTCTGTCTTGTAAACCTCCTTACTTGGTGTTTCACAAGGATAAGGCAGTGCTTCGCACTTCCAAGGAGTTTTTACCCAAGGTTGTCTCCGAATTTCACATCAATCAGGAGATTGTGGTTCCCTCTTTCTGCCCTAACCCTTCCTCTGACAAGGAAAGAGATCTCCATTTGTTGGATGTAGTGCGTTGTCTTAAATTTTATGTTCATCGCACTGAGTCTATTAGGAAGTCTGACGCCTTGTTCGTCATTCCTGAGGGGCCTAGGGCAGGGAGACCGGCATCCAAGGTAACTATTGCCTCTTGGATTAAATCTACCATCCGTGAAGCCTACAAATTGCGGAATAAGCACGTTCCCTTCAGGGTTACTGCTCATTCCACCAGATCCATTGGGGCCTCTTGGGCCTACAAGAATCAGGCATCTGCTGATCAACTGTGCAGAGCGGCCACTTGGTCCTCTGTGCACGCATTCTCGAAGCACTATCGAGTTGATGTACTGGCCTCGGCTGACGCCAGCTTTGGAAGGAAGGTCCTGGAGGCAGTTTTGCCTGTTTAGGACTTCTATTCTGTGATCCCTAGTGCTTCTTTACTGTTGAGCCCTGTTGGCTCTGGTTCAGTGTGCTGTGTTAGTTTGGGGGTTTGTTTTTCCCCCTGGTTGGTGTCCGTTGACACTTCTGTTACTGGGCTATATAATTAATTGGTTCATAGCAGTTCTAGTGACTTGGGCCTTGTGCCTGGTCCTTGCCTTACTTCCCGCCTCAGGGACAGCTCGATGTTTGTACATCCCATTGTACCAGAGACCTGTATTGGACGACAGTGAAAATAGGATTTTAGTCTTAACTGTTAAATCCTTTTCACTTAGTCCATACAGGTCACTGGTCTCCCACCCTGTCAAGGGACCATGCTTGGCTCTCCTGTGGCATTCAGTGGGAGACCTTCGGGGCATGCTCACAGGAGTCTTCCTTTTCTTGCTTACCTCTGGTCAGTTTAAGTGTCTCCAATCAATCTAGCTTGGCTCTGGCCTGAAGGCAGCTTAAGTAGGAGGGGAGGCTCCACCCCCTGCATACATTTGAATGAATGTTCCTGCCTATTAAAGGGGCGGATCGCCTCCCATTGTACCAGTGACCTGTATGGACTAAGTGAAAAGGATTTAACAAGTAAGACTAAAATCCTATTATAATTTACAGGTGATATTGAAAGCTCTTTCAAAATTACCAAAACTGTTTTATGTGATAGGGCCCCTATATATAAAAAAAAGTAATCATTCCAGTCAAATGGCTAATTACTTTTCAAAACATCCCAATATTTTACTATGATGATGAAAATTTCCACTAGTCCGTGACTAGTAAAATATGCTGTTAAAGGGATAGTAATACTTCGTTTTAACTTTATTTTATTTTGTAGGCATTAAAAAAACATGAAGAACGTTATAAGTTTTATCTCTCAAACCTTTATGGTTTGAGAGATATTCACAAGCAAAGTTTCCCCTCCCGCCCCTTTTTCCTAGTGTAAGCCATCTCTTCTCAGATGTGAATCTGGTTGTATGACCAGACAGATAACAGAAGGGGACAATTTTCTTTGTATGAAAACAATGAAAGCCCTTCCCCCCTTGACAAGTTTTTCAGCTTTTTCCCTTATTTTAATTGAAGATTGTCCCTCTCTGCAGTCTACCTGGGCACCTCCCTTCTGATCTGGTTGAACGGGGGGGACACTTTGCTTGTGAATATCTCTTAAACCATAAAGGTTTGAGAGATAAGACTTATATCGTTCTTCATGTTTTTTTAATGCCTACTAAATAAAATAAAGATAAAACAAAGTATTACTATCCCTTTAACATTAGGTGTACTTACTAGTAGCATTTTCACTTCCTGACTAACTTTTTTTTCGTCTCATATTATTGTACCCGTATGTTGTCTGTCTGTCAGCTAAGTTTTAAAGGAGAAAGAAACTTCCTAAAAATAACCTCCCTCACCTTACTATATACAGAACATTATAATGATGCCTATGCATTTTGTCCCTGTGCCTTAGTTCAAGAATGAATGGACGTCCTGTTCATAAAGGCAGACATGACCATTGCTAGCAGGACCTCAGGAGAGAAATTCCACCCACCACACGTGGTAATCCTAACCCTCTAAGGGCCAGATGTGTATGCCTTTCATTACTTAGCTGCAATGATCATGTCCATCTCCATGGGCGGACATCTGGGATGGTTTGTAGAACAAGGCACATGAAAAATTCATAGTAAACATTAGGATTCTTCTGCCATAGTAAGGTAGCAGAGAATTATCATTATCATCCTTTAAAGGGATAGTAATGTTTCACAAAAACAGCAGCTCCAATTAATCTTCATAGTGTTTGAGCCATAGAGAGTGTTATTTCAATACTGTCAGAGTTGTAGTTCAATAGTAATTAAATAATAAAGTATCCCCCTAGTGTAACACTGCTCACCTCAGATGTGGAATCTGGTCCACAGACCAGACATCTCACAGCAAGGAACAGTCTTCTTACTGTGAGAACAATGAAAGCCCTGCCCCACTTGACAGGTTTTTCAGCTTTTTCCCTTATTTTAATTGAAGATTGTCCCTCTCTGCAATCTACCTGGACACTCCCTGCTGCTCTAAGCTGAGCAGTGTTACATCAGTAGACGGGGCGGGAGGGTGATACTTTTATCATTCAGTTATTCTTCAACTACAACTTTGACAGAACTGAAATAACACTCTCCAAGGCCCAAATACTATGAAGATTAATTAGAGCTGCTTTTATTGTGAAACATTACTATCCCTTTAAAATCAGGCTTGAGGGTTACTGGTATTCTAACATTAAGACCGTTTGTCCCACAGAGAGTCAATGTTCAGACAGTACTGAGTATGTCCATTCTGTCCCTTGCAGATTCACCTCCTGCCTAGCATTCTTTAACATCCTCAATGAGCTGAATGACTATGCTGGACAGCGCGAGGTAGTGGCGGAAGAAATAGGACAGAGAGTTTACGCAGAGATCATGAGATATTCGTATGAGATAAAAGCTGAACGCAAATCGGTACAGTACCACTTTGTGATGTTTTTGTTAACCCCTACTGTGGTTTTTTCATAGTTATTTTAAAGTTGCTTAGAACCATATGCATGAAAAAAGTGGAGCAGTTCTGGGGAAAACCAAAGGCCCCATAGGAGGCAAATCAAAATTCCCATAGATTTATAGGGCTTTTAACACCTTTAATGGTAGAGAGGTCCCCAGCGCATAGCAATGTGTTGGAAACCTTTGTAGCATATAAGGAGTTAATTGCGCCACTTTTTTGTTGGAGTGTCCCTGATGAGTGCTGGTAAAATCAGGTAGTGGTGGGTTTGGCTGATGGCTAACCCTGGGTAAAAAGGGGGTAGGGGTTGCATTATTATTATCAGGGCTTATAATTGGAAGTCCTTTGCTACTAGCCAGACCTGAAAAGTTACTTGCCACTGCAAGCCAAAACATACCAACCAGGGCTGAATTTCTACTTACCAGGGCTGAATTTTCACTTGCTAGTGGCGAGTGGAAATTTTGAGCCCTATTATTATTATTATTATTATTATTATTGTTTTTTTTTTTTTTCCTGATTTTAGATATTTGAAACTTTGTTTATAATATATTGTTATACTTGGGTGTAATGTGATATTTTCAATGTGCTATGCATCTCTCTGGTTCTTCAACGGTCAACTACTTGGCTGCCATTACAATTTTAATTCACCCCTTGGATGTAAAATGTTTCCGTCATGCAAGGGTTTACTTTAAAGGGAAATTAATACCAAAGAAAAGAAAAATAAATAAAATGATCATACATATTTAAAGGGGAATTATCACCCCTATATAACTTTGGCTAAAAACTAACTTTATGGAGCGACTAGCTGGAATAGTATTGTCATTTTTGTAAAAAAAAGTTTTGCCGAAATTAAAAGTGATCCTGTGCCTTCCTTCCAGACAGACTGTGGACCTGGAGCACTCTCATTGGCCAGAGAGTGCTCCAGCTTACAAGAGAGGCTGGATCCAGACGCTTAGACGGAGGGGATCAGAGGAAGAGTGACAGACTGTGGTGCAGAGCTGTACCCGCAGTCTGTCTGGAAGGAAGGCATAGGATCACATTTAAATGTTGTAAAGGGGTGATAGTTCCCCTTAAACCCTCTGAGTGCCAGAGAGGTATCCAACACATTGTGTTTGCAATGTGTTGGCTACCACTTTTTCACTCAGAGGGTTAAATATGACAAAAACTGTAAAAATGATTTAGTACTTTTCTCCTAACATCTGTTCATACATAGCCGCCTGTATAAGGCAAGTCTGACAGTAGGGACATTGTTTATGAAAGCTATTAATGAGCGCCTCAAGCATAGGACAAACAGTAACACTGATTGGTGTAAACTGTCAGGGACAAAATGAGTGTCTCTGTATGGTAACTTGATTATCCTAGCTATATCTGCTTTAGTCCTGTAAGTGCTCCACAATGTTTATCACCCCTTTCTGGCACTCAGGAGGTTAAATCTTTTTCCCTCCCTATAAGCCTAGGTGAACAGTGAAAACACATTGGCTCTTCTGCACAGGAATGTTGTACTATCTGTTCCAGATATCCAGGGCCATATACTCAGGGGATAATAGGAGCAGTCCTGGAGAAAACAGTGCCACCACAGAGGGCTGATGGACCTTCCCACTGATTTAAAGTGGAACTTTCAGATAGTACTAAGTCGCCATGCATTAATTAAGCGCATGGAGGCAAGCTTGGAGTTCAAAGTCTTTCCTTTAAAAAATAACACATTCTAAAGAAATCCTTCCCATTTGGAGACCGGAACCCAGGCTACAGAGCAGACATATTGTCTGCACGCCTTTTCTGTCAGTCCCTGTCTCCTTTGAGTAGCACTTTAGTGACCATGTGGTCACTGGAAGGGACAGACGGTACTGCACTAACCTGCCTGTCAGTCTCCAAACAGCAAGAATTTCTTTAGAATGTGCTATTTTTTAAAGGTAAGACTTTGATTTCCAAGCTAGTTGCCATACACTTAATGAATGCATGACGTCGTAGTACTATCTGAAAGTTCTGCTTTAAAGGGATAGTAATACTTGCAAATTGCTAATCCCCATATTGTAGCTTTGTTAAAAAGAAACTTATTGCCCCCAGTGTCATCTCTCAAACCCTTATGGTTTGAGAGCTGATAGCGCTCAAAGTTCCCCCCTCCCCCTTCCCTGACTGAACGCTGACTGCAGGGATATCCGGTATTATTTGCATCAGGCGGCTCTGCAGCATTGCCGAGATCGCATTTATAAAAGAAATCTTTCACTAAAATGGTCTTCTACGTGTGCTTGCAAACCAAGCACAGTTAGAAGACTGTTTCAGTGAAAGAATTCTTTTTTATAAACGCGATCTCAGCTCAGCTGCAGAGCCGCCTGATTCACATAAGACTGTCGTACGACATCTTCCCCTGCAGTCAGCGTTCAGTCAGGGAAGGGGGAGGGAGGTTTGAACTTTGAGCCCTATCATCTCAAACCATAAGGGTTTGAGAGATGACACTGGGGGCAATAGGTTTATTTTTAACAAAGCTACAATATGGGGATTAGTAATTTGCAAGTATTACTATCCCTTTAAATGGTACTCATAAACACTGAATGCTTCATAATGCTTTGGGGGCCCCTCAGCATTCAATGGGGTTAAAAGCCCAATTGAAATCAATGAGAACTGGTGAATTTGTATTTGCTCTGTGTCGGCAGCTAGTTTGCCTTAGAATTTCTCCTATCTCTGTATATGGATGGTGCCTTTATTTTCCCAATTGAAACGGTTTCATTTTGCTTAAAAAAAAAAAAAACAGGTTGGTAGTAATATGCTGTTAATATGTTGTATTTACTGACAAACTAATGTTTGTGTTTTAAATTACTCCTTTTCTGGATAACACCTTTTCATTTATCTCTGGGGAAATTCTATCTTTTCAGTAGTCATGAGAGTCTAAATGGAATGTTCTCTGTTCACATTGCAGCATCTCCATGAGGGGCGCAAAGCTCAGCAATACCTGGACATGTGCTTGAAACAAATGGACAATGTGAGTATAGATCTACTTTACCTACAGTTATAGGAGACAGTCGTTGCCAAGTAGTGATTGTTCATTTAGGGCTGCATGCAAAAAGAAAGGGGAGAAACTCTGGAGTGTACCAACTGTCCCATGGGGACAAACAGGCGAAATAGGCAAATACCGAATACCCACATTTTTACCCCATTTCACCTTTAAGTGAGTGGGGAAAAAAACCCAAAAAAAAACACAATTTTTTTTTTTTTTTTTTTAATACCCCCTAGATACCTCTACCCCTTCCTTCCCTCCCTGAACCCACCTGCATAATCAGGATCCCCTTTCCCCAGTGGCAGCTGTGACACTGGGACAGCGGACAGCATTCTTGCATTCGCTGCCCTGCTTCCTCCTCTGATGGAGCTCCTCTCCAGTGGAAATTTCTTGTACCCCTTCAGGACCTCCTGACAGGGCATTGCCATAGACTTCAATGCACATGGATCTGCAGGTGAGTTCAGGGAGGGAAAGTAGGTCACGCATGTAGTGGTATTGGGAAATGGGGAGGGTGGGAATGAGGAGAAAGAGATTGAGGGGGACATTGAATTTTGTGAGGAGAGGAAGGGAAAGGGGGTGCATATTATACACGTGAACTAAATATTTTACCAAATATCCTGAGAATAATTTACACCTGCGTATTATAGCCAAGATTTTATGGTAGTTTACATACATGCTTATGCATACACTCACATATGCAGTTGCATTACAATTCCCATCATCTTCACTAACCCAAGTTATTGCACTGTATTGTAATTTTTAATGTGTTTTTGTATGCCAATTGCTGTAACCTGAACAGAGCAAAAGGAAATTTGAGCGGGAATGCAGAGAGGCAGAGAAGGCTCAACAAACGTTTGAGAGACTGGACAATGACAGCAACGCCACAAAGTCTGATGTAGAGAAGGTACAGTTCAGCTATTTGGAAGTCCTTATTTCTTAAAATATAGGCAGTGACCATTTCACATTTTCTGTCAGTAACATATTTTCTCTGTCATCCAATACAGGTTACTGGTAACTTTGGGTAGGCAATCCGCACCTTTAATTGTAGGCAGGAACAATTCTAAAATTGTATGCAAGGGGTGGAGTCTACCTTCCCTCCTTAGTTGCAGCTAGCCAACCAGCTCCAGAAAGATTTGTTCCTTGGTGAAGACGCAGGCAAGAGAACAGTTCTGCTATAGTTTTGGAAACTTTTTTATTTTTCTGTTAGAAATGGAATATACTACCATTAGGCAGATTACCATAACGGACACTGCCCTTTTGCTTGTTTTGTGGGCCTTAAGCCCTGGGGGGAAAATCTTGTGTACAAGTTCTTTCCTCAGGAGTTGCCCACCGAGGCTTCTTCTTAATACATGGTAATCTGAAGACAGAAGATCTGCAGGAAAAGTGAGCAACCCTTTGAGTGCTGCAGGTCCACATGTCCCACAATGCCCCTCCGCACAGGAGTTTTCCTTTGGAGTTCTTATTGCACACTCCTGCTCTCATTGGGTATATCTGGATGTCTGTTGGGTGTTTTGGAGCAGGCTTATGTGGTACTTTAACCCTTTTGCTGCTGGTTTTGCATCTTTTGGGGGGTTTTCTGACACTTTTCCTACTGGTTCAGTGTTTTTTGGGTATCCTAACATGTTCTAGTGATGTTTCATGCATTTTTATTTTTCTATGTCAGTTTTGTAAAATTTGAGTTCTGTGCCTTTAAGGCGCACTTTACCGCACAGGTGCCATTCCTCCATTCACTCCTATGGGACTGTACAGTTTGGGACATATCTGTGCAACCGCTCCACCCAGCGACTTCAGAGATGGCTCATTTTTATGGTCATGTTTCTAGTGTGTTGGGGGGCTCAGGGGGCTTCGGGCACTGTTGGGGTACTTATACTGAGAAAACTACATTTCACATGAGTGCTTGCGTTGCTCGCTCATTTCTGATTGGTTTCCGCCGCGACAACCTTTTTGGGCCATTTCCAGAACGAGAATCCTATGCAGGGCTTGGAGACTCCTTCTCGCCTCTGCTGATTAACCCTTCACCTGCCAGATAAGTCTAGATTAGCGATTTCTGTGGTGAATCTTTAATCATACACACTATACTTGGGTGGCTTCTTATACTGTAAGGTTATTTGACACTGTGAGAATGTCTATACCTTTTGGAGCTCGGGGCCAGGCCTAAGACTAAGTATGCTGGGGTCTCTGTATCCCTCATTGCACATTGCTCTTCCTGACATTCAGGGTTACCTAGAGAATTCTCAGGTCATTTATGCCCAGCATGTTCTGATGTCCCTGAGAGTCTCCCAGGGACCTCCAGCCATGCATTAGAGCCAGTTTGGGTGCAAGAGTTCAAGGCTGCTACCAGGGACCTTAGGTCTACATTGCAACTCTTTCCATCCCAATTACAGGCAGTCTTCCATTCTTGGCAGACCCCCTCCTTCGTCAAGTCTTCACTGCCCAAACATCAGGGACTACCTGACGTGTCAGATTCCTCTGAAGAGGAACTGCTGGTGGATTTAGATGTTGAGGAATGTTCTGCTGTGGGCTCCTCTCAGTTTTTTGGGGATCCTTTTGAGGGTGATCCTGAGCCCTCTCTCAGGGCCTGATCAGGGCTGTCTTGAATACTCTTAACGTTCCCTTAGTTCAGGAGTTTCCTTCTGACCCCTCTGATGTGTAAGCCCCTTACATGCTTTCCACCTAACCCCACTCTTGACCGCCTTGTGTCTGAGGAGTGGAAATCCCCAGACAGGAAACCTTCTGTGTCCAACAAATTTGCCAAGTTTAATCCCTTCTCTGAGGTAGTGCTTTTGCAGTGGGTTCAGCCTCCCAAAGTGGATGCTCCTATCTCCAGGCTATCTAAGTCTACTGCCTTGCCAGTTTCTGATGCAAGAAACTTGAGGTCTCCCTCAAGTCCCTTTTTGCCACTGCTGGTACTGCCATGCATCCAGCTTTCGCTCAGCATGGGTGAACCGGGCATTGCGGTCTGGACTGAACAGCTCACCCTGGCTGTCCGTCAGGGTGCTCCTTCTTCGCATATGTTGCGCCTTCTTGCCAACATTCTGAGGCACAGCACTATGTTTCTGCTGCCTTATTTGATGCCATCCGTTTGGTGGCCAGGGTTGCCAGACGAGCTCTTTGGCTCAAGATCTGGTCTGATGACACTGATTCCAAGAAAGCATTGCTCTCTTTACCTTTTAAAGGTACTTCTTTGGTTGGGCCTGATCTTAAAGATCTGATCAGTGAGGCTACGGGGGTAAGAGTACCCTTCTACCCTTGGTTCCCAGGAAGAAAACACCGCCTAGGCATAACCCGTAATTTCGTTCCTTTCAGACTGAGACATGTCTGGCGAACCAGACTGTTCCCTCAGCTCCGCGTACCTCCTCCAAGCCCAAACAGCAATGGAAGCCCAAGGTCGCTTCCAAGCCTTCTTTGGCATGACTCACTGAACCCGGGTCCCCACTCCTGCTGTGGGTGGTCGTCTGCGTCACTACCACAGCATCTGGATGGATTCAGTGGCAGACCCATGGGTTTTACATGTGGTGATGGAAGGGTACAGGATCCCTTTTGTCTCTCTTCCTCCCTTTCGCTTCTTTCCATCTCATACTCCTCAGGGTGCCGAGAAACGCCGGCTGTTCAACAGCGCTATTCAGGCTCTTCTGGAGCTGGTTCCAGTTCAGGACAGAGGTATGGGTTTTTACTTGAACCTCTCTGTGGTCTCCAAGAAGGACGGAGGTTGTCGTCCCATTTTGGATTTGAACAATCTCAATTCCTTTGTGAGCCAGACTTATCGCCAGGAGTCTCTACGGGCGGTGATTGCTGCTATGTCCCCGGGGGAATTCATTCCATCTCTGGATCTTCAGGAATCGTATTTACACATCACCATTCATCCAGAGAGCCAGCAGTATCTCCGATTTGCCTGCAACCGAGGGCATTTTCAGCTCGTCCCTTTGATCTGACTACTGCTCCTCAAGTTTTCAACCATGTCCTGGGAGCCTTAGTGTCCGTCCTCCATCGTGACGGCATCAGAGTTACTCCATACATGGACGACCTGCTTCTGAAAGCCCCCTCTGCGGAACTTCTTCATCAGCAGGTTTAGCAATGCATTCACGCTCTCACCCATCATGGGTGGATCATCAACATGGAGAAGTCAGACCTTGTCTCATCCCAGCGTCTGGTCTTCCTGGGCCTTCTCTTCGACACTCAGAAGAGCCTGGTGTTTCTCACAGACGAGGTGGCTCACCAGATTGCCCATAGGGTTTCTGCAGTTCTTGCTCAAGATCCAGTTCCAGCCAAGAAGCTGTCCTCTCTAGTGGGAAAGTTCATCTCCACCATAGAAGCGGTCCCGTTTGCAATGGCGCACACCACGGAACTCCAGAGGTTTGTTATCTAGGTGTGCAAGGGTCAGCCGGACCTTCTGAAGATGTCAGTGTCCCTCCCTCTTCATGTGGAACTGAGTTCGTCATGGTGACTCGACCTCTCCAATCTGCTGAAAGGCAAGTCCTTCCTGGTATCCTTCTGTACCACGGTGACGACTGATGCCAGCCTCTCCGGCTGGGGAGCGGTCCTGGGTCACCTGATTTCTCAGGGTCGGTGGCCCCTAGAGGAATCTCTCCTTCCCATCAACTTGTTGGAGCTTCGGGCGATATTTCATGCCCTTCATCATTGGACATTTCAGCTGAAGGACTGTCCAGTGCGGGTACAGTCCAACAACGCCGTGGCTTACATCAACAAGCAGGGCGGAACAAGAAGTCTCGCCGCTTGGTTAGAGGTCAAGGCTATTTTGTCCTGGGCAGAAGAACACGTTCCTGTCAGGTACCCCCGGCTCAAGCTCTACGAAAATAATACTCTGCTAACAGTGGAATAGGCTGCGGCCGAGGCCGTGTAAAGGTGCTGGCCGCGAAGCCAGATGACCCCCTTCGGTTGAGCCGAAGAAGGCCCAGGAGAACGCAGTACAGTGAGGACACCCACCACCAACCCCAGGGAAGGTCAGTTTCCAACAGTAAGGACAAGGAGGACTCGCCCAAGTTAAGTCCAGAGGCTAGTAAGGCAGGGTGCATGTAGAGCACAGGCAGAGGAGGGGATACCAGAGTGGGAGACCAGGGAACCAGGAGCAGGACCCAGGGCAGGAGAGGCGGGGAGCTAGCTAAGGCAAGATACCCTAAAAGGGAGACAGAACTGCAACAGGAATGGTGGAATAAGGGAAAGCCTAGGAGACAGTCAGGGGAGATACTGGAGACCCTAGAGCAAGAAGCAAGGCAGGCTGGAAGGCACCAGGACCAGGGGATGCTGGAAGCAAGGCAGGCTGGAAGGCACCAGGACCAGGGGATGCTGGAAGCAAGGCAGGCTGGGAGGCACCAGGACCAGGGGATGCTGGAAGCAAGGCAGGCTGTAAGGCATCAGGACCAGGGGGATGCTGGAAGCAAGGCAGGCTGGAAGGCACCAGGACCAGGGGGATGCTGGAGGAACAGGCAGCCACAAGAAGCAGCAGGCAGGGAAGGTACTGAAGAACTAGAGCAGACGCAGGACTAACTGGAAAGCACAAGACACAGGTTCAGGAACGCTATAATCGCGCGCCGCACAGAAGCAGAGCGCGGCTATAATGGGCCCGAATCCGGAAGTACGGGTGACGCTCAGACCAAAACCCGGAAGCGCACAGAACCCGCCGAGGGAACGATGGGAAATGTAGGCATGACAGTTCCTGCCATATCGGCAGTGCACATTCCTGGCATAGACAATGTCTGTCTTTCTCAGTCGACACACAGTGGACAACGGAGAGTGAGAACTGCACCCAGAGGTGTTCACCCTCATTGTTCAGAAGTGGGGTCTTCCTTACATTGACCTGATGGCGACAAGACACAACAGGAAGGTTCCGAGGTTCTGCTCTTGATGGAGGGACCTTCTAGCTCTGGAGATGGATGCAGTGTCCATTTCTTGGTGGTTTCCTCTGGCCTACATCTTTTCTCCCCTCCCAATGCTGCACAGGGTGTTACGGATATTGCAACTGGAACTCTGTCCAGTCATTCTGATTGCTCCATTCTGGACTTGTCAAGCTTGGTTTCAGAAGCTCCTTGATCTATCAGTGGCGGAGCCATTCTGGCTCCCTTACCGTCCGGATCTTCTTCTACAGGGTTTCCTGTGGAAGGAGGATGTTCATTGGCTAGCTTTGATGGCTTGGAAATTGAAGTTCCACATCAATCAGGAGATTGTGTTGCCTTCTTTCTGCCCTGGTCTCCCCCCCTTGTCAACGGACCATGCTTGGCTCTCCTGTGGCAGACCGTGGGGGTCCTTCGGGGTCATGCTCACAGGAGTCTTCTTTCCCTTCCACTATCTAGTCAATAGTTAGTGTCTCAAATCTTTCTGGAGCTGGTTGACTAGCTGCAGCCAAGGACGGAAGGTAGGCTCCACCCCCTGCATACAATTCTAGAATTGTTTCTGCCTACAATTAAAGGGGCAGATTGTCTACCCAAAGTTACCAGTAAACCTGTATGGACTAAGAGAAAAGGATTTACCATGTAAGACTAAAATCCTCTTTTCTCTGATACTTTCAGTTGTCCCTGAATCTCTGGCATTTTTCCTGATGTGTATTTTTTCCCCTGACCAGTTCATATTTTATCTCATACACATTTTCCCCCGACACTGGACGTTCTCTTGCTCGCATGCACGCACACCTGAGCATTTTCTCTCTCACACGCGCATGGCGTTCTCTCTCTTTCTCACACACACACACACACACACACACACACACACTCACGCATGTCTGGGCATTCTCTTTCACTCACGCTCACGAACACATGGGTGTGCTCTTACTCACATCTGGGTATTTCTCTCTCATTCTGTGTCTTGTGGATGCAAGAGGAGTGTTTTCTCATGCTTGCAGTCACACAGTAGCACACACTCAAATAATCATTCTAATTCACCAGCCGCCTGGGGAAAACATTACTTGTCAGAAACATGTTGTACATTTGTAGCAATATGAATTTCACACTCTGGTTTTTATACCCACCCACATGTAGATATTTCTGTGCATGTTTTAACACTAACTTTAATTAATCAGCTGGTAAATCTCAGTGGATCAAAGAACTGAATGAAACAAATACAGAATTAGACTGTGTTGTCCAACTCAAGCAAATTATATTTTGTAGTCGTCCGAGACGTCAAGGAGGCAATTGTAAATTGACTTCTCAGACAATTGCTTTTCGTCTGCAGGATCTTTGATTCTGTCTGCAGTTAGAGTTCATCCCTGTGGCACTCAAAGGGTTAAGCCTATTTGTGCCAAGAATGCTATGAAATAAAAGTTCCCTGTGATTTTAAATTGGACTTTTAACTCCATGAATGCTAGAGAGGTTGAAAACACATTGCTTTTTTTTTTGGTGCATTGGAAAACTTTCTAGCATTCAAAAGGTTAAATGCCCCATTTAAATCAAACAGAACTCCTCTTTCAGAGTATTGCATTGCTCACCACACCTGACTCTCAAAGGGTTAACCCCATTTAGGCCATAAATTATTCCAGGCTATTGAAACAGTGAGACTGATGTACTAAGAATCTTGTGATCTGCATCATAGGGGACAAATTCCCATGGGTTTAAATGGGGTCTCCAATGATTTTCTTTACAGTGTGTTGGAGAGCTCTCTAGCATCCGTGGGGTTAAAATGCCATTTGCATCATTTTGTTTTGCCTCGGAGGTGCTTCAGTTCCTCCTAGTACACCAGCCTCACTGTGATCCCGTAAACACTTTCAGCACCAGAGGGGTACGCAACTGATTGCTTTGCAATGCGTTGCGTACCCCTCTGGTGCTGAAAGGGTTCATAATCACATTTTATATTAAGAATCACCGTGCATGTTCTGACATCTGTTTACTGTTGCAGGCAAAACAGCAGCTAAACCTACGTACGCACATGGCAGATGAAAGCAAAAATGAATATGCTGCACAGCTACAGACCTATAATGCAGAACAACACAAACATTTCTATATTGTCATCCCACAGGTTTACAAGGTAAATTACCTATTTACACCTTTCACTTTACTTTGTGATATCATGAAATATTGATCAGAGCCAGATAAGTATAAGACAAGTAATCGAGGTAAAATGTAACCCTGTGAGTTCCAGGGGGGTACTCAACTCATTGCAAAGCAATACTTTCAGTACACCTCTGGCACTCAAAGGGTTAAACAAGCATTGAATGTAAAGGCCTAGAGTGTTTCCAAACAAAGATGAAGACTCATTTTCCTGTCTGATTATACTATAGAATACGATCTTGGTGTAAAAGAACACCAATTCTAAAATACAAGTTGCTCTTATATGAAATCGTTTTCTGTAACCAGAGGAATTTCTAGGTTCCCAAAAGTCCAAGGCTTTCCCTAAAAGGCCCCCAGGGCTTCAGCCAATTTAATGCATTATAGTGCACTGTGCTACCAATTTTCACTACTTTAAAGGAGTACTCTCGCCTCTATAAAAGTTGAGCTGGTGACATCTATCAATCTTTTCCTCTTCCCCTCCCCAAGTAGTGCCTTCCCACCTCCTCTGATGATGGAGGCTCTCTTCATGTGATCTGGAACTCTCTCTTGCCAATAAGAGTGATCCAGCTTACATGGAGGAATCCTCTGTCAGAGTAGGAGGTGAGAACGAGGCATACATGATTATTTACCAGTTTACATATCATTTTACCAACTAGTATATAAGCCATTGAGGGGGCTCCAGTTCTTTTAGAAGCAATGCAGTTTTTCCAGTCTAGGGGAATTTTCTGTGCTGGACATCAATGGGTGTGGCTGGGGGTGGTAATCATATGGAGAAGGTGAGGTTAAGGGCACCCAAGATGCCTTTTCTACGGATGCCCAAGGTGTAAATTTGAACCTGGTTTATCTTTTGTGCTACTGATTTCCTCCAGCATCCTGGTCAGGTAATGAGTGCAACACATTATTGCTTCCCATGGGCCAGATTAAAACAACATGTAAGGTATAATATAGTACTTTCAAGGCATTGTAACTTTATGTATGTGTCTGTGTAAATGTTATTTCTTGCTCTTTGATGAAAGAGCAACCTCTGTTTTTGCATTGTATTATTGTTCCTTTTTATTATTTCTACATTTGATGTGTGTCATTACCATAGGAATTAAAGGTATAGTAAAACTTTATCATTTAAAAAACGAAAAGAGATGGGAGTGGGTCACACAGAACACCTTTTTTATTCTTGGGCCATAGCAACCGGAGTTTAGTTTTATGGCCCCCAACCTTGTCATGAGAACATCAGGGCACTTTCTGCTGGTGCAGCTGCAGCAGTTTGGATTACACCACACAACTGGAAGAGGGACACATGACTTGGCAGCCAATCTTGAGGGTTATTCACTTTTTAGGTAGGATAGGGTTAATGAAAGGGGAGGGGTGGTGTGCCTTTTATGTAAATCATGCCTTGAAACCTTGTTGAAATACACACTGGGAGCATACATAATAAAATTATGTTAATAGGGATTTGCTACAAGCCACCTTATACTTTGGAGTTTGAAGAAGCCAAACTGTTACTGCACATGGAAAAGGCTTCTAGGTCAGGTAGTAATAATGGGAAATTTCAACTATCCTAAAGTTGACTGGAGAAATAGGACTTCCAGCACAACAAAGGGATTTTTTTTTTTTTTTTTTTTTTTTTAAAGTATGGTTAATGCCAGTTTCATGTCCCAACTAGTAGAGAAACCCGCTACAAAAGAGGCTTTACTGGACCTCAAATAGTTCTGACATCATAAACCGTGCACAGGTAAAGGAACATTTAGTCAGCAGTGACTATAATATGATAGCCTTTGAAATTTATGAGAAAACCATTAGCAAGGGTTTAGTCAAAACATTACATTTTACAATGCTAAAAGCAATATTAAAGGACATTCAGTGGGCTGTAATCTTAAAATATGAAAAATAGAATTTGTTTAAATACATAAATATACGTGTCACTATATACCATAGGGTATAAGTACATGAGGAGCAAAGGTAGACCTTTGTGGCTTAATAAAGAGGTTTGCAGAGAAATAAAAAGCAGGCTTTTAAAGCATTTAAAGGGGATCTATCACCCCTATATAAGTGTGTCTTAAATATTAGATTATATAGCGAATATGTTAAGTACTTTAATAATTTCTGTTTTTAAAACGCTATTTGGCCGAAATGTAATGGATAAATACTGTCATGCACCCTACTTCTAGACAGACTGTGGTTACCAGCACTGTACTGCAGTCTGTCACACTCCCTCTGCTCCCCCTACCTCTATCCAGGCTCCTCAGATGACTGAGGCTTTCTGCCTGTAAGCTGGAACATTTGCGTTCACTTTGAGGCAGATGTACAAATTCTGGAGCAAACCAGTTGACAAATAAAAATGTAAATGGATTTGAATGGGGCTTCTAGCACCTTGAACGCTAGTGAAGTGTCCAATGCCTTGCTTTGCAATGCGTGAGCGTCTTCTCTATCATTCAAGGTGGTTAAAAGAGCCATTTAAATCAATGTGAGTTTTTAACTGTCCCCTGTGCTACAGAAAATATCACAGAATTGCTACATTTCTTTTACTTCACATTATTCTTAGATCACCAACCTTGGTAATCTTTTATAGGGTGAGAAGATCATGGGATTTTAATGCTGAGCTCACATGGTTTCCTTGTATTGTATTGTATGTTGATAATTAGTGGTTGTTTGTCCAGCTTCCTAGTTACCATGACATTTCACTGTGCTTCACGGTGAGACATCTGATCTGCTCTAATAATTCAACCAAGACCAACACACAATGCTGTCTTTCATCTGTAACATGAGGTGTAATAAACTACCTTTAACCCCTACCAGTTCTGGCCCTCTAGCCCTTAATGTCATTGATACCAATTACATTTTTTTCTTTTACCCCTATATTCACAGCATCTCCAAGAAATGGACGAGAGGAGGACCATCAAGTTAAGTGAGTGTTACAGAGGCTTTGCAGATGCCGAGCGGAAAGTTATCCCGATTATTTCCAAGTGCTTAGAAGGAATGGTACATGCAGCCAAGTCCGTGGATGAGCGGAGGGTAAGTGCAAATAGAAATGTTTTATGGGAAATGTGAGAAATTATTCCAGCTCCAGTTTGACCCAGTCAGTTAGTTTGCTTCTTTCTTTAACTCTTTGAGTGCCAGAGGGAATGTGCAATACCTCTGACCCTCAGAGGTTTAATTCATAGTATTTAGGGTTTCATGAGCCAGAGACAGTGGAGTACTGTGTATGGATAACACAGCTCCAGAAGGACATTAATAACCTGGAGGCAGCTCAAAGAAGAGTCACCTAAATGGTTACACAGGGTATCGGAATAACTTATTATGTACAGCTTGAAACAAAGGAGATAGGGCTGATATGATCGAAACATTAGGGAATTCAGTAATGCCTGTGATGCATACATCTCAGAATAGACATATTTGATACTGTGAATTTTAATGATTTAGGGTAAAGGGCAGACTCAATGGGTCAGATGGTGCTTCTCATCAAATCTATGTTTCTGTATAATTTCCCAGCAGTATAGTCAGTTGCCGGAAAGTTGCACCATGCTGGGTTCATTGATAGTTGTAAGAGAATCTCCTGTTTGAACTACTCTGTATAAGGCAAATTGTATCATGTGTGCATCATTTTCATTGTTTGAACACTGTTTCCCCTCAGCTTTAAAGTAGGCTTAAAACATTTACTGGGAGTATAAAAATTGTACTGTAAATTATATCTCCTCTTTCCTCTAATTTATATAATCTAATGCCCATAAGTCTATAAGTACAAATGCAAAAGCGAAGGAATTCTGGAGTAGACAAACTGAAACAAATACAGATTTCTGTTGATTTAAAGGAACACGAATACCTAAAAATGATTGGGATTCTATACACTTAAACACATTGTACTCCATGATAGCCTCTGCAAAAATTCTGTGTTTGTTTTCTGAGGCCTAAAATCTAGTTTTGCATATGGTCTGTGGAGACTTCCATCTTTTCCAGGGCTTCAGAGCTCTTACCATAGCAATCTTGATAGAGTCCCCAAAGTGATGTCTGGTTGTCTGGAAGTTTGAGATATTGCTTTTTCTGAATAGACTAGCAATGGGTACTAATTCCAATACATTACCAACATGAACTCTGCACAAACAGCCACAGATATGAGCATTGGATCTATGGTATTGCCCTGTGAGGACCTTGCGGTTCTCGCCAGACATTACCATTGGCAAGGCAGAAGAGGTCCTGAGCAAGCATGCCGCCTGCTGGAACCCCGACAGGCTGCCGAAATTGGACAACAGCGGGGCAGAGGAGGATATGGGTAAGCAGGGAGGGAATCAGTGCGGCAATGACATTTTTTTTATTATCATTATCATCATTTTCCCTTGTGTATAATACGCACCCCCCACGTCAAATAAGGTGCAAAGGGGCAAAATTATGCATATTATACACAAGATTTTTCAGTATATAGGAAAGTGTACTCCTGCATTAACCCAGAGGGGTGTTGCGTCTCAATGTGTTGTGTACCCTTCTGAACTCAAAGGGTTAAAATTCAAGTTTAGACTTAGATATTACAGATCCAACTTAAATAACTACATCTTACAGGTGCTAGTTTGAAGTATAAATCCTATAAACTAATTTCATTATTAGGCAACTAGTGTAAAAGCCCATGTACACGGGCCAAGGTCCAGGTAATGTTAACCCTTTGAGTGCCAGAGTGGTACGTAATGCATTGCAAAGCAATGCTTTGCGTACTCCTCTGGCACTGAAAGGGTTAAGAGGCCGGTCCTGCCGCCGATGCAGTCGTGCACTGTAGAAACTGCCCGGAAACATAGAACACTCCCAGCATTCCTACCCCTCCCAGCATTCTGTGCGTTCGGGCAGTCTCTACTGCGCACGACGGCTTCTGACAAACATCCTAGCGAATTATATAGGATGATATCATGGAGTACCAGGTGTTTAAGTAAATAGAACCCCAATCATTTTTAGGTGTTAGTGTGCCTTTAAATCAATAGGAATCTATATTTGTTGCAGTTAGTAGGCTCCAGCATTCCTCCTCTTTATTTGTGTTCCTTTAAATGGGGCCTTTTAACCCATTGATGCTTCAGTGACTTGAATAACTATTATTTATGAGGGTAAAACATGGTTTAAATGAGGGGAAATATTATTTAATCACTACTCTTTATTTGGTTTGCACAAGATCATATCCACTTTTACACTGGCTGATATTCTTTTGATGTATTGCTTTAATCATGTAGACATGGGGTAGTTAATTGTTGGCCCTTCAGCTGTTGGGGCTGCAACTCCCATTATCCCCAACCAGCCAGTGGCTGTATGGAGATGATGGAGGTTGTTGTCCTAAAGAGCTGAAGTTCAGCCTATTGACGACCCTGATATGGACCATACACCCTTATTGCACATCTTTCTTTTGTTTTCCTTTTCTTTGCGTTTAGTACGTATATAGCTGATGGGAGTTGTACTTCCAACAGCTAGGGGTCAAAGCTGGAAGAATGTGCGTTGTCCATCCTTGATAAACATAATGCTAAGTGCATGAAATTCCTCTGTAAATATGATCCGTTCTCTTATGTTGTCAGAAATATTCATAATATTTTCAAGTCCTCTATATTAATTGGGTGTGGGGGAAAAAAATCTAAATCTATATACTAATATACAATAAGCTTGGATTCAGTACCTGTGGAAGCTGTAGGAGTTGTATTGCTATGTTCTAAGAGCAGTAATCTAGTTCTGTTTGTGTTTTGAATCCAGGACTCTCAGATAGTGGTGGATTGCTTCAAATCTGGTTTCGAGCCTCCCGGGGACTATCCCTTTGAAGACTACAGCCAACATATTTACAGGACTGTTTCTGATGGCACCATCAGCACTCCAAAACAAGAATCTATTAGAGTTGATCCTAAAATTACGGTGGGGAAAGCTAAAGGGAAATTGTGGCTTTTTGGAAAGAAACCGAAGGTATGACAAATAGAAATCTCCCATGACTATAACACTGTAGGCCAATGGTGGTCAACCTGTGGTTGCAGGGCAACAACTCCCTATTTTCCTCTGCCAGCTGGCTAAGGATGATTGGTGTAGTCATCGAAAAGCAGTTGGAGAGCCACAGGTTGCACATTCCTACTTGTAAGCTGTTGTAATATGTCTACCAGCTAAATCACATTTAACCCACTGAGTACCAGAGGGAGCATGCAGCACATTCTAGCACATGGTTGGACTAGCTGAGGCCCTCCATCAGGCAGACATTGGCTGTACAAACCTCTGTATAGACAATGGGTCTTATGTGTAAAGGCAAAGCTGGACAATTTTAGAGAACCATAGGGGTGAGATACATTTCCAAATGTCCCCTTTGAGCTGAATGAGGCTTTTAATCCCCCTTAAATGTTGAGTTGGAGACCTCTCTGACATTCAAGGGGTTAATCTTATTTATATCAATATTTTTACAATGAAATGCAGTAGGTTTTCTCCATAGTTGCACCTCAGTACTTTTATGCATAAAGGCCAATGCATCGAACACAGAAATGTACAGCGTTCTGCATTAAATGATATGCAAGTTACCCCGATTTATACTACTGTGAGGCCTCCAAGACATTAGGAAGGAATGTGTTTGACAACTTTCAGGCTCTCAGAGGGTTAAACGACTAAGTGCTGTATTCAGTAAGCTAAGTAGTTATATTTTTGGAGCAAGCCAAATGTACCATATGGGAGTAATTATTATTCACACTTATTTAATGGTGATTTACAATGTGTTGGAGATCTAGCATTAAATGGGTTAAAATGTCTTTTAAAACAGAGTGGGGAATGTTTATTTGTGCCCCCCATGACAACGTTAATTTACGTCAAAATTTTTCTGGTTTAGCTTATTGAATGTAACCTTAAAGGTATAGTAATGTTTTCACAAAAACAGCATCACCAATTAATCTTCTTAGTATTTGGGACATGGAGAGTGTTATTTCAATACTGTCAGAGTTGTAGTTCAAGAGTAATTGAATGATAAAGTATCCCCCTCCCACCCCTTTTACCTAGCGTAAGCCTCCTATCTCAGATGTGGAATCTGATCCTGTGATCAGACAGCTCACAGCAAGGGACAATCTTCTAACTGTGAGCATAAGGAAAACCCTGCCCTGCTTTACAGTTTTTTGTCTTATGCTAATTGAATATTGTCCCTCTCTGCAATCCATCTGGACAGTCTTGCTGCTCTGAGGTGAGCAGTGTTACATCAGTAAAAAGGGGTGGGAGGGGGACACTTTATCATTCAATTACACTTGAACTACAGCTCTAACAGGATTGAAATAACACTCTACATGTCCAAATACTATGATGATTAATTGGAGCTGCTTTTTTTGTGAAACATTACTATCCCTGTAAGACCTTTGTAAAAAATAGATTTTTCTATGACTGCCAGAAATTACCAGACTGTAGTTACTTTGCTCATCCGTATTTGAGATATTATTGTGTTATTGTAACATTAACCCTTTTGAGTGCCAGATATTTTCTCAACACATTGCAACACAATGCGTTAGATACACCTGTGGCACTCAGAGGGTTAACGGGTGCAGGAAAGATGCTCCTTTTTGCCTCTCTGGCAATTGAGGAGTCTTGTGAGACCGAAAACCCTAATTTGACGTACTATTCTTTTTATATTTTTGTCACAAGTTTATTGAAACTTGTGTAACATTTGTGGTCAAATGCGTAGTTTCTATATTTTGTTATTGGCTGCTTGTGTTAGTCTGTAAAGTGGAGACTCTTGCGATGCTAAGCAAGTCTAGACTAGAGCTACTTCCTAGTTCAGTGCGAACATCTGCTAGGAAGCTAGTCAAACAATGGAAATCTTCTCAATAGCCATCTCTTCTGCTTAGAAATGGCTTGATGTTTTATAACGCATTTAAAGGGAGGGATAGTATTGTTATATTGTTATATTGAAAACAGATTCTTGAATCTAACAAAAACCTAAACTAAATGAACCAAGTCTTTCAAACTGCTATGGTCTGTGTGATATTCAGCAGTAAAGTTCCCCTCTCCCTCCCCTTTCCCTGACGTTGGCGTCTAGCTGACAGCAGGGGAATCTGATCCCGGGACCGTCTGAGGCTCTTCAGCAGAGCCAAGATCGCGAGACCTAAACAGACTTACTTCACTGGAATGGTATACAAAGTGTGATTGCAAACCAGGCACGCTGGTTTGCTGAATATCTCTCAAACCATAGCGGTTTGAGAACTAGGACTTGGGTCATTTAGTTTAGGTTTTCGTTAGCTTCAAGAATCTGCTTTTGAAAAATGTAACAATACTAACTCTATAACATACCAGGGGGGTTTATGCACTAAGGTGTGTGAAAGAGGTGATGAAATGATAACTTCTCTAGTGATATCACTTCTCCAGTTCCTATGTTATTCTATGGAACCAATGCACAAAGATCACCAAAGTTGGAGAAATATTAGTGCATTGGCGCCATAGAATAACATAGGAACTGGAGAAGTGATATCACTAGACAAGTTATCAGCACACCATCACCTCTTTATCATACCTTTGACACAGTCCTGGAGGGTTATGCACTAAGGTGTGATAAAGAGGTGATGGTGTGCTGATAACTTCTCTAGTGATATCACTTCTCCAGTTCCTATGTTACTCCATGGAGCCAATGCACTAAGATTTCTCCAACTTTGGTGATCTTCATGCATTGGCTCCATAGAATAATGTAGGAACTGGAGAAGTGATATCAATAGAGAAGTTATCAGCACATCATCACCTCTTTGTCACACCTTAGTGCATAACCCTCTAGGACTGTGTCACCAGTGGAAGGATTCCTCATAGAACAGGGATTCAGTTGTTCACCGTCCAGTTGTTGTGTGATACAATGTCCATCATCCCCAACCAGCCTGATAGAAGTTTTAATCCCCAACAACTGGAGGTGTGACAATTGACTCTCCTAGTGATTTTAAAAATATTGGTGGGAATACAATAGACCTGTGGTGCCTGAGCATAGACCTGTGGTGTCTGAGCATTAATCAGAGGGTATTTATGATATAATCTGTTACTAATCAGTTACTCTGCTTCTTTTTTCTGCATTGAGGACTGGCTAGTAGATTGCATAATTAAACCTGAAAATTAAATACTACAAATTATCTCTGAGTCCTCTGGTCCTCAGAGAGTTAAAACTGAATCTCTTGGATGCTGAAGAAGTCTTGAACGCAATGTATTGGGGACCTCTCTAGCATCAAAGAGGTACATTTTTATTGATCTGTTTACTGCATATTTTCTTATGTTTTATTTTTCTTTATTCCAATGTTAGCCACATACCCCTCTCTGTCCCCCACCTGGAGCCTATGTGCCTGGTGGGCCACAGAACGGCCTGCCAGGTATTGACCCACTTCACTACTGTGTGAGTGAGGTTGGCATGTGCAGGCAGAGAGCGGCTTCTTTCAGGGGCCTGAAACGGGTGGTAAGTGCAGAGGCAGGGAAATGCATGCGAGTGATGTGTGTGTTTTGTGTGTGTGTGTGTGTGTTGGGGGGAGGTTGTTGCCCATCTTCATACTCTGGATACAGTGCCTCTAAGCAACCAGTGGCCCTCCAGCTAATGAGGACAACCGTTACCATCATCCTCGCCAAGCTGTTGTCTAGCTAGGGTGATAGGCATTGTAGTCCTCAACAGCTGGAGGGCCTCAGGCTTCCCAAACCTGTTCTAGAAGCAGATTTCTGGACTTGCTATGTTTTGTAGGGAAACACAAACATTACTTTTAGTAACCACCTCTCGTTCATCTTCCTGCCCATTTAGATTCTGATTGACAATTATCTGGCATCAGATGTCATTGTTAAAGCAGCCTTGTTTTTGCATCTTGGATAATGAAAACCCTTTAGAACACTTAGAGTTCCCATTAAAACTTAATACAACCTTGGATAATGGGGATTAACTTTAAAGGGATAGTAATGTTTCATAATAAAAGAAGCTCTAATTAATCATCAGAGTATTTGGACTTTGGAGAGTGTTATTTCAGTTCTGTCAGAGTTGTAGTTCAAGAGTAATTGAATGATAAAGCATCCCCCTCCCGCCCCTTTTACTGATGTAACACTGCTCAGCCTGAGCAGAAGGGAGGTGCCCAGGTAGATTGCAGAGAGGGACAATCTTCAATTAAGATAAGGGAAAAACCTGAAAAACTTGTCAAGGGGGGAAGGGCTTTCTTTGTTTTCATCGGAAGAAGATTGTCCCCTTCTGTTATCTGTCTGGTCTATAGACTGCATTCCACATCTGAGAAGAGATGGCTTACACTAGGTAAAAGGGGCGGGAGGGGAAACTTTGCTTGTTAGTATCTCTCAAACCATAAAGGATTGAGAGATAAGACATATCGTTCTTCATGTTTTTTTTAATGCCTACAAAATAAAATAAAGATAAAATGAAGTTTTACTATCACTTTAAGAATATTTCTTGCACTTACATCCTGCTGTTCTAAACGTTAGAGCAGAGGTGGGCATCCTGAGGCCCTCCAGTTATTCAGGACTTCAGTTCCCATCATCCCCAGCCAGCTCCTGTCTGAACAGCTGATGGGCCTCTGGTTGCACCTTTGCTCTAGAGGGAGAGCTGAGCTGTACTTTCAGGCACCAAAACAGGAGCTGCAGCAGTTTTCATTAGAGTAAGGCTGCTGCACACTCAATAACTGCCATTGTATTGGCATTTTCTTTATATGTATGTACAGATGTCGACATCTGTATGTATCTGTACATTTGCATGATGTGCTGCTTAGGACTTGTGTCCATTTTCAGTGGACCATTTTCCCTCTAGTGCAGTGCTACCTTTTCCTTTCCAGCTGATGGGAGAAAGCAAGTTTCATCATCCCCAAGAAGCTGTCTGTTAGTTGGGGAGGATCGGAGTTGTGGTCCTCAACAGTTGGAGAGCCAAGGGTTTCCAACCCCTGCTGTAGTGTTTAGTACTTTATGGCAGCCAGCTGTACAGGAAGTAAAAAGTGTGAGGAATAGCACTTCTTTCAGATTAATGAAAATACACACTTGTAGTACCCTATATATCACGTTGTGCCAAGGCTGTATTTTAGAGTTGAGGTTGACCCTTTGAGTGCCTGAGAGTTATCCAGTGCATTGAATGTGTTTGATACCTCTCTGTCACTCACAGGGCTAAGTGCAAAAAGGGTTAGTAACCACTGATCTTCAATATGTTGTCCATCCCTCTGGCATTTGAAGGATTAAAGTTGATACTAGAATTTTAGCCATTAAAATGGCTTGCAATGCACTGAAATGTGTTGCAGATCTCCATGCAAAACAAGGGTTAAATACTGAATTCTGTAATAAAGCTGGGCAACCCAAGTCCCTACAGCTGTTGAGGACTACAACTACCATTATGTCGAGCCAGCTCAACAGCTAGAAGGCCTCAGGTTGCTCACTAGTATAACTATATAATAGTCTAGATAGTAATATGCATGTGCAGCTCTACTTAACCCATTGAAAGCTGCTGTGGAAACTTACCAAGCCTGGATTAGGCAGGACAGTTTGCTGCAGTTCTTTTGTGTTTGTTTTTTTACCCTGTTGAATGCTGTAGATGTATTTGCCTCACAGTGAGTTGGAGAGGTCTCTAATATAGCATCCAAAGGGTTAAAGTGCATTCTGCATGCAGTGTGTGTGTGTGTGTGTGTGTGTGTGTGTGTGCTTTGCTGCTTTGTTCTGCAGGCTACATTAGAAAATGCTTCTTGCTTTTGTGGAAATTATATTTTAGTTGTAATCACTACTCAAAGGTATATTTGTAATACAGAAAACTGCTTTATCAGCTAAAATCTATACATTCTAGTTGAAGAGCCCATGTATACAGGCCACAGTAGAGGCTGCCAGCGCCGCGGCTGATACGGAGCGGGGAGCTCCGAATTCAGACCGTAGTCCTTTCTGCGCCCCTCTCCGTTATCAGCGGCAGAGCGGGCAGTCTGTAGTGCACATGACTGCAGGGCGTGCAGCTGTCTCTAGTGCGCATGACGGCTTCTGACAAACACACATTTAGCAAATTATTATATAGGATGTAAAACTGGCATAGTACTGAATGTTAACACTTTGCCTGCTCTGCAATGCCTTGAGCACCCCTCTGGCATGCAGAAGGTTGAAGGAAAACTAACACATCCTAATAATAATAATAATAAGACACACACATGCACAAAATAATCTTAATGACCCCTAGGATATTTTCCCTTTCTACTTGGCCTAAGGGATAACAGTCAGTCCTGGATGTTATGTCTGTGGAGGTGGACATGACAGCTCCTAGCAGGACTACTGGACCTCTGTCTCCTCCCTGCATATGGTAATTGTGACTAGACAGATGTACTCTGCCTGCTCACTGCACATAGTAATTATGACTAGACAGAGGTACTCTGCCTGCTCCCCGCACATGGTAATTATGACTAGACAGATGTACTCTGCCTGCTCACCACACATAGTAATTAGGACTAGACAGAGGTACTCTGCCTGCTCCCCGCACATGGTAATTATGACTAGACAGATGTACTCTGCCTGATCACCACACATAGTAATTAGGACTAGACAGATGTACTCTGCCTGCTCCCCGCACATGGTAATTATGACTAGACAGATGTACTCTGCCTGATCACCGCACATAGTAATTATGACTAGACAGATGTACTCTGCCTGCTCCCCGCACATGGTAATTATGACTAGACAGATGTACTCTGCCTGATCACCGCACATAGTAATTATGACTAGACAGATGTACTCTGCCTGCTCCCCGCACATGGTAATTATGACTAGACAGATGTACTCTGCCTGATCACCACACATAGTAATTAGGACTAGACAGATGTACTCTGCCTGCTCCCTGCACATGGTAATTGTGACTAGACAGATGTACTCTGCCTGATCACCGCACATAGTAATTATGACTAGACAGATGTACTCTGCCTGCTCCCCGCACATGGTAATTATGACTAGACAGATGTACTCTGCCTGATCACCGCACATAGTAATTATGACTAGACAGATGTACTCTGCCTGCTCCCTGCACATGGTGATTGTGACTAGCCAGATGTACTCTGCCTGATCACCGCACATAGTAATTAGGACTAGACAGATGTACTCTGCCTGCTCCCTTCACATGGTAATTGTGACTAGACCGATGTACTCTGCCTGATCACCGCACATAGTAATTATGACTAGACAGATGTACTCTGCCTGCTCCCTGCACATGGTAATTATGACTAGACAGATGTACTCTGCCTGCTCACCGCACATAGTAATTATGACTGGACAGATGTACTCTGCCTGCTCCCTGCACATGGTAATTATGACTAGACAGATGTACTCTGCCTGCTCACCGCACATAGTAATTATGACTAGACAGATGTACTCTGCCTGCTTCCCCGCACATAGTAATTGTGACTAGACAGATGTACTCTGCCTGCTCACCTAACATAGTAATTATGACTGGACAGATGTACTCTGCCTGCTCACTGCACATGGTAATTGTGACTAGACAGATGTACTCGGCTTGCTCCCTGCACATGGTAATTGTGACTAGACAGATGTACTCGGCCTGCTCACCGCACGTGGTAATTGTGACTAGACAGATGTACTCGGCCTGCTCCCCGCACGTGGTAATTGTGACTAGACAGATGTACTCTGCCTGCTCCCAGCACATGGCAATTGTGACTAGACAGATGTACTCGGCCTGCTCACCGCACATGGTAATTGTGACTAGACAGATGTACTCGGCCTGCTCCCTGCACATGGTAATTGTGACTAGACAGATGTACTCGGCCTGCTCACCGCACATGGTAATTGTGACTAGACAGATGTACTCGGCCTGCTCACCGCACGTGGTAATTGTGACTAGACAGATGTACTCGGCCTGCTCACCGCACGTGGTAATTGTGACTAGACAGATGTACTCGGCCTGCTCCCCGCACGTGGTAATTGTGACTAGACAGATGTACTCTGCCTGCTCCCAGCACGTGGCAATTGTGACTAAGCAGATGTACTCGGCCTGCTCACCGCAAATGGTAATTGTGACTAGGCTTCAGTATGAACATGGACAGGGTTGATTCATCTCTTGAGCAAAGGCACAAAATTCATAGGGCACATTAGGATTTTCTGGCCCAAGTATGGTAAGTTGAGTGTTTATTAACAGGTGGTGGTCTCCTTTAAATGGGAATAAGCATTCTGATAAAGTGCAGAAATTCTGGGGCAAATCAGCAGAACTGTAGAGAACAAATAATAATTGCTGTTGATTTAAATTTGGCATTTAACTCCTTGGATGCTAGTGAGGTCCCTAATGCATTCTTTCATAATGCACAGAGACATATCTAGAAATCAAGAGATTATCACCCACCCAGTACAGCTCAATATAAATTATTATTTGCTCTGTTTTAGGCAGCTGGTTTGCCTCAGAATGTATTTGACTTTGTGCATATATTCCTGATGTGAGAGCACACTTGTGAAGTAGGAGGGGATGCATTATTCAGCCCCACTTGTAGCTTCTATCTAACCACTAATAAGAGGGTCAGAAATCTGGGTTCTCTTTAGAATGGTCTCGCACAGAAGAGCGTGCAACTATTCAACTGTTTCAGCAGGTCGTCTGGGTAAAAAGAGCAATGTGACAATCTTGCAGTGCATGACAGTGCGAGATTTTCACGTCGTGCTGTCAACGGGCTGTAGCGCCTCTGTATGCGGCAAACATCTTGTTCACACAGACAGTACCACTGATCCCTGCAAATAATGGGCGCATTAAGCACACGGAGGCAGCTGGAGCACCTCCGTGTGCTGCAAACATCTTGTTCACACAGTACCACTAGCGGCAATCCTTAGGAGAGAATACAAGACTATATATGTAAGAGCACGTCTGTTGCGATAGTAGATGAAAGTGCACCCCCAAATATAAGCATTTTGTATGTGAATTCCATTGGCATCCTTTTGTCTAAGCCAGGTCGGGCTTGTTACACATTCTTTTCCAAAGACTTCAAGTGAGCGGCTTATATTTGGGGGTGCACTTTCATCTACTGTTGCTACAGACGTGTTCTTAGAGATTATTTTTTTATTCTCCCCTAAGGATTGCCGCCAGGAAACCAGGAGTTATTTGCGGGGATCAGTGGTACTGTCTGTGTGAACAAGATGTTTGCAGCACACGGAAGTGCTCCAGCTGCCTCCGTGTGCTTAATGCGCCCATTGACAACACAACGTGACAATCTCGCGCTGTCATGCACTGCGGGATTGTCACATTGAGCTTTTTACCCAGGCGTCCTGCTGAAACAGTTGAATGGTCACACACTCTTCTGTGTGCGACCATTCAAAAGGATACCAGAAATCTGTCTTTCTCTGTCCAATACAGGTTACTGGTAACTTTGGGTAGGCGATCAGACCCTTTAAATAGGCAGGAACAATTCTGAGAAGTGACTGCTGGGTGGAGCCTACCTCCTCTCCTTAGCTTGCAGCTAACCAATCCCCAACCAGTAAGATTTGTTTCTTGGTCAAGACACAAGGCAAGAGAACAGTTCTGCTATAGTTTTAGATTTTTTATTATTTTTCTGTTACACATGGAATACCAACATTAGACAGATAACCATCACTGACAATTTGATCACCCAAATGTGGATAGCTCAGTTTACCAGGTACTTTTGTGGACCTAAGCCCTAGGGAGGAAATCTTGGCTGCAAGCTCTTTCCTCAGGAGTTGCCCACTGAGGCTTCTTCTTGATGTATGGTAATATGAAGACAGAAGATCTGCTGAAAAAGGTGAGCACCCTTTGAGTGCTGAGGTTCACATGTATGGGTGAACCGGGCCATTGCGTTCTGTACTGGACAGCTCACCCTTGCTGTCCATCAGGGTGCTCCTACTTCGAATATGTTGCGCCTCCTTGCCAACATTGCTGAGGCACATTATTTGATGCCATCCGTTTCATGGCTAGTGTTTCCACCATGTCTCTGGTTGCCACATGGACTCTTTGGCTCAAGATTTGGTCTGCTGACACTGCTTCCAAGAATGTATTGCTCTCCTTACCTTTTCAAGGCACTTCTTTGTTTGGGCCAGATTTAAGGATCTGATCAATGAGGCCACAGGGGGTAAGAGTACACTTCTACCCTTGGTTCCTAGGAAGAAAACACCGCTTAAGGGTAACCGGTATTTTAGTACCTTTCAGAATGAGACACTTCCGGTGAACCAGATGATTCTCTCAGCTCCGTGTACCTCCTCCAAGCCCAAACAACAATGGAAGCCCAAGGTCTCCTCCAAGCCCAAGGCCTCCTCCAAGCCCAAGGCTTCCAAGCCGCCTTCGGCATGACTCACCGAACCCAGGTCCACACTCTGCTGTGGGTGGTCGTCTGCGTCACTATCACAGCATTTGGGAGGATTCAGTGGTGGACCCATGGGTTTTACAGGTGGCAACGGAAGGGTACAAGAACCCTTTTGTCTCCCTTTCACGTCTTTCCTTCTCATACTCCTCAGGGCACAGAGAAACGCTGTCTGTTCTGCGCTATTCAGACTCTTCTGGACAAGGATGTTGTAGAGCCGGTTCCAGTTCACTACAGAGGTATGGGTTTTTACTCAAACCTCTGTGGTCTCCAAGAAGGAAGGCGGTTGTTGACCCATTTTGGATTTAAAGGATCTCAATTCCTTTGTTATTCGGACCCATTATCACCAGGAGTCTCCGAACGGTGATTTCTGCCAAGTCCCCGGGGGAATTCCTTGCATCTCTGGATCTTCAGGACGCATACTTACACATTGCCTTTCATCCAGAGAGCTGGCAGTATCTCCAATTTGCCTGTGACTGGGAACATTTTAAATTTTCAGCTCTTCCATTTGGTCTGATGACAGCTCCTCAAGTCTTCAACCGTGTCCTGGGAGCCTTAGTGTCTGTCCTCCACCGAGACGGCATCAGAGTTACTCCATACATGGACGACCTGCTTCTGAAAGCCCCTTCTGCGAAACTTCTTCATCAGCAGGTTCAGCAATGCATTCATGCTCTCACCCATCACAGGTGGATCATCAACTTGGACAAATCAGATCTTCTTCCATCCCAGCGTCTGGTCTTCCTGGGCCTCCTCTACGACACCCAGAAGATCATGGTGTTTCTCATGGACGAGGTTGCTCACCAGATCATCCACAGGGTTTCTGCAGTCCTGGCTCAAGATCCAGTTCCAGCCAAGAAGCTGTCATCTTTAGTGGGGAAATTAATTTCCACCATAGAAGCGGTACCGTTTGCCATGGCACACACCAGGAATCTCCAGCGGTTTGTTATCCAGGTGTGCAGGGGTCAGCCAGACCTTCTGAAGATGTCAGTATCCCTCCCTCTTCATGTGGAACTGAGTTTGTCATGGTGGCTCGACCTCTCCAATCTGCTGAAGGGCAGGTCCTTCCTGGTATCCTTCCAGACCACGGTGACCATGGATGCCAACCTCTCCAGCTGGGGAGCAGTCCTGGGTCGCCTGAGTGCTCAGGGTTGGTGGTCTCTGGAGGAATCTCTCCTTCCCATCAACATATTGGAGCTTCGGGCGATATTTCATGCCCTTCGTCATTGGACATCTCAGCTGGAAGACTGTCCAGTCCAAGTAGAGTCTGACAACACCACGGCCGTGGCTTACATCAACAAGCAGGGGTGAAGAAGAAGTTTTGCTGCTTGGTTAGAAGTCAAGGATATTTTGTCTTGGGCAGAAGAACACGTTCCTGCCATATCCGCAGTGCACATTCCTGGCATAGACAACGTCATGGTGGACTTCCTCAGTCAACACACAGTGGACAGCGGAGAGTGGGAACTGCACCCAGAGGTGTTCACCCTCATTGTTCAGAATTGGGGTTTTCCTTACATCGACCTGATGGTGACAAGACACAACAGGGGGCTTCCGAGGTTCTGCTCTCGATGGAGGGACCCTCTAGCTCTGGTGGTTGATGCAGTGTCCATTCCTTGGTTATTCCCTCTGCCCTACATCTTTCGTCCCCTCCCAATGTAGCACAGGCTGTTACGGAAATTACGACTGAAGTGTTGTCCAGTCATTTTGATTGCTCCTTACTGGCCTCACCAGGCTTGGTTTCCAGAGCTTCTGGATCTGTTGGTGGCGGAGCCATTCCGGCTCCCTTGCCGTCCGGATCTTTTTCTACAGGGTTACCTGTGGAAGGAGGATGTTCGTCTAGTCTTGACGGCTTGGAAATTGAATCCTCAGTATTGAAAAAGGAAGGGTTTTCTTCTGGTGTGGTGGCTACAATGCTCAGTGCCCGCAAACCTGTTTCTTCCAAGATCTACCATCGCTTCTGTTCGACCTTCCTATTTTGGTGTGCCGATAAGGACCTGTCTCAGGAATTTGATCTGCCTATGGCCCTGGCCTTTTTGCAGGACGGTGTGGATAAGGGCCTCCGTTTCAGTTCCCTTAAAGTTCAGACATCTGCTCTCTCTGTTTTCTTTCAGAGGCGCATTGCCATCCTTCCTGATGTCAAGGTTTTCTTCCAGGGCGTTGCTCATACTCGTCCTGCCTTCAAGATTCCTACTCCTCTGTGAGATCTTAACTTTGTTTTGGGTGTTCTTCAGTGCCCTCCTTTTGAGTCTTTGGCTACTATTCTTCTATGCCTGTTGACGTGGAAAATGGCCTTTCTCCTGGCGATTGTGTCTGTCCGCCGTGTCGCGGAGTTACATTCTCTGTCCTTTAAACCACCCTCTTTGGTGTTTCACAAGGACAAGGCGGTGCTTCGCACTTCTCAGGAGTTTCTCCCGAAGTTGGTTTTGGAGTTCCACATCAATCAGGAGATTGTGGTGCCCTCTTTTTGCCCTGACCCCACCTCTGACAAGGAGAGGGATCTCCACTCGTTGGACGTGGTGCGTTTTCTCAAGTTTTATGTACATCTCACTGAGTCTATCAGGCAATCTGACATGTTCGTCAATACTGAGGGTCCTAGGGCAGGAAGACCTGCATCCAAAGTGACCATTGCTTCTTGGATCAAGTCCACTATTTGTAAGGCTTATGAGCTGAGGAAGAAGCCTGTCCCTTTCAGGGTCAAGTCTCATTTTACACGATCTATTGGGGCCTCTTGGGCTTACAAGAATCAGGCCTCTGCTGATCAGTTGTGCAAGGCTGCCAACATGGTTGTCTGTGCACACCGTTTTGAAGCACTGCCATGTTTCTGTACTGGCATCAGCTGATGCCAGCTTTGGGAGGAAAATCCTGGAGGCAGTTTTGCCTGTCTAGGATTTTCTTTGGTTCTTGATACTTCCTTCACTTTTGAGCCCCGTTGGCTCTAGTTCATTGTGCTGTGTAACAGTTGGGGGGGGTGTTACCCTGGTTCATAGTTTTTTTTTTTTTTTTTTTTGGCTATCTCTGATTTAATGGTTCATATCTGCTCTGGTGACTTTGGTGGCCTTGCGCCTGGTCCTTGCCTTACTTCCCTCCTCTGGGAAACTCAATGGTTGGATATCCCAAAGTTGCCATTAACCTATATTGGATGACAGAGAAAAGAGGGTTTTAGTCTTACGTGTTAAATCCTTTTCTCTTAGTCCATACAGGTTACTGGTCTCCCACCCTGTCAAGGGACCATGCTTGACTCTCCTGTGGCAGACCATGGGGTACTTCGGGGTCATGCTCACAGGAGTCTTCTTTCCTTCCACTATCTAGTCAATAGTTAGTGTCTCAAATCTTTCTGGAGCTGGTTGGCTAGCTGCAGCCATGGAGAAAAGGTAGGCTTCACCCCCCTGTATACAATTCTAGAATTGTTCCTGTCTACAATTAAAGGGGCAGATCGCCTACCCAAAGTTACCAGTAACCTGTATGGACTAAGAGAAAAAGGATTTAACAGGTAAGACTAAAATCCTCTTTTGCCAGACGTGCACCTTTTATACAGACTCTTGCATTCCACTGCCTACTGATTGTGTTGTGGCATGTCACTCCAACCTAAGGAAGATTGTTTTAACTCATCACTTCTGCCTCCTTTCTGTCTGCTCCTTTTCACTTTCAAACTCCCACATACCATTTATATAACTCTGCAGTTAATTACATCTCTCACTCTTTTTCATTAACATTATGACATCCAGGGAGCCATTCAGTGACTGATTAAACGCTTATCCTTGCACTCCGTTTTCAATAGTGAAAAATTATTTCAAAGCCAATTTCTAGGTTATTTCTCGTCCTGTAGCCTCTGTACTGTGAGACATTGGTCTATTATATTTGATTCTCTGTAGGGAAGTGGTGTGAAACCTGAAGCCATCCAGCTGTACAGGGCTACAAATCACATCATCCGTAGCATGCAGCTGGTTGGAAATTATGGGATTTATAATCCTGAACAGCTGGAGGGCCTCAGGTTGTCCACCACTGTGCTATAGTCTGCCATGTTCCGTGTGTCTTTTACTTCACTATCGGCTTTCTTCTTTTTGTGACCTAATTACCACTGTCCACTCTTTTGGAGTGGACTCTATATTTAGTGCGGGAAGGGGGACATGCAACTTGGTATACTATTGAAATGTCTATTTGGTGGCCACAAATAGGGTGCCATCAGAATGTCGCTCTCTGAAGAGTCGCCATTCCTTGTAGATGCTCAGCCAGAATGTTGCCCGCTTAAGGATAAAGTCCTTGTTGCTGGTGAGAGCAGGGAATACCCATTAAGAAAATGACAGGTTATTCCCTGCTCTCACTGTTTGCTGATACTTGATGGCAAGTTCAGTGCGGGTCACCAGCAAGCAAGGTCATCATCCTTGCCAGTATGTATACATAGTTGTAAGGAGGCACATGGATGAGGGCACAAGGACTTTATCCTTAAGCGGGCGACATTCTGGCCATGCATATACAAGGCACTGCGACCCTTATGTGGTCACCCTTTTCATCGGTGCCAAACAGACAGAGATTTCATTAGTAAACCGTACAACTTACTTGAGAAAGAAGACAGTCCAGAGTATATGAAAGCTTCCTTGGCATGCTTTTTGCTATTCATCCATCCAAAAGGAAATTGTGGACAGATATGGGTTGCCTTCAGTTCCTTATATATGACCTCTTAAAGTGTAACTGACAACTCTTCAAATTCTGACCTTGATGGGAGCATCATTTTGACACGACTTGCACAATTATTCCTCCTTATTAACAGTTCACAGCCTTTGGAAATGGATGTGTTCTGCCTTCCTCAACAGGAGAGTGAAGTGAAGAGAGGGAATTCCAGGATAGTGAGTTATTGATTATGCAGGTTGTTGTGTTGAGGTTAGAGTGCCTAATTATTGAACAAAAAAAAAATCTGTAAAACTATATTCCACTGGCAGTTCAAATAGCTACCCATTATGGACTACATTCCTCCCGGAGATATATCCACCTTCAGGGAAGATTGGTGCTGGTATAATTCACTGTTACACAGGGTTTGCCTATGTTATGTAAAAATGTTCTATATGTGGATCTCTAGGAAACGGAAAGAGTATATACTGGAGTGTAAATGTTTTAAGAACACAACTTCTAAGTTGTACTGAAGCAGTTGTTCTTAACTACAGAGAATGCCATCTCCAGATAGCTATGGCACCAACTGGGCAAGTTGTAAAAGGAGCAAGGTGGGCAGAAATGCCTGTTCTTGTCCAACCCTTGCTTCAGGGATGCAGTGTGAGCGAGTGATCTTTCTCTTAATGCAATCTTATTCTGTTATTTCATCTTCATGCTTTTCTGTCATAGCATAGCAGATCCATGTTTCTTCTTCTCTTAATTGTCTTTTGAATATGTTGTTTCCCTTCTAGAACACTGTGATCTATTAGTTTTATGGACTATATTATTATTATTATTTTTTTTATCTGGATTTATTTGTGTAATGAAATAACATTTACTACCCTGTAGGAACGGAGCGTTGAAGCTAAGGCATTGGGGACATTTTACAGCCCTTGGTGGTCAGTCTGGACCTTTATTCAATTTGAATAGGCACGGATTGTTGAAAAACCAAATATCCTGATCTAATAATTAGCAATAGTACAGACAAAATCACTGAGCTTTAGCTATGTACCAAGATGCCATGTAACCTGTGTGGCATGCATACATTTGTACAAGTAAGCTCCTATTCTGTGTCCACAATAATGCACTTTTAAATGAGATTACATTATTTAGTAGTTTATGGCCCTTGGTTAGTTTCCTTTTCTTAATATGACCCTTGAAAGTAACATTTTGGACACACCCACCCTAGGGTATAAATTTTATATAGCAAAGGGTAGGGACCCTCCAATATAATCCATTAATTTCACATTTCTTTCTATTTCTTGGGAACGGTACAGTGGTCATTGCGGATGGTAAGAAATGTGTGCTGTGTCTCTCATCAAGCAAACGTAATGGCATGAGTCACTGCTTGAACCATGCTATCTGTCTGTATTATGGGTTCTGTGACAAGCCAGTGCTCATGTAGGGGATGTGTTGATAACACTTTATCAGAAATTCTATTGATATGATGCTTGTTACTAGCAACAGGCTTGAGCAAATACATGTATTGCATGAGCACAGGTTTCTTGTGTCTGGAGTGCCAGTGCTGAGTATTGTGTGAAGCCTTTCTGCAGTGGTAAAAATTTGTTTTTATATGTATAATATATTTATATGTTTAAAAAAAATGCTAGCCAATAGCCAGAATGCAAGGGGCAGCCACATTAGTGGGGCTCTACTGGCTTGAAATCACACCAGTGTGTGCAGTCTCCAGCTTTCGGTATATTGTTGGACTGCAGATCTGATCATCTTCAGCAACATAGATGCCTACTGAGTTAGTGGTTCTCAAACTGGGTTCTGTGAATCCCAGGGTTCCCTGTAGAAGTTGAAGTGGTTCCACCAAGCCTATATCAGTAATGGAGGACAGGAAGCAGGGCTGTGGTGGTCACTGGCGTATGTGTGGTTCTATGACTACTAGTGGATACATGGAACATTGAGCCATTCAGATTTTTTCCTGTTAGATTTGTCTTGTAATAAGCATATAACCTAGGTCCTAGTCCCTTCTATCAGATACAATTACATGATATCTGTTTAGGTGCTGATAACCAGCTAGCATTCTATTAAATTGGATGTTAAAACATTACCTCCTTGGGTGCTGGAAAGGTTTCTAACTCATAGTGAAGCCATGCATTTGGAGACCTCTCTAGCATGCTGAGAATTTAAAGTACATTATTGCATTCCAGGGGATTGCATTTGACTCCAAAGGGTTTTATCACCACAGAAAGTTTGAGAACCACTGCTCTAAGACATTTGTTGTCTCTGTGCTCTGCATTATGTTTTCTGGTACTTACCACCTAATTTCATACTTCACTATTACTTTCTGATGGCTTTGTGCTTTATCAAAAGCTTAAGTGTGTGTTTTTCTATACCATCCAATTGGTGTGGTGTCGCCTGCTTGTTATGTGTAATCAACACAACATAGAGGACAATAAGATGTATATCGAAATGGTCCAGTTGCCTTGGCAATGGTACTGATATTAAACTGTAAACTGCAGCACTGTAACACACACATATTAAACCATAATTGTAAAGACGTGGAAATAGGCATTGCTTGTGATTATTGTTTTTTTTTAATCCCCATAATCATTTTGTCAAAATATTAATGCTAAAATATACAGTTGTCTTAGGTAATAATGTCACAAGCAGACGGATTCTGAGAATCATCGATATTGACTGTACCCAGATTTATTGCTTATATTGTATATATTGATACTTAAAGGGGCACTGTCACCTAAAAAGAGCTTGTGTTGCATTATCAGTTTCTTATTTCAGAACGTATTTTTGAATTATCTACATTGATTATGCTAATTAAGGTATGCCATGCAGGAACTTCTTTTCTTAGTCATCCATTACTTCCACTATGGAGTTGTAAAGTAATGTAGGGCTAAGACTAGCTTGATATAGCCTTAGCATAACATAAATCTAAATAACTTAAAAATGAGTTTTGTAAATGAAAAAGGCTGATATGACATACAGCTGGGTTTAAAAACCCTTTTGAAATGAACAAAGTTGTTTATAGGTGACAGGTTTCCTTTAATTATCGAATACAGACACACAACTTCTCAGAATCTACTATTGAAATGTCGTACCGTAATTTATCAGTTTAAGCAGGGGTGCTTTTAGGGACCCCATTCTGTGTGTGTGTGTGGGGGGGGGGCATGTCGTGGCATTTTCATCCAAAGGATATTTTTTTTCTTTGTTTGAAGGTTATAAGGAAAGGGACAATGAGCAACAATATAAGGAGGAGAGGAAAGATTGGAAACACTGAGTAGGATGAGGGGAGCAGTGGGCATTGGAGGGCACTGTGGGAGGAGATGAGACTCAATAAGTATTGTAGGCACTGAGGAGGAAAGGGAGGGGACAGCGAGCATTGTAAACCACTGGAGATGCGGGTGATGGGAGGAAACACAGAGTGTAGAGGAATTAGAAGCACTGACGAGGAGTGGGTACATTGGAAAGCACTTTGGGAGGTGTTGGGGGCAATGGGAGGCAACACTGATTGGAGCATGGTTATAGTGGAGGTACTCCCTATGTGAAAGGTTTACATTTTTTTTTTTTTTTTTTTTTTTTTTTTTGTAAGTAGCGGTGTACAAGCCTGCCGTGCCCCCCCCCCCACACACACACATATACATAACATACAGAGTGGAGTGACTCCATGGTCTCTACCCTTTGCTCACAGGTGTACTGAGGCACCCAGAACTAACAGAGGAGGAAAGGGGTCGTGGAGCCTACAAATCTGTTCAGTTTTGTGTTTAACAGAGATACACCTCTACCTATAGAGAATAAGATATAGGAAAAACCCGCATACCCAAACCACCATTAATCCATTGAGTGCCCGAGGGTGTGTGCGCAATGCATCGCTCTGAAATGAGACACCCCAGTCTTATTCCTCTGTCCACTGGGAGCCACAATACTACATGTGCACTGTATGGCACCCCAGTCTTATTCCTCTGTTCTTTGGGATTCACAAAACTACTTATGCACTGCTTGACACCCCAGTCTTAATCTTCCATCCTCTGGGAGTCCTAAAACTACGTGTGCACTGTAATGCACCACAGTCTTATTCATCCCTCCTTTGGGAGTCATAAAACTACACATGCACTGTAATGCACCCCAGTCTTATTCCTCTATCCTCTGGGAGTCATAAAACTACATTTACACTGTAATGCACCCCAGTCTTAATCCTCCATCCTCTGGGAGTCATAAAACTACATGTGCACTGTAATGCACCCCAGACTTATTCCTCTGTCCTCTGGGAGTCATAAAACTACACATGCACTGTAATGCGCCCCAGTCTTATTCTTCAATCCTCTGGGAGTCAAAACTATACATGCACTGTAATGCGCCCCAGTCTTATTCTTCAATCCTCTGGGAGTCATAAAACTACACATGCACTGTAATGCACCCCAGTCTTATTCCTCCATCCTCTGGGAGTCATAAAACTACACGTGCACTGTATGACACCCCAGTCTTATTCCCCCCTCCTCTGGGAGTCCTAAAACTACACATGCACTGTAATGCACCCAGGCTTAATCTTCCATCCTCTGTGAGTCCTAAAACTACATGTGCACTGTAATGCACCCCAGTCTTATTCCTCTCTCCTCTGGGAGTCATAAAACTACACATGCACTGTAATGCACCCCAGGCTTAATCTTCCATCCTCTGGGAGTCCTAAAACTACATGTGCACTGTAATGCACCCCAGTCTTATTCCTCCCTCCTCTGGGAGTCATAAAACTATACATGCACTGTAATGCACCCCAGTCTTATTCCTCTATCCTCTGGGAGTCATAAAACTACATTTACACTGTAATGCACCCCAGTCTTAATCCTCCATCCTCTGGGAGTCATAAAACTACATGTATACTGTAATGCACCCCAGTCTTATTCCTCTATCCGCTGAGAGTCATAAAACTACACATACACTGTAATGCGCCCCAGTCTTATTCTTCAATCCTCTGGGAGTCATAAAACTATATATGCACTGTAATGCACCCCAGTCTTATTCCTCCATCCTCTGGGAGTCCTAAAACTACACGCGCACTGTAATGCACCCCAGTCTTATTCCTCCATCCTCTGGGAGTCATAAAACTACACATGCACTGTAATGCACCCCAGTCTTAATCTTCCATCCTCTGGGAGTCATAAAACTACACATGCACTGTAATGTGCCCCAGTCTTATTCCTCCCTCCTCTGGGAGTCATAAAACTATGCATGCACTGTAATGCACCCCAGTCTTAATCTTCCATCCTCTGGGAGTCATAAAACTGCATGTGCACTGTAATGCACCCCAGTCTTATTCCTCCATTTTCTGGGAGTCATAAAACTACTTATGCACTGTATGACACCCCAGTCTTAATCTTCCATCCTCTGGGAGACATTAAAACTACATGTGCAGTGTAATGCACCCCAGTCTTATTCCTCTATCCGCTGGGAGTCCTAAAACTACATGTGTGCTGTATGACACCCCAGTCTTAATCCTCCATCCTCTGGGAGTCGTAAAACTACATTTACACTGTATGACACCCCAGTCTTATTCCTCCATCCTCTGGGAGTCATAAAACTACATTTACACTGTATGACACCCCAGTCTTAATCCTCCATCCTCTGGGAGTCATAAAACTACACGCGCACTGTATGACACCCCAGTCTTATTCCTCTATCCTCTGGGAGTCATAAAACTACATTTACACTGTAATGCACCCTAGTCTTAATCCTCCATCCTCTGGGAGTCATAAAACTACATGTATACTGTAATGCACCCCAGTCTTATTCCTCTATCCGCTGAGAGTCATAAAACTACACATGCACTGTAATGCGCCCCAGTCTTATTCTTCAATCCTCTGGGAGTCATAAAACTATATATGCACTGTAATGCACCCCAGTCTTATTCCTCCATCCTCTGGGAGTCCTAAAACTACACGCGCACTGTAATGCACCCCAGTCTTATTCCTCCATCCTCTGGGAGTCATAAAACTACACATGCACTGTAATGCACCCCAGTCTTAATCTTCCATCCTCTGGGAGTCATAAAACTACACATGCACTGTAATGTGCCCCAGTCTTATTCCTCCCTCCTCTGGGAGTCATAAAACTATGCATGCACTGTAATGCACCCCAGTCTTAATCTTCCATCCTCTGGGAGTCATAAAACTGCATGTGCACTGTAATGCACCCCAGTCTTATTCCTCCATTTTCTGGGAGTCATAAAACTACTTATGCACTGTATGACACCCCAGTCTTAATCTTCCATCCTTTGGGAGACATTAAAACTACATGTGCAGTGTAATGCACCCCAGTCTTATTCCTCTATTCGCTGGGAGTCCTAAAACTACATGTGTGCTGTATGACACCCCAGTCTTAATCCTCCATCCTCTGGGAGTCGTAAAACTACATTTACACTGTATGACACCCCAGTCTTATTCCTCCATCCTCTGGGAGTCATAAAACTACATTTACACTGTATGACACCCCAGTCTTAATCCTCCATCCTCTGGGAGTCATAAAACTACACGCGCACTGTATGACACCCCAGTCTTATTCCTCCATCCTCTGGGAGTCACAAACTACACTTACACTGTATGATACCCCAGTCTTATTCCTCCATCCTCTGGGAGTCCTAAAACTACACGTGTACTGTATACACCCAAGTCTTTATACTCCATCCTCTGGGAGTCACAAACTACACTTACACTGTATGACACCCCAATCTTATTCCTCCATCCTCTGGGAGTCACAAAACTACACGTGCACTGTAATGCGCCCCAGTCTTGTTCTGCTGTCCCACTGGAAGTCACAGAACCACACACAATTTCTAACATTCAGGCATGTTCTAATGGTAGTCACAGAACCACACTTACTGTCAGACAGTTCAGCAATATTCCACTGGGGCTAATGGTACATTTGTGGAGCAAGCCAACTGTACCATAGGTAAACAAATACATACTGTAAAATTCCTTAATTTAAATTAGCTCCTTTAAAGTGGAACTACCACCTTTTAAACAAATTAATATCTCCCCATCTGGCGACAAGCAGCTTAGTAGAGCTAGTCGCCAGAGTTATTACCTTATTCAAAAGAAATATGCATTCTTACCGGGCTGACAGCAGGACGGAGCTCGGACATCTTGCCATAGTGACATCCACGCACCTGCGCTGTCAGTACCAGACAGGTCTAGGAGGTGTTGCTAGGAGCCGGCCGGCTCCAAAAGGGATTGACAGCACAGACACGCGGACGTCACTATGGCAAGATGTCCACGCTCTGTGGTGCGGTCAGCCTGGTAAGTATGTATATTTCTTTTGAATAAGGTAATAATTCTGGCGACTCGCGCTACTAAACAGCTAGTCGCCAGATGGGGAGTTATTGAAGTTAAATTGTTTAAGAGGTGATAGTTCCACTTTAACTCCTTGAATACAAGAGAAGTCTCCAAAGCATTGTTGTGCAATGAGTTGAAGACCTCTCTAGCAATTATAGAGTTAAAAGCCCCATTTAAATCAACAGGTATTTTTGTTTGCTTTCCTGTGATGCAGTTGATTTGCTCCAGAATTGCACCTCTTTTAATTAATTCATCAGCCCCACTGTCTGCCATTACTTACATTATTTCCTTTCCTTTGTCTCAAATCTAATGCTGCAATATCCTGCAAGTTTCATGCAGTGGTTCAGCGCACTGATTGCCTCTGTACTGATAAAAAGCTCTGCTGGTCTGTTTTAATGCTGTGCTGTTCTTTAATTATGTAATTCACTGCTGCACTTGTATAGTATTGCAAAGATATCTACCTACTTATATGTAATGCTCATTATTTAGAGCATCTATCAAAAAAATTGAAAACATTGTAAATTGTTTTAAAAAAACAGTTATATGCGCAAAAATTAAAGTTTAAAAAGTGTCCGGCAGCCTACTTCCGGCTTGCCGACCAGAAGCAGCTCCCGTCCCACTACTCATCATCCTCCGATGACGGAGGCTGTCTGTCACTAAGGTGGAGCGATCACATTGGCTAGATATCGATCTCTGTAATTGTATTGATTGATATTCTGGAATTGACACGGGGCAGCTCTGGAAGGTGAGAAATATGGGTGTGCCTGATTGTGTGTGCATGTGTGAGCATGCATGATTATGTAGAGGTGTGCAGGAGTTTTTGTGTATATATGTATGTGTACATGAGTTTTATGTGTGTGTGTGTGTATAGTATAATATAATATGTACAAGTGAGTATTTTGTGCCTGTGTATATATGTACGCATGGATGTTTGTGTGTGTGCGCTCATGAGTGAGTTTGTTTGCATTAGTATTTGCATAGGTGTCTTTTGTGCACACGTTGGTATACATCTTATTTTCATAGGTCCCATTGTGTGGCCCTCAAGAGAAGCGTCCTGGAATCCAAACCAGCCCTCTGTCTAACTGAGTTTGACACCCCTGCACTATAGTGTCTGATGTCTCTAACTACCTGGAAAAGGAGGCTTCATTTAATAACAGAGGGATTTGGGAGATTTCTCTAATTGGAGTGACTTCTCTCGTTTTAGTACCTCTACCACCTGGATTCCACAACGGTGCAACAGCTGTCTGGATATAACAATTCTGGAGCAAACCAATTACACCATATGATTGAGATTGGGCTTTTACCCCCTTGAATGCTAGAGATGACTCCATTGTATTGCAAAGCATCGCATTCTAGACCTCTCTAGCAATACTGGGGTTAGAAAAAAATAAACCAGTGGGAATTGTGGGAGTTATTTGTCTTCTCTGATTTGCTCCAGAATTGCTCTTCAGCTTACTGATTTGGCCCTTGGTTCCTTGTTTTACTGTCCTGCAAATCATGCACCTTAAGGGGTTACACACGGTTTTCTCAAATAAGCGAAAATCTAAATCAAATTAAATGTACCAGTACTCATTAGTTAGATAACTAATTGTTCTTTGTTTAATAATGTGAGAAAAGAAGTCTTCTGTTTGCCTTATCCAGCACTTTGTGGGCACTGATGTTGCGGTAATGGTAACGGTAATGACTTTCCCCAGACAGGACACCTACAGAACCAATGCAGAGTCCATTCAAGAAAAAATGGAGGGGACTATACAAGTTTTGGCTCACAGTATTAATCTTCGTGAACTCTTTGAATCCTGCTAATACTCTAGAACATTAAATGATATTATTTTACACACATCCGGTGCTCTAACATGTCAATTTATGTACACAGCACAACTAAGCTTTTTTGGTTAATTTTACACTGTTTTTTCCCCACAGCACTGAAGCCATTTATTAAAGGGAAACTACAAGTATAAATGTCAGTTGTTTACCAGTAGGATTTATTTGAGTCTTTGTGCTTCATACAGCAGTCTGGTATATCTCTTTTTTACTGAAAGGCTGTTAGTCTGCAGTTGGATATATCCATTTCACAACCTGATCCACTTCTTGCATGGTTCTGCAGAACTGTGTGGGCATGTCCAGGGTTTAACACGTGCTGTAGGTTTCTTATTCTGTGTGCTTATGTTTGTTGTGGATTGGGAAGAGACATAGACTAAATCAGGGCTTATAATTTTAAGTCCTTTGCTACTAGCCAGACCTGAACAGTTACTCGCCACTGCAAGCCAAAACATACCCACCAGGGCTGAATTTCTACTCGCCAGGGTTAAATTTTCACTCGCCATTGGCTAGTGGCGAGTGGAAATTTTGAGCCCTGGACTAAATGGTGATCTTCATAAAGGCAACTTCAGTCTTCCAATGCAAAGACATATTGACATACAGACAGACTGTCACGACTGCTATGTAAAGGGCTCCTTCCTAAATAAGTCCATCTGTTAAACTTTTTAAAGGGGTAGTAATGTTTCATAATAAAAGCAGCTCTAATTAATCATCAAAGTATTTGGACTTTGGAGAGTGTTATTTCAATATTGTCAGAGTTATAGTTCAAGAGTAATTCAATGACAAAGTATCCCCCTCCCACCCCTTTTACTGATGTAACACTGCTCAGCCAGAGCAGAAGGGAGGTGCCCAGGTAGACTACAGAGAGGGACAGTCTTCAATTAAGATAAGGAAAAAAGCTGAAAAGCTTGTCAAGGGGGGCAGGGATTTCATTGTTCTGATAGGAAGAATATTGTCCCTTGCTGTTATCTGTCTGGTCTATAGACTGCATTCCACATCTGAGGAGAGATGGCTTACACTAGGTAAAAGGGGCGGGAGGGGAAGCTTTGCTTGTGAATATCTCTTAAACCATAAAGGTTTGAGAGATAAGACTTATATCGTTCTTCATGTTTTTTTTAATGCCTACAAAATAAAATAAAGATAAAACGAAGTATTGCTATCCCTTTAAGAACATTTTAACTATGTTCAAATTGTTAGTTTTAATGCCATTATTTGCTGGCGACACATGCAATGCAGAGATTTTTGTTTTACTGCTGCGTGTTTACCAGTCTTTCATCACTTGGCACATGCTTTTTGTGTATGTTCCTGTGTTATTGTATCTTTTCAGTTATAATGAGTCAAACCAGTGCACATCCTCAACAGAATCCACATGTGGATCTGTTTATGTTCTTATGAGCAGCTTGTGCGTCCTTTGTTTGCTGTGCCATTGCCTTTCCCGTTCAGCTCCCTATCTCATTTTTGTTTCCCTGGTTCACTTGATGCATTTTCCATGCAGGGTCCAGCTTTAGAAGACTTCAGCCACCTCCCTCCTGAACAAAGGCGTAAAAAGCTGCAGCAGAGAATCGATGAGCTAAGTCGAGAACTTCAGAAAGAAACTGATCAAAAGTAAGTAATCTGTGTGCAGTAAGTCAGCGGTAACTGGCAGGAGCCCACTGCTATATTTTTGCAGGTTCATTATATCTAGATTAAAGAGTTCTGCTGGTTGGACAGTGGAGATTTAGTAACTGAAGATTTTCTTTAATTGGCCTGCAGCCTGTGTTGAGAGGAACTTTGAAGTTCCATAACAAATACAATGGGTTGTGAGTGATAATTCATTGGACAAAGGGGTCAAGTTTTGGCAACATATTTAAAGTATAAATACAAATGGGACATAACCTTTAAAATAAATACTGCTTAGCAGAGATATATGTTGTACATACTTCGTGTTTTTTAACCTTTACTAGAGATCCACAGCAAGGTAACTTAAAGAGAAAGCAAAGAGCACATTGAGCTGACCAGTTTTGTCCTCCTTGTGTTGTCATAGAGAGGCCCTGAATAAGATGAAAGATGTCTATGAGAAGAGCCCACAAATGGGTGACCCCAGCAGCTTGCAGCCAAAAATAGCAGAGACGATGAGCAACATTGAGCGGCTCCGGATGGAAATTCATAAAAACGAGGTCACCACATTGTTTTCTTGTAAATGTGTGTGTGTGTGTGTGTGTGTGTGTGTGTGTGTAGCCCGCTTTGTGTGAGGTTATTATTTCCAGGATATTGGAAAGATTACACATGAGTCTGCAACCAGACAAGTAGATATAAATAGCTTTGGAATATTTCCACGTCCCTTAAGATTCATGGGTGTTGCACTCTTTTTCTATGGCTCTTGAAATTTAATGCAAAAATCCATAAATAAATGTACTTGTCTACCATATAACTTGCACCTTCCAAGGTAAGTCTTTCTGCTAAATAATTTTAGATGCAACTTATTCCAAAGGCACAGTTACCCTTCAAGATAATTAAACCTAAACTGTTTTGAGGTATACTTTTCCTTTAACACTTTGAGGACCAATGGGTGTCTAGTGCAGTGGTTCACAACATATTGTATTGTGAAGACCTATAACTCCTTAAGGGTCTGTGACTGTAAGTGCTGGCTATGTGAGTGCACAGCCAGTCCTTAATTGGCTAAACGGTTAGTATTGTTTCCAAATGACTTAAGATTCAGCCATTCTTCCATTTTTCTTTCCACCATGCAGAGCCGTATTACAATGCCATACAGTGTATACTTAATTTTTAATTAAATCATAAAGTGTCCCCTCCCACCCCTTTTACATATTGTAAGCCGACTCCCCTCAGATCTGAAATCTGTTCATTGAATCGGACAGATCTCAGCGTAGGACAATCTTCTGGCTGTTGGTGTAAGGAAAACACTGCTTTCCTTGATGAAGGCGTGCTGTCAGAAGATTGTCCATCTGGATGGTCTTGCTGCTCTGAGAAGAGGCAGCATTACGTGTGTAAATACTTGAACTACACACCATATGGCATTGTAATACAGCTCTGCATGGTAGAAAAATGTTGAATGATTGAAGCTTAAAGGGATAGTATTACTTCAAAATTACTATGCCTCATATTGTAGCCCTTAATAAACTGAGTTAAATGACACCAGCGGCATCTCTCAAACCTTTATGGTTTAAGAGATAGCCGCTTTCAAAGTTTCCTCTCCCCTGCTGTCAGCGTTCTGCTGCCGCCAGCAGGAGAATCCTGTCTCTGAATCAAGCAGAGGCTCTTCAGCAGAGCCGATATCTCGTTATGGAAGGAAAAATGATTAATTGAAACAGTCTTCTACGTGTGCTTGGTAACCAAGCACACATAGAAGACTGTTTCAATGAATCATTTTTCCTTCCATAACGAGATATCGGCTCTGTTTAAGAGCCTCCGCCTGTCCCGGGACCGGATTCCCCTGCTGGGAGCAGAACGCTGACAGCAGGGGAGAGGAAACTTTGAAAGCGGCTATTTCTTAAACCATAAAAGTTTGAGAGATGCCGCTGGTGTCATTTAACTCAGTTTATTAAGGGCTACAATATGAGGCATAGTAATTTTGAAGTAATACTATCCCTTTAAGTTACTTGTAAATAATACTATTACTTTAAAGGGATAGTAATACTTAAAATGTAAAAAAAAATATGTTGTAGGATTTATCCCCCTGAGTAAAACAAGGGTACTCCCACTGCTGAAAGGTGTTTCATTCAAAAGTTATTAATTTTCAAAGTTTAATTTTTTAGGTGCAATATCACAGTGGCCTGAAATTGTACAGTGGCACTGTTGCTACACGATCCTATGGACAGCTCTGGTCAGTTGACCATAAATCTCCATAGGATGGTGTAGCAACAGCGCCACTGTACAATTTCAGGCCACTGTGATATTGCACCTAAAAAATTCAACTTTGAAAATTAATAACTTTTGAATGAAACACCGTTCAACAGTGGGAGTACTCTTGTTTTACTCAGTGGGATAAACCCTACAACATATTTTTTTTTACATTTTAAGTATTACTATCCCTTTAAGGCAAAAAGGAAAATAAGAAATGGGTGGACATAAAAGTGAAGGGCAAAATAAGGTGTTAGAGTACATCTCCCCATCCCATATAAATGTATTCTAGTGCCAGTTTGTTTGACGTGAGACATTTTACAGACTATTAGTATAACCTGATCTTGATCTTGTACAGACATTCACCTTCTCTTTCCCTGGGCATTGCAGCACATCTTGTCCGCACTTATCAAGATAGCCTGTGCATTCTTTGAAATTTAGTCTATATTTCTTTTTAACAGGCATGGCTATCAGAAGTTGAAGGTAAAGTTGCACAACGGGCAGAGAGACGGCACAGCTCAGAAGCCAACCATCTTGTAGCTCAAGGAAGAGAGAGGTAATTGTCTACATTTAATTCACACTTCCTCAAAGCAGACAGTATGTTCTTACAGTCTGAGAAAAGTCCCATCCATGGTTCTGAGGTTCTCTTGTCTAGATTGTGGACTAAATGTGATTAGCTTTGCCAGTGCTTCTCAAACCTTTTGTTTAGAGCACCTCTAATACACAATCTAGATTCTTCGGGGCACCCCTAACATTTTGTGTGTCTTTTGTCAAGGGTGATATGAAGGGTACAAATAAGTAAGGTATCGGTCTTCTTAGGTCTCATAATCAAAAACAAACCTATTGTTTGCATAAACATTTCCATATATTGAAATTTAACATTCACATTCTGTCAGTCTTTATAGGGAAAAAAGGGACACTCTAAATGGAGGTCCACAGCAAAGTGCCATGGCACCCTGGTATAAATGAAAGAAGAGTATGTAGATACCTGGCTTCTGTATAAAGGACACATTCCTAGATGAGTCCTTCTTTTAAACAACAGGAACCAATTATTCCTATAGACACTATCCCTTTAAACAGAATTAAAATAATATAACCAAAAATTAGTACTTTCAAAATCACCTAAGTTGTATTAACCATTTTTTATGTAGAAAACTAGTTTTCAGATGTATACTGATAATGGTTTTTAGGACCAGCCATGTAGGCATGTCCTGTCTTAGCCCTGAAGTATGTAGCCGACTGAATGCACTGCTCAGCAATAGATTGCCCTCCCCCCAGCACTGAAAAGCTGAAGTGGAGACGTCCGTTACAGAAGCACCACTTTTTGTTAGGATTTTTTTTATTTAAAACAATAGCTTGAGATATTAAGTCTAACAAAAAATTACCTGTTTGTTACAAAGTCACAATTCCACTTCCAATGAGTGTGGGAGGTAATGCAGGGCTGTGAGAGGAAGCGCCTGCATGGCATGCCTTAATTGGCATAACATATAAAAATTAAATAACTCAGAAACTAGCTTTCTAAATGAAAATAACTAATACAACATATAGATGATTTCAAAATATCAAAATCACTACAAGTTATTTTTAGGTGATCTCCTTCTGATTTAAACAGGGGCACTACCACAGCTGAGAAATGTTTAAAGGGAAAGTAATGTCCCCCCCAAAAAATGTACAGTTTTGTAGAGGTTAAAATATTAATCGATGTTCTAAAAGCCCTTTCTCTCAAACCGCTATAGTTTGAGAGATGTAGGGATTCAAAGTTCCCTTCTCCCTCCCCTTCTCCTGATGTCAGTGTCTAGCTGACAGCAGGAGATCCCGGTCCGGGGACCAGTAGGCTGCTCTGCAGCAGAGCCAAAATGGCGTTATTGCTAAAGAATTAATTCATTGGAAAAGTCTAAAAGGTGTGCCTGGTTTGCAAGCACACTTTGTAGACTTTTCAATGAATGAATTCTTTAGCAATAACACTATTTCGGCTCTTCTGCAGAGCCTCCTTGAGTCGTACGACTCTATTCTCCTGCCGTCAGCTTTACAGCTGACATCAGGAGAAGGGAAGGGAGGAACTTTTAATCTCTATATCTCTCAAACCATAATGGTTTGAGAGATAGGGTTTGGGGCATATTGATTAATATTTTAACCTCTGCAAAACTGGACTTTTTTTGGGGGGGACATTACTGTCCCTTTAAACTTGTTGTAGCCAAAGCACGTTCTGTGGGTGCAGTACTTCCATAGCCTGAAATTGTATGGTAACGTGTTGCTACAGCAATCTATTGACATCTATGCTGACCTTAAACTTCCATAGGATGCTGTAGCAACAGCACCACTGTAAAATTTCAGGCCATGGCAGTACTTCACCCAAAAACTTAAAGTTTTAGCAGCAAGCCCTGCAATATGTAGCTTTTTAAATATTAATTGTTATTATCCCTTTAATCCACTTTTCTACCAGAGGCCAGAACTGAATTGTTTTACAAGGTACTGCTGGCCCATCTCAAAGATAGAGGATTGAGGCTTCATTCACACCGATTACTGTGCTGTGGAGCACAGCCACCCCAAAACAGACTGCAGTGCCCCCTATGGAGTCATGAACTTGGGCACCAGAGACAGCCAACACTGACCCAAAATGCAGCAGGCTGCAGCTTCATGACAGCTAGAGATGGTCCCTAGGAAGATGCAGTAATGATGGTCTGCATGGTGGTCTATGTGGCTGCTGTGCAGAAGTACAAATAAGATGCTTATAACAGTGATCCAGTCACTGATTGACGTTCATGTGGGTAGGCTCTGTCCTCTTCCGTTACTGGCTTACATGGGGCACACAGTGCAATAAGCGAACAGTGCTGTCACATTTAAATCAGTGAGAGGTTTCTAACCTGCTACCCCCAGGAGAGGATAATGAAAATTGAAGTCTAACAGCTGTAGGGCTGCAGGTTGCCCACTCCTAGATTATTTTACAACCTAGTAATGTGCATGTACACCTGTTGCTAAATTCACTTTTATAAATGTCTGCTTTTCACTGTAGCCCTGAAGGAAGCTACACAGATGACGCCAATCAAGAAGGCAGAGTCCAACCACAACCACACGTTCACTCCGAGTTTGATGATGAATTTGATGATGATGACCCCCTCCCAGCTATTGGACACTGCAAAGCCATCTATCCGTTTGATGGTATATGTGCAACATTAATTGCTTTGTTTTGCTCGGTGACCTATCTACAAGAGATAACCAAGGCAATGGCAGAGTACTAGCCTAGTGAATACATAGTATAGCCACAAGAGGGCTCTAGAGAGTTGTGAATGAGGGGAATTGATTAACTAGGCTTTAGTGTATTAAAGGGAAAGTATCACAAAAAAAAAAAAGGTCTCTATAAACTTAAGATGTTTAGTTTGTTTTATGCAGAATTAAATTTGACCCTATACCTTGTATAAATTTCACCACACTGCAGGTATAAGTGTCTCGCAGCCTATCAAAAGCTATTATAGCTTTTGAAAAACTAAATTTTAATTTGGTGCACAGTATACTAATAAGTTCTCTTCAAGGTCAAACTTGTCTCTGTGCTGTTCGGAATGAGGACTCTGTGTAGATTCATTCATAGCACTGTATAGAGTAGCACTGCCCAGCACATAGATTAATTAGCATAAAGTGCCATTGTACTACAAAAAATGGTAAATTTCTCACAAAGTATTTATACTGCAGACAAATGGCTAGCATGACATCCATGCAGTTTTTAATAATCTTCTCTAGGGTGACAGGACCACTTTAAAGTGGAACTATCACCTGTATAAAAGTTTGCCTCAGTGTGATATTCATATAGTGATAACCTGTAATCTGTATTTTTTTTTTTTTTTTTTTTTTTTTAAATACAATGCAAGATATAGAGAAATTTGTAGTTTTAAAAATGAGCCGGGGCCTTACGTCAGGACAGACTGCAGGTACAATCTGTCTAGCAGTCTTGTCAGTCTTCTGTTCCCTCCCCAAGTATTGTCACATTCCAGCCTCCTCCGATGACAGTGGATTTCTCCATGTAAGCTGGAGCGCTCTCATTGGCTAGAGAGCTCTCCAGCTTATGTGGAGAAAATCGTTAGTCATTGGAGGGGTTTGGAACGTAACAATACTTGGGGAGGGAACAGAGAACGATTGACAGGCTGTGAGACAGAGTTATACCTGCAGTCTCTCCTGAAGTAAGGCCCCAGCTCATTTTTAAAACGGTAAATTTTGTCATAGCCTACAATGTATAAAAAGAAAAAACAAAACAAATAACACATTCCAGGTTATCACCATATAAACATCACAGGCAAACTTGTAAAGAGGTGATAGTTCCCCTTTAAACTAGTATATGGTCTTTTATTTGTCCATACTTTTTGTTGGTGCAGAATTGCTATATTAACCCCTTAGGGACCCTTGACGTACCAGGACCGTCAAGGGTAAATTTGCTCGAACGACCCTTGACGGTCCTGGTACGTCACGTACTTTTTACTTACAGTGCTCTACCGGGAGCGCTGTAAGTAAAAAAATAGGGCATGAAATAGACCGCTCCAAGATCGGAGCGATCTGTTTCAAGCCCCATAGTGACGCGCCGATACACGTGACAGGTCACGTGTACCGGCTCGTCAAAGTGCCCCTATGTGGTCTTTATGGGACGGAAATGTCCCATAACCTCCGGTCCTTAAGGGGTTATGTGACATTACAAAGCCAATCATCTGGCTTTCTAAAAGTCACCATTGATGCACAGATTCTGGGCCATCATCACCTGTTATCTCTGTATCATATTTGTGTGAGGTGTTGGATAATTAGTCAGGTTTTTCATTTTGCATATTTTTATTTTGAAATGTGTTTGGCCAATAATAACTGAACTATCTACATTTAGTGCACAACACCCCCTCCACCCATTCCAGCTCCCGTCTGAATCCAAACCTCAGATCATTGCACATATCCGTAAGGCGATTACAGGGCCCCCATGTTCAGCACAGACTGGTGCAAACCAATGACCCCACAAGGAACAAATAGAACGTTCTCAAACTTTCCATTGATTTAAATTTTAACCCATTGAATGCTAGAGAGATAATTGACGCAATATGAAAAAAATGTTTGAGACCATTGTAGCATTCAGATTTTAAAAGGACCAATTTAAATTAAATTAGGGCTGTACATTCAAAAGAAAAGTGGAGGCATTCTGGGTCAAACCATTTATACCGTAGAGGACAACTAAAAATTCCCATTGCTGTAAATGGGATTTTATCCCCTAGAATACCAGATATTTGCAATGTGTTGGAGATCCTTCTAGCATTCAAGCACTTAAAATCACCATTTCTAAAAATGCACATTTTTAGTTCTCCCCTACAGTATAAATTGTTTGTCCCAGAACTTCTCCACTTTTCTTTTGAACATACGGCCCTTGTGTGTGTTTGTCCTGCTATGATATATATATATGTGTGTGTGTGTGTGTGTGGGGGGGGGGGGTGCTCCAGTCCTTAAAATTAAAGGGATAGGAATGTTTCACAAAAAAGCAGCTCCAATTAATCTTCATAGTATTTGGGACATGGAGAGTGTTATTTCAATACTGTCAGAGTTGTAGTTTAGGAGTGATTAAATGGTAAAGTATCCCCCTCCCTCCCCCTTTTACTGATGTAACACTGCTCACTTCAGAGCGGCAAGACTGTCTGGATGGATGTCAGATAGGGACAGTCTTCAGTGAGCATAAGGAAAAACCTGAAAACCCTGTTAAGGGGGGCAGGGTTTTCCTTATGTTCACAGTAAGAAGATTGTCCCTGGCTGTGACCTGTCCGGTCAAGGGACCAGATTCCACATCTGAGAGGAGGCGGCTTACACTAGGTAAAAGGGGCAGGAGGGGGATAATTTATCATTTAGTTGCTCCTGAACTACAACTCTGACAGTATTGAAATAATACTCTTCATGTCCCAAATACTAGGAAGATTAATTGGAGCCGCTTTTTTTGTGAAACATTACTATCACTTAAAGGGGATGTTTCACCCCTTCACAACTTTGCCTAAATTGTTTCATTATATAGTATAACTAATGAAAAGTGTAAACATTAAAAAAAAAAAATAAAAAGCTTGCTTGTAGATATTTAAAGAATGAAAGCACTCTGTACCCACTTCCGGGCAGACTGTGTTTAACGGATTTGTACCGCAGTATGTCGCTTCCATCCATCTTCCTCCGATGAAGGAGGCTGTCTGTCTGTAAGCTGGAGCGCTCTCATTGGCCAGAAATCGATCTCTGCCAATGAGATCGCTCCAGCTTACAGACGTGCAGCCTCTGTCATCGGAGGAGGCTGGATGGAAGCGTCAGACTGAGGTACAGATCCGTTAAACACAGTATAATATAAAACGATTTAAGCGAAGTTGTTAAGGGGTGAAACATCCTATTTAAATATATTTTGTAGCTTTTTCTTAAAGCCTCTCAAATGTTGGCATCTAGAATCCAAGCAGTTAAAACTGAAAGTTGTATCTCTGTGCTGTTTGATGAGATTGTTATGATAAGTAAGTGGGGGGAAGGGCGACACATAACTTGTCTATCTGATTGGAGCTTTGAGTGTATGGAAACTTTTAACTGTGTTCGAGTTACATTGTATCCATAAAAACAACAAAAACTGCAATGCCACCTTGTTTCTCCTGTCTAGGCAACAATGAAGGCACCCTGGCAATGAAAGAAGGAGAAGTTATGTACATTATTGAGGAAGATAAAGGGGATGGATGGACGAGAGCAAGAAAACAGAATGGAGAAGAGGGCTATGTACCAACATCCTACATAGATGTTACTCTAGAGAAAAACAGTAAAGGTGCAGTAACCTATATTTAATGTAAGACGTGTACACGACAGGTTGGTCAAGGAGCATGATGGTAGGAACCTGTTTTGCCAAGCAAGACAGACCAATAGGGCACAGGGTTTTTACATGACCTTTATTGTTCACTGTGTGAGCGCAGTGAGAGAATGGAGATTTCACTGATGTAAATGTTAAAACTAATAAGAAACAAGAAAACCTGTGGAATCACCTTCCTTGCCAGTTCTTTCCCACAAGACAGTTCATTAGTATTTTAAATCATCACCTATGCAAACTACTGGATTGATTTATATTTTGTAAGATTGAGTTACCATTTTATTGTTTTTAAGTATGTTAATTATTATGGTTTGTGGTAGTGCGTTTTTTATTTCAAAGATTTATATTCTGAATTGGCCTCCTAAAAATGATTTACATGTTATTTGTTGCTAAAGTTGCCTTTACATTACAAACATAGAATTTGACCGCAAATAAGAACCATTCGGCCCATCTAGTCTGCCTTTTTTTTTTTTTTTTTTTTTTATACAAGTGTTATGAAATGATTAGTATTAAAGATACTGATATTTTTATATTTCATTCCGTCACCATTTTGGTGATGTCACTTCCTGTTTCAGCCTGGTATACTGTGCATTGCAGCTTTTTTTTATTGCATGGGACCTTATGCAGAAAGGAAAAAAGAACAATTCTGAGAATACAAGCAGCATCACAGGGGACAGAAGCCATTCCCATAATGCCAGTTGATTTAAACAGGGCATTTAACAGAGTGCCAGAGGAGTGTGCAACTCATTGGCGAAGCAACATTTGCTCACCCCCTCTGGCACCAGGCATTAACCCTTTGAAAGTTAGAGAGGTCTTCAAATCATTTCTTTGCAAAGTACTGTAAACCTCCCATTGAAGGTGTTAAATGCCGGTTAACCCTTTGAGTAACAAAGGTATCTGATGCATTGTGTTGCAATACATTGGATAACTCTGTGGCACTCAAAGGGTTATTTCAAAAGGATTGCTATTTCCCCCATATGGTGCAGTTTAATTGCTGAAGTATTTCTTTCTCCATAAGGCCCTCATAATGCCGGTTAGGGTACTGGCATCACCACAAGGAGTGGGGATGCAAAATAAAACGAACAGGGGACATATTGATCAAGACAAAAGGTGGAGCAATTCTTGGGGCAAAGCAATTGCATTTGATTTAGTAAAGAAAAAATTCCTGTTTAAGAATGTGGCGATTTCTCTAAGTGCCCTCCTGATGAAATTGTTTTGCAACACAATTGCCTTGGTAAATATGTCCCTAAATATCTTTTAAACCAAGTATTTATTACTCTTTAGGTTAAAATAAGTTGTAGGCAACTTACAGGGCTGGATTTACATCTTGGAAGTGTGTAGGAAACACATTCTACGTGTCTCCTAGCTCCAACCACGGTCACACCCACCTACTACTCACCATTACCCAGCTCCTTTCATTGTCTGGCACAGAATATAAGCTTAGAGTAGCGCAAACACCAAAAAATTACATTCGGTTTATATTTTTAAATTACCTGTACTTCCAGCAAACATCTGTAAAACCTAGTTATTTTATTTTAGATCTGTGAAAACGAATCCTAAACGTGCATTTAATTGCATGTGTAGACTGTGCTATATAGACACAGTTTGGTTAAAGGGATAGTAATGTTTTAAAATAAATGCAGTTGCAATTACTCTTTATAGTTTTTGGGCCATGCAGAGCGGTATTATCATTCTCTATGATGTGTAGTTCCAGAGTAATTGAATGATAAGTATCCCCCTCCTGTCCCTTTTACCTAGCGTAAGCCGCCTCCTCTCAGATGTGGAATGTGGTAATCGGACCGCTTACAGCAAGGGCCAATTTTCTGGCTGTGAGCATAAGGAAAACCCTGCCCCACCTTGAAGGAGGAGGGCAGGTTTTTCCTTATGCTAACAGAAGATTGTCCCTTGCTGTGATCCATCCGGAAAGTCTTGCTGTGCAGCTTTACATGGGTAAAAGGGGCAGGAGGGGGACACTTTATGATCCAATTACTACAGAACTACACATCGTTGTGAGTGATAACACTCTACATGGCCAAAAAGTTATAAAGAATAATTGGAGCTGCATTTATTTTGTAACATTACTATCCCTTTAATTGGTTTTGCAAAGCTAGTAATGTTAATAGCGAAGAGTACCCACTGTTTTTTTAAGAAAGTTAATAATGTGTCTCTGACCCATTAACACACAATAAAACAATATAACTTCTGAGACATCTACCAAGATTCAGCAGATTATTATATTGTTAGATTATTAGATTGTTAGGCTATTTATTTTCTCTGAGATTGCTATTGTAACAGGAGCCTTTTGAGCTCTGGAAAAAAGCTGAAATGAGATCCCCCAAACAGCCTGTATAAGATTAGGTTGTAGGCTTCAGAAAACAGAGACATTTTGCAGAGGCTGACATGGAGTACAAGATATTTAAATGTGGATAATCTCAGATCATATTTAGGTGTTACCGTGTCTTGCTCTGAAACACACAAACACACAACTTTTTAATTGGCCATTTCAGGATTTGGTAAACATTAACATAAACTAGCCAAAGAAGAATATAAACCGGACACTTTAGTAACCTACAAACTGGTAGATAAATTTACCACCATAAACTTATAGCAAGTGTCTAGACCAGAGTCATTGGGATTGGCCACACCAATAGCTCCATTATGGGTGTGACCAGCATAGTTGAAGCACCCCAGGCAGTTGGCTTCTTTGACTAATGGGAAATCCAGGTCTAGAAGATTTTAATTTAAAATATTGAATGTTTTACATGTTAGTGATACTTTTATTGCAAAGTATTTTACTATATATTTTCTGAAGACTTGTGTCCTGTCAGTCACACTGATGTACTTTGAGGAACTGGAGTAATTTTTATAGGCAATCCAACTTGACATAGGATGCAAATAAAAATTCCCCAAATTTACTTTGATTTAAATTAGACTTGTATCCCCTTGATTCCTAAGTGGTCTCCAGTGTATTGCTATGTAATGAATTGGAGGCTTCTTTAGCATTGGGGGTGGGGGGGGAATGAAAGTCTCATTTAAATCCATGTACATTTCGGGAACACCCCCCCCCCCCCCCCCCCCCCCCCCCCGTGTGCAGTTGGATGGTCTCTGAGTACATCAGGATCAATATCCATGTTTACATGACATACAACACTGTTTAGATGTCTAGCTTTTCTATTCACAGACTGCAGTTATTAGTCCTGGCAGACCACACAATGTCACTGACCTAGGTAGAGTTCATTTAGGACATTTTAGTCATTTAACAAGTGCCTTTTCAGATATTCTTTTTCTCTTTTCAGTGGGGTTTAATAGTTGTTGTGTTTTTTTTTTCTTTTTGTTTTTTCTTTTCCATTAAATGTGGCACACAGGAACCACAGGGTAAAGTATTGTCTGGCCAGTAGAGCGGGGCACTTGCCTTTAAAGGCTCTTATGAGGCAGACACACTCTCCCTATTTCACTTTGCCCCCACTGGACATGCTCCATTTTAAGAATACTCAAAGGAGGTACATCTAGGCAAAGATTCTCTTAGCAAGCCTTTGTTTTTATTTTCCTTACTTATACAGGGCTCTGTAATCCCCCATTAAGTGGGCTATTATCTCTGGTCTCCTTGATGCGTAAGGACCAGTGCAGGCTTCAAGCCACCTAGAGGGTGACTTTCCCTCTCAGCCATTTTTCTCTCTGTCTCTGCTTGGCTATGCCTGGGCACAAATTATGCATCGGAGCCTGAGGTTTGGAGAGGATTTCGCAAGAAAACTGGAGTAATTCTAGCGCAAGCCAACTGCAGGTTGGAGGACAGATACGTGTCAAAGTATCCACTGGTTTAACCCTTTGAGTGTCAGAGGGGTACACAATGCGTTGCGTACCACTCTGGCACTCAAAGGGTTAACGTTGTGAGTGCTAGAAGGATGTCCAACACCTTGCAGATCAATGTGTTAAACACCACTCTAGCACTCAAAGGGTTAAATGGGTCTTTTAACTCTTGGATGCTAGAGAGGTCTCCCGTGCGTCAGAGTCCGCCCTAATATTCAACTTGATAAAAGGACAGTTTAAATCGGTGGAGATTTGCTTGAATGTTTAATTGTCCCTTATGGTTTGCACCTGAATTGCTGCACTTTTGCCTTGTGTAGTTGGTCCTTAGTCTGCTTTGTGTGGATTTGGAGAACTCTGCAAAATATGAATTATCCCTTAGTTACTAGATGTCTCCATGTCAAGCCTTCTGTTTGGGACTTCTCTGTCAGGATATCTGGCCTGGTTCTTATGTATACTGAAAGGCCATTTTGGAGCTTGTTTACCTCCATTAAATGTGGAAAGGCATCTCTGTATGCAAAACAACAACCAAGTATATGTAATTCTTAATCCAAATCTACATAAATGAAGCACCTGCAAGTCTTCAAAGACTTCTCTAATGAGATTAGAAGTGATTTTCTGGGACGGTGGCCATTTTCTAAATGTTAATGCCGTATTTGTTCTCTTGTAAAAATGGCTTTTTTTTTGTTCATATTAAACTCTGTCAACCTGGAATGTAAACAGTGCACAAAGTAAAACACTAATTCTTAGAATTACCTGTAGCTTTGTTTTTAAAACAAAATTTATTCTGAATAAACCAAACCATTTCTACCGAATTCTATTAAATCCAGTTTCTTACAGAATATGATTTTTCTCATATGTTCTTCCCATTTTACTGTAATATGTGGTGTTCCCCACCTGACTTCATGCCATAACAGGTATCGAGTTGTGTTGCACTTTTCTGAGATTTGCTATTTAGGGCCGGATTTGGGAATCTAAAGAGGGGCAACTCTGGAGCAAACAGATTGCTTCATAGGGGACAAGTAAAATGTCCCCAAATTTCCATTGATTTATACCTGAATGCTAGGGAGGTCTTCCACAATGTGAAGTGATGCACCGGAGACCTCCAGCATTCTAGGGGAACTTACTGGAATGTTTTTATGATGCAATTTGTGTGGTTCAGAATTGCTCTGCTTTAGGTTCCAGAATATAGCCCCCATTTTACTTTTTCTTTTATTAATTTTTTTTATTTTTATTTTGCTCCAACGGCTTTTCAGTTAATTTAGCATTTCTTAAATTGGGGAAAATCTTGACTTGAAAATGAACATGCTTTATTAGTACTAATAATAAGTATTTTGTATTGCTGAATCCCAAAATCAACATATTAAAGGAACATTAATGGCAAACTACACCTTTTTCATATAACGTACAGTGGCTATAAAAAGTCTACACATCCCTGTTAAAATGCCAGGTTCTTGTGATGTTAAAGAATGAGACAAAGATAAATCATGTCAGAACTTTTTCCACCTTTAATGTGAACAATTCAATTGCAAAACAAACTGAAATCGTTGAGGGGAAAAAATAAAAAACTCACAATAACCTGGTTGTATAGGTGTGCACACCCTTAAAGGGATAGTAATGTTTCATAATAAAAGCAGCTCTAATTAATCATCATGGTATTTGGACTTTGGAGAGTGTTATTTCAGTTCTGTCAGAGTTATAGTTCAGGAGTAATTCAATGACAAAGTATCCCCCTCCCGCCCCTTTTACTGATGTAACACTGTTCAGCCAAAGCAGAAGGGAGGTGCCCAGGTAGATTGCACAGAGGGACAATCTTCAGTTAAGATAAGGGAAAAACCTGAAAAGCTTGTCAAGGGGGGCAGGGATTTCATTGTTCTCATATAAAGAAGATTGTCCCCTGCTGTTATCTGTCTGGTCTTACAGCCAGATTCACATCTGAGAAGAGATGGCTTACACTCGGTAAAAGGGGTGGGGAGGGGAAACTTTGCTTGTGAATATCTCTTAAACCATAAAGGTTTGAGAGATAAGACTTATATCGTTCTTCATGTTTTTTTAATGCCTACAAAATAAAATAAAGTTAAAATGAAGTATTACTATTCCTTTAAACTAATACATTGTTGAAGCACCTTTTGATTTTATTACAACAATCAGTCTTTGGGTAGGAGTTTATTAGCATGGCTCATCTTGACATGGCAATATTTGCCCACTCTTCTTTGCAAAAGTCCTCCAAATCTGTTAGATTGTGAGGACATCTCCTGTGCACAGCCCTCTTCAGATCACCCCACAGATGTTCAATTGGATTCAGGTCTATGCTCTGGCTGGGCCATTCCAAAATGTTAATCATCTTCTGGTGAAGCCATGCTTTTGTGGATTTGGATGTGTGCTTTGGGGCGTTGTGATGCTGAAAGGTGAACTTCATCTTTCTAACGGACGCCTGAAGGTTTTGTGCCAGAATTGCCTGGTATTTGGAACTGTTCATTATTCCCTCCACCCTGACTAAGGCCCTGGTTCCAGCTGAAGTTAAACAGCCCCAAAGCATGATGCTGCCACCACCATGCTTCACTGTGGGTATGGTGTTCTTTGGGTGATGTGCAGTGTTGTTTTTGCGCCAAACATACCTTTTGGAATTATGACCAAAAGGTTCAACCTCACTTTCATCAGACCATAACACATTTTCCCACGTGCTTTTGGGGAACTTTGTTTGTTATTGCAAACTTCAGCCGGGCTTGGATGTTTTTATTTGTAAGAAAAGCCATAGCCCATTTATATGAAGAATATGGGAGATTGTTGTCACATGTAGCACACAGCCAGTACTTGCCAGAAATTCCTGCAGTTCCTTTAATGTTGCAGTAGGCCTCTTGGAAGCCTCCCTGACCAGTTTTCTTCTCTTCTCATCAATTTTGGAGGGACGTCCAGTTCTTGGTAATATCTCTGGTGTGCCATATTGTCTCCACTTGATGATGACTGTCTTCACTGTGTTCCATGGTATATCTAATGCTTTGGAAATTCTTTTGTACCCTTCTCCTGACTGGTATCTTTCAACAATGAGATTCCTCTTATGCTTTGGAAGCTCTCTGCTTCCAGGAAAATCCTACTAGAACGGCTGAACTTTATTTGTGATTAATCTGAGTCACTTTAAATGATGGCAGGTGTGTAATGACTTCTATTTAACATGAGGTTGAATGTGATTGGTTAATTCTGAACACAGCCACATCCCCAGTTATAAGGTGGTGTGCACACCTATGCAACCAGGTTATTGTGAGTTTTTTATTTTTCCCCCTCAATGATTTCAGTTTGTTTTGCAATTTAATTATTCACATTATTGGTCACATTTAAAGGTGGAGAAAGTTCTGACATGATTTACCTTTGTCTCATTCTTTAACTTCACAAGAACCTGGCATTTTAACAGGGGTGTGTAGACTTTTTATATCCACTGTACATGTCTTTCATATGATGCTTTGGTCCGTACTGGTTTTCACTAGACCATGTTTAGTGGGTAGTGAGCAAATCATGTGCAAAGGAAAATGGCTTACCCATCACTCTAAGAACTGCAGACAAATTCATATATCATATGTTCTACCAAAGTGGAATCGTACTTTTTATGTTTGTAACTTTGTGTTAACCTTTTTAAGGACCAGAGTGGTATGCAATACATTGCAAAGCAATACATTGCACCACCCTCTGCGTCTTGCAGGTTTAAAACCCTTTAATCTAAATGCAAGATGTATTTTGGCCTTAATGTTCTTTTAAACTAGCTCATCGTGTAATGCCTAAACAGTCTCTGTGCAGAATGTAATGAGCGACCAAAGTTTAGGAAGTCAAATTATTGAGAATAGTACTCGCCTCTCCTTGTTCAGAAAGTCTCTTATTTCTGACCGCTTACAAAGAGTACTGCACTATCACTTCTGATTTTCAGCCATATTGGTGACCCCTTCTACATCCTCTGCTACGTTTTAAATCCGATATTACATAAGACCAGCAATGTATTATGCTGGTATGTTACCTTCAAGGTAATACTCTGTTACAGAACAAGGTGACCTGGTAATTTGTTTTTAGAAAATTATTCCTAATGTCAGTAGACCCCACACAAAGAACAAATGGATACTTCCTCTGGTATAGATTTTAGGCCTCGGGGCTACAGTAGAGGGTATTTTGAGAGTATATCACTACATGGAAAGTAGTAGTCCTGTTGTAAGTGTTCTGGGTCCTACTTAATACGGTGATTTGCAAATTACTTTTATCTAATGTCAACCATTTGCTGCTGTTTACCTGCCAGTTTACAGGAGAACTAAGCTCTTCTAATAACCACCACTACGTAACTTACTATTACCAGAATACCCTAATGGCCCCCCAGGAAATTTACCCTTGGTTCAAGAGATGACATCTTCAATCAATCCTGGATGTCATGTCCATGGAGGCAGAAATGACAGTTGGTAGCACAACTACAGGATTCAAACTGCACTTGGTAATCTTAACCCTTAAAAGTACCAGAGGAGTGTGCAGTGCATGTATGGATTAGGATTATCATGTGCAGTGAGATGATGGAATCCTGCTAGCATCTGTCCTCTCCACCTCCATGGACATGATATCCAGACTGACTGAAAATGTCATCTTTAGAACCAATACAGAATTCTCAGGGGCTATTAGGGGTTTCTGGTCATATTAAGGTCATTAGGGAATATAATTAGCTGGCATTAGTTCTCCTTTGCAAAGTTTTACTTGACATCAAAGCATGTTCATTTTCATCCGGCAAGATCAGAATGCTTACAATTTGGTAAAATGCTTGCAATGTGGTTAGCATGCCACTATTTTGCTCTTCAATCCCTTAACCATTTCAGTACCAGAGGGGTGTGCAACACATTGTGGAGATATGTTCTGCACACCCCTCTCGCCCTCAAAGAGTTAAGAGAAATCTTGGTGTTTTACATCCAAGATTTTACTATCCTTTTTAATGCCGCTTCAGATTTTTGAAATATATCAAGATTTTAATATTTCAAAATAAGCTAGCGCCAATGACATTTATTCACTTTCAAAAAAAGTGCTTTGGTAACTGTCCTCTTTCTTTTTCTCCTCTCTTGGACTGCAGGTTCCTGAAGAGTGTTTTCTGTGAATCTGGGCGAGATGTGGAAGGCGGTTACATGCAGCTTCTTTTAAAGGGGGAGGGGATTAGGCCGGGCATGTGTGAGAGCAACATGCATGAGTGCATGGTCCGTACATACATTGTTCACTAACTCCATAATACCATCACTTTATAGCATAGCGCATATTCTGCGCAGTGGAAAATTCCACCTTCCTACAGTTCCATTTTTTTTTTTTTTTTATTTCCATTAAAATACTTAAAAATGGAAAAACATACTAGTGAATGTTAATTAAAGGGAATCTATCATTAAAATGTTTTAGACCAATATGTTACTTAGCCTCACCTTTGTTTTGTGTAATTTGTATAAAAGTGTTGTCTTCTTGGGATCTGATGTTCAACATAGCCGCTTTTCCTGTTTTTATTTCTCTAGTTTGCCTCAAAATATCTTTACAATTTAAAACACTGCATCGTCGCAATATCAATAAAGAGGCTCTAACTGTAATAAGAGTTTATGGTAAGGTGTTTGCAATTATTCCACATAATGCCTCTAACAATATAGATTTATGGGTCATTGTCTGACACATGGAATAATGTTGAAACGAATTGTCACTGCCACCAACAACTTGCCATGTCCAAGAACAGAAAACTTTTAAAGAATTCCAAGACTTCAAAGCAAAATGCCAATTTTGTTCTTAACACTGCTCCAAAAACTATTTGCTCATATAAAGATTCAAAGCAAAAACATTCCATGATGGATTCCCTTTAAAGCTGCTTTTTAAGGCTTTGGTGTAATCTAATTGAGTAAAGTTCTTCTGTCTGAACTATGCCACACTGAGCTGTGTAGAGAGAACTCCAATAATTACCATGTATGCTTCGCCTTGCAGTAAGTTGGATAAATACCTAAAGGAGTTGTGTCTTAAGTTTCTAGCACCATTTTAAGTTAGAGACAAAGATGCAAAGTATTCTGGCCCAAGATGCCATCATTCAGGTAAACAAAATAGATTCCTACTGTTTAGCTCACAGTGAGGGTCTTGTACTAAGAACAACACAAGCAAATCTGGGGCAAACCCAACTGCACAAATACAAATTCTTCAAATTCCCATTTAATGAAACTGGGCTCTAAATCCCTTGAATACTAACAAGATCACCACCACATTGAAAAGTGTGTTGATTTTTTTTTTTTTTAATGCAGTTGGTCTGCCTCCAGTATCTCAATAACGTGTGCAGCTATCAAATATATTCACTAGAGTGTTTCTCCCATCAGTATTGAGTCTGGCTGCCCATTGGGTTGTAACCTATAAATGTCTGCCTGTGCCATTTCCATACTCGACCCTAACATTCTGTCTGCATGTACTGGGCTTCTTTGAATTCTTCTTTTACATGGTCTGTATGCCTTACTCTGCCTCTCAACACCACTTTTATCAACTTGCTTTCACTTAATGTTTTCATACCAACTCCCATACCTGTTTGCTGCTATGACTTTCCATCTCTTCCAGTAACTTATTACATTCCAGTTTTTATCTTGGTGATGGATCATTTGGTATTCCTACAATTCTGTCTGGGAAGGGACCACTTTGAAATCTGGTTCATGTTGTGCACCTCATTCTACCCAGGGCAACTGAGCATTTGGCCAAAGACAAAGGATCATCACCGTTCTTTAGACCAAGTCAACTAAGTTCCATTCAGATGCTGCCTTAAAACTGGAGTGCCTAACACATTGATTGCCAATACTATACCAGTTCAGTATCTCTCTGGAGATTGTTTTCTTTATTAACTGATCAGCCTAGTACAAGGATTTCTATTCACATCCAAAAGGAGTTGTATCCAGACCATTTTTAAAGATGCAATCCTTCAGTGATTAACTTAAACTAGCATTCAAAGCAAGCAGGGTGCACTGAACTGAGTGTTTTAATATTACGGATTAATACATTCTCAGGATAGAACTGAGAATTACTGCTTTATTAGTTGCTTCTCTTCAATGTTTAATGAAAAGCCCTTAAACTCTTTGAATGCCAGAGAGGCCTCAAATGCATTGCAAAGCTATTTAGTGGAGACCTGGTTAGCATTCAAGGGGGTTAAAGAAATAAAAATACATTGCTGATCAGTTTATGGAAACCGTTCCAAATCATGTAACAATCATTGCATTCTTTTTAGCGGGTTTAGTTTTGTGTTAGGAGATTCTGATCTGTTTTTTAAGCTAGTCTGGCGCCCGGCAATCCTTTCTTGTATAAATCTGATAAATTGACAGTAATACTTTATAATTATGTGCACTTTTACTTTTTATTTTTAGCTAGTCTATTTCTGATGTTTATATTGTACATAGATGTATCCACTGAGCCCACTTTAATCACTTGTCTGTATCTAACCATGTGAATCTCAGCTTATTATGGGGCAAAAAAAAAAAATCCCATAGGTTTTTTTCAGCAGATAGATGCTAGCAGAGGTTTAGATTTTGGTAGAAAAAAGTTCAATGTAACCGCTTTCTGAAGAAGTGGTAAAGGGATCTTCAAATTGAGGGTTGTAACCAGAAGGCTATGGGGATGAATTTAACATAGCTCCGCACGCTCACTCAGTGCCACCTGCACTGGGGAAAAAAAAACACACAGATGTGCAGGGCTGCATGATGTCAGTGCTACTTTTGAAAACATCTGGGTGAACTCTGAGCACCATTGAAGTCCTGTGCTGGTGCAGAGATGGAGCTCACTGATTTCACCAAGATCTGCTGGAGGCGCCATAGGAGTGTTTCAGAATGTTGACTCATGCCTTTAACTTTAGGTCGCTCTCTTTCTAGTGGGCAGGTTTAGGTGGCTCAATCGTGGTTATTGCGCTCTTAGAATTTTGAGGTTTTGCATCTTCTGTGGCCTTGCTGTGCTTCCAATACAGACTACATAGGGATATACCCTTAAATGCCACCTTATCAAAGTGCTCAGATGGATAGAAAGCCTCATTTGTGTTTAATCAAGCCTATACATTTTTGGATGGCTTCAGTGCACATTTATTCTTTTTTAATTGGGTGTGACAATATTTTTTAAAAGTAAGACTCTTCCAATGTCCTTCAGTGTTATCCTCTACATGCTTTCAGTGTCTGAACAGTTGTTCTTCTTAAGGAAAAACAATACCACTAATACATATCTGGGACTATTTAAAATGTCTGATTAGATTTGAATATTGTATACAGGGGTTATTTATATAATGTCTCATTACTGACAAAACTGAGTAGTTTTTTTCTTTTTAAACAGTGTTTAACACTTTAAGAACTATAGAGGGTGCGCACTGTACACCTTCAGTCATTAAAGAGTTAAATACTCCTTTGTTGCCATGGGGGCCAGCAACGTATTGTGCCCATGGAAACAAATAGGTTATTTCTGATGTTGGGAATAAATAGGAGCAGGTTGTTGTATTGTTTGGTTCACTCTGCAAAGACCAACATTGTACAGTAATAACCATTTTTTCGCTTTCACGTGGAACACCGCAACATACATAAGTAATGTCACCGGTATAGGAAAAAAAAAGCGCATTTGTAATTGCACACCTAGTTCAAAAAATATAATTGTTCTGGAAACTTGACTGTGAGTTGTCTTAATAAAATTAAAAACAAAAAAAAAAAAAACTTTTTCTTGCTGCATTTTTACTCTCCCATGCACATGTTGATTTTTCTTATTGGTAAATGCATTGTTTAAAATATAGCATTCTCTGTTGAGAATATTTTCATGGAATAAAAAAAAAACCCAAAAACTTCTAATGTTTGGTTTGTCTTTATTTGATAAACTGTGCTACTCCAACTTATCAGGTTTTTATTAGAGAGGACCCATCACTCCAAATCCTCCCATCCTTGGGTGCTTTCATCTTGAAAGACACTGCATAAGTATTCATCCCTGTTAATTTATTGCATCTGTCTGGTAGAAACTGATAGGGTCTAGCAACCGAAGGGAGGTGATTTTTCTGAGCATATGAATAATTCATTTTGCAGAGTATCAAGACAAGTCAGAGAACAAAGCTCTTCTGAGATTAGATTCCCTAACTACTAAATCAAAATTCTCTGCAACTGTTTAACCCCTTAACGACCAGCCACACATGCTAGGGACCCTTTTTTTTTTTTGCGAATCTGATTCTGGACTCCCTGAATGGCATGCAGCAGGAGGCCCAGAATTCCATGATGGTTAAGGGGTTAAAAACCAAAAAGTATACAGTATAGGTGGATTGAAGAGACATTAAATGATACTAAAAGAAAGTTGTATAGGTAACAGGACCACTTTAATAATTTCTAGTGTATAGATAGAGCAAAGATTGGGACTTGTGTATAAGGACAATGTGGAGGAATTCTGGGGCAAACCAACTCCTCTATAAGGAGAGAACTTTCCAAAATGGCAGTCTATTTAAATAGGGATTTTTATCCCATTTAATGCATTGTAGACCCTCCTAACATGCAAGGGGGGGGGGGCTAAAGGTTAAATTTAAATCCATTTTGGAAAGTCTCATTTCTTCCCCTATGGAGCAATTAGTTAGCCCCAGAGTTCCTCCACTCTGCTTTTCTACATAAAGGCCATTGTACCATTTTCACAGTTATCCATGCTATGGAGGTCACAGACCATGACAAATCTGTAGAAATATGAATTGTTACCATGTGCTGATACTGGCGACCCTCAGAGGGTTCTGCTGCTCGGGGAAAGAAGGGGAGATAATTTTCCTCTACCAACACACACATCTCCTTTACTTCAGAGAATACACCTCTCTATACTTTGTTCCCTTTTTTACCCTGGGGGGCAGGGGTTAATTTACTGTTTTCAAACTTTTCCTGATGAGTACAACAAAGGGTACTTGTACCATTGGGGGATTTTTTACTCAAATTATTACATCTTAAACTTTAAACTACAATTTTCTTTCACTGTCGTCCAGTACAGGTTACTGGTACACTGGGAGGCAATCCGCCCCTTTAAGTAGGCAGGAACATTCTTTAAATGTATGCAGGGGGTGGAGCCTCCCCTCCCTCCTAGGCTGCTCCTCAGTCAGTACAAGTCAGAATGATTTGTTCCTCGGTGTGTTCACACCAGGTGGAGAACATCTCTCTTCAAACTTTAGTTTCTTTATTATTTTTACAAATATGGAATACCACCATTAGGCGGATTACCAAGGCTGTCAAATGCCCTCTTTAAAGTGGATAGCACAGCTTCCAGGGTACTTCTGGTGGACCTTTTGCCCTGATGAGGGAACAACTTGATTTCAAGTACTTCCCTGGGGATTATCCTCTGTGGTAATTCTTTACTCATTTGGTAATCTGAAGACAGAAGTCCAGCAGAAAGGTGAGCCACCCTTTGAGTGCCGAAGGTCCACTTGTCCCTCAGTGTCCCTTCATTGGGCTTGTACTTGGGAGTTCTCATTGTGCACTCCAGCACTCATTGGGTGTTTTTCTATATCTTGCTAATGCAATGTATGTGTGTATGTCTTGAGTTTTGGAGCAGTTTATGTGGGATTTAACCCTTTATCTGCCTGGTTTTCCAGTTTTATGGGCATTTTCAACTTTTGCCTTGGTTGGGTAATGTTTGCTTACATAGGACATGTATTTGCTATGTGTTATGGAACTTGTAACTTAAGAGATAATTTTATTAGAAATTATGTTCCGCGCTTTTCCCGCATAGACGCCATTGCTCCTTTACTCTCTATGGGCTTACATTGTGTGGGACGTATCTCTGGAACCGCTTCACATAGCGACTTCAGAGTGGGCTCATTTTGTTTGTCTTCCCTTGCTCTATCATCCGGTTTTACGTTTGAGTGTGTTGGGGGACTCTGGCACTGTTTTGGCTTACTTGGTGAGAAAAACTACACTTCCCATGAGCTCTCGGTTCGCGCCCTTTTTCTGATTGGCTCCCGTTGCGGCAGCCATTTTGTGAGTTCTTCTCATCGAGTATACTACGCAGGGACCGGACCTTCTCCCTCTCCTCTGCTAATTAAAACTAAACTTATCTGGCAAGTGAAGGGTTAAACGCTTCTGGGGTGAATACTTAGAAATCACCCAATTTAAGTGTGAAATATTATCTGTGGGGTATATCTGACACTGTGAGTATGTCTACTCCACTGGAGCCTGGGACTAGACCCAAGACAAAGGAGGCTGGGGTATCTGTTTCCCCCATTGCATTTTGCTCCTCCTGTCATTCAGGGCTACCTAGAGAATTTTCTGGTCATTTATGCCCAGCTTGTGCGGAAGGTCATGGCAGCAACCCAGGGCCTTCCAGTCACACTATTGAGCCAACATGGGTGAAAGAGTTCAAGGCTGCAACTAGGGATCTCAGATCCACTCTTCAGCTCTTTCCCTCTCAGGTTCAGGGGGCTCTTCAAGTATGGCAGACCCCCTCCACTGTCAGGACCTCCCTGCCCAAGCCACAGGGAGCTCCTGATGTCTCTGATTCTTCTGAAGAAGAATTGTTGCAGGATTCTGATGTTAAGGATGGTACAGTTATTGAGTCTACCAGATCGGCTGGGGACCCTTTTGAATGTGATCCTGAACTCTCTGCTGAGGGTTTGATCAGGGCTGTGCTGACCACCCTCAATCTTCCCTTGTGCCAAGAGGCTCCTCTTGACCCAACGGACGTGTTTCAGAAACCTTCAAAGGCTGTTACCTGTTTTCCTACTAATTCTTCTCTTGAACGTCTAGTTTCTGATGCGTGGAAAAATCCTGATAAGTCCTCTTCAGTCTCAAAAAAGTTTGCTAAACTTTATCCTTTTCCTGAGACTGAATTGGCTAAATGGGTTCATCCTCCTAAGGTGGATGCTCCTGTTTCTAGGTTGTCCAAATCCACTGCTCTGGCTGTATCTGATGCTTCTGCTTTACAAGATTGGACTGACAACAAGTTAGAGACCTGTCTTCAGTCTATTTTTGCCTCTATTGGTACTGCCATGCATCCAACTTTCGCTGTGGCGTGGGTTAACCGGGCCATGGCGGTCCGCCAAGATGCGCCAGTGTCAGAGCAGTTGCAACTACTTGCTAATATTTCTGAAGCTCAGAATTATGTTTCTGACGCTGCCTTTGATGCAGTTCGCATGATGGCAAGGGCCTCCACTTTTTCTGTGGTGGCTAGACGTGCTCTTTGGCTAAAAATTTGGTCTGCTGACACCGCTTCCAAGAAAGTTTTACTTTCTTTGCCCTTCCAAGGGACTTCCCTGTTTGGATCTGAGCTAAAGGAATTGATTAGCGAGGCTACTGGAGGTAAAAGTACTCTTCTACCCTCAGTCTTTAAGAAGAAATTCCCAGCTAAGCTCTATCGGTCCTTTCGTTCCTTCCAAACTGAGACACACCCCATGTCCCAGGCGGTTCCGCCTGCTCCGCGCGCCTCCTCCAAGCCCAAACAGTCCTGGAAGCCCAAGGCCAAGTCTTCCAAGACTGCTTCGGCATGACTCGCCGAACCCGGGTCCACATCCGGCTGTAGGTGGGCGGCTTCACCTCTTTTGCCAGGTTTGGGAGGATTCAGTGGCGAACCCTTGGGTTCTTCAGGTGGTGTCAGAGGGATACAGGATCCCTTTCTTTTCCCTTCCTCCTTTTCGCTTCCATTTTACTCGTCCTTCTCAGGACTCCACAAAAAGGCGTCTGTTCGACGACGCTATTCACGATCTTTTGGACAAGGACGTCCTGGAACCAGTTTCTCAGGAGGACATAGGTTCAGGATTTTATTCCAACCTGTTCGTTGTGGCCAAAAAGGACGGCGGGGCTCGTCCTATTTTGGACCTCAAGGATCTCAACTCCTTTGTTGTGAGTACCCACTATCGACAGGAATCTCTGCGCACTGTGATAGCTGCTATGTCTCCGGGGGAATTCCTTGCTTCCCTGGACCTTCAGGATGCATATCTGCACATCCCTATCCATCTAGAGAGCACCGCCACAGAGGTCATTTTCAGTTTTCGGCTCTTCCCTTTGGGCTGACGACAGCTCCACAGGTTTTTCAACGAGTCCTGGGAGCACTGATAGCGGTAATCCATCGGGATGGCATCAGAGTGACTCCAGACATGGACGACTAACTATTGAAAGCTGCATCAGCAGAGATCCTATACCATCAGCTGATGCCAGCTTTGGGAGGAAGGTCCTGGAGGCAGTTTTGCCTGTATAGGATCTTCTTCTGAGGTTCTCAGTGCTTCCTTACTGTTGAGCCCTGTTGGCTCTGGTTCAGTGTGCTGTGTTTTGTTTGGGGTCTGTTCTTACCCCTAGTTGGTGTCCGTTGACACTTCTGATTGTTGGGATCTCTGACCGGTTGGTTCATAGAGGTTCTGGTGACTCTGGGGGCCTTGTGCCTGGTCCTTGCCTTCTTCACGCCTCTGGGAAACTCAATGTTTGGACATCCCAGTGTACCAGTAACCTGTATTGGACGACAGTAAAAATAGGATTTTAGTCTTACCTGTTAAATCCTTTTCACTTAGTCCATACAGGTTACTGGTCTCCCACCCAGTCAAGAGACCATGCTTGGCTCTCCTGTGGGAGTCCTTTGGGGCATGCTCACAGGGGTCTTCTTCTTCTCTTCTATCTCTGGTCAGTGTTAGTATCTCAAATCATTCTGGCTTGTGCTGACTGAGGAGCAGCCTAGGAGGGAGGGGAGGCTCCACCCCCTGCATACATTTAGAGAATGTTCCTGCCTACTTAAAGGGGCGGATCACCTCCCAGTGTACCAGTAGCCTGTATGGACTAAGTGAAAAGGATTTAACAGGTAAGACTAAAATCCTATTATTGTCACCAGATGGTGCTTACACCTTATTACTTACTTTGGATAACTGTAGGCTGACTCCAGCTCTACCAGAGAGTACATAAAAACTGTTGGCATGCTTTCTAAAAGTTTGAACTGTAATACCTTTTGTATGAAATGTGTTTCCAGCATCAGGAAAAGCCATATAAGTGTTTTACTAAAAAGAAAAGTTATTGCACCTTGAGACATGGCCTTTAGAGATAATCTGGTTGCCTGTCACTAACCTAATATGACATTGATTGAGCACCCAAATGGAGAAACAAAGGAAAATCGTGCATCTATTGTAATCTGTTCCCATGTAGATAGGTGCACATTGTATATAAATCAGTCATCCAGGGTACATTGGGCTCACCTGCCTATTGTACTACCAATAGGGGCATAGGGTACTCGGCCTATTGGGACTCTGCACCTATATGGCACAGGAGGTGCAAACTAGCAGCATCACAGGGGATAAATAAAAATTGTCCTTGATTTAAATGGGGACTTCTACAACCTCTCGAGTTTACAGGGTTAGTGTATTGCATAGTAATGCACTGGAGACTTCAAATTACTCTCTTAAAGGGATAGTAATACTTAAAATGTAAAAAAAAAAATATATATGTTGTAGGGTTTATCCCCCTGAGTAAAACAAAAGTACTCCCACTGCTGAAAGGTATTTCATTCAAAAGTTATTTATTTTCAAAGTTGAATTTTTTAGGTGCAATATCACAGTGGCCTGAAATTGTACAGTGGCGCTGTTGCTACATGATCCTATGGACAGCTCTGGTCCCGGGACCATAAATCTCCATAAGATGTAGCAACAGCGCCACTGTACAATTTCAGGCCACTTTGATATTGCACCTAAAAAAGTCAACTTTTGAATGAAACACCTTTCAGCAGTGGGAGTATTCTTGTTTTACTCAGGGGATAAACCCTACAACATTTTTTTTTACATTTTAAGTATTACTATCCCTTTAAATCAATTGGAATTTAGAGAACCCCCTCATATGTTGAAGTTGGTTTATTCCATAGGTGCACCTAATGTCTGATCATGAATTGACACCTTCTTCTCTCCCCCCCCCCCCCCCCCCCCCAGGGGGAAGGGAATAACTTAATCTAAAGCATGGGCCACGTGTACAGAGAAATGGAGCAATTCTGGGTTCAACCAGCCACACCACAGGGGCGGACAATGGAATTCAAATTCATTTAAATAGGACTCAAAGATGTGACACACTGCAGTGGAGAACTCGAATAATATTCAGTGGGTTTAAAAGCCCCATTTAACCTTTTGAGTGCCAGAGGGATATGCAACATGTTTATACCCCTCTGGCACTCAAATGGTTAAATATTATTTGCCCCCCCCAGAAGTGCTCACTTTTTCTTTATATTGCCAGTAGAGGGGTATGCAATGCATAGCAAAGCAATATGATGTTCAATCCTCTGGCACTCAAAGGGTGTTATGCTTCCAAGACTATTAATGAGCCACAACATCTATAAAATGTCAGTAATTTTATGTTTGTCTAATAATACATACGTGAGACAGTTCAGCTAATGAACAGCACTGCTCAGTGTCATGAGGACACCACCATTAGACATGAAGCACAGGGCCGAGTCAGCAGGTTTCTGCTACAAAATTTGTCCATTTTTTGAACGCTCGGTATGGAACAACTAGCACACCTGGGCCCTGTCAGTCACAAAGGTATGCGTTGCAATGAGCAGCTCCACTGCTACGCATAGGGTTAAATTGATAAAGTGGTAAATAAATAATTAGCAATTACAGACAGAGGCTTCAAAAATGACATTTACAGCATTATAGAGGCCTTGAAAAATTAATTTTTTCCAATCCACTCTTCTGTATTGTAGATTTCTATAAAAAGTCTCTGTATTAAATACTTAAAAAAAAAAAAAATAATAATCAAGAATGAATGTTCCATAGGAGAGTCATACATCTGTTCTTTTAGGAGGGAGGTTCAAGTTTCCGTGACAGAGCTGTAAGAATCTGGTTGAACTTCTGGTATCGCTCGCTTTGCTGGACTTGCGCCCCCTTGCTGCCCCACAGGAGCCTCATCTGAAATTCTGTTCTGAAGATTTCGCTCATCTCCTCATCTGGCTTAAATCCTGGTTGGGAAAAGAAAATGGATGTGGCATAAGCCTGAGGAGAAGGAATCTGAAGATGTGCATTTCTGAAGCAAGCCTATGGTGGGGGGGATGAAAAGGCCCACTGATGTAACCCTCTGACTGACAAAGGGGTATCCAATGCATTGGGAATAAGACATTTAACCGTTTGAGTGCCAGAGGTATCCTGCTTTGGATACCTGTCACACTCAAAGGGTAAAAGCGGAACTTTCACCATAGTTAAAGTCACCCTGCAATAATTAGGTGACAACTAGCTTACGGATACTTATAATTTCTCCTTTCTAAAGAAATCTTTAATTTTCCGAGACTGGCGGCCAGGTTAGTGCAGTCTGCGCTCCTGCGCCGTCAGTCCCTTCCAGTTACCACGTGGCACACTGCAATGTGCCTCAATGGAGACCAGGACTGACAGTGCAGGCTCACAGACAAGATGTCTGCGCTGATGCCTGGCTTCCAGCCTCGGAACAGTAAGGAATTCTTTAGGAAGGAGTAAATCTAAGAGGTAAGATACCCATCATTAAGCAGGTCACCACCTGACTACTGCACAGCGAATTTACATATGCTGAAAGTTCCACTTTAACACCTTTAATTTCATCTCTAATGCATTGTTTCCTCATAGTATGTCACCTTCCACAGTTGCGCACTGATTTTTAAAAGGATAATTGGCACAAAAACATGGAGACTGTATTGCCAGTAATATATTTCTAATTTTCTCTCAATTTTCCAATAAAAATTGTTCTCATAGATAATGAATAGGGTTACAGTCTATTGAGGCAGCATTAGAGAGAATAGTTAATACTTTTAATTTTCAAGGCAATCCATTTTTTGTAGCCTGCAAATTAGAGATACAGTAGATGAAAACAAAAACACATTTCTAATGACAAATATTAGTAAAATGTATATATCTGATCAAAACAAGCGCTTGCTTGACCCTTGATAGTAAGTTTCTTCTAGACTAGGTGTATTCAACCCTGGTCCACAAGGGCTATCAACAATGCATGCTTTCAGGATATCCCTGCTTAATCCCTTGAGAGGGGTACGCTGCATTATGCAAAAGGTGAAATCAATTAACCCTTTGAATGCGACCCTTACCATTCACATGGTTGGCAAAGTGGACTTAACCCTTTGAATGCCAGAGGGGTAGGCAACGCATTGCAAAGCAATGTACTACGTACCCCTCTGGCACTCAAAGGGTTATAAATAAAGCCTTGTGAAATTTTTTAGCTTGTGTTTGAAGGTTTTCGCTGCACAAGAAGTGGAAGACAAAGCCTGTAAACGGGCTGTGCATGTAGGGAAGTACTTTCCTTCCTCTGCATGACCACATTATACAAGTTTAAAGTTAGCATGATCACTCTGATGGCCCGAGCAACCATGTGCATTCAGATTAAACAGTGTGAGATCTAGGCATTCCGCAAACAAGCACACTTGGGCACTAGATGACCCCTCCTGCTGCCGTATCATCTGCATGAGGATGGTGTGTGGAAACAGATTAAAAAAAATAAATTTATATATATATATATTATATATATATATATATATATATATATATATATATATATATATATAATATGACTTGAGATTTATGGTTTAACTCAATGTTTCACACAAAAAAAAAAAAAAAAAAGCAGCTACAATTAATTTTCATAGTATGTGGGCCATAGAGAGTTTTAGTTCAATACTGTCCGAGTTGTAGTTCAAGAGTAATTGAATTATAAAGTATCCCCCTCCCCCCCTTTTACCTAGTGTAAGGCACCTCCCCTCAGATGTGGAATCTGGTCCCTTGATCAGATGGGTCACGGCAAGGGACAATCTTCTTACTGTGAGCATAAAGAAAACCATGCCCCCTTTGACAGGTTTTTCCTTCTGCTCACTGAAGATTGTCCCTCTCTGCGATCCGTCCAGACAGTCTTGCTGCTCTGAGGTGAACAGTGTTACATCAGTAAAATGGGTGGGATGGGGATACTTTTTCATTCAATTACTCTTAAACTACAACTCTGACAGTATTGAAATAACACTCTCCATGGCCCAAATACTATGAAGATTAATTGGAGCTGCTTTTATTGTGAAACATTACTCTCTCTAACAATTGCATCTCCAATCTCTATCCTTTTTCAGCTGAGATCTTGTTGCAGTGGGCTGATCCCCCCCCAATAGCTCTCCTTGCTAAGAATACCACTTTGCCTCTGGCAAATACTGGGCCTCTAAAATGTTTGGCAAAATCCTTGTGGCAAATGTATGGCCTTTTATTCTGCTAGATTTTCTGGGTAGCTGCGCATCTGACTTTGTGGCTCAAGATTTGGTTCCCTGACCAGTCTTCCAAAAAGTCCATGGTGTAGTTTCCCTTTTTTGGGAAACAACTTTTTGACCCTGACCTAGACAAGGTCATTGGTAACACTACTGAAAGCAAGAGTACCCTGTTGCCTCAGATGCCTCCTAAATGTGTCTTTCACAAAAGAAAATGTGTGGGTTCAGATTTCCCCACAAGTATGGGGTGCCTAGGGTTCAACCCACTTAGCTTTATCAAGCCTGTCTTTGCAAAACAAGAAGTCTACTCAGAAACCTAAGCCTGACAAGCCCAACCTCCACCTGACTCACAGAGTCGTGGTCTGTCTCTGCCCATTGTGGGTCGCCTCCATTTCTTTTTGAGATGCGAGGGAGACATCAGTGAGAGAGACTGGGTTTATTGGTTCATTTTGGATGGGTACCACAGACTTAATTTCCCTTCTTCCTCATGGTTTCTTTCCTTTGGACACTGTTCAGGGGCATTTGTTCATAGACAAAGTATCCTCCCTGCTAGAAAAGCAGGTGTTTGTTACTGTTCCATCCCAGGAATACTTCAGAGGATTCTACACCAATCTTATTTTCTAGTTCCCAAAAGGAACAGCAGCTACTGCACCTCCCCTCAGCACATGGCTGCGATGACCTGAGGGGATTTCCTTGCCTTCCTAAACCTTCTAGATGCTAACCTGTACATTCCGATTCATCCAGATAATCAGCGTTTCTTACGCTTTGCCTTTCAAGTCAGTCGCTTCCAGTTTACTGCCCTTTATTTTGGCCTGGCATCTTTACTAGGATCATGTCCACCCTCCTTGATTCCCTATTTAGATTACCTTTTTCTCAAGGCTACTTTGGAGGCTCCTATATTTTGGAGTGTGTCTACATCCTGGAGTGATGCGATTGGGTGCTCAACCTTAATAAATCATCACTGGAACCTTTCCAAGCTCTGCTTTTCCTAGGCACGAGATTCGATACCCTCCAAGTGAAGGTATTTCTGCCAGAGGAAAAATCCAACCTCTGTCCCTTCAGGAGAAACCAGCACTATCCTGGCCATTGGAGGCAGTAAGTGAATATATCAGAGTATTAGGCTGCCTGGCCTCTTGCTTCGGAAGAAGTCCCCTTCACTCAATTTCACGCAAAAAAAACTGTAATTGGACATACTCTGGAGTTGGTCAAGACCACACTCACCTCTCTCATGCCATGTCTCTGTCTACATGGATGAAGGACTCTCCTTGTTGGTGGCTCTAATGTTCCCATCTGACACTGGCAAATACTTTTATCATCCTAGAGTGGGTAGTGATCACAGACCCCAAACTGATGGGCTGAGATGAGGGAGCGACACTGGCTCCTCTGATGGCTCAGGATCTCTGGATCAGAGACGAGTCCCATATATCCTGACAACAAAATAGTTTTTGCAAACATCAATCTACAGGGAGGAACCAGAAGCCTGTCATCTTGGACAGAGGTTGGGAGCTCTTACAGTGAGTAGAGACTCATCTTCCGGGCACTGCTGAAGTTAACATCCCAAAATTGGAAAAATGTGTTTGCAGACTTCTAAGTTGCCAATACATGGATCATGGAAATTTGGAACTCAACCTGATTGTCCATCTCTGGTGGTTACCATCAGTGGCTCTCAGTCTCCTGCAAGAACTACAAAGTCTCCCTGCTCTGTGTGAGAACAAAGGACCCTCTAGCTTTTTCACTGGATGTGATGTCCATTCTATGGACGTTTTATATAGCCAGCGGTTTCCTCCAATCTCCATAATTCCCTGGGTGTTCAGAAAGGTCTGGTTGGTTATCCTCAAGTGGAGACTGACTTTGATAGCTTGGCTCTTCAAGTTGACCTCTGAAGAAGGGTTTTTTCAATGCTGTCATCACTACCATACTCAAAACTAGGAAGCCACTCTCTTCCAAGGCCTATCATAGGGGTCGGTGGTGTGCTGATTGTGATGCTCTGCCATGGCATTTCAGCCTTCTGGTGGTTCTGGCCTTTCTTCAAGATAGTGCCACAACATTCTCAGCATTAGCTCCATCACGTTTCAGATTTCAGCTCTGTTCTTCTCCAGCAACACAGTACTTTGCTCCCTGATATGAGGACCTTTGTTCAGGGGGTGGCCCATGCCTTTTCTTTCTTTAGGGATCCCACTCCTCTGTGGGATTTGAATGTGGTATTACAAGTTCTTCAGAAGTCTCTATTTGAACTTCTATCAGCTTCTTTCTTGCATCATTGGACTCTCAAGATTGCCTTCCTATTGTATCTGTCTGCCGAATAGCGGCAGTGGTACGTTTCCTGAAGTACTACATTCATAGCATGCAGCCCTTTAGAAAATTTTATTCCATCTATGTCATCCCTGGGGGCCCATGTGCAGACCAGACTATGTTTGAGGTTACAATTGCTTCTTGAAGCAAGATGACCATCCTGCAGGTGTATTTCCTCAGAAGGAAATATGCGCCTTTCCAAGCAAATGTACATTGAACCAGTTCAGTAAGCAGCAGCATGGTAATCTTTGCATATTTTCACCAAACATTACCCGATCAATGTGCTGAGCCAGCTTTAGATGGAAGGTCCTTCAGTGGTGGTGCCCGACTAGGAACTTTTCTCATACTTTCTCACAGACTTCTGAACCTTTTTGCTTGTTTTTCAGTTGTTTGGTGCTCTAGTTCAGTGTCAGTTTACACCTATGGTTTGTGTTTGCCAGTTCGTCACGTGGAATACTGGCCTCCCAGGAATCGTGGAGGGTGTCCATGATTACTGTGTTCCACATTGGACGAAAGAGAAAAAAAAAAAAGAGGATTTTAGTGAACTTACCGTTAAAGCTATTTCTCTTAGTCTATGTGGAACACAGGGGTCCTCTTTGGGTCTTTGTCCAGTAGACTTCCTTCTTTCCTCTTTCTTTTTCCTTTATCTTACCTTTGTTATACATTGAAAGAGTATGGGGGGCAAGTATAGGGGTAAATCTGGAGGGAAGAAGGGATAGTCCGCCTCAGAGGCCCTCTATCCCATGGTTCCCGTGTGCCACATAGACTAAGAGAAAAGGATTTAACAGCAAGTTCACAAATATGCCCCTCCTTGTCCCAGTGTTATGGCATAATGCCTTGTTCAATACTCCCTATTGATCCCTCTTGTAATTATATATTGGCTTGCTGGTAGAGATGCACCGATACCAATTTTTTAAGACAGAGTACCGATACTTTTTTCAAGTACTCACAGATACCAATTACCGATACTTTTTTTTTGCGGTCATTTACCAGTTTTCCCAAGTACCTTGACAGCAAAAAAAAAAAAAAGTATCGGTAATTGGTATCGGTGAGTATTTGAAATTATTTTTATATATATATATATATATAAAAACACACACACACACACACCACCTCTTGATTCTCCCCTTTTGCCTCTTTCTCCCACTCTTGATTCCCACCTTTTGCTTCATTCATTCTCCCCCTTTTGAGTCCCCTCCTTTTGCCTTGGCTTTTTCTCTCCCTTTTGATCCCCCTTTCTCCCCCTCCTTGACCCCACCCTTTTGCCTCTCTCTCCCTCCTGATCCCCCCCTCCTTTTGCCTCTTCTTGGCCCCCCTCCTTTTGTCTCCTGATCCTTCCTCCTTTTGCTTTTTTTTTTCTCCCTTAGTTCCTTCTCCCTCTTGACCCCCCTCTCTGCCTCTTTCACCACCCGCTCTTGATGCCCCATCTTGCCTTCCTTACCCTCCTCTGCTGGGTGCTCTCGCGATCCCCGGCAGAGGTCAGCGTCCGAGCATGGTAACCCGCGGCAACGCTCCGACGCTGCAGGAGGGAGAGAGACGACCAGGGAGCATTGGAAGCAGCTCCCCGGGCTCCCTCTCTGCAGCACTGACCCTGACACAGGGTATCGGTGCTGACATCGGCCGCATTTGCACGAGTACGAGTACTCACGCAAATGCCGGTATCGGCACCAGTATCGGTATCGGTGCAACCCTACTTGCTGGTCTGTGTACTGGGTAAGTTGCCCTGACAGTTTTTTGAGATGTGTATTGCACTGCTGTCTTCTTGCGTGGCCCTCATTTAATTTGATTTCTAATGATGTAACCCACTGTTTACAGTGGACCTGCCCCCTTAGGACAGAGGAGTCCAAGTTTTTTTAAACAAGTTGTCTTTTCAATGATTAAAGCAAAACAGTATATGATTGAACTTAATAGGCCCTTTTTCCAAACATATATAAGTAATTACCTTCCAGTATCTTCTCTGCATTCTTTTTAAATGCCGCTGCATTTTGGGCAATGAACCGAGCTTTTAGAAGATGATTAAACATTATTTCACAGCCCCTGTCATTGCTTTCCCACAAGTCCATTCCTTCAAAAATAGCAGACTGCCTCTCCAGCAAGGTTACCAGAGGTATGACCAGCGGGACCGTCAGGTTTTCTTCTGTGCCAAATGTTCCTAAATTAGGTACAAAGAGCTTGTTATTATACATCTGCATTAGTCAGATAATGGAGCATAATTATTTACCATAGATGAAGGGAAATATCACATTAAAACAGGTGTTCTATTAATAAAAAATAAATAAACATTCACAAAAGTGGAGCAATTTGGGGACGTGAAAATGCTCAAAATTTCCACTGATTTAAAGAATTTTTTTTTTTTTTTCCATCTATGGTGCACTTGGTTTGCCTCATAATTACTTCAAGTTTACTTTGTTTATTTGTCTTAAGGTACACAATGAAACACTTGAGCGTAATGTAATACTATGGTTGGGATTCATCAAACTGCGGTAAGAGCAGCGTATAAAAAAGGCTGCTGTTCACTGAGATCATTGATGGATACCTTCAGGTATTCATCAATGATTTTGCGTGTTCCCCTGCTTTGCGTACATGAAGCAGTGAAAACTGCGTAAATTGCGCAGTCAGATGAAAAACCCACGAATATGCATAAGCAAAAGTGTATGCGTGTTTTCTCGTCATGCATTCAAATGTGATCCGCCTGCTTGAAACAAGTGGATCACATTTGCAAATCTATCTGTCCATCGCTGATTGAAGAATAAGCGATAACCAGATACAATCCGAAAGTTGCTGAATGGGCGAATGATTAATGCGCAAAGAAATCCTCTGATTTTCTTGCGCATTAAGTCATTCGCACCTTGATGAATCCTGGCCTATGTATCTTTCTGAGACAGTCAGGTTACCAACTGGACATACTGCATTAGGAGGCAGAGTCCATGTTTTTCCACCCCATCCTGCTCTGAGCACCACTTGGTTGGTTGGTTCGTTCCAGTAGTGAGCAGACTGATTGCACATCACCCATTATACAAATAGCAGTGGTAAACAGTAAAGGAACCTTTTACTATAGGCAAGAGATTCTCACTCTAGTGAACAGGACACACCATGTCAATGTGTTGGATACCCATCTGGCCCTGATTGATCCACACACCTGTAATCAAGTGGTGATATCCTCACAACCTGGCCTGTTGGTGTGGCCAGAGGACTAAGGTGAGAGTCACTGTCCTTCAGACTAGTTACAGTGATGTGCTGGGACTATGGAGAGGATCAAGGTGTTTAGGGATGTAGACACTCACCTCCACCTTCATGTAACAACTTGATAAATGGTTTAAGTTGTTTCTCGTATGTGATAGCAGTTTGTGTGTATTGGTGCCTTAAGTTGGTCCATGTCTGCTCCAGTCTTGTAATCTGACATTTAAAAAACGTATTTGTGTTACAAACAGTATGCACATATGTTTTGAATTGAGAACAGTACATACTACTTCATACATTTACTAAGAATGTGTTCAGGAGCCCTACTGGGCCTTATGTATAAGGGCACATTGGAGCTATTATGGGGCAAACCCACTGCATTACATGGGGAAAAATAAAGTCCCCCAAATTCCCATAAATCAATGGAAATATTCTCTCTCTCATCAGTGCACTTGGTTTGCCCCAGAATGTCTCCACTTTGATAGATACACTGTGGGCAGATTTAAGATGCACACACGGGACTTGAATAAAGGGGAGTATTTATCAACATTTGTCAAGCAATTCTCATCTATAAGTACAAAGGTAACGGTAATCTTATTTATGAATATGTGGTCAAGATTTGGTCTCATCAAAAGGAAGGTCTTTGACATAAGTGACTCCACTTTCAATGACCGCGAGTCTGGGCAATTTAACTGCTTGGATGCTGTTGAGGTCTCCAACTTTTTGCAAAGAGTTTCTCTGGGTCTTCTCTACCATCTAAGTGGATAATACAGTTATATGGCCATTGTTTCAGCTTACGCTTGAAAGGCGCTCTACTGCAGGGGTAGTCAATATCAGGACCTCCACCTGTTGACTACAATACCCGTCATCCCCAATCAGCCACTGACTGGTTGGGGATTATGTGAGTTGTAGCCCCCAATATCTGTAGGTCCGAGGATTTGACTACCCCTGCTCTCCTGTATACCAGTGTTTCCATTCCTTTTCAAAAACTCACATTTCCACTTCAGCAGTGGAAGCAGGTCACTGCACTATCACTGCTTTTCCCCTGTGCCCCCAGGCATTTACATTCCTGCAAGTACTGGCAGTCAGCACATTGGAAATTATGTAAATATACATGCAAAGTCTTACACACATTAAAGAACTATGTATTAGGAATAAGTGGCTCTTAATTTGCATAAACGATGGACTTGTCTAGGGAAGGGCCCCAGAAACAGCTATATTTGTTTATTTGTATTTGCTTTGGACTCTCGTGGTACACTGCTATTTTGTCAGTTTACAGTCCGTTACCCTTATGAGTCATTCAGTTCTACTGAAGCCCCTTGTTTATTATGAGGAGGCGTGGCCTGCAGACAGACTTGAGACAAATGATATAAATAGGTGCACCTGTATAAAGAACAGACCTAAGTAGTTCATCTGCTGAACAAATTACAAGCCACATAGTCCCCTTTAAAAGAACACAAATTGCTTTCAACTAAAGGTTTTTACTTTTCACAGATATTTAATAGTCCCCATACTTTAACCCTTTGAATGCCAGAGTGGTATGCACGCATTGCAAAGCAATGCGTTGCGTACCACTCCGGCACTCAAAGGGTTAAGGAACTTAAAAGGAGCTGTAAAGTAGTTTTATTTTGAAAAATAGTTTGGACAGGGCCTTTCCTGAAGGGTATGTCAAACTGTTAGCGACAGTGCCACAGCTTAAACGGGCCCAATATGGACATTAGATATTTTGCATGGCCTATCCCGCTGAGTAAAACAAGGGTACTCCCACTGCTGAGATGTGTTTTATTCAAAAGTTATTACAGCAGTCAGTATTATCCAGCTGCTCTGATGGTCCATTATTTACAAACAATACAACTGTGAGTACCCTGGTAGTTCGGTGGAGGTCTTTTGCAGAGTATTATCATATTGCCCTATGGGCTCTCCTTTGTTTTTTTGTGTCTTGTCTCAATTCTGGAGCAAACCATCTGCATTACAGTGGACAGATGAAAATTGCCATTAATTTAAATGGGGCTGTTAACCCCCTGAACGGCAGAGGCCTCCAGTGCTTTGCTTAACAAAATACGTTTACGACCTCTGTAGCATTCAATAGGTTAAACCCCCAATTAAACCAAAAGAACTTTTTTGCCCCCTGTGCAGATGGTTTGCTCCATTTTTTCTTAAATTAGCCATTATGAAAAGCAGTTCTGCAGCAGATAAAATTCCCTAAATTTCCATCTTCCACTGTCTGGACTGTATGAGAGTAAAAATGAAGAAACTACACTGTGATAGATAATTAAAAGTATAAATTAAAATGCATTATTAATCTCACATAAATGTTATTTAAGTTTTATGAAAAAAAAAATATTGTAGGGATTTTCCTACTAAGTAAAATAAGGGTACTCAACACTGTCAAGAGATTTATATTTCCAGAGTTATTACAGATTAATCCCATTTTTTTTTTTAAATTTGCAGTGCCCTCTAGCGGTCAAATTCTAATTAGTTTTTCTGTTAGATTCTAATGGAGAGAAAAGTCAGAGCCATACAGTTCTCCATAGAATGTGATAAAAACTGCCTGTCACTTCCTGTCAGAACTTTCAGGAAGTAAACACAGTAAATTCACTTCATGATTATTTGAACTATTATACATTTTGAATAAAACATCTGACTTCAGCGGGAGTACCCTTATTTTATTTAGCAGGAAAAGCACTATAAAATGTGGGTTTTCATAAAAAAAGTTTATGCTCCTTTAATAAAAGCTGTTACGACATTTCTAAGAACAAAGTGGGGGGGGATGAAAAAAAAAAAAAAAAGCGCCTTCTTAGTGTATACTTAAAGTGGATGCATCACCTATGCACAATATCCCCTAAATAGTTAGGTGACACATCCAATAGCATTAAAACGTTATTTATTTATATTTTTTAAGCTTCCGTTTGGTTTAAATGTAACTTACAAAAGAATCTGCTGCAGCCACTTCCGGGTGACTGCAGTTCTCCATGGTTACAGAGCTCTGCCTCTGCTCCCCTCCCTCCTCCGATGACAGAGGTGACTCTCAGTAAACTGGAGCGGTCTCATTGGCAGATATCGATATCCGTTATCTGAGGAAGGAGAGCTGAGGCAGAGCGTCGGGCTGCAGTCTATACAGAAGTGGCTGCAACCCAGGCTTTTATAAGTTACATATAAACCAAACAGAAGCTTAAAATAAAATAATAATAATGTTTAAATGCTACTGGATGTGTCACCTAACTATTTAGAGGATGTGTATAGGTGATACATCCACTTTAAGAACTTAGTAAACTTGACACCCTGTATAATTCAATATACCGCTTTAGCCTCCAATGTAATTACAGTACTCATAGCTGTGATATGTTAAAAGAACTAAATTGGTTAACACTCAAATCTAGACGTGCCCTTCACCTTTCTTGCTTAGTACACAACCACTTCTCTGGAAAACTACCACACTACCTGAGCAGTTTGCTTACTCCTGCTCTCCATACTAAGTATAACCTCCTGCTCCGCCGCAAACAACTCGCTACGTATACCACAATACAAGAAAGAAGCAGGAAGATCTGCCTTCTCCTTCAGAGCGCCAAAGGCCTGGAACAATCTGAAATAATCAAATATGCTCCCAGTCTAAAATCCTTAAAAGTAAATGCTTCTCTATATCTAAAAACAGAATGTAACTGTTTATAATTTAAAAATCTCCATATGTATGTATATTTAATAACATGTAATATATGTTTCTCAATTTGTGTAAATATGCAACCCTCTACTGAAAACTGTTCAGGACATACTTGAAAACGAGAGAAATCTCAATGTATTCTTCCTGGTAAAACATTTTCTAAATAAATAAAAATAAATAAAACGGTCGCTAAAATTCACAATGCCTGGTCACATTTATAAAGAAGTAAAAATCACATTTATAAATAGGTCTGAGAATACTCAGAGAAAATTCGCTCCTGTGAATATATTTTCGCACACACATAGTTGTCACTATAAACTTCCATTAAGAACAGTTTATATGTGACGTTAAGATTTAATCCCTAAAACTGCCTTTAATTTTGGTGCAATTAGTGAATTTCTTTATAAATACGTTGGGATACAATTCTTATTTGGCCAAGACCATTTTTACCCCATTTTTCAAAAAACTCAGCTAACTAGAGGTAGCTTACTCCCCCTAAGTGCTCTTTATTCAGGTATACAGCTAAGTGAAAAAACTCACACAGTTCAGACAGTTGAAGAGCAGTATACCCACAGAAGAGCGGGTTCGAGGGCCTACATGGACGTTTACTGGCTAATGTTTTCATCACCTATTATCTTATAGATACTGCATTTTTTTATACACCAGCACCCCCATCTGTTCTTCTCTTTGTTTTGCTCCAGAATTGCTTCTCTTATTTTCTGCATATTGCCCTAAATGTGTCAGAATGTACATTCCATGTCCCTGTTACCTGAGGCATTTCAAGTGCTTTCATGATGGCGGAAAATGCATAAAAGTCTCCTAAATCCTTCAGTTCTAGCGCCAGTTGGATGATCTTGTTCAGTGTTGCAACTCGCTCTTCAAGGTTCCCTGTGCAGCCCAGAATATCTACTGCAATGCCAATAGCCATGGTGGTGTGCCTACAACAAACAACAGAGTAGATTTTCAGCTAGGTCATGCTAGGTTAGTAACACTGTACCTTTGATCGATGACAACATATTTTGGCACTTGGTCCACCAAGTGACCTGGTGCCTCTTTGTAGAAAGTCATCCCTACTTGAGAATGTTACCATGAAACAGACTACCCATAAGAGCAGCAGACTTCTAAAAGCAGGGAAGGGCAACCTCCAGCCAACTACATCTCCCATCATACTCTGCTTACTCTGACAAATCCTAGAACATGGGCAGCCAACCCTGGGCCTCAAGAGCTACCAACAGTACATGTTTTTAGGATATCTATATAGAGTACAGATGGGCCAATTAAAATAACAGAGTCACTAATTGAGTCACATGTACTAAGGCAAGGAATATAAAAATAATATATATGTACTGTTTAAAGGGATAGTAATACTTCATTTTATCTTTATTTTATTTTGTAGGCATTAAAAAAACATGGACGATAGAAGTCTTATCTCTCAAACCTTTATGGTTTGAGAGATATTCACAAGCAAAGTTTCCCACTCCCGCCCCTTTTACCTAGTGTAAGCCATCTCTTCTCAGATGTGGAATGCAGTCCATAGACCAGACAGATAACAGCAGGGGACAATTTTTCATATGAGAACAATGAAAGCCCTGCCCCCTTAACAAGTTTTTCCCTTAAGTGAAGATTGTCCCTCTCTGCAACCTACCTGGGCACATCCCTCCTGCTCTGGCTGAGCAGTGTTATATCAGTAAAAGGGGCGGGAGGGGGACACTTTGTCATTGAATTACTCTTGTACTACAACTCTGACAGAATTGAAATAACACTCTCCAAAGTCCAAATACTATGATGATTAATTAGAGCTGCTTTTATTATGAATCATTACTATCCATTTAACTCTTGAGGACCAGATTTGGCTACCCCTGGCCTACAACTCCCATAATCCCCAACAACAGGTGGCCCAAAGACTACATCTGCAAAAGTAGTAATAGGAAAACTGGGGGGGGGGGTTGTTATTTTTAATGTAGGTACTTTAAAAGATATTCTATCTTCAAGCTTTGCTGGACAGCATAACGTAGCACGCTGAATCACCAGCACAGCTCTATCTGACTGCCTAATTCTCCTCCCACCCAGCTGCCCCAGGGAGCGCGTTCACGCTTCCCTTCAGGGGGCTGTGAATGGCTTCTATCATTATATCAACCTCCGGTTAGCATTATACTGAAATTGTGACCTCAGTATAACAGGAGCTTGATATAACAATAAAAGCCATTCACACCACACAGAAGGGAAGTGTGAATGCGGTCCCTGGGGCAGCTAGGAGGAGAGATGTGCTTTGCACATTATGCTGAAGTGCACAGCACAGAAAATAGAATCTCTTTTAAAGTACTTACATTAAAAAAAAAAAAAAAAAAAAAAAAGCTTTCCTATTACTACTTTATTAACAAAAGCTATGGTAAACATTTTTATATGGTAATACATCCCCTTTAAGAGGCGATTTATTTTTTATTTTCACTTATTTTACATACTGACTTTAAAGGGCTAATAATACTTAAAATGTTTAAAAAAAAAAAAAAAAAATGTTGTAGGGTTTATACCCCTGAGTAAAACAAGGGTACTCTACTCCCACTGCTCAAAAGCTCAGACTTTTATTTTTAGGAGCAATATTACAGTGGCCTAAAATTGTACAGTGGCGCTGTTGCTATACCATCCTATGGACAGCTCTAGTCAGTTGACCATTAATTTCCATAGGATGATTTAGCAACAGCGCCACTGTACAATTTTAGGCCACTACGATACTGCACCAAAAAATTCAAGTTTAAACTGTAATAACTTTTGAATAACACACCTCTCCTCAGAGGGAGTTACCCTTGTTTTACTCAAATGGATAAACACTACAACATATACATTTGTTTTTACATTTTAAGTATTACTATTCCTTTAATTGAAAATTCATTAAGTTTTTTGTTCTTCAGTGATTAGCAACCTGTAGCTGTAGACTAGAGAGATTTGTGTAAGGATCATGTGAGTGCACTAGCTGCTCTGCTGAGTAGAAAGTGCCACACATGCAGCCTTGTATATAACGATACAATGGTGTAATTCTGGGACAAACAATATACCACATGGGGGAAAGTACAAAATTCCCAGCTAGAGGGTTTAAAGGCCACATTTAAATAATTGGGAAGGTTTGTTTGTTCCCCTTTGAGTAGATGGTTTGCTTTTATAATTCAGGCCTTCAGCACTTCTAATCTTCTGCATACATCTGAGAACGAAGGCCTGAATTCCATACCATCACAATGGAAATTTGGCTGGGAAGAGTAGGAAAAAGTGGATTCTTAGCTTTTCTTTTCCCCCGACCTCTGCCAACCCATTGGAGTCTGTGTGCATACAAACAAATACCAAAACGGAGTTGTAAACTGCGATTCTGATACTATGTTGTAACAGGATGGCCTTTGTATGTCACCCTTTTTCAGCTGCATAGGCCGTCCCAAGCTTCAGAGCTTTGAGCTACAGAGCCTGGGGAAAAGGCCTATTTGGCATCAAAAGGCCAAGACCACCACAGTCTCCCAGTATCTGCACTCAGGCAAAAGTTACTTCCTTAACCACTCTGATGCCATGCCGCTTACAACACATTGTAGTGCAATGTACTGTAAACTGCCTGGCATCTGATGGTTAACTGGCCCAAATATACATACACTACCATAATACTCCCCATAAGCATAACAGATCCCACCATTAACCCCTCCATTACTGGACTGGATAGGAATGCTTTGCAATCAATACCCCATATTGAATCATACACTGGCAAATAAAAAAAAATTGACATGGGGTCTGGAACCCCCACATCAATCAGAAAAAATGCCCAAAGAAGGGGGTCCGAGACCTTTTAACTCTCACGCCATATGGTGTGTCTGTGTGTGTGTCTGTGTGACAAACATATGCTCACCTTGATGACAGAGGTCCAGTGGTGTCAGCGACATTAGTAAGATACAAAATAAAACCTGCTACCGTACTCACCAACATTAAATAAATACATATATACTTGGGCTCGCTGGTGATTGGACCCAATATTTTTTTTCCCATTTGTTAACCCCTCCATTGCCAGTGCGGCTAGTTGTATTTGCAATGCCAGAGGAGTTAATCATGTTTTTCGAAAGGGGATTGAGTGTGGTGGGGTAAAATCTTCAGGGTTACCCATTTATGTGCATCTGGTTGTTGGGGGTTGCTGGTGGTTAACCCCTTCATTGTAGAAGAGATTGCTGAAGTCTGGAAATGGAGAGTTAACTTCGGGTGGCGGGGATGTGGGAAGGGTACATGGTGGATCTTTCCCCTGCCTGATCCAGCAATTTTTCCTTGGGCTTCCTAGCCTCACTTTTGGAGTGGTTTTTAGCTCTACAGAAAGATTCAAAAGGGCATTTTTCACCTCCAAAAACACAAAAAGTTGGCAATCCAATTCTGTCAGAATGTGACTGCAGAACTGAACAGCTGGAAATAGCAGTAGAATCTGAAAACAGCTATTCAGCAAATATTTCTGGAACCTTGGCCTGAAATAGCAGATATAATACAAGTATGTAGAATTAGGCAAAACAAATATATACTGGGTGGGTGGGAAGCTGGGAGATGTAGTCCCCACCTGCTGGATGTCCAAATATTAACTACCCCTGTCGTAAGGCTATTCCTCTGGAGTAAAATAATCATACTGCCAATTAAGTGTGAATCAAACCAAAACTTGTGTCCTGGTCACCAGATGGCGCTGTTATGGATTATACAGAAGTCATGGATGACCAAAAGCTCTTTGTAGTCAGCAACAGAAAACAAATTGCAATTTTGTTGTTTAGGCACCAGGTTTTAACAGTAATAGCTTTTGAATTAAGCAGCTTCCAGCAGTGGGAGATCCCTCTAGCATCCAAGGGGTTAAAGATTTCAGTAGGTGCTCTAAAATCTAAAGTTGGAGCCATTTTAATCTGGTTCGTAAAATAAAATAATAATGTACCCCTTCTGGCACTCAAAGGGTTAAAATAAGAATAATCTTCTTGACTGCTAGAATGTGTTTCACACCAGTCTGGCACTCAGAGGGGTTAAACTTGGTGACTGCTGTACCTGTTGCTATGAGGAAAGGCAAGTTACATATTGTGCAGAGGATGTTTACCTTTCCATTAAGTCCAAGCGCAGTTGGTGTCCATAAGGTAGAATGACTAGTTCCAGACCAGAGCTGACTCCCATAATCCTCTCCACCTCTGGGGAGACGTTGAGTATCCTAGCAACCTGCAAGGGTCACACGTATATGTTCAGGAAGTAGTTTATTGACTTAGTGATTAAGGCTTTTTTTTTTTTTTTTTTTTTTTTTTAAATCAGTACAGATAATTTTAGAAAATCTGCTTGGTCTTTCTTGTGTACTAATACAGTAGAATAGGAAATTGCAACCACCCTTGAAAATACAGTAAATATATGCTCATCCTATACAGTAATTCGTTAAGAATGTTTGTCAGAAGCCATCATGCACAGTAGAGACAGCTGCACGCTGCAGTCATGCACAGTACAGACTGCCCGTGTCGCGGCTGATACTGAGCAGGGAACTCCGAATTCAGACCGGAGTCCTCTCTGTGCACCTTCCTGGGACCGTTGGTCCCAGGAAGGTGCGTAGAGATAACTCTGGTCTGAATTAGGAGCGCTCCGTATCAGCCACGGTGCAGGCAGTCTCTACTGCACATGACTGCAGCGGTGGCACTGTGGGCCGTGTAAACGGCCTTTTCAACTAGTTTCTTATAATACAGTTTTACAGTTTGTTAATATTTTGGCATTAAGTCTTATAAGGTATTAATTGGAAATTGTTTACAATTCGCTCTTTCAAATGTCAGATTTTGTGCAGTCATTGTCCATTTGTCAATGACTGAGTGAGGCCCAGTCTCCTTTAACCCCCCTGCTTCTTTGCATTGTAGCCTTGCCCTTTACCATCTCATTACCACACATTTTGGGCCATCATCTTTTCAGCACAGCCCAGTCCAGTACATCCAATGTCATCTACGCTCCATCAAAAAATAAAGTAAGCAAGAGCCACTCAGTGCAGAATATCATAATATGATCCTTACAGCCATCAAAAATGGCTGCCTAATTGGCTTCTACAAGAAAAAGTAATTCTATCACTGACAAGTAGGAAAGGGACTGGTAAGAACACATAGTGTTTATGGCAGGGGCACACAATAGACTTGAACGGAGATGTTATGTAGCTCTTTTTAAGATTTCCTTTTACTTATCTGCAATGTTTGTGTTCCCCTGGCAATTTTTCTGTCAGGGTGCTGTGACTGCTTTCCCATGTTGGCATCATATGACTGACTGGATGCCCATGTGGGTTGGCCAATCATTGGAGGTTGTGATGAGCACTGCACCCCTCCAAGGTTACTTTACAATGTCACTTGTGTGAATGATCTAAAAGGAGGCCCATAAATCCGCAGTGTAGGCTTTGCATGCATTCCTCCCAAGTGTCCCTCTTTAGGAGGGACAGTCCCTCTGAGACCAAGCTGATGTCCATTTTTTTTTTTTTTTTTTTTTTTAAGGAGATCAGACTGCGTGGTGTGTATTTAAATCTATGACTCTGCTCTGCAGCAATAAAACTCATATTAAAGTTCAGTATATATGGTTATAAAATAGTCTGTGTAAATAAAACACTTTACATGATTTATAGCAGGATCAGTTACCGAAAAAGGTGACAACAGGTCATGAACTAACAAATATTCTTGGTAATGTTCCACCCACCAGCCGCTCCCCCCAGCGACACCACCTAAAACAAAAGTTTCCCTCTTCGGCCCTTTGAAATGGTGGGAGGTAGGAGTATGCTGCAACTTTTGCATTACAAACTAAAAGAAGGGAAGCTGCAACATGCTGAGTTCAAGTTAGGTGGCAGTTGGCAGTGTCAGATTGATTGGGAAAGTAGGTTATATTCTGCATGGTTGAAATTGTGCAGATATTATGACAGCACTGATATCACCCATTACAGTTTTCCCTTTAAAAAGTAAATTAACAGTTATACTTTCATTAATGTTTCTGTTAATATACATCTATAACCAGGGAGTTCCAACCACATTCTACCCTGGCATTAGCACAATTTACTCAAAATGTCCTCCAAGCTGCTTCATGCCTGAAAGCCTCTTAGTTATTAAGATTTCAGATAACCACCTTTAATTGGCTAGAATACCAGCAGTTTTCTTTATAGGCCATTTTAAAAATTCCAAACGTAGATCACAGCTGAAATTTGTGCTTAAAAGACCATGGCATTCCTGCTCGGTATAACTTTACAAACTCTGTGCGTGTTCCCCAAACCTAAATGGATAAAAGCCATAAAAACAGATACCGCTCTGACGAATTCAATCAACAAGAAATTAAATCAGGAATATATGGTTTTTACTGCGCGAGTACACATCATAATAGAACATTCTGCAGAGAGTCTATAGATAAACTGATAATGCAGATTCTACTGCAGACAAGTTTCAGCATACGAGACTTACACTGTGGTTTATGGATTCTAGCTGGTAGGATTATAACCACACTTCAGAGCGTGTGCTCATATATGATCATATGGGAAATAAAGATCATCACTGACTGTTGCAGGGATAGGAAACTTGAAGCCCTCCAGCTGCTGACACACTGGCCAGGAAGCATGACCGTTGTATTCCGGTAGTAGTTGAAGGTCCTCATGTTGTCCAACACTGGACTACTGGCATACTTTTAACCCCTTGGATACAAAAGTGGTTTCCAAGACACTGTGAAGCAATACGTTGGAGACCTCTTTAGAAGCAAAGAGCTTAAATAGAGATTAAAAAAAAAAATGAAATTACTGAATGAGCATATTTACAAATTTGCAGCTAACCAAGTAAAATGGAACATAAAGGGCCGAGATATGGGGTGTGGAAGAGCCCCTTCCATGTTCATAGAAGGGGATTTTTGTGTATTGATGGATAGCTCCTATAATTTAAGTCCATGTGGAACACAGGAACCATGGGGTAAAGGCTTTATGGAGGTGGAGACTCCCTGCTTACTCTGCTTTACCCCCAACAGACATACTCTGGTACTGGTACTCTATCCTGACTTTCATCAATACCCAGGTAATCAGAGGGAATGAATGAAACATACTACAGAGGAAACTGCCACGGAATGGCAATTGCATCCACAGCAAGAGTCCTGGGACATGGAAACTGACAGGGGAACCTTGCTATTCAACGGAGTGGCCATTAGAAGACCCCATGAGAAGATTATGGGAGTTGATTACCATCTGAGTTCAGCTGAGAAAATACACCATGACATCACTTACTCCTGGAATGTGAATGGCACGGAAGCTTCTGCTCAAGCAAGAACCAACAGACATTTTGACCAGGAGGCTGCACTCCTGGTCCCATCTTGGCAGCTGATATAGGCCACCTCTGTTGCATTCTCAGAGGGAATCTGCATTGTAAAACCCAGCAGAGCAAAATGAATTGTCCAGTGAAAGTCGGTAGGCAGAAGACTCTCTCTTGGGCCAAAGCCCTGAGTCGTCTGAAGGTGGCACACCAGCTTGTCAGACTGGCATCCATCATGACTATCACCCAATTCAGTATGACTAATGGCTGCCCCAATAGACAGATGGGATATTTAAAGCCACCAGTGAAGATCTGCCTTTTTCTGGTTCGGAGAAAGACATGACACAAGACAGATGACACTGCTACTTAGAAAAGGGAACCACTTCCAAGGCAGAAACCAGAAGCCCTAACAACTTAATGCACTCCCTCACCATTCCAGATGGGCGAAGTAAAGCCTGGGACACCTGCCAAGGCAACAATTTATTTTTGTCCTCTGGCAGAAAGACCCATCCCCGAAGTGTCGGAATCTTGTGCAAAGAAAGAGAAGTACCTTGGACTGAACCACAGAGGATTTTTTTTGAAACCGAGTACCCAACTGGGTTGTTCCAGAATGGCCACCCAAGTCTGAATCTGAAGGAGCAAAGCCACACTGCGAGGAACACTGGACATGAATGAGAGACATACAGGAAGGGATTTTAAATCTATACAATACCCTTCCATGATCACCTCAAAACCCACTAGAGTCTGCCATGGAGAAAGTCCACGCATTGTGAAAGTGCAGATTATCTCAGATTACCCGAGGCTGACCAGACACTTGCGAATCATCCAGAGTAGACTTGTTAGCTGGGTGATTTTAGGCAGGAAACAAAAACCCAGTGTCTTCGGTAATGCTTGGGCATATCATGAGGTTAGAGTGCACTCTTAACCCCAGTAGCATAGCTAATAATCTTGTACAATTCTGAGGCAAACAACTGCCTGTCCACAAATTGAAGAGAGACCAGGGACTTCTTTGAAGACTAGTCTGGCCACTATATTTTTAGCCAAAGTGTTCTACACACAGCAAACAGAGTACTAAAGCCTTCCTAGTAAGCCTAGCAAAATCAAAAGCCACATCAGTAAGATCCACATCAGCCTCACGGACCTTGGGAACAGCCAGAATATCGTCCCCCTCAGGTAAATCCACAGCCTTCAGACAGTCATGGCCCCAGACACCCAAGCATCCACAAACGTGGGAAGTAGAGCAGCACAAGAACCCGTGAAACTCATCATAAGAAAAGCATCCAGATCCTTATCTGCCTGATCCTTAAGTGCCAGAGCGCCTGCAAGTTGCAGTTCTTCAAGCTTAGATACTAGAGGGTCCATTGCTTGCTAACCCACTGCAGTAGGGCATCAGGAGATGAATAAAAGAGAACGTTGTCTCGGAATAAATGATCTCTTAATAGGCAATTCACTTCCTGCAGAACCATTTGGTTGTAGGACTGATGGGGAGAGCAACACAGCTTTCCTCTAGTGACATTCAAAAATATCTGGGGAAAGAATTCAAGTCAAAGGCTTCAGAGCCCCTAATAGGGAAAACCATTGATGCCCTGGAGGTCTAAGACTTGCCCATATCTCCCCACAAGCTCAGACACAGTCAGAAGATCCCAAATAAAAGAATGCAGAGCAGAAATAAAAAAGAAAATACTTATCTGCCTGTAAGGGGTTAAAGCCATAACGTCAGAAGGGAGATATCATGTAGATAGGAACTCCCTTCTCTCTTCCCTGGGGCATGTCAAAAAAAAAAAATAAGATGAGACTCTCTAGTCATAGTACTAGTTTGCTGCCTTGGAGGCAGGAGAACCCCACCCCTGTGCATGCTCTGTGGTAGTACAAGATGGTTGCAGGACACAGACACATCCGCAACAGAGGACCCATCACTAGATACCCAGGCACAGTAAGTAATTTAACTGTGTGTGCCAGAGGGGCATGCAAGGCATTGTGAAGCCCCTCAAGTGCCATTATCACTTCACACCACTCACGGACTAAAAGGTATGGCGTCTCCCAAGATGTCACCCACAATCAAGGGGTTAAACAAACTGGACAGTACAGAGGAACATAAACCTGTAAGTGAACTTCCCAAATATATATATATATGGTTTGCTGAGGGGGAATGCAGGCTGCACTGGCCAATTGCACAACTTACAGGTAGGTGTGGCCAGCCTGGCTGGAGTTCTGCTTCAAATATGGCAAATATTGCTTCATGTTTGTTAGTAAAAAGGGTGTCCAATGCACTGCAAAGGAGCAAAGAAATGAAAGGGCTGTCTCAACTATATGACTGTTTTCCATCCCCTCCTAACACACAACTGTTATTGGATAAACTATTCTCACTTTTCAATACCTCAAATTCCCTGCAGGATGCTGTGCTTTAGTATCAGAGAGGATAATTTAATAAGAACTGGGGAAATCCTGGAGCAAACCAACTGCAGCACAGGAAACAAATAAAAATTTCCCACTGACTGAAATGGGTCTTTAACCCCTTGAATGCTAGAAAGGTCTTCAGAATTCAAGGTGATAAAAACAACGGAAATTGTTATTTGTGCTGTGTGGGGCTCCAGTTCTTTTTCAACCAGTCTTTGAGTCTTTACTCACAGCAGCCAGCAGGGGGCAACACACACACACATATAAGTATATGCTGATCTAAGCAGGGAAGGTTCAGCACCAAAGTATTGGATGCATAATATAGTTGATTGAGCTATTCAGGTAAAGAAATGTAAGTTAACTAAACGTACTAACACGGTTTCTTGGGGAAATTATTGTAATATTACACTATCACATTTGTAATATTTTCCTTGTCCTACTCAAGTACCTTACATATTCATATTCTGGGCCAGCTGACAGGTGGGAATTAATTTACAATAAACGATCAGCTACTTCCTTATACTCCTCACTTCCTGCTGTCATTTACAATACAGCCTCCTTAACAGGAAGTGCCAACCATATAAAGACAAATGAGATGTACACCACTAGTGCTTAAATGGTTAACTTCAACTATCCTAAAATTTTTCAAGGCATGGAAACTTTTACATTTATACTGGCAATGTGAAGTTATAGTTTAGCATAAAATAAAAACATCACTCGTTTATGTCCCTTTATAACCCCTTGCCTCTAGAGACATTCTGGGGTGAAGCAATTAATTGGAGGCTTTTCTAGAATCCAAGGGGCTAAAACATAAATATAATGTTTTAAGAATACCGAATGTCATTTTATCACACACTAAGCAGTGATGGGTCCAGAGGCATTCTGGCCATCTGTCTGCATAACTCGGGGACAGGTAATCTGCACTTGACCATCTTTTACTGGACAACTCTTCATAACATCTTCAGCCAGCCAACATCTAGCTGAGGATGATGGGATTATAGTCCAAAAACAGCAAAGGAACTACAGTCTGCCTCCCCTTGTTTAAATACAGTGTATTGGCAACAATTTAGATGAAACTATTTAAAGCAATACTTTTTGCTTGGTCAGGGTACCAAGTATTACTACACCAGTTAGCCATTTTTGTTTTTTAAATCAACATAGAGCAATGTAAGGCTGCCATTACCTCGCAGTCCATTCTGAGAATGTGTTTAGCAATAGTCCTTGGGTCATTATTGGTGAATAGTTCTTTAGCCCTTCTCAGCAGGACTGTTTCCAGAGGTCTGTTCTCTGGAGTGAGTAGAACGGATTCAAAGTTATTTGGAGTAAAGGATGAAACAGTCTCATACACTGGCTTAATAAACTCCCTGTCCTCTAACTGGTTACCCAGCTCTGTTGTGGAACACTGAGACACACTGTCCTCTAATGCAGGGCAGCTGAGTTCTGAGTTACTGAAAGATAAGGTCTCCTCATCATCTGTTCTTTGAGCTTCCAGATAACTGCTGTGTAAAGAGTGAGAGTCTAACCAGCTGCAGTCCTCTGGAGGGGTGGGGTGAAGTTCACAATAGTTGGCCTCTGAACTCTGCCAGACTGTAGGAGATGGAGGTTGCTTCATGTAAGGTGCCTTGCTGGGCTTTGGGGGAGGCTTAGGGCACAGCTGGCTATCTGATCTCCTCAATGCTTCTGCGAAATGAGCTTCACTGCTGAGCCTCCTGATTTCTGTTGGACTTAGAGTAGGTTCACTCCCAGTTCTGAAGACCTGGGGTTTGGGTGACAACCTTGCATCTATTCCTGGTGATTGGTGTAGTTGTCGATTGCCTGCAAGAAATGAATTGATAGAGGAGATTAATATACAGGAATAACACTGTTTTAGACTTCTCTGAAGCCCAAATGAGTTTATAAACCTTTGCCCCTAAAATGCTGATAAAAGAATAAACACCAGGCATAAGTGTAGCGTGATGAGCAGATCCTTAAGACTATATAACTAGTTGGCTTTCACAATGAACGGTTTGTAGATCCTCTTTCATACAGAAGTACCAGATCTTATTTGTGTCCCTTGGAGTAATCAATATGGCATAATATTAGAAGATAAGTTTATGTTCACTAGGCTGCAAGCAAGGCTCAATATAGCCAGTTCCCGTGAGCACTAATGCACTTCACTCGACCTTTATGTGGAGCTGTCACATGGATTTCTTTTATTCATTTTCCCAAGTATCCTAAGCCATTTAATACTGGGTTTATTAAACAGGCCTATTATGCAGTCAAATACTGTATGGAACAAACCTTCCAGTTGTAGTAGTTATAGGTTTTTGTTGTTCATTTGTTTTCCATAAATGCATAATAATGAATATACAGTTCAACTGGAACCTACTTTGTGTATGCGGTCAAAAGGACACTTGAGATCCTTAATGCTCTAGTAAAGAACTGACCACAGCAAAGTCACACTCGATCCTCAATAGGGACAGTTCACAACCTGATTCTCAGCGCTTCCTCACAGGCCATGAGTTAATGTTTTCACTGCTTGTATTCTGGTGAGTTAACCAGAGGTTCAATCATTTAATTAACTAATCAGTACGCAAACAGGGAAATCCTAAATACATGGTCTGTCTGGCATCCTTAAGGAAAGGGGTTGAGAACCTCTGACCTGTATGCAAGTAAACACTGCTCCCCAAAGAAGTAAATCCACATTTTTATTAGTACATACTTGTACACGAATTAAAGATAGAACTACAAGGCAAGCTCCTGCCTCATAGCCTCCCTATTTTTAGAGGCATAATCTTGGACTCCTCAACAGTCAAAGCAAAAAAGTGCAATGTTACGTAGCAGGACAGCTTACCTTGCAGTTCTCGGTTTAATTTGTGTACAAGTCCATCCTAATAAAACAAGCTAACTTTAGTTTCTCAGAGCCAGTGTTTACATATCCATGATAGAGGAATGAACGTGGCTTTCCTGTGATCAGTTACACATTGGAGCAAGTAGGTAGTTACACCCTAGAACAAATGTATGGGCAGGTAGACCAGCTATGCCTTAGAACAAAACACCATCACATTAATAGTTACATCTTCGAGACGAATTGTATGTAAGTACCATACTTGAATCTTGGAAAAACACAATTAGCAGGTGGTTATTACCAGATATTGATAAATGTATGTAATTAGGCCTACTATCAAACATACCTAATGGCAGGTAGCTTTCTGACTGATGAGCCTTCAAAGGATGTCTCTTCTCTCTCATGATATCCAAGCAAGCTGGTTGGCTGCCACTTTTTTCTTTGTTTCTGTTGGGAAAAATAATATTTAAACTATATGGAATGTGCTCAGAGGAAGGGAAATATAAAATGTAATGAGAGATTAGAATAATCTGAAGTGACATTATAACACAATAAATAAGATGTCCAATAAGAGCTCTGCGAGAAAAGCATGCAAGACCCTTTAATCATATTGGAGACTACATAACTTCTGAAGCAAACCTCTGAAGACCAGAGGTGTGTATAAAAACCCCCCCACAGATAAGCACAACACAATCTAAAAGTGGGAGTTTTCTATAATGAAAAATCCATCACCGCTGGCACCCTTATTGTCTTTTTTCTCAAATGGAATAGAGGCTTAAAATGGACCTTTGTAATAGAAGCAAATACTGGTGGGTCTCTGCTATCCAATGACCCAAAGTGTCATATATATCAGGTGATCACCAATGTACTTCAGAGAGGAGGAAACAGTAGAAAGATGTGTGTGTATACATAACAAGATCTAAGGTAATCGATCAGAGGCTAAAACAGCCTCTCTTATTGATAGCATAAATACTTATCAACTTTTGATACTGAACTTGACCCTATGAGTGCCAAAGCGGTATGCAACGCATCTGGCACTCAAAGGGTTAAGATTGTCAACACAGCGAAAAGGGACTGAAGGATTCCCAGATGTAGGCATTGTTGGTGTGGTCATAGCCATCTGAATGTCTTTGCACTAGATTATATGCCCCTTTACATATTATTATTTCACTTCTTGGATGCTATAGAGAGCTCCAATGCATAGCAAAGCAATGTGCTGGCAATCTCTAGCAACCAAGTGGTGAAAGTGTTTTGTTTTTTATCTTTTTTGAATCTTTGCTTGTTATAGGCCAAGTATACTCACTGTGTCAGGAAATGGTGGATTGTACAGGAGTAGTGTGTCATGTGAGTATTGGGGGTGCAACCACAGAAAGAGCTAAGGGGTGCCTTGCCTAGGGGCGCCTGGGATGTAAATTTGGCCCTGGCTGCATTGTACACAGGATATAAGGCAATGCACAAGACTAAGCTAGGTGACAACTAGCTAGCGAAGGATAATGGGCATTGTAATCCAACATCAACAGGAAGTTTGCAGTTTGACCTCTCCTACTCTAAATTCAATACATTAGTCATCTGCCATGCAAGCTTATTGTTTTGGTGGTTAAATATGCACATCTTTGATGCAACTCGTTGTGCTTTTTCCAGTTCAATAGTGTATCTTTTGTGGCCTGGTGCCCAACACTGTACTATATTTTAGATGAGGTCTTACCAAGGATTTACAGCGGGGCACAATACCAATAGATTTCTATTTGTTTGCCTTTTAGAGCCCTACTGGCAGACAATACAGTCAGTCTTTGATTGGTCTCCAAACAGATTTTATTGACAGGTTCACGATAATGAATTAATCCAGACTTATTTTTGCAGTAGCATTTCTCAGAAACAGAAAAAGATGGCAGCTCTTAGAACAGGAGTCATAAAACTGTGATAACATCACCTCCAATATAAAGTGTATAACACACTACTTTCAGAATCTATTATCTGTATAGATAAGACAGTGCCTGGATTTACATCCCCAGTGCCCTAGGCAAGGCACTCTAGGAGCCCTTAGCTCCACCCATAACCACACTCACAGTCCTTACATGACCCCACCCCCTGTTCCTGTCACAGAATATAACCATTGCTTATAACAAGCAAGCACAAAAAGAAAAAAACTTTAACCCCTTGGTTGCTATGGAGATCTCAAACGCATTGCTTAGCAATGTGTTGAAGATTTCTATAGCACCAAAGAGGTTAAATAATATCCTGCAAAGGCATATAAAACTGATGCAGAGACATTGAGATTGAACTGGCCACATCCACTATTCAGAATGTGGGTGTGGTCAGCACAGCTGACAAACCCCTTGAAATTTGACACTCTAAACATTTGCCTACTTTGCCTATTGTCTAAAGTCTGGCCTTTGGTAAAGATGTTGTGTCCCTAATCTCCAGGCGTCATATAGGGAAAGAAAGATACCACATATATCATAGTTGGCCTGGTGGTCAGATGTCAGTCTGGGTAATAAAGCTGTATTTAATTGGCCCAGTTTCATCACCACAGCAAGATGGCAGAAGTCATGGTTGTATCACTGTCAACCACGTTTATTCATAGACTTATGAGTAAGCACAGCGGACATGCAAAGCATCTTAGACTCTTGCTTTCTGTTCTACTCTGGTGATGGGTTTAGGCCAATTTTAAAACCTTTAAGGACAAAAGGGGTGTGCAGCTCATAGCAAAACAATACATTACACACCAGCCTGAGACAACCATGTCAATTATATCTGGAGTGTTGGATCTTTCTTTTCATGTATCTTCTCATTAGCAAACCTGGGGACTCTCTGGGTCTGCGAGGCAACCTTCTGCATCTCTGGTATCCAAAGAGTTAGTTTTATTGAGTTTTGCATATTAAATTGATTATTAAGTATAATCTCTGAATTGAGTCACATACCTCTCTTGCATGCAGATAGATAAAAAGGTTTGCTATAAATATACATTTTTATAAATATGTATATAGATAACACACACCATTAAGGAGTTATTACGGTCAGGTGATGCAGAAACCATGTGCATAAAGGGATCCGTGATGGAAGCGGAAACTGAGAGCACGAAGTTTGCTCATTTTGAAGCATCTGCATGGAATACGAGACCAGACCACACAATTCTGAGAACATCTGTGGTAATAGCAGGTTTTGTTGACCTGTTCTTTAGCTTTTCAAACAATACATTGAGCATAATTGTTAGTTCCCAGCTGAATCAGTCTATGGATGAATGAACCTCTATATACTGTGAACACTAACCTTAGAAGGTTGCCCCTGATAAGGCTCTGTTCTGGAGATGGCCCATGTCCCATGTTTAGACTCAGCCGTTTAGGAGTCTCTGCCTTTCCTTCTAAGCTGCTCAGTTCCAGGCGCCTGACGGGAGAGGTCCCATACTTCTCCTCTATGCACCTCAACGGGACAGTCCTGTTAATTGGCTGAAATATGATGGCTCCGCTCTGCTGCGACACTGGCTTGCGGTTTCCCACGTAATAACGGACCAATGAAGGGACATTGTCAAAACTCTCGTGTTCGAACTGGTACTGAATCCGGCAGTAGGCCTCATTGAGCCGGATAACTACTTTATTTATTTTGAAATGCTGGGAGAGATTTTTCCACTGACAAGTGAGAACAAAGTTTCCAGGGCTCGACAAAGAATCTCTGATGAGAAAGTCTCCATCTCTCTTCACAAGGCTTTCAGATACCTGATTGAAAAGAAACAAGATTTGGTTTAAATTTTTTCAGGTGCTCTACTTTAACTTTTTGGATGCTGGCAAGTTCTCCAACGCAGACCTCTCTAGCATTCTAGGGGTTAAGCAATGCAAGATACAGACATCTCTAAAATTCTGCAAATTATCAAAGGTGCCCATCATTCTCTTTAACCCTTTGGATCCTAGAAATGTCTCTGCCTCATACATTGGACACATCGCAATGTGTTGTGTCCCCCCGGCACTCAAGGGGTTAAGGGATACTGCTTACTGCATGTATATGTCGCTTAGAACAGCTAGGAAGTGTGAGATCTATAAAGTGTCACATGAGTCTTCTAATCTAAAGCTTGGCTTTCAGACCCCTCCCCTGGCCCATACGCTTTCTGAGCAGACAGGATGCTGGTCTATGGGAGCTTGCACTCTGTGATAATGGGGTTATGCCTGGTTTCATTCAAATGAGGGTGTTTTACATACAACATGGGGCTTGAAGGATGACACTGGAAAACCCCAGTGCACTCTGGTGTCCTCCGGTCTTCTTCTAAACCAGGCTAAGCAACCTTTGGCTATCCAACTATTACAGACCACAACTCCCATCATCCAACAGCTTAGAGAGCCAAAGGTAACCCATGTTGTAAATCTTTTCAGTATAACATATAGTGTGATGAATTTCAATGTTTTTGTATGCCTCCTGTTAGTTTTAACTTCTTGTTAATGGTTATTAATAATACCTAAAAGACTGCCAGATACTTTGAAATTTCTCAAACAATATAAGAGGAACTGGCACAAGTTTATATGCATACTGGAATAGTTTATGTGTGTGTATGTATGTATGTATGTATGTATATCTATATATCTATATTATATATACACACACACACACACACATACACATACATACACATACTCTGACACGCAAAACAACTACAGAGCCAGTATACAGTTACCTATGGGCCTTTTAGTCCCCACTGAGAAAGGCACCAGAGGGATCTAACAAATCGAGAAACTGGAGTAAATCTGGGGCAAAGACTACAAACCTGCACCATAGGAGACCTCTAGCTACAAAATCTATTGATTTAAATGGAATATTATGGTGCAGCTGGTTTGCCCCAGAGTTACTTCAGTCCCCATTAGTACATTAGTCTCAGTTATTCAGATACAATTGAATTACTTGCATGCCTATGTCAATGTAGTATGGTGGGGAAGAATCACCAAGGGATTCATTTCATTTGCAAGGAAAAGTAAACCATATCTATGCACCTCTTTTTAACTGGAATTTTGAGCTGCAAAGAATGAGAGTGTGTTAAACATTCACATATGACACAGAAAAAAGTAATTGATAAAAAGAAGAATTTCAGCTCTAAACAGAAGGCACTGACCAAATTAGAAAAGGTAATTTGAAGCCAGTGTCTAACAAAGATTTTTGGTTGGTCACCCCCACAAAATGACAAAGCAGCTAACGTACTTAGCATGTGAGGTAAAATTACATCCCATTACTAACCCTAAGCCTTTGTATACAAAGTGAGAAACGAGCTGTTCCCTTTCATTGGTAAATGTGTTAGAAATACCATAAATACGTGTTTCCCAGACAGACTTTTGTGGAACTTCATGGATCCATGAAGTAGTGCAAGATATTCCCCAGAACAGGGGAACAAGGCTGTGTGTATGACAATGTATGTGTGGCTTTGTGACTACCAGTGTACAAGGGAACAAGGATGGAGTGACAGTGTATATGCGTTCGTGACTACCAGTGGTACAAAGCTGGAGTGGCAATGTATATGTGGTTTTTTGAGTGCCAACAGAACAAGGCTGGAGTGGAGATGTTGGTTAAGAATAGACTGAGCAGTGGAGTAATCCATTTACAAGGCCCCCATAGGTTTGCCCTAGAATAACTAGTCTTTTGCCTTAAAAATGCAGTGGATGGAACAGCCTCCCCATTTTATTCTGACAAAGAAATTAGCACTCACAGTCCTGGCAACAAAATGCTAACGAGCCTTTGCATGCCAGGTGATTTATTCTAACACAGGTCGCTGACCACTGCACTAGAGACTCTTCTAGCATCCAGAGGGTTAAATGTAGGTCTGGTGGAGGTGTGGTTAGAGGAAAAATATGAACACACATACTTAGTGGTTGAAAGCCTGTAGCCATAATACATACTGCCATGCAGATTCTTCTTAACCTTCAGTCCACAGCACTCACCCCTCTGGCACTCAAATGCTCAAACTAATACATTCTTAATATATACTATGCTGTATTGCACAAGGTGGGCAACCTGTTCGTCTATACTTCATCCTCAACCAGGAAATAGCTGGTTGAGGACTATGGATGATGTAATCCAGCAACAACTGAAAAAATCCTACATTTTTCACCCAGGATAACACGTTGTCTCCTTACCACAGGCTGTGCGCTGCTTCCTTGCCCTCCGTATTGCGGCCTGATATGGCCAACTCTCTGCATTCACCAAGGCCCAGAGCAGAACCAATGCTTACTTGTGGGACAAAGCTGGAGTGACAGTGTACATGTGGTTTTGTGACTACTAATACAATTGGGTGATGGAAGAAGGCTAGAGTGAGTGTGCACATGGTTTTCTGACAACTATTGGAAAAAGGCTAGAGTGACAGTTTACATGTGGTTTTGTGACCACCAGTACAAGTGGGCAGTGGGACAAAGCTGGAGTGGCATGTGGTTTTGTGACCACCAGTACAAGTGGGCAGTGGGACAAAGCTGGAGTGGCAGCGTACACGTGGTTTTGTGACCATCAGTACAAGTGGGCAGTGGGACAAAGCTGGAGTGACAGTTTACATGTGGTTTTGTGACTACCAGTACAAGTGGGCAGTGGGACAAAGCTGGAGTGACAGCGTACACATGGTGTTGTGACCACCAGTACAAGTGGGCAGTGGGACAAAGCTGGAGTGACAGCGTACACATGGTGTTGTGACCACCAGTACAAGTGGGCAGTGGGACAAAGCTGGAGTGGCATGTGGTTTTGTGACCACCAGTACAAGTGGGCAGTGGGACAAAGCTGGAGTGGCAGCGTACACGTGGTTTTGTGACCATCAGTACAAGTGGGCAGTGGGACAAAGCTGGAGTGACAGTTTACATGTGGTTTTGTGACCAACAGTACAAGTGGGCAGTGGGACAAAGCTGGAGTGGCAGCGTACACTTGGTTTTGTGACCATCAGTACAAGTGGGCAGTGGGACAAAGCTGGAGTGACAGTTTACATGTGGTTTTGTGACCACCAGTACAAGTGGGCAGTGGGACAAAGCTGGAGTGACAGCGTACACATGGTGTTGTGACCACCAGTACAAGTGGGCAGTGGGACAAAGCTGGAGCGACAGCGTACACATGGTGTTGTGACCACCAGTACAAGTGGGCAGTGGGACAAAGCTGGAGTGGCATGTGGTTTTGTGACCACCAGTACAAGTGGGCAGTGGGACAAAGCTGGAGTGGCAGCGTACACGTGGTTTTGTGACCATCAGTACAAGTGGGCAGTGGGACAAAGCTGGAGTGACAGTTTACATGTGGTTTTGTGACCACCAGTACAAGTGGGCAGTGGGACAAAGCTGGAGTGACATGTGGTTTTGTGACCACCAGTACAAGTGGGCAGTGGGACAAAGCTGGAGTGACAGCGTACACTTGGTTTTGTGACCATCAGTACAAGTGGGCAGTGGGACAAAGCTGGAGTGGCAGCGTACACTTGGTTTTGTGACCATCAGTACAAGTGGGCAGTGGGACAAAGCTGGAGTGGCATGTGGTTTTGTGACCACCAGTACAAGTGGGCAGTGGGACAAAGCTGGAGTGACAGTTTACATGTGGTTTTGTGACCACCAGTACAAGTGGGCAGTGGGACAAAGCTGGAGTGGCAGCGTACACATGGTGTTGTGACCACCAGTACAAGTGGGCAGTGGGACAAAGCTGGAGTGACAGCGTACACATGGTGTTGTGACCACCAGTACAAGTGGGCAGTGGGACAAAGCTGGAGCGACAGCGTACACATGGTGTTGTGACCACCAGTACAAGTGGGCAGTGGGACAAAGCTGGAGTGGCATGTGGTTTTGTGACCACCAGTACAAGTGGGCAGTGGGACAAAGCTGGAGTGGCAGCGTACACGTGGTTTTGTGACCATCAGTACAAGTGGGCAGTGGGACAAAGCTGGAGTGACAGTTTACATGTGGTTTTGTGACCAACAGTACAAGTGGGCAGTGGGACAAAGCTGGAGTGGCAGCGTACACTTGGTTTTGTGACCATCAGTACAAGTGGGCAGTGGGACAAAGCTGGAGTGACAGTTTACATGTGGTTTTGTGACCAACAGTACAAGTGGGCAGTGGGACAAAGCTGGAGTGGCAGCGTACACTTGGTTTTGTGACCACCAGTACAAGTGGGCAATGGGACAAAGCTGGAGTGACAGCGTACACTTGGTTTTGTGACCATCAGTACAAGTGGGCAGTGGGACAAAGCTGGAGTGGCATGTGGTTTTGTGACCACCAGTACAAGTGGGCAGTGGGACAAAGCTGGAGTGACAGTTTACATGTGGTTTTGTGACCACCAGTACAAGTGGGCAGTGGGACAAAGCTGGAGTGGCAGCGTACACATGGTGTTGTGACCACCAGTACAAGTGGGCAGTGGGACAAAGCTGGAGTGACAGTTTACATGTGGTTTTGTGACCACCAGTACAAGTGGGCAGTGGGACAAAGCTGGAGTGGCAGCGTACACTTGGTTTTGTGACCATCAGTACAAGTGGGCAGTGGGACAAAGCTGGAGTGGCATGTGGTTTTGTGACCACCAGTACAAGTGGGCAGTGGGACAAAGCTGGAGTGGCAGCGTACACTTGGTTTTGTGACCACCAGTACAAGTGGGCAGTGGGACAAAGCTGGAGTGACAGCGTACACTTGGTTTTGTGACCATCAGTACAAGTGGGCAGTGGGACAAAGCTGGAGTGGCATGTGGTTTTGTGACCACCAGTACAAGTGGGCAGTGGGACAAAGCTGGAGTGACAGTTTACATGTGGTTTTGTGACCACCAGTACAAGTGGGCAGTGGGACAAAGCTGGAGTGGCAGCGTACACATGGTGTTGTGACCACCAGTACAAGTGGGCAGTGGGACAAAGCTGGAGTGACAGTTTACATGTGGTTTTGTGACCACCAGTACAAGTGGGCAGTGGGACAAAGCTGGAGTGGCAGCGTACACTTGGTTTTGTGACCATCAGTACAAGTGGGCAGTGGGACAAAGCTGGAGTGACAGTTTACATGTGGTGTTGTGACCACCAGTACAAGTGGGCAGTGGGACAAAGCTGGAGTGACAGCGTACACATGGTGTTGTGACCACCAGTACAAGTGGGCAGTGGGACAAAGCTGGAGTGACAGCGTACACTTGGTTTTGTGACCATCAGTACAAGTGGGCAGTGGGACAAAGCTGGAGTGGCATGTGGTTTTGTGACCACCAGTACAAGTGGGCAGTGGGACAAAGCTGGAGTGGCAGCGTACACTTGGTTTTGTGACCACCAGTACAAGTGGGCAGTGGGACAAAGCTGGAGTGACAGCGTACACTTGGTTTTGTGACCATCAGTACAAGTGGGCAGTGGGACAAAGCTGGAGTGGCATGTGGTTTTGTGACCACCAGTACAAGTGGGCAGTGGGACAAAGCTGGAGTGACAGTTTACATGTGGTTTTGTGACCACCAGTACAAGTGGGCAGTGGGACAAAGCTGGAGTGGCAGCGTACACATGGTGTTGTGACCACCAGTACAAGTGGGCAGTGGGACAAAGCTGGAGTGGCAGCGTACACTTGGTTTTGTGACCATCAGTACAAGTGGGCAGTGGGACAAAGCTGGAGTGACAGTTTACATGTGGTGTTGTGACCACCAGTACAAGTGGGCAGTGGGACAAAGCTGGAGTGACAGCGTACACATGGTGTTGTGACCATCAGTACAAGTGGGCAGTGGGACAAAGCTGGAGTGACAGCGTACACTTGGTTTTGTGACCACCAGTACAAGTGGGCAGTGGGACAAAGCTGGAGTGACAGTTTACATGTGGTTTTGTGACTATTATTGGGGGTTTTGTATTTTAATGAGGCAAATCAACTGCAAATAAAAATCCCCACAGATTTAAGTGAAGAGTTAAATCCCTGAATGCTAGTGAGGTCCCCAAGGCAATGCAGCATCTCTCTAAAATTCAGAGGGTTAGAAGCTTTGTTTAAATCACTGAGAGGTTTGGGAATTTGCATTGGTCCTCTATGGGGCAGTTTGTTTGCCCATAATTACTCCAGGTGCCTTTTGAACACAAGGGGGATAAATTATGCACTAAAGAGTGATAATGAGGGGATAAAGTGGAGATGTCTTCTCCAGTGATATCACTTCTCCATTTCCTGTGTTACTCTTTAGAGCCTATGCACAAAAATCTCCATAGCTGGAGAAATCTTAGTGAATAAGCTCCATAGAATAACATAGGAACTGGTGAAGTGATATCACTGTAAAAGTTATCTCCACGTTATCACCTCTTTATCCCGCTTTAGTGCATAACCCCCGCTTATAATTTAGCTCAGGGCTGAGCCCACCAGCTGTTCAGGGCTACAATTTCAATCCCACCAATGGCTGGCTAGGAAAGCTAGGCATTGTAGTCCTGAACAGCTGGAGGGCCTCAAGTTGCCCACCAATGATTTAGCTCATAAAAAAAAAAATTTGACATACAATTTCTTAAGGCTCATGGTATATTCAAAAGAAAAAGTGTACTATATTCTAGTGCAAACTAAGTGTACCAAAGGGGGGGGAGGGTAAATGAGAATTACCCATTGATTTAACTCTTTAAGGACAAGAGACGTGTGTAATGTATTCCATAACCCACTGATCCTTAAAAGGGGCTTTAAACTTCTTCACTGCTATAAAGCATACATTGACGACAACACTAGCATTTAAATCAGTGGGAATTTTTGTAACCACATTTCTTTTGAATTTAAGGGCCTTACTATCAATTTTCTTAAACATTACACCCTACAGAATTACACTTTAGTAACAAGTACCACATAGCATTCAAATACATTTAATATTGATGTTATGTCAACTCCTTGGATGCGGAAGAAAGCTCAAATACATTACAAATGGTTTGATTGTTCGGGTTCCACATTGATTCCATTTCACATTAAAAGGGTTCCATCTCTGCCAGAGACTAAGAAACTAGTATCCAAAATAACAGGTCATTTATATAGTAGAAGTCTAAAAAGAAAATCCCTGCTGAGGAGGAATGTGAAGTAAAATCCCTGTAGTTTACCTCAGAGCATTTAACCTCTTAGCAAATAGCTCAGTGAAAAATAGCAAACATAAATATCCTTTTAGCAGGAGTCCGGTATTTTCCATGAGGGATTAAGTTTTCTCCGCTTTCTGTTCTCTGTCATTTACAAGGTGTGTTGAGCAAATATCATACATGAATAACTCTGGTGACTTCATTCAGGAGTCAAGTGTACACCTGCTGCTCACCCAGCTAATGCACAGTCGTAAAGAGGTCATTTGGGAAGTGCTATAAAGCCTTTAACCCCTGTATTTGTTTAGGGGTCAAGCAATGCACTGTGAAGGTCATTTAGGTAGCTCTGTCAACGTGACGTTCCCTCATTACTGTGGCAGAATGATGGCTTTAATAACCATGTCTATGGCTTTTAACACATTCCCTGCTGGGCTACACTTTAACCCTCTGAATGCCAGAGAGGTATCCAACGCATTGCTTTGCAATGCGTTGGATACCTCTCTAGCATTCAAAGGGTTAAACCCGCATCCTTGCCAGAATGACCTGCAATGCATAGCCTTGCAGAGCCCTCTGGCAAGGAAGGAGTTAAAGAACAATGGCGCTGGTGTACCTAGTAGTACGGGAACAATTACAGAGCACACCATCTGCACCATAGGGGACCAAAAATAGTAGGCAAAATTCCCAATGACTTAAATGTGGCTTTTAACCCCTTGAGTGCTAGAGGCCTCCAATAAATTGCTAAGCAATGTACTGGAGACCCCTCTGGTATTCAAAGGGTTAAAAGCCCCAATTACAGTCAACTGTAATTTGTACTTGTCCTCTATGGTGCAGCTTGTTTTCTTAATATGTCAACCTCAATAAGTTGATGCAATGCTCTCCACCTCTGTACACAGGAAGATAGAAAATCTTACCTGCCGTGGAATTCGTCCGTGGTACCAAGCGTGACTACGTAAATCTTCACTGCTCAGTTTCAGCTCTTCTTCTAGCTCTTTCTTAAGCTTTTCTGGCGTTCCTCCATCCATTATATATCTGTCCTTTGAAAACTGAAACACAGAGCGAACGATGGCCCAGGTGAGTGAGACTTTAGTCTTTTTTTCCTCCTATGGTAATCACCTGGCTCCCTTTGGAGCACTGCTAACAGGTACTTTCATTTTGTCACTTGTCATCTTACTGTCACCAGTTGGCTGGGATGTGGGAGTAGCATTTCACTAGTCCGCCTGCCTCTTGTGATCAAAGGCTCTCACGCAGATTGGGATGGAAAGAGGCTGCACCTGGAGTCACATGACCACTCTTTAAATCCCACATCTGCCCTTTGTACTAAGTTAATGAGTCACTGCTCCTAGCCGGTTATCATTTAACAGTTTAAATGCCAAACTAATCTCTAGAGCAAGCACACTGTGATCTGGGAAGGGAGCAAAAAGTAGTCGCCTTTTAGTGTACAACGTATCCACAGAACACAGAGATGCCCTTTACCCTCAATTACTTTTTTTTTTTTTTACAATTATATATGTATTTACTGAAGCTTGAAAGCAAACCCATTTTAACCCTGTGTTTATTGAACCTTGAAAATTATAAGTGTAAACAAAAACATTCACTTTTAACACTGCCTGGTACACTACTAAAACTCAAAGGGTTAAGTCATTCTATGTAGCTTTTCATATGTTCAAAGAAATTTGTTTTTGTGTGTTGTTTTTTTTTTTTTATAAACAAAATCTGAATAAAAATCAACTGCTATAAAGCATGAAGTTGCATATATATATATATATATATATATATATATATATATATATATATATATAGGCTGGGCTCAGAGTAAATTCAATAAGGAATTAAAAAAAAAAGTCCACAAATATCTGCTTAGATCACAGGTTAAGGCAGGAGTAGTCAACTGTTGGACCTATAACAACTGGGGATGATGGGAGTTGTAGTCTCCAGGAGGACGAAGGTGACTAGAAATCAATTTCAGAGCACTGTGCCTTTGAAAATGTAATTCTGATTGGCTGCACAAGAAGAAAGGCAGCCCCTGCAGTGTGCACTTTTCGTAAGCACTGCATTATTTAGGAGGTTCTGTCACAATCACAGATATCAAAGTAGGATTTCAGGATCTCCTCACATGGAAACAGGAGGATCAATTGGTGGGCAAGTTATACTGACAGATCCACCTGAGCCAATGAGGTTCTTGCTAAAAGCATCACTGCTGGGGTTGGTAGAGGAGGAAGTGAACCACCACTGAGATCCTCTGCTGAAGAGAATCGAGAAGGAGGTGAAGCCTTTAAAGTGCCAATATTTTTTTTTTATTTTTTTTTTGTAAAGGGAAAAAAAATTTGCATAACATGAATATATATTTCCCCTTTAAGAAATATCTACTTAAATAGAAACTGATTAGCACTCTGAATACCCACTGCAGACTAATGGCAGTAGCAAGGGAGAGGTGAATCTTATCTTGCTTCCAGGTGCCACATATGCCATATCAATAAATAGTATCAAGTTCAAAGCTGCCACAACAAATATTTAATTCTCCAGATGACAACTATCACTTTACCCTTTGGATGCTAGAGAGGCCTCTGCAATGCGTTTTGTACCCCTCTGGCACTGAAAGGGTTAACCATTGTTCTTTTAACAATTCTTTTATCCGATCCCCAACTATATAATTTATTAGACACAGCTTCTTGGTGTGTTTTTATAGGTATCTTTCTGGCATAATTATACTTATCTATTCTCCGAGCTAGCTTTTTTTTTTTTTTTTTTTTTTAAACTGTATTTTGGTTTTGTTGCCCATTACATTTTGAATATATATAGGTTTCTTTTAGACTGTCTCATCCAGTACACTTAAAAGGACTTCCTCTGGTAACTGTTGTCTTCCCCCCCATTCCTAACTCGTCATTACATGTTTGCCACCTATCGAATCTGAGGCAATATTGGGACTAGCTCAGTGGTTCTCAATCTTTTCATGCTCAGGAATCCCCTAACTCACAATCTAGAATCTTTGGGTCACCCCTAACATTTTAGGAGTCATTTATCAAGGGCAATTATTTTTAGATCTCACAATCAGGGTAACAAAAATAAGCATATGTGCATAAACATTTCCAGAAATACCAATTTGGAACTCAACATTCACATTTTTGTCAAAGTCTTCATAGAGAACATAGGGTACCCTAAGTGGATGTCTGTGGCACACCAAGGTGCAATGGCACCCTGGTTGAGAATCACTGGACTAGCTAAATTGGGAACCCTCCATACACCTTTGGAACGCTAGGCCCACAATGCATTGCACACCGAATATCTCTGAAATCGAGATATTCTGAAGTTTTTCAGCAGGATGTGGGAACAATTTTTTCCATGTTACTTTTTTGTTTGGTTGGTACAGAGAATCTAACATGTGTGAGTGTTGCAACATGGACTTCCAGATATCAGCAAACTGTATTTTCCTTGCAAGTGGCAAACCTGTTTCTTACAGAGTACAGGTGGTCTTGTCAATGAGGTATGGGACTGCAGCTCCCATCATATGTAACCAACTGTTGGCTGAAGGGAGTGGCAGTACCCTACAACTGGATTTTCATCGTCTACCTCTTGAGTACAGAAACATCTTTATCATTTGTTAATCCTTTATGAACCAGAGGGGTGTACATATCATTGCTTCACAAGGGGGAGGGAGAGATACACTAAAGTGTGATAAAATGGAGAGGACTCCTGTGATATCACTTCTCCAAGTCCTATGTTATTCCATGGAGCTAATGCACTAAGATTTCTTTAACTTTGGGGATCTAAGTGCATAGGCTCCATAGAATAAAATAGGAACTGGAGAAGTGATATCAATGGAAAAGTTATCTCCACTTTATCACCTCTTGATCACACCTTAGTGCATAACTTTTAACATGTTCTTCACACCTCTGGTCCTTAAAGGGTTAATAAAACAATTTTATATGACAGAGCATATCACAACATTCAAGACCTACAGGAACAGGGGATGATCTGCTTGGAATTTCTACCAAAAATGACCCTCAATTCTGACTCCAAAGTACCTGAAGTGCAACTGAAGCATGAGACTTGAAAATCGTAGAGTCCCATTGTGAGGCTGGGAGTGTACCCTCATATCCAGGAATAGGACCAGTAGAATCACTTCCATTGCTACCCATCAATGCCAAATGTGACACCTGTTACTTCAAAGCCTAGCTTCCAGACCATCAACAGGTTCAGTTTTTTTGACTGCCAAAACTACCCATAATAGCCATTGTCGGGTACAGTGCAACCCCACACATTACTAGGACTGGATCCATAGGAACAGAATTTACAACACTCGAGAGTTGCCCTTTTCTAAGGCCTAACACCTATTAATAACCCCATTTACCTTACTATGGCCAGAAAATCCTAGGGGCCCTCATGATTTTTGCTTTTGTTCAAGAGAAATGTTTTCATTCTGTCCTGAATATCATGTGTGTAGATGCAGAAACGACAGTTGGTGACAGCTATTTTAAATAAAAGGAGGCAGAGTATGTGTGCACAATCCTCAAAGGGTTAAGATTACTATGTGCAGTAAGCAGAGTTTGAAATCCTGTGGTCCTACTAGCAACTATCATGTCCGCCTCCATGGACATGGCATCCAGAGCAGATTGTAGTGGTTATGCTGTTGAACAAAGACACAATTCATAGACGTCGTTAGGATTTTATGGCCATAGTAAAATAAGTGGTGTGTTATTTGGTGGTGGTACTTCTCCTTTAACAAAAAAATGGTGTCCTGAGAAAAGCACATTAACCCCTTAAGGACCCTTGACAGTCCTGGCACATCATGGGTTGGGGAGCGATAAGGACCCATGACGTGCCAGGACCGTCATGGAATTCAGGTCACAAACTTTTCGGTTAATTAACCTTTTGAAAATAAAACATATCAATGAGTCAAAATCAGATAAGCCAAATGACATAACATACAATGATTTTCCTTATTCACGTGCCTATTTTACAGAAGAATATCTAGAACCACATATGGTCAGATTGCATTTCTCTGTACTATAAAACAAACATGTCTTTAGGCAGCAGGTCAATTTAGCATCTAACCCCTTGGATTTTCAAGTCCTGTCCAACGCATTGCAAAGTTATTCATTGGAGAGGTCTGTAGCATCAAAAGAGTTAATATATCTATCACCTCAGTGTGCCCTCTGGCCAGTAAACCACTTTGATAATCATATGGAGCTGCTGGTAGAAGGAGCAGTTGGGCACGGATGTAACTCCAGACACAGAATGCCATCTTTGTCCTGAGCACATTTTGCAGATATGGATAGTTTGTACACCTGGAACGAAGAACTTGTTTTGCTGATTTCTTACCAATGTTTAACATATAATAAAGTTTCAGTGAGTCTTTAGCAATCTCAGTTGATGTTTATGTGCAAGCCCCTGAATAGCTGGCAAGGCCCAGACACAACTTTCACAAACAATTACGGGCTAACAAAGAAAAACAATTAAAAAAAAAAAAAAAAAAAAAAAAAAGAAGTGAAAGCCTCAGGAACTTTGATAAAATGTTAATCCCTACAGTACCAGAAGGGTAACAAACAAAAAGATCGACTAATCTGCTATTGGATTCCCACATCTAAAACTGAATCAATTAAATAACGAATGTCAGAATAGACTTTCCTACATGTACTCTGGCACCCGGAATTTATGAACACAATTTTACCAATGGTGTTGCTAAGTGCTAGCTCAGCTGTAGGCAACCTTTGGCTCTTTATCTATTGAGGACTACAGCTCCAGTGGCTGGTTGAGGGTGTTGAGTCTAGTAGTCTCCAACAGATGGTGAAGCCAACAATTTCCTATCTCTGTTCTAATGAAAGGGGACCATGCCATTGGTCTGATGTTTAAAGGAAAACTAATACCAAAAAGATCAAACAGGTTGACATAACTAAATATCATGTAATTATAGCTTGCATATATAAAAATTAATTATGTGCAACATCCCTAAAATATAATCCTAAACTTGCTTCCTGACCCATGCCTAAATTGTACTGTTCAGAGAGCATTTTGTGTCATTAGTACAGTTTTTATTAAGAGAGAACGCAAAAGTAATTTAATTAACTCCGTAGTGCCCACTTTTCTTGTATTCAGAAAGGCTGTTAGGTCAGCCTAACAGATAATCTTCGGCAATCAAATGGCAGCCCTGGACAGGTCAGAAATGTCTGCTCCCTTAGAGGATATGTAAGCCTATATTTTAGGCCTTAGAAAAGAGAATTTTTACAGATGCTAGAATATAACCCCCAGTTAATTTTAGGTGCTAGTTTTCTTTTAAATCCCTGAATCATGTTCTGAACCTGAGGCACGTAATTGTATAATCTCCATAATAGTAACTGTGTTATTGGGTCATGCCGCGCACTAGTGCAATAGGTTATCAGAAGTGTCTTTTTTGGAAACAAGATACTTTTCTGATTGCAAGTCTATGAGTAGCTAGAGATACTGCCAATACTTTATCTGTGGTCGGTGGGAACTGAAGTCCAACAATAGCTGGTGCAGGTTGCTCATCCCTGGATTAGAAATTGGCTCTATGGGTGAGATGTTCAAAACGTGGTGGTAGCTGAAATGGTCTGTAATCAAAATAAAAAAGTTCTTACGCCATGGTCCATTAATTCTCAGACACGTTGCCTTCATTTTTTCATCCAATTCCGCAATCTCCGTCAAAGGGAAAAACCAGTCTTAAAAGTGGCCATGGTTTAATTCTGGAGATAATCTGGAGGTGATCTGTCATGATTAAAATTAGAAAACTGCAAAATCTGAAGGTATTTTATGCTTTTGTCCCCTGATTACATTAGTGCTGTGAACATGTCAGGCACGTTGCAGTGCAATGGCCGTTTTGCTTCTCTCCCCCAGGAAACATTTTGGAGGTTCAGAAGTTGTCCAATTTGTCAGCAATTTTCTGTTTTACAAGAGGAGATTGATAATTTGAAGGCTGAAATCTACAAGATGTCTGAGCTCCACACAGATACAAAAAAAAAAAAACAAGTGCCACTGCCTCAGAGACTTCCAAGAAATGGCAGATGGACTACAGTTGGTTCTGGAAGGGTAAGAGTAGTGGGCAAGAGGCATGTCCCACAGTCTGTGCCTCTTCATAATTCTTTTGCTGCACTTTCAGAACACTGCCTTAATATTGGAACAACTCCAGAAGCAGAGACTACTGGTTCACCAGCCTGTAATCCACAGCTAAATCAGACTGCAACCACTGACAAACTGACAAAGGTAAGAAGTGAAAACTACTTTGAGAGGAAGCAATTATTATTGGGGGATTCTATATTAAGAGGCGTGACCCTGGAGGAATGTCATGGTGGTTGCAAACAAGTCAGATATCTTCCTGGTCCAACAGCTCACAGAGATAGAAAACAAATGTTAAATATTGTTAAGGAAGCAAGACAAAATGGAGAGTTGGATGTCATAGTCCATTTAGGGACAAATGATTTGGCTTGTAATGAGGTGAGTGTGGTAAAAGATGTTTTTAAGAAGCTATGTAAGGATCTGCAGCAAGTTGCTTCCACTGTGTCTGTTTCAGAGGTTCTGCCAGTGTACAAGGAAGATGATGGTAAGATGTAGCGAATTAGATATTTTAATTCATGGCTAGGGAAGTGGGATCAAAAACAAGGATTTGGCTTTGTTTCTCGCACCAAACCTAATTGGTGTAACAAGGAATTGTACAAAAAGGATGGTTTGCATCTTTCTCAAAATGGAACAGAGGTTCTCAGCAAGCAATTCAAAAGTTTTGTTAACAGGTATTTAAACTAGCAGAGAGAGGCAATGGAATGAGAGGATAAAACCAATTGCTCCCCACAGCATTGCACAGATGAATTTGATCAAGGTATGCTTGTGGCACATAGGTCAAAAACCAGTAGACTTTGAGCCATGTGTACAAATGCCCGCAGTTTAGGGAATAAAATCCCTGAACTCACTGCAATAATAACTAATGAAGATGTGGACTTAGTGGGAATTACCGAGACCTGGTACAATGAAAAAAATGACTGGGATGTAGAAATACCAGGGTACTCTATATTTAGAAAATATAGGAAAGGCAGAAAAGGAGAAGGGGGTTGCCATTTATGTCAAAAACAGCTTAAAGGTTAATCTTATACAGGGTATGGAGGAGAACACAAACTGTTTGGATAACTTTAGAATATGGGAATAAGATGGTCACTCGTATAGGTGTGATCTATAGACCCCCAGGGCAAACAGAGTTGGATCAACTACTGGTCAAGGAAGTAACTAATATGATTGTGAAAGGTGAGGTTCCAATTATGGGGGACTTTAATCTTCCTGATGTGGACAGGAAAACCTAAGCAGCAGGTTCAGCCAGGAGTAGAGATATCCCACATTCTTTACAAGGATTAGCTCTTAGTCAATTGGTAGAAGAGCCGAATAGGAAGGAAGCCACACTAGATGTATTATTTACTAATGGAGACTTGGTATCAGATTTAGCTGTAGGAGTGTGTTTGGGCTTCAGTGATCATCAATCTGTGTGGTTTAATATAAAGACAGAGGCTGAGTTGCACAACACAAAAACAAAGGTTCTAGACTTTAGAAAGGCTGATTTTTCTAAAATGGAAAAATTTTTATGTCAGTCTTTAACAACTTGAAGATCTTTAGATGGAGTCCAGGAGAAATGGGATTATCAGAAATGTGTTTTACTAAACGCAACAGAGCATTGCATTAGACATTAGTCAGCAACGGTAAAAGAAAAAGAAAACCACTGTGGTACTCAGCAGAGGTGGCAAATATAGTAAAGGAGAAAAAAAGAATCATTTAAGAAATATAAGCAGATGCAGAAGGAAGAAGATAGGTATAAGTACAAGACTAGACTGAAGGAGGGCAAATGCATTATTAGATGTGCCAAAGCAAAGACAGAGGAAAAAACTGCCCAGTCAATAAAAAAGGGGGATAAAACATTTTTAGCTATATAAAAGTGAAAGGAGGAAAATGAAACAAGGAATAGTTAGACTGAAAACAAAAAATAGAAACTATGTAAATTAGAATAAAAGGCTAGCTGACTGTCTCAATGAATATTTCTGTTCAGTTTTTACAGAGGAAGATGAAGGGAAGGGACCTCTGTTAGAAAAATGAAATGGCAAGACATGGGAAACATGCAGGTTTACAGAGGAAGAAGTTCTACTTCAACTTTCTAAGGTAAAAACAGATAAATCAATGGGACCAGATGGGATACACCCAAATTTATTAAAAGAAGTTAAGTATGTTCTGGCAAAACCTTTAACAGAATTATTCAATCAGTCACTAGCGACAGGAATAGTTCCAGAAGATTGGTAGTTAGCAAATGTAGTACTTCTTCACAAAAAAAATATACTATTAAGGGTACTGTGCTGTCAGAGACAACAGAGGAAAGGGATTTGGGAGTAGTTATTTCTAATGACTTAAAGGTAGGCAGGCAATGTAATAAAGCAGTGGGGAATGCAAGCAAGGTACTGGGTTGTATAGCTAGAAGCATTAGTAGCAGAAAAAGGGAAGTGGTCATGCCACTCTACAGATCTCTAGTTAGACCTCACGTACAGTACTGGAGACCCCATCTCCAGAAGGATATAGATACTCTAGAGAAAATTCAAAGAAGGGCTACTAAAATGGTTACTGGTTTACAGGAAAATAAATATCAGGATAGAATAAAGGATCTGAACATGTATAGCTTGGAGAAGAGAAGAGAATGTGGATATGATTATTGAATCCCTTCATGTATTTGAATGTTTCAAAGTGCAGGATGGAAGTATATTTCAAAGTAGTAAAAATGTTAGGACAAGAGGCCATAGTCTAAAACTAGAGGGACACAGGTTTAGATGTAATGTAAGAACGTTTACTTCACTGAGAGGGTAGTAGATAAGTGGAATAGCCTACCTGCAGAAGTTAATACAGTGACAGAATTTAAGCATGCATGGGATAGGTATAAGGCTGTCCTTAACGTAAGGAAAGACCAAGGACCAAAAAAGGTTTGAGGGGTTTTTACAGTAGGAAAATGGGCAGACTATATGGGCCGAATGGTTCCTATCCGCCGTCAAATTCTATATTTCTATATCCGTACTATCATATTTTCTTAAGGGAAAACCATTAAAAATAAGTAATTCAGCTTTATTCAACCCATAATGGAGAATAACAAAATTGTGTGTGTGCGTCTGTCTGCACGGGTCTTCCTGTGCAAGCTAGTCTGCCTGTCTGCTTGAGCATCTGCCTGTCTGTGGGTGCAGGATTCCCATCGATGGGGTTTTGCCAGGCTGCTATAATGGGGAGAAAGCTTTTATATACACAGAAGGCAAGGTAATGTTTCAGGAATTTTTATTTACCTCAGAACCTGTCAGCTTTTGCACATATGTCCCTAAAGGCCTTATTTACTAAGCTGCAGAGGTGCAATCCTGGAGCAAACCAGCTGTGCCATAGCGAGGAAATGAAAGTGCTCATTGATTTAACAGGGGGCTTTTAATTCCTTGAGTGCTTCGCAATGAAGTGGATACCCCTCTATCATTGAAGGGGTTAAAATTCCCATTTAAGTCTGAAGGGGTTTGGGGAATTTGTATTTCCCTCCTGTGGATCTGTTTATTTCTTTTTTGCATAATCCCTTAAAAGTAAACAGGAACTTCTTTCATCCTTCAGTTACAAAGAACTGCAAAATCTAGAGGTTTGTCCAGAATCAATACAGCTAAATAATCAAACTATGTTTTATTGCACAAAGCTCTGAAATCTGAGAAACACTGTCACTTTTCACATTTCAATATGAGCAAAACATTTTAGTCTTAAAAAAATAAATAAATAAAAATAATATATATATATATATATATATATATATATATATATATATATATATATATATATATATATATATATATACACACACACTTTTACATTACCTTTAAATTGACCAGCAATCAAGTACAGCATGTAAAACACATTTATAAATTCAAACATAAAAATAAAACATTTCCAAAAAAGTGAATAAACAGGAGGTGTTGGAATGTTCATTTAAAAAAAATTCTACCAACACTGCTTCTGCCAGCTATACAACCAGCTGCACTGAACACCCACCCTCACTGCATTGTTGGGTAACTAAGGGTTTCCAAAACAATATGGACAAGTGCTGGACAGTGTCACCTATCAGTCAAATGGGTGTTTTAACCCTTTGAGTGCCAGATGTGTATCCAATGCACTGCGTCACAATGCACTGGATACCTCACTGGCACTCCAAGGGATTAAAAAATAAATAAATAAATAAATAAAAACTCCCACCCTTCACAACCCTACCCCGTCTGTCCAGAGAAAAACTGGTAACCACAAATACTCCTTACCTTTCTCAGTACCGGAGAGTTATCCAAAGCATTGCGTTGGACCTCTCTCTGGCAGGGTTAAATGAGGCAACATCAGCTCCCTTCAGCATCTCTCTTCCTAAAGTACAGTCTCAGACTGAAAATATGCAGTAAAACTGTCACCACCCTTAATATATTTTTCATATATATCTCAAATACTTTTCATATATCTTCCCCACTGTGTTTAACAGAAAGATGTGTCTAGGTAGGTGTCCTTCATTCAGAAGTTGGGCACAGACCTTGTGCACTCAGGTGACCCAAGACTGCTCCCCATCCGGAGAGGCTGGCATCCGTCATCACCGTGGTGTAGAAAGAAACTAGGAAGGTCTTGCCCTTCAGCAGATTGGAGAGGTCGAGCCACCAGGACAAACTCAGTTCCACATGAAGAGGAAGTGACACAAACGTCTTCAGAAGGTCCGGCTAACCCCTGCACACATGGATCACAAACCACTGGAGTTCCCTGGTGTGCGCCATGACAAACTGTACTGCCTCTGTGGTGGAAATGAATTTCCCCACAAGAGATGACAGCTTCTTGGCTGGAACTGGATCTTGAGTCAGTATTGCAGGAACCCTGTGGGCGATCTGGTGAGCCACCTCGTCCGTGAGAAACACCATGTTCTTCTGCGTATCGAAGAGGAGGCCCACGAAGACCAGACGCTGGGATGGGACAAGATCTGGTTTGTCCAAGTTGATGATCCACCCATGATGGGTGAGAGCATGAATGCATTGCTGAACCTGCTGATGAAGAAGTTCCACAGAAGGGGCTTTCAGAAGCAGGTCGTCAAGGTATGGAGTAACTCTAATGCCGTCTCAGTGGAGGACAGACACTAAGGCTCCCAAGGACACGGTTGAAGACCTGAGGAGCTGTCGTCAGACCAAATGGAAGAGCTGAGAACTGAAAATGTCCCTGGTCGCAGGCAAATTGGAGGTACTGCAGGCTCTCTGGATAAATGACAATGTGTAAGTACGCGTCCTGAAGATCCAGAGATGCAAGGAATTTCCCCGGGGACACTGCAGCAATCACTGTTTGTAGAGACTCCTGGTGATAATGAGTCCGGATCACAAAGGAATTGATATCCTTTAAATCCAAAATGAGACAACAACCGCCGTCCTTCTTGGAGACCACAAAGAGGTTTGAGTAAAAAGCCATACCTCTGTCCTGAACTGGAACCAGCTCTAGAATGTCCTTGTCCAGAAGAGCCTGAACAGTGCCGAACAGACAGCGTTTTTCTGAGCCCTGAGGTGTATGAGAAGGAAGGAAGAGAAAGGGAGGAAGAGATGAAAGGGATCCTGTATCCTTCCATCACCACCTGTAAAACCCATGGGTCCGTCACTGAATCCTCCCAAATGCTGTGATAGTGACGCAGATGACCACCCACAGCAGAATGTGGACCCAGGACTGATAAGTCATGCCGAAGGAGGCTTGGAAGCCTTGGGCTTGGAGACCTAGGGCTTCCATTGTTGTTTGGGCTTGGAGGAGGTACGCGGAGCTGAGGGAACAGTCTGGTTCGCCGGGCGTGTCTCATTCTGAAAGGAACGAAAATACCGATTACGCTTAAACGGTGTTTTCTTCCTAGGAACTAAGGGTAGAAGTGTACTCAAACCCCTGTAGCCTCACTGATCAGAAACTTGAGATCTGGCCCAAACAAAGAAGTGCCTTGAAAAGGGAAGGAGAGCAATGCTTTCTTACAAGCAGTATCAGCAGACCAGATCTTGAGCCAAAGAGCCCACAGACATGGTGGAAACTCTAGCCACCAAACGGGTAGCATCAAATAGGGCAGCAGAAATGTTGGCAAGGGGGTCCAACTTATCCGAAGTAGGAGCAACCCGACGGTCAGTCCAGACCGCAATGGCCCGGTTCACCCATGCTGCTGCGAATGCTGGACTCATGGCAGAACCAGCACTGGCAAAGATGGACTTGAGGGTAGGGCTGCAACTAACGATTATTTTGATAATCGATTAGTTGGCCGATTATTTTTTCGATTAATCGATTAATCGGATAAAAAAAATATATGCTAATTTTTCATTATTTAAATGCCTCTTTTTCACTCTACTTGTCCCCCCATGGCCTGTTTTTCACTCCTATTGCCCCCATGCATTCTTTTTCACTTCACTTGTCCCTCCCTGCTGTCTTTTTCACTCCTCTTGTCCCCCATGCCCTGTCTTTCACTCCTCTTGCCCCCAAGCCCTCTTTCTTTACTCCTCTTGTCCCCCATGCCCTGTCTTTCACTCCTCTTGCCCCCAAGCCCTCTTTCTTTACTCCTCTTGTCCCCCATGCCCTGTCTTTCACTCCTCTTGTCCCGCATGCCCTGTCTTTCACTCCTCTTGTCCCGCATGCCCTGTCTTTCACTCCTCTTGCCCCCAAGCCCTCTTTCTTTTTACTTCTCTTGTCCCCCATGCCCTGTCTTTCACTCCTCTTGTCCCCCATGCCCTGTCTTTCACTCCTCTTGCCCCAAGCCCTCTTTCTTTACTCCTCTTGTCCCCCATGCCCTGTCTTTCACTCCTATTGCCCCCATGCCCTCTTTTTCACTCCACTTATCCTCATGCCTCTTTTCCAGTTCTGTTGTCCCCCATGCCCTCTTTCACTCCACTTGTCCCTCATGCCCTATTACACTTCACTTGCCCCCATGCCTTCTTTCACTCCTATTGCCCTTATGCCCACTTTCTTTACTCCTTTTGTCCCCCATGCCCTGCCTTTCACTTCTCTTGCCCCCATGCCCTCTTTCACTCCACTTGTCCCCCATGCCCTATTTCACTCCACTTGCCCCCATGCCTTCTTTTTTACTCCTCTTGCTCCCCCGTGCCTCTTTTTTACTCATTTTGCTCCCGAATGCCTTTCTCTCCCCCTTGCCTCTTGTCCAGATGATTGCAGGGCTGTGCACACTGTAATGCCCGCAGGATCTTCCTGTCTCTGTGCCCGCACTGGTGATGACAGCCGGGACTGAATGCAATGACACGCGGTGACGGCGCAAGGTAACTACTGGGGCTTTCTTCATCACTCTGGGCGCCAGATTTAAACTTGCATTTGCAGATGAAGAAAACCCCAGCATTTGCCGCGTGTCACTCGGGTAACAGTAAATGTAGGCGGGCGGGGGGGCAGGCATTTTTGTGCTAGTATCCTCGTACTGATCATGCCTCCGGTGTAACTTGGAGGAAGCCAGACGCAAGGATGGCAGGCACTGACCGAGTGAGGCAGCATGATCAGCACTGGTGCAGAGTGACTGGCGCTGCTGTGCTCATCATTCTGCCTGTCAGTGAGTGCCTGCCTTCCTTGCGTCCAGCCTCCTCCAAGTTACACCGGAGGCATGATCAGTACGAAGATACTAGCACACAAAGTATAGCAGGATACTAGCACACAGGCGGACTCGCGCGATTGCATGCGTGCGCAAAATGTAACCTTTTGGCACGCATGCTCACAATCTCTGAATTATGCGAGATGATGATGTGCCCTGTGTTTTAGGCTGCACTGTGGGCAAAAGTACAGGTCTGGAAAAATCTGGACATATGTATGTGCTGCAGCTCCCCCTGCACAACTAATCGCTGCACAACTAATCGATAATGAGAATCGTTGGCAACGATTCTCATTATCGATTTTTATCGATTAGTTGTTGCAGCCCTACTTGAGGGAGACCTCAAGTTTCTTGTCAGTCCAGTCCTTTAGAGCAGACGTATCAGACACTGGCAATGCAGTAGACTTGGATAGCCTGGAGATAGGAGCATCCACTTTAGGAGGAAGAACCACTGAGCAAGTGCAGGGATAAAGCTTGGCAAGTTTCTTGGAGACAGAAGGTTTCCTGTCCGGAGACTTCCACTCTTCGGACACAAGGCGGTCAAGAGTGGGGTTAGGTGGAAAGCAAGTAAGGGGCTTTTTAGGCTCCTGAAAGACATCAGAAGGGTCAGAAGGAACCTCCTGCACTAAGGGAATGTTTAGGGTATTTAAAACAGCCCTGATCAGGCCCTCAGCCGAGGGCTCAGGATCAGCCTCAAAAGGGTCCCCAACCGCAGAACATTCCTCAATATCTGAATCCACCAGCAGTTCCTCCTCAGAGGAATCTGACATGTCAGGTACACCCTGAGGCTTTGGCAGGGAAGACTTGACAAAGGGGGGGGGGGGGTCTGCCAAGAATGAGACACCCCCTGTAATTGGGATGGAAAGAGATGCAAAGTGGACCTAAGGTCCCTAGTACCAGCCTTAAACTCTTGCACCCAAACTGGCTCTAATGCATGGCTGAAGGTCCCTGGGAGACTCTCAGGGACATCAGAACATGCTGCGCATAAAGTACTTGAGAATCCTCTAGGTAACCCAGAATGACAGGAAGGGCAATGCGCAATAGGGGATACAGAGACCCCAGCACCCTTAGTCTTAGGTCTGGCCCTAAGCTCCAATGGTATAGACATTCTCACAGTGTCAATAACCTTACTGTACAGTAAATCACCCAATTATAGTGTGAAGGATTAAAGTTTCACCCCAGAAATCGCTAAAATAAACTTATCTGGCAGGCGAAGGGTTAATCAGCAGAGGAGAGAAGGAGGGTCCAAGCCCTGCGTAAGATACTCATTCTGGAAAGAGCACAAAATGGCTGCCGTGGCAGAAGCCACTCAGAAACGAGTGTGCGAAGCAAGTGCTCATGGGAAATGTAGTTTTCCCAGAAAAGTACCCCAAACAGTGCCCAAAGCCCCCTGAGCCCCCCAACACACTAGAAACATGAACCAGATGATAAAGTAAGGGCAGACAAGTAAAATTAGCCATCTCTGAAGTCGTTAGGTTAAACGGTTGCAGAGATATGTCCCAAACTGTACAGTCCCATAGGAGTGAATGGAGCAACGGTGCCTATGCGGTAAAGCGCGCCTTAACCCCTTAAGGACCAGCGGTCCTGGGACGACAAATACAAATTATTGGAAAGGGCATGTTATAACATTCACAAAAAACAAGGAATAGAATATTTCTACACTGATATTTCTCATTTTGCACTGTTCTCCAGTAGTCTGGGGGCAGCAGTTTCCCATACACACCTCATTTCCTGCAGCGGTTTACACAGAACAGTGCAGCCTCCTGATCATGAAGCAGGGTGTGCTATGGAAAATCTTTTCCCTCAACCTACTGAAACTACAGTTTATTTAAATTTCTATCACCTTATATCTAATTTAATTTTTGGGTTGTATTAATTTACATTTAGAAATCAATTGCTTACATGCTGTACTTAATTGCTGGTCATTTAAAGCGGAACTAGCACATTTAAGAAAGATGGCCCCAAATAATTCCTAGCGCTACTGAACAGCTAGTCGCCAGAATTATTACCTGGTTAATGCAAATTATACACTGCTCTAGGACTGACAGGAAGGATGGAGTGCAGACATCTTTCCATAGTGATGTTGTTAAATGTGCTAGTTCCGCTTTAACCCTTTGAATAATAGAAGGGTGTACAACACATTGCTCTGGAACACAAGCTGTTAAAAAGCAATCACAGTGTATATCTATTAAGCTTTGTCACAGTATACCACACATTTTTTTCCTAACAGTAAAATGTTAAAGTAATTGTGTTTACTGGGAAATCAACTTATTTAAAAAAACAAAACAAACCGCCCAAAACACGTATTTACTTTTCACACACAAGGATTATTTAACTGAATTGATCCTGAAAATCTGTAGAACAAATACGTTAGGCAAAGTTAATTCACCTCTTGGATGCTACTGTCCATTTAACCTTTTGAGTGCCGGAGAGGTACTGAACACCTTGCGAAGCAATGCTTTCAATACCTCTGTCTCTCAAACGGTTATTTAAAAAAAAAAAATAAAATAAAAAAAAATAATTTAGGAACCGTTGCAGCAAGAAGACTAAATGGATAAAAATTCGGAAGTTACAGGACAGATACATTGTACTTCATTGAGGTAATATAAACACGTGTGTGAATGTGTGTACATACTTTCCAACTCTGCAAAACAATTCCAAGGGACAACTTTTCCCTGGACAATAACATTACAGAACACTAATGGTTCATATTATACAGTGGAGCAACACCAGGCAAAAACCTTGTACAGATTCTAGACAGCTCTACAATGCATTTCTTTGCTTATAAATAAATGATAAAAGAGAGAGTCAAATGAAATCTGAAGTTGGTAATACAGTACATTTATTTTGCCCCAGAATTGACTTTTTTTTTTTTTTAAACATATGCCTCATTGTATTACAAAATCAGGGCAATATCCAAAGTATTTTAAAATGGTGAATGAGTCACAAGCAACACCATTGTAAGGAGATGCTCTTCTAAATGTCTGAATTATAAGTAATACAATGACACACACACACACACACAGAGGCTTTTACAAAGTGTGTGTCATCCCCATTTGGTGTCATAGAATTTCCCCCAAAGCCCATCTGATCACTGCTCTGGTGGCTGAAAGGTCTCAAGCTTCCTGTCAGACTGTAAACTGATGCCCTGTTGAGATTTTGCACAGCGTAACAGTGAGTGTTTTCCAGCCTGTCCCTCGAGGCAACTAGATGTCAGTGATAGAGCATGTGCTTTCTTTTCAGCCTGTGGAATGGTTAGCATCAAGCACCATATAATGTGATTAGCAGGATTCTCTCTATTCACTCTTCTCCCAGGACTTCTCATTAGGCTGATTGTATTCCTATCGCTCAGCCTCCCATGAGAAAGTACACCTCAACACTTTAACCCTTTGAATTGCTTTGTAATGAATTGGACACCCCTCATCTGGCCATACATGGTTAAATTATCATTTTTTTTTTACACAACTAAAAGCCAACTTATTTATACTCTGACATATTAGACTTTGTTCAGGAAGCTAAACAGGGGGACCATAGGGGAACAAATAAACATTCCCATTTATTGGGTTTTAATTGTGTGTATGCGAGAAGTCTCACGTTCAAGCTCATTATCATTCAAGAGGTTAAAAGCGCCACTTAAATCAATAGGAATTTTCAGTTGTTTGATACATAATTGAACCTGTTTAGCATACCTCCCAAGTGTCCCTCTTTAGGAGAGACAGTCCCTCTTTGAGACCCAAATCCCTCTGTCCCTCTTTCCAAGCTGATGTCCCTCTTTTTTTTTTTTAGGAGATCAGACAGTGTGATGTATATATAAATCTATGACGCTGCTCTGCAGCAGTAAAACTCATATTAAACTTCAGTATATGTTTATAAAATAGTCTGTGTAAATAAAAGCACTTTGAATACATGATTTAGAGCAGGATCAGTTACAGTTAAAGTGACAACTGATTATAGACCAACTTAAATATTCTTGGTAATGTTCCGCCCACCAGCCACGCCCCCAGTGACACCACCTAAAACAATTTTCTCCCTCTTCAGCCATTTGAAATGTTGGGATGTATAGTTTAGCTTCCTGAATAAGGGCCATTACCCAATGATCACTATAGAAATGTGTATATATAAATTTATATTATCATACAGAAGCTTTGAAAACAACCAAGAGGTATGTCCCTACATCTTTTAACCCCTTGAAGACCAGATAGCTGTGCCATGCCTTGCTTTTCTATGTTTCACGCACTCTTCTGGACCTCAGGGGTTAGAACTGTGTGTAAATGTAATCCTATTGGTAGTCATCTTTTGGCACTCCTACTGTTGGGCACTACAACTTATTCACCCCCAACCAATGGCAGGTTGGGAATGGTGGGAAATTTAGTCCCCAAACAGCTAGGGATTCAAAGGCTGTCTACTTGGATTATCTAACTCCTTAAAGGGATAGTAATACTTTGTTTTAACTTTATTTTATTTTGTAGGCATTAAAAAAATATGAAGAATGATATAAGTCTTATCTCTCAAACCTTTATGGTTTAAGAGATATTCACAAACAAAGTATCCCCCCCCCTGTTCAACCAGATCAGAAGGGAGATGCCCAGGTAGGCTGCAGAGAGGGACAATCTTCAATTAAGATAAGGGAAAAAGCTGAAAAACTTGTCAAGGGGGGGAAGGGCTTTCATTGTTTTCATACAAAGAAAATTGTCCCCTTGTTATCTGTCCTGTCATACAACCAGACTCACATCTGAGAAGAGATGGCTTACACTAGGTAAAAGGGGCGGGGAGGGGAACTTTGCTTGTGAATATCTCCTAAACCATAAAGGATTGAGAGATAAGACTTATATCATTCTTAATGTTTTTTTAATGCCTACAAAATAAAATAAAGTTAAAACGAAGTATTACTATCCCTTTAAGGATCACATGACGTGCTATGATCATCACATGGTTTATACCCTTAAGGCAGGGGTTCTCAATCTTTTTTTGTTCAGGGCACCCCTAACATGTAATCTACAACAATCAGGACACCCCTAACATATTTAATGTACTTTATCCAGGGCATAATGAAGGTACCATACATAAATGTACAGTTATTAGGTATTACAATCATAATAACATAAGTAAACATAACGTGCATAACAATTTCTATAAATCTTTATTTAAAAGTCCATTTTTGTTAGTTTTCATAGAAAACATGGGGGCACCCTAAGTTGATGTCTGTGCACACCAAAGTGCCACGGCACCCTGGTTGAGAATCACTGCCTTAAGGACTGGTGAGGGTCATAACACATCACGTACATTTTACTCCTCCGGCAGCATTGTAAGTAAACATGGGTTCTGAAATTGACTGGAGCGGTCTCTCTCAGAACCCAACGAGATACACCGGTATGTGTAACAGGTCACGTGTACTGGCACGTCGGAAAGGATCAAAGTGGTCCTTAAGGGAGCGCATTTTCCCTGAACTGCTGGTCCTAAAGGGGTTAACAACTACCTGATCCGCAGCACGGCCACAACGTTTTTTTTTTGCTCAATGGATTCTGGGATGGCAGAACAATGTGCAGGGCTAAACTTTTATGTATATATAGATAGATATGTAGAAAATATCACAATGATGGAAAAAAAGTCACAAAATTTTGCAGAAAAATCACAGTTGAGACTGAGTTTAGTTGTCATGTAATGCATGCAAACATTTATACATCTCATACAGCACACTCTATACTATTTAGTTTGCCTTGCATCATTTTATACATCTACCCAGCATTTTACCTACAATTGCATAAACAGAGGACTTTCCTCTAAAAACAGGTACAAAACAAAAAAGGTAATAAGGGCTCAAAAAAGTTATTTATAATAAAATTCAAAGAACTTGCTTTTTCTAAAGTTTGTTGTATGTTTGGGAACGTAACATCTACTAATAAGTCTTCCCCGAGTTTCCTATGAAATAAAGAGGTAAGAGATGGAATTAGTTCCGGACATTACATCCTTGGAAGGAGACATGACAGTTACTGGTGGTTTTTTCAACCTGAAGCAGGAACACTTTGCAATGAGTTGCATAACCCCTCTGGTCCTTAAAGGGTTAAAAACTACCATGATCAATGCCCTGTGGTCCTGCCAGCAATAGTTCTGTTCATCTCCATTGTCAAATTGATATCTCTTGAATAAAGAAAAAAAAATAAGGGCCATTAGAAGATTGTGGTCATAGTATGGTAAGTGTGTGTGTGTGTGTGTGGGCGGGTATTATTTATCTTTTAATATAATCATTCAGCTCAAGTCAGCTACAAACTTAGAAAGCTTAACAAACCTGAACCAAGGGAAGCCTCACCACATTACTGCTGAGAGCCCAGATGTGAAGTCTACGGAATGTCTAAAGTAGCATTGATCTAGGTTGTGACAACTCAGCTGTCTCCTCTAATTAACCCTTTGAGGGCCAGAAAGGTATCCAATGCATTGTATACCTCTCTGGCACTCAAAGGGTTAAAACAACAAGGGCAGTGCCTGGGTGCGCACACACCCTTATAGGCTTGTTGCTTACACATTGAGATTATTCACATGCTCCTTCCAAGTTCTGAAACAAAATCCCTCCTGTCATTGCCAGCAATTCACATTTAGATCATTGTCGAGAGACTCGAGAATATTCAGATATTTACTAAAGATGACCTACCCAAACAAATCCCTTCCCTGTGATTTCTATACTTAGCAGATATGCCACTCAAGTACAGCAAACTGATTAGGATATAAATAAGGTTATTATAAATAAGGGTGGTAAGTGTATCAGATGGGCAAGCAACATTAGGGGCCATATGTTATAAAGATAAGTGGAGGAATTCTGGAACAAACCAACTGTGCTATGGGGAGAACTAAAAACTAATGGATTTAAGTGGAGATTTTAAAACACTTGAACGCTAGAGAGATGTCCAGCATATTGCGCTGCAATGCACTGGAGACCTCTCAGCATTCAGGGAGTTAAAAGCCCCCTTTTGTTCCTTGTGGTGAAAATGAATTGACCTAGAAAGACACCACTTTTTTCAACATACACAGAAAGGCCTGAAGACCTTGCAACAGGGGTGGTCAGCTTGTGGCCCTCCAGCTGTTGTGCTACAATTCAGATGAAATGAGGGAATTTTTATTTTTGTCTAACAGCTGGTAGAACACAGCACATACATCTTTTCTGCCCTTCTCCTGTCTGGTTTACAGCCTCAGACCAGACTTGCATTGCTTATTAACTTTGAGCTTAGGTCAGTGATATTTCTAACACTACAGCAAGAATGTGTAAATTCCCCTCACCACTGCAGTGTTTATCACCTGTAGTAGGAAAGCAGTTCAGCAATTCTACCACCTCTCCATGTAAAGCAGTACCAATGTTCAATGCATATTTATATATGTACTTTTAACCACTTGAGTGCCAGAGGGGTACGCAATGCATTACTTTGCAGTGTGTTGTGTACCCCTCTGGCACTCAAAGGGTTAAACAAGGCAAAGGACTGGAGAATTAATGAGATTTTAAATTAAAGTAAAATTATTTTAATAGTTTAACCAAGGACATGGTCAACATTTTGGCTCTCTCATGGAGCCTTTATCAAGACCCAAGGGTCTTCTTGTCCAGTGGTTTAACCATCACATATTTTTACTTTGATTTAAAATCCTTTGAGTGCTCTGGTTTGGATGCACCTGGGTTCAATATTTTGCCCAGTTCCACTGTGATTTCCAACATCCTTTGTTATATTATATTATCTCTCTCTCTCTATTGCCTCTGTAACTATTATAAAAATACTTTTTTTTAACCAAAATGTTGATCCCTGCAGCTTTGTTCAGCTCACCTGTAATTCTGACAAAATATAAAAAAAAAAAAATAAAATAAAAATAAATAAATAATTTCTTTTAACCTAATTTTCTAGGACACAAACTAGTTGGCTAAAAGGCCCTAACCACCTAATTGTCATTACCATTGTGAAGCGCCCTACAGTTCGAGAATAGTTGCCTGTTTATTACTAGTACTGTTGTTTGAAACTGATCAGTAATTTGCACTAAGCCTACAACTGTACACAACTGTTTGAATAATGTTGCTTAGACTTTAAAGGGGATCTCTCACCCCTATTCAAGTTAGTCTTAATAGGCAGGTTATATAGTGACTATATGTAATATTGTAGTTTGTGTTTTTTAAATCACTATTTGGCTGAAATTTAATGATTAACTACTGCCCTGCACCCTACTTCTGGACAGACTGTGGTTACCAGATCTGTACCGCAGTCTGTCACGCTGCCTCTGCTCCCCCTACGTCTATCCAGCCTCCTCCAATGACAGAGGGTTTCTGCCTGTAAACTGGAGTAGTATCTGGCCAGTGAGAGCACTCCAGCTTACAGGCAGGTGGAGGCTGGATAGAGGGAGGGGAGCACAGGAGGAGTGACAGACTGTGGTACAGAGCAGGTAACTGCAGTCTGTCCAGGAGTAGGGTGCAGGGCAGTATTTAATCATTAGATTTCAGCCAAACAGATTTAAAAAAAAAAAAAAACTACAATATTACATATATTCGATACATAACCTACCTATTAAGACTAACTTGTATAGGGGTGATAGATTCCTTTTAATACGGCTTTAATACTACCACTAAAAATGCCATATTGCAGAATAGCACACCCAGCTACAAGTGATGTCATAGTTGAACAATCCTGCATGCACTTAGCTGCGGGAATCAACATTTTCATCCCACAAATTGTCTTTTAGAGGCCTCAAAGGGCTGCAGGCATGTAGAGCCAGGGGAAAAACAAAGTCTGTTCCCAAGGCTGAAAACTGCTCATTAGCCATTTAAGTGCCAGAGGCATGCACAGTACATAATTTCATAATGCATTCCTATAACCTCACTGGCACACAAAGGGTTAGAAGCATCCTACTGTAATATGGCATTAATCCAACAGTGCATTCTTATGACAGACAACACTGCTAACTTTTCATCTTCATTTTTCCAGGCTTTGACCTCCAGAGTTCAAGTGCAAATGACATGGGAAAGTGCATGAATGGTATGTTCAGACAGATAAAAAGGGAGCATTGCAGCTCTTCAGTCATATTAACGCTTGTTACTAAGCTGGATCTGAGTGATGGTGGCTCACATGAGTAGGAGGGTAAGAAAAAACTATTTGGGGCCTAATTCAGAAAGCAGAAGAGTTGTAATTCTGGGGCAAACCAACTGGTAACAAATCTCTATGGATTTACACTAAGCTGTTTAACCCTTTGAGTGCCAGAGGGGTATGCAACGCATTGCAAAGCAATTAGTTGCATACCCCTCTGGCACTCAAAGGGTTAACTCCCTAGATGCTTGACAGGCCTCCAAAGCATTGTGAAGCAATGCATTAGAGATTGTGCAAGCATTCAATATGTTAAAAGCCTCATATGAGCAAAAGGGAATGTTAATTTGTCCTCTATGGTGCAGTTGGTTTGTTCCAGATACGCACCTCTTATGCTTGCGGAATTAGACCCTCGCGCTAGGTGTATAAAGTCAACAACATGCCATAGGGAGCAAAATTATTCAATGAGATTTTACTGGGGCTTTTAACTCTGAATACAAAATGTTTTATTCTTAAAACCATAAAGCAACTTGGAATAAACTCACAATTAATGAACTGGGATATTCCTCATTAAACATAACAAAACAGCTATATCCCTAGATCTTTGGTGGGCACATTTTAGCTTCCCAGCCATTATTGCACGACCACTCAATCTAAGGATGATGCTAGTTGCAGTCCAACACAGATGGAGAGCCACAGCATGCCTTTGCCAGTCCTAAACTTTCCTTGACCCAGCATGCCTTTTTCTGTCCTTGATATATATATCCATCTATGTATTTGTGCACTGCCATCCATCATATGCTATTATTATTGGCCAGTGAATGCTTGCCTTAGAAGGGCCCTCTCTATTTTGCTTCCTGATTTTCGATACAGATTATTTTTCAGTTGGAATGGAACAGTATTTATAGCCTGAAGTATAGGTGTGCTTGGTGTCAACCAAAAAGAAATAAAACTAGAGCAGAAAAAGTTTGGTTGTCTAGATCGACTTAGTTATCTTAAACCCTGGGGATGAGAAACTGCTCTAACACATTGAGAAGCATGGGGTGAGTTTAACTAAGCAGTGATAAAGAGATGATAAAGTGGTGATGACTTCTCCAATTCCTATGTTATTCTATGGAGCCTATGCACTAAGATTTCTTCAGCTTTGAAGATCTTAGTGAATGGGATCCATAGAATTACATAGGAACTGGAGAAGTGATAAACTGGAGAAGTCATCTCCACTTTATCACTTCTTAATCACCGCTTAGTGACTCTCCTCCCAGGAGTTGGAGAGGTTTCCAGCATCTGAAGCAGTGGTTGATAACAGGTCCTCAGCAACTCCCATCTTGGCTGGTGAACAGATCGTTCACTCAAGTGATTCTCGCAAGCGATTCAGGAGGATGTGATGTCATTCACATCCTTAAACGAGTGGCCAACCCACTAGGGCATATATTGCCAACGCCTACATGGATCGGCCTGGTGATACTTCTTCCACACCCCACGAGGAGATTGTAAACACAAGCACCTTGGCATTTACCAATACTGAGAAAAGTCAGTTCTCTCTATGTGTATGAAGCCTAATACAATTCTGCAGATGTAGATACAAACCTGCACTCAAGTCGCCACCCAAATATTGCAGAATTTTAGGATATCCTTAACTAGGCACAGGTGGTTCTCTCATTAGCACAGCAGGATCTGCCAGAATGACTGAGCTTCTGATTGATCACCTGTCATTATGAAAGGAAATCCTTAAAACCCACACTGCTGGGGGTGCTTGAGGTCAGGCTTGGGAAAAAAAAATAAGATAATGGATTAAATACCTGCCCATCACAAGTCCCTTTACCAACTCTTGCTGGTGTCTCTGGTCTTGTGTCCACTCTAATTATATGCGATTTACAGGCAGAGAGAAGCAAGCATATCATATATAGCACACATCATGGGTGAGAAAGTCATTTCACTTCTAGGCTCACTATAGTAGTAGTAGATGAATGAGCAGAAAAACAATAAACTTTCTAAAAAGTATCCCATCACAGTAGTGGTCAACCTGTGGCTCTCAAGATGAAGTAGTCATCCAACAGTCTCGCTTAAACCGTTTTTTTTTTGTTTTTTTTCCAGATGCCATCTGGTAATAAAATAATTTAAACATGTTGACATAGAGGTGTGCAATGCAATGCATTAATATTTCATTTCTATTGCGGAGCTTCTTCAGATTTTCACACCATCTTTATTTTGGGGGGGAGGGGTCTAAACGACTGATTTAACCCTTTGAATGCCAGATGTGTGTGCAATGCATTGCACACCCCGCTGGCACTCAAAGGGTTAATCTTTAGATTTTTTTTCTTTTTTTTTTTTTCTTTTTACTACACGATTTGCAAATCACAGACACAACCGAAAAGCGTTCACAGAGCTGCTGAGCAAGACAGATGACTAGTACACCAAATTCACAAGCTATAAATAGACCCATGTACAGTTCCTCAAAAAAAGTACATAGCTTTCTTGGCAAGAAACATATTTTCGCTTTTGTTCTTCCCAGGCTATACGAGCTCATAAATACATTGACACTCTCTCTCTAGAGACGGGATGGATTAGGCCAAATGGAAAGTTGCCATGGGAATCTCACAGCTATTTTAGGAATTGCATAGGAAAAAAAGTTAAATGTAGAAATGGTACCTATATATACACAATAAGCTAGCACTTATATACAGAATTCTGTACAACACTTCATGTAGATTTTGCTGTCAAATTACAACTGCTGTAAGTGTACATGACAAAAATATGAAGACACATTGTCACTGAAAAGACCTAAATGTAATACTTTGGCATATTAACCCCTTGAATGCTACAAGTTAGAGATCTCTTGAGTCAAAGGGGTTAAATAAAACCTACTGATACAAGAGACTGAATCTTAGCATTCAAACAAGGATACAGAATATTCTATAAAAGTTAGACTATAGCATATGCCACAGGATTCATTCTGATTAACCCTTCTGAGTGCCAGAGGGGTACACAACACATTGCAAAGCAATGTGTTGTGTAGCCCTCTGGCACTCAGTGTGTTAAATACTCCTATCATATTGATCATTCATGCAGGACAGGGTTGGGCAATATGCAGACCTCCAGCTGTCAGATGACAATTCCCATCATCCTTAGCTGGCCAGCTAAGTATGGCAGAAATTGGACCAACAACAGCTGAAGGGCTGCAGGTTTCCCTCACCCAATACAGAAGCATGACTACACGTAAATAGTATGGTAAACTAGCTCTCTACTGTACTATTTTGCCACCATTTGTTTATTTACTACATTGTATTTGTGAAGAATCAATAACATACAAAAAACCTGCCAGCTGCTATATGTATTATTTTACTATTGATTGTATGTCACTATATAAAGACACATACAAACATTATTCTGTGGGACCTCTTTATTAAATGCCTAAAATCTCGTTAGAAAAAATGCTTCAGAGAAACACATACTAGAGCTCATTCACTGCAGTTTTCTAGTAGCTTTGTGTAGATGGAGGACAAGCTATGGCTCTCCAGCTGTCGGACTACAACTACCCGCAGCCTCAGATGGGCAACAGTCCAACAACAGCTGAAGAGCCACAGGATGTCCAACCCAGACAAACTCCATGACCATAGAATAATATAGATGTATGGCATATAAAAACTGATTGGCCTATCTGGTCTACCCATTTCACTATGTACGGAAAATTAATTACTATACAACCCAGCACCCAAGTCCTCAGTGTTGCAGATAAGTTATCCCAAATGTTCTCAGTTCCTTTACTGCTTTAAAAGGACCCCATCACCTAATAACAGTGGCGACTGAAAGCTTTCAGAATTACCTAGATCTTGTATTAGCCACATGTTATTGAGGAACTAGAGTGAGTATAGATGTATAGATTATGCTAATTAAGGCAGGCCAAGCAAGAGCTTCCTGTCTCATCTCCATGTTACCTCCACCACACTGAGACTTAACCCTTTCAGTACTATGGGAGGTGGGCAATGCATTGCAGAATCTCAATGAGTGGGGGAGGGAATGCAGGAATAACACAGGGAGTGCCTGCATGGCATGCCTTAACCCTTTGAGTGTCAGAGGGGTGCGCAACGCATTGCTCTGAAATGTGTTGCGTACCCCTCTGGCACTCAAAGGGTTAATTAGCATATTCTATACTTCTAAATAGCTCAGAAACTAAATGTATTTATTTTAAAATTTATTTGTTTTTGAACAAAACATGACACTGGTGATTTTGAAAGTTCTTTTAAGGTGATCTGTTCCCTTTAACCCTTACCACTTCCACTGGGAGTCCATTCCATCTATATCTACCACCTTTCCATAACATACGGTAATAATTTCTCATATTTACCACTCAGACTCCCACCCTCCCTCCTTCAGATCATGTCCTTTTGTTCTAACTAATTCAAATCACATGCAGCCAAAGCCTAACACACTATACAATCTACAGCTTACAATTTTGTGGCAAACCAGCTTCACCATAGGGGATAAATACAAATTCCCCAAAAGGAGGCTTTTAACCCCTTGAATGTTACTGAGATCTCCAATGCATTGGTTTACATTGTGTTGGAAACCTCAACAGCATTCATGGGGCTAAATTGTTATTTAAAATCAATTATACTTTTTCTTATGTCCCCTATGGTGCAGTTGGATTGCTCCAAAACAGCACTCTTTTGTGTATAAGGCCCACCGTAGCTACTCACCTTGACTCCAATAATGGATTTCCTTTGGTAGAAGCAGCAGAGTGCTGCTGTGAGAGTCTCAAAGACATTACAGAAGCAATCCTTGGACATTTTCAAATCTTTTGGTGTAGAGGTTATTAAGCACTTATAGGATTAGGCAGTAAAATCTTTCTTGGTTCCCACGCTGCTTGCTTCACTCACTGCAAAGTCCTGGCTTCCACTGGCAGCCTACATTCTGCTCCCACTGACATTTGTCTTGGGTTATTTGCTCAGATGGAACTGTGACTGCACACTCAGTGTGTTCTGGCTTGCAAGGGAACAGCCTCCATGTATAGAGTGACAGAATTCTCATGTGATCTCTATTACTCACCAATGAAATTCTACCCCTCACCAGTCGAGCTCCCCAAGGCTTTCAGTTTTGTATACAAAGCACTTAGCATTCTGCTGCCCCTCAATTACATACCTGATGCACCAGGCTTCGGTCCTTTCCCTGTCATCACCAACCAACTGGAGGTAGAAGTGAATGCTCTACCTAAACATTGTACATTGACCCACAAAATCCTGTGAGTTGTTGATGTGTAGAGGAGAAAAATTCAGGCAATGTGTAAAGAGGCTGATATTTTTCTCATTTACACAAGATGCTCCAGTTGTGTCCAGGTAATGGTAGGGAAAACCAGCAGTGTTTGCTTTTAATTAGAGACCCTTTGTGAGCAGGTCATGAGGAGTCAGAGGACAGATACATACATTGGATACTCAATGGGGATAGTCAGCAAACATGGTACAGATGTGCAGTGTTTAACTAATATGCACATTCACAAACAGTGCCCACCAAGCTAAAGAAAGTGGTGCAAACGCTTAAAAACCCTTTTAGTGCCACAGATCTCCAACACATCCAGAGGTTCTATAAAATGAACATTAAATCCTCATCATGAAAAAACATTCTGTAGGGCTTTTCCTTTACATGAAGCAGTAGTTGTTTATATGTTATATTTCTGTGTTTTGCGAATGTTACATTTAAAAGAATTATTCTGCGAATGAATGAATGGATGAATGAATCTAACAGCGCAGCCCACTGGTGTTAGGGTGCTAGCTTCCATTGCCTGCGGCTGCACTTCAGAGCAGCATGTGATTGCTGAAATATATACCTATGGCATTCGCTGCTATTAATAAAACTGTAACGCTAGGGAGCCCCGCACACCAGCCCCATAGTAGGCACATGGAAATGGTGTAAAGTTCTGCCATTTTCTCTGCACCATGTTTAACCCTTTGAGAGCTAGAGAGGTGTCCAGCACATTGCAAAGCCAGAGGGATACTCAACCTATTGAGAAGCAATGCACTGCAAACTCCTCCTGCTCGCCAATAATTAATTCATCATGTTAAACAAGGCATACCTGAAAGGAGCCCTATAGGCTGCCATGCTGTTCTTGCCTTGGTGCAAGTTGCACTAAGGGGATATTTTTCTGCTTAATTAGATTAGTAAAACTAAATTATGAACAGGGGTAGAAAAATTGTCTGTGAGGGGAGTCTTATTTGTACAGCAAATAATTATGAATGATATAGTGGAGGACTTTTGTTGCTAAGTAAAACAAAGGTATTCACATTGCTGAGGAATGCTTCATTCAAATATTATTACAGATCAATTTTGTGTGAAAAGGTCATCATCAGTTGGCACTGCTGCTATTGCAATCAATGCAGAGCTTCTGATAAGTGGATAAAAAGCTCTCCATAGACAACAATAACATCAGCACCATTTGAAGACATTGCCGCAAAATAGCATTCTAATGTAGGAACAAATGAACATGTTACATGTGTGTGCAATAACTTTTGAATGAAGAATTTCCCCGCAGTGTAAAACTCGTTTATAAATGTATTCTCCGTAATCACATTATATTGTTCCTTTACGTGAAACATTCACAGATCATCATTATATAAATAAAATCAACAGCTATTGCTTTCTGACTTACACTTAGTATAGAAGAATTACATAAAACTAGTTGAAGAGCCTGTGTACATGGGACCTCTCTGCACACCTCCGTTATCAGCCGCTGCGCAGGCAGTCTGTAGTGCGCATGACTGCACCGCGAGCAGCAGTCTCTACTGTGTATGACAGCTTCTGACAAACACACATTTAGCAAATTATTATATAGGATGTTGCATCATTCACAGCTCTTTATGTACAAAGCTTCGGTACCTTTAGACTTTTACCAAAGGTGGTTATTTAAGTATTAGCCATGTGATGAATTTTGTGACCCCACATGCCTAAATAGCCACAAGGAAACTTCTTATTTACCAAACAGGTGAACAGAGAATTCTTCCAGGCTGATGCACTCAGTAAATGGTGCAATTCTGGTATAATCCAAGTACCATATGGGACCAATGAAAACCAATGATTTAAATGGGGGATTTTAATCCCTTAAATGCAAGAGGTCTCCAAAAGAAATCTCCAAAAATACAAGGTTGCACTAGCACTTATCATGGTGGGCCTTCCTGCCAACAACAATTATACAGTATTTGCCAATACCCAAGTGGGCCCTCCATTGATTGGCGAATTGTGGTAAGCATGTGATGAGCATCGCAATGTCACAATCACCCACTTGAGCGAACAGTTTGACAGCTCTACGGACTGCTAGGCATATCTTCATTACAGTGACTTTCCTGTGATCTGTGCCAATTGCAAGGAAGCTGCAGCACTCTGTAATGATCTGTGACAGGCGCTATAGTAACTCATATAAACATCCCAGGCCAACCCGTTGTTCTGTTCTATAAGACAATTAGCACTGTGACAATCACAGAACTATAGCAGCCAGTTATGAATACATTCTTAAACAGTGGCTTTGTACACATCTACCAGAAATGCAAGTTTAAAACCAGATTTTAAGATTACTGCATCAAAGTAATTAGTGTGGGATTAACGGATATGTAAAAGTACACAACCCCTATTTTTCACACAGTTGATTACACTATGGTTGTTTTTGTTATTCTGATCGTGAGCTCTAATAATAACTACATATCCCTTATGTGTATTCTTTTTTTTTTTTTTTTTTTTATTTTGCACTCCCTGGAGGAGGACTCCTTTGGTGCCACTGGGGGAGATCGATGACACGATTCGCGTCAAAGGGGATGGAGCTTAATCATGAGTGGGGGCAGGGCTTCACGGACCTGCAAAAACGGAAATGAATATGCTTGGGAAGGAGGAGAAATGTGAGAAAGACGGGGAAGGTGCAGATGTGGGCAGAGTTTCAGAACAAACTCCCCACATCTGGAAAATCAGCCTCTGCCCCACAGACCTGGTAATACAGAGGAAAAACCGGAGTCTCCGGGGCAAAACCAGAGATTTCCCGGCTATGCTTCTTAACCATGACAAATGAAAATGTTAGGGGTATACAAAAAAAAGAAAAAACCCAAAAACCCATCAACAAAGCTGCGTGTCAGCAATGCCCTCGACAAAAAAAGAAAGAGAACCACTGCCTTAAAGGAATAGTAATGTTTCACATTAAAGGAGGATACTTTATCATTCAATTACACTTGAACTACATCTCTGACAGTATTGAAATAACACTATGGCCCAAACAGCAGGAAGATTAACCCCTTAAGGACTGGCTGCGCACGCGGCCCATCACTTCAGAACCAGGGACTTTTTTTCTATTTTTTTTTTTTTTTTTTTTTTAAGAATCCGATTCCGGACTCCCCGAACAGCCCTGAATTCCATGATGGTCCAGGACCGCCATGGGTCCATAAGTGTACAACAAGCCATGACGGTCCAGGACAGTCACGGGTCCTTAACGTGTTAATTGGAGCGGCTATTATTGTGAAACATTACTATCCCTTGAAGGGAAGAGGCAGGTCCAGTGGCAGTGTTGTGTGTGCCTGACATAGCAACATATGAGGCCCATAGTGATTGGATGCCGTGGGCTGTGATTAACAACTGGATTGTTGCGATGCACATATGAACATCAGCAGGACAGCCCCATAGGCCACTGTCTAGGCTGCAACTTCACATCGACCATTGCCAGCAGTTGTCAGAAAGCTGCAACAAGTTAAGCCAGGGGTGACTGTTAATTGGCACAGTCAGCTGGGTGAATACACCATAGGGTGCAATGAACCTTATTTTTGGGGGACTTTTTTCAAACATGCATTTTAAGTCTACAAAACACCCTCAACACTGAGTGTCAGAGACGTATTCAACGCATTACAACGCAATGCGCTGGATACCTCTCTGGCACTCAAAACATTAACCTAGGGCATTTGAGTTTGTAGGGCTTGGGGACAGGCAACTAGTGGCTCTCCAGCAATTGCTGAAGCACAAATCTCATAATTGTCAGGAATGAGTACACTCAGTATTACAAAGTTTCAGAGGACCAAGTGGCTTACCTGTTTGGAATGAGCCCACATTAACAACCCTATGAGTGCCAGATGAGTGTGCAACACATGCACACCGGCCTGGCACACACAGGGTGAAATGTGGGGTGACCTGTAAAACAAGAGAGCTAGATATTGGGGTAAGTGTGTGAATTCCCCAGAACAGCTCACTGGGGGTAGCCTCTAACACCAGTGGCTGCAGTAAGGGGTATGCACCAGAGCATATGATCACTGCACAGCATATCCGTGGACACTTTCCACTTCATTAGGACTTTCATATCAGTAAGCACTGAAGGTCTGTCTCACAGTTTGAGCAGGGAATGACCTGAAATCACTCCATTTCCTCTACTCCTTGACTGGCGCTTAGTATTAAAAGAGGAGGAGGAGAACACCAGAAAAGCCCCAGACTTCTCCACTGCCTTTCCCTTAGCATAAGGGGCTATAAGGGAAGAATATTGTTGTAGGCAGCTTCGTAAATGGATGGTAGGTAGGTATAGAACTAGAAATCTGTTCCAGGGCCGGACTTAGCGTGGAACTACTATAGTACATTAGGGTAACCACGTTTGTCCCTGATTGCCCAGGACATTCCTGGATTTTAAATGTGTCCTTTGTCTCAGGAAGCCTTCTTCTGGGATGATACAAAGTCCTTGAATGAAGACTGCAATGCACAGATCTCTAAACACTAGAAGGAGAACTGACCATTGCCTACTGTGACAGAAAGTGATGCCTCTGCTGGGCTCCAAAAATGGCTTCCAGGCAAAGTTCTAGACACTAGTGTTTTAGTGTAAATTTAGTGTAAGGCTTTGGGCATGGTACGCTTTCTTGCAGTCCACCACAGTCATTGCTTTGCGTCACAGCAGTCAATATGCAGTTCTCCCTCTAGTGTTTAGAACTCTGTGGTGCATGAAGAGAAAGAGCAGATTGCGCACTGATGTCCAGTGATGTAGACTGACTCCTCACGCATACTGCACTAGAGCTGAGGACAAGTACTCAGCTGCTCGCCTCAACAGTGTCCATGAATGACAGAATGGAAACGTGGTCACCCTACAGGACATTCACCCAGTGTGTTGGAACCCTCATAGTGCACACTTACATCACCGCAGGAGCCAAAAAGACTTTCCAACCGCTTTCTCACAGTCATCAAGAAAGTCAACATCTTGATTCAAATCCTTGTCTGGAAAGCAGCTATATTGTCTCAATGCTCAGCTTCCCACTCATCTGGCTGATTCTGTCATGCAGGGTTTTTTGGAGGGAATGTAAGGTTTACTGATTAAAAGGCATAGTACTAGCCATTGATTGAATTTATGTGGTTGAAAATTAAGTGTCATGGAATTCTGTTTTCTTGAATGTCATTTCTAAGGACAACACAAGTCTGGGAAAGCTTTAACAGCGGCACTTGTACAGGCTCCATGCTGCCAAAATGATACTGTACATGGAAACTCTTCTGTCTGCAGGAATTCCATGCCAGTCATTATCGTGTACTTACAGCAAATAACAGATCTGCCTTGTCCCCACTAACACCACGGCTACAAAGGTAATGTGCCAAATAAAATGGGGCTTTTAATGCCTTGAATGCTAGGACTCCAATGTATTACTTAACAGTTTGAGTACCAGAGGGGTACTCAACATATTGCAAAATGTGCTGCGCACTCTTCTGGCCCTGAAAGGGTTAGTGAGTGTTTCACACCTATGAGGAGGATTGATTCTGGAGCAAACTAATTGCCATTGAATGTGCAAGGTGTTTCAGACCTCTCTAGCTTTCAATGGGTTAAAATGCAATGCATTCCATACCCTACTAGCACTCAAAAGGTTAAAGGGTTAGTAATGTCTTTGTAAAAGAAAATGAAATATTGTAGCTATTAAAAAAATACACTAAATGATCCCATCTCTCAAACTTTTATGGTTAGAGGGATATAGGGCTGGATTCAAATGCAGGAGATAAATGTTACCTCCCGTTTTATCAAAAATTTCCTACTGAAGTCTATGAGGAAACCTGATAAAATTAGCACCCAAATTTGAATTCAGCCCATAACGTTTTAAAGCCCCCCCCCCCTTTCCCTGAAGTCAGCTGTATGCTAACAGCAGGAGATCCTGGTCACAGGACAGGCAGGCTGCTCTTCAACAGAACCGAAATACCGAATCTAAAAATAAATACTTCACTGGAACAGTCTACAAAGTGTGCTTGCAAACCAGGCACACTTTGTAGACCGTTCCAATAAAGTATTTCTTTTTTGATTGTGCTATTTTGGCTCTGCTGAAGAGCCTCCTTGAGTTGGCAGACAAATCTCCTGCTGTCAGCTTTACAGCTGACATCAGTGAGGGGGGAACTTTATTCACCATATAACTCTCAAACCATAAAGGCTGGGGAGATGGGACTGGGATCATTTAGTTTATTTTTTAAATAGCTACAATATTTCGTTTAAGCGGAACTATCACCTAAAACCAAAGTTTTACCATGCGTGTTAATGTTTAACCCGACATTAGTGGTGTGTGTGTTCTTCAAGTCGCCTGTAAGTTGAGATATTTGCCCTGCAAAATTGGGCACTTCCACGTTCTACGGTACCCTGTACCATCTCAGGACTTCCCAGCTGCCCCAGGGAGCGCGTTCACGCTGTAAACTCCGTTGACAATGCTACTGAGGTTGCAACTCAGTAGCACTGTAAACGGAGTTTGCTGTAACGCTACATCACAGAAATCCATCTTCAAAGGGGAGCGTGAATGAACGCGGAAGTGCCTGATTTTACAGGGCAAATATCTCCACTACCAAGCGACTCTAAGAACACACACACAGCACTAATGTCGGGTTAAACATTAAAACACATGGTAAAACTTTGGTTTTAGGTGATAGTTCCGCTATAGTTTTACATAGTCAATGGGGATGTCTGTCTCCTACGGAGAAACTGGTTTGCTTCAGAATTGCCCCTCCCTCCCAAACCCTGGTAGAGGACAGAGGTTTTATCATAGATATGAAACTGACCTATTAGGTTGTCTGAAGAGTTCTTCGCTCATGTTCCCTGTATACTACATAGCCCAGAGATACGAGATAAGAGATGATCTGTCGGTGTAGATAAAAGGTAGTAACAGGATACATATAGTTATGAAAAAGGTGGAGATGGAATGATATCAGCACAAATGGATAATGTGTGGGAGACAGTCCTATGTGACCAGGGAGTGGTGTTTAGATAGCTGTAGTTCCTGTGGCTTATCGAAGAGACACAGTCATAGCCACAGTGATTATAGAAAGACAGGTGCTTTTTCACATCATACAACAATCTAGAAATGACTCCGGAAAACATTAGTTAAATTACACAAAAGATGATATGTAGTGGTTTGTTCCATCTCACAGCAGAAATAGAAAAGTACATCAGGGAGGCTGTGTAATGGTTTGTTCCATATCACAGACCAAGCACTAGGGGGCCATTTTCTTTGAGCTAAAGAGGTGCTTGAATTGTAATGCATTGGAGACCTATGTCGTATTAAAGGGGGCCAAACCTCCATTTATGTATCGTGGGATTTCTAGTTCCCTTCTACACAGCAGTTGGTTTACTCCAAAATTGCACCTCTTGTTTGCTGAATACGACCCCAATATGAACTATATAGTGTGCAGAGAAACAATTGCCCATAACTGGTGATGGCCTTGCACAACTGCGCTCATTACAGTCATTAACCCCTTAAGGACCAGCGGGGTGCGCAGCCCATTCATAAGCAATGCATTATGAAAGAATGTGGAACATCTCTTTTGGCACTCCAACGGTTAAAATAGGTCAAACTGTATTTACTTTTTTACCTATTTTCACTTATTTTATTATACACTATTATACACTAATATCACCGACAAGGAAGTCACAGACTTTGTTTCCAAGTAGATTTATGTCAGGGACTGAAAGCACTGGTAGTGACACAGTGTTGGACTGTCCCTATAACAGAAAAGCCTCAACCACAGCATAAAGAGCACTGTAATGCAGGGATAGTGCAACACTGCAAGGCTATCCCGGTTACGCAGTACGGAACAGAAAAGCGGTCTGGAAATTCAGGAAGCTCACAGTCTGGGACATACATGTGTAAAATTAGGTGAGGATGAAAAACATAAGTAAACATATAGGGAATTTGAATACATATTATGCACTTACAGAATATGTAAAATCAAAAAGGAGGCAGACTTGTCACTCAAACATGTAATTAAAGGAAAAGTAATGTTTCATCTGAACATGTTAGCAGTATTCTTTACATTTATTTTCTCTGATGTACTTTTTTTTTTTTTTTTTTTATTAATATAAAGTGGACCTGTCACAAATAAAAGTTTGTAGATCTGAAAACTTCATTAACCTTTGTGTGCCAGAGGGGCACTTTGAGTGTGTATTTCCAAATATACAGACTTAAATTCAAGAAGACAGATCCTTCCAGTCTCAGAGCTGCCCTCTACCTGCAGTCTGTAAACAAAGTCTGAGGATCAACTATAAGATAACAAGAGCTCTGAATTTCTCTTCAATTCCTATTCTCTGAGCAGAAGACGTAATCAGATACTTCACAGGAGTCACACACTCTTTTTACAGACTGCAAGTAGAGAGCGTTCATGTGCCTGAAGACAGCACACAGAAAAACAAGCGCTCTACAATAGGAACCGTGGTGTACAACAGGGACAGAAACAAACACTCTATAAATTAAAGGGATAATACTTAATTTTCAGAAAGTGTAAATATTGTTCATATTAAAAAAAGTAAATTAAATGATGTAAGTCCCGTTGCTTAAAGTTGTATAGTTTTATATTTATATGCTTATAAAGTCCCCATCAGCTTTGTAGACCATTCGAATGAAGTATTTCTTTGTAGACAACGCTATTTCAGCTCTGCTGAAGAGCCGTCCGGTCCCGGGACCAGGATCTCAATCTACCAGCTATAGCGCCGACGTGTGTCAAAGGGGCAGGAGGGGGGAACTTTACAAGCTTTTAACTATAAACTATACAACTTTTAAATGATGTAAGCCCCATTTTTTTTTATTTACTTTTTTTTTTTTTTTTTTTTTTTTTTTTAATATGAACAATATTGTACTTTCTGAAAATAAAGTATTACTCTCTCTTTAAGAAACAGTTATAAGGGTGTTTACAGTCCAGATTAACCCTTTGAGGACCAGAGGGGTGAACAACACTGCTTTGTATTGCGTTGTACATCCCTCTAGTCCTTAAAGGGTTGAACATATTTAGACACAAGGGTAAGAGCAGGGTATCGTGTTCTAGAGCTTACAATCTATAGGAAACTAGGGTAAACTGATACAAAAGGGCCACATGCAGGAAGACAATGGAAGCACTCTGGGGCCAACCCACTGTACAATAGGGGAGCCTCTATTTAAATGGGGTGGTTAACCCCTTGAACAACAAAGGTCTCCAGTGCTTTCCTAAGCAATGTGATGGAGATATTTCTAGCATTTAAGGGGTTAAAATATTTAAATCCAGAAGAATTTTAAGAATGCATTTGTTCCCTGTGGGGCAGTTTGTATTCCCTAGAGTACCTCCCCTGGTTCTTTGTGCATATGGTCCCAAGTGCTTGGAGTTGTTGTGTGGTCCTGACATGGAAAGGAGAGGAACATGACAGGTGCTGCAACTTTGTGTAAGGGCCACTATTCAGCTGGTAGCATCATGGAGGTTATTTGAGGCTGGGGAGTGCAAGAGGTGGGGAAGGCTAAGTGCAGAGGACTACAACAGGGTCCCAGTGTATGAGGAGAATAAGGGTGCAGTGAGGTCCAGCCACAAAAAGGAAATAGAAGTTACAGAGAAGGGCCAAGTAGAAGGTGCATTTTCATGGAACGTTAAAAAGGTGTGGGGTCTTATTCACAAAACTAAAGATGAGCAAATATGGGTACAAGCAACTGCACCATTGAGGACAAACAAACATTTCCAAAATTCCCTGTGGTTTAAATGAAGCTATTAACCTCTGAATGCTAGAGAGGTATACTACAGACTACAAAGCAATTAAAGCGGATCTTTCACTTAACATCAACCCCATACCTTTTATCTTAATATATGCGACTAGCGCCAAACGCCAGTTTTTAATACAAATATGTGGCTCTCTTACTTGTAAACTGAGCTAGTACTGTAATGGTGTAGTGATTGAGAGTGCAGCCATCTTGATGAACTAATACATGTTGGCAGCGCCACCCCCCTACTGCTGACTGCCAATCTTTGTTTCAGCACCTGTACTCTCTCTCGGAGGAAGGCACCCTTACCACCAAATTCACTATGCAGTAAGCGCTTTGATTGGATAGCACAAAGAAGGTGGTGGGCAGACAGATCAGTACATAGGAGAATACCAGCTCCATAGATACCTGCCTGTAGTACACCTTGTACTGCATGTAACATCAACAGGGAAATTTTATTAACGCATAACTTTAAAAAAAAAAAAAAAAAAAAAAAAAAAAAAAATGACAATATCTCAAAAAACCCCCCAAAAACTACGATGCATAGCCAGATTGAAGAGCAGAACTAAATAGGCCAAACTTGACTGACGGTGATAGCTCCGCATTAATCATAATTGGAATTATCATTGGTCTCCACTGATGTAGTTTGTTATTCTCCAGAATTTCTCCTCTTTAGCTTCCCGACTACAGCCCATGTATTCTAAGGGGGTGTCTAAATCAGAGGTCATTTTCATCTAGGCCATGCCCAGTCAATAACCCGATAAAAATATTCATTTATATATTTAATTTGAAATTCGTATTACAAGAATACCTTGGGTGCTTCTTGCCCCAAATCTCCAAGACGGCAGAGTGGAGGATGGGCGTGTCCAAATAAATCATTTTGTGGAATATTGTCATACCTGGGAATGCTCCAGATTTGCCACAGACTCCAGTTTTTGCAGTGAATTACCAAGTCTATGGAGGCAGAGGCCAGTTCTAGCACCCTGTTCCTCTCACTTCCCGGACACTTTTCCTCCATCCCCACCCTGTTCTGCCCACTTCATATCACAGCCCGTTAAGCCCAACCCTGCCAGTGATTAAGACTCGCTCCTTTGTGATGCAAAACAGAGTAATTTATATCCTCCAGCATTACACAAGTTCCCCCTGGGGACTCTAAAAAACAATGTTCCCAGGTATGCATATTGTGGATGGGGCTAAATCAGGTGGGTGTGGTTGGAAGGAAGAGAAGCATATTACTAAGAAATAAGTGGGATTAATGGACTGGAAAGTGTGTGTAGAATTGGCTTCTGTTTCCAGAGACCTGGTAACTCAATCTGAAAACTGGAGTCCTGGGCCAGAAATTTCCTAGGGATGATTACAAAGCAATACATCAGGGATGGTCGGTTTTTAGGGTTCCAGCTGCTTAAGACTACAGCTCCCATCACTGCAAAGCAGCCGGGGATGATGGAAGTTGTAGCCTCCAGAATCTGGAGATCTAAAGATTGAGGACCACAACGATACACCATTACAGAATGAGCTGACCTGCTACCTGTTTTTAATAGAAATTCATCCTTGAGTCTAGTGGAGTAATGAGGGGAGTTCCTCAACCCTCTGAGTGCCAGAGAGGTATACAAAGCACTGCAACTCAAAGCACTGGACACCTCTCTGTCACTCAAAACAACGTTGATGAACAGAAGAAGTGGTAAGTATATAGTATAAATCCCAATCAGAGCAGATGTAGAAATTGGAGTTATCAAGACAAATACACCAAATTAAAGAAAAAAGAAATCCGACATAAATATACTACTAAAATAAAGATTAATACTTCCATTTAGAACTGGCATTTTGATGCACAGATTTCTGTATTTGTTAATATGATATTTTTGTTCAACAAGCCAAATATTTGTTGCAACAGGTCATCAAAAGTTGACTTGAGTAATCTTATTACTGCTCCGGAGGTGGAACACAATAGCCTAGATCACATGCGTATTTAATAGCATATGATAAGCTGTTCTAAACTCCCCCCCACACACCCTGACAGGATCATGTGTGGAACGCTGGAACAATGAAGGTAAGTAACACAGGCATCATTAGAAGTGCTACACTGAAGATGCCCTTGTGGACATGGCCTAAAAATCTCCCATTACATTTCAGATACATCTATTAATATTTTGTTAAAAATGGGCTAGATATAGCTAGACCAACCAGAAGTCATCCAGTTAACCACTGAAACAGCTGGGGTTTTGTTGGGCAGTCCTATAAATATCAATGGATAAAGATCACACATATCTTGTAATGTAAAGCCCATTTCATAAAGATCTTCACTAGCAGGAAAAGCTCTTCTTGGCTGAATGTACAAAAAGAGGTCTTTTATGAGGCAGTGGCTCTTCATCCAGTGACACTGTGGACATTCAGATGTCAGCTAGATACCATCTGGAGGAAACAGGCCTATAAAGAATAATGAGCCTGTATTCTCTGCGTGTCTTGCACAGTACATCGATATACAGACACTTGCATTTTAGGATTTGAAAAGAAAGAAATGCAAAGTAGTGACAACATTTTCTAGGGAATCAAACAAGCAATAGACACAATGATTAAAAATATACTTCTCAAATAGTCATTTTTTTATTTTAAAGGAGAAAATCCTAATGGCCCCTAAGAATTTGCCTTTGTGCATAAGATAATGTCTTCAATCAGTACTGGGAGTCAACGGTCATGGAAGCAGATACGATTATTGCGAGCAGGGGGTTCCCCCAAAAAAAACCTGAAACAGGAAGATTGTATGGACTTAACCAAGTACTGAAGTGTGCAATGTATTACAAAGCAACGCCTTGCACACACCTTTGATCCTTAACCCTGTGAGTGCCAAAGGTGTACGCAACGCATTGTGCTGTGGGCCCCTCTGGCATTCAAAGGGTTAAATGGTTAAGATTAACATTTGCAGTAAGCAGCATTTGAGGTCCTGTGGTCTTGCAAGCAAAATGTCATGTCTGCCTTCATGTATATGACATCCAGCACTGACTGAAGGTCTTAAAGGGATAGTAATGTTTCACAATAACAGCAGCTCCAATTAATCTTCATAGTATTTGGGCCATGGAGAGTGTTATTTAAGGACTGTTAGAGTTGTAGTTCTAGAGTAACTGAATGACAAAGTAACCCCCCCGCCCCTTTTACTTATGCAACACTGCTCAGTTCAGAGCAGCAGGGTGGTGTCCAAGTGGAATGCAGAGAAGAACAATCTTCAATTAACATAGGGAAAAAACCTAAAGAACCTGTCAATGGGGGCAGGGCTTTCATAGTTCTCACAGTAAGAGCTATGCTATGCTATGAGCTGTCTTGTCTCAAGACCAGATTCCACATCGGAGGTGAGCAGTGTTACACTAGGTAAAAGGGGCGGGAGGGGAATACTTTATCATTCAATTACTCTTGAACTACAATTCTGACAGTATTGAAATAACACTCTCCATGGCTCTACAATTAATTAGAGCTGCTGTTTTTGTGAAACAAAAGGGACAAAAACAAATTCATAGGGGATAGTAGTATTTGCCGGCATAATAATGAAATTGGGGAGGGGTGCTGTTATTAAGTGGTGTTAGTTATCCATTAACCTTTATATTTAAAAAAAACCTCAGGATGACAGATGTCTGTAACGCAATACAAAGCATCCAAGAGATTCATTTATTTTACCCATTTTATCTTTTACTCTGTTTACACTGAATCGCCTATTTCAGTTCTATCTTTCCCGCACTCTGTAAATAGTTTGGTAGTTACCTGTATCTGTACATGTCATAACTGTTCTGTCTGTGCACCTCACTTTATGCTCTAGTGCCTACAGTTCAGTGATACTGCAGTTGCAGACACAGTTCAGCCACAGACTTATCTGAATAGTATGCAGGTAGAGGGCACTCAAATGGAAATGAGGAGGAGAATATAAAATGACTGAAACAAGGTATACACACAGAATTAAGGACAATGAAATCAAGCAACTACAATAAGTACTAAAGTAATGCATGTCTATTTAAAATATTGCTACATTTTAACAAATCATAACCCTAAATACTCCGAGCTTTTTACTTTAAGCCATTAAAGCTTGGATAGTTAGCTGCTGGCCCTGCAAAAGTTGTCTGGTTGGGCATGATGGGAGTTTTAGTCCTTAAGAGCTATAGTTAAAACAACTGCCCACCCCCTGCATTAGAGAAAGACAGACTCTGGTACTCGGCACTCAAATGGTGCAGTGTCAAAGAAGCAAGTTTTCTTGGAATCCATTTCCTTCTACCTGTTGAACTACAGGTCCCATCATTCACAGTCAGCTATTTCCTGAAAACAAGAACTGTTGGTAGCATTCATGATCATTGTTGGCTACAAATGATCTAGAAATATATAATTAGAAAACATAAGAGCCAGCGCACTGAGATGCACTCAGATCTCACTTATAGCACAGGGGGACTAATTATTGGCTCAGTCATTTAGTTAGTCCAACTGTGCCAATTCTGGGAGATCCTAGAAACATGCACTGTTTGTAGCTCTTGAGGGCCAGGGTTTAATGTTTAGGTCCCCATGTGATATTTCTCTCCAGGACTTTCGTCTGGTGGTAGACCATAGGGGACAAATACATTTTTTATTTATTTAAATAGGACTTTTAACTCCATTTAATGCTAGAAATATCTCTAACATACTGTAAGGCAATTCACTCGAGACCTCCAGCATTCAAGGAGTTGAAATGCCACTTAAATGTAATAAATTATGGATACTTTAAAGGGATAGTAAACTAAAAAAAAACTGTTAGCGAAAGGATAGGAATAATAAAAAAAAAATATGTAATGCCCTTATTCCCATCTCTCAAACCATTATGGTTTGAGAGATGTAAGAAAATGAAGACCTTCGCCCCCTCCCCCTTCTCATGCATCCATTGTATAGCAGACATCATGATATCCTGCTTCCGGGACCAGACGGCAGCTCCTCAGGAGAGCTGTCATTGAGATATCCAAGTTTAATTAAGTCATCGAAATGGTCTACAACGTGTGCTTGCAAGCCAGGCACACGTTGTAGACCATACCGATGAAGTAATTATAGTTAGATATCCCGATGTCAGCGCTCCTGAAAAGCCGCCTAAAGTTGGGCGACCAGATTCTGCCTATGACAGCTTTACAGCTCGTCAGGCAGAAAGGGTAGGGAACGGAGACCTTTATTTTATTACATGGGAATGAGGGCAGTAAGTATTTTTTTATTATTCCTATCATTTGCTAAGTTTTTTTTTGGAGTTTACTATCCCTTTAATTTGTCTGCTATGGTGTATTTGGTCTGCTCTGGCATTGCTCTGGTTCTATTTAAAAGGGATAGTAATGTCAATATTAAAGTTTAGCTCCAAGTCTTTTTTTATATATATAACATGCAGTGCTATGTTTAAATACTTACATGTTTGTAGTTCAAAAGATATTCAAGCAAAAAAAAAGATCCCCCTCCTGCCCATTCTGGCCACCTCCCCTTGGAACTGCAATCCGGTCGTGGGACTGGACGGATGCAGCGAGGAACAAGCTTGAGTCAGTATAAGGAAAATCCTACCCCCCTTTACGAAGGTCAGGATTTTCCTTTTGTTTACTGAAGATTGTCCCTCGCCGCTCTCCATCCGGACCAGACAGAGGCATTGTGATGCGGCCAGAAGGAGCGGGATCCTTTCAGCTTGAATATCTTTTGAACTACATACATGTAAGTAATTAAACATAGCACTGCATGTTATGAAAACCATATAGAAGATTCTGAGCTAAACTTTAATATAGATATTACTATCCCTTTAAAGGGATAGTAATGGTTAATTTTAAGTTGATTTAATATTGTAGACATTAAAAAAAAAAAGATTAACATCGGTGTAAGTCTTATCTTTCAAACCTTTATGGTTTGAGAGATATAACTTGCTAAAGTTACCTTTTCCTGGCTGTTTTACTCAAGTCTGCCATCTAGCGGACAGCTGCGGATTCCAGTCATTTGACCAGACAGAGGCTCTTCAGCAGAGCTGAAATCACACTATTTAGAAATAAATACTTCATTGGAATGGTCTACAAAGTGTGCTTGCAAGCCAGGCACACTTTGTAGACCGCTCCAAATTAAGTATTTATCTTTAGATATCGTTATATCAGCTCTGCTGAAGAGCCACATCTGGTCAAGCGACCAGAATCTGCTTCTGACAGCTTTACAGCTCGTCAAGCAGAAAGGGGAGGGACCAGAGAACTTTATTTTCCTATATCTCTCAAACCATAAGGGTTTGAGAGATACGAATAAGTGCACATACTCTCTTTTAATTGTATATACCATATAGTTAATACTTTTTTTCTGACATTACTATCCCTTTAATATAGCAGTCTCCTCACTGGTAGACTTGCCAGTTCTTTATCCAGTGGTGAGCTCCCAGCTGTCTTCTCCTCCCATGTGGCATTGCTTATGTCTTTGATCTTCTTTATAGGCACAGACCCAGCATGGAGTTCATGTACCACCAAGATGTAGACAACTTATCCAAGATGAAGACATCTCTCAACAGGTGCTGAATTAGCCTGATAATTGGTTTTCTGCTTTCACTGGCTCAGACATGTAAACGTCACTGGGCTATGATGACTGGGTGAAGGTCCCATTGGCCCAAAGACTGCCTCTCTTGCTTTTTCAGGATCTTAACCCCTTAAGGACCAAAGAGGTGGTCCATTAGGGGTTAACCTTTTGCATGTCAGCAGTATCCAACACACTGCAAGGCAATGCATTTGATACCTCTTTGGCACTCAGAGGGTTAAAGCTCTCACTGAAACAAGCATCAAACCAATGGCATTACTGGTAAAGCAAAGTACGGGTAAAAAGTATTTGGGCCTTCACACAACATACAATTCAACAAGCTGAAGAGGTGCAGTGCTGAAGCAAACCAGCTGTGACATATGGGGACATTTTACATTTTACAAATTCCATTTGTTTTAAATTGGGCTACAGAGATCACCAATGAATTGTGAAGCAACGTGTTGGAGGCCTCAGATATTAAAGGGGTTAACCCCATTTCAATAAACAAGACATTTCATTTCTAACAGTGTAGTTAATGTGCTCCAGAACTCATCCCTAGTGTGTTGAATTGCACCTTATTATGTCCAGTGAACAATGTAAAGTGGTACGTATACATGTGTATGTGTCTTAGTTTTAGCTATAGCCTTTTTCTGTTTTCATTGAGATCATTATTCATGCATTCAAACTGATAGAGGACCAGAGGGGTGCACAACACATTGTAAAGGCCAGTGTTGTACAACCCTCTGAGTTTCAGAGAGGTATTATTGCATTAGACACCTTTCTGTCCCACAAAGGGTTAAGGGATTAATGGATGGCAAAGTAACTATATTATTACCATGAACCAGGGGGTGGAACAATTATCTACCATAGTGAGTTAAAATAAAAAGGTGTCTAGGACTGGATTTAAAGAGAAATTTAAAAACAAAAACACAAACAAAAAAACAAAACCACACTATAAAATTATATATATGTTTTAATGCATGTGCACTCTGAAATCTCAGTGTCACATTTACGGTAGAAAAAATAATTAAAAATGCTCAAGGAATTAGTAGTTGGACCTCCATTTTGCTCCCTCATTGTTATTTTAGATAATCGGGTATCCTATGAACTGCACAACTCCTTACTTCTGTGGTCTATTAAAACAGAACATTTTTCTCTTTTAAAGAAACACTTACACCGCCAAATATAAAACTCCACTTTATCTGGGCAGATAATCCAAATGATTACTATAAAACAATGTGGGAGGCATAGTCCACCCTACTCCCCCAAATTAACTTCAATTATCACTGGATTTTTCCTTGCTTCTTGATTGGAGGGAATAATTACTTCAGTGGATGCAGACTGGGGTCATGTAGTCAAACACCAAAGAGACACATCTACATTCTTGTGCATGAACTAATTAAAAGTTAATTTTGAAGAACCAGCCTATACATAATTCATTCATAGTGGCCAGATTAATATAAATGGGGGATTATTATTATAAGATCTGAAAGCGGATTTGCAATTCAGAAAATGGACTCCAAAGTTTGTCTTCATTATAACAAGAGGCAGAGGTCATGGGCATGTTTTTGGTTGAGGGAGGTAAAACAAACCAAAGAATTCCCTAGAGACTTAGATCAGGGGCAGGAAATCTATAGGACTCCAGACATTGTTGAACTACAACTCTCTTCATTCTCTGTCAACCTTTGGATAGCTATGGATGATGGGACTTTGAGTCTTGCAGGTTACTGCTTATGCCTTAGGCAACATTGGCTGGGGACTACAACTCTGAGCATTCCCCAACCAATTGCTGGTCAGGCATGATGGGAGTTGTAGTCTCCAACAACTGGAGAGCCAAATGTTATCTACCCCGGTGCCTTAGAGAAACTAAAGTCTGTGATTTTGAAGTCCTGAAGTTCATTTTCAAGGCCACCATAGGCAGCAATGGAGATTGTTGACTCTTGTCGTTATTGTCAGTGAGAGTTGAAGTTACAAATTAAGAAGCCAAGCCCTCCCTTGCCATTTTTCTGCCCCCAAAAGTATCATCAGGAGCATATTTGGAGATATGCTGCCCCCAGCCTCTTACCAACTCTATTCCCACAGGAGCAAACTTAGGGCCTTATGTTCACTTGAGGTCTGGAGTAATTGTGGGGCAAACCAGCTGCACCACATAAGTTATCTCTTTGAGTGCCAGATGGGTATCCAACACAATGTGAAGCTCAAAGTCAAACTCAAAGGGTTAAATATATATTCCTAAAATGTAATCTATTTAAAATGAGGTTTTAAATCCGTTGAATACTAAACAGTTCTCTTTTGCATTCCAAAGCAATGCAATGGCAACCTCAACAATATTCAAGGGGATAAAAGAAAATTTGTTCCATGTGGTGCAGTTGATTGGACTCGAAATTGCTCCACTTTTCGTTGGAATATAAGGTCCTTAACAAATCATGACAGCCCCCCTTTAAAATGAGGTTGCCACTGTAAATTCCATTCTCTGGAGTATCACAACCTTCCCATGCTGAAAAGAAAGGGAAACAGGAAATACCAAATAGAATTTGTTTTTCTACATTAAGGACATTTCACTGCTGCTGCCTACAGAGAGCTTGAGATGTGAGAAACTAGATAATTATTTTAATTTAACATTTTTTTGTGTGTCAGATGGGGAGTGAAGCCTGGTTTCCCAGATGCAGCTGAACAGGGAGAGGGAGCCGATCATGATGTAACAGCAACTAGAGTAAAATAACTGAAAACTTCTCTCAAGAACTTGTTCAGAGTCACACAGGTGATCACGCATGGCTTCACAATGCATTGCTCTGCTATCTGGTACTCACAAGGCAGAGATGGATCGAGGCCATATAGGGCCCTAAGAAAAGTACCAATTTGAGACTCCACATCTCTTGATTCGGTGCTTCTAACACAGAGTTTTGCTAGCAGGTACTGGATTTTTGTGGCTCTAATTTAAATGGGAGCAACTAGATGATGCTGTTTTTTTTTTTTGTTTTTTTTTTGTTTTTTTAAACAGAAAGGGAATCTGACAAAAGTTGTTAGCAGCAGCACCAGCAGAGGATTTGTCTATGACCCATTACTTGCAGCCAGGTCCCCTAATATTGCCTTGGGCCCTAGGCAGTAGCCTAGCTTGATATAATGCAGGGCTGTCCAAGTTCAGTCCTCGAGGGCCACCAACAGGCCAGGATGTAAGGATTTCCCTGATTAAGCACAGGTGAGTTATCAAATGAATGATCCACTGATTAACTCACTTGTGCTTAAATCAGGAAAATCCTTACATCCTGGCCTGTTGGTGGCCCTTGAGAACTGAACTCGGACAGCCCTACTATAATGCTTGAGCCATATCTGTCACAGGGTTAAAAACCCAGGAGCTCCAAGTCGTTGGCCTATACTTTGAATATCTAAATAAACCGAATGTGCACCTGGATGAAGAGACTTGATGTGTGGACCATTCTGCAGGTGCCCTGCTATCCTGTCCGTATAGATGTCTATACAACGTATCTAGATCAGTATACAGAGGTTGTGCTCTCTCTGGCTATATAGCAACAGGTGTGAGTATATTATGTTAGGCTAACTCCTTCGTGGTGTAAGCCACATTGTAACCCTGCCACTGTAGCTAAATCTAGTAACCTCTTTTTGATTCAGTATTAGGGTAGTAAGTATTTAATATCATGTATGAGGCATAACCATTTGAGCCCCCTATACTCGGCTGCACCATCTGTACGGACAGGATAGCAGGGTACCTGAAGAAGAATGGGGTACATGAGCACTGTATGTTACTGCGTGCAACTGGCTGAATGAATGGAAAATCAATAGAATACATTCTCAGAGCACAGTATTAATGTGACAAAGTATTACACATTGAAAACAAGATCTGATGAAATAAGTGATTCTAAACAAATAAAATCACATCTACCTAACTAAGCAGGGCACCTGCAGAGATCCCTCATACTAAATGGCTACAAGTTACTCAGACAAGCGTTTGAAACATAACGATATCAAAGGGACCATTGTACCCTTTGTATCTTGCAAACATACATAATTCTTGTATGTAACAAGGGTATCCAACTAATGTAGTGGTTGTTATAATAAAGTTCAAATCACCTGGATAAAGTATCGCTAGAAGTTACTAACTCTATATAAAGGGTACAAAGTATGCATGGAAAGACTGCAGCGTGTTTTTAACGGTAACACAACCCTGTTTGTCTGTGTATTTGTGTTGAAACATTTTAATTAGACTAATAAAAGGTACATTTTAAGTATACAAGTGTCCCTACCTAATACTGAACTGGTCTCTTAGAACTAAAGGGGGGGGGGATTTTTACCATGACCGGACAGTTCATTTCTCTATCTGGCCACAAGGGATGTCTGTATCCTTCCACTTTTTTGTTTTCTATTACAGTACTCTGATTGTATCATGTAGATAACAGCACACAAATTAAAGACAAAAAATTAGCTTAAAATGGTCTCACAATGCAACCATAGTTATACATGGTCTGTGGCAAAATTCTTACACCAACTGTTATGCCTTAAAATGGTTTTGGCACACATGGAGTTTTTATGTGCAACCATTATACACACATACACCCAATTTTTATGGGCAAATAGCAACAGATATAGGTCTGCAGTACTTTAATACATCTTCACTGTCAGACTTCGTTATAAAGGCAAACAGAACAATTCTGCTGCAAACCAAAATGACCATAGGTGACAGACATACCCTTATTCCTAGTGATATAAATGAGATTAAACCAGTGTATGCTAGAGAGTTCTCCCAACACATTGCAAAGCAAAGTACTGGAGACATCTCAAGGGGTTAAAAAGCCCCATTTATAAAATCGGTGGGAATTTTTATGGCCTCACAATAGTCTGTATACCCCAGAACTGCACTGCTTTTAAGGCCCATTGTATATATTCAGTTAATATCTTCTACAATTAGCTACCAACACCTACCTAATAATATTCCTACAGCACTAAAGTGTATTACCCTTTCCTGACTAGTAATTGAGAGAGTGTGGTGGGGGGGATTAGGGTGGCCAGTCAAGAGTCAACAAGAGAGAGCACAAGCGAGGAATGCCAATGATTGAAGTTTACATCTGGCTATTCTTGTGCTTCTGACCACAAACTATATTAAATGGACACTAACACCTAAATCCAACTTTGGTGAGATTAAGAGAGCTTTCACTGCTAGGAGAGGTGGAGATGGAATTGGGCATCAGTGAGTGGGGGATTATCGTAGTAGATACAGGTGATTTTGAAAGCCCTTTCAGGATCACCAAAGTTGTTTTTAGGTGATGGCATCCATTAAAGGCCTCACAAGTGACAGAGTTGCAATAAGCTTCAGTAACACATGGTTGCTATTGTAACCGACTATAGCTATGCAAGTCACCCATGTGCATTACTCTAAAAAACAAGTACATCTATTCTGTGAAACCTGCTTCAACAAAGTTTACCATGTTGACTAGTCCTACCTAATACATGTGCTGTAGCACAGTGAAAGAATCACTTTTGGTTCCCTCACTTGAACTCTTGCATTTTATCACAATGAACAATACTGATACAATACATCACTCACTCACCACAGAGGAAGACACAAGTGAGCGTTCTCTGTGCAGCCAGTCACACTCAATGGGCAGAGTGAGAGATTTCCAATTTCTATGCTGTGGAACCTCTTCTTCAGGTTTAGAGGTCCAACACTGTACAGCAGGGCTGAGCATTATGACCCCCTCCATCTGTTCAAGACTACAATTTCCAGATCCCCATCCAGCCATTGTAGTCCTGAACAACTAGAGGGCCTCATGCTGCCCAGCGCTGATGCAGTAAATAGGTTCATGGAGATAAGATGAACTACAAAGGATTATTTTACTGAACCATTGTTTCAGCCTGTGTCTCTTGCTGCTGTAGGTCTACAGCCAGCTGAGGACGATGGGAGTTTTAATAAGTCCACACACTGAAATGCAAAGGACTAAATATTTGAACTCTAGAATTGTATATTAAAACTGCCCTCCTTCTGACACTAGGTGGCACTACAGGCTAGATTCAATCCAGTTATCAGCTGTGATAAAGACTCCAGTGAATGTAAGTGGAATCTAGTTCCTCGTTCTCACTGGAACAACACTTAATTTTACATCAATAACATAGAATATGTCCCTTAAAGAACAGTAATGTATACGTTCCTCCATTACAAGTTTTGTTTTTAGAAAGAGAAGATAAAATATATTTAACAGCTAACTAGAAAAGAGAGGAGAGACCGTAAGAAGGAATAAAGTTTTAACTCTGAGTGCCAGAGGGGTATACAATGCATTGTTTCCAATGCATCGTGCACTCCTTGGACATTCATATGGTTATGAAAGTAAATGAGAGGCATGATAACAGAATAGAGGAAGAAAACAAACCACCAAGGTACGTATAGGGTGGTTAGAAGGGGAGGCTGGGATTATGGACCATAGGCACAAAGAAAAGAGTGGCAAAAACCCTTTAAATGCCAAAGATGTACCCAACACGCTGCAACAACATAATGATTTGGATACTACTGGCATTCAGATGGTTAATAATGGGACCGATCAACTGTATCACAGAAAAAAAAAAATCCCCAAATCCTCCTTGATTTAAATGGGGCTATGAGACCTACATTGCTTTACAATGCATTGGATAACGTTCTGACACTAAGGGTTAATGGAACACCAACACAAAAAAAAAAAAAGAGAAAGAAATAGGGTTGTATGTATATTGTATTCACACAGTGCTATCAGGTGTACTTTATGCTTTACAGATTATAGTTAGGGGATACAATAAGTGCAGTATTTAACTCTTTGAGTGCCAGAGGGGTACGCAACGCATTGCAAAGCAATGCGTTGCGTACCCCTCTGGCACTCAAAGGGTTAAGGTGTTATACAGATGATCATCATAAGACTAGGTATGCATACATTAGGATAAGATGTCCCTGCCCCACTGAGCTTTCCAATCTAAATGCAATCACCAGTAAAACGTAATTATTTAATGTTACATCTCTAATATATAACTTTAATGCATAAGTAGACATCCTATTTGATTGGTTGAGTAGAGCTAATGCTATTAATGTACCAAGATTAGGATCCACTCCTCTTATGTTCATAAAAGCTGATCTCTTACATCAGGCTCATTAACGGACAATACTGTATCTTCAGAAAACACTTTTTACAGAGGTTAGAATGGAGCACAAGATATTTAAGTATTTATAACACTGTATAATTTTAGACGTCAGTCTTCCTTTCAGGACATATTTAATAAAATGAGAAATAAAGTTACAAAAATGTAGTTGGCACCACCAAGGCCAATTTTGTAGCAGAGATCAAATGGATTAATAAACTTTTTCAATGAACCAATATACTAACTCTATAGATTTCTGCACTCTCAGTGGAGCTGTCCCAGTTGGGATAATTTAATGAGACTAAAAGCATATTGGGAAGAGATCTTTAGGAAGCAGCAATGTTCTCTCCAATGATGCAGATGTGTGAGCAATGCAACTACCATGGGTCATGTGATGCATCGTTATGTGACCCTGCTTGAGGGCTGCAGACATGGGCACATATTGAGTCTGCCTCCAGGATTCAGCTGGAGACTGAACTGAGAAGGCCCTGCCACCTCCACATGACTGCATGCATAGTATGCTGAACTATTTCCTGAGGGCGGCTTTGGTGTCATAATTGTGGGATCCTTGCAATTGTGACACCAATTTTAGGTCCTGTGTGTACATGCACCCTATAGGCTTCTAAAAAATGTGTCTGGCTCCAACAGGTATTTATATTTTGGTCCACATCTGCTCCAAAGCATTGTGAAGCAATGTGTTGCAGACCTAGCATTCAAGGGAAGGGGTTAGTAGTCTAATTTAAAATTAGTGGAAATTTTTATAACGTAAATTAAAAGTCAGAGATACTCGACTAGGAATTAGTCAGCCAGGGTATGTAGCAGACTGTATAGGACTAGTAACCTACCCAGGGTGCAACCTTCTTTAGCTAAGAAGAGTCACGCACAGCAAAGAAATATACTGAAGCACATTGTACTGATCCTGCCCAGACAACCGTTTATTTAACAATTTTATTGGACTAAGGGATATCAGGACCAAAATAAAAGCAGATACTGAATTTACTCTCTCCCTTTATCTTACCACCATGATGACCTCAGTTTTGTCCTAGTATGCACTGCCCCATCAAGTGCCAAACTGAGCAATAGAGTAGCAACACACTGGACATCCCTTTGGCACTCAGAGGGTTAACAGACTTGCTTTCTCCCTCCCCTTTATTTTCAGTTCTTTTTTCCCCTCTTGGTTGAAGGACCTTATTTCACATAATCATGTGTCTTGTATTTGCTTTCTCCTGACCAAAACAAACAGCAGTCCGATGATGCTTTCTGGCAGAGTTTTCCTCATAAAGCACTACTGTTCTTCACAATGGTCCCTTCAGAGACAACATTGGTACTAAAAAGATCATTTTATTCGAGTCTTTAAATTATTAAATATTACTGTGTCTTCCATAAAATACATTGGTTTCTGCCAAGCAAAACACAAACTAATGAAGATAGATACCACAACTAGACACCTCCCCAATTCATTGAAAAGCAATGTATTGGAGCCTCCTGACACAAATACCACATCATTCCTAACCTTTTCTGTAAAAGTCATTATCAGATATAGGGTACCTATTCGCCATATTTAATAAGATAAATATGTGCAATTCTGGACCAGACAAACTACACTATGGAGAGAAATGAAAATTCCCAATGATTTCAGGCTGTGTTCACATGATGATACAAAATCTGCTGTTGCTGTGCTAATGTCATTACTGTCTTTACTGCAACACAGCTGATCTGCATGGTGGCCTATGGGGATGCCATGCATATGGTTCACACAGGTGACTGGCTGGTGTCCACATGGATCGTTTTGGTGAGCACCACAGCAATTCAATCATGTCTGGCTGATGCTCAGGTATCCCTCTGATCAGTCACCTCCCCCGAACAATCATCCACTGACTGAATAGTAGGGGAACAAGGGACCATCAGAGGTATTTGCACCATGACCTTGCTCAGCATTAAAATGCAGTCCTGCCATGTCGCAGATAGGTCCCCAACGTAATGTGTTTGAGACATCTAGCATTCAAGGTGTTAAAAACCCCATTTATATCAATGGCAATTTGCATTTTTGGTCCCTATGGTGCAGATGATTTTCCTCAAAATTACTTCACTTTTCTTTTGAAAAGAGATATTTTCAAAGACTGGCCGCATAATAAGGAGTTGAAAAATACTTCCAGAGGTAGAACATAACATATGACAAACGAGTCTCTCATTTATGTCCATTCATTATTTGTATAAACTCTTGGGTAGTAGTGGTAGATCTTGCAGTGCTGGGAAAATGCACAGGCAGACAGTTTTCAAGAAACTCCATAATATGTGCAAACACTAGAGAATTCCATGTCTATCCTCCGGAAAGAGAAAGTAAATATGTGCTTCCAAGTGCTTACCAACCTCAAACACTTTACTTCTAGGATTAGCTCTGATAAGGAAGCCTTGAACTACACCACCACCAATAAATGCACCAGAGAGAGGTTACACAAAATGGCTACTCAAATAGTGTACTTTACTTGAAATTAGCCCTTTGTACTCTAGAGTGCTTTCCAATGAATTCCAAAGCTTTTCAAAAACATACAATCCCTACAATCCTCTCCATACATTGAATCTACCATGCCTTATTAGAGCTACAAACATTTTCCTTGACCATGGAAACGTATAATGTCAGTGAGGCTGATGTACTATGTGGCACAATTCTGAGGCACAACAACTGCACCATAAGTAACAGATTCCCATGGATTTAAATGGGGATTTTTTTTTTACTTATTGAATGCTAGAGAAGTCTCCTAACAATTTGCTTTGTAATACTTTTGAGACCTCTTTAGAATTCAAGGTGTTAAAGTCCAGTTTAAGTCCATGGAATCTTGTAATTTTTCAGTCCATTTGGATTGCATTCAGAAATCATCCCTTTACCTTAGTAAATCAGCCTAGGTGACTTATATCGGTATCCATTTTCTTTGGTACACAAGACGGCTTCACTGACAGTTGACTAGTTTACACAGTTTGGCTGGAGGCAGAATCTGATCTGACCAGTAACTATTGGCGGCACTATTACAGGAATCCCCATCAGTCATTTCTTTTGGATACAATGAAGGCTCCAGCATTTGGTTTGCATCTCCCCACTCAATTTAAATCTCTCTCACTTGTCATATAGTCTCCAACAGGCTGGAATCAGCATTTAGTGGTTTAATAAAATGCCATCTTTATCTTGATTTGGCATGTTATTTTAGTGTATATATGTAAAAGAAAGAAAACACCTGGTGTATATTGTGTTATTTTAGTACATTTTTATGTACCAATATTTTAATAAAGTGAGTTTGTATACGAAGACAACCTGTTTGAGCGCTGTGGATCTCGGTTGCTGAGAGTTGGAGGTTGGAGATTCTACTTGCTAAACTGTTAAACTATTACGTGCTGTTTCACTCAGAGGCTGGGATAGCCTCTTATTCTGTGAGTACCCACCCTGAGGGGTTTTCTACTACTTGATTCCATTGGGAAAGGTTCTTTTATTTGAAGGATTACTCTCAGATGTGCTTTTGCGCTGGGTCTTTTTCTTGTTTTTTTTTCTACTGCAGTTGGAACTCTGTGGAGGTCACGAGACCAGGTGACCAGGACCCTAGCAGCATTGCAAGATCAAGAACTCAAGGGACTTTTCTGTCTATAAAGAAGGGACTTCTGACCATTGAGTATTGGTGACTTTATTGAATAACTTGTTTTTTAGCGCACCTGGTGGGGTGAGGTGTATATCTGTTATTTCTAATAGGTAACACCTTTCACCCTATTTGAATATTGTTTTATGTAAAAGAAAGAGTATGAGGAGAGAGAAAAACTCCTGTCGGTACCTACAGGAGAAAACTTGATATATTCAGTTAGCGGGACACCAATATTGTGTTTGTGCCAGGCGAGAGTCAGGGTATCAACAGGCAGGGAGCCGGGTGATAGGGGGATCCTCTTTGATGTTCAGAACAGTCTCTACTACATGTCAATGGTGACATGATCAACGTGGGTGGAAGGGTATCCACGAAGGGTGGGCTACGAGGGGATGTTCGGAGGACCCATCCAAGTGAGAATGTGGGTGGGTCATTCCGAAGGTCCAAAGTGGAGTTTGGAGTGAGTAGTGGGTGGGAGTGTTTGTTTGATATGTTTGTGTGTGTTGTTGGCGAAGGGGATGTGGGCCTCAAATCTGGATCGGAAGAGTATGGTTAGATTACTATCTGTTAATGTGCAGGGATTGAATTCCCCCCACAAACGGGAAATTATTCGTAATTTTTTTGTGAGAGATAGAGTTGATATTGGGTTTCTTCAGGAAACTCACTGGAAGTATACGGATAGAAGCTGGGGTTGGGGTAGGAGGTTCCTGGTGATGATACACGCTTCCCATGCTATAAAGAAGAAAAAAGGGGTTGCCATCATTTTTTCTGAAGCTGTTACGGTTGAAATTAAATACTCATTTAGTGATAAGGAGGGACGGTATTTAATAGTTGTCTGTCTAGTTAATGGAATAATGTATACATTGGTAAATGTGTATTTGCCAAATAAGAGACCGATGGGGTTGTTGACCCAAATCTTGGAGGAGGTTGATAAGGTAAAGCAGGGATCGTGTATTATAGCGGGGGATTTTAATTGTGTGGTGGACCCCAGGTTGGATAAGAGGAGGGGTAGGGGAGGGGAGACAGATAGGGGTACGGAGACTCAAGCTAGGGCTTTGAATAATATATTGAACAGGTATGCTTTGTATGATATCTGGAGAGTACTGCATCCTGTAGAAATAGATTTCACTCATCTTTCAAGGGTTCATTTGTCATACTCTCGGATTGATTTGATCTTGGGGGATTGTACTTTTTTGAAAAAGACAGAACGGATAGAAATCAAAAATAACACTTGGTCAGATCACAGTATGGTTATTGTAGATTTTACTGTGGATAAGAGGATGAATTGTAGGACCACATGGAGACTAGAGGATTGGCTGCTTCATAGTACAGATAATGTAAAATTTATTGGTAGTATGACAGATCATTTCTTTGAGGAGAATGTCCCCGATATAACTTCTCCAATTAATAATTGGTGTACTTTCAAGGCAGTTATGCGGGGTTATTTTATTAAATTAAAATACGAGGCAAGACGGAGGGCGGGGAGGGGGTTGGCAGAATTGTACGTTAAGTACTATGAAGCGGTTAGGGAGAACAAGAATTCTCCGTCTCCGGGTAGAACTAATGTAGTTGTAGAAATCCAGCGGGAAATTAATGATAAGGTGATGGAGAGGACAGTTTATAATTTGGAAAAATTGAAAATGAAATTCTATGCTAGAGGGAATCGGGCAGATAGGATGTTGACTAATCGATTGAGAAAGAAAAGGGCAATAAATAGGGTACATAAACTGGTGGTCGGGGATGAGGTGTGTGTGTCCCCAGAGAAAATAGGAGAGTGTTTTAAAGGGTTTTATGGAAAGTTATATAATCTATATCAAGATGTTACACAGGAAGAAGTTCAGGAATACGTTGAGAAAACGAAGTTGCCCCAACTGAGTGTTGAACAAGTGGCCTTTTTGAATAGACCTATAAATGAAGGAGAGGTAAATAGGGTGATTTGCGATCTGGATAAACAGAAAGCTCCTGGTCCCGATGGATATGGGAATTTGTTTTTTAAGGTATTTAGACCTCAGCTAGTGAAACAGATGACCGAGGTGTTTAATTGTATTGTGGAGCAGGGGAAATGGTTCAGGCAAATTTAATCCCTATACTTAAAGCAGATAAGTGCGCTTCGGAGGTGTCTAATTATAGACCGATCTCACTGATTAACGGTGATACAAAAATATACGCAGCGGTTTTGGCTAATAGGCTGAAGGTTGTACTAGGTGGTATAATACATAAAGATCAAGTTGGATTCATGGAAGGAAGATCCTCTACTGTTCATTTAAGAAGAATTATTGATGTTATGGACGTGGTTAGTAAAAAGAAGTTGCCTATGGTGGTTATGGCGGTCGACGCCGAGAAGGCGTTCGACCGGGTCAGCTGGTCCTTCTTGTCTTGTGTGTTGAGAGGATTTGGGTTTCAAGGTTGGATTCTCAGGGCTATTATGTCCTTGTATCATAATACTACAGCTAGAATTATTGGGCCGAATGTATGTTCAAATTGGTTCCAGTTGACTAGGGGAACCAGGCAGGGGTGTCCATTGTCCCCCTTATTGTACAACATTTCTATAGAACCGTTGGCAATTAACATTAGAAAGAATTTGTTGATAAAAGGATATCCCACTAGATCATGTGAGGTTAAAGTAAGCTTGTATGCGGATGACGTGTTATTAACTTTGATGGATCCAGTTGTATCCATACAATTTTTGATGGAGGAGGTCCAGAGATATAGCAGAGTGTCAAATTACAAGATGAATATAGACAAGACTAAGATCTTGGGACTTAATTTGGATCCTGGAATAAAGCAAGAACTGAAATATCGGTATGGTTTTTCTTGGGTCAAAGAGGCCTTTGTGTATTTAGGAATCTTTGTTACGAAGAAGATAGCTGGGATTATGGAATATAATTTTATGCACCTACTGAAACAGACAAATCAATGTTTGAGAGAATGGAGGCAGTTGGAATTGTCTTGGTGGGGCAGGGTAAATGTATTAAATACTTATATAATTCCCAAATGGGTTTATTTGTTTTATATGGTACCGATGGGAGTATCAGAAAGCTGGCTCAAGATGGTTCAGCATAGCTTTGCAAATTTTATTTGGAAGAATAAGAAACCCAGATTGAGTCAGAAAAGATTATCCTATCGGGTGAAAGAGGGAGGGCTGAGTTTCCCGCTGGTGAAGGAATATTATATGGCCTGTGTAATCTCACATATATATAGGATGCAGTTGGATCAGTCTAAGACAGAAGGCTGGTATGCTATAGAACAGGAAGTTTGTGAAGTGGAGGATTTAGAAGTTCTTTTGTGGAGAGTGGGGCCCGGGAGGTATAAACCATTGAAAGAACAGATAGCTAATAATCTGATAGTGAGTCAGTTGATGAGGAACTGGGATAAAATTAAGAGGTGGTTAAAAATAAATCGTGTGATACCGCGGTCCGTATCCATGACATATTTGGAACATCATATACAGGATATGGATTTAGCTGTATGGAAGCAGAGAGGAATGAATAGGGTAGAAAAAATGGTAGGTTTGGGTAAAATGAAGACTTATTCCCAGTTGGCTCAGGAATTTAATCTGCCTAGTGCAGAAATCTTTACATATTTAAGGGTAAAGAATTTTGTGGAGAAAGAAATTCTGAGTAATGAAGTAGAGCTCTCTGGATTTATGAATGGCTTGTTTAAAGGTGTGGAGATTAAGAAGGTAGTTTCCAATTGCAGGAAACTATTAGATCTGGTCAGGCCCAGGATTAAATTTTCAATAATTACAGTTTGGGAAAGAGAATTAGGGATTGAGATTGAAATAGGAGCGTGGAATCGGATTATTATGGATGTGGGTAGGATGGTCCACTCATTAAATTTAATGGAGTTACAATTTAAGTTGATTAATAAGTGGTATTTGGTCCCGACTAGGTTGAGTAAGATGGGTCACGGTTCGAGTATTTGTTGGAGATGTGGGGAGAATACGGGTTCATATCTACACATGTGGTGGAATTGTGGCGAGATTCGGATAATTTGGGATGGTATTTTTAATTTGATCACTGGGATGACGGGGCTTAGAATTGAGAGATCGCCTGGTATAGCTTTATTACATGTGGGATGGCCTCAAATCAGGCTGGAAGATAGAGGTTTTATAATTCATTGCTTGCTGGCAGTAAAAATGGTAATTGCACGAAAGTGGAAAAAACCAGGACCAATTCCGTGGAAGGAAGTAATGGCTCAGTTGAGGTATCAATTGAGGATGGAAGAACTAGTAGGAAGGGGGAAAGGGGGAAAACCCAAGATAAGAGGGAGGTGGTTAGGCAAGTTGCATGTATATGTGGGGGGGGGATTCTTTCCCTGTGCAAGGGGTGGAAGTGGAGGAAGATATTACAGTGGAGTAGAAGCCCATATCCCGCTTCGTCAATGGTGAGTTTGTGTGTGTGGATGCGAGGGGGTTAGGTAGGAATGGGATGTATTAAAACTATGGATAATTTTAAGAGGTATGAAGAATGTCTACTGTATGTATTGTGTATGGTTGGTATTTTTTTTGTAAACATGGAAAAATTTGAAATAAATACTATAGAACAAAAAAAAAAAAAAACAGGCAGGGAGCCAGCCGGTATGGAGGGGGAAAACACTAAACCTTTTGATCTGCAAAGGGGTGTGCAACGCACTGAGGTGCAATGCTTTGCTTACCCTACTGGGCACTCGTCCGGGCTTAACACAAGACTGACATTGCAAGGCGGAGACTGCAGAAACAGAAGACCATGGTGAGCTGTAGAGAGACAGAACCCCATGGAATCCACTGCACTGTTACCGCATGACTGACCAGAAAAGGAAAGAAGGGTGTGGGGGAATATCTTGATCATGACCATCCCCCATGTCTATCCCTCTCTGCTCCATGTAGGAGTAATGGCGAGTGCAGATGAAAGTGTTTGAGAGACTGCTGTGTATGAATGTGTGCATAACGGAGAAACCGTAAATGGGAAGAGTACGTGAGAGAAATGCTGACGTACTAAATAAAAATTGCGCAATTTTGGGAGGTAACCAATTTCACCACAAGGAACACAAGCATTTCCACTGATTTAAATTGACCTTTCTGTCCCTTGAATGCTAGAAAGGCCTCAAGCAGCAATCAAGGGGTTATATATACACACACACAAACTTTAGAAAAGTGTTTTACCAGGAAGAATACATTATTTCTCTCATATCCAAGGAATTCTCAGTTCCAAATCTCACAACGGAACACTCACATTTAGTTGTGACTGCTTAAGGTTGGGTAGAGTATATAACACCCCACCTCCACACACACTGTTGCTCTGGAAAAGAACAAAAGAAACACAGTGGGCACTGTAACCACAACAAACATGTTAAATTTGGTCAGGAAATGGATCACTGTACTCACGCCAAGTTCTAAACAACCAATATTTATATAAAAATAAATTTACCAGGGAATAGAACCAAACACAAATATGAACCCATTCCTGGCTTATTCCTATATAAACCCATGCCTGGCTTATTGGCCACTTCATCTGGAAAATCCAGTCAAACCTAGATGGTAATATGCATAGCTGTTGTACAGTGCCTATCTGATTTCTGTCCCACGAGGGGGATGTGCATACTATGGCAAAAACCCTACATCCCCAGCTAACACATCCATTATCCTCTTCATACAACTAGCAGTAATCTCTCTCTGGGTACAACGTGCTATTGTTTTTACAAATCTCTTTCATGGCTTGTTAGCAGACGGATTCAAAGCAGCCTGAACTGTTTTTACTTCTTGGATAAAGGGGGATTGTAAAAGAGAGATTTCAGAGGAAGCATCCCAGGCCTGGAGACAAAGGGAGGTCTTACAGCTTTTCACTGGGCTGTATCCAGACTCCAAAATGCCAAGGCGATTCTTCACAGATCTAACTTGGTGCCTCTGCTGTCCTGTGGTCTACAGTTTGATACACTATGAGGGTGATGTAATAAAGCATTACTAGATCAATTTACATCAGCACCCAGTTCACCACAAAAAACACATTAACCCCTTGGTGACACAAGCTTTAAGAACAGAGGACAAGAGCAGTTTTAGCCTTTCAATATATCTATCTTTCTTCAACTATATATTTTCCCTCTAATTGCTGTAGTACACCCACACAAATTATGTACTGTTTTTAACCCCTAAAGGACTGGGAAAATCTGAGATGGACTGTAGTTAGACTGGAGCAATTCTGACCTTTTTGACTATGTTTTTGTTCAACAGTGTTTTCCCTCCAAATCTTTAATTCCATCCACATAAATTATATACAGGGTTTTTTTTTTTGTTTTTTTTTTAAACACACAACTAGGGCTTTGTTTTGATACCACACCTATATGGATATCCCACCATTTACTTTATTAAAATTAAAGAAAACTGTTAAAAAAAAAATGTTCTCTCTTGGGATAACTCAGGCGCAATGGGTTACATTTTTATGGCGACCACATGAAAGGTATGACTGATCAGTTATACCTACAAAATGGGCAGTTTTAAGTAGGCACTCTCCCTCTGGGGCAAAAATCCCCACGTCCTTCTTTCATTCCCTATTTTCCCTCTTTTTGTTTGATCAGACTTTGTGGTATGTATAAGTTTATTACATTGCTCCACAACAATACAATTCGCATTAACTTTTATTTAAACTCCAGCATAATGTTTATAAATTAAAATCTTTATTTACAAAAATGTACAGACTGCTGTCAGTAGGTCATTAAAGGACCTACATGTAACCAAGCCTCAGCTCCAGCGCTGAAGGGGTTAATACCCCCAACGCTGGCCTTAGGGTGACCACATTTCCCTTCTGCCATTCCGGGACGTGGTCACCCTAGTTGCCCCGTCATACCTTAAGTCCCTGGTGGTCTAGCGGCATGGAAAGTGCTCTGTGCCTCCTCCGGCACAGAGCTGAAGCTCCCGCGCGCTGTGCTCAGTAATGCAGAGCGCTGGGAGATGATGTCATCTCCCAGCGCTCTGTATTACTAGAGCGCTTGCCTCCAGGTAAGCTGCATTGCCGCCCTGGATGTCAGCCTGCAAGCGGTGTGTCATATCATGGACGCCGCGAGCGGCGTCCATGATGTGACACACCGCTTGCAGGCTGACATCCAGGGCGGCTTGGCTTCATTCCGGGACACTTCATTGTCCCGGTTGAAGGGGACCCGGGACATAGCCCTGAAATAAGGGACAGTCCCGGACGTTCCGGGACCCGTGTGTGTGTGTGTGTGTGTGTGTGTGTGTGCTATCTGCTTCTCTCTCCCTTACTTTAATAGTAAGGAAGAGAGGCAGAGAGCAGACACAAAGGCAATGTGTAAAACACATTGCCTTTGTGAATGAAAATGCCGGTACATGTTATCGCTCCTGGAGCAATCACGAGTCCCAGCAGAGAAGAGAACCACTGAAACTGAGCACTCTGTTTGTGGAGCGATCAGTTTCAGCTTCTGCAGAATGATAGCAGTGTGCACCGAGGCATGCTGCTATTGTTTAACCCATGACGTGCCAAGACTGTCATAGATCCTTATGGGAAGTTTACCCATGACGGTCCTGGTATGTAATGGGTCGTTAAGGGGTTAAGTATAAATATAGCTTTCTGTTGATGCCATAGTTATACATATAACCCATCATTTAATTTGATATATAAAAAAAAGAGGGGAAAAAAAAAAAAAAAAAAGTATACGTTTTCCTGTGATGATTTGTACTCAATTAGTGCATTTTTTAATTATTATTTTAACCCTTTTAGTGACAGAGGGGTACGCAACGCATTGCAGAGCAATGTGTTGTGTACCTCTCTGACACTCAAAGTGTTAGCAGGGACTGGATAAAAAGTATGAACATTTGCTCTTTCCTCCAAAAACATCCCTTTTTTAGGGGGTGACTGTCCCTCTGAGACGCAAATCCCTGCATCTCTTTTACTATCATGGCATCCCTCTTTTTAGGAGACCAGACTGTGTGGTGTGTGTTCAAATGTATCACACTGCTCCACAACAAGAAATTTCACATTAATGTTTGTTTAACCCTTTGAGTGCTAGAGGAGTACATAAGGCATTGCAGAGCATACCTCCCTGGCCTTGAAAGTGTTAAATTTTAGTATATGTATATAAAGAAGTGTGTGTAAATAAAATATTTTGATATTGCTCTAAATCAAAATGTGCCTGGATAATCATCTGTCATCAAAGGTCAGAATTGTGTGTTAAGGAGTTAATGGAAATAATACCCAAAAAGGGGTGGGTTGGTGAGAGGTTCACATGCTGTACTTCAAACATCATTTTGTAATATGTTATTGGAGCACAATCTATAAATCTGGTTTAAATGTTCCTAGAAATGGCAATCAATGAATGGTCATTACAAGTCTTTAACAGGTGGTGTCAGAAATGGCAGTGTAATGAGGGAAATTTTATTCAATGTGTTAAAAATAAGATAAGAGAATTTAACACACAGATTAGAAAATAGTAACAACAACATCATATTCAGATTAAAAGGCAAGTTGTAATTCTGTATGCTTGGTAAACAAAAATCCTCTCCTTAAAGGGACAGTAATAATTCATGTTATCTTTATTTTATTTTGTAGGAATTAAAAAATCATGAACAATATAAGTCTTATCTCTCAAACCTTTATGGTTTGAGAGATATTCACAAGCAAAGTTTCCCCTCCCGCCCCTTTTACCTAGTGTAAGCCATCTCTTTTCAAATGTAGAATCCAGTCCATAGACCAGACAGATAACAGAAGGGGACAATCTTCTTCCTATGAGAACAATGAAAGCCCTGCTCCCCTTGACAAGTTTTTCAGGTTTTTCCCTTAATTGAAGATTGTCCCTCTCTGCAGTCTACATGGGAACCTCCCTTCTGAACAGTGTTACATCAGTAGAAGGGGTGGGAGGGGGATAATTTGAAATTGAATTACTCTTGAACTACAACTCTGACAGAAATGAAATAACACTCTCCAAAGCCCAAATACTATGATGATTAGAGCTGCTTTTATTATGAAACATTACTATCCCTTTAAGGGGGGGGAGAGGAGAGAATAATCTAGCAACAATGTAATTCTGTGAAGCAGAGGACACTTTCAGACTTTTGATTTAAAAACAAAACAAAAAAAAAAAAAAACCCTACACAATTACGTGGGACTCTGGTATTTTATTCACTGGTTAGATTATTCACTACTTAGGCCGTAACCCCCTAAGTGTTTACAACATGAATACCATTTCACTGTAAGAACATGTTTCCAACACTAGTCTTGAATGAACTGCTACATAATTATGGTGTAAACCTGTGACTCACTGAGTGGGCCCTTCCTTTGCTCAACAGCAGCTGCAAACTAGACAGGTAATGACAATGACACATTTTACAAACATTTGCTTTTCTCATCTAGTTTTTAAAGGTAAGCTCACACAGTCTCATACAACTTTAAAAGTTTATTTAGTATTAAAAAGGACATCACCCAAAGACAAATTTGGTGATTTTGAAACATCATTCAAAACCATTGTTTTGTTAGCCATTTTGTATTTAGAAAACTAGTTTGCAGTTATATTTATATAGTATTCAAATGAAGGCATGCCATACAGATACTTCCTGTCATAAACATTAGATTACGTTCCCCACTCACTGACAGTGCTCAGCAATGCACTGCCCATTTCTCTTAGTACTAAAAGGGTTACGTGTCCGCGAGTGAGGGAGGTAATGTAGGGCTAAGACAGAAAGTGCCTCTATGGCATGCTTTAACCCCTTAATGACCCATGATGTGCCAGGACAGTCATGGGTAAACTTCCTTAAGTACCCATGACGGTCCTGGCACGTCATGGGTTAAATGATAGCAGCGCGCCTCTGTGCAAGCTATCATTCATTGCAGGCTGAGACTGAGCTCTCCGGTACCTGAGCATTCAGTCTCAGCCTTGTCACTTGTGCCGGGTCATGCGATTGCTGCAGGAGCGATCACATGTACCGGCATTTTGAATGAATGAGGCAGTGTGCCTTACACTGTAATACACTCATACACACCGGCAAATGTGGGAAAATAGGGACATGGGGATTTTCACCCAGGAGGGACAGTGCCCACTTAAAACTGCCCATTTTATAGGTATGACTGACCGGTCATACTTTTTTTTTTTTTTACAGTTTCCATAAAAATTTAACCCATTGTGCCCAAATGATCCCAAGAGAAAAAAAAATGGTGTTTTTTTTTTAAATTTATTTATTTTTACAGTTTTCTTTAATTTTACAAAAATAAACAGTGGGTTATCCATATAAGTGTGGTATCAAAAGAAAGCCATATTTGTGCGTAAAAAAAACTGTATATAAATTTATGTGGATGGAATAAAGTGCTTGGAGAGAAAATGCTGTTGAACAAAGACATAGTCAAAAAGGTCAAAATTGCTCTGGTCCTTAAGTGAAATCCACCTCAGATTTTCCCAGTCCCTTAAGGGGTTAACATGTATACTTTACACATCTAACCAACTCAAGCTAGTTTTCTAAATACAAAATGGCTAACACAACAAACCCTATAAATACATTTGTTTAACCCTTTAAGGACCATCAGTCATGGGAAGTTACCTTCCCTTAAGGACCGCTTTGATGTATGCTGATGCGCCAGCACAATAGACCGGATATGTGTACCGCCACGCCAAGCAGGGGTCTGAGAGAGGCTGCTCCGATCTTGGAGCGGTCAATTTCAGACCCCATTTTTACTTTCAGTGCTCCTGCAGGAGTGTTGTAAGTAAAAAGTATGTGATGTGCCAGGACTGTCACTGGTCCTTATGGGAAAAAACTGTGACGGTCTCGACATATCACAGGGTCGTTAAGGGGTTAAACTAAAAGGCAGGTTGCTTAGTACCCATCAACCTCACAACAGTTTAACCCTTTAATGAGCAGAAGGGTGTGCAACATTTTGATTCACAAAGCACTGCATGCCACTCTTGTTTTTAAAGTGTTAAATGTAAGTACTTGCCATGCAGACCACCAAATCCCTCTAAGGATTTCCTTAGGGGTCAGGTGACAGAAGCAAAGCCAAAATGTAGGATTTCTCATGCTCCGTTCCATGTAGGACCCTAGCATATGGCCTTCCGTTTTGTTTTGTTTTGTTTTTTGTACTCCAAACAAGGTGAAAAATGCTCATTTGAAAGAAAAGAAAAGAAAAGAAAAAAAAAAAGAAAAAAAGAAAAAAGAAAAAAAGGATGCCACCATATATAAATAGCAAAAGTGGAGCATTTCTGGGGAAAACCTTCTTTACCAAAGGTAACAAATAAAAATTCCCTTGAAGTTAAATGAGGCTTTTAACCCCTTAAATACTAAGGAGATCACCAAAACACTGAGCGCCAACACACTGCAGACCATTCTAGGATTCAAAGGTCGATTTAAATGAATGAGAATTTGTATTTTTCTTCTTATAATGCATTTGGTTTTCCACAAAATTGTTCCACATATGACCCCTTATTCTGTAATATCATCACAATGAGGGTTTGGCATGTCATAACATAATATTGTTCCTATATGAAATTATTTCCTAGAAATATGACGACAACTGTGCGGTGTGTGCACTGAGTGCAGACAGATATCACACAACCCCTTACTTCTCTCCTCTGTTTTGGGTGCCAGAGGGATGCACTCCACATTGCAAAGAAATGTATCTGCCAACATTCGGCCACCGAAAGTGTTAACCCTTTGAGAGCCAGAGACATATCCAAATCCTTGATCTGCAATGCGTTGGATAACTCCCTGGTACTCAAACGGTTAAGACCCACACAATCACAGATCAATAATCATTAGTTGGAGAAATATTGGCAACTTACAAAGATGGCATCCCACAAAATATAAAAAATCATTACTAATGCGGATCCATTTATAGTGTGTATTTTGCTCATTTACACACACATAGGGCTGTATTCAGTAAGTCAGAGGTGCAATTTAGAAAACCCACTGCACAGTGGGGAAGTAATGAATATTTCCAAAATTCTCATTGATTTAAAGTGCAACCATCATGTGGCTAGTGCCCCTGTAAGAAGACCTGCTGATGCAGCTGGGGCTGCATTGAGAGTTCCAGCAGACCAACGGGGGAGCAGCAGGAGGGTCTGAAAGGAGACCCGCAGGGCTCCCTCATTTGTCCCGGGACATGAGACTGAACTTTAAGATTGAAGTCTTACAGTTCAATCTTGTTGACCTGCGTGTAGAGTTCCCACAGGCCCACTGCATCAGGCTTGAATGCGAGATATGCTGGAACACCACAAAGTGTGTGGCTGAGAGCCACATACTTCCAGGAAGTGTTTCAGCTGATGGGGTAGATTTATAGGGAAATGGGCCTACAGGAACAATTTTGGGGCAGCACAGTCCCTTACCTTTTACCAAGTCTGCTCTCATAACAGCAGACAATAAACATGCCAACTGACCTTTACATGGGTCAGAATGGTAGCAATGCACAGGAGACCTGTCTAAGTAATCTGACTCCTCTCTAGCCTCCAAATAGTGAAATGTCCCATTTAAATCATTGGGAATATCCGCTTATCCACTGTGGTGCAGTTGGTTCGTTCCAGAATTGCACCTCCCTTCCTTATTCGATAAAGCATTTAAAGTGATTGCACCTGTTCATGGATACATTTCAGTGTCACATTTTATCCTGCTGTTTTACAAGGCCTGTAATGATGTTTCCTTAACCATTTTTAGTATTATGTTACAGACACATAGGTAAAGCTCCCAGCCTCTGGGGGAAATGTATATCTTTAAAGAAATACATTGATGTGCTTCCGAGAGGTTCAATGCAACACAAACTGGCCCATTGGGAACAAGTTAAACTCTACTTCCGGAGAGACCAGTAATAAGATACTACTGAAGGTTTAGGAAACAAAGGTAAAACTATTAAGAGGTCTGCATAAGAATATAATCTGTCTTGTTGGGGTTGAGTCTGTAGTGCTAGGCAGGAGTATCAGCTTTAATAAAATGTGAGGGCTGTAAATACTGGATATACACTTGCCTGTCCTCAGAAAGACTGAAAACTTTCATCCCAATGAGTCTGAGTAAAACAAAAGTTATCAGTCAATTAAAAAGGAACTGTCACAGACCAAAGCTCTCCATAAGCCACTAACAGTGCCACATTAGTATCCGATCATAAAAAGTTAACCCTTTAAGGGCCAGAGGCACTCAAAGTGTTAAGGACCAGAGGGCTGGGCAACACATTGCCGGAGCAATGCACTGCCCACTCCTCTGAGTCTTAAAGGGATAAACTCAAATCTATACTTGCACTGTAATACATTTGGTATCACCCGGCATTGGAATGTCTTTTTTATCCAGTAGGAAAACCTTCCTCAAAACACTGAGCTCTAATAAAGGCTTTACTTTCCCTTTAAACAGATAGGAATGCATCATACTGAAAAACCTATATAAGCAGGATGTACCCTGTTGAGTAAAATAAGGGTGCTTTCACTGCTAAGTGATGTTTTGATCAGATGTTATTGCAACTCCAACTTGGATTTTGTTGGAACAGTACTTATGACTGACATTTTATGTTAGTACTGATGCAGCAGTCTATGGACATCTCTGGTCAGTTTACCATAAACCTCCAACAGTGCCACTGTAAAATTTCAGGTCATGGGAGGTACTGCACTCAAAAAACGGTTTGAGCAGAAACAGGTGTTGACTAAAATCATCTCAGCAGTGAGTACCCTTATTTTACTCAGCAGAATAAATCTGCAATACATCCTATATAATAATTTGCTAAAGTTTGTCAGAAGCTGTCATGCGCAGTACAGTTGGCTGTGCGAGGTGCAGTTATGCACAGCAGAGACTTCCCATGGCGCAGCTGATAACAGAGTGGGACGCTCCGAATTCAGACCATAGTCCTCCCTGCGCACTGACCGAAGGTGCGCAGAAAGGACTACGGTCTGAATTCAAATCGGTCCGCTCCGTTATCAGCAGCGCCACTGCCAGTCTCTCCTGCGCACGACTGCACCGTGGCCGTTGCTGGGTGGCACTGAGGCCCGTGTACACTGGCTCTTCAACCAATATATATATTATATATTTTTTTTCCAATATTAAGTGGTACTATCCCTTTAAAATCCATCAATGTTAGTGATCAAAAAGACTCTCACGTGTTTGTGTTGTAGTAGATATGGATGTGTAATTCAAATACATCTTTGATATAATATAGGTTAGATGCCAGTTAAATGCCACAAAAAATATTTCAATTCAAAACACAAATGATGTTGACAAACCAAAATGCTCCTGGTGTAAGCTTTATGTACTATGCAGTATTCAACATTGTGACTATTGATGGCTAAAGGAAGTGTGCATCTTACCTTCACATACTCTAAGGTTGGATCCGGAATATTGTAGTCTCTATTGGGAAACAAAAATATAGGCGTTAGTTTATAAAGTTACCTGCATAGTCCGTAAAGCAGACTACTACTGAACTCACGGAATACTAGAGAGGAATTCAACACATTGAAAAACTGTTGGTGACCTCTCTAGCATCCGAGAAGTTAATACGGATGGATAAAAATCAGTAAGCTCTTATTGTGAATATACTTATAATGTAGTGCTTTTGTGCTTAGTAAAACAGAAGTTTGAACACAAATTTTTATGCAGCCAGGTGGCGCTATTTCTATTATTGGCTGTGAAGAACTGAGTATTGCAGACAGAAGCTTTCCAATGACAGATGTAAACCAGAAGCAATTGCTGATTTATACCACAACAGATGAAATTTCACCAGGCTGTATTAATTCTAGTAAGAAATAATTTCAGCTCTTCAGAGTCTCATCATGAGTTTGATTGCCTGTGTGGATTGTATACAAGTGTATGACAATGCTCCACAGAAATAAAACTCACATTAATGTTTAACCCTTTGAAGGCCAGAGAGATACTCAGTGCATTGTGTTGAAATGCACTAAATGCCTCTCTGGCATACAAAGGGTTAAACTTCAGTATATGTGTTTATAAATGAGCCTCTGTAAATAAAATCCTTTGGTCTTGTTCTAAATTTTTTCAGTTACACAATGAGGCGTCAATAGATCATGAAATAACCTAAACATTCTCAGCCCACCAGCCGTACCCCCAGCAAAACCACCTAAAATACCCGTCCCTCTTTGGCCTTTTGAAGTGTTGGGAGGCATGACTACCTTATTTTCAACATAATTAAGTAAAGGTTACATGTGTATATTCTATACCAGAACATGAGTACTATATTCCACACTTAACCCTTAAACACTCTGTGGGCTGTATATTCATAGGGATAACAAAAAAAATGTTGTATTAACGACAAAAATAAGTAATTGTATGCATGAACGACATTTTTTATAAATTCTACGACTAAAAACTAGTAATGTCCGTTGTGTTTGACACAACCTCAGAATTGCTGGGCAAAGGTGAGGGACAAGGGCGTGGCTAAACTATTCTCCAGTGTTATATAGAGGAAAAGAAAATTTGTCGTGACTAACGGGAAAAAAATGGTCTTGCAAAAGACAAAATTTGTACGTTAAGAAAAAAGTGGAGGGAATGTGAAGTTCTGAATGTGAGAATTTTTGTATTCAGTTAAGACATTTTTGTCATTACATACGACAGTTTCAGTCAGGACAAATGACATTTTCAATCACAACTGACACACTGAAAATATTAATGATCCCAACAACACTGTACCTTTAAAAGTCGTTAAAACAACAAAAGCTATTACACTACTTCTCTGCACATATGGCCCTGTATATATCTCTTTTTACCACTTTAGATTGTAAGCTTCTGAGCAGGGACTTCACTTACAGTGTTTCATTATGGTAAGCCTGTATTGTTCAAACGTTTACATTGTAAAGCGCTGGGTACACGTGTGGCTCTATATGTTCATTTAATTCATACACAAAGTATTTTCAATATGATTTAGCCTACAACTTCCTCAGACTTACGATGAGACTCCAAAGCGCTGAAACAATTTCTGCTGGAATTAAGACAACTTAGTGAAATTAACTCTGAGTGACACAGGAGGTATGCAAAGCGTTGCAGGCCATTCTGCACTCAAAGGGTTAACTTGTGATACAAGTCAGCAGTTGCTCTCTAATTTGTTTAGATTCTTTATTACACATCTGTAGTTCATAAATTGCACAAATCAAAAACTTTACAGTGTGCCACTGTACATAAAGTCACAGATGGCACCAAAACATCATGAACTCAAGCCACCAGGGAAATGCCATGTGAACTCTAACAACTTTTGAAAGAAGCATCTCCCAGAAATGGTTAGTGCCCTTGCTTTAGTTAACTCTGAGTGCCAGAGGGGTACGGGAGACAATGCGTTGTGTATCCCTCTGGAACTCAAAGGATTAATAGAAAAAGCCTGACTAAAAATGATCAAACCCTGATTAGGAAAAAAATTAAACAGACACTTTGGCCCATATTTATAAAAGCAAACTGGAGTTATTCAGGAGTAAACCAAATGCACTACAGGAGATCAATATAAATTCCTGTAAAATTGAATTTCTCTTTTTAACCCGTTGAATGCCAGAGTGGGCTCCAATGCATTGCAAATCAATGCACTGGAGACCTCTCTGGTATTCAAAGGGTTAAAAAGCTGTTTTCCTGCATGGTAATTCAAGAATTGTTATTTTGTCCCCTATGGTGCAGTTGGTTTACCCTAGAACAACTCTAGTTTGTTTTTATAAATATAGGCCTTTGGCCTTATGCCCCCAATGAACAGAGGAGCAATTTGGGGGCAAACCACCAGTACTGCAGTGGACAAAACATTGAACACTGAATGAAAGTGAGATCTTCAATGCATAGCTTCACAAAGTGCTGAGGACCCCTTTAGCATTCAAGTGGTTAAAATCCCCATTTAAATTAATGGGAATTAATGTGATTTTGTATTTGTCCCCTGCAGTGCTGGCAGTTTGCTCCAGTATTGTTCCCATCATCTTACGTACATAAGGTCCATTTTAATTAACTACAGTGGGCCGTATGTATACAAACAAAATGGAGCCATTCTGGGATAAACTACCAAATAATGGTTATAAATAAATGAGGATACTAACCCCTGGAATGCATGACCGTTTTCCTAGTTAGTGGCTGGAGACAACTCTACCATTCAAGAGGTTAACAAAATCCCCTTTAACCCTTTGAGTGCCAGAGGGGTATGCAACAAATTGCTTTGCACTGTGTTGTGTACCCCTTTGGCACTCAAAGTATTAAATGTATGGGAAGCTTGATAATTTTATTTGCCCCCACCCCCACGGTCCAGTTGGTTTAACACAAAATGGCTCCAGTTTATTTTTATACACAAGGCCCAAGTTTCAATATATTAGTCATTCATCTTAAACCTTTAACCCCTTAACGACCCTTGACGTACCAGGACCGTCAAGGGTAAATTTGCTTTAAGGACCAGTGACGGTCCTGGTACGTCAAGAGTTAAATGGTAGCAGCGCGCCGCCGTGCACGCTGCTACCATTCAATCCAGGCTGAGACTGAGCGGTCCAGTACCGGACCGTTCAGTCTCAGCCTTGGTCGGTTGTGCCAGGTCATGTGATCGCTGCGTCAGCGATCACATGTACCGGCATTCTAAAAAAATGAATGAGGCAGTGCTACTTACTGCCTCTAGTGTCTCCTCTCTGCCAATGCGTCCCTTACATAAAAGTAAGGGACACAGAAGCAGGGAGGAGACATCTAGTGGAAATACAAAATACAGCAGCTGGGGGTGTTAACCCCTTCACTGCTGGTGCAGGAGAATGGCTAAATGCAGGTCAATTTCTGACCTGCTAAATACACTTTTTTTTTTTTTTTTTTTATAAATAAAAACAATAAACTTTTTTTTTTTTTTTTTTACAAATAAAATATTTTATTTAAAAAAAAAAAAAAAAAAAATCTCAAGAAGCAAAATTGGAAGTGTGATTGTTGTGGAGTCACGTAATACACTTACACACACCGCCAAATGTAATGAACAAAAAAGTGGGAAAATAGGGTGGGAAAAAGGGACATGGGGATTTTCACCCAGGGGGGACAGTGGCCACTTTAAACTGCGCATTTTGTAGGTATGACTGAGTGGTCATACCTTTCATGCAGTCTCCATAAAAATTTAACCCTTTGCGCCCAATTGATCCCAAGAGAAAAAACAAAAATGGTGGGTTTTTTACATTTTTTTTACCTTTTTCTTTAATTTTAATAAAGTAAATGATGGGTTATCCATATAAGTAGGGTATCTAATGAAAGCCCTATTTGTGCTTAAAAAAACAGTATATAATTTATGGGGGTGGAATAAAAGACTTAGAGGGAAAACACTGTTGAACAAAGACATAGTCAAAAAGGTCAGAATTGCTCCGGTCCTTAAGTCAAATCCACCTCTGATTTTCCCGGTCCTTAAGGGGATAAGGAACAGAGGTGTGCTTTGCAATGTGTTGCACATACCTCTTGTCTTTAAAGGTTTAACACAACTTGGACCATATCTGGACAAAAGTGAAGCACTTCTGTAGCAAAACAACTGCTCCATATTGTTCAAAGAATAGGATGTATCGAAAGCAAAGAAATTTTCCCTCTGAGAACTGTGGAGCCATTTTTTCCCCTCAGAAGTGTGAAATACATGGATTTGGAATACATTGCACCCCAGTCTATTTTGACCTGCCAGAGATTTCACAGATAGATAGAAATTTGGAAAGTCCATATTTTAAAGGTTTTGTTATGGACTTCTTTCATTAGTAATGTCTTTGCTGAACACTAACACTCAAATACTGGTACTGTTCTGTGTCCTAATGCTAATATATGTAATGTAAATACAGTATAGTCCATAAGTATTTGGATAGTCATACAAGTTTTATTGTTTTGGCGATGTACCCCAGCACATTGGATTTGGCGTATGAAATGAAACAATAAGACTAGTGCAGTCTGTCAGCTTTAAAGGGATAGTAAAGTCCCGAAAAAAGTCTAGGCGAAATGATCGGTACAATAAAAAAAAAAAAAAAATACCTTTATGGTTTGAGAGATATACGAAAATAAAGTCCTCACCTCCTTTCCCTTTCTGCCTGACGAGCTGAGAAGCTGTCAGAGGCAGAATCTGGTCACGCGACCAGTCACGGCTCTTCAGGAGCGCTGACAGAGATATCGAACTATAAATACTTCATCGGAAATGGTCTACAATGTGTTCTTGCAAACCAGGCACACATTGTAGACCATTCCGATGAAGTATTTATAGTTAGATATCTCGATATCAGCACTCCTGAAGAGCTGCCGTCTGATCCCGAAAACAGGATCTCATGCCGTCAACTATACAGCTGATGCATGAGAAGGGGGAGGGAGCCGAGGACTTTATTTTCTTATATCTCTAAAACCATAAAGGTTTGAGGGACAGGAATAAGGGCATTACATTTTTTTTTTATTGTACCTATCATTTCACCTAGACTTTTTTCGGGACAATCCCTTTAATTTGAGGGTGTTTACATCCATAAACAAAGAACTGTAGGAATTACAGCCAATTTTATATGCAGCCCCTCCATTTTATGGAACCAAAACGGACTGTACAATTGGCAGTGCATCCCTTTCTTGGCCAGGTGTAGGTTTGTTGCATAGTTAGTTCATGCACAATAGAGGTAACAAAAGGTCTAGAGGCGATTCTAGGTGTGGCATTTGAATTTATAGTCTGTTGCAGTTGCGTCTCAACGGGATGAGCAAAGAAGTGTCAATATCAGTAAAGCAGGAAATCACGAGGCTAGAAAATCTAAAAGATCCATCAGAGAAAGCCAAATCATTAGGTGCATCAAAATCAACTGAGTGCTACATTCTTAAAGGGATAGTTGTACTTAAAATGTACTAATCCCCATTTAGTAGGTATTAAAAAAGAAATTAATTGCCCCCAGTGCAATCTCTCAAACCTTTACGGTTTGAGAGATAATCACTTGCAAAATTTCCCCTCCCTCCCCTTTCCCTGAAGTCAGCGTTCTAGCTGACTGCAAGGGAATCCTGTCATACGACCATCAGGTGACTCTGCAGCAGAGCAGAGATAGCGTTAATAAATAGGAAATCCTTCACTGAAACGGTCTTCTATGTATGCTTGGTTTGTACTGGGGGCAATTAATTTCTTTTTTTTAATGCATACAATATGGGGATTAGTAAATTTAAAGTATTACTATCCCTTTAAGAAGGAAGAACTCACAAGTGAGCTCAACAATAGCCAATGATCTGATAGACCACTGAAAACTACAGTAGTGGATGACCGAAGAATGCCTCTTTTAAACTGTTCAACAGATCAAGAACACTCTCCAGGATGTAAGTATAGAAGTGTCAGAGTACCATAATGAGAAAATTACACCAGTATAACCACAGAGGGTTTACCACAAGATCCAAACCACCGGTAAGCCTCAAAAACGTAAAACCATGTTACATTTTGCTAAAAAACACTTTAAAAAAAACATGTAGAGTTCTGGAACAAGTTCTTATGGACAGGTGAAATGAAGATTAACCTGTACCAGAGGGATGGAGAGAGGAAAGTGTGGATAAAGAAAGGAACTGCACGTGATTCAAAGAAAAACATCTTATCTATGAACCATGGGTGGAGGCAGTATTATGGCTTGGGCATGTTAGGCTGTCACTGGAACTGACTGACTTGTCTATACCAATGATGTGACTTGACGGCAACAGCTCAAATCCAACAAAATGGCCCAACACACACTGGAAGGCACTTAACTCCTTAAGGACCCCCGTGCGCATGCGCGGCCAGTACTTAAGGACCACAGAGCATTTTTTTTTTCAGGGCTCCCCAAGCAGCGTGCATCCATGTGGGGAGCCCTGAATTCCATGACGTGCCAGGACTGTCACTGGTCCTTAAGTGCCGGACCATTGTGATGGTCCTGGCACAGCACTGGACATTAAGGGGTTAATCTTCAAACAGGATAATGACCTCAATCATACGCAACCAAGGAGTTTGTCAAGGCCTAAAAGTGTAATGTTCTTGACTGGTCAATTCAATCATCAGACCTGAATCCAAATGAGAATATGTTTTTCTTGCTGAAAAGTATACAGAAGTGAAAAATGCTCAAAACCAAACAGAAATTGAAGATGGCTGCAGTACAGGCCTGGTAGATCATCAGCGAAAATGTATTTGCTTTTGATACATTGTGTTCTTTGAACAATAAGGAGCAGTTGTTTTGCCACAGAAGTGCTACACTTTTGTCCAGATATGGTCCAAGTTGTGTTAAAACTTTAAAAACCAGAGCTATGTAAAAAATATTGTAAAGCACAGCTCTGTTCCTTAAAGGGTTAGATGAATGACTGACTAATATATTGCAGTGCAACTTGAAACTTGGGTCTTATGTATAAAACATAACTGGAGCCATTTTGTGTTAAAACAAACTGGAGCCATTTTGTGTTAAAACAAACTAGAGCCATTTTGTGTTAAAACAAACTAGAGCCATTTTGTGTTAAAACAAACTAGAGCCATTTTGTGTTAAAACAAACTAGAGCCATTTTGTGTTAAAACAAACTAGAGCCATTTTGTGTTAAAACAAACTAGAGCCATTTTGTGTTAAAACAAACTAGAGCCATTTTGTGTTAAAACAAACTAGAGCCATTTTGTGTTAAAACAAACTAGAGCCATTTTGTGTTAAAACAAACTAGAGCCATTTTGTGTTAAAACAAACTAGAGCCATTTTGTGTTAAAACAAACTAGAGCCATTTTGTGTTAAAACAAACTAGAGCCATTTTGTGTTAAACCAACTGCACCATGGGGGCGGGGGAGGCAAATGAAATTGTCAAGCTTCTCATTCATTTAACCCTTTGCAATGCGTTGCAAACCCCTCTGGAACTCAAACATTAAAAGACCAGACAGGTGTTACTCATTGCTTCACAATGCTTTATACACCATTCTGTTCTTTAAAGGGTTAAAGGGAGTCTAAATGCATTTCTGTATTTGGGGAACTCCACTCATTATTTCCCTGGCAATTTCAAAAGGTTTTTAAAATACCCCTGTGCCTGTTCCACAGCATGTGCAAGAAAATGGCGTAAAGATGCACCATTCACCCTGCGGCTTGTTTACTATATAGAATTACACAATGTGTGGATGAAAGGACAGTGCCAAATGTCCATAGACCCACTACTTTCTCTTTGACACAAGCAGCATTAAGAAGAGAAGTTTTGGAGTAAAGCAGACTAGTAAACTGGAGTCAGGCTGGCATAGGACTTCAAAATAGATTACTTCTCCTGACAATGCAGAGTTTTATTCATACTTTAACCCCAGTCTTCTTATTATAACTTCTTTTCTTAAGCATCTTCTAACGCAGTCATTCCCAAACCAAGTTCTATGGATCCTGTGTGTTTTGTGTAGTACTAGGGGTTCCAAAAAACAAATGTACATAATGTTGGACAGAGGAACAGGTCTGGAGTTGCAGAGAGTGATGCAAAAGTATTTGTGAGCAGCACCAGCAATGGCAGTTAAAATCAATCAATGCAAATACACTCCATTGTTATAAACCCTTTGAATGCCAGAGGGGTATCCATCATATTGCAAAGCAACGCGTTGATGCTGCTTTAGCATTCAATGGGTGAAACACACACCTCTGACCAACAGTGACATTGATGTACTAAGAACAAGAAATAAGAACTAGAGAAATTCTGGGCAAACCAGCCATACCATAAGGGCCCAAAATATTTCTATTGATTTAAATTAGGTTTTTAACCCCTCAATGCTATGCTTTTAGGACTTCTAGCATTCCAGGGGTTAAAATCTCCATTCAAATCAAATGTGAATTTTGGAAAGTTTTCATTGCTCCAAATGATGCAGTTAGTTTAAAGGGATAGTAATACTTCATTGTATCTTTATTTTATTTTGTAGGCATTAAAAAACATGAAGAACGATATAAGTCTTATCTCTCAAACCTTTACGGTTTATGAGATATTCACAAGCAAAGTTCCCCTCCCCGCCCCTTTTACCTAGTGTAAGCAATCTCTTCTCAGATGTGGAATGCAGTCCATAGACCAGACAGATAACAGCAGGGGATAATCTTATTCCTATGAGAACAATGAAAGCCCTGCCCCCCTTGACAAGTTTTTCAGGTTTTTCCCTTATCTTAATTGAAGATTGTCCCTCTCTGCAGTCTACCTGGGCACCTCCCTTCTGCTCTGGCTGAGCACTGTTACATCAGTAAAATGGGCGGGAGGGGGATGCTTTGTCATTGAATTACTCTTGAACTACAACTCTGACAGAACTGAAATAACACTCTCCAAAGTCCAAATACTCTGATGATTAATTAGAGCTGCTTTTATTCTGAAACATTACTATCCCTTTAATGTTTCCTAAGTAAATCAGAGAGATCTATATTCTCTCTTTCTGTGAGCACCAGTGGATATAGGAAGATGAAGCGTTCCAACGAGTACAATTTCATTTTCAATTGAATTTCTCTTGTATTCAGAGCTTTAGCCTACAGTGGTTCTCAACTGGCATGTCATGGCATATTTATGGGTCCCAGCTCCAGGATTCATGTGTCACATCTCTCCAAATAGATTCATTAAGATTCCTTGACTTGCTTTTTCTGGCACATGTATCAGATATTTAAAGAGGACCTTTCACCATAGTTAAAGTCGCCCTGCAATAATTAGGAAGACGGTGACAAGCTTTATAATTGTTCTCTTACCTCTCAGAACTACACAATTCTAAAGAAATGCTTAATCTTCCGAGACTGACGGCCAGATTAGTGCAGTCTGCACCGTCAGTCCTTTCCAGTGCCTTATGGCGCAGTGAAATGCTTTTTAATGGAGACCGGGACTGACAGCGCAGGCGCGCAGACAAGATGCCTGCACTGATGCCTGGCTTCCAGTCTCGGAAGATTAAAGCTTTTTTTAGAATCACTTTTGTTCTGAGAGGTAATATAACTAATATGAAGCTAGTCACCATCTGCCAAATTATTGCAGGGCAACTTTAACTATGGTGAAAGTTCTGCTTTAAGTTTTTCTTGATGTGTCGTGACCAAGTTTGCTAATCACAGACAGTAAAAATTAATAATGACTACCCACAGCGCTGGATATGGATACTATGTTAAAACTTTGGATGCTATAAAGGTCTCCAACATACTGTTAAGCAATGCTCTGGAAATTGCTCAGCCAAGGGGTTAAAGGGTTTGGTTGTTCCTGTTCCACAGATATATTGTGTGTATACGCCCTACCATTGCAAAAGTCTCAGAACTACCGCTTTCAATATCCGTAATTCAAAATGAGATTTATTTTAACCCTCTGAGTGCCAGAGGGGTACAAAACACATTGCTTTGCAATGTGTTGCGTACCCCTCTGGCACTCAAAGGGTTAAGAATCTTTGGATAATTTAGCTAAAATGCCACTGCCTTCAGTTTTCCATACAGGATCTGGCTACTTTGTGTGCATCCATTACCTTGAGCTTCCTGCCTGACCTCTCCATTTCCCAATTAACCCTGTTCGCTGACCCCTTACCATTCTATCTATATCTTATAGCTCCACATTCTGAGAGTCAGAAATGGTAAGTTCTGGAATTCAGAGAGAACTTTTCAGATTATGGTTTAATTAAGAGGACCTTCACTCACCAGGCTTTGTTCCATATGCTCCACCACAAAAAAGGGGTTAGATTATGAGGGGAATTGAGGTTACAGGAGGACAAAGAAGTTAGCACAATGCTGAACAAAAGTAGACTAGTGACTCATGTTTATTCAGCAATCCCCCAGTCCATCACTATTCGTATCCCCAGGGAAGAAAGTTCATGGCTGGAAATGGGATTTGTGATTTAGAATTCTTAACCATTTCTATGCCAGAAACACAGTTTTAAAACTTTAAAAATGACCACACAAGTATGCAGAACATTGTTTCTCAATGTGTTGCACACCCTCTTCAACTACAACTCTGACAGTATTGAAATAACACTCTCCATGGCCAAAATACTATGAGCTGCTTTTATTGTGAAACATTACCATCCCTTTAAAAGTGTTAAGGCCCTATCAAGGTGAGAATATGTTAAATATACAATCAATAATATATTGAAGTACTTAAGACCAGGGTTTGAGTTACATCCCAGCCCCCCCCCCCCCGGGATATAAAATACAACACAAAAAAAGTTTGACAAAGTGGTTGCTAGAGCGTTCTCTAATTTTATCTAGCATCCAACAATTGCCCTGCCCAGAAAGGTATAAATCTGGGTAAATAAACCAGAAGGGGGTTTCTGATACAGCAGTAGGATTGCTCTGGCCATAGCCAGAATTCAGAATGTTGGTGTGGCCAACACTGTGGAGGGCCATCAATGTATCATGCTCTAGACAGCTGCCTAATAATCTAGCTCTGCTAACTGAATAAGCGATTACACACTACCACCCAATACTGTGTGTTTCTTATACAAAATGGTACTCGCTGGTCTCTTAGGGACTCAGATCTAACATTTGTAAGAAATGAATAACAATGTCTTCAGGGCATACAAATTGCTTCAGACTGAGGCACAGGGGAGGTCACTCCAAAGGTTCCGCCTCTTTAGTTCTGATATAAACAAACACAACAGGACTATTTATGCAAACCTGAGCTAAGAACAAGAGGACATCCATTAAGACTAGAGGAAATGTGCTTTCAATTAAAACAAAGGCAGGGATTATTTGCAGTAAGGCCAGTAAAGCTATGGAATTAGTTGCCTCGGGATGTTGTACTTGCAAATAATGCAACTGCTTTAAAAAAAAAAATATATATATCAATGGATGCCTATCTAGCAGATGGCTTCAATGCAGATAGGTTGTTGATCCAGGGAAATATCCGACTGCCATTTGAGTCAAGAAGGATTTTTTTTACCCACTTGGGGCTAAATTGGAAATGGCTTCAGGGGGCTTTTTTGCCTTCCTCTGGATCAACAGGGTTCTTTTTGGCATGGGCTGGACTTGATGGATGCATGTCTTTTTTTCAGCCTTATCAACTATGTTACTATGTATATTACAGCGGCTCTCAAGGATGAAAGCAAATAAGAGTTGATCTGTTTTCCAATCTCATCTAGGAGAGGAGAGGGGGGGAAAATCAAACAGAGAAGAGGAGATGCAGCTAAAAGGGGTTAAAGCCAGGATTTATCATATTACACATTTGAAGTTGCTTTATGAGTAAAGTACTCAGTGGTATTTGGACCAAATTAATGTTATTTACATTTCAACTGGAATTTTGATATCTATACTGCAAGTTGCATTTTCAAAGTCACTTTAGAGCAGTGATTCTCAATGTTAGTCCTTGGGGCACACCAACAGTGCAGGTTTTCAGGTTGTTCCTGCTTAATCACAGGTTTTAGTGGCTCAGTCATTATTACTGATGCACCTGTGATTAATTAGGGATATCTTGAAAACATGACCTGTTTGTGTGCCCCGAGGACTGGAGCTGAGAATCACTGCTTTAGGAAACTGACAGTTTACTTCCTATAAGACTTTTCATTTGCAGTTATTTACCACCAACATTACATTTTTAAAGGACCTTCTCCTCTCCACAGCTCTTATTACATCCTCCCACTCCGACCTACAGGACTTCTCCTGTGTTGCAAATGAGCTCTGGAATTCCCTCCCCTGTCCGATCAGACTCTCTCCCAGCCTTTTCAGACCCTTCCTGGAAACACCTCTTCAGGGAAGCCTATCAACTACCTCCATAACAGTTATCACCAAGAACCAATTCACTCAAATCGCAGTTATCTCTCTCACCTAGTGACTGGCAGTTCATGTGTCAGGAGGCACCTACATTAGGGCGATCAGACCTCACCTTTAACCGGGGACACACATGAAAAATGCATACTGCAGGACTGCTTTGATTTTGGTGCACTCCTGAAATATGCCTATTTCCTATGTGTCCCAGGTTAAAGGGATAGTAATACTTCGTTTTAACTTTATTTTATTTTATAGGCATTAAAAAAACATGAAGAATGATATAAGTCTTATCTCTCAAACCTTTATGGTTTAAGAGATATTCACAAGCAAAGTGTCCCCTCCCCGCCCCTTTTACCTAGTGTAAACAATCTCTTCTCAGATGTGGAATGCAGTCCATAGACTGGACAGATAACAGAAGGGGACACTCTTATTCCTATGAAAACAATGAAATCCCTGCCCCCCTTGACAAGCTTTTCAGGTTTTTCCGTTATCTTAATTGAAGATTGTCCCTCTCTGCAGTCTACCTGGCAGCTCCCTTCTGCCCTGGCTGAAAAGTGTTACATCAGTAAAAGGGGCGGGAGGGGGATACTTTGCTTGTGAATATGTCTTAAACCATAAAGGTTTGAGAGATAAGACTTATATCATTCTTCATGTTTTTTTAATGCCTACAAAATAAAATACAGTTAAAACGAAGTATTACTATCCCTTTAAAGGTGAGGTCTGGTAAGCCTTACTTACATCCGATAGCACTTACTCCTTCATACTAGTGTTACAAAAGTTTACTTATACAGACACCAATTTACCCTCATAACAGGCCACAAACCCTTACTCACCATCTTTAATGCAGAAAAAGGGATTTCCCTCACTACAGCAGCAAGATTGCAACGGTATGCAGTACACTTAGGAGCTTTTGACTATAGAATACAGTATCATCCACAAGACAAAACATGGTAACTCACTATCGTGCTACAAGCAACCAAATCAAATCACAGAATCCTACCATGTGTTTTTCACAAATACTTTTAGCTCCCACAACATAGCAGAAGCGACAGTAGAAGATGACACTCAAGTTCTCCAATATGTCCATAAAGGATGACCAAAAGCACTACAGAAACCTTTACAGCCATACACTAGAAGACAATTAGAGCTTACATCCCAGGAACGATGCATATTATGCAGCAATCTTCTAATGATCACACAAACACAACAACAACAACAACACACTAAAGATATTACATAACTCCTTGGGATGGTCCAAATGAAATAAAGCAAGAGCGACACTGTGGTGGCCATTCATGGATGCAGGCATTTAAACATTTGTAATGCCCAGACTGTGCTCCAACACAAAAAGGACCACAATAGTTCATCTGAAGCCCTGGGAATGGTCAACAATTTCATGGGAGAGAATTCACCTTGATTTATGTGGCCCGATACAGAACACTACATTCCTGGTAATCATAAATGCACATTACAAATGGCCAGAAGTATGGCCAGTGTCCTCAACGACAAGGGAAGCTACCATGCAAGTGCTTAAATGAGTCTTTGCTATATTTGGACTGCCGAAATATGTCACCACAGACAATGAACCACAATTCACCTCATTACTCTCCAAAGAGTTTCTAGCAGACATCGGAGTGAAACACAAGGGCGGCACCATACCACCCAGCCACAAATGGAAAAGTGAACATTTTGTCCAAGCCTTAAAGATGTCATTGATGGCAGCAATGATTGCGGCTACTAATGAAAGCACAGACACATCCACTCTGGACGATTTGATCATGGCATACTGCACCTAACGCTACAACAGCCCTCCAAGGACATGCATATCAAAATCTCCAGTATGGACTGGACATTGGCACTTTACTGCATGTGCAGGGGTGGGCTCGTCTCATTTGGCAGAACAACAGAAGCACCAAAGAAGTTGGGCAGGCATTGCATGCCAAGACACGTTCTCCTTTGACACCATATACCCCTCTGTATATCCCCCAATATACAAGGCGCACGCAGTGCGGTCTCAATGGAAAGCCAAGCTCACGTGTCTTCACTGGGCAACACAACACCCCACTCATGGTCCCTGTGTCTCACGCTGAACACGTGAGGAATATGGCTTTTCTGAAAAAAGGTGCGTTTGTCATTTGCGTTGCATCTTAACTCTGAACGCCAGAGGGATATGCAATCCATTGCACACTCTTCTGGCACACAAAGGGTTAATACCAATTTCTGACCCAAAGCATTCTTTATTACAAATTACTTTGCTATTGCTTTTATCATTTGCAGTGAATGTCTGGAAGATATTAAGCCTTATGCACAAAAGAAAAGACCAAATCTGGAGCAAACCAGCAGTAACATAGGAAGACTCACATTCCCATTGATTTAAAGGGAACCTTTAACCTCTTGAATGCTAGAGATTTCCAACAAACTGCAATGTAGGCAAATAAATTCTTAAGATGCTCTTTGCAAGATCTAGTCACAGGCCAGCCAATCAAATAATGTCACTTTCATGGTCCGGCCAGCTAATTCTTTTTTCAAACATTATTGAATGTATAAAAAGGTTACAGATGGAAAACCACAAAGATCACATGTAACAGATGTAATACTTCAAATAGCAAGTAATTATATGCTCAAGTAATAAAAAAAAACAAAAAAACAAAACAAAACAAAAAAAAAAATATACAAATCCAAACATACATATGCTGATCAAGAGGTAAGCTCCTGTTAAACTGATACAATGGTGAGTTATGTTAGCCAGCGATGAGCCAAGAAAGGTCACAATGGGGAGGAGGAGAAGGGAGAAACAAAATAGATGTAAGCCTACTAAATTTAAATGTACTTCTCCCACTGACTATACATTGTTGAGTATGTCACTGTGAACTAGGCTTAAGGAGGTTACCAGACCTCCCATTTAACCTCTGAGTATGAAGTGCATTGCAAGCTTCACCTGGAAGTCAAAGGGTTAAAAGAAAACTTCTGATAAATGTATGCTGAAGGGCTGTCTAGTTCCTGATCAGATCTAAAGTTTGCATTTTAATTGTGTCCTCTTAACTCAATGGAAACTAGCAATATCAACTAGTTTTGCATCCAAGGAGGTTAATGGGGCTTGTTTGATAGCCCAAACAGGATTTCAAAACGAGCTTAACCTCATCAAGGGGTCCAATGGTCCAGAAATGGTTAACTTTGTTTTCTTCATGAAGGTCAATTATGGTTATATTTTTTGTTTCCATTAGCTTTAGACAAAGAATGTGATTGTTTTAAATTGTTAGTTACATTGCATCAGGCAGACAAAACAATAAGATTACTGAAAGGACTGATCTTCTAAAAATCAAGGTCATTTGTGTCCACATACCATACAGTATGCAGTATGACAGTAAATTAACCCATACCCGCTTTTAAGACTTTTCCCCCCTTTGATAGAGGGAGGGATAGATGGCAGTAAAGTAGTATGTAATACATTGTCAGATCGTTGTGTAAGAACACAGACACATTACCAAAAATTTCTGTTACCAAAACTTTTTTTTTTTTTTTTTTTTTTTTATATTACACATTTTTCACACAGCATTGAATATTGAATATAGAACAAATTACTAACAATTTACATTGAATAAACTGGCAGCAGTGTCAAAAGATTCTCTTTCTAAAGAGCTATTACAAGCTTAAATTAGATCACAAATGCATTTTTTCTTTGTCAACACTGGATAATTTCTGAATGCAGACAATACTTCTCCATGGAGAGCAATAGAAGCTGCTCCACTTAGCAGTGACTTTTCATAAACAGAATTATGTTTTTAAAAACAAAAAGTAATAACTTTTCAATGAAGCACTATTGTTTTACTTTGGCTGCTGCTTCTCACGATTCAAACAAAAAAACAGATGAACCTTGTGTGTTGTGATATACTCTGTGAATAGTCTCTTGCAAGATAACGTATCTAGCTGCAACTATAGATCCAAGAGTGAATTATCATAACGTTGAGCAGTTTGTATTGATTTAGATGGTATTGCACATTAACAAGATTACCACGTGCTGCCGAAGAAAAATAATATGGCTTCAAAATTATCGATTAAAGCAATTCAACGAGGACTGAAAAATCATGCTCGTTGCATACAAATGCTTGTGCTTTTATATATGATTTCAGCACATTAAAGAGAGATAGTAATACTTACAATGTAGTAAAAAAAAAATATATATATATTGTAGGATTTATCCCCCCCGAGTAAAACAAAGGTACTTCCACTGCTGAAAGGTGTTTTATTCAAAAGTTATTACAGCTCAAAATTAGATTTTTTAGGTGCAATATCACAGTGGCCTGTAATTGTACAGTGGCGCTGTTGCTACACCATCATATGGACAGCCACTGTGATATTGCACCTAAAAAAATTAAACTTTGAGCTGTAATAACGTTTGAATAAAACACCTTTCAGCAGTGGAAGTACCCTTGTTTTACTCAGGGGGATAAACCCTACAACTTTTTTTTTTTTTTTTTACATTTTAAGCATTACTATCCCTTTAAATAAAATGTGACAGCTCAGCCTTATTCTAGGAGACTCAAAATTTGTAAACTCTATTAACTGCTAAAATTACAGGTTCCATGATAGTAGTGTTTCCTTACAATTAGCAATATCTAAATGAAATGCATTGCCGAGCCGCCATGTTCTTAAATCTAGCATTTATGTTTTTCATGGTCATGTAATTAAAGAAATGTTACTATTGAAAGCAAAATCGGTTTAGTGGGTTGATCGTTAGAATACTGACCACAAAAAAAAAAATAAAAAAAATCATTACATGCAGACCTTTAGGCAACTGGCTACTTAGTATGAATAATGAGTTGTAGTGGTGGAGACATACAAAGGCACATGGGTTAAACCTCCGGATGCCAAAGGTCTCCGAATGCATTGCTTCACAATGTGGTGGAGAAGTCGCTAGCATGCAAAGGCTTCAAAGGCCCATGCTTTAAAGCAGTGGTTCTCAAACTTTTATTGCTCAATGCACCCCTAACATGCAGTCTGTCATTTTCGGGGCACCCCTATCATTTTATGTCATTTGATAAGGGTGTAATGATGGTTATAAATACATAAATAAAAAGTTATTGCTAGACCTCACAACTAAAATAAACATACTGTGCATGGCAATATCCATAAATATACAGTTGTAAGTCTATATTCCCATTTTTGTCAAAGCCTTATAGTTAAAATGGGGCACCCTAAGTGGATGTCCATGGCACACCAAAGTGCCACGGCACCCCAGTTGAGAAACACCGCTTTAAAGAGAAAGTAACATGTAATAAAAAATCCCCCATTACCCTACTGACCCCTACAAATGTTGTTCGTGTTCCTTGAGTCAAGAGATAAACAGTCAGTCATACCTGGATGTCAAGTTCATGGAGGTGGACATGACAGTTGCTAGCAGGACCACAGGACACCCACTACACATGGTATACTTATTCTTTTAACCCTTTGAGTGCCAGAGGGGTATGCAATGCACAGCAAAGCAATGCGTTGCATACCCCTCTGGCACTCAAAGGGTTAAAGAAATAAAGGGGTGTGCAATGCATTGCTTTACAATACGTTGATCATCCCCCACTTTGGTCCTCAAAATGTGAAGTAGGCTCATGCCCTCTCCCTGCTTCAGTATGAAAAAATCTGTATCAAATAGGTTGTCCCCCTTCATGGGAACAAAATCCAAGATGGATTCAAGATACTCTCAAGGACGCACAGGCACATAAGTAATAGGGGCCATTAGGATATTCCGTCCACATTAAAAGTAAGTGTGTGTGTGTGTGTGGGGGGGGCACAGTTATTAGAAGGTGATGCTCCCCCTTTCGAACACTATGCATCAAAATATCTGCAATGCTCCGACAGCTGCCAATATCTTTAAATAAACCAACAATACCAGAGCTAATATTATTTATATTTATATATATATATGATATAAATTGCTAGGCTGCTACCTGTGGGCGTAACATGCGCAGTAGACACTGCCGGAACGATGCAGTCATGCACAGTAGAGACTGGCCGAATGTGGAGCTAGGCGCTCTGAACTGCCCACCACTTGCCTCTGCTCCTGGCTCCAGGGCAGCAGCAGCAGGGGCCTCTGGGTGGCACTTTAGCCCAAGTATATGGGCTTTAATACTAGAATGAAATGTTTGTTCAAACCAAGCGCCAAAGAAAAAAATCTAACCGCACAATTTCCCTTATAACCCCTCCCTACATCATGTGGCTGCTTGCGTCAGTCAGTGAGCACATTTATATATACACACACACTCCAGAGTAGGGCTGCAACAACTAATCGATGAAATCGATAAAAATCAATAAGGAGAATTGTTGCCAACGATTCTCATTATCGATTCGTTGTGAAGTGATTAGTTGTGCCGCCCAGCAGCCCCACAGCCGCCGGATACTGCTGTATTCTTACTGATGACATCCAGGGCGCAACCACTCCAAACGCGGAGACGCCGCGTGGATCGTGCAGGTAATTTCTTCCTCTGTTCTGAGGCCAGTTTAAAACTGGCGCCCAGACTGAGGAAGAAGGGAGAGAGAGAGAGAGAGAGAGAAGTACATGGGGGTGAAAGAGGCACAAGGGGTAGAGAGAGAGAAGTACATGTGGGTGAAAGAGGCACAAGGGGGAGAGAGAGAGAAGTACATGGGGGTAAAAGAGGCACAAGGGGGAGAGAGAGAGAGAGAGAAGTACATGGGGGTAAGAGAGGCACAAGGGGGAGAGAGAGAGAGAAGTACATGGGGGTGAAAGAAGCACAAGGGGGAGAGAGAGAGAGAAGTATATGGGGGTGAAAGAGGCACAAGGGGGAGAGAGAGAGAGAAGTATATGGGGGTGAAAGAGGCACAAGGGGGAGAGAGAGAGAGAAGTACATGGGGGTGAAAGAGGCACAAGGGGGAGAGAGAGAGAAGTACATGGGGGTGAAAGAGGCACAAGGGGGAGAGAGAGAGAGAAGTACATGGGGGTAAGAGAGGCACAAGGGGGAGAGAGAGAGAGAAGTACATGGGGGTGAAAGAGGCACAAGGGGGAGAGAGAGAGAGAAGTATATGGGGGTGAAAGAGGCACAAGGGGGAGAGAGAGAGAGAAGTACATGGGGGTGAAAGAGGCACAAGGGGGAGAGAGAGAGAGAAGTACATGGGGGTGAAAGAGGCACAAGGGGGAGAGAGAGAGAGAGAGAAGTACATGGGGGTGAAAGAGGCACAAGGGGGAGAGAGAGAGAGAAGTACATGGGGGTGAAAGAGGCACAAGGGGGGGAGAGAGAGAAGTACATGGGGGTGAAAGAGGCACAAGGGGGAGAGAGATAGAAGTACATGGGGGTGAAAGAGGCACTAGGGGGAGAGAGAGAGAGAGAAGTACATGGGGTGAAAGAGGCACAAGGGGGGGAGAGAGAGAGAAGTACATGGGGGTGAAAGAGGCACAAGGGGGAGAGAGAGAGAGAAGTACATGGGGGTGAAAGAGGCACAAGGGGGAGAGAGAGAGAGAAGTACATGGGGGTGAAAGAGGCACAAGGGGGAGAGAGAGAGAGAAGTACATGGGGGAGAAAGAGGTACATGGGGGAGAAAGAAGTACATGGGGAGGAGAGAGAGAAGTACATGGGGTGGAGAGAGAGAAGTACATGGGGTGGAGAGAGAGAAATATATGGGGGGAGAAATAGAGGTACAAGGGGGGAGAGAAGTACAAGGGAGGAGAGAGAGAAGTACAATGGGGAGAGAGAAGTACAAGGGGGGAGAAACAGAGGCACAAGGGGGAGAGAGAGAAGTACAAGGGGGGAGAACTAGAGGTGCAAGGGGGAGAAAGAGGTGCATAGACCCCATAGTAAAATAATAACAATGACATTTTAATGTGTAAAGTTTTTTATTCTGTTTGTTTTTAACACTGTTTGTTCATTAAATCAGTTTAAATAATGAAAAATTAGCATATTGATTTTTTTATCCTATTAATCGAAAAAATAATCGGCCAACTAATCGATTATCAAAATAATCGTTAGTTGCAGCCCTACTCCAGAGCATCTTTTGTCACAACTTCAATGCATAAAATAAAGGGCTATTAACATATCTCCATCTTCATTGATCAATTTAACATACATACTGATTTTAGCCCCCTCCCCCTTAATGTGAAGGCGACATGTCTATTATCCAAAGGATTAAAGAAAAAATAAATTTCCACAGTCTGCAAAAGTCCACAGAGCCCAAATACTACATTTGGAAAATATGTTTCCTTGACCACAATGACGAATTGTCAACCTACTGGAATTAAATCATAAGAAAGCAATTGTTAAAAGCGTTCACAGTGTACAATTTATCTTGATAAAAATATATGTCCTAATGCTGCCATCCTAGCACCAGGATTTCAGAGGGATTCAGTAGGGAAAAACAGTAAATAACACAACTATTACAAAAACACATGTATTAGATAAAGCTATTAATTTGCCAGTGACTCAAGATGTTTTTTTTCACTTACTATGCGTCTGCATTGAACCTTCAAGGTCTGTGTTTGTGTTATCTGTGATATTGAAAGGAAAACCATCACTTTATAGGCCAGGGAAAACAGATACTGTGTTACTAGTTTGTCTCTCCCAAATCTGATTGGGCAAAAGAGTCCAAGCTTTTGCACCAATGCATGCTACGGATGTGCATATAAGCAGTCTGTGGCCCAGCTTCAATGACAACTCCAATTTATCCTCTGATAGCCACTGGTCATAGGTGAATGATGGAAATTAAATCCAACAACGATATGAAGGAATAGGCTGCTCACTCCTAATCTGTGCTAGGTTAGCTGGAAAGGCTCTTTTCATAGAGAAGTATACAAATAAACTAATTCTGATTATTATTGCATACTTCAGTGGTCCCCAACAGAAGTGTCACAACATGTTTGTGTTATGGCACCACACAATGTTCCACACCTTTCTAAATATATACATTAAGTTATATGAGCATTAAAACACCACATCACAAAATGTTTAATTTTTTAGCTATACATTTAAAAATCAAATAAAAAACAAACGGTCATGACAAAGTACTGCAACCACAGAATCCTTATTTTATTATTATTATTTTTTTTTTTTAAATCCCACGCAGCACAAGGACATTGACACAGATAGTGGCAGACCTACCAAACCTAGCACAGGTTAAATTGTATATCCCTGCTGTGCACTTTAGCAGCTGACTCAGCAACCCTGTGGCTATTTTCTCAGGTCCTGCTAGCAAATGAAGCCTGAAACATGGAAGTTTCACACCTAAACATAGAATATACCTCCAGAATAAAAGTTTTTTTTTTAACAGACTGACCTACCTATGTAAGTGTCCTTACTACATCAGTCCTTAGGGCTATTTTCCTGCACAAGAAAAGCATTAATTCTTCTCTGGGCCTTGCTGGAGGCTGGGAGTTAGCCATGTCACACCTTAATACGGAAGCTGAGAAAGCAGTGCTGTCTACAGTAAGGAAGGTTACCTTGGCAAGCAAATTAGGACTTTCCATTTGTTGCTGGATTACAACACCCATAATCCTCAACTGGCCATTTACTGGCTGAGGATGACCGGAGTTCTAGACCAACAGAATGTGGAGAGTCACAGACTGCCCACCCTATCAGAATGCCAGACACACCTCTGGCACTCAAAAGGTTAATCCAATTCAATACTTACTGACATACTTTCAACCACATATATGTTCAGATTTTTACTAACTACATACTCCACCAGACCTCTTAACCCTCTGGATGTGAGAGGAGACTGCAGTGTGCTGGGCAGCGATGTGTGTTAGAATAGATCACCTAGTATACAATGGCTCATTGGCCTTTCATAGCCAGGATTGTAAATACCAACCTCCTTTATAGAATAAGCAGAGGAGGCTATTCTAGCCACTGCTTTTCTTCTCTCTCTCTTTATAGGCAGGGGAGGGCTGGCAACATTTGGCCTGGGGGGCAAATTTAATCAAGTGGCCCATTTCCACTATCGCTCCAGCCCTCCGTCCCAGTCCACCCCCTTCTGTTGAGTTTATAACTTTCATTAATGTTGCGAAGTAACACAAGTATCAGTCAGTAATGTAATGATGCTTAACAATTTATTTTCAATAGAAAATAATAATCAACAAGTTAACCCTTTGAGTGCCAGAGGGGTACGCAACACATTACTTTGCAATGCATTACGTACCCCTCTGGCACTTAACTGGTTAACAGAAAAAGACAAATAACACAGACTGTCAGTGTCCCCAGAGTAATGAGTTGCATTGTGTTGGGCCTTTGTCACATTAATTTTTCACACCTCCCACCATTCCAAATGGACCACATACCATTCAACAGAGGCCCTGAACCTCAGAGCATGCAATTTTTTTACATACATATACAATTCATATAATTATTACATATAAAAAAGAGATTACTCTACCTTTAAGAGAACACAGTTTGATCCATTAATGCAATTTAGACTTAAATGAAAATGTCATTTAAATCTGAATTGCATAATGAGTCACTCTGTATTCTCTGTAAAGTATATTTTCTATATGTAATTAATTATATATGTATGTAAAAATGTGCATGCTCTGAGGTTCAGGGCAGCCAGGGGGGCTCTGTTGAATCCATATTATATGGGGGCTTGTGTGGACATCAACATGAAAAGTTTTGTCTGATTTGCTTACCATCAGTAGAAGCACTGCAGATAAATTTTGCGCGCTGCGCAGCTGGCTTGCCGCCGTTGCCGCTCTCAGGCTCAGCACCAGACCAGTCAGTCCAGCCCCCAAACAGCTCCTGACACAGACTGTGCTCTGCTCAGTGTAGCCTAGCCTCAGCCTGTGCATGCGCGATTACGTCTTTGAAGCCAGACAGCCCTGAGCCCATGACCCCATGCCCACACACTGCACAACCAGGCATCATCCAATGGGGATTGGGGAAGGAGCCAGCATCATCCAATGGGGCTTGGGGAAGGAGCCAGCATCATCCAATGGAGCTTGGGGAAGGAGGAACACGGAGACACACTGCCTGGAGACGGAGGCAGCACCAGCATCTATTGGCTCACTATGGAGGTGAGGGCAGGGCAGGACAAAAATTGGATGGTGACATGCTGTGATGAGGTGAATTTTTTTCATGTTGCGTGGCCCGCGCTGCGCAACATGGATAACCAGAATGCCGGCCCTACTGACTCAGTGAGCCAGCCGCACACATAACTGGGATGCGCGCAGCGGCACAAGACTTTCCGCTCTGGCCCGCAGCCCTGCCACACTGACAGTCACTCACACTTCTACTTTTTTTTTTTTTTTTACATGGCGGCCCGCTACACGCACTGGCCCTGCAGCCCGGGTGGCAATTGCCCCCCTGCCCCCCGGGCCAGCCCGCCCCTGTTTATAGGGCATTATTTCTCAACCAGTGTGCCATGTCACTTTGGTGACATTTAGGGAGCCCCAGTTTATCTATAAGTCTTTGACAAAAATGTGAATGTAGACTTACAACTGTATATTTAAAGCTATTACCATGCACAATGTGTTTATTTTAGTTGTGAGGTATAATAACTATGTATTTGTAGCCTTCATTATACCCCTGACAAATGCCATAAAATGACAGGGGTTCCCCCGAAAATGCCAGAATGCGTGTTAGGGGTGCCTTGAGCAAAAAGAACTTGAGAACCAATGTTTTAGGGCAACAGCTTGGACTCTTTTGCCCAATTAGTTATTCTGAGGCAAAACTGTGTGTGCGTGTGTGCGTGTGTGTGTGGGGGGGGTACCTGTTCTTAATCCATAATGTGTTAAAGCCCTGTTTAGCATCCAAAGGGTTAAGACAAGAGGAATCAATATCACACACTAATGTGAACGCTATAGTAAATTCCTCATGCCTACACATAGTTTTAAATCAGGGCCTCAAGCCTTTGTGACAAGGAGACCAGATAAGGATAGAAACAACACACCACAAGTAGAAAGTCTGCATCAATATAAAATCCTAGGAGATGATTTAACACGGTGTCAGGCTGCAACAATGGAGAGTCTGAGAAGATACATTAGCTGCTTTTATTCTTCCTGTGGGACCTCTAGGGAAGCCACACAGGATTCTCTCACAGACAACTGCACCAGATGCAGCTTTGTGTATCTTACCAGACTATAAAAGTCTCAGGTTTATTGTCAAAAAGAAGTACAATGCAACTCCTAGCCGCAGAGAACTGCAACACCAAGCAGCTGTTTTACAAGTTCATTTCTGTAATTTTGGTAAAAACAAACTAATCACTGTGAACCCCTTGGGTGCTAAAGAGGTCTACAATGCGTTGCAATTTGTTGGATACCTCTCTAGCATCCAGGAGGTTAACCCTTTGAGTGCCAGAGGGGTTTGGAACCTTTCATCAGTGCAAGTACCCTTGTTTTACTCAGTGGGATACACCCTACAACATTATTTAAAATGTAAAAAACATATTACTATCCCTTTAAGTTAGGGTTGCACCGATACCGATACTGTGCCGATACCAGCATTTGCGCGAGTACTTGTACTCGCGCAAATGCGGCTGATGCCAGCACCGATACCCTGTGTCAGGGTCTGTGCTGCAGAGAGGGAGACCGGGGAGCTGCTCACAATGCTCCCCGGTCACCTCTCTCACTCCTGCAGCGTCGGAGCATTGCCGCAGGTTTCCATGGCAACTCTCAGACGCTGAACTCTGCCGGGTCTCGCGAGAGAACAGCAAGCACCCGGCAGAGGAGGCTAAGGCAGACAAAGAGATGGCAAGATGTGGGGCATCCAAAGCGGGTGGTGAAAGAGGCAGAGAGGGGGGGCAAGAGGGAGAAAGAGGCAAAAGGGAGAAAAAAAACAGGCAAAAGGAGGAAGGATCAGGAGACAAAAGTAGGGGGGCCAAGAAAAGGCGAAAGAGGGGGGATCAAGAAGAGGCAAAAGGAGGGGGGATCAAGAAGGAGAAAGAGGCAAAAGGGTGGGATCAAGAGTCAAGGAGGGGGACAAAGTGGGATCAAAAGGGAGAGAAAAAGCCAATGCAAAAGGAGGGGGCTCAAGAGGGGGAGAATGAAGCAAAAGGTGGGAATCAAGAGGGGGAGAGAGGCAAAAGGGGAGAGTCAAGAGGTGGCGTGTGTATGTATGTATATTATATATAAATGTCAGTGCCTGTTGCCATCAGGTCTTGCTGCAGGTCTTTTGCTGTCACTTGAGGGTTTTTCTCAATCTGCCTTCTCAGAAATCTGGTTGCAGCCGTTGATGGCTTCCTTTTTCCGCCCCGTCCAGGTAGTGTAACCACTGTTCCTTTGACTTTGAACTTGCGAATGATACTTCCAAAGGTGTTTTTAGGAACATTCAGTGCCTTCGCTATGTTTTTGTAACCTGTTCCTTGTTTGTGAAGGGCGATGAGCTTTTCTCTTAAATTTTTGGACCATTCTTTTTACTTAGCCATATTTCTAACATGCAGTGAAATGTGACACTCAAACTCCTAGTCAGTTCAGGTATTTCATGTGTTCCAGCTCAAGCACACCTGGTGCAACTAGTGCAGCCCTTGATTAGTCGCATCAGGTGTGCTTGAAACCACATCTGTTTGCATATTTGTGCTGTTGTCAGGGATTCTATTAGGGGGTTGAATAATTTTGAGACTGGAGAAGTCATTATAAGTTGCATTTTCAGTTGAATTTGGGGAAAACACTTGAAATATTCATTGTGTTGAGCTATTTCAATTGCTTTTGTTTGATTTGTCCATTGTAAACAGCTGAAAGTCTGTACATTTTGACAATAAACCTGATTTGCAAAGGGGGTTGAATAATGTTGATTACAACTGTATATTTGTCTGGGTGTACACGCATACTGAGAGTTGTCCTGCTGCCTGGCTGGGCCCCACATGAGCACCCACACAATGCCCAAACTCCCTGCCTGACATGCACATCCTTTTTTATGTTATTCTGTGCATGTCTCCCTGTTCTGCTATCCACTGGCCTCCTGTCACATGACCAGCCACACCAGTAGATCAGAAGTGCGGATAAGTGGATTTTTTTTTTTTTTTTAATTATTATTTGTGTATCTATATGCATACATAATTAAAAAAAAAAAAAAAAAATTATTTCAAAGCGATGTTAAGCAAATCATATATATAAAAATTGAACTGTTTAGCAGAGGGGGTAATGGTCAAACAAGTGGCTCTCCACAGTGATACAGCAGTGATTGTATTATTCTCCAAATCCCTGCATTAATTAGGCAGTTTTAGTCAGTAAGGGAGCATGGATAAAGCAAAGGATTATAGACCATAGAATCCCTAGTGAAGTGTCCTAGCACCACTGTGTAGTCAAGATGTCTTCAAGCTTCACGTCGTCATCTGGCCACACAGACTGTGGTTCAGGCTGATGCACTGCTTAAGAGTTGCTAGCATGCACATGATAGGTTTAACTCTTTCAAGCCAGCAGGGTGTGCAATGCTCACATTGTGTTTACAAAAACAGTGCAACCTGGTGCCCAGGAAGTTGACCTACAGGTCACCTGGGTGTTCAGACAGTAAATCTCTTGTATCCTATGGGAGAGCCAATTTACCAACATCAATACTCTATAGAGTGGGATGGATTCAGCACTATCACCTTGTGAGTGTTTGAACAGTTATATCTTTTAAAAAGAATATCCAGCTTTGGGAGTACCTTTGTTTTCACTCACAAGAAAAAGATCTAAAACATATACATTTTCATAAAAGATATACTATTCCTTTAAGGATGCTTGTGTTACATACTACTTATAGTCTTGAATACCTATTGATCAGTTAGAATATGGTACAGTTGTGGAGTTACAGGCAGAATGTAACAAATGCAGATTCTTTTCTACAACTGTAAGACATTACAGTCAGAGACCCCAAGCATGGCCAGCTCAGAATTCCCTCTGTGTGCACACGCTGCATACCAGTCGCTGGGACAGTTGCCACTTAGAAGAGCCTGGAATACTTGTTGCTGGGTGGGGGTATTCACCAGTGTTTCAGATCTCTCACCCTTCCGGGGTGAGGCAAAATTCTGTAAAGACAGACATCTACAAATGCCAGGCTTCTCCAAGTTCTTTGGAGAATAGGGCATGGCCTCATTTTTAGCACAGATCCTTACAAATAAATAGGATATATGGATGGAAGGTTAATAGGGCCATATTCACAAAGTAAAAAGGAGCAATTTGGGAGCAAGTTAACAGCCATAAGGAACACATGAAAATGACCATTCAATAGGAACTCTGGGCTCCTTGAATGGATGAGGTATCTAATGCATTGCAAATCAAATTGTTATCTGAGGCAATGAAGGGGTTAAAAGACTCATTAAAGTGAGTAGGAGCTGTGGGAATTATTTATTAGTGCCTGTGGTTCAGACGGTTTGCTCCACAATAACTCATGTGAGTGCAGCCAATAATATTCAGATGGTGCCCGTGTGAGCTGACCAGGAGCTATGCCCCTTGCATCGTGATCGGTGGCAGAGCACTGCTGAAAGTCCACAACACAGGCAGCAGCACTCTAGCAGGGTGCCGCTACTGTTCTGTCTACACTGCGAAAATATGTGATTTCTAGTTGTGTGTAAGGTTGAAAACACCATGAAAATTATTACCATCATCAGCTTTCGTATACAGCTTGCATAAGTAACTTGCAGTGCTTTACAACAGAGAATAACCATGTCCCCTGTGGTGCAGTCGAGTTGCTCCAGAATGATTCCAGTTGCCTATTTAATATAAGGTCAGTGTGATTCTAGTCACATTTAGGGACACTGCATGATATGGCTCTGCACTGATTATTAACCCTTGGGAGCCAATCATCTACAAAGCATTGCTTTTTTTTTTTTTTTTTTTTTTTTTAGGTTAAGAGGATTCTAGAAACCTGCAACAAGTGACACGTATATATATACTTTGTTTGTCAGGACAGCAAAACAAAATATTACATGCTTAACGCAACTTTGTGACTCAAGGTAATCTTTCTAGGCTGTAAAATAAATCTGTAACATATAAAAATGGGGCTTGCATATCACATGGATAGTCATTCACAAGTGGAATCAAATTTGGAACCAGGAATTCACTAGGGCTGCAACTAAAGATTATTTTGATAATCGATTAGTTGGCCGATTATTTTTTCGATTAATCGGATAAAAAAAACAATATGCCAATTTTTCATTATTTAAAATGATTTAATGAACAAACAGTGTTAAAAACAGCAGAATAAAAAACTTTACACATTTAACATGCGTCATTGTTATTATTTTACTATGGGGTCTATGCACCTTTCTTTCTCCCCCTTGCACTTCTTTCTCCCCCCTTGTGCCTCTCTTTCTCCCCTTGTACTTCTTTCTCCCCCATGTACTTCTCCCCCTTGTGCCTCTCTCTCCCCCATGTAATTCTCTCTCTCCCTTGTGCCTCACTTTCTCCCCCTTGTGCCCTCTTTCTCCCCCATGTATCTCTTTCTCCCCTTTGTACCTCTAGACTGTCACTGTCGCTCTCCTTCTCACTGCTGCATTGAGTTGGCGGGCTAGGGGGTAATCTGAGTGGCATCCAGTCCCCTGTGGCTGGCTGGCTCTGAGTTCCCTCCTGCCTGCCCGCATCATCACGCGCCCCTGCGGGCCGTGATGACATACAGACAGAGAAGAGGGCAGAGGCACCGGAAGAGAAGCGCTTGCTGCCAGACAGTAACGATCAGTCTGCTGGCAGCAAGCGCTTCTCTTCCGGTGCCTCTGCCCTCTTCCTCTTCTGTCTGTATGTCATCACTGCCCGCAGGGGCGCGTGATGATGCAGGCGGATGGATCTTGTCATATTGACACTGGCGGCGGCAGTCTGGGGCTGCAAATAATCGATTATGAGAATCATTGACAACGATTCTCAGAATAGATTTTTATTGATAATATAGATTAGTTGTTGCAGCCCTAGAATTCACTTCTCGGATTTATTCTGCACTATCACAGTTCTGTGCCACTATGTACCCAGCAAGGATTACCATGTAGAAATATACTTTGATATTTTCATCATCTTTTCCAGGAAGGTAATGACTTTAATTGCTGGATAGATATGTAATAAGCTCATGTGAATCTCAACAGCCCTGGGGTTAAAGTTTATTTTTCTTCAGAAAACCTGCATTCCACCTGCATTTCAAGTTATGACTCAGGCACCTTTCATACTTCCCAAAAAACAATCCTCCGAGGCTGATGTACTAAGGACACAGAAAATCTGGAGCAACCAAATGCATCCCTGGGGAGACGAAAAACCCCAATATTTATCATAACTCCAATCTATCAGTAAAGGAATTTCACATGTTTGATTCCTCCTTACTGAGTATTTCTATCGTTATAAAACCAGCCTACAAAGGGGGTAATATAGTAATCCTAGACAAAGAATATTATGCTCAGGAATGCAAAAAGTTATCGAGTGAAGTGGATTGCTGCATGTCTAAAGTCTGATCCTACTGTAGATTTTAAGAATGAATTGAGTACCATCTTGCCTCCACTACAGCCAGCCAATTGGAAGGAAATAAATTGCTTAACCACTTTGAGAGGCCAGCAGTGCATTGGGTTTATGGAACTAGAACTGGAGTCACAAAAACACCCTTCTCAGGATTTCTATTTTAGTGAATAAATGTGATTCTATACAACCCTGAAGATCCTCTTTTCTCTGTGCGCTAAATTCATTCCGCATGAATCACTCACTGTGGGTGCTGCTAGGCATCATATGGTGAAACACAGAAGCACTTATTCCATTCTGAACGAATGGCATGAGATTTGGCATCAAACGGACGTGGGGGCCATTTTTCCCATCTCGTCATAATGTGTATGTATGTATATATATATATATATATATATATAAATAATCCACATCATATTACATATTCGTAGGGGAGAATGTGATTTGGGCCTTGTGAACAAAAAATTTATTTAGCCGTTAAGTGCCGGACAGGCATCAAACGCTTTGCTTTGCACTGTGCTGGATATCTTTATGGCACTTACAGGGTCCAATTCTCCAGAATTGCACATTTAGCTTTCTACGCAACCTTTAATTAACTAGTATTTTTCAACAGATGTAAAAAAATGAAACTTTCAAATGTGTTTGGGTATGTGTGTTAACCCTCTGAGTGTAAGAGCGGTACGCAACGCATTGCGTACCCCTCTGGTACTCAAAGGGTTAAGGCAATCATTTAGTAAATTAGTAAAATAGTTTACCATATGTATCAAAGAAAAATCCACACTAACGATAAACAAGGTTTTGGCTTTGTACATAAGGTACAAGGTTCTCCCTTCATACATGCGTCATGCTGAGGAGGTTTTTGTTAGGTTTCTTTTTCAATATCAAGTGTCTATGTTTCTGCACTGTTTTTGAACTACATTTGTGGTCGGGCCTAGGAGAGACTATGATGATAAGGTGTATGTTGGATGCCTATTGCCCATTCCGACCTGTAAGGTAGGCCTAAGAGTGGGCCCACATGTATAAGAAAAATAATTAAATTGATGGAGCTGAGAAAAGGGGTATGGGTTGGGTGGGTAACACAGAGCTCAGTCGGAGCACTGCTCAGTCCAGAGGAAAGGATTGAGGTTGGTATAAATATCTCCAACCAGCCCTCCCACAACTCCAGGCTAACCAATAGCCTTACATTTGTGGTCGGGCCTAGGAGAGACTATGATAAGGTGTATGTCGGATGCCTATTGCCCATTCTGACCTGTAAGGTAGGCCTAAGAGTGGGCAAAAAGGACCATGAATCCACAGTGATCATGACCGTACGTGAATAAAGAATGAATACTGAAAAACCTGATACTGGATAACCCGCCTGGTAACCCCTGAAATCTAACAGAAGCCATAAGAAAGGTGGAGCAAATGTAACTAAAAGGAGGGCTGATAACCAAAGGGTAGTGAGCTGTCTACCCAACTGCTCCAAAAATATACAATCTAAGGTGTCAAGTGAAAGACTACTTACCATACCTCACATGTTCAATCGTAGGAGTGTGCGAGAGTGTAACTTACTGTAGTAGTTGTGTTGATAAAGATGTTTGATACCTGCCAAGACGGATTAACAAAATAAGATAAAATATGCATAACTAGTATATAAATGGCCAAAAAGATGTAAAGGCAGAACACCATGTGGCACCCTACCACAGAAAAGCTAGCCCAGTCAATAGTTGACGAGTATGGTGGAAACGGTGAGAACCTTGAAATACTACCTCCCATATGTAGCTTCGTAAACATGGCACACGTCATAACATCCAGGCCAGGTATGTAACACATGATACGTCTGAAGGTGGTAGTCTGTCTTGCCATGACACTAATGCAACGTCTCTGCCAAATTAACTCACAATTTGACTGCCTTAGTCCCGAACATAAGGCAAATAACATCCTTTTTCCCCAGACACCCTGTAAAGCCATAGAGCGGTGTCATGGCAGTATCTTAACCGCATGTTCCGCTACCGGATTTGATTATGTAAATTCTTCCGGTAACGCCACTGGTTCCATTGTGAGGGATCTTCCTTACATATGATGATCCTGTAAACAAAACTGATTAATGATACTTAATATATTCCTATAATGCTGCTGGTTCGTGACCCCCTGCCTAGTGAAAAAGAGAAAAGAATTAAGTTGTATATGGTGACTGGTGAGTCCCTCTCTAGTGCCAAGCGGCTGATGCGAGACACTACCTATGGTTTGGACCGATGGGCGTGAGGCCTATGCGATAGGCTGAGGGGTGTTAGTCTCGCGGTGACGAATAATCTTAAGCAGTATAAGACCCTATGTCTATAGAGTGGGTGTGACAGGTGAAGCCCAGTCTATCAAGAAAACTAGGAAGAAGGCTCTGTCTATGAGTTGGGCCGAGGGAAACGTGGGACGGGACTAAGCTGTAGCCTTCCCCTAACTATCCTAAAAGGACGAACCAGCAGTCTTAACATAACCTAAACCTAACTCTGCCTCTGAAAGTAACTTGCTCAAGCCTGTATGCGTGTCTCTGAAATGAGGAGACTGAATAAGGTATACAAGATACAGAGTTTAATGACAAACAGTATTTTGGTGTGAGATAAAACCCATTAGATTAAATTGTGGACTACCTAGCTTAAAACATACGAGAACGTACCAATATAACCATAGTAACCTAACTGTAAAGAATGATTATGCAAAACATGAAGAGATCTCAGTGTGCGACTGTCAACATAAGAGATTCATAAATGCCAGAGCTCCCTTCCTGCCCCTGTAACCGCAGTAGCTACATCTCCAACTTCAGATTATCTAGATACCTCTGAGATTTGAGACCCGTAATGCTTGGTCTAGATGCCCTAGCCTCAAAAGTCAAGATGTAGAACTTAACTATAACAATAGGGACCTACTGAACAGGATAAAAATCACGCTCGAAGCTGTATTCCCGTCTCTGAAATGAGGAGACTGAAATGAAACATGAGATACTAAGTTGAATGACAAACAGTATCTCTATGGGAAATACACCTATGCGATTCCTTAGTAGAATACCTAGTTCAGAACGTACAAGAACATAACCAATAATACCCTATAAACCTAACCGAGAAGTATCATAGCAAAATGACTACAGAGATCTCCGTGAGTGACCGGAACGTAAGAGCTTCCTAAATGATGGAGCTCCATACCTGCCCTTATTCCAGAAGTAGCTAACGCCATAACTTCTGATATCTTAACACCTCTGAGATTGGGACACCAGATCTGTCCTAAATGCATGCTATATCCAGATTACATATTGAGTGACAACATAAGTTAGTAAACATACTCATACACACTAAATGGCAACATGAAAGCTTCAAATTGAAATACCTTCTCTTTGATGCTTGAGACCGCCTTCATGTGTCTTAGAAAGGCCTAAAAATGCCAGATTAACAGATTGCCCCATATGCTAAACCTGAAAAACATCAGTACCTACACGGTCAACCTGTACCTAGGACTAGTGATTATAGTACTGAAACTGCTACTGAACCATACAACCTTCCCCGAAGACTGGGCCGGCTTAAATAATTCCTATCCCGCTAAGCTTATCCTAACTCTACCCTCACCTCAATCCCAGGGGAAACAGAGACGTATCCATAATTGGACATAATAGGAGGCACTAAAAAATATAACTGGTAAGTTTTCAACACTGTCATAGGAGGATATCAATAAGGATACCAGATTGACATCCTTGCCCTCAATAATATCCTATCTCAAATGGTTAGGAATGAAATGGGCTGGCGAGATGGCAGGAACGGGGCTCCCTATCGCTGAGCAGGCTGGACTGGAAGAGATACCTGGACAAAACCCTCTGAGCCACCTGATGGCCCGATGGTGGATTTCCCAATTCATCCAACCGAGCATGTATAGAGGCTACCGATTCCGCCAGAGTAGCCACTGAAGCCTGTAGATCAGCCAAATCTGAAGTGGACTGAGATATTGAAGGAGCTGGACTATGGCTAGTGCTATGTCTAGGTGTCAAGGTAGGGGAGAATAGGAGCTTAAACAATTCAGCTTCCTAGCCGTAGCGGGGTAAGGAATGCCCCTGAACTGTAATTCCTTAATAATCTTAGCTACAGTCCAGGATCTATATAAGTTAGGGGATGAAAAGTTAGACGCTAGCCCAGATGTGTCCTGCATCTCTGGCATGGCTGAACAGTCCGAAGTGACCGACATGCTTGATCCTATAACCTGCAGAGATAAGGTGCAAATAAGTGAATAGGCATTACTTATTTGCTGTTGGTCACCTGAATGCCTAACTGGCTAGAGAAAAGGATAGATCAAAAAGCCCTAACTGAGCTATATATATGGGGAAGGTGAGATCCTAAAATATAAACACCAACCAGAACTACCTATGATTTGGATCGAGGGGTGATTGCCTAAGCGGTAGGCGGGAACGTAACTGGCGGTGTTATCTAACTCAAAAGAAAAAACCTGGCTATCCGTGACGCCCTACCTAAAAAAGACCAGGAGGAGGTACGCTAGATATGCGTTGGGCTGAGGGGAAATACACAAGATTTCCCGGGGGACTGGACTACTCCTCCATTCCTACCCTAAAAGACAGGGACCGACAGACTTTAGAAAAAATAAAAAACCTACCCTACCTAATCTTAGTAGAGTCAATAAATGAAAAGTTCCGCCAACCTTGTGAAGACTCCGATATGAAAAAACACAGTTACTTGCAGTCTGAAGTTTGAAGTGACTTCACCTCAAAGTCGGAAGCCAAAACCCCGCGAATCTAAACTGTAAAGAATGAATCTGAGTGATGAAATGAAATGCTTAACAGCCAAATACTGCCTGTGATACTTGTTATGCTTCTGTAACTACGCAACCAGTAAGGAAGGTATAGTACATTTTCATTACAGCACAGGTTTGCGCAATATTCAAAACACAGGATACAACAAGTGAACCAGATTTATCTGGTAAGTAGTATGCTGGCCTAGACAACCTGTCTCGCTCGCGATTAACGAACGTCAGAAACTAAATACAAAATATGTACATTACAGTAAGACAAGTGTTGGCTGTCGTAGCGAATGCCTGAGCAGCTGTACAATCAAGATTACATTGTAGTATAAACCAGAGGCGTAAATAGACGTATGTGAAATCAAACCCGGTCTTGACTGCAGTAAAGTTCAATGCTTGTTGAAGGAAAACCAGCCTGCAAGAGGAGCACTTGGGGTGATCTCGTGTTTGACCGTGCGTGGCTGTACACATGGTCACGTTGAGATGACGTGAACGTGACTTAGTCTAAGAGAATTGACGATTAACACAGAGCTCAGTCTCCAACCGGCCCTCCCACAACTCCAGGCTAACCAATAGCCTTACATATGTTAAAGGGATAGTAATACTTAAGTATTACTAATCCCTATAGCAAAGTACTACTTAAAAAAACATATTGCCCCCAGTGTCATGTCTCAAACCTTTATGGTTTGAGAGATGAACGCTTCTAAAGTTGCCCTCTCCCTCCCCCTTCCCCGCAGTCAGCAAGCATTCTAGCCGACTCAGGGAAATCCGGTCATAGATCATCAGGCAGCTCTTCAGCAGAGCCGCGATCTCGTTAACTTAAAAAAAAAAAAAAAAAAAAAAAACTTTCACTGAAACGGTCTTCTACGTGTGCTTGCACGTAGAAGACCATTTCAGTGAAATTTTGTTTTTTTTTAGTAACGCGATCCGGCTGTGCTGGAGAGCCGCCTGACAGTCATACGACTCTCTTCCTTTCAGTCAGCTAGAATGCAGACTATGGGGAAGTGAGAGGGCAACTTTAGAAGCGTTCATCTCTCAAACACTGGGGGCAATATGTTTTTTTTTTTTTTTAAGTAGTACTTTATCCTTTAAAGGGATAGTAATACTTAAGTATTACTAATCCCTATAGCAAACAACACACCTAATAATTCACCCACTTCAGTTACGGCCATAAAATCCTAATGGGCCCTATGAATAGTAACCCTCCACTTGGGTTACTATGGCTAGAAAATCTATGAATTTCTTCATATTCAGATCAACCCTGGACGTCATGTCCACACAAGTAAACGTGACAACTGCTAGTAGTTTTTCACACCAAAGCAGAGTCCATGAGTCTACTTAACCCTGTGCCAGAGGTTTGCACAACACATTGTGAATCAATGCAACACACACCCCTTCTGGTCCTTAATATTACAATCCACAGCGAGTAGAGTCTGTCCACAAACATAACATCTAGCACCTATTTACGAGGTCCTCTCAAACAAATATGCAAGGACAAAATTCATTAGGGGGCAATAAGGATTTTCTGGCCATAGCAAGGTAAGTGGGGTTATTATTATTACGATATGTTAGCTCCCTTTAAATCTATCCTGAGTCTGAGACCAACAGGTGACTGCTGGGCAAGTGACAGGAGCCAACAGTAGGCTGCGCATTGTGGTCCTTTGCTTTGTACCACGTCAGTTCCCATAGGAGCAAACTTAGTAAAAACCTGTTTGTGGCTCTTTAACCTTTTGAGCACCAGGCAGGTATTCAATGCACTGCAACACAATGCATTGGATAATACTCTGGCACTCAAAGGGTTAAACCTAATTTGTGATTTGTACTCTCCCTTTAAATCCATTCTATATTCTACAGAATGCTCCAACTTTACTTAAAACTGGAGTCGTTTTGGTAAGAGATTCTTTAGAAAATCTTAGAGATTCAAACTTTATTTACAGTTGAAAAATGAAAAACTAGTTTTAAGTAATTGTATGTGTTACCAGAGAAGTGGTCTAAGCAGGCTAATTATTTGATATTCCAATTCAATACCTCTTGAGTGTGGTAATCACAACTGCAACCCAAACAGTTAAGGATAAGAGATTATAGCAAAGAAAAGAAGCTGCTGTTTTAAAGGAGAAAGCAAGAGACTTGTCAATGAAAGTGTTGTCCAATAAGCTCTGCAGGGGTGGAGATTTTCACTCCAGGAAATAGCCTCTTTTACTGCCTTCTGGTGAAAAGATAATATGGATCCTTTTTAGATAGAACAATGTACAAATCACACAAATCATTGTGTTTAAATGGTGTACAAATAAAACAAAGGGTTTATAGCTAATCTACCGAAATGCAGCTTAGTGTTGTTTGGCATTACCTTTAGACCCCCAGAATTCTAGGTGCATGATGCATTGCATTGGAGACCTCGTGTATTTAATAGACCAACACACCAGTCCTTTGTAGAGGATGCATAGAACATGTGTGCCCCCCCCCCCACCCCGTACTACAAGGCTTTGAAAGTTCTATTCATTAACAAATCGGGAACCATTATATTGGTGGGCTAGGAGGTAACACTACCTTGTTCTATATCCAAACGGCTACTTGAGTATCACAAAGCAAAAATCAAAATGAGCTTTACATTTGTGAATTACACAAATCATTGTAGCTCTTTGATCTATTTCTATATTTATTACATATATAAATTCTGTGAAATATAGACCAGCTCTTATGGTTTGTAATGAAAAGAGAATGATAAAATTGAACTTGTGATTGCACAGACATTTGTGAGATGGATTTAATGAGAACAAATTAGAGCAATTCTGGAACAGCAGCAGTACAGGGGACACATAAAATGATGATATTGCTGTAGTAATGTGCACCACTATAATCACATCCAATGAAAGCACCCAAAAACGTAAAAAAACACAAATGCTTTATTCCAAAAACATATAAAGAGAGGATTTTAGTCTTACCTGTTAAATCCTTTTCTCTTAGTCCTTATAGGTTACTGGTAACGTTGGGTAGGCGATCAGCCCCTTTAAGTAGGCAGGAACAATTCTGAGAAGTGAATGCAGGGGTGGAGTCTACATTTCCTTCTTGGCTGCAGCTAGCCAATCAGCTCCAGTAAGATTTGAGACACTATCGACTAGATAGTGAGAAAGAAAAGACTTCAGTGAGCATGAACCCCAAAGGACCCCCATGTTCTGCCACAGGAGAGCCAAGCATGGTCCCTTGACAAGGTGGGAGACCAGTAACCTATATGGACTAAGAGAAAAGGATTTAACAGGTAAGACTAAAATCCTCTTATCTGTCATCCAATATAGGTTACTGGTAACTTTGGGATGTCCAACCATTGAGTTTCCCAGAGGTGGGAAGTAAGGCAAGAATCAGGAGCAGGGCCCCCAAAGTTACCAGAGCATATATGAGCCATCAGATCAGAGATAGCCCAACAATAACAATGAAGTGTCAAAGGACACTAAACAGGGTAACACCACCCCGGGAACTGGTACACAGCACACTAAACTAAAGTCAACAGGGCTCAAAAGTGAGGGAGCACTAAAGAACCGAAGAAGATCCCAGACAGCAAGACTCTCTGGGATCAGTCTCCCAAAACTGGCATCAGCCGACACCAGCACAGCAACACAGTAGTGCTTCGAAAAAGAGTGCACAGGTGACCAAGTGGCGCCTTGCACAACCGATCAGCTAAGGCCTGATTCTTGTATGCAGACGTAGAGGAATAGTAGCCAAAGACTCAAAAGGGAGGGTGCTGAAGGATGACCTAAACCAAGTTAAGATCCCCTTAAAGAGCAGGTGACTGAAATACAGGAGTATGAGCAAAGCCCTGGAAGAAAACCTAGACATCAGGAAGAACAGCAATTCACCTCTGAACGAAAAACAGAGAGAGCAGATATCTGAACTTTAAAGGAACTCAAACAGAGGCCCCTGTCCACACCTTCCTGTAGGAAGGCCAGGACCATAGGAAAATCAAAATCTGGAGATAGGTCCTTATTAGCACACCAGTAGAGAAAAGTAGACCAGACTTGATGGTAAGCCCTAGAGGAAACAGGCCTGCGTGCACTAAGCATAGCCACCACACCAGAAGAAAACCCTTTCTTCCACAGTAGTGAGGATTCAATTTCCAAGCAGTCAAGGCTAGACAATGGACATCCTCCTTCCGCAGGTAACCCTGTAGAAGAAGATCTGGATGGCAAGAGAGCCGGAAGGCTCCACCACTGATAGATCCAGAAGCTCCGTAAACCAAGCCTGGCAAGGCCAGAACAGGGCAATCAAAAAGACTGGACAGCGCTACAGACTCCGTTTCCATATCACCCTTTGCAACATGGAAAAGGGAGGAAAGATGTAAGCCAGAGGAAACATCCAAGGAAAGGATAGGACATCCACTACTAAAGCCAGAGGACCCCTCCAGCGAGAGCATAACGTCGGAATCTTCCAGTCAGGTCGATGCAAGGAAGACCCCACCTCCGAACAATGAAGTTGAACACCTCTGGATGCAGTTCCCACTCTCCTCTGTCCACTGAGTGTCGACCGAAGAAGTCTGCCAGGACGTTCTCTGTGCTGGGAAAATGAACTGCGAATATGGCAGGAACATGTTCCTCTTCCCAAGATAAAATAGCTTTGACCTCTAACCAAGCTATGAGACTCCTTGTTCCGCCTTGCTTGTTGATGAAAGCCACAGCCGCTGCATTGTTGGATTGGGCCCGGACTGGACAGCCCTCCAGCTGGTGCTTCCAGTGGTGAAGGGCATGAAATAGCGCCTGAAGCTCCAATGTGTAAATGGGAAGGAGAGAATCCTCCGGGGACCGCCGACCCTGAACAGTCAGATGACCCAGAACTGCTCCCCAGCCTGATAGGCTGGCATCAGTTGTCACCATGGTCCATAAGGACACCAGGAAGGTCCTGCCCTTCAGCAGACATGATAGGTCGAGCCACCACGACAGACTTACACATGAAGAGGAAGGGACACTATCACCCTCAGGAGGTCCGGCCGACCCTTCATGCCTGGATGTCAAACCTCTGGAGGCCTTTGGTGTGAGCCATGGCAAACGGGACTGCTTCTATGGCGGAAAAGGACTTACCAACTACAGAGGATGCGTCTAGGCTGTAACTGGATCGTGAGCCAGAACAGCAGAAACCCACCTCATCCAATAGAAACACCATGCTCTGCTGAGTGTTGACGAGCAGGCCCAGAAGACCAGCCTCTGGGATGGCACAAGGTCCGATTCGTCCATGCTGAGGATTCACCCATAACGGGTGAATGCTTGAATGAAGTCCTGAACCTGTCGATGAAGGAGTTCCAGGGAAGGAGCCTCCAGAAGCAGGTCGTCTATGTATGGAGTGACGCTGATGCTGTTCCTATGGCGGACGGAAACTAAGGCTCCCAGGACACGATTGAAGACCGGAGGAGCCGTAGCCAGACCAAAAGGAAAGAGCAGAACACCAAGAATGCCCTTGGTCGCAGGCAAATTGAGATATTGCCGGCTCTTTGGATGAATGGAGATGTGCAGATGCATTTCCTGAAGATCCAGAGAAGCAAGGAATTCCCCAGGGGACATCACAGTCCGTAGGGACTCTTGGTGATAATGCGCCTCAACCACAAAGGAATTGAGGTCCTTTAGGTCCAAAATTGGACAACAGCCACCATCCTTTTTGGAAACCACAAACAGGTTTGAGAAAAAAAAACCAATCCCCTGTCCCAAATGGGAGCCGGTGTCAGAACCTCCCTGCGAAGGGAATATACCTGAAGACAGGAAAAGAGTTGAAAGGGATCCTGTACCCCTTTTCCTGCAAAAACCCAGGGGTCCGACACGGAGTCCTCCCAAACGTTACGATAGTGGCACAGACGGCCACCCACAGCGACCTGGGTTCTGTGAAACATGCCGAAGGAGGTTTGGAAGCCTTGGGCTTCATAGTTTGGGCTTGTAGGAGGAACGTGGAGCTGAGAGAACCTCCTGGTTCACCAGATGTGTCTCAGTCTGGAAGCACAAAAAGGCAGATTACGTTTGATAAGCATCTGCTTCCTGGAAACCATAGGCAGGAGGGTACTCTTACCCCCTGTGGCCTCATTAATTAGATCCTTAAGATCTGGCCCAAACAAAGAAGTGCCTGGAAGGGGCAAGGAGAGCAATGCTTTCTGAGAAGCAGTGTCAGCAGACCAGATCTTGCACCAAAGAGTTCGTCTGGCAACCACAGACATGGTGGAAACCCTTGCCACCAACTGATGGCATCAAACAAAGCAGCAGAGACCTAATGCTGGACTTCAGAAATGTTGGCAAGTAGTCGCAACATATCAGGAGGAGCAGCTCCCTGACGATCAGCAAGTGTGAGCTGTTCAGTCCAAACCGCAATGGCCCTATTTACCCAGGCCGCAGCAAATGCTGGATGTAGGGAAGTACCAGCAGTGGCAAAAATGGACTCGAGGGAGGCCTCAAGTTTCTCGTCAGTCAAGTCTTAAAGGGATAGTAATGTTTCATAATAAAAGCAGCTCTAATTAATCATCATAGTATCATCAAGTATCCCCCTCCCACCACTTTTACTGATGTAACACAGTTCAGCCAGATCAGAAGGGAGATGCCCAGGTAGATTGCAGAGAGGGACAATCTTCAATTAAGATAAGGAAAAAACCTGAAAGACTTGTCAAGGGGGCAGGGCTTTCATTGTTCTAATAGAAAGAAAATTGTCCCCTGCTGTTATCTGTCTGGTCTATGGACTGCATTCCACATCTGAGAAGAGATTGCTTACACTAGGTAAAAGGGGCAGGAGGGGGAAACTTTGCTTGTGAATATCTCTCAAACCATAAAGGTTTGAGAGATGAGACATATTCTTCATGTTTTTTTAATGCCTACAAAATAAAATAAAGAAAAAACAAAGTATCACTATCCCTTTAAGAGCAGAGGCATCAGCAGCTGGCAAAGCAGTGGATGTAGAAGTCCTAGAAACAGGGGCATTCACCTTGGGGGGGGATGAACCTACTGAGCTAGTGCCACATCAGAAAATGGTGTAAAGCTTTGCAAACTTCTCGGAAACAGAAGGCTTTCTGTCGGGAGGCTACCACTCAGACACTAACCGGTCACGAGTGGGGTTAGGTGGAAAAAAAGTATGGGGCAGTTTGAGCTCCTGAAATACATCAGAGGGGTCCAAAGAAACCTCTTGAACCAAGGGAATGTTTAGAGTGTTTAATACGGCTCTGATCAGGCCCTCAGCAGAGGGATCAGGGTCAGCCTCAAAAGGGGGGGGGGGGGGGCTGAGAAGAGACCATTTCAGTAGGGAAGATCTGACAGAAGTAGGGGTCTGCCAAGAGCGGAATACCCCCTGTAACTGGGATGGAAAGAGCTGAGATGTATACTGGAGGTCTCTAGTAGCAGCCTTAAACTCTTGCACCCAAACTGGCTCTAGTGTATGGCTGGAGGTCCCTAGGGAGGACTCAGGGATAACAGAACATGCTGGGCATAAATAACCTGAGAACTCTCTAGGCAACCCTGATTGACATGAGGATCAATGCACAAAGGGGGACACAGAGACCCCAGCATCCTCAGTTTTAGTCCTAGCCCCAAAGGAATAGACATTCTCACAATGTCAAACCATTCAAGGTATAAGAAAATGCCGAAACACAGTGTGTATGATTAAAATTTCTGAAAATCGCTAAATTATACTTATCTGGCAGTCGAAGGGTTAATCTGCTGAGGAAAGAAGGAGGGTTCAGGGAAAGCACAAAATGGCTGCCGCGACGGGAGGCAATTAGGAACGAGCTGGCGGAGCAAGCGGTAATGGGAAATGTAGTTTTCCCAGGAAAAGTACCCCAACAGTGCCCAAAGCCCCCTGATCCCCCAACACACACCAAACATTGACCGGATAGTAGAGCAAGGGCAGTCAATTAAAATTGAAGTCGCTATGTTGAGCGGTTGCAGAGATACGTTCCTAACCGTAAAGTTCCATAGAAGTGAACGGAGTCTATGCGGTAAAAGCGAGCAGAACAATTTTTGCATAGTTGTAACTGTGAAGTAAATTTGCACTTAACATCACTAAAACATGTCATTAGACCCAATAAACACTGAACCCAGTAGGGAAAGTGCCCAACCCCTCCCCCAAAAGATGCTAGACCAGCAACCAGAGGGTTACAACAGAAACTTGCTCCAAAAACACAACAGACATACAGATAAACCCAATGAGTGCAGGAGTATGCAATATGAACATCAAAGGAGACCCCTGTGTGGAGGAGCAACGTGGGACATCTGGACCTCAGCACTCAAAGGGTTGCTAACCTTTCCTGCAGATCTTCTGTCTTCAGATTACCATATATCAAGAAGCCGCCTCAGTGGGCAACTCCTGGCGAAAGAACTTGCAGCCCAGATTTTTCCCCCAGGGCTTAAGGTCCACAAAAGCACCTGGTAAACTGAGCTATCCACATTTGGGTGATGGGAATTGTCAGTGATGTTAATCCACCTAATGGTGGTATCCCATATCTAACAGAAAAATAATAAACAAGTTAAAACTATAGCAGAACTGTTCTCTTGTCTTGTGTCTTCAACAAGGAACAAATCTTACTGGAGCCGATTGGCTAGCTGCAGCCAAAGGAGGAAGGTAGGCTCCACCCCTGCATTCACTTCCTGCCTACTTAAAGGGGCTGACCGCCTATCCAAAGTTACCAGTAACCTATATTGAATAACAGAGAAAAATACCTTATAACGATCAGTGATCCATAAAGCCTGTGCAATAGGAAAGACTTTTCTTCGATTATGTGTATGACTGGTGTGTCAAGAAGCCATGGTGAAACTGATTAAGAACAAAACGCATTGATCAGTTTCACCATGGCTTCTTTACACACTAGTCTTGCACCTAATACAAGAAATGTCTCTCCTATTCCACAGGATTTTTGGATCAACGATCATGGTAAGGTATTTTTTTATATGTTTTTGTAATAAAGCATTTGTGGTTTTTAAGTTTTTTGGGCCCTTTCATTGGATAGGATTATGGTGGTGCACATTGCTACAGCAATATCTTCATGTTACGAGGGGAGTAACAGAGTAGCTCCTTATGTTGTTATTACAGTCTACCTTGGAGGCCTAGTTAGCCTGTGCTTCCTTCCTCTGTGGTGTGTCGGCCGGCATTGTTGCGGCCACCTCTGCATTGCTTCATTATGAAACAGGGACTGGTTAGGACGCCTGTTTATGGGCCTATTCTGTGTGGCCTAATTGGGCCCCGCTTTCTCCTGCTCCTTTATAAGCCTCCCTGGGCCTGGGAGTCATTGCCCTTACGTGGTGTTCCTGATAGCTTCTGCTTGCTGCGTTGTGATCCGTGGCTGTGTGAGTATTTGTTCTGTGTATGACCCCGGCTTGTCTGACTACCCACATCAGTTCTGACCTGTGGATCTAGTAGACTACTCGTTCTGTGTATGATTCCAGCTTGCCTGACCAGTGGCCCTGGCTACGGCCCACTCAGTGTAGCCTCTGGTTGCCTTTCCTGAGGGCCTGGTTACTATCTCTCCTTGTAGTCCTCGGCTTGCCTGACCAGTAGCCCTGGCTCCTACTCGCTCAGCATAGTCTCCGGTTGCCTGAACAGTGGCCGGCCTGGTTACTCTCGTTCCGTGTAGTCCCCGGCTTGTCTGACCTGCGACTCTGGCTGCCTACTCGCTTCTTTAAATACCTGCTTGCCTGACCTGTAGTCTCAAGACCAGGAGTAGTGCAGTGCTCAGTACAGTGTGCAGCTCAGGAGGGACCTTGGGTCCTGTTTGTATATGTCTGGGGTTCTGTGGGGGCTCTCCCATTATTGCTGTACATTATAAAGAAAGGTGGTAATATTTTATCTTTGTGTCTGTCCTTCTTTTGCCTGCATACTGTGACAGTTGCACACTTAGGATCTCAATAAATCTTGCCATATGATCCGGAGAACAAACAGTTAATTAAGTCGAATTTGATACACACCGAGTATCATCGGAAATGCGTCACTAAGAGATTGAAAGTTTGGTAGTAAGAACAGTCTTTTCTATTACTTTGACACATAAAACGATCACTGATTTTTAAGGGATAGTAGTACTTTATTATTACTATCCCACATATTGTAGATATTTGCAAAATAATTTAATGGCCCCCAGGTTCATCTCTCTCTCAAACCTTTATACCTTTGAGAGATAACCGAAGGCAAAGTTCCCCTAAGTCAGCGTTGTACTGACTGCAAGGGAATTCTGTCGTAAGACAGGCTTGTGGCTCTGTAGCTGAGCCAAAATCGCGTTATTAAAAAAAAAAAAATTATTTAACTGAAACTTTCTTCTACGTGAGAGCTTGCAAACCAAGCACATCTAAAAGACAGTTTCAGTGAAATAATTATTTTTCACCAATGCGATCTCAGCTCAGCTGCAGAGCCACCTGATGACAATAAGACCAGATATCCCTGCAGTCCCTGCAGTCAGTACAACACTGACTTCAGGGAAGGGGGGGGGGGGGACTTTGCCTTTGGTTATCTCTCAAACCTGGGAGCTATTAAATTATTTTGCAAATATCTATAATAGGGGGGATAGTAATAATAAAGTATTACTATCCCTTTAATGGGCCTTTTAACCTCTGGATCCTAGTAAGGCGTCTCTTTGAGACCTCTCTAGAATGAAAGCGATTAAAATCCCAAATTATATGAATGGGAATTTGTGACTGGCACAGATGATATGCTCCAGAATTGCTCAAGAGCTTATAAACCCTTTGAAAGCCAGAGGGGTATAGAAAACATTGGTTAAAATCAGACTCACAGTTGTAATGTCTCAACTGAATTACATACAGATAACAGTGCCCATACTTTGCTATAACTGTAGCTATATTAGATAGCTTATGGTAAACATTAACCATTAGTGTTAAAGCACTGGGGTGCTTCCCACCTTTCAATCGGTCCACACCAATGAAGCATGACAATACTGCCCTGTAGTTATGGTTAGGTTTGCAAGTATTAACCCTTTGAGTGCAGGGGGGGTTGCAAAAAAAATTGAGATGCAATGAGTTGTGAAGCAAACTGCAATATAGGAGGCAAACATTCCTAAAATTGCCACTAGTTTTAATGGAGCTTTTAACCCCTTGAATGCTAGAAAGGTCTCCATTGCTTTGAACGCATTGGTGCAGTTTGTTTACCCCAGAATTGCTCCAGCTATTATCAAGGCCTGGATTCCATTTCAGATTCATCACTGGGTTTGATCTACAAATCTCACCATAGATTTCAATCATTCAAATAAAACCAGTGAGAACATTTACACCGGCAATGGAATCCAGCTCTAAAATCTGCCACATAGCACAACTGTTTTGCTGAAGGCTTACTAAACGTTTGCCTTAATAAACATCCCCTACCATGTCTGCAATGGTCCCTCTTCAGCAAAATGTAAAATATTTCCTGCAAGAGTTATTTAAGCCTTTGACTGCCAGAGGGGTATGCAATGCACTGCATTGCGTACCCCTCTGGCGCTCAAAGAGTTAAATAATATTAAGGCAAATCTATTATGGCTGTGCTCACACAGGTTACTTGAATGTGGCAGAACCCAAATCGTCCATTCTACTTCTCAGAGCTAGACTGAATTTGTGTACAAGGACGTTGTGTGACTGACTGGCCCGCACTGGCATCTCCCATTTGCAATCTCCCATGTGGGTTGGCCATTCAAAGAAGGGTGGAAGAGTATCACAATCTGCAATTTTGTTCTTGCGATTAATCTACACAGTGGTTCCATAGATCATCTTGCTGCAGCTTCCCTGCATTATGCACACAACGAAGTTGCAGCAAATGGTTTTGGACTCCATTCACATGGGGAAATATCCACCCAGTTGTCCAAAGGGCCACATTCTAATGCCTTGCACGAGCGAATCATGCTGAGCTGATCCAGGCTGTGTAAATGAAGCCGTAGAGAGTTTGCCCTATTTGTCTAATTTATTCTACACAGAATTCTTGGCAGGAAGAGCTCAGCTAAGCAGTTTGCAGTCTCACATGCCATTGTTTATACTTTGCTGATGTCAGACTACCAAACACAATGTAACCAGATGATTATTTCATGAGTTCCCATTGTTAATGTTCAGCTTCCATGGTACTGATGTAATGAACTTTTTTAGATTCCCTAAAAGTCATTCAAAGTGCCAAAATAAATTCAAACAATCCTCTGAACGATCCTAATACTGCCTGGAAAAAAAAAAAAAAAAATCCAAGGGTTTCCATAAGATTCTTTAGAGTCTGGTCTTAAAGAAACACTAATGTTAAAGCATAAATTGCTTTTACATGAATGAGCATGTGTAACATCCATAGATACAACATTCCTAAAGCTTAATGGAGTAGAGGTCATATTGAGCATGCCCTTTTCCAGAAGCTTGGAAGAAGCAGTTTCTGATTCAGCTCAGGAAGGAGTATGCTTATGTGGGAGACTGCAAGATATGAGAGAGGAGAGAGCGAGATTTCCCAATAAAATTATTTATTAAGAGTTTTTAAAGGTTATGTTTGCACATCAGGTAAGTATATTATATATATATATATATATATATATATATATATATATATATATATATATATATATATATATATATATGTAATTGACAGTTGGAAGTGGGTAGAAACACAACATGAAAGTTTGTGGCTCTCATCCTTAAAATATGCAGGTTGTGTGTTCAGCCTCCATAAAACTGCAGAGTCAGGCTTTGAATCCTTCACTGGGGTCTATGGAGTCTGTGCACTCAGCCCAACAAGACAGGACAGAGATTTCAGAGTCCCATAGTTCATTTTTTCATGTGGAACTGAGACGTCCTTGATGTCTCCTTTCGGACCCCTGTTCTGATCCCACATTGATCCTCCAGGGCTCAAAATTTAGATCTGCAGAGGAGCAGCAGATCTACAGAAAAAAAAGGAGGAAGAAGACACCATAGGAGTGTTAAGAAACACACATTTGGAGAGAACAGGAATATTCAGCCAGAATCCCTCATGTAAAACCATGTCCAGTCCAATCCAGATAGATGAGAGATGTGTAAAGCTAGGCCGGGGGGGGCCCATGTGTGGCCTTCAGACATAACAAATCCTGTCATTCATGCAAATTCTATTAACTAATAAAAAAAACGTTAAAGGGTTTAAAATATAATTCTTACCTCATCTTTAACAAGCATGTCATATTCAGTTACTTTTAGGCAAGTAACTGAATATTGCCATGTTTGTTAAAGATGAGGTAAGAATTGAACTTTGCAACCTTTAACTTATTAGACCTGCAATGGATTGCATGTAACTAATGGTATAGAAGTCTCAGCTTCCACACATTTGTCCTTAAAGTGATAGTAATGTTCAACAAAAAAAGCAGCTCCAATTAATCTTCATAGTATTTGAGCCACAGAGAGTGTTATTTCAATACTGTCAGAGTTGTAGTTTTAGAGTAAATAAAGTATCCCCCTCCAGCCCCTTTTAATTAGTGTAACACTGCTCTCCTCAGATGTGGAATCTGGTTGTAAGACCAGACAGATAACAGCAGGGGACAATCTTCTTACAGTGAGAACAATGAAAACCCTGCCCCCCCCCTTGACAGGTTTTTCAGCTTTTTCCCTTATCTTAATTAAAGATTGTCCCTCTCTGCAATCCAACTGGGCACCTCCCAGCTTTTCTGAGGTGAGCAGTGTTACATCAGTAAAAGGGGAGACTATCATTCAATTACTCTTGAACTAAAATTCTAGCAGAATTGAAACACTCTCCAAGGCCCAAATACTATGATGATTAATTAGAGACGCTTTTATTATGAAACATTACTGCCCCTTTAAGGCAGAACTATCAAAATAAAATTGCCCCCCAAATCCTTATTAACAGTGATATGCATATACATACTTTTATTATGCTGAAAGACTTATTCAGCATAATTAAAGTATATATATACTAGTTTTAAAGCCCGTATACACAGGCCACAACACTGGCGGCCCGTGTATCATGCGCAATACTGACTGCCCAAACATGCCGCGGGTGAAAAGGAGCAGGGCACTCCGAATTCAGACCGTAGTCCTCCCTGCGCAGTTCGGAGCGCCCTGCTCCTTATCAGCCATGACGCGGGCAGTCTGTACTGCGCATGACTGCAGCGCTCGCTGTCTGTACTGTGCATGACAGCTTCTGACAAACATACTTAGCGAATTATAATATAGGATATATATATGCATATCTGAGAAATACAACTCGTTCGGCAGGCATCAGCAACAGGAATCCGAAGGAGCGTCCAGCTCTGTATCAGCTGTGGCGCGGGTAGTCTCTACTGCGCATGACTGCAGCACGCTGCATAACGTGGCGTTACACACGTTTTAGCAAATTATTATATAGGATTATAATAACCAAACCAAAGTGGGAATCTCCAGCATGCTATATAGTTTAACTCTGAGCTCTAGAGGAATGTCAAGTGCATTGCACAGCTGCACTGGAAACCCTTCTGGCAATCAACGGGTTAAGGGGCTATAACTTTTTTAAAGGCAGCAAATAGATTCACTTTTAAGAAAATTTAGAAATAAAGCAGAACAAAGTTACATTCCAGCTGTTCTTTGATAAACAGCTGTTTTTATAGCTTCTGGCCACATATTACAGTTAAAATGGCGAGTAGCAAATTTTAGACTGAACAGGTAATAAATAAAACCACTACCTTTACAGAACTGGCAAATGAACTGAAAGGTATTCACTGGATTTCAAAATCTAATATATTACTTTTGTATAAAATACTTTCCACAAAAAGAAGGAATGTTAAACTCTCCCTATTTAACACACTTTTATACTGAACTTCAATTAAAAGGGTAAATACAGTCCAAGAATAATTATTATTAGTATCATTTATACAGCTTATTATATAACTTATTCCCATACCCAGGAACTCTCCAGATCTGCCATGGTGACACAGTTTTATGCAATTAATTACCAGGTCTCTGAGGATTGAGACCGATTCTACGGCGGCGGTGAGTTTCTTATGACATCATAAGCTGGAATTACCTCTTCTCTGTACTGCAACATATGGGGTTTGGCATACAATTTCTTACTGTGGTCAGTCTATACACTGTGCCCAAGGCAAAGGTTAAGGTCAGCGAGTCACTTTCAGATTCATTCCCCATCAATAATGGAACCAGGCAAGGCAGCCCACTTTCTCCCATCACATTCATTCTTTCAAAGGAACCCTTACTCAATGCAATCGGTCATGTCTAAACTTGCCTGCTTCATGGATATTTACTTCTTTTTCTTACCCTATACCTGCACATCCCTACCCCACCTAATAAATATCCTGGAGGAATACAGAAGGTTGTCTGTTCAAAGTGAACTTTACAAAATCAAAACATCTTAAAACTTAAATATCCATAGAATCATGGCGAACACTCTCCAACCTTCCTATGGTCTAGCAATGGTGTACAGCATTTGGGAATTATCCTCTCCAATGATCGATTCAACTGTCAATCACCCACTGGAAAGATCTTAAGGTCTCCTGGATGGGTAGGGTGGGCCTAGCGGAAATGGTACTTCTACAGAAAACACTATATTTGTTAAATACACTCCCCTTAAGGCTCCCCCTCATGTATATAAAGGCACTGCAACGCACCCTCAATGCATTTATTTGTCGCTTCAAAAAAATCCACACTAACTCACAGGTTACTGAAACTGCCCCTTTCGCAGGGAGGGTTGGGAGTGTCAGATCTAGTTACATATTATAAAGCTGCTACCCTTCCCCCTTACTGAGCTGGCTTGAGTTTCCCTCTATAGAAAGAGCAGATAGCATTCAGTACTTTGCCCCCAGGCTGGACCTTGGTTGCTTATGCTGGGTGTTGCCCTCTAGCTTCCCACAGAGTTGCTTAGAATATATTATTCTAGGGCAATTTTTGTCCTCCTGGGCACTCTCCCTCCCTTCCATTCCCCTAACCACTGATGTCGATATTAGGTAACCCAGTTTTCCCCCGGGAATGATGGGCGGATTATTTGTCCTTTGGAGATCTTACGATCTTCATAATTTAGGAGGCCTTGCCCCTAATTCTGTACTGCCACCCTTTGAGGATTTAGTTTGTCAAAAAAAAAACATCCTGGCTTTACTTTCTTCTCTAGTCCTTTTAAGTTTTCTTATCTCTTTCTTTTCTCCTGTTACTTGTCCTTCTTTGGACATCTCTCTAGATATCATCAATCCATGGGGTACCAAAGGTAATTCATCCCTTCTAAAGACACTTCTTTCACACAATCAGCTAAATATCGACAACTATTCACTTTATAGTCTTGAGGCAGAGCAGTGTCGTGGAATGTCTCCCCATGACGCTCTCCACATAAACCATTTCGTGAAAGTATTTTCCCAGGAAGAATACACTGAGATTGTCTCTCGTTTCCAAGTATGTCCTGGTCTCATTTTATCTACCTCAGAAGGGTGAAAGCCTGAGAAGACGTTGCCGGGACTAGAACCTGCAACCTTGTGTTTTTTTTGTACAGATTCTACAGCTGGTGCCTTAACCAGCTGAGCCATATGCGACATAGTAACATTACATATGTGCATCTGTACGATTCTGCTTGTATCCTACTGTTTAATTTACTGTTGTCATTGATACTTTTCTGTACTTGTTTTGAAGATGGGCAGGAGGGACACACTTTAATATTAAATAAAAATAAAAAATTATATATATATTAGTCCCATGCCTTTGAGTGCCAAAGAAATATCCAATGCAATACAAATTTCTCTGGCACTAAAATGTTATGATACATTACACAGTCAGATTTTGCAATATTAATTCTCCTCCCGTAAGACATGTTTATAGGCACTCTCATGCTTCCACAAACTACAGATGGAGTTGCATGTTCCATGCATTAATGTCAAAACACACAAATTATGGCACGTTTGATGCATCGCTTACAGCCTCAGAGGGCTGCTGAACAGAACATTAGTATATAAATTACAATGGTGATCATGTCCAAAGCCTGCATTGGTTTACTTACTCTTTGAGGGAGGTGGGAGTGTGAGATTAAGAGGTACGTTTTACAGAAGGAAAGATCACTTTGGCAATTTCATGTTTTTCTTCCCCCTAATTGCGTTAATGGGGAATAATGGAATAATGTAGTAAGCAGCATACCTGGGAACCTTTACTTGTTGATTACACGGGGGAAAAGGACGCAGTTTGTGCAAAAAAAGGGTTGGAGCTTAATTGTAAGGTGGGGGTGGAGCTCAACATGTGGCCAGAGTAGGAGGAATAGGCTGGTGGAGGAGGAGAAGTGGGTGAGAAGTAGGCAGGGAGTGGGAGGAACACACTGGGAAGAAGCAGAAGCGGGCAGTGTTTGATTAAAGGGATAGTAATGTTTCATAATAAAAGCAGCTCTAATTAATCATCATAGTATTTGGACTTTGGAGAGTGTTATTTCAATTCTGTCAGAGTTGTAGTTCCAGAGTAATTCAATGACAAAGTGTCCCCCTCCTGCCCCTTTTACGGATGTTACACTGTTCAGCCAAAGCAGAAGGGAGGTGCCCAGGTAGACTGCAGAGAGGGACAATCTTCAATTAAGATAAGGGAAAAACCTGAAAAGCTTGTCGGGGGAGGGGGGATTTCATTGTTTTCATAGGAATAAGAGTGTCCCCTTCTGTTATCTGTCTGGTCTATAGACTGCATTCCACATCTGAGAAGAGATTGTTTACACTAGGTAAAAGGGGCGGGAGGGGAAACTTTGCTTGTGAATATCTCATACACCATAAAGGTTTGAGAGATAAGACTTATATCATTCTTCATGTTTTTTTAATGCCTACAAAATAAAATAAAATTAAAATGAAGTATTACTATCCCTTTAAGTTACTCACATTCGGAGAATCAGCCTTTGCCCCCAGGAACCAAGTAATTAGCAGCAAAAAATGGAGTCTCCTGGGCAAATCTGGAGAGTTCTCATTTATGGTAAGAAACGAATGGGGGTTCTGCACTAAATCGTGATAAACAGGTAATACCGTGGAAATAACTTCTATAGCGATATCACTTTTCCAGTTGCCATGTTATTCTATAGAGCGTATGCACTAAGATCTCCAAAGTTGTAGAAATCTTAATGCGTTGGCTCCATAGAATAACAAAGAATTGGAAAAGTGATATAATTGAAGTAATCTCTGCTTCATCATGCCCAATGTATTTCCTCCCCTTGAACCACTGGTGCAGTTTGACAGAGTATAAGGTATGAGCTGCAGTTTATCTTAAACCTACTCCTCACTTCCTGATTTTGTCTTGCCCCCATTTATGGTTACTGTGGGCAGAGACCTGGGTTCCAAGTGGCTTGGAATAGAATGAACAAGCATATTCATAATTCCTCACTAGGGCTGTGTCAGTTGGTACATTGGTTATCAGGAGAAGTCACTTAAATGCAGCATACTGTATTCTGCTTTCAACACACTCGCATTTCAAAGTGTTTCCCCTCAAACTTACTTTTCTACTTATGCATGAAAAACACATAAGGAACACATAAGGCCTTTTTCACCAGGTGGGAGGGGTACAATTCTGGAGGAAGTCAACTGCACCATAGGTTAGAAATTAACATTCACATTCATTTTAAGGAGTTTTAACACCTTTATTGATAAAGGGCTCTCTGATGTAAAGTGTATGCAAGCTCACAATTGAACTCCCTCTTGTCCTGTTTTACGTGTCAAGGATGCCCACTGCAGTGATGCAGTTACCGCAAACTAGCTTTTTCACGAATGTTGATACCAGTTCATCTGGTCATTGTCAGTGAGCAATATACATTGACCCTTTAACCCCTTGGTGACAATTTGTGCTTAATCAGTGCATTTTTATCAGGGAGATTATAAAAAGTATGAATGTTTGTTTCTCTATGTCCCACTGTTAGGAGATCAGACTGTGTGGTATGTATATGTACATCACATTTCTCCACAGCAATAAAACTCACATTAAATGTTTATTTAATGTTCAGTATTGTGTTTGTAAATAAGTATGTAAATTAAATACTTTGGTCTTTAAATCAGGGCTGTCCAAGTTCAGTCCTCAAGGGACGCCAACAGGCCAGGATGTATGGATTTCCCTGATTAAGCACATGTGAGTCAATCAGTGGTTCATTCATTTTGATTGACTCACCTGTGCTTAATCAGTGAAATCCTTACATCCTGGCCTGTTGGCAGCCCTTGAGGACTGAACTTGGACAGCCCTGCTCCAAATTATTTATTCAGTTACAGACAGATGTCCATAGGCCATGGAATAAAGTTTTTTTGTTTTAGGTTTTTAATGCTGTACCCACCAGTCCTGCACAACAAAATGACCCCACTCTTTGGTCATCTGCAGTGTTGGGACCTCTGTTCTCTGCCTCAGCGAGCATGAGAGGCAGAGAACAGTGACAAAGGCAATTTTTTTTACATACATTGCCTTTGTCATGTGGCTCCTCTGGCACATGTGATTGTTGCAGAGATGACATGTGCAATACCACTGGGTAAGCCTGGAACAGACTCCTCTGGTGATCAAAGTGAACAGAGGAATGTTGTGATAGTTAACCCCTGACGGGCCAGGACCTTCATGTGAATCAAAGGATGGATTTGTGTGAAAGTCCTGGCAAAGTACCAGAGGATGTGCAAGGCATTATGCACCCATTTGGTAGTTAAAGCGTTAAGCACTGTTTGCACCTGGAAAGTATATAAAAACAAGTTTTCCACCAGTGGCTTATTATCCTTTAGCTCCCATCTGTCACCTGTAATAATATATGCAACCATGTTCAATAAGGGAACAGAGGCACAAACATGAATATGATTTCCACCCTCGCTACGATTCATAACGCTGGAAATAGACTGTAGATTTTTCAGATGAGGCTTCCCTAAAATCTCATCACCCGGACTTAACCCTTTGAGTGCCAGAGGAGTACAGGACATTGCTTTGCAATGCATGCTGTACCCCTCTGGTTAATGACAAGAGGGGGGAGTGTATAACACATTGGTCCTTAACCTTTTGTGTGCCACAGAGGTAACAGGTATATTTGCAACAAGTTACATACATCTCTAGTATGTAAAAGGTTAAACAGGCATTTGAGATTTTACCACCTAATACCGCTCCATTAACCTTCCTATGGCTAAAAAACCCTAATGACCCCTGTGAATTTTGCCTGGTTGTCTTTAACGCTTTGAGTGCCAGATGAGTAAGCAACACATTGCAAAGCAATGTGCTGCATGCCTTTCTGGCACTCAAAGGGTTAAATCAATCATGGATGTCCTGTTTTGAGTGTTACTGGCAGCTCTCCCCCCAAACTAAAGAAGCAGAGCACATGGGCCTCCTTAGCCATTTAAGAACCAGATGACTGTATGGATGAAGATGGTGATCAGAGAAGTATACATTACACAATCCTTCCATTACCTTCTAAATGCAAATGCCTTTTTATGCCAAGTATCTTGAAATAGCCAAGACGGCATTGAAAGGGTTACATAAAATAGTAAAAAAATAAAATAAAAAAAAATAAAAAACACAACTTATGAAAGTGTGTGTGTTGTAACATTCACAGATTTTTTTTTTTAATCTACAACTTTCCATAATGAAATATAACAAACCTGTCACAACAGCTTTTAGTCTTATTACAGATATCAATTTAAGCTTTTTGTCTTGTGTAGCTAATGGAATAATGGCTTTAGATGTGTAGGAGTTGGGGACTCTTTAAAGGGGCAGCAAAGAGTCAGTAAAACACCCTTTTATACAGGCAGTGTCCTTATCGGGCTGGGTAATGTCAGAAACAAACTCATGGGATATTTCTGTCTTTGCTACAAAAGCGGTTGGCAACTTCACCACCACAAAGCTTCTATGAAGAGGATAGCAGTGTTATTTCCTTTCCCATAAGAGTGAGGTTTCATCCAGCCCTACAGAGGCAGGGGTAAATGAGGGAACGGGTCGGTTTTAAGATAGGAGATGTGAGCACATTACATATGGTTTAAAACGGACTTTATCCTCAGCACAGCTGAGCCCGACCTGTCTGACAGCCTGCTTATTTAATGAAATATCCAGACATTGACTCTCTCATCCTCCTGATGATTCCAGAACCACAAAACGGATTGAATAATTTAATAAGGTGCCATTATGATGAACATCCTGAAAAGATGGATTTTCTCACAGAGGTGAGAATGTGGACAGGTGACATTTCCCCTTTAAATATATTCGAACAAGTAGCGTAAAAGCCCATGTACACAGGCCAAAGTGCATAATCATGCGCAGTAGAGACTGCCCGATGCAGTCACACGCAGTAGAGATTGCCTGAACGCACAGAATGCTGGGAGGTGTTCTTTGGTAGTACACCTGCCTTGTGTTCTGTGCGTTCGTGCAGTCTCTACTGCGCATGACTGCATCGGACAAATATAGATGACTTTTATATTATAGGATTTGCATCTTTTATAGAACAGCCCAGTAAGTAGAGATACATTTTCTGCATTGTACCTGCAGCTGTCTGGATATAATGATATCACAAAGAACAACAGGCTTCTACAGTGCTGAATGGTTGATAGACCATTAACCCTTATGAGAGTATTAACTAACTGCTGTTTGATGAACACCTATCTAGTTAAATGACAGCATTAAAGAAAGTCACTTTTCCTACGGTTAAAGAACAGTTTTATTACAACAGTTTGAGACTGAAAAGATTAGTTTACCCTTAAAGGGATAGTAATACTTCGTTTTAACTTTATTTTATTTTGTAGGCATTAAAAAAACATGAAGAACGATATAAGTCTTATCTCTCAAACCTTTATGGTTTAAGAGATATTCACAAGCAAAGTGTCCCCCTCCCGCCCCTTTTACTGATGTAACACTTTTCAGCCAGGGCAGAAGGGAGCTGCCCACGTAGACTGCAGAGAGGGACAATCTTCAATTAAGATAAGGTAAAAACCTGAAAAGCTTGTCAAGGGGGGCAGGGATTTCATTGTTTTCATAGGAATAAGAGTGTCCCCTTCTGTTATCTGTCCAGTCTATGGACTGTATTCCACATCTGAGAAGAGATTGTTTACAGTAGGTAAAAGGGGCGGGAGGGGAAACTTTGCTTGTGAATATCTCATAAACCATAAAGGTTTGAGAGATAAGACTTATATCATTCTTCATGTTTTTTTAATGCCTACAAAATAAAATAAAGTTAAAACGAAGTATTACTATCCCTTTAAAGTTTGAGCTGTAATAACTTATTACCTAAGCATCTCCCAGCAGCGTGAGGACTCTTCTTTACTCAGCAGTCCTACAATATGAATACTATTCATTAATAATATTAGTTCCTTTACAGGAAAATTACATGTTACCACGTCTACTCTTATGGGAGTAGATGTACGAAGAGGTCTGTAGCTGTGCAACCCAAAAATGGCTTGTGTGAGCCAATTGGGAAGGGGAAGTCCAAAAGATGCCCTCCCCCTAGCTGGCAGAGGTGCAACCCAGACGTCTGACAACCATTGGGTGTTGTTTATGTAGCCCCTGACTACTAATGTCCAGCTAGACTGAACTATGAGAATTGAACAGCAGGTCTCAAAGACTCCTTGCTGGTCTGCTGGGGCTCGCAATGCAGATTTGCTCCCAGAATCTCAGATCTGTCAATGGAGTACTATATAGTTTCTTTATACCAGGATATTTAACCCTGTGTGTGTGCCAGAGGGGAATTCAATGTATTGCACACCACTTTAGTGCTCAAAAGGGATAATTTTTTAAAGAAACAATCTAAGTGTATTTACCCTTTGAGTGTCAGAGGGTTGTACACACACTAGCATTCAAACTAATTAAATAAAATCTTGTTGTGAGGGGAATCATGTTACCTGGTCCTGAATATTCCTGCTCTTCTCTCCTGGAATGGATTCTCCTCTACAATATCCTGCAATAGGGGGTTAGGTAACCTGTGTGACTTGGCGTGAGGCAGCGTTCCCATGTGGCTGAACATGTCACAAGATCGGATGGGAACCCTGTCTTTCTTCTTCCGTGGAAGAGTGCCATGGATACACACATTCTGAAACGTATCCGAGCGCCGCTCAGCAAGGGGCGATTTGCTGCTCAGAAGATCCATTGAAGAGGCCAGTGGGAACTGATGGTTCGTTTGCCCATTTCTATGGATACTGGCAAATTTCCCAGCAGCCATCATTCTTCAGTCCTGACAAAGTAAAAAGAAAAGTTTTAATAATTGTTGTGAAGTAAAAGACACAAAAAAGTACTTCTTTCTCAAGAGCCCCCTTGAATTTCTGTGCCTGATAAAGGAGAGAAATCACATTTATCTGAACAAAACCATGGTGTCTTCTAATCTGAATTAGGTCTCCTAGTCACACAGCATTACTGGGCCTTCCATATAAAGGCAGAGGAGCAATTCCTGGCAAAACCAACTACACAAAAAAAAAAAAAAATGAATGATGCTCCACCTGGATTAACCCCCTGAGTGCCAGAGGGCTGTATAATGCATTTCTCAGCAACTGCATACCCAGCTGGCACTCAAATGGTTACATGGGTTGTGGGTTTTGTTATTTCCCCTTGTTTGTTTTTCCTCTTTTCCTGCCTTTTTTCATACTACTACATGGGCCAACTGTCCCTGATTAAAGTGGATCTATCACATTACATTATATTATATTATATTATATTATATATATATATATATAATGCTCATTAGATAGAGCATTTAGTGAAAAATTTTAATATGCAATTGTTGAAAAAAAAACATCTACGCAAAAATTCAAGTTTAAAAGGTGCCCAGCAGCCTGCTTCCACTTGCCGCACAGAGGCTGCTCCCGTCCCACTACCCAGCATCCTCTGATGACAGAGGCCGTCTGTCTCTAAGCTGGAGCGATCTGATTGGCAGAGATCGATATCTAGCCAATGAGATTGCTCCAGCTTAGAGACAGACATTCTCCTCCTTCATCGGAGGATGGTGGGTAGTGGGACGGGAGCAGCCTCTGTACGGCAAGCAGCTTGCCACAGCAGGCAAGCGGAAGTAGGCTGCTGGGCACCTTTTGAACTTGAATTTTTGCGCAGATAACTTTTTTTCAATAATGACCAACATGTTTAACTTTTTCACTAAACGCTCTATCAAATGAGCATTAGATATCTATATGTGATAGATCCACTTTAACAGCGACAGTCCCTGGTCCCTCTATATTCTAAGTTCTAGTCATTAACAAGGTAATACTGCTCATTTACAGGATTTATGCTGTTGTGGGTGATGGATTATGTGCTGTACAAGTGCAGATTTACCAGATTTTCTCTTGGTGTGACAGCATTGTAGTTTGGACCACCAGTGACTCTCTGTAATAAGACTATCCGGGGGGGGGGGGGGGGGGAAGAAGGGTCCCTGGGAACTTTTTGCAAATGTTGGAAAGTATTGTGTACACTTTACTGGATATTAACATATGAGATTGTAAATACACAAGTGCCATGTTTTGCTAGCCCTTTTAACAGTCTGTTGCTCACTGCTGTAAGTTCAATATACTCATGGCTCAGTGTATTATAGCGGAACTACCACCTCCTCTAAAGTCGCCCTGCAATACTTATGCAGGTGGCAACTAGCTTACTAATCATTATTTTACCTCTCAAAAGTGCCCACGAATAAAGTTATCCTTAAGCTTCTCAGACTGACAGCCTGGTCCTGCAGCCTGAGCTCCTGTGCTGTCACTCTCTTCCGGTGCCGTCCGGGCCAGTGCAATGCCTGTGAAGGGTGAAGAGGACTGACAGCGCAGACGCGCATTCAAGATGTCCGTGGTGATGCCTGGCTTCCGGTCTCAGAAGCTTAAGGATAACTTTATTCGTGGGCACTTTTGAGAGGTAAAATAATGATTAGTAAGCTAGTCGCCACCTGCATAAGTATTGCAGGCGACTTTAGTGGAGGTGGTAGTTCCGCTTTAATTGAGTGCTAGAGGGGTATGCAACACATTGCTTTTCAATGCATTGGGTACCCCTCTGGCACTAAAAGGGTTAAAGAGATAGTAATGTCTCAGTATAAGTGAAAATGTATTCCCGATAATGCTCTGTACCCTCGGCAATGTTCTGATCGGTGTAGTTTATGTGTAATTCTATTTAAAAGTTCCCCCTCCCTCCCCCTTTACAGACGTCACTATTCTGTTTCCAGAAAGCCGGTCAGAACGGATCACTATGAGGGACAATCTTGTATCAGCATAAGGATAAAACCTGTTCTTTGTCAAGGGAGCAGGGTTTTCCATATACGGAAAGCCATAATATTGTCCCTTGTTGCAATTTCTCCGGTCAAGCGACCAGATTTCTGAGGGAAGAATAGTGACGTCTGTAAAAGGGGTGGGGAGGGAAAGTGTTATTTATAAATTACACAAAAACAAAACCAATCAGGATATTGCCGAGGGTACAGAACGTTATTACAAATTATAAGGAATAATCGAATGTTCATTTATAGGGGAGACATTATGCAAGATCTTTCCAACACACTGCAAAGCAGATGGCTCTAGCATTAAAGGTGTTAAAGGGATAGTATTACTTCAAAATTACTATCCCTCACATTGTAGCCCTTAATAAACCGAGTTAAATGACACCAGCGGCATCTCTCAAACCTTTATGGTTTAAGAGAGAGCCGCTTTCAAAGTTTCCTCTCCCCTGCTGTCAGCGTTCTGCTGCCAGCGGGAGAATCCGGTCTCAATCAAGAGGAGGCTCTTCAGCAGAGCCGATATCTCGTTATGGAAAGAAAAAGGATTAATTGAAACAGTCTTCTACGTGTGCTTGGTAACCAAGCATACGTAGAAGACTGTTACAATGAATCATTTTTCCTTCCATAACGAGATATCGGCTCTGTTTAAGAGCCTCCACCTGTCCCGGGACCGGATTCCCCTGCTGGCAGCAGGGGAGAGGAAACTTTGAAAGCGGCTCTCTCTTAAACCATAAAGGTTTGAGAGATGCCGCTGGTGTCATTTAACTCAGTTTATTAAGGGCTACAATATGAGGGATAGTAATTTTGAAGTAATACTATCCCTTTAAGTGCCAAAGAGGTACGGAATGCATTGCTTTGCAATCAACATGATTTTGGCCATTGTTTAGCTGTCCCCTATGATGCAACTGGTCCCCCCCAAAAAAATTGATTCACTTAGTCTTTTATACATAAGGCCCACATTTATAAATGCACACTGGAGTTGCTGTAGTGTAAATTACATTGGGCTTTTAACCCTTTGAATAAAAGGGGCCTCAAATGCATTGTTAGGAAATGCATTGGATACTTTTCTGGGATTCCAGGGGTTAAAAAGCTCTGTTCAAGTGCATGTGGATTTAGGAATGTTTGCCTTTATAAATATGGGACAGTGTTCCACAGTTTGACTTTGGCTAAATTTCATTGGCGCCACAATGAACTCTACGCAAACATTTCATGCTTTTAAATACTGCATTTTGTTAACAGTGTTAAATTTATGGACTGTTGGGGATGTCCGGGAAATTCAACTTTTTTTGGTGCCAGTCTTTGCAGTTTACTGGAAAGGAATGCTTCTTTCATTATTCTCCCCAGAATCCACTCTCAACCTGGTACAAGGAATGTTATACAATGCAGATTGTGGCTCAGGGTCAGAGTGTCGTGCAATGAATTTCAAAACAATGTACAGCAGGTCCTGCTAATACCATAGTAAAGTGTTAGTGTTCACTGTGCCAACACAATAATAATTGTATAAGGAAACACTCAAAGTTTTAACCCACTGTGAGCTAGATACATCTCAAGAGGTAATCTACTAGTACACACTGCATTGCTTTTTAATTCTTTAACTCCTTAAGGACTGGGAAAATCTGGGGTGGATTGCACTTAAGGACTGGAGCAATTCTGACCTTTTTGACTATGTCTTTGTTCAACAATGTTTTCCCTGTAAGTCTTATTCCATCCACATAAAAAAAAAAAAAAAAAAAAAAAAAGGTACATAATTTAAACACATAAGTAGGGCTCTCTTTTGATACCACACATATATGGATAACCCACTATTTTATTAAAATTACAGACAGTATATAAAAACACTTATTTTTTCTCTTGGGGTCATTTGGGCGCAATGGGTTAAATTTTTATGGAGACTGCATGAAAGGCATGACCGGTCAGTCATACCTACATAATGGGAAATTTTAAGTGGGCACTATCCCCCCTGGGTGAAAATCCTCATGTCCCTCTTTCCCTCCCTATTTTCCCCAATTTTTGATTGATAGGATTTGGCGGTATGTATAAGTGTATTACATGGTTCCACAACAATCACATTGCCATTATTTACTGCCTACAGTTAGCAGATTTACCATGTTTAAATAAAAATATTTTCTCTTTTTTAAATGTATATTTAAAAAAAACAAAAAAAATGCTCAGGTCAGAAATGGACCTGCATCCAGCCTGCCCCCAGCACCAGCACTGAAGGGGTTAATACACCCAACTATTGAATGATTTAATTTGTACTTGTGTCTGCCCTCTGCTTCTCTCCCCCTTACTTTAAAGGGATAGTAAAGTCCGATTTTATTAAACTCTTGATAGTGTAGCTATTACAATAATAATCTTATTGTAATAGCTACACTAAGCGATAAAAGTTCCATTTCTCAGACCTCTATGGTTTGAAAGATACAGGAAGATTTCCCCCTCCCTCCCCTTTCCTTGTTGTCACCTGTAAAGCTGGTTGCAGGATATCCTGCTCCCTGGAGCAGATGGAGGCTCTTCAGCAGAGCCGAAATAGCGCAATCTAGAAACAAGTACTTAACTGGAATGGTCTGCAGGCACACTTTGTAGACCATTCCAATGAAGTATTTGTTTCTAGATTCAGCTGTTTCGGTTCTGCTGAAGAGCATCCGTCTGGTCGAGCAACTAGGATCTCCGTCTGACAGCTTTACAGCTCATCTCAGATAAAGGGGAGGGACGGGGGAACGTTATTTTCCTATATCTCTCAAACAGTAAAGGTTTGAGAGATGGAACTTTTATTGCTTAGTTTATTATTGTAATAGCTACGCTATCAATCGGACTTTACTATCCCTTCAATAGTAAGGAAGAGAGAGGCACAGAGCAGACACAAAGGCAGTATGTCAAGCACACTGCCTTTTTTAATCAAAATGACGGTACATGTGATCGCTCCTGGAGGGATCACATGTACCGGCAGAAGAGACAAAGACTGAAACAGAGCTCCCCGGTCCTGGAGCGCCCAGTTTTGGCAGAATGATAGTGTGCACAGAGGTGCGCTGCTATAATTTAACCCATGACGTGTCAGGACAGTCATGAGTCCTTATGGGAAGTTTACCCATGACGGTCCTGGCACGTCATGGGTCGTTAACGGGTTAAGGACCACAATGCATTGCATACCATTATGGTCATTGATCAGACTTGCATATTAAACCTGTGTGTGCCGGAGAGGTACCTGGCACTCAAAGGGTTAAAGGAACAGGCATGCTAAATACTTGATTGTGGTATAAACTATGGATGGAAAATTGCAGGTGCAAGACAGCCTGGTCTACTACAATTTTACGTCTGATTCTGAAGTGTTGGAAGCATTTTACATCTACACACACACACACACACACATACATACACACACACACACTTCATCACCGACTCAAGAAATCCCTAAAAACTCCATCTGGCTCCAAAAGTTTTTCATATGTTGTTTGTTTATCAAAGGATGCAATGCTTACTTCAGGGATGAAGGCTTAACCCCTTAAGGACCCATGACGGTCCTGGACAGACATGGAATTCCGGGCTCCCTGCGTGGCTGCATGTCGTTTGGGGAGTCCGGAATCGAATGGCAAAAAAAAAAATGCTCTGTGGTCCTTAAGTGACCGCCGCGTGTGTAGCTGGTCCTTAAGGGGTTAAAGGGGATCACCCCAAATGAAGTCTCCTAAAAAATAGCCAGCTAGAGATAGGTGTACCAATGGTACTGTTAGTCAGCATAATTACTGTACTAGAAACCGTACTTGTGCCGAGACTGACGGCCAGGCAACAGCACAGACATCTTTGCTTACAGACATCTGCACGGTCAGTCCTGGTCTCCTCTAAGAGGCGTTGCATTGTACCTTTAGGCACCAGAAGGGACTGAAGGCACAGGAGCTTCTAAAGCGCTGTTGCCTGGCTGTCAGGCTCACCAGAAGTAGGATTTCCAAACAACTCTGTAATTATGCTGGCTGCTAGTACCATTGGTACTCTTATTGCTAGATGGTTCATTATTGGGTGGGGGGCTTTATTTGGGGTGATAGTTTCCCTTTAAGAGAGAGGTGCATGTTTTATATGTTAAAATGCTTTCCCTGCTAAGGTAAACAATGGTATCCCCACTACTGGGAGGTTTTTCAAAGTTATTACGGCATTTCTGTACATTAAACCGTGAAGGATTAGAAGGGTATGTAATGCTTCGCTTTTCAATGTGTTGGATATCCCTCTAGGATATCACATGACATGTTGCATTTGCGCTACAATTGTACAACAAAAAGGTGGTTACTTCTATACAGCATCCTTTTATCGTTTAATATAAAAACAGCAACGGCAACACTACACAACTCCGAGAGATTTGCAGAATTTCTATTGAAAAGCCATGTCAAGGGAAGTTACAGCAAGCTGCACGTCCCAGGGACAGCCGCTCAAATGCCCCATAACACAGATAAAAACACTCACACCCCATGGAGATTTATCTATTTATCATTATTTCCCCCCAAACATTCCACAAGTGACTAAGGGCCACATGCTATAAGCTAAAGATAAGCAACTCTGGAACAAAGCAGATACATCATAGTGGAAAAAATTAAAATGCCCAGTGGAGTTAAAATGAGGCTTTTATTTTTAATATAATATTTAACCCTCTGAGTGCCAAAGGGGTACGCAACACATTGCTTTGCGTACTCCTCTGGCACTCAAAGTTTTAAGAATTCCCACCAACCCTATATATGGTAGGAACAAGTGATGCACATTACAATTTCAAGACAATATTATGCCTCCTTTACTTTGTGCAGAGTGAGGATTCTAATCGCCTGGGGCAAGGGATTTGTCTCACCAATCTAATTAACCATCCCATCTGAACCATGTGGAATAGAACTGGTCAGTCATATCTTCATAAATATGGGGTAGCCAACCCTGGTCCTTAAGAGCTACCAACAGTGCAAGTGTTTAGGATATTACTGAATCAGTGCAGGTGGATTCATCAAAGTGACCAAGCCAGTGATTGATCAACCCTTTTAGTGCCACTGGGGTACGCAACGCATTGTAAAAACATGCACTGTTGATAGCTCTTAACTCCTTAACGACCCTTGACGGTCATAGTACGTCAAGGGTCGATCCGACTGAATGACCCATGACGTACAATGACCGTCATGGAATTCCGGGCTCCCCCCACAGTTGCACGCCGTTCAGGGAGTCCAGAAGCGGAAGAGCGGGAAAAAAAAAAAAAAAGCTCCGTGGTCCTTAACTGACCGCGCCGCACCGATCGGGGGTTGCGGTTGCCTACCCCTGCTTCCTAGGATATTGCTGGAAAACTTGACACTCAAAACCTTTTGAGCTCCAAATGCATTGCAATGTGCTGGATAACTCTCTGGCACTTAAGAGTTAACTCTCACCCTTTGACCCATTCATATTTGGTAAATTAGGTTGTTAAACTTGAGTGGCAGAGGTCTCCAAAATTTGTTTTCTGTCCCCTAGGGTACAGCTGGTTTGTTTTTCATGCCTCTATTTTTACTGAATTCAGTCCTAAACAATACAGCTGCACCACAGAGGAAAAATTCAACATTTTGGATAAAAAAAAAAAAAATAAAAAAAAAAATAAAAAAAAAAATGAAGATTTCCAAAAATCCTAGTGTTTGAGTCTAGTCATGCAGCCAGTGGAAGCACATATGTAGAACAGGCCTTGCACAGAGATGACTGGACAATGCACTAAGCACCGCTAACACAAAATCACCTCACAGATGGACAAACAGCCTTAGCAAACCACGTGGGAGATATATAAAAGTGGAGTTAAGCAAAAAGAAGCGGTAAAATGGCTGTAACTGTCTTTGATAGTTATAAAATTAAGAACGCCAGTTTAGGAGTTTTTTTTTTTTTTTTTTTTTTTTTTTTTAATGGAGTAACGACAAAAGTTGTGTAGCGAATTTAAAAACAAAAATGTTGATATCTGCGAGCAAATTTTCACCAGAATCTTAAGGCCAAGAATATGCTGTCTTAAAGCATTCCAGGAGTTAACATCACAGTAATAATGCCATAGTTATAAAAACGCCTTAAATCTTTTATAATATCAGCAGTGATGTTATCTCCATTTGCCACGACTTAAAGATGGTTGCTTAAAAAGTACCAGGAACGAGTTTTATAAACCTCCCTCCATGAAATGTGTAATTCAGGTTGTGCTTAAAACAGACAGTCATGTTTCTAGCAGGCTGGGAAAGCAATTTAGCTTTCACTCCATATTTGCAATTGTCTTAGAGCAGCGATAGTCACAGCCAGTCCACAGGGCACATTAAAGCAGAACTTATCAACATCAAACTTAGCCCCATATCCTTAATAGGGTAGCGATATATATAGAAATACTTTCCATGTGCAGTATAAGTGCAGCATAAATAAAAGAGAAAACCTTTTTGGCAGGGCAGTGGCAGGAAACATTGCAGCCGGCATCTCTGCATCTGCGCTGTCCATCCCTTTCAACTTTACAATTGGCGAGTTGGAAGCCTTGTGCCTTAAGGTACCAGAAGGGACTGACAGTGCAGGCGCAGAAAGCGCCTACAGCAAGATCCCAGCTAGTGCCTGCCTGCCTAAAATGTTCTCTCTCTTACTTATGCCGCACTTATACTGCACATGGAAAGTATTTCTATGTATATCGCTACCCTATTAAGGATTTGGGGCAAAGTATAATGTTGATGAAAGTTCTGCTTAATAGTGCATGTTTCCAAGCTATCCCTGCTTTACCACAGATGGATAATCTCAGTAGTGCAGTATTTAGGGCTTTACAAAGTAGGCCTAGGCCAGAAGATGGGGTGAAGTTGCCACATTCTGCTTACATCCATTGTCTAAAGAAAATGCTCAGGGCTCATAGCCTCCTCGTTGGATATTTTCAGTATGGGAAAGAGAGCCCAATAGATCTGTGAATGTTACTACCTCCTAAGAGCAATGTACAGTAGATTTAACATTAAACGTTCCTTTCACTGAGTGCCATAGGTATATGTAATGAATGTATACCCCTCTGGCACTCAATGGGTTAACCCTCTGGCGCTCAGAGAGTGAGTGAAAAAGAAAATTAAAATAGTTATATAAACAGCAAATCCCAGTAACTAGTTATAGAATTATTAATATGTATTAAATGATCGGTAGACAACCAGATTCCCCCAAAAGCTATGTGGCCCTCAAGTCCACTAAACAGAAGAAGAGGAGGAAGGAGGGGAAAGAGGAGGAAGGAGGAGGAGGAAGACTGGGAAGAGGAGGAAGGAGGAGGAAGAGGGGGAAGAAGAGGAAGAAGTAGGAGGATCTTGAGCTAAAGATCTCGTCTGGCCCCCACAGACATGGTGGAAACCCTAGCCACCAAACAGACGCCATCAAATAAGGCAGCAGAAACATAGTGCTGTGCCTCAGAAATGTTGGCAAGAAGGCACAACTTATCAGAGGTAGGCGCATCCTGACGGACAGCCCAGGTGAGCTGTCCAATCCAGACTGCAATGGCCCAGTTCACCCAAGTTGCTGTGAACGCTGGATGAATGTCAGAACCAGCAGTGGCAAAAATGGACTGGAGGGAAACCTCAAGTTTCTTGTCTGTCCAGTCCTTCAGAGCAGAGGCATCAGAGACTGGTAAAGCAGTAGACGTAGATAGCCTGGAAACAGGAGCATCCACTTTGGGAGGATGAACCCACTGAGTCAGCGCAGCTTCAGAAAAGGGAAAAAGCTTGGCAAATTTCTTGGACACAGAGGGCTTCTTGTCCGGGGATTTCCACTCCTCAGACACAAGGCAGTCAGGAGTGGAGTTAGGTGGAAAGTAAGTAAGGGGCTTTTTAGGCTTCTGGAACACATCAGAGGGGTCAGAAACGCCTAATCTATGGGAATGTTAAGAGTAGTTAAGACAGCCCTGATCAAGTCCTCAGCGGAGAGTTCAGGATCGGCCTCGAAAGGGTCCCCAAAAAAACTGAGAGAAGCCTAACACAGAACATTCCTCAACATCTGAATCCACCAGCAGCTCCTCCTCAGAGGAATCTGACACTTCAGGTACTCCCTGAGGTTTGGGCAGGGAAGACCTGACTGAGCAGGGGGCCTGCCAAGAATGAAAGGCCCCCCGTAACTGGCATGGAAAGAGTTGCAATGTGGACCTAAGGTCCCTAGTAGCAGCCTTGAACTCTTGCACCCAAGCTGGCTCCAATGCATGGCTGGAGGTCCCTGGGAGACTCTCAGGGACATCAGAACATGCTGGGCATAAATGACCTGAGAATTCTCTATGTAGCCCTGATTGACAGGAAGAGCAATGCGCAATGGGGGATACAGAGACCCCAGCCTCCTTAGTCTTAGGTCTGGCCCCAAGCTCTAGCAGTATAGACATTCTCAGTGTCAAATAACCTTACTGCATAAGAAATCACCCAATTATAGTGTGTAGGATTAAAGTTTCACCCCAGAAAAATCACTAAAATAAACTTATCTGGCAGGCGAAGGGTTAACAAGCTGAGGAGAGAAGGAGAGTCCAAGCCCTGCATAGGATACTCATTCTGGAAAGATCACAAAATGGCTGCCGCGGCGGGAGCCAATCAGAAACGAGTGCGTGAAGCAAGCGCTCATGGGAAATGTAGATTTTCCAGAAAATTAACCCAAACAGTGCCTGAAGCCCCCTGAGCCCCCCAACACACTAGAAACATGAACCGAATGATATAGAAAGGGCAGACAAGTAAAATGAGCCATCTCTGAAAAAGTCGCTAGGTTAAATGGTTGTAGAGATATGTCCCAAACAGTACAGTCCCATAGAATAATAATAATCCTTTATTTATATAGCGCACACAGATTCCGCAGCGCTTTACACTCATATTGGTTCCTGTCCCCATTGGGGCTCACAATCTAAATAGAAGTGAATGAAGCGATGGCGTCTATGCGGTAAAGTGCGTCTTAAAGACGCAGAACTAAAATTTTACAAAATTAAGAGTGCAATACTAAAATGCCTAAAAACCAGCATTAGAACATGTGAGGACACCCAAAAAAACACTAAGCCAGTAGGAAAAGTGTTAGAACCCCCCAAAAAGTGCTAATCCAGCAGCTAAAGGCTTAAGTTACCACATAAACCTGCTCCAAAACACCCAACAGACATACAGATAGACCCAATGAGTGCAGAAGTGTGCAATAGGAACGCCAATGAAGACACCCCTGTGCGGAGGGGCACTGTGGGACAAGTGGACCTGCAGCACTCAAAGGGCTACTCATCTTTCTTGCAGATCTTCTGTCTTCAGATTACCATGTAGTAAGAAGTAAACTCAGTGGGTAACTCATGGGGAAGCACTTGGAATCAAGATTTTCCCCCTCAGGGCTTAAGGTCCACAAAAAGCTCCTGGATACTGAGCTAGCCACATCTAAGGACATTGTCAGTTATGGTAATCCGCCTAATGGTGGTATTCCATATCTAACAGAAAAATAAAAAAAAGTTTCTGAAACTATAGCAGAATGGTTCTCTTGCCTGTGTGTTATCTTCACCAAGGAAAAAAATCTTTCTGTAGCTGGTTGGCTAGCTGCAGCCAAGGAGGGAAGGTAAGCTCCACCCCCTGCATACAATTCTAGAATTGTTCCTGCCTACTTAAAGGAGCGGATTACCTACCCAGAGTTACCAGTAACCTGTATTGGACGACAGAGAAAAGTAGATTCACCCCCTTGATCCTATAGATGCGCCAATGTGCTACTTCCCAATGTGTTAGAGACCGCTCTAGAACCCAAGGAGTTAAAGGGAAAGAGGAGGTATGATCAGAAACAAAAAAGTGTAGGTGTGATTTGGTAGAGGGAATCATGTCCTCTTCCCAATGTACCAGAGAACAGACTGCAGACCCAGGGCCAACGGGTGCCCACCACTGCATTATCCAACACATACAGAATCAAAGAGTTAACTCACATAAGAGTTTCACAGCTGAATGATTGATATTCATCCAGTGAGATGCAGATAATAAAAAGGTATAAAAACAAGCACATAGTTCATCTTCATGAACACAAACCAGAGGGTACATTAAGTTCCTCAGCGTGCACTGTGTAAATATTTAGTATGTGGATATAAGGGACAGGGTGCATTGGTCTGCTGGTGACGGTGGAGGTTTCATCAAGTCTCTGTGTACCTTTTCATATGCATTTCTTATTAACACTGTTTCCATCCATTTATCTTGTCCTGTTAAATACACTTGTAAACCAGGCAGTGATGTCAGAACATCAGGCTGTCTGCTAATCTTATCAGGAACAGATTTGCCTCAGGGAGCAATAAAAACAGCCAATATTTCTTTAACTTATCTATAAAGAGCCATCAAACCATGTTCTGATGTTCCTGATATGGTTTTAGGATTTGTGGGGTCAAAGACTATTTTAGACCCAAACATGAGCTCCAAAAATTCAATGATAAAAATAGGACAAAATGCACAAAATATAATCAGTGTAGCCCAACGGTCTTATGTGCTGGATCAAAGTCAAAAGGCTCTCTACAGGTCTATTGTGAACGCAATATCTGCAGCAGACTTCAGATACACTTTACACACATGCAATATAAAAAAAATGTTGCATATTATTAACCTACATTAAAAGCTGTAAACCAAACTGATAAGAGATTTCAATTTCACCATTTTAGTGCCAGAGGGTATGCCACGGCCATTTGGCACTGAAAGGGTTAAAGTGTTAGTAATGTCTGTTTTTATCAGTGTTATATTGCAGACATTAAAACAATAAGTTCATTGATGTTGAGATATACGATTATAAATTTCCCCCCTCCCTCCCTTTCCACAGAAGTCAGCCTCTAGCTGACATCATGAGGTCCTGGAACCAGCAGGCGGCTCTTCAGCAGAGCAGAAATAGCGCTATGTAAAAAGAAATACTTCATTGGAATGGTCTACACAGTGTTCTTGCAAACCAGACATACTTTGTAGACCATTCCAATTAAGTATTTCTTTTTACATAGCGCTATCTCAACTCTGCTGAAGTGCCGCCTCGAGTCCCACGACTCGAATCTCATGCTGAGAGCTTGACAGCTGATGTCTCGGAAAGGGTAGGAAGTTTATAACCCTGTATCTCTCAAAGTATAAAAGTTTGAGAGACAAGACTAACATCAATTACCTTATTGTTTTAATATCTACAATATAACACTTTGATAAACCCAGACATTACTTTCACTTTAAAGAGTTCAATGCATTGTCCACACCTCTTTTGTTGAGGTAACTTCACATCTCTGCCTGGAACTAAATGCAAAGTAGCTTATTCATTCGGTGCCAGTCAACCATAAAAAGCAGCAATCTGTGTATCTTCTAAGCAAGGATATACACACACATATTATAGGTCACATGGTGTGTGTGTGTGTGTGTGTGTGTATATGTATGTATGTATGTATGTATGTATGTATATATATTTTCACACACACATACACACACCATATGACATTTATTTAGGCAAAATGTTGTAAAACTGATACATCTGCAAAATATTTACCAATTTATGAAAACACACACAAAATATACAGCAATTTTGCTTCAGATTGACTAAACATTTGCCTTGATAACGGTGTTAACCCCCCTCCAGTATTCTACAAATATTTCCCTTGTGCACTAGTAGGACGCTACAATATACCGTGTTTACTATATAATCAGATTCAGAGCCTAACTGGTATTGTAACAGCAATAAACCTAATTTTGGATTAAGCTTTCCCACTGCATAATGACAGTGAATCAATGAGGGAATCATTTAATATACTTAGAATCCATGAATTGAAGTGAGGTTTAAAGGTGCATCACTGTGCAATTACAATCTAGGGAGTTTAAATTAAAACTACCCCTAAATCACTATAATACTATACTTGCAAGGCAGGTCAAATACTGAAAATCATTGTGTCATAACAATTCTAAGTGAAAAACTCTTAAAGTCAAAGGCTATTTGCATATCTTTTTAACCACACATACAGTAAAATTAAGCAGATATCCAGCATGTAATTAATGGAATATAGTATCTGGGTGCAATCCATGGCTCTTAAAGCAGCAGTACTTTTCCCCTACACAGCTCAGGTTAATACTTAACCAATTCTGCAAGATTTCAGCCCCGAGCAAATGCACTGGTTCTGTGGGAGCTTGTGACATCAGTCCTAGCTCCCACAGTCCCAGTCAGTCATCATTCTGAAGCAAAAAATAAAGACTGCTTTCACCCTAGTCTTCATTTTTCAGCTCTGGGGAGGCCATGTGGTTTGGTAAGGTGACCACATATCCCTTTAAATCAGGGACGTTTACAAAAACACACACTGCTGGGTTGCACCGATTCCTGTGTAGTCCAGTTGAATTAAGTTTAAGTGTCACTGATTTAAAGATATATGTGGTCACCTTAGTGGTTGAGCTGCCAGCACGTTAATGAATTAGAGAGATACGGCCAAAAGGTTAGCTACTTTTAGTTTGGGGTTATACTAGTTCTTTAACAAAGATTTCCTGGTTCTAAAGGGATATCGGAGGGGATTATTTCTATAACCTCATTTAAATGGTTAAATTCTATTATATAAGATCATTGCAAATACAATGTACAAATAAATATACCTGATTGCTGTATGAAGGATATATACCAAAGTATTTTTGTTAAAATGGACGTGGACATGGTGTTGTTAATGGAGTGCAAAGAGGTATACAACGCATTGCTCTCTGGCACTCAAAGTGCGTACAGATCTAGGTAGATATCACAGCCACTGACACAAAGTGTTAACTAATTAGCATACAGTGCAGGGAAATAAAAAAAAAAGAAAAAAAAAAAAAAAGAAAAAATCTTTTATTTTGATAACTTGCTTTGTGAGAAAAGTTTAGTTTTACAGGCATTTTTTTAACACAAGTCCACTTTAAACAAATTAAAAGCCACTCATTCCCACAGCACGGTTATCCTTTGAAACATATCATAAGTGTTTCAAACATTTTGGTTCCAAATACAGACCTTTGTCAAGATCTTGGAAAAAGTTTTTTCACCCAGGACTGAGATACTGAAAAATCTAACCAAAAAAAAAAAAAAAAAAAAAAGTGTAGCCTGTATGGGCTCTATGGCCATATGAGTTGATTACACCCATTTGAACTTGGAAGTGGAGCAGGCATCAGCCTGGTTAGTACCTGGATGGGAGACTTCCTGGGAATACTGCTGTTTGTCTCAACTCTATAATGTGCTGAACTGGTTTGTAAGTGGAGCCCAATTACCCTCATTGTCTGCAGGATCTAGTTATGCTTTAATAATCGCTTTTGCGGCTTCAAAAAACATACCTGCCTGCAGCTCTTGAAATACTGAACTTATCCATTCCTGATCTCAATTCCACATAAAACAGCAACAAAAGGAATTACGCCAAATAACTTGCATGCAAAGGGTTGGCTTTCAACACTCCAGTCATTTAATTTAATTAACCAAACACATTGCAAAGCAATGAATTTACCCCCTTTGAGTGCCAGAGGTATTCAACTCATTGCAATGCTCTGACATCTTGCTAGCATCCAAAAGGTTAAAACCATTTCTCTGTACATGTTGCTCAAGTTTACATTTCAGTAGAATGTCTGTCAGTTAGGAGTTAAAGCGTGCTCCTTTTCAGAGGGAGTGAATTCCCTAATCCTTTGAACATGAACTGCTGTTCAACACAGCTGTGGACTCCAAAAAATGAGGTGGAAAGCTTGCAGCTGTCACTAATGGTATCTTACATTTAGACTTGAAAAATAGACTTTCACATAGAAACACGTTAGTGGAGTCCTAAATTCCTGGAATTTTAAAGCAGGTTTGCAATTTCACATTGGGTTGAGTACTTTCATTGGAAGTTAACAGTTTTGTGTGCAATGTAATAAAGGTTAACCCTTTGAGTGCCGGGGGTACATTTCATTGCATACCCCACTGGCACTCAAAGGGTTAAAGCACAAACGTGTCCAAATTTCACATGTATTCAAAACTATGGGTCACATTAACCCTTTGAGTGCCCTGCAATGTGTTGGATAGTTTTCTGGCACTCAGAGGGTTAAGGAAGCCAAAAACCGCAAAAACCGACAGACCGGCTCAGTCAGTTTCAGCCTTTCCCCAGTGACTTTGCGCACGCGATCACTGCTACAGAGATCTCATGTACTAGTGGAGCCACATGACAAAAGTTATGTAAATATACACTGCCTTTGTCATTGTTCTCTGCCCCTCTTCCTCACTGTGACCGTGAGGAAAAGTGCAGAGTACAGCACTTACAACAGGGAAAATGGCAAAAGAGGGGGTACTTTGATTTTAATTAGTGGTACTGTGCTGGGGCAGGAATAGATGTAGAGCAGGCCTGGAGCATTGATGACCTGCTGTCACCTCTGTGTTACTGAATACATAATTTAGAACACATTTTATTTACACAGGAGTAATTTATAAAACATATATACTGTTTAACCAATGTGAGTTGCATTGCTGTGGAGCAATGTGATATACACACCATACACTCTGTTCTAAAAGAGAGGGACACCAGGGAGGGAAAAAGAGGACATAGGGATTTTAGCCTCACAGGGACTATACCCCCTAAAAAGGGAAACTTGGGGAGGTATAAACAAAACATTCATACCCTTTATCCAGCCCTGTTAAAAATGATCTAATTAAGCACAAATCACAGGAAAATTAGAAAGTTATGTTTTTTGCCCCCCCCATTTTCTTAGATCACTGTAAAGTAAACTGTGTTATCCATATTTACATCTCAAACAAAAGCCCTAATTATGCTTACAAAATGGTATATAATTTGAGTGTATGAAATTAATTAGAGGAAGAATATGGTTGAACAGAGGCATACTAAAAAGGCCAAAATTGCCCTTGTCCTCTAGTGTAAAAAAGCCCGTCACTAAGGGGTTAAAGTGCCTGTAAAGGACCTGCAAAAGGAACCGTCCATCCGTGTGTGTGAATGGCCCGGCTGCTGTACCTAAATGCGGCTCGGCATCCAGAGTTTCCCGCCGCTCAGTTTGAAAAGTAGGTGGCTTAATGATTGGCCACCTGCCGTATTCGACAGGTAGGCGGCTTTGTGATTGTTCACCTACCGTTCCATGTTAAATGTAGGTTTGAATGTGTATTCAGCAAGTAGGCAGCTCCCTCACTGGTTGCCATTTGTCAAACAATGTCATGCAGAGTAGGCGGCTTGGTGATTGGTCACCACTTGTCTCCATCTTGTGGCTCCAGTTCCCATTGGTTGGGATCCGGTGCGACAAGACTGAATTAGTCTACAGTGTAATATAATAAAAATTTGTATACAATGGCAGCTGGACCCGGATTGGTCACACCCCTGTTGTCCCTTGTCACTCCTATTCTCATTTGTTGGAGATCGGAGTGGCAAGACTAAATTAGGCTCTTTGTTCCTTTGTGTGTGTTTTTACTATAAAATTGCCCCCTATCCCCAAATAAAGTATATTCATTTTGGAATAGAATCTGTGTGGAGTGTAGGTCTCCTTTGATCCCTATCCCTAGTAACTCGACAAAGAACGGCACTGCTACCTAACTGAAGCCGCATCAAGGAGAGGGAAACCTAGAACAATGGCCAAGGACGACCCAGCGTATTTAGCTTCCTTTACAGTCCGATTTAAAATCGGCAAGAATTTGTATTTGTCCACTGTGGATTTGCTGAAGAATTGCTAGTCAACTTTCTCAATATGGCCCTTGGTGCTTAAATGATGCACTGGCATGCGATATAAACCCCTAATCCAACCTCAAAAATGTTGAGTTTCAAATGTGTATTTATAGAAATTGTTATGCCAATTAAGCTCATTTTTGACACTGTTTGGGAGACCCAAGAATAACTACTTATATTTCTGTTATGCTCATTACACGCGTCACAAAAACAATATTCAAGATAAGAGTGACCTAAAAGTTACAGACAGAGTTAGGGATGCCTTCAATCAAAAGGGAAATTAAAACTTGATTGGGTATCATCATCTCTATGCTGATGACACCCAAATAGACTTTCCTCCCCAACCTCTCTCCTTTTTTTTCAGTCTCACATATCTGAATTGCCTCTGTGTCTTCAGGGATATCCTACCGCAATCTGCAACCCAACCTAAATAAATATAGGACAAATAATATTCCACTCTCTCAAATCTGGCATTTCCTCTGATATTTCCTTCATTTCAACCTCTTAACAAAAAATAAAAACTAAATGTAGGAGCACACCTCAAATATATAAATAAGCGGTTAACCCATACAATTAAAGTATGGGGTGCACTCAGTCCTATAAATATACTGTATACAACCATAAAGACAAAACAAAAGATAAGGATTTAAACAAGGTACAAAGCCAATAAGTCACATACAATTAATATATAGCAAACTTTTATGACAGTGTCACAATAATGAAAAAATATAAAATATGGTGGTGTATAAATCCCCCCCCCACATCCCACAGGATACATCTCCACCTCCCACACCACACCAATGCCTAAGTAGATCACATATCACAATCCTTCATATCAACCTCCAATGCATGCTGCCTCTGGTCACCTTTTACTCTGCCTTATCTTTCATTCCAACTGGTGCCACCTACATCTAAGTAATCTCTCTTGGATTCAACATTTTCTCACCCAAAAGATTACCAAAACACTCATTAGGCTCTGTCACAGCTACTGCAACATAGTTCCAATTGGCCCTCCTCTTACCTGACTCCACATAACATTCCAGAATGAACTCTGCAGCCAGAGTAATCTACCTTATGTATCAGTACTCTATGACTGCTCCTCTCTGCCATTCCCTACACTCTTGTTTCTTATCTTCTGGAATTAAATTCAAAATACTGGTGCTTATTTACAAAGCCCTTTCTAACACAACACTGTACCCTCCTATATCTCATTGTTTGTTTCCAAGTAGACTTACACTCATCAGGGTTTCTGCTGTGCCTCGGCTCTGAAAAGATCTGTGCTAGTTCCATCACTTTCTCCTAAAGCCTTCAGACTGTCACATGCTCCATGAAAGCTCACCACATCAGAGAAGCCAATCAACCGTTCCCATAACATTTATGAGCAGATCAATAGCATGTCCAACACCTTTACTCACTTATTCCCCTTTCAATATCACGCTCCTAACCAAACCACCATCAGGACCTCACATAGAACCTTTGTCTCCTGAACAGACCCACTAGACGTCTGAACCACGGCACTGAAAAGCACTTCTATCTCCCATTCACTGACCATCTGTGACTCAACTTAACTTTGTCTAGACCAGTGGTTCTCAACAAGTGCCCTCAGATCTTTTATTTTCTATGTTCTGTCTGTACATCTATTCCCTATCATACTGCGGGAAATAAGTTGTAACTTTATATACAAAGGGTAAAATAAAAACACTAAACTAAAATATTAACCATTAACATATGAACAGTCACTGAATGACTTAATTATCATATGAAACATCACTGGTACCACCATTTGCATACAATACCAAATGTGAACATCTTAAATTGTACATTTGTTGGTGTTTTGGCTAGCATGATACATAGGCAGTTTTTAACCCTTTGAGTGCCAGAGAGGTGTGCGTAACATGTTTTCATATATACAAACTTGATTCAAAGTGACAGGTACATTTTAATCCTAACCCAAACATAAAAACCAATTTTAAAGTGGATTACAAACATTTATACTAAGCAGTTACTGAATAGAGAAGATAGGAAAAATCCCAACACTGACCTATTAAATGGAGTTTATTCACACGACTACACATTACCCACTTGTGCTGGACAAGGTCGCCATCATTTAGAGAATGGCAGCATTGTCTAGACTTCTTACAGGAGCCATAACATATACACTGTAAGCTCTAATGAGCAGAGCCCTTAATACCTTTGTTTCAGTGAGGCCAATTTACTAAAAAGGCACTGGAGCAAACCAACTACACCACAGGAGACAAATAAATCCATGCCAAACACCCACAGACTTTAACCCCTTAGCGACCGGCGGTCCTGGGACGTTTCCATCCCATAAGGACCGCGTTGATGCATGCCGATGCACCGGTACACGTGACCTGTTGCATGTATCGGCGCGTCACTTTGGGGCCTGATACAGATCGCTCCAATCTTGGAGCGGTCAATTTCAGGCCCTATAGTACGTCACATACTTTTTACTTACAGCGCTCTACCGGGAGCGCTGTAAGTAAAAAGTATGTGACGTACTATGACCGTCATCGGTCCTTCAGTATTTCAAGGACCGTGACGGTCATAGTACGTCACATGTGATTAAGGGGTTAATAGGGGGTTTAACCCCTTGGACACTAGAGGTTTCCAATGCATGACAAAGAAATGCATTGGAGACATCACTAGCATTCACTGGGTTAAAAACCCCATTTAAAGTCAATAAGTATTTTGCTCCTATGGCACAGTTGGTTTGACTCAATTACTGCAGGAGGAGAACCACTAAAAGTCAGTCAGGGTCCAGTTTAGAAGGATAGTTTAAAACTGGAAACAGTCCATCATCTCTTAGCATGCACCAAGCCATCTTTACCATCTCATTTGGATTACACCTCAAATACACCCACAGCACCATGCCTTCCCCAGGTGTACGATGTTGCAGTGTCTACTTCACCAGTGGTTCCTTTATATCTATGCGTTAACACAGTTATTCACCACTTATGCTAAGCTCCAGTAGCTGAAGATGCTCTAGGGAACTCATGAAAACCAATCCTTCTTCCATGATGTTGGTGCATTTTGTATCTTGGCCTAGTGGCCAATTAGCTGAGCAATGTAAACAATACAAAGCAAACACCTATTATTTCAGCTGCCGATTTGGTTAATTCCGAGAGTGTGCACTGAAAGCGCTTTGAGTCCTACTGGGAGAAAGGCACTATATAAATACTAGTTATTATTATTATATTATTATAAACAATCAGCTGACTGATGTAAACAGTGCAGAGCTATGTTAGAATTTGAGGGCTCAGATCAATTTACAGTGTCCTTGTTGTGTAATAGGTGGCCTCCTGTGTCTCATTAATGCAACAGCATTTTAAGTTGTCCACAGACCTCAGACACTGGCATAGTTCTGCATTGCTTATATCAATCCGCTGATTGTCGGCTAGGTTAACACTGCTCACCTCATGCTAGGCTCTGTAGTGGCTGGGAGCTTTGCATGTATCCTGGTTCTGTAGCACTCCATGGATGTGCATTCAAGCTATGGATTGTGAAGTTCATTTCCATAACCACTGAGTGACAACAAGATGTGCAATACATTGCTCGGCCCTCTGGCATGCAAAGTATTAACCCTTTGAGTGCCGGAGTGGTTAAAGGAGATATGTTGCTGGAGTCTGAGGGGAAGTATATCCTCTTTGCCTACCCTCGCCTTCCCCAAATCTTCATCAGCTGTACTGCAGCATCATATGCCAATGATTAAATGGTCTCCTTCTCCCCTTGCATGGATAATGCTTAGTGCATATGGTGAAGTGTGTCTTATTCTCCATGGTAATGGGATCTCCAAACACCTCCAGACATGTCACCATTGTACCAATCCGTAGTCCATTTCCACCCACATCTTTTTAATATATCAGTCTCCGTGTGTTCAATTGCATTATTACAAAAAATGGTGTGCTTCGGTTAGCTATTGTGCAGCACTGGGGAAATATTGGTTCTTCATAAATAAACAATGATATTATGCTACTCTAGATGATTAAAGTTGTGCTGGTGCTAGCAGCCAACACCTCTACTGAAAACAAATTATTTCAAGTGGCACATTATAAAAATGACAAATTAAGAACGCTAGGCTTGGAAAAACAATCCATTACGGTAATGTTCATACTTCATTGCAATGTACTAGACATTGCCCAGCCAAAAGATTATCAAATAAGGTAATTTAAAGGGAAAGTACCCCTCAAAATGTAGAAATTCTATGTCGATAAACTGCATGATATAAATTGTCTCCAGGTGCAAAGCATCCAAGCTTTACAATCCTCATTTTGGTCAATGGGAATATTTATGGTTACATATTGAACGGTTGGTATGTCACAGAATTGCTTTAAGCATACAACACTTAACCCTCTTGCGCTCAAGGGATTAAAAGTTATGTACTTTACATTAAAGTCAAAATCTGTTATACAGAGATTAAAAAAAAAAAAAAAAAAAAAAAAAAGTTTATTTTTTTAAATGCAAGGATCATCAAAACACTTCATATGGTTCCTTGCATGAGATTTACATTGTCTGCCTGAATATCTGATCACACTGTCGTGTGTGCGCTTATACTATATCTATACACACGTGTCTGTGTGTGCCCAGACAATCAGGCCTACGATCTAAATCTTATGCAAGGAACCTATGAAGTGTTTTGATGATCCCTGCATTATCTTCAAAGACAAGTCTACAGGAGCGGATTCTCTGAGCTTGGAAGAATTCCTTTTCCTTCACTGATAATCAGCCTGATAGCTGTATCCTGAAGGCTAGGCGTGGATCCCTTAATGGTGTTTTTTCTTTTTTAGTTACCACTACAGGCTCAGCCTTCTGAATCCTCACATCTTCTCCCAGGCAGGAAAAACAGATGCCAGTCACATTACTATTGGCTGTGAAATCAGATAAAGGGTGACTCCTTGTTCAGCACTGTGGTACACAGCCCAGAGTATTGCCCTTATTTACCATTGTCATGATTTAGAAGGATTAAGGGCCCTAGTGGAGTAATTCTGGGGCAAGTCAAGTACACTATAGGGGAGAAATACAAATTCCCATTGGTTTAAATTGGGTCCTGGACCCCTTTAATTATATAGAGAGGTCTCCAATACATTCCTTTGCACTGTGTTAACCCTTTGCTCTGCAATGCATTGTGTACCTCTCAGGAACTCAAAGGGTTAAAGACAGTCTAGCATTCAGTGTTTTGGATACCTCTCTGGCATTCAAAGGGTAATTAACCTTTTGAGTGCCAGAGAGGTATCCAACGAATTGCAACGCACACAAAAGGGTTAAAGCCCTATTTAAATTATTTGGCGAATTCGTATTGGTCCGCTACAATGCAGATGCTTATGAATAGTGATCAGAAATTACTTTTAAAGCACAATTAAGCTATGTGGCACAACATTCATGGATTTCTGTTCCTGGAAAATAAGAATTCTACATTCCTGTTCTGGTTTGTAAAGTCACTAAATCAACTCTAGTGACTAAGGGGTTAATAAATCCTAGCAATTCTGGATAATGCACACATCTTGGCCCAGTAGTCAGGGGATTCTCTGATCAGTATTAGACCAGACTCAACTGACCCTTGACCTTTTTAAGTCAGGAGATTCTCATGTGTGGCCTGTAAATGTTTTAGTCTTTTTAACTCTTAGGATGCTTGAAAGGCCTCCAAAGCATTGATATTCCTCTTGAACACTCAAGGGGGTAAAGCAATACAAATGGTTGGCTGAGGATAATGGCAGTTGTAGTCCAACAGCAGCTGGAGAAGACAAAAGATGCCATGCCCGAGTCTCTCCAACTGCTGAGGAATATAATACCCATTATCCCTGGTCAGCCAACTGGGCAAGGTTGATGGGAACTGTAGTCCTCAGGTTGCCAACCCTGGTGTAAACTGCTGGAAGAGTATTTAGCAAGTGTATCAGAGCTGAACAATGATCCCATCAGATTGGAAAGAGGAAAGCACTCTGAGTGACTAGGGAGTTAGTCAGTCCCAAACAGAAGCATGAAAAGAGAAGACTATGATGCTCTCAAATGGGGCTCCCACTTAAATAATTATAGAAGAAATAATACATCTTATTGACCCATTGATTTACTACCCAACCTTCATAAAAATAATATGAGGTAAGATGGAACCATAAAAACTGGATGATGGGAGATGTAGATCAACAACAGCTTGAGAGTTGGCAGTCAGTGTTGTATTCTGCAGTGAGGAAGTCCAATTGCTGTTTCCGTGTGTTTATATTTGAGACAATTTTGTCCGGTATGTGCATCTGTTTACAAACAACTTATTTAAGGTCATCCACCTTTCGGAATCATCATTCCCACCATTTCACAGTACAATTATTACTAAAAATTATATATTTAGTATCCACAGTCCACTTTCATATAAATGTATGACTACTGACACGCTGTTTCCTTATGTTGCACAACTGGTGTTGTGTGATAGGAGAGTGAGATACCCAAGTATACGCTACGGCTTGTACGGTCTTGCCCCATGTTGATCGTACATTGATCATACTAGTATATAAAATGGCAAAGTATTATTTTTTTTTAATGCACTTACCGATATGTAACACTTTCTTATTTGTATTATAGTAACACTCTCTGTATGTTTGTTTATTACTGACTTCAGAGTTGGCTCCTTCCTACTGCATCCCTTTATGTACTGGTTTCATACATCCTAAGGCTGTGATTGGTGTGAGACTTCCCTGGAGGTGTGTCTCTAATCTCTTCCTAGTTTGTATGTTTGTCCTATGTTGATCCTGTGCCACTGGCTGGCTTGGAAAGGTGTCTGTTTGGGGAGGGTATTTAGGTTGGTTCAGCCTTTGAATGTTAATTTGATCCCTTGACAAAATGGACCTATAACCATGAAAATAATTTATGCGTTTTTCTTAAAACTGTAATTTTTTTTGTTTTGGTAAGTGTACCAAACAAAACTGTGTCTCCAATGGATAATTAATGCATGCTTTCAACCTAGAGAAGACTGGATGGGTTCAAGACCTTGCCATTTATACCTTTGACATAATCAGAGTGGATATTAGTTCAGGTATAAGCCTAGATCACTTCTGTATTATTTCTTATTGTTGAGTATATACTCCAGTGCCCAATCTGTGTACAATCTTTTGTACTTTAAAGTGTCTGCAGACTGCTGCTTTGTTCTTCACCATACACAGTACCTAACCCAGAATATCCTTGCTTTTTAAGAACGAAATGTTTACATAAAAATGTAAAAAGACAGGTTAAATAATTAAAATGAGTTTGCAACAGCTAGTTTTTGAACTGATTGCTAGACGTATGTTCCACACAGCTTTGAGAGAAGATAATATATTTTACAAATTCAGTGTTACTATTATATATAATAAAAGGTCTCAATTCAAGGACCGAAACTTTGCAGTCTATTTCACCATTAAATTGGGTATTGTACTTTAAAATCCGTGAGTGCACAGCTTATTTACAAACATTTATTATATGTAAGAATACAGGGATTATCTTCCTGAATAAAACAATGGCACTCCCACTGCTGATGGGAGTCTTATTCAAAAGTTGTTGAAGCTCAGACCTGAACTTTTTAGATGCAATATTGCATTGGCCTGTTATAGTGGCACTCTTTCTACACCACCCTATTGCCAGCTCTAGTCACAGATAACCATAAACCTCCATAGGATGGTGTAGCAGCAGCTCTACTCTAACATTTCAGGCCAAAAGGTGGGAGTACCCTTCTTTTATTCAGGAGGATACATCCTGTAATATATAGTTTTTAAATATTAAGTGTTACTATCCCTTAAAGCGGAACTACCACCTGAACACAACTTTAGCTTAAATAACTCCCCATCTGGCGACTAGCTGCTTAATAGCGCTAGTCGCCAGAATTATTACCTTGACAAATAGATTTAGCCTTTCTTCCCAGGCTTACAGCATCAAGGAATGCAGACATCTTGCCATAATGACGTCCGTGCGCCTGCGCTGTCAGTCCCTTTTGGAGCCGGACTGCTCCTAGCAACGCCTCCTAGACCCGACTGGGGCTGACAGCGCAGGTGTGCAGACGTCATTATGGCAAGATGTCCGCGTTCTGTGATACTGTAAGCCCGGGAACAAAGGCTAAATCTATTTGTCAAGATAATAGTAGCGCTAGTCGCCCGAATTAAGCAGCTAGTCACCGGATGGGGAGTTGTTTAAGCTAAAGTCATGTTTAGGTGGTAGTTCTGCTTTAAAAAAACAAAACAAAAAAACTCTGGCATTCAATTGGTTGTTTACTTGACAAACCATTGGATGTTAACTAGACATCTCAAACTGATTTCTTACCACTTCAATGGAGAAGTCTGAAGCATGCAAGGGTTTAAATTAAGCCTTTGGGTGCTCAAATGGTTAATAGTTTATCTGATAAATTGGCAGCACAAAATTCACTGAACTATGACAAATGATCTGCCCGTTGCTATTTTTTTTTTTTTATCATAGTCATCTAGTTCTAAAATATTACTCTACTCCTTTACTTAACCCTTTCAGTGCCAAGCAATGCATTGCGTACCCCTCTGGCACTGAAAGGGTTTCAAAAGCAGGAAAATATTCCACAGCACTGTCCTATATTTAACATAACCTTGCTAACGATAAACAGCACAGAACTGCTCACTGTCACGGAAAAACCTTACTTGATACAAAACAAAATATTTCACAAGAAAACTGCTATTTTGACAGCTTGGCTGCTAGAAGACATTTTTCAGTGAGCTATGACACTTAGTAATAAAGACTGCAGTATGAAGAGAATATTCAGATGCCAGTTTCTGATTTAAGGGAAACTTTTAGCACTAAATTAAGTTTGCTCCAATAAAGGAAGAGACATAGATTATATTGCTGTTGATAAGTGGTTATCATGGGTATCTATTTACATATTCCAGTTTAAGTCTACTGCAAAATCTCTATGTAAAACCCTTGATAAAGTTATTGACTGGAATGGAATCCAGGCCAAAGATACAAAGGTTGATGTACTAAGAACTAGAATAAACCAATTACACCACAGGGAACACACAGAAATTCCCATTGACTTCAATGGGGCTTCTAACCCCTAAATAATAGAAAAGTCTCCTATGCATTTTGAAATAACAATTTAATAGCTTTTTCTATGAGGTAACCCTTGGTTGGGTATATATTTTAAAAATCTGGGTGGCTCCCTTTCTTGAGGTCTTGATGGGGGGACTTCATAATGCACTATGGCCATCTCATGACCTACAACACCACTGCAATGAAGATGTTGAGGCAATGGGGCCAGATGGTGGAGGAGATGAGGAATGGCCCTAGGAAGACTTTTAGATTGGAGGGTCTTATCTCCTGAGTTGCAGGCTCCACTGGTCCACAGAGATTGTTCAGGATTGGTCATTAAAGTTTCTTTGAGTATGCCACCTACTATAGGGATATTATCTGGCTGTTGCTCAAAGGAAACTCAAGTATAGGAACTCCTAGGACAGTAAATTTCTCAAGGGAAATGTTTCAGTAAAGAGAAATATAAGACCATTTTCTCTTGAGCGGTCTCTCTATGGGCCATTTCCTCTTGAAAGGTTTCTGAAGGCTCAGTTACTGCAAGTGGGTCTATGGCGCAGAGACTGACATTTTGGATTTTGTGCATGATTTTTCTAGTGACAGCTGTAGTAAGATGAGTCACATGGATGGCACAATATTAGCGAATAGGCAAAAAACCATCCCTTGTAAGGTTGTGATGCACAAAATGTGGTTAGTAGGGATGGCAGCATCCAGTCTTTGAAAAGCATTCAACACAGAACCCAACTGGCATTCTATTATTTTTTCACATTGTGAGATTTTCCTTAGAATGACTTTCTGTGTCTCTTTCATTCTATTAGATTATTTAATTATGTCATTGATCTTTATGGGAAGGCTTCATATAGTTCTAAGATGGTTCTTAGGTTTTCATAGCACACTGTAAACAGTCACTTTTGGAATTCTGTATTGCCAATACATGTTAAAAGCTTAAAAATATATTTTTTATACTTTATGTAAAATGAGAGATGGAAATGTTATGATGCAATAAGGTTTTTAATGCAAGATAAGACAGACTAGGGGTACAAAAAAAACAAACCCAGTTTCATCTCTTGGGGTCTTCCCATTCATTCAATGGAACAATTTGGAGTCACCAGTCATGTTTTATGGAGGTCTATGGAATGAGCTTTAAGGAGAGTACACCCTTGCTTGGCTCCAAGAGAACACATTTTAAACAAATTCCATCTGTGCCAACATAAATATAAGCATCAATAAATACCTTAGGGGAATAAGTACAAGAAGAACAAATTAATACCACTGTGGCTTAATATACAGGTTTGCAGGGCAATGAGAAAAAAAGAAGCAGGCTTTTAAAGCAGAACTTTCACTTGGTAGAAAGTCGCCCTGTAATAATTAACCATATGGCGACCATCTGCATAATACGTCTATTACCTCTCAGAAGTGGCAGATTGTAAAGAAATCCTTTATCTTCAGAGACCGAAAGCCAGGCACCAGCACAGACATCTGTGCCACAAGGTAACCGGAAGGGACTGATGGCGCAGGCATGCAGACTGCACTAACCTGGCTGTCAGTTTCAGAAGATTAAGTATTTCTTTAGAATCTGTCACTTCTGAAAGGTAATAGAAGCATTATGCAGCTAGTCGCCATATGCTTAATTATAGCAGGGCGACTTTCTACAAAGTGAAAGTTCTGACTTAAAAGCATTAAAGTGGAAGTGTCATATAAATCACTTTATAAATAATTTTTTTTTTTTTTTTAATATATATATAACGAATACAATATAAAACTGCAAACAAGCAATTAGTTGAGCTAAAATAGAAAAGTAATTTCAAAATAGGCAAAAGGACTAAGGAACGTTTTTCTTCCCATGTCAGTATTTTCTAGTGCCTTACAGTGTACCGGTTCCTGACAATATTTGCATGTTGAAGTCCTCCTGTTCCCAACCTTGCCTGTCTAGTCCCTGTTACTGATTCTGATACCATTGCCTGCCTGTGTCCTGACCCTGCTGTTACTGACCTCTCTTGTGCCTGTGGTTTCTGAACCTAGTTGCCAGCTTGCTGCCACAACAACTGATCAGCGGAGGGCTGATTCTTGTAAGCCCAAGAAGCCCCAATAGGTCTACTGGAATAAGCCGTGACCCAAAATGAAACCGGTTTCTTCATTAGCTCGTAAGCCTTACGAATAATGGACTTGATCCAAGATGCAATAGTTACTTGGATGCAGGTCTTCCTGCCCTAGGGCCCTCAGGAATGATGAGCAGCATGTCAGATTGACTAATGGACTCTACGTGATGCACATAAAATTTGAGACAACGCACCACATCTGACAAGTGGAGATCCTTCTCCTTGTTAGAGGAAGGGTCAGGGCAGAAAGAAGGAGCCACAATCTCCAGATTAGTGGAGGAACTCCGAAACCACCATCGAGAGAAACTCCTGTGAAGTGCAAAGCACCATGTCTTAGTGAAAAAGGGTGGTTTACAAGACAAAGCATGCAACTCCACGATACGGCAGACACGATCGCCAGGAGAAAGGCCAATGTAGCCAAAGACTCAAAGAGAGGGTGCTGAAGGACACCCAAAACAAAGTTAAGACCAGAGCAATGCCCTGGAAAAAACCTTAGACATCAGGAAGAATAGCAATGCGCCTCTGAATAAAAAACAGAGAGAGCTGATGCAGGAACCGTAAGGGAACTCAACTGAGGTGCTTATCCACACCTGCCTGTAGGAAGGCCAGGACCGTAGGAAAATCAAAATCCGGAGATAGGTCCTTATCAGCACATCAACAGAGAAAGGAAGACCAGAATTCCATGAAGGTCATAGTACGTCATGGGTCGTTAACTCAGATCTGCCCATGACGTACTATGACCGTCAAGGGTCGTTAAGGTACTGTGGAATTTTTCCATTGGTATATATACACTACTCAGACCATTGGATATCATGTATCTTTACTTTTTACATTAATACTCTAGAGAACAGAGATTTTAGTTTCCTGATATATTCATTCTTTTGCGCAAGTGTTTGTTTGTGTTTTCTACTGCAGAGTTCTACCTGAAAAATCATAAGGTTTCCCATGACATGCAACCCACAGCACACCTCTATAATGTTATAATAATTATATTCCTCATATCTGTGTGAATATCTGGACACCAACCATGCTGGGTCTAACTGGTTGCAAAGTGGCTATTCTTGTAATTGCAGGAACACCTCCCCCTGGCATGTTTGGTACCCACGAAAGAGGGTAAAACCTGGGCATTCTGAATATATATTTGTATTGAACCTTTTTTTACATTTATAATATATTATATATATATATATATATATATATATACACACACACACACATACATATACACACACACACTACGGCTGCAACAACTAAATCGATAAAAATCGATAATGAGAATCGTTGCCAATGATTCTCATTATCGATTCGTTGTGCAGCGATTAGTTGTGCCGCCCAGCAGCCCCACAGCTGCCGGATGCTGCAGTCTTCTTACTGCCCGCATTGATGACATCTGGGGCGCAACCACGCCAAACGCGCGTGGAGCTTGCAGGTATTTTCTTCCTCTGTTCTGAGGCCAGTTTAAAACTGGTGCCCAGACTGAGGAAGAAAACCCCTTCACGCGGCGTCTCCGTGTTTGACGTGGTTCCGCCCCGGATGTCATCAGTGCAGGAAACAGTGAAAAAGAGAAGTACATGGGGGGGGGGGGGGAAAGAGAGAGAGAGAGAGAGAGAGAGAGAGAGAGAGAGAGAGAGAGAGAGAGAGAGAGAGAGAGAGAGAGAGAGAGAGAGAGAGAGAGAGAGAGAGAGAGAGAGAGAGAGAGAGAGAGAGAGAGAGAGAGAGAGAGAGAGAGAGAGACACGAGAGGGAGACACAAGAGGGAGACACAAGAGGGAGACACAAGAGGGGGAGAGAGAGAGAGAGAGACACGAGAGGGAGACACAAGAGGGAGACACAAGAGGGGAGAGAGAGAGAGAGAGAGAGAGAGAGAGAGAGAGAGAGAAAGAGACACAAGAGGGAGAGAGAGAGAGAGAGAAAGAGACAAGAGAGAGAGAGAGAAGTACAAGGGGGAGAAATAGAGGCACAAGGGGGAAGAAATAGAAGTACAAGGGGGGAGAAAGAGGTGCATAGACCCCATAGTAAAATAATAACAATGACACATGTTAATGTGTAAAGTTTTTTAATTCTGCTGTTTGTTTTTAACACTGTTTGTTCATTAAATCAGTTTAAATAATGAAAAATTAGCATATTTTTTTTTTTAATCCGATTAATCGAAAAAATAAACGGCCAACTAATCGATTATCATAATAATCGTTAGTTGCAGCCCTAATATACACACACACACACTCTCCCTATTTCAGGTTATTTGGGTGTCCCCTGGATGACGTCCATCAGAGCAGATCTTCCAATACATTTTATAGTAGCCCTACATCCTGCTCTGGAGATGTTATCTACCTAGCTAACTTTATGGCCTAGCACTGGTGCACTCTGAATAACATACAGGTCAGCAAACAAATTATACAACCCAGAGGGCCAACTCATGCCTTGGCATGATAGTGGCTGCGGCCGAAGCCGGGAAGAGGCGCAGGCCGCAAAGCCTGATAGCAGGATAACCACCTAGGACACAGACAGCTACTTACCAGATCAGGAATCAAAGTATTAAACCTACCAGAAGTATAGCTGCCTCTGTCAAACACTGGATCAGCAGCACAGTACAAAATTAGCAGGCAGAAGAATAGTCGAACAACAGGCTGAGATCAAAACTAACACAGGAGTCGTAGCAGAATCAGGAGACAAGAGACGTAATTAAGGAAAGCCGAGTCAAACATTGGAAACACTAGGAACAAACCTGAAAGACTCAATACTCGGAACGCTTTGATTGCGCACTGACACAAGGGTGTCAGTGCTTGATATAGACCCAAACAAGGGTGTCGCTAGAACAAGGCGGGAAAACAAGAGGCAGGTAAGAGAACCAGAATACCTGGTAAAGACAGGAAAACCCGGAGAATTATGACACTGCCCAGGTGGAATGAGCTGTAACCTTAAAGGAGACAAAATCGGTTTCCTGACGGCATAGGCCTAATGAATAGTCACCTTTTGCAGAGGAAACCACTGTCACTTAGGAGGCAACAAGGCCCGAACACGCATCTTCAGGAACAAAAAGAAGCAAGCCTGAATTGCAGAAATGCCTCACGCGAGGAACGTAGCATGACAAGCACCTAACCACTGAAATTATTATGGACAGATGGATTTTTGCCACTTACATTAAAGGAGTCTTTGTGACATTGTGGTATGCATGTATCTAGAGATGATAAATCCACATGCAGCTAACTTATAACAGGGTGAAGTCTGCAGTTTTGCACCTGGATTTCAAATTATTTCTTGGGGGGGGGGGGTGGCTGTGAGGGGTGAAGGTTATAATATGTTTAATAGAACATTAATAGAAGTTAATTAATTGATCTCAAATATCATCCCTGAAACTATGAGAAGTCTTTGGAAACTCAGCATGTGACTTGAGTACTTCCCTGTTCCACCTAGGCTGGTAGCAGGACAGTTCATTCCACTTCAACCATAAAGGATTGTGTGAAATGGTCGTCAACCTATTTTCCGAGTCTACCATATCACCTAGTCCAGATCCAAACTGGCTGTTACAACTGGTGCAGAGAACGCTTTATTCAAAGAATTGACATTTTGGACTCAAGGGTTTAAATGTTTGTAACAGTAGTGGAAGGGAATATGTCAACATGAACAGCATGGAATAGCCAGAGGTTCAGAATACACCAGTCTCTTTCTTCATGCACTACTTTATTTATTTCAACCCACGATATGCGTTTAGTTACAATTTTGATTAAAGCAGAACTTTCATCTCCAATACACTTTGTCTCATATGATTAAGCTATTAAAATGGTATGTGGATTGGCTTTTTTTTTTTTTTTCTCTAGGTACATACTTTAGTAGATATTCACTCTAAAATGTAGACTTCATGCGGGCACTTCCGCATTCTGCGGAACAGGGGTAACGTTGGCACAGTGGTGCAGGACTTCTCAGACCTCAAATTCTCCTCCCACCTCCCGCGTTCCCACTTCCCTTCTTCTTGATGTGCATCACGTTTATTGTGACGGCCAGCTCCGTTTGTCATTACGCCAAGCTTGCAAGCTGTGCAGTATTAGGCCATTGAGATACTGCACATAAAAAATGCAAGCTTAAAGGGGAACTACCACCCGGCAATAACTTAAGCTTCACTGATTGCGCGCGGTGCAAAAGGGACTGACAGCGCAGGCGCACGGACATCACTGTGAAGAGACGTCCGTGCTTCCTGCTCCTGTCACCATCGGTAAAATGCCGATATCTGCTGAACCGGGTAATATTTCTGGCGACTAGCGCTACTAAGCAGCTAGCCGCCAGATGAGCAATCAGTGAAGCTTAAGTTATTGCGGGGTGGTAGTTCCCCTTTAAGGTGCAATCACTTTGGAAATAAACACCTCTCGGCAGTGGGAGTTCCCTTGTTTTACTCAGTAGGAAAAACCCTACTTATATTTTACATAAGTGATACTATCCCTTTAATAAAGGACCAGAGGGATGTACAACTCATTTTGCAACATTCTGCATTCCTCTCTGGTCCTTAAAGCATCAACAACCCTAATCTCAGTAGAGATGGGTAATTCAGCACTTCCAATTATCTTATATTGGACTTAACCCTTTGAGAGCCAGAGGGGTACGCAACACAATGCATTGCGACACCTCTGGCACTCAAAGGGTTAAAATTATGAGGATGGACTGAGTCAACATTGCTCAAACTATAAAAATTTGATTTTATTTATTTTTGTTTGATAAACAAAACTACAGTTTGCAACATTGAAAAAGGCATTAGCACTGGTTTAACTATAAATCAAGAAGATACACTAACACATTGTAATAATATACAACCAGTTACCATAACCTGAACTTCTATGAAAATCAATTGTGTGGACTGGATCCCCAAAGTGAAATCTTATTAGTAATAGATACAATATGGAGGCAGGAATTATTATTTTCCCAAAGCTTCAGGACTCCAGACTCAATAAAGTGTACTTTGGTGGCATTCAGGAGGAGGAGTTTGGGCTCCTGGAGTCTGCACCACAGAATCATGTCTACCCCCATGGACATGATATCCAGCACTAATAACCCCTTAGTCACCAGTGGGGTATGGAGCACATTTCTTTGCACTGCATATGGCAACACCTGCTGCTCTGGAACATCTGAATCTAATGCACAAAAAAAAAAAAAAAAAAAAAAAAAATAAATTCAAGGTTCTTAACTGCTGGCCGTAAGGGGTTAATTTTTTTTATTTTTATTTTGGGGAGCCTATCCATACGGTTTATTCATAGTGGCCATAAAGATTTCTTGGTCAGATTAAGGCATATGTGAGGGTTAGTGTTGCTTTAATCTTTTCTGTACCAGAGGCATTTACATAATTTTGCTTTTCAATGTGCTGGTTACCCCTCTGGCACTCAAACAGTTAAAAAGTCTATCCCCGTATTTTGTGACCAGGGTAAAAATTTGATACGCTCTCCAAAAACTGTCAAAAAAAAAAAAAAAAAAAAAGTTTGACAGTATTGCCTCCCCCATAAGTATGAACTTATAACAGCATTATAGAAGGGATATTCTTTACCCCTTGGATCCTAAAGAATTCTCCAGTGGAGTGCAAAGAAATGCACTTAAGACTTAATTCCCCAAAGACCTGTTACCTTGGAAGAAAGAGCATAACATGTCTAAATGAGGTTAAAATCTGCCAGGGAGAGCGAGAGCCATTTCCAACCCACATGACTCAATGTATAACACAGCTATCTATTCATTCCGTACAACAATAAAAAGAACAATGTTACCCAGACACTCCAATGCGGCCTACTTCTCCAAGCCTTTCTAACTATGCGAGGGTGATTGGAATGCTGGTCTCCTCCAACTGTCTCCTCTTCCAACTGGGAAACATTTCAAAACCCCTATCAGAAAAACAAACCAACAATAAGCCAGATGGTCTGAGCAAAGCTCAGCTAAAGGGAGAACTTCAAATAGATTTTAGCACAAAAGACCATTTGAACACATTAAAACCCTTTGCTGTTGAAGAGGCCAGAAACTCGTTCGTCTGGCTTAGCAGTATTTGCTCTGCACGCTGATTTTAACATACTGGTGTTAAAGGTGTCAACTCTCTCATTAGTGCTATCATGAGAACGATAATAGAACCACATTGTAAAACCTGTGTTACAAAAGAGCTTTGCAATCACAATTGATGAGGGATTTCCTTACAATCTCTCAGAATCTATATATTAGGGTTTTCCCATTCATTTCTCTTGGCAGACAGCTCCAATAAACTAAAAACAACACACACAAGAGCCCTGTGCACCAGAAAAGTGGACCAATCCAACTTTCCCATAAGGGACAAATAATTCTGGCAGGCACACTTTGTATGCCATGCTATTTCATCTCTGCAGACGAGCCGTCCGGTCCCGGGACCAGAATCTAAGTCTGTCAGCTAGAGCACTGACATGGATAAAAGGGGCGGGAGGGGTAAGCTTTAGAACAATATTACGTGAAAACTATAAAAATTATGGCAAGAAGACTAAGATCATTTCCTTTATTTACTTAATATGAACAACATTAACGCTTGATTAAATAAAGTATTACTATCCCTTTATGCCTTCAACGAGTGATTTGCCAGGACTTTCACAATTCCATCTTTTAAAGAAGGGGTGACAGTCCTGGCATGTCATAGGTAAATGATCACAGCATGCAATAGGGTGCACGGATCATTGTGGGGAGGCTGTGACTGCTCCAGGACAGGCAAAGTCAGTTTCAGCCTTTTATCAGTGGCTCCGCTCATGTGATCGCTGCTACAGAGGCATACTAAAAAGGCCCAAATTGCTTGTCTTCTGGTGTATAAAAGTCCCTGTCACTAAGGGGTTAAAGGAATAATGTTTTAATTATATAAAAAGTAATATTGTAGACCATAAAATAAGAAATCCATCGATGTAATTCCTATCTCTCAAACCTTTATGGTCTGAGAGAGAGAGCATTCTAAAGTCCTCTTCTCCTGACATCAACTATGAAACTGACAGCAGAAGTTCCTGGTCCGGGCACCGACAGGCAGCTTTTCAGCAGAGCCACAATAGCGAGATTTAAAAAGAAATACTTCATTGGAATGGTCTACAAAGTGTGCCTGGTTTGCAAGAACACTTTTTAGACTGTTTCAAAGAAGTGTTTCTTTTTAAAATCGCAGTACTGCGGTTCTGCTGAAGAGCCTCCTTGTGTCTGCCAACACGGATCTCCTTCTGTCAGCTTTACAGCCGACATCGGGGAGGGAGGAATTTTACATCTCTCAAACCATAAAGGATGGATTTCTTATTTTATGGTCTACAATATTACTTTTTATATAATTAAGACATTACTATCCCTTTAAAGACCAGAGAATGTGATCAACACATTGTATAATAATGTTCTGCACTCCTTTCTGGTTCTAAAACAGTAAATATTACCACGCGGGGGCCACAGTTTCATGTTCTATGATGCTGCATGTCTGCCTCCATGCACACGACATCCAGCACGGATTGAAAATATTTTCACTTTAGTTCACTTAAAGGGCAAAAGTCAAAAAGAAGCCCATAGGATTTTTTGGCCATAATTTAACCCCCTTAATGACCGGCCTCGCAGTCACGCGGTGGTCACTAAAGGACCACGGAGCATTTTTTTTTTTTTTTTTGCAACTCAGGGCTCCCCGAACGGCGTGCAGCAGCGTGGGGAGCCCTGAAATCCATGACGGTCCTGGTACGTCATGGGTCGTTCAGTCACTTTTACCCATGACATACCAGGAGCGTCAAGGGTCGTTAAGGGGTTAAGTGGGAGTTAGTATTATGAAAAGTTAGTTCTCCTTTAAGATTTTGACTGGCAGGCGTTTGAAAATCTATAGGTTTTCAAATTTAATATCTCTGGATGTCTATACCCTATTGTACAGCGCTGCGGAATACATTGGCACTATATATTATGTATAGAATAAAAATAAACATTTCTTCTAAAAGTATTATGTAGTTCCCCATGCCTATTGAATTACCCACTGATCAGGCAGCACATATTGAAAACATGCATTGTTGGTGTGTCCCGAGAATCACTGCTCTAAAAAATTTTGTGCAGATAAATCTTTAAAAAGGGACAACCCACACAATACCTGCTAATATTAAAGGACAAATTGTGCTTTAAGGTTGTTGAGTTGACCAGATCTCACATGTAACCAGGGACACAAAAGGAAATATGTACATTTCAGGGCTGCACTGAACTCTACTGAAACCAAAGAAGCCCTGTAGTATGTATTTTTCATTAGTATCCCAGGTCAAAGGCGAGACCTGTTCAGCCTATACAATGGCTGTCTGACAGGCAGAAGTTACTTCTATCAGTATTTATTAGCCGATCGATCCAGCAGCTTACAGCAGATGGAGAAGCTTAAAAGCGAATCACCCCAAATAAAGTCCCCTCACAATAATTAGTCATATAGCGATAAGCTTAGAAATAGTAGTATTATCCAGCATAAGTACAGGGTTATTAAGAAATCCTACTTCTGAGACTGCCAGCCAGGCTTCTTGCTTTTGAGGCATCTGCGTGCCTGTGCCGTCAGTTCCTTCATACCTTAAGGCACAATGCAACACCGCTAGAGGAGACCAGGAGCGCAAATGTCTCTTAGCCAAGATGTCTGCGATGTTGCCTGCCCGTCAGTCTCAGATGAAGTAGGATTTCTTAATAATGCTGTACTTATGCAGGTTAATACTACTATTACCTAGTTGAAGAGCCTGTGTTCAACACGGGCCACAGTGCCACCCAGCAACGGCCGCGGTGCAGTCACGCACAGTAGGGACTGCCCGTGCCATGGCTGATAAGAGGGGCAAGCCTAATTCAGACCATAGTCGAGGACTACGGTCTGAATTTGGAGCCCCACTCCGTTATCAGCCGCAGCGCGGGCAGTCTGTAGTGCGCAAGACTGCAGCATACGCAGCCGTCTCTACTGTGCATTACTGCTTCTGACAAACAATTTAGCAAGTTATTATATAGGATTATTGGGGGAGGACTTTATTTGGGGTGAAAGGTCCACTTTAATTGAACTTCTACAATAGTGAGAGTAGAGTCCCTATACCTTCTTAGGTCTCTGTCGGGAGGGTGGACCCGCACCCATGTGACAATTTGTGACACATACAGGAGTGACAATGAGATAAATCAACCATTGTAATATCTTTTGGAAGTAGTGTGTGGCTTGAGATAGCTTGCCCCTACCTCAGAGTCCAGCCTGACAACATTAGAATGGCTGATTTCATCTGCAACATTGTTTGGTACGAGCTAGATAAGTGATGTCATGGGGGTGAGGGCAGGCAGCTCTCTGGTGCCTTCCCTGTCTCCCAAGCCCACCTGAAGTGCAACATGCTGCCACTAATGGCTCCAAATTCAGCCAAAACCACCAAACGATAAAAGTAGTTTTTCAGCATAGGGAAAAGCATTGTATTAAAGTAAGTGATATGTGCTTTAATACTATAACAATAAAATGTATTGATTCATACATTTATGACTTGCGGTACAATACCCGCACTTACATAGTAGCTGTAAAAGGGATAGTAATACTTTGTTTTATCTTTATTTTATTTTGTAGGCATTAAAAAAAACAAGAAGAACGATATAAGTCTTATCTCTCAAACCTTTATGGTATGAGAGATATTCACAAGCAAAGTTTCCCCTCCCGCCCCTTTTTCCTAGTGTAAGCCAACTCTTCTTAGATGTGGAATCTGGTTGTAAGACCAGACAGATAACAGCAGGGGACAATCTTCTTCCTATGAGAACAATGAAAGCCCTGCCCCCCTTGACAAGTTTTTCAGGTTGAGCAGTGTTACACCAGTAAAAGGGGCAGGAGGGGGACACTTTGTCATTGAATTACTCTTGAGCTAGAACTCTGACAGAATTGAAATAACACTCTCCAAAGTCCAAATACTATGATGATTAATAAGAGCTGCTTTTATTATGAAATATTACTATCCCTTTAATACTATATAACTGTTCAGGGGAGGGGTCTGGCGAGGTATGAGGGTCAATAACATTTTTCAGAAACATACTGAATCTAGAGGTTAACCCTTTGAGTGCCAGAGGGGTGCAGGATATCCAGTTTCTGGTAATTATTTTGCTAAGGTTTTTGGTGAAAATTCTGTTGCAAACTGTGGAAGTTAGTGACATTTCTTTAGTGCCAGAATTTTCAGTAGCTCTTCCATCACTTTTCCTGAAACACACTTAAGATGTGTTAAGACTTCCAAAACTGGCACAAACTTCTTTTTAAATGCCAACCTTCATTTTTATGCCACTTTTATTCCACGCTTTAATAACACCATATCTGATCCAATGTTTCACAGGTTAAAAATTACTTGAGCAACAGGGATATCCGCTCCATCAAACAAAACAAGATACATGCTTCAGGATCAAGAGGGACAGTCAACTCCAAGACACCTGACAAATGTAACCATTTGAGTGCCAGAGGGGTACGGAACACCTTGCAAAGCGTTCCGTACCCCTCTGGCACTCATAGGGTTAATGACTTCCCCAGTACTGTTTCATGTATTGACACTTCCACTACATATACCAAAAGGTCATCTAAACAGCTAAACCACTCTAAATGTTAAATAAATTCAGTTAACCAATTGATTGTAATCTTCTGTCTGATCCTAGCTTTCGGTTAATCTCTTCTGCAATAAAGATTACAATTGGAAACATAGTAAACCATTTTTTTCTAGACATACAATTCAGGGTTCTGCATTACAGAATAGACTACATGCTAGCTGAAGAAGCCACACACAGTACTTGCAAACCAACAGCCAACTGTTAATGCTCCTGTGAGCACACACACACCATCCTGCAGGGTATGCCAAGTTCAGTCTTCATAAGCAGCCAACAGGGTAGGCGTTTCTCTGGTTAAGCCAGCAATGTATTGGATACATTTTAACACACAAGTGGATTAAAGGAAATATTAAGGTGAACATTTATGTACCTTATTGGCAACTGTGTGGCAGCAATTAACCTGTCCCAACCAGTCTTTAGTATTTGCTCACATCTGCCACATTAGGCCAGAGCTTTGAATGTTGTCATTCCAAAGTGCTTTAGAGGTAACTCCTGGCTAATGGGCAGTTCACACTGGAGATTTCATCATGCGCAAATGTAGCGTAACACAGCACGCTGACGCTCAACTGCTTTTGTGAACGGAGAGCTGTTAATCCTTTGTGTGCCAGAGGGGCGCCCAACATAATGCTTTGCAATGCACTGGACTCCCCACTGGCACTCAAAGGATTAAACGGAGTACAACTAATCTGTACGACATCCTATGGAACAGTGCAGTAAAGAATGTCCACAGTAGGAGACCAGGATGTTGCAATGTGGTTTGTAACATCCAATGAACAGCCAGCCACATGGGCATCACCCAATGATGTGCAACTGACACTGAAGTAGGCAGCCATCAATCACGTCTCCACCACAATGGGATTGCAGGGGAAATGCAGGTATTTGGAGACAAAACTGGTGGTTTGAATGCAGCTATACTGCAGCTACACTCCGGTTACAACTGTGAACACAGCAGCATTAGTTTGCCTTTCTTCAAATGACAGTTCGCATGGGTGTGTGTGTGGGGGGGGGGGGGGGGAATGACCTTATGAAGAGCCTGAAAACACAGAATGCTATAACTTTCCAAAGATTGGCAATGATCACCTGGAATTAAACTGCAGCATGGTGTTGCAAGGTGGCCCATGAAGCCATAGTGTAAACCAGTGATTTCCAGTCATTGTGAATCTGTGACATTTATTGTGGCATTGCGGCACTTCTATCTGTGACGTTTACATTACTTTGAATGTTTGCAGTAAAAAAATATACAGTTTAATGAATGTATTTGTGAAGCCATTGACATGATGAGACTGGCAGTAGGACAAAATGTGTCTTGATGCCAGTTAGAAACCACTGGCATGATGTGCATAGCACTGTGCCTGGTAACCCCCACCCCCCCATTTGGAACTACTGAAAACATAGTAGTGGCACACAGTTCCTCTGGTAGTTGCTGGGGCTTTTATCATCATTACATATGTAGATCAGACCTGGAATAGTTACTGTGACTGTACCACAGTGTGTGCCAAAAAGCAATTTTTGGGATCAACGTGCACATCTCCCAGAACCGGAGTGCAGATCCCACAGTATGGAAAGAGCATTTTATTGAGGTCTACTGAATAGAGTGTGCAAGGCCAACTGCAAGCAGCCCAAACTGAGCAGTACCAGATGAATGCTTTAACCAACCAAGAAACATTTTTGCACAGCACAAAGGGCTCAGCATACAGACCCAACGAATGTTGGAGATAGTCAGCACTGAGGCAACAATCTAAAAAAACCTATTACATATTATTGCACAACTTGTATGAATCGGTCAAGACGATATTAAGGATGTTCTCTTGAAAGCTCTGAATGTATGTGTGCTGCAGGACATTCTGCAATGGCTGGAGTGTGGGAGAACATTTGTTAACTCTGAGTGCCAGAGGGGTTTGCAATACATGGCACAATAATTGAAGGGTAATCCCTGGGAAACTGATTTACTGGCTTTATAGACCAATTAACCCATTGTATCAATATTTATTTCACTATGACACTTGGTAAGGTTATGGCAGAAGAGTTAGCATACTGCTAACCTGCTCAATAGGGTTAAATAGTTGAACGCCACAGATCATTTCTATATTAAAGAGAGTCATTAAAGGCAAACTCATTTTCTAATACTGAGTTTGAACATTAAACAAAAACAAGCCACACTGGATCCCAATTTAGTTATTTTTAACCCTTAGAGTGCCATAAGGGTAGTCAACACATGCACTGTGTCAGATACCCCTCTGGCACTCAAAGGGTTAAGGGATCAAAATATTGACTAAGGACCCAGTGTTCAAAGGAACTGGGCAATTCTGAGACAAAAGCTGAATCATACAGCTTTTAACCCCTTGAATCCAACACAAGTCTAAAAAACTTATTGAGAAGCAATGTGTTGGAGACCTCCCATGTGTCAAAAGCCCCATTCAAATTGAATGGAAATGTTGTATTTCGGGGTCTTCTGTTCAAAATAAGAGGAGAGATTGTGTTACAAACCAGCTACACTATAGGAGACAAACACCCATTGGTTTAACCCTTTGAGCATCCAAGGAGTGTGTAACGCACTGCACACCCCTAGCACTAAAAAGAGGTACTTTTGAACAGCTTGAATGATACAGAGATCTCGATGACATCTAACATTAGAAACACAGAGGGCTTTGGAGTTTTTTTTCTTTAAAAACAAACAAAAAAAACAGATGAGGAATAGATTAAAAAAAAATACAAGTTAACAGGCATGAACATGACCAAGGAAATGTTTTGCCCCCAAGGAGCATGCAATCTAATATATTATTTTTTTTTTCCTTTTTACACCCATTTCTTATGACCTCATCATTTCCCAGACAATTCCTTAACAGCACTGAGCTCTTTTCTTCTCCTAAATACCAAGCTGTAAAGTGAAATAAACCCCTGGATAATGTGTTGTTACTAGCACAGTTCTTTTGCATTCAGAAGTGTTTGCAAATTCCATTGTTTATGACCTGACCTGTAATGGTTTTATCGAGAGCTCAAAGACACCCTATTCTGACCTGGAAATGCAGTTTACTCCAAGGCAATACAGCTATCCGCATTAAAGCCAATTAACCCTTTGAGTGGCAGGTGGGCATGACACCCCCACCTACCTGAATAATAGCTTTTTGAAGCAAGGGCTGCTGTAACCTGAGTTTGCAGATCACCTGCTCGCCTCTTAGAATGTAAAGCTGTCAATTACGATTAAACACAGAATGAACGATTGGCATTTAATATGTAAGAAGCTTTGAGAAGATGCGGTCTATTAACTCTTTCAATGACACAGCGGTGTGCAACGCATTGCAAAAGCAATGCGTTGCACACCCCTGTGGAACTCAAAGGGGTTAAAATTTAACTAGTCGCCTACAAAATTTCATTGCAATTGACAAGTGCAATTTACAGTCCGTTTGGATATATATGTAGTTAAACCCCCAACAACATCGTCAGGGAGCTGAGGAAGATGGAAGTTGCAGTCCAACAACAACTAAAGAGCCACATGTTTATAATGCAGCGCAACTAAGCGTTCCCTTACCTGTGTACACGGCTTGAATACAAACACAGTTCCTTATCCAGCAAGCATTGTATCCAGAACGTCTCAACCACAATAAAGCTGTACTCCTTCTTAGCAGGGATTCACCTACTCCTCCAGCGGCTTCTCCCTGGCCGAGCCCACAGCACGCTGCATACAAACACAGCACTAAACTGGCAGCAGCTCACAGTGCCGCTTTACCATTTGCCAGCCACACCCCTCCTCAACTGCTCGCTCCGTGCCTCATTTACATGGCGTGACCTCTTACTGGCCCTCACAGCCTGCAACTTTCCAGCTTCTGAACTGTCACACACGCTGGAAACTGCAGCTACATACTGTACTAGCTACATATATAAATATAATTACCTAATTGATCTACTTTCATATATTGTATATAATAATAGTAGTAATAATAATGTATGTACAAAACAGCATTCCAAACGAACGTTGATAAAACCTCTAATTTAACAACTAAATTGGACTTCTCGGTAAGTTTGTTTTAAAGAAAATAATATTGTACCTATTGTACTAGGTATTTTACTGTGAAATAAAACTAGGATTTCCAGATCAACCCTTTGAGTACCTGAGGGGAACTCTGGCACTCAAAGGGTTAAAAGAGACCCCCTCTGGCATTCAAAGGGTTAAAAGAGGATACGTGAGAAAGGGGACTTTAGAATTAACCTCTGGAGCCCTGCAGCAGGGATGTGTGCTCTTTTAAAGGGATGATCTGGCAACCCTAGTAAAATGTTTTTGAGAAATTAACCTGTGGCACCTTTAGTTACACAGTGTGTCAGTTCTTGCTAATTAACCTGTGTTAATTCCCAGCACAGTATGCTATTTTGGTGTGTTTGTGGCCAAACATACTGGTTGTGCTATTAGAAATAATCTTTGTGTGTGGGCTCTGCCTACACTCACTCATAGAATGCTGTGTGGTCATATTGACCATGAACAGAAACAAATTATCATAAAGTAACCAACTGTACCAACAAAAAAATACAGGTTAATTTCTGAAAAACTATTTATGGAATAAACAAATGGCTAGCACAACACATAGGCAGTTTTGTATTCTCTTTAACCCCTTAATTACCGCCCAGTCCAGCCATGCGACTTGTCGTTAACCCTTCAAGTGCCTGATGGGTATGCAACGCATTGCTTTGCAATGCATTTGGTACCCCTCTGACACTCAAAGGGTTAAGTTTTTTTTTTCTTTTCATTTTGAATTCTGGGATCGCAGAGCAGCGTGCAGCCACGCTGCCATCCCAGAATTTTATGAAGTGCCAGGACGTCACCAGTCCTTAAAGGGATAGTAATGTTTCATAATAAAAGCAGCACTAATTAATCATCATAGCATTTGGGCCTTGGAGTGTGTTATTTCAATTCTGTCAGAGTTGTAGTTCAAGAGTAATTGCATGATAAAGTATCCCCCTTCAGCCCCTTCTACTGATGTAACACTGCTCAGCTTAGAGCAGCAAGGAAGTGCCCAGGTAGACTGCGGAGAGGGACAATCTTCAATTAAGATAAGGGAAAAAGCTGAAAAACCTGTCGAGGGGGACAGGGATTTCATTGTTCTCACAGTAAGAATATTGTCCCTTGCTGCAAGCTGTCCGGTCAAGCGACCAGATTCCACATCTGAGGGGAGGTGGCTTACACTAGGTAAAAGAGACGGGAGGGGGATACTTTATCATTAAATTACTATTAAAGGGATAGTAAACCTTGAAAATAAGTTTATTTTATATTGTAGCCCTTAAAAAAACCATGAAGAATGATATAAGTCTTACCTCCCAAACCTTTAAGGTTTGGGAGATATTCAGAAGCAAAGTTTCCCCCTGAGTGACGTCACCGTACTAGCTCTCAGATTTGGAATCCGGTCCTGGGACAGGCTGCGGCTCTCCAGAAGTGCCAAGATCACGATCTTTAAAAATTATTTCTTAATTGGAATGGTCTACAAAGTGTGCTTGCAAGTCAGGCACACTTTGTAGACAGTTCCAATTAAGTAGCTCTTTTTAAAGATCGTGATCTCTGCACTGCTAAAGAACTGCCTGTTGATCTGTGGACCGAATTCCAAATCTGTCCACTAGATGGCAGACTTGGCTGAAACAGCCAGGAAAAGGGAACTTTGTTTTACTTCTGAATATCTCCCAAACCGATAAGACATATCATTTTTCATGTTTTTTTAAGGGCTACAATATAAAATAAACTTATTTTCAAGGTTTACCATCCCTTTAAACTACAACTCTGACAGTATTGAAATAACACTCACTATGGCTCAAATACTATGAAGATTAATTGGAGCTGCTGTTTTTGTGAAACATTACTATCCTTTTTTTAAGTGGCAGGACCATCGTGATTAAACAAATTTATCTTAGGGTGACAGGACCACTTGAAAGGGATAGTAATGTTACAAAATAAATGCAGTTCCAATTATTCTTTATAGATTTCTGGCCATGTAGAGTGTTATTATTATTCTGTACATTGTGTTATTCTAGAGTAATTGAATCATAATGTGTTCCCTCCTGCCCCTTTTACCTGCATAATGCTTAGCGGCAAGACTGTCTGGATTGAGCGCAGCAAGGGACAATCTTCAATGTGCATGAGAAAAAACCTTCCCTCCTTCGTCAAGAGAGGGCAAGGTTTTCCTTATACTCACAGCCAGAAGAATGTCCCTGGCTGCAACCTGTCCGGTCTGATGACCAGCTTCCACATCTGAGGGGAGGTGGCTTACAATAGGTAAAAGGGACGGGAGGGGGATACTTTATAATTCAATGAGACGTTATATCACTGGAAACATGTATTTCCTCTTCATCACCTGTTTATCATACCTTAGTGCAGTGGTTCTCAACCTGTGGGTCGGGACCCCTTTGGGGGTCGAATGACGATTTGCCAGGGGTCACCTAAAACCATCAGATATTTATATTTCGATTCATAACAGTAGCAAAATTACAGCGATGAAGGAGCAATGAAAATAATTTTACTGTTAGGGGTCCCCACAACTTGGGAAATTTTATCAAAGGGTCGCGGCACTAGAAAGGTTGAGAACCGCTGCCTTAGTGCATAACCATCATCCTGTTGCTGTACCCTGAATATCAGAGGTGGGAATCACTAGTTTGGGTGCCAGAGGGGTATCCAACACATTGCAGATACTCCTCTGGCACTCTAAGGGTTAAAACACAGGCATCCAAAGTACGCTCCACAGATCGATTACAGCACGTCTGACTCCAGGCTGGGGCCCCTGGAGATTTGTAACAAAATAATTTGTATTACCTAGTTAGCTAGTACATGTAAACGAGTAGACTGATAAGCCCTAGCTACACCGCTGCCACTAGTACAATTCTTTAAAATACTTACCTGCTATTTTTGAATACCTGACAGGCAATAATTCATGATTGTTATTAATAATCAAACTCGCCCTTACACGTATGGATTTCTGAACATGTGACCTGTTACTGAAAAACGTGGATGCCCCTGGGTTAGAGGAAAAAACTCAAGCAGTCATTCTTCAGCCAGAGATTTTTTCTTCTTTCAGTAGTGAAAGTTAAAATGAAGAATGATTGTCAAGATCTGATGGACACATGGGCCCAGATTTACCAAAAATCCTATCCAATGCCTATGTTATTTTATGGCGCACAGTTTTCAAAGATACTTAATTAAATTAGTGAATTGAGAATGTGCAATGCAATCATAACGGAAAGAAACATTTTTTTAAAACAATACTTATAAGGTGATTTTGAAGAAGAGAGAAGCAGAGAATGAACATCTCCACAGGGTGAAATTGCCACAATGGGGGACACTTTTCATTGCATTTTTGGTGCTGAGGGCAGAACTAGAAGTGGATCAGGTACTGTCACTTGATGACCTAATGACACCTCTTTGTGTTACCATAACTCTCAAGTGTCCCTCTTTAGGAAGGACAGTCCCTCTTTGTGACTCAAATCCCTCTGTCCCTCTTTCCCACCCTAGTGTCCCTCTTTTTAGGAGATCAGACTGTGTGGTGTGTATATAAGTGTATCACATTGCTCCACGGCAATAAAACTCACATTAATGTTTGTTTAAACGTCATTATATGTGTTTATACATTAATCTGTATAAATAAAAGACTTTGGTGTTGCTCTAGATCATTTATTAAGTTACACAAAGAGGTGTCAGTAGGTCATGAAATCACCTATAAATTACTAGTTGAACAGCCCGTTACACGGGCCACAGTGCCTCTGGCAGCTGGTCGCGGGGCAGTCACGCGCAGCAGAGACTGCCCGCGCCACTGCTGATACAGAGCTGGACGCTCCTTCGGAGCGCCCAGCTCTGTATCAGCAGCAGCGCGGGCAGTCTGTACTGCGCATGACTGCCGCACGCGCAGCAGTGTCTACTGCGCATGTCGGGCGTTACACACAACTTAGCAAATTATTATATAGGATTGGTAGTGCCCCTCCCACCAGCCACACCCCCAGCAACACCCCCTAAAGCAAGAGTGTCCCTTTTTGGCCATTTGAAATGTTGGGAGGTATGTGTTACTGAATAAATAATTTAGAGCAAGACCAAAGTATTTTATTTACACAGACTCATTTATAAGCACATGTACTGAAGCTGTAAAAAACATTAATGTGAGATTTATTATTGAGTAGCATTGTTATGTACTTATATACACACACACCACATAGTCTGATCGCTAAAAAGAGGGTCACTGGGGAGGGAATGAGGGACATAGGGGGACAGTACCCCTCTAAAAATGACATTTGGGAGGTATGAATGAATGAATGACTGTTCGTACCTTTTATCCAGTCCCTATTAAAAATAAACCAGTTGAGCACAAATTATCACAGGAAAACCTATCCGTGTGTGTGGGGGGGAGGGGGGCATGTTTCCTCATATTTTTATTTTTATCAAATGAAATAGGGGGTTATACATATTAATATAACATCAAAATAAAGCCCTACTTGTGGTATTTAATGGTATATAGTTTCTGTGGGTGGACTAAATAAATTAGAGGAAAAATATAGTTGAGCAAAGGCATACTATAAAGGCCAAAATTGCTCTTTTCCTCTAGCAACAAAAAAGCTCTCGTCATTAAGAGGTTAAATGAATAGTGAGCAAAGTGTTACATATATTTCAATAAAAATGGTGGAGAGCATCAGGGTTTGGTGAAAACCAAAAGCGGATCTCATATCAAAGTTTAGGAACCACTGTGTGAAAGACTACATTGTGTAGTCTTCTACCATGCAGGGGGTTAATGAAAGCAGTGGGGGCAATGCATTGTCTATATGTGTTAATCTGTTCTTCAGTGTGTAAGTAATAGAGATTTGTGTTGTTGATAATCCCCTAGTTCACACAAAACACTTGTCTGAAACAATTCTTTGTAGCAATACAGGGTTCTTCAAGCCGGGTGATTAACCCTTTAAAGGGTTAGTAATGGCCAAAATAAAGTTGATGCTATATGTTAGATTTTACAAAAATAACATATTTGGAAAAAGTCCTATCTCTCAAACCTTTATGGTTTGAGAGATATCCTCCGCTAAAGATCCCCTCTCCTTCCCCTTCTCCTGACGTCAGCTGTAAAGCTGACAGAAGGAGAACCGGGTCGGACCAACACGAGGAGGCTCTTCAGCAGAGCCGCAATAGCATGACTTAAAAAGAAATACTTCTTTGGAACAGTCTAAAAAGTTTGCTTGCAAACCAGGCACACTTTGTAGACCGTTCCAAATAAGTATTTTTTTTTTAAATTGCGCTATTGCGGCTTTGCTGAAGAGCCACCTGTTGGTCCCTGGACCAGGAACTCCTGTTCTCAGCTTACAACTGACATCAGGAGAAGAGGAGGGAGAGGGGAACTTTCACGGAGGATAACTCTCAAACCATAAAGGTTTGAGAGATAGGACTTTTTCCAAATCTGTTATTTTAGTAAAATCTAACATATAGCATCAACTTTATTTTGGAAATTACTAACCCTTTAACCCCGGGGTGTGCGGTCCTTTAAGGACCAGATAGGAAACTTTGAAGTGCCGTCCCAAGTGACTGTTCACGTGGGCCGGCACGCCGAACGGGGGACTGAAAGAGATTGCTCCGGTCCTGGAGCAATCAACTTCAGTCCCCGGTATTACTCACCGTGCTCCTATAGGAGCGCGGTGAGTAAAAGTATGTGATGTACCAAGACCGTCACTGGTCCTTAAGTGCCGGACCAGAGTGACGGTCCTGCCATGTCAATGGTCTTTAAGGGGTTAAGTTGGGGTGACCACATTTCCATTCTGATATTCAAGGACACTGTGGAGACAAGAGCAGTAGAGTACTTGTCCATGGATCTAGAGCAGATATGTGGGAAGTGTCACTGTACATTACTGGACATTAATGTGCAACCTGCTCTCACTCTGGTGCACTACAGAGTTCTTAACACTAGAGTGACTGCTGGGACACATTGTTATTCTAGTGGTGGGTAACAAGAAAATGTACACCATGCCCAAAGCCTTTGACTAGCATTACATTACAACAAAATTGCACTACAACTCCTGCTTGATCTCAGGATCAAGACTCAGTTCTCTCTCTGTTGTTTGTAGGCCATTTTCCTGTAGACCAGCAGAGGCGTCACTTTCTGTCACAGTAGACAATGGGCAGTTCTCCTTCTACTGTTTAGAACTCTGTGCTCTGGGGTCTTCATTCCAGGACTTTGTATTGTCCCATAAGGGGGCTGCCTGGGACACGAGACACACGTTTAAAAATTCAAGACATATGGTCACCCTACTTTAGGTGCCTGAGGGGTTTGCAACACATTGCTTTGTAATGCATTGGAAATCCTGCTAGCATTCAGAGGGTTAAACCCATGTTTCTAGAAAACCTTGAAATAACTGTAAATAACAGGATAATTTCAGTAATAATAAAGCTATAAGAACACAATGAAGCATATTTTTTTCTTAAAGAGGACATGTCACCTTAATGTATGTTTGGATATTTTTAAAGAAAATTAATAACTGACTATTGTAAAATATTGTGTATAATAGGCACAATTTTGCCCCTCCTCACATTATGTGAAGTGTGTATGTGTGTGGGGGGTGAGTATTATATACGAGGATAAAAAAAAACCAACATTTATTTTACTCCCCAAATCCCTCCACCCACCACAATCCACTCTCAGCTTGCCCTCCTGCTCTTCACCCCTTCATGAGTCATCCATGATAGCTTCACAGTGTTGGCCTGTGAGGACCTTTTAATTTAAGCCAATGGTAATGCCCTTTGAGGACCTCAAGGTCCTCACAGAGCAATTCAGTAGATCCAATCCATAGATCTCTGAGCTTTGGATCTATGGTATTGCCCTGCGAGGACCTTGAGGTCCTCAAAGGGCATTAACATTGGCTTAAATGAAAAGGTCCTCACAGGGCATTGCTGGAAGCGGGTGGCAAATGCATGCATGCTGCCCGCTGCGAAGCTGTCACAGAGAACTCCGGAGGGGGTGAGGAGCAGGAGGACAAGCTGAGAGTGGATTGCAGTGGTTAGAGGAAGGGAATCAGAGCCCCAAAAATGAATTTATTTTTCTTATTTTTGTGAGCAGAGGGGGAAAACAAGGGTGCTCATTATACATAGGCACTCTTGTTTTCCCCTAATATCTTGGGTATAATTTACACCTGCGTGTTATACATAGGGGTGTATTATACCTGAGATTTTACTTATGTCTTGCTATCCACTTGTTTGTGATATAAACAGCTTTTGACAAATGAATCTTTATATGTTGGTGGTACAGTGTGAAACTTTACTTTCTGTGTTGGGCCAAAATGACCACATGTGAATCTAAACACACTGTGAACATTTCTAATAGCATTGTGAGTGAAAAAGTTTGACCTCATACACAGCTAATTAGCATACTATGCAGGGAATTAGCATAAAGTGCCACACTCTTCTACCACAATATAAAGGCTAATTTTACAGAAAAATGGCTAGTGCAACATATACAGATTTTAAAGTGGATCTCTCCCCTGCATAAACCTTTCCCTCTGTGTATTCCACTTACAATGATAACATGTAATCTGTGAGTAATTTTTTTTTTTTTCAATGAAGGCTATAGAGAGATTTACATTTTTAAATGTGAGCCGGCAATGTAACTTCTGGACAGGCTGTGGCAAAACTTTGCCCACAGCCTGTCAATCCATGTCTTTTCCCCTCCATGTTTAGTGTCTTACTCCAACTTCCACCGATGGCAAAGGATTCCTCAGTGTGAGATGGATTGCTCTCTTGCAAATGAGAGCTAGTCTAAGACTTTGGGCATGGTGTACATTATCTTGTAGTCCACCACTAGCATAACTATGTGTCCCAGCAGTCAGTGTGTATGTAGTTCTCACTCTAGTGTTTAGAATTCTGTGGTGCGCTGGAGTGAGAGCAGGTTGCGCATTGATGTCCAGTAATCACATATTACATGTCATTGTTGTAAGTAGAATACATAGAGGAAAACTTTTATGCAGGTGAGACATCCACTTTAACCCTTTGAGTGCCAGAGGGGTACACAGCGCATTGCTTTGCACTCAAAGGGTTAATTCTCTGTAAAACAAACTAAACTTGAAGTAACGATTAACCTTTTGAGTGCCAGAGGGGTATGCAACGCATCACAAAGCAATGCGTCGTGTACCCCTCTGGAATGCAAAGGGTTAATTTCAACCCACTAAGCACCAGAGAGGTGTACCACTTGTTGCTTCACAATGCTGTGCACTGGTCTTCATGGGGTTAAACTGTTAAATTCTAACTCAAACCTCAGGATAGTTGAATATTCGCTCAGTGTAACGCCTCCAGGACATGAATTCCCTTCTTTGTTTATGTTCATGTCTGCACTCATTGGCCTGTATTTTTTCACAATGTACATTAGCGGATGGCAGAAAGCAACACACAGCAACTGCATCATTTGTTTCAGCTTGACAAACTGATGATTTTTTTACCCTTTGCAGCACCGCCATGTGTTTCTCCTCCTGCTTGATGAAAGTAATTTTCTCCATAATTTGTTAAAAAAAAAGCATACTATGACACATTAAAATGCTATTATTACTACAATACAATTGCTCTTAAGCGAAAGGCTGTAACATTCAACGATAAACATGTAAAATATTCTATACCTATAGACAGCTTTAACCCCTTAAGGCCAGACTGACCAGGGGTTGTGGGCACCAGAGGACCAAGGCCATTTTGTTTTTTTATTTGGTGAGCGGGCACATGTGTGAGATCACGCTTACTGGCTCACTGCTACAAGACCAGAGCAATCAGCTTCAGACTTCCCCCATGATCACAGAAAGCCAGCAGGAGAGCTTTGATAGAAAATTTTAGACTGTAAGCTCCTTGGGGCAGGGACCTCTCTCCCATTGTTTCTATGAATGTCGCACTCATCCCCTCTTATTTATTGTAACATATGTCTGTTGTAAGGCGCTGCGTACACTGTGTGGCGCCATATAAATAAAGATATACATACATACATACATACATACAAATTTAATGACGTGCCGGGACCCTCACTGGCCTTTAACCCTTTAAGGACTGGCGACGGTCCTGGCACGTCACCGGTGTCCATGCCTTAAGGACCAATGACGGTCCTGGCATGTCATGGATTTTGAAACAAGTTGTTCACCACTGTTTTCCTTCGTTCTTGGACAGGAGGCTGGCCTTTACCATGTCAGTTAAAGCGGTGACAAGAGCAAAGCAAGATACTTCCCCCGGCACTTAAAAGCAACATATTAGTATCACATATTTTAAGTCCTATCAAGAGAAACTGTCACATATGCATCTGTGTTAAAGAGACAGTAATGTCCCAAATTTTTTTTCCAGTTTTGTAGAGTTTAAAATATTAATCAATATGCTCCAAACCCTATCTCTCAAAGCACTATGGTTTGAGAGATATAGGGAGTCAAAGTCCCCCCCTTCTCCTGATGTCAGCTGTAAAGCTGACAGCAGGAGATTCGAGTCATACGATTGGTTTGCAAGCTCACTTTGTAGACTTTTTCAGTGAATGAATTCTGTTTAAGTAACGCGATTTCGGCTCTGCTGCAGAGCCGCCTGGTGGTCCCCGGACCGGCATCTCCTGCTGTCAGCTAGACGGTGACATCAGGAGAAGGGGAGGGAGGGGGGAACTTTGAACCCTATATCTCTCAAACCATAGCTGTTTGAGAGATAGGGTTTGGAGCATATTGATTAATATTTTGAACGCTACATAACTGAAAGAAACATTTTTTGGACATTACTGTCCCTTTAAGGTGACAACATATTCCTTTAAATCAGGGACACATGTACATTTTATTCTGCCTGAATGCAGGGGAATCAGTGCAACCCTGCAGTATGTGTTTTTTATAAATGAATGTGATTTAACCCTTTGACTTCCAGAGAGGTACGCAACACATTGCTTTGCAATGCGTTGTGTACCCCTCTGGCACTCAAAGGGTCACCATGCATTCTGTGTATGCTACAAAGTATTTTTTTACTTAAGCTAAATTTTATCATTAAAGTTTCTTTAAGTGGATCTGTCACTCTAAGACAAGTTTAGTTTGTTTTACAAATAATACAACCTTCCTATAGATTGTACTAGCCATTTGCCTGTAAAATAAAGCGTTTTTGACAAATTAACCTTTATATTTAGGTGGCACAGTGTTTCACTGTATGCTAATTCCCAGGAAGTATGCTAATCTTCTCTATTCAAGGCCAAACTTACATCTCATTGTGCTATTAGAAATGCCCCCAGTGTGTGGGCTGTGCCTAGATTCATCCATAGTACAGTGGGGCGAGTTAATACAGTGCAGTCACAGCATTAGGCTGTAAATCTAGTAGCTGCACACAAGTGTATGCAGTACAGCAGGGGTAGACAACGTGAGGCCCTCCACTTGCTGCCAGAATACAATTCCTCTTGGCTGGTGAGATGTAATGGGAGTTGTAGGCTGGCAACAGCTGGAGGGTTTAACAGTACCCACCCTTGCCCTGCAGCATAGGAGCACAGCAGTGCATACTGGTGCACACACACTGCCAAAGTTGAACTTTAATACCAGTAAGCCCCACATCACCAGCCCAATATCTTTCAACGTATGTGAGAGTCTATGGGTGAAGGAGGCTCACAGGACAACATTCGAGTCAGATATCGGTAATGAAGGGATCAGTCTTAGGATTCGAGGAGCGTCGAATGGAGCTGACCAAACCGGACTAGGAGAGAGTATCACGGTGCCCGTGATTTGCTGCAGTTACTTGTCTGTCACCAGTAGGGGGCTTCTATTGGCTGTCTGCAGATAGCCCGCCTCTTATTGACTATTTAAACCTGGATTGGGCACCCTTTGAGTGCCCTTTCGTGTTGTTTCTGACCTTCTTGCTATCACTATGCTAGTGATAGCTGGGCCTCTGTTCTAGTGTTCCTGAGTTCCTGATCTCATGTGTTCCTGAGTTCCTGATCTCTACTGTTCCAGTGTTTCCTGCATGCTGAAGTACTTCCAGTCCTGGTTCCGGCCTAGTCTCTGGTGTTGCAGTTCCTGCTGAACTTCTCTGCTGTTTTCTGACCTGACTGATCGTTGCTGGTTCCTGTCATCTCATCACCTGTCTTCAGTATCCTGGCGACCTTCTGCCTGGTCGCGTTGGTGACATTGCTACTATTCCGTGTTGGTCCCAGCGTGCGGACGCTGGTTTGCTCCCAAGCCTTGCGGCTATACTAACTCGCTTGTTACACCAGTGTGCGGTCACTGGTTTGCTCCAAAGCCTATCAGCTATACAAATCTGTGTTGGTCCCAGCGTGCGGACGCTGGTTTGCTCCTAAGCCTTGCGGCTATACAAACTCACTTGTTACACCAGTGTGCGGTCACTGGTTTGCTCCAAAGCCTTTCAGCTATACAAATCTGTGTTGGTCCCAGCGTGCGGACGCTGGTTTGCTCCTAAGCCTTGCGGCTATACAAACTCGCTTGTTACACCAGTGTGCGGTCACTGGTTTGCTCCTAAGCCTATCAGCTATACAATTCGGTGTTGGTCCCAGCGTGCGGACGCTGGTTTGCTCCTAAGCCTTGCGGCTATACAAACTCACTTGTTACACCAGTGTGCGGTCACTGGTTTGCTCCAAAGCCTTTCAGCTATACAAATCTGTGTTGGTCCCAGCGTGCGGACGCTGGTTTGCTCCTAAGCCTTGCGGCTATACAAACTCGCTTGTTACACCAGTGTGCGGTCACTGGTTTGCTCCAAAGCCTATCAGCTATACTAATCTGTGTTGGTCCCAGCGTGCGGACGCTGGTTTGCTCCTAAGCCTTGCGGCTATACTACTCGCTTGTTACTCCAGTGTGCGGTCACTGGTTTGCTTGCTAAGCCCTACGGCTATACTATTCAGTGTTGTTTCCAGCGTGCGGACGCTGGTTTGCTCCAAAGCCTTGCTGCTTAACGATTCTGCTAATTTGCCAGTTCCATCTGACTGCTGCTATTATCTCTGGGCTGCCCTGCCCGGTATTGGTAAGGCCGGTAGAACCTTTTTCCACATTCCATCTGAGGTTGCCTTACCCGGTATTGGCAGGGCCGGTAGAGCCTACATTGTGTATCTATTGAGGCTGCCTTGCCCGGTAATTTGGTAAGGCCGGTAAAACCGTTATGCTATTCCATCTGCAGGTTGCCTTACCCGGTATTGGCAAGGCCGGTAGAGCCTAAAGACTGTCCTGTCCGGTATGTTGACAGGACCGGTAGAGTCTGCCTTCTGTCTGTGCTATATTCTGTATATATATATATGTATGTTATTGCCATCCTAAGTTATCATTTATTATTTCAATAAAATTGATTTTTTTTTACCTAAAACTTGTGTCTGAGAGTCATAATAAACCGTGACAGTACGAAAGGGCCATGACCTCAGACAGCAAGGGTCAAGGTAACGCACAGAATATCCATTGGAGGATGGATGTGCTCGAGCAACGTTTGGATCAGTTGGCAGTTGCAATTCAAACGATCCTTGAACGCACGGTACCTGCTGACCAATCTAGCTCTAGCCCGGTGGTCTCGCCAAGTCAGACACCGGAAAGTGATACCAGACCCCTAGGGGGTACTGTTAAAGGGTTAACGGCTTCTGCACCCTTGCCGCTAAGATATGATGGTGACCCTAGTCTCTGCAGAGGGTTCATCAATCAACTCGAAATCTTTATGGAATTGACGGCACACGCATTTCCCAATGATCGTAGTAAAGTGGGGTTCACGATATCACTGCTCACTGGCAGAGCATTGGCCTGGGCTAACCCCTTGTGGGAGAATGCTAAACCTTGTACTAAGAACTTTAGTGAATTTGTGCGTTCCTTTCGAAGAGTGTTTGAGCCTCCTGGTAGAACCACCTCTGCTGCCAAACGCCTTATGGAGATACAACAGGGCAGGCGTACAGTGGGCGACTATGCCATCGAATTCCGCACATTGGCAGCAGAGGTAGGTTGGAATAACGAGGCATTATTGGCAGCCTTCTCTCAAGGCCTGAATGACCACATTAAAGACGAAATCGCTGCTAAAGATCTACCTATTGATCTAGATGATTACATTGAGTATGTTATGATAATTGACTCCAGAATACGTGAGAGATCAATTGCCAGAGATCGTAAGTTACGGTCAAAAAATAATGAGCCTAGTAGCATGTTTTGCCCACCCATCCCTCCCTTGGCATTGAAGTCTAGTGAACCAGTACGGGAAACAAGTGAACCTATGGAAATAGGCTTCACTAGACTAACCAAGGCAGAGAGACTATATCGCAAAAAACAAGGGTTATGTTTATACTGCGGTAAAAAAGGGCACTTGCTAAATTCCTGTCCGGTACGTCCGGGAAACGCACACACCTAGGGTATCTTGGGGGACAGGCCCTAGGTGGTGTACAATCGTCCCCAGTGTCGGGCATAATGAAACCCACCATACAGGTGGTATTGTCTTGGGCACAACGCTCTGTGGAGGTTTTGGCCTTGGTTGACTCCGGTGCAGCAGGGTATTTTATGGATAATACCTTTGCTGAATTGCACGGAGTTCCACGCATTGAAAGAGAAAACCCCTTGACTATTGAAGCGATTGATGGTAGACCCTTAGAACCGCCTCAGGTTATATTTGAAACTATGCCATTGTCTATGACTATTGGGGCACTTCACAGAGAAGAGCAGCAGTTTCAACTGATTAATTCCCCGCACCATGCGGTGATATTGGGATTTCCGTGGTTACAGTTACATAACCCACAATTCGATTGGAAAAAGTGTGAAATTGCTGCTTGGTCCCAGTTTTGTATGGACAAGTGCGTCATCCAGCCTATTAAGGTCATGTGCACCTCCTCTGCTATGCCGGATGTGTACCAACAGTTTGGCGATGTTTTTAGCAAAGGAGAGGCTAGTATGCTACCCCAGCATAGACCTTATGATTGTTGCATTGAATTGCAGCCTGGTGCAGTACCTCCGAAAGGACGCACTTATCCATTATCTTGTGATGAACATAAGGCTATGGAGGATTACATTTCTGATGCCCTTGCTAGAGGGATCATACGTAAATCTACCTCTCCAGCTGGGGCTGGGTTCTTTTTTGTAAAAAAGAAAAATGGCGAATTAAGACCATGCATTGACTACCGGGGCTTGAATAAACTAATGGCAAAAAACGCATACCCAATACCACTCATCACCGAGCTTTTTGACAGGCTTAAGGGCGCTTCGATATTTACCAAGTTGGACCTACGGGCCGCTTACAATCTGGTTCGCATTCGAGCAGGTGATGAGTGGAAAACTGCCTTTAATACTCGAGCTGGGCACTACGAGTATCTAGTAATGCCTTTTGGGCTGTGTAATGCACCCGCAGTTTTCCAGGAACTGATAAATGATGTTCTGAGAGATATGTTACAGACATGTGTTGTGGTGTACCTCGACGATATACTGATTTACTCCCACAACATGGCACAGCACATCAAAGATGTATCCGCAGTATTGCTACGACTCCGTGAGAACAAATTATTTTGTAAAATGGAAAAATGTGAGTTTCATAGAACCAGTGTGCCATTCTTGGGGTTCATAATTGGCAATGATGGCATTGCCATGGACAAAGAAAAGTTGTCAGCTGTCCTACAATGGCCAAAACCCAAGGGTCTTAAAGCCATACAGTGTTTCCTGGGTTTCGCTAATTATTATAGGAGGTTTATTAAGAACTTTTCTTCCATTGTCAAACCTCTGTCCGATCTTACGCACAAGGGTGCTAATCCTTCTTGTTGGCCGGTATCTGCTGAGAAAGCCTTTGAGAATTTGAAGCTGGCATTTGCTGCGGCTCCTGTGTTATCCCACCCCAATCCTTTACTTCCATTTACGTTAGAGGTTGATGCCTCAGATATTGGGGTCGGGGCAGTACTTTCGCAGCGACACGAGAAAGGTGGAACTCTCAGACCTTGTGGGTTTTTCTCTAAAAAGTTGACTGTCACTCAAAGCCACTATGAGATAGGTGACAGAGAATTATTGGCCATTATCCTTGCTCTTAAGGAATGGCGTCATTTGCTTGAAGGTACTAAGAATCCTGTCTTAATCCTAACAGATCATAAGAATCTGACCTATCTCTCGGAGGCCAAGAGATTGTCCTCTCGTCAGGCCAGGTGGGCACTGTTCCTGTCTCGATTTAATTTCATTGTATCATATTTGCCAGGGTCAAAAAATATCAGGGCTGATGCACTGTCAAGACAATTTGAGGCCGACAGTGACAGAGTGGAAGCACCAGCTCCTATCATCCAACCTGATAGAATACTGGCTACTATACGCACGAGTATCACTTCTCCTCTAGGGGAGGAGATCCTTGCCTCTCAGGGGTCCGCTCCCCATGAAACCCCAGTGGGCAAATGTTTTGTCGCTGAATCATTTCGTACTAGGCTGCTCGAAACCTACCATTCCTCTAAGGCTGCGGGACATATTGGTAGAGACCAATTGTTATGGTCCCTTTCTCAGTTATTTTGGTGGCCTTCCATGAGAAACGATTGTGCCGAATTTACGAATGCCTGTGCCACCTGCGCCCGCGCTAAGACCCCGAGACATCTCCCTGTGGGCTTGCTTCAACCGGTGCCTAATGGCGAACGCCCCTGGTCTCATGTTTCCATTGATTTTATGGGAGAGTTGCCTATGTCGAAGGGGTACTCCTTTATATTCATGGTGGTGGACAGGTTTTCTAAAATGGCTCATTTCGTGCCCCTCCGTGGTCTTCCTTCAGCGAAGGAATTGGCAATGGTGTTCGCCAGAGAAGTATTCCGGTTGCATGGAGTGCCTAGGGTACTGGTGTCTGACAGGGGGAGCCAGTTTGTGTCTAGATTTTGGAGGGCATTTTGCCAACAGATGGGCATACAGCTGTCCTTCTCCTCTGCCTACCATCCCCAGACCAATGGAGCCGCTGAACGAGCCAATCAGGGCTTGGAACAATTTCTCCGTTGTTTCGTTACTGACCATCATGATAATTGGTCCGACTTGTTGCCTTGGGCAGAGTTCGCCAGGAACTGTGCGGTCAATTCTTCATCTGGGAGCTCTCCGTTTCTGATTAATTATGGGTTCCAGCCCTGTTTGCTTCCAGACTCATTTCAGACGCAACAGATTCCAGCTCTGGATGAGCATATCGAGCAACTCCGTTCCACATGGGCACAAGTTCAGAGGGCACTTGGTCAGTCATTTCAGCGTCATCAGCGCCATGCTAATCGCAGAAGGCTTCCAGCGGTTTCCTTTCAGGTTGGGGATAGAGTATGGCTTTCCTCCAGAAATCTCAAGCTGCAGGTTCCGTCTAATAAGTTGGCTCCTCGGTTTATTGGTCCATACAGAGTTATTCGCAAAATTAACCCTGTCTCCTATGCACTAGACCTACCTGCATCCATGCGTATCAATAATGTGTTCCATGTGTCCCTTCTTAAGCCTCTGGTTTGCAATCGCTATACTACCACACCTGTGGTGCCAGGACCTGTTGAGGTCGAGGGCCAGGAGGAGTACGAGGTTCAGAGCATTATTGATTCCCGTAGGCTTAGAGGAAGGGTACAGTACCTGGTACATTGGAAAGGGTATGGTCCTGAGGATCGGTCATGGGTGGATAGTACGGACCTTCATGCACCTAGGTTAACTAGGTCCTTTCATGCCAATTACCCGCAGAAACCTAAACCCTATTCTAGGAGAGGGGGTCTTTGAAAGGGGGGTACTATCACGGTGCCCGTGATTTGCTGCAGTTACTTGTCTGTCACCAGTAGGGGGCTTCTATTGGCTGTCTGCAGATAGCCCGCCTCTTATTGACTATTTAAACCTGGATTGGGCACCCTTTGAGTGCCCTTTCGTGTTGTTTCTGACCTTCTTGCTATCACTATGCTAGTGATAGCTGGGCCTCTGTTCTAGTGTTCCTGAGTTCCTGATCTCATGTGTTCCTGAGTTCCTGATCTCTACTGTTCCAGTGTTTCCTGCATGCTGAAGTACTTCCAGTCCTGGTTCCGGCCTAGTCTCTGGTGTTGCAGTTCCTGCTGAACTTCTCTGCTGTTTTCTGACCTGACTGATCGTTGCTGGTTCCTGTCATCTCATCACCTGTCTTCAGTATCCTGGCGACCTTCTGCCTGGTCGCGTTGGTGACATTGCTACTATTCCGTGTTGGTCCCAGCGTGCGGACGCTGGTTTGCTCCCAAGCCTTGCGGCTATACTAACTCGCTTGTTACACCAGTGTGCGGTCACTGGTTTGCTCCAAAGCCTATCAGCTATACAAATCTGTGTTGGTCCCAGCGTGCGGACGCTGGTTTGCTCCTAAGCCTTGCGGCTATACAAACTCACTTGTTACACCAGTGTGCGGTCACTGGTTTGCTCCAAAGCCTTTCAGCTATACAAATCTGTGTTGGTCCCAGCGTGCGGACGCTGGTTTGCTCCTAAGCCTTGCGGCTATACAAACTCGCTTGTTACACCAGTGTGCGGTCACTGGTTTGCTCCTAAGCCTATCAGCTATACAATTCGGTGTTGGTCCCAGCGTGCGGACGCTGGTTTGCTCCTAAGCCTTGCGGCTATACAAACTCACTTGTTACACCAGTGTGCGGTCACTGGTTTGCTCCAAAGCCTTTCAGCTATACAAATCTGTGTTGGTCCCAGCGTGCGGACGCTGGTTTGCTCCTAAGCCTTGCGGCTATACAAACTCGCTTGTTACACCAGTGTGCGGTCACTGGTTTGCTCCAAAGCCTATCAGCTATACTAATCTGTGTTGGTCCCAGCGTGCGGACGCTGGTTTGCTCCTAAGCCTTGCGGCTATACTACTCGCTTGTTACTCCAGTGTGCGGTCACTGGTTTGCTCGCTAAGCCCTACGGCTATACTATTCAGTGTTGTTTCCAGCGTGCGGACGCTGGTTTGCTCCAAAGCCTTGCTGCTTAACGATTCTGCTAATTTGCCAGTTCCATCTGACTGCTGCTATTATCTCTGGGCTGCCCTGCCCGGTATTGGTAAGGCCGGTAGAACCTTTTTCCACATTCCATCTGAGGTTGCCTTACCCGGTATTGGCAGGGCCGGTAGAGCCTACATTGTGTATCTATTGAGGCTGCCTTGCCCGGTAATTTGGTAAGGCCGGTAAAACCGTTATGCTATTCCATCTGCAGGTTGCCTTACCCGGTATTGGCAAGGCCGGTAGAGCCTAAAGACTGTCCTGTCCGGTATGTTGACAGGACCGGTAGAGTCTGCCTTCTGTCTGTGCTATATTCTGTATATATATATATGTATGTTATTGCCATCCTAAGTTATCATTTATTATTTCAATAAAATTGATTTTTTTTTACCTAAAACTTGTGTCTGAGAGTCATAATAAACCGTGACAGAGAGGCCGTACCTCGAACAAGCTAGTCATAGACTCCTCAGGCTTTGACTGGTGTCGAATAGACTGGCCTTGTGAAAGCTGTCGACCTCAAACTTGGCAGTCGTAGAAGCTAAACTTTGACTTCCACTACCCTCAACTAGTCGGAAGCCCGGAGGTATTGCTCTGAAGATTTCGACTACGACACTCTCAACTAGTTTGTCAGACAGGAGGCAGGGATTCATAGACCGTTGACCATCCACACCCTCGACAAGCCAGGGAGGTTGTCGGAGCTACCGAAAATGGCACCCAACTCAGTCAGAGGGCCTGAGGTGTGGAGTCTAGCAAACAGTAATTGGTACGACCTGGAGTAACAGGAATCTCTGGCAGGTGAAGAGTGGAAGGACATCCATTGTGCAGAGGATGGCAAGAAGAGTCATATGTGAATGTCTCTAATGCAACTGGAGTCTCAGTCGGGCACAGCTGAAGGGACACTCATTGTGCAGCAGAGTAGCAGGAAAGTAGTAGAAGAGAAGATCAAGTGTGATCAAAGCAAAAGCCGAGGTCGAAGCCAGACAGGAGATCAAGTTACCTGGGGATGATATGGAGCCGTAGTCTGGAAGGAAGCCAGGTCGAGATTCATAGTCAAGAGTCGCAAATTCAGGAGACAGAAGATAAGATCAGGAAACAAACGAAAGGGTCAGTGCATGGAGAATCAGGAATCTCTGGAACGCTACAGCAAGGACTCTCAGGAACTTAGCAAGAAAATCGAGCACGTGCTGGAGGCTGACCCAGGTAGATAAAGGCCACAGTAGCCAATAGAGATGGTGGTACGAGGAGTAAGCCGAAGGAATGTGACAATATCATATACAGGGAAATGGCTTACTCTAATGCCAATTTCTCTATACCTTGCTTAGTACATTGGTCTAAGTAAGGCATGGAGGGGATGACCATATGTCCTCCCCTTGGCACAAGTGGAATTAAGGGGAGGTTGTTTTGCATATGTGTCTAAGTAAAATGACTTTAGACAGGCGTCGGCACAGAATTGTGGTTCCAGAGCCTGCAATTGTGCACTGGTATGCTACAGTCATCCCACTGTATAGTATGGCATTGGCATGATACAGTCACTCAGCTGTATAGTATGGCATTGGCATGATACAGTCACCCCACTGTATAATATGGCATTGAGATGATACAGTCACCCCACTGTATAATATTCTTGGTCCAGTAAATAAACTAAGTAGCATGAATGGCGATATTATGCCACCAACAAATTAAGGTTAATTTCTCAACTATATCTTTATTACACGCACATAGCTAGTACAGTACCCAGATAGATTCCCTTGAAAGGGAGCCTATAACCTAAAAACAACTTGAGATTTCCCAGGAATGGGCATGTCTTAAATTGTACATAAATCTAAATAATGCAGAAACTATTTTTCTAAATAAATAAATAAAAATTACTATTACAACATATAGATTACTGTGAAAATTCTTTCAAAAGCATCATTGTTTCTAGGTGATGAGGTCCCTTAAAATTCATGATTCTCAACAGTATCCTCAGGGAGTCTAATAGGACATGTCTTTAGGATTTCCCTGCCGAGTACAAGTGAGTTAACTCTTGGAGTGCCAGAGGGGTATGGAATGTATTGCTTTCCGTACCCCTCTGACACTCAAATGGTTAATGAGTGGATCACTTGCTTAATCAATCCCCCCCCAATACATGGGGGAGATGCACTTAAGGTCAATGAGGGCTCAGAATGGCAGTGTTGAGTCGGATCTGTGTCAAAAGCACATCCAGTATGCACTAAATGTATCTCTGACATCATATCCCCTTCAATCCGACACCAATTCTCTATGCCTTTGACAGGTTTATGAGTACATCGACAATGGCTCATTTCAAAATGGAAATGCAGGTTAATGAGTCTTTTCCATATGGAAATGCAAGATAATGAGCCAATATAACTTTCATGTTTTTGTGTTTTAATGTTAATGTGGCTGTTTCCCACATACACTAAGCACCGATAGCTTCTTCTGCTGTTGGAGTTCACAGTCCTAACACTGCCTACTTGAGGGTGGCGATGTTGGAATCTCATTGTAGTCCTCTGCAGTAACAGCCCTCAATCAATCATGGAGGTTGTCATACTGCTGGTGATGTGTGAGAGATGCCCTCCCTTATATTTCCCCAGCAACAGACAACCCTGAGGTCTAAGATCATTCTCTCTGCTTCCCCACTTGGTCAGTGGGAGGGGTGGAGAGGATCCTTTCAGCACCATGAACAGCATCACTCCCTTAACTCATGGGGGGAGCAGTGGCGTAACTATAGGGGTCGCAGGGGTCGCACCTGTGACCGGGCCTGTCGCTCCAGGGGGCCTGGCCGCCCCCTGCAACCCCTCTGCCTGGTGCCCGCAATCTCCGTCTGACACTGCAATAATGCAGAGCGCTGGGAGATGACATCATCTCCCAGCGCTCTGCATTACTGAAGAGGACCGCACCGGAGATGAACACACCTCTCTGGGCTCCTGCCGCTATAGTGAAGTAGGCGATGGGGGCATTTTGGAGAGGGCCAGTGTAGTCGAGGGGGGGCCCATGGCGCGTCTTGCACCAGGGCCCGGAGGCTTCTAGTTACGCCTCTGGGGGGGAGATTCACTAAGCAGTGATAAAGAGGTGATAAACTGGAGATAACTTCTCCTGTGATATCACTTCTCCAGTTCCTATGTTATTCTATGGAGCCTACTCACTAAGATTTGATCAGCTTTGGAGAGCTTAGTGAATAGGCTGTATAGAATAACACAGGAAATGGAGAAGTGACATCACTGGAGAAGTTGTCTCCATTTTATCACCTATCACCTCTTTATCACTGCTTAGTAAATCTCCCCCTTTGAGTGCCATAGGGATGTGCCATTCTGTGACAAAATGGCAATCCAGTGGAGGAGGGGTGGGAATAGAACAAATGGAAACCACATAAATATTTATAATGTTAGCCTATAGAAACTATATAAAACTAGAGGATAGGCTTATGGCTAAAACAAAGGCAGGGATTTTTTACAGTAAGGGTGGTAAAGTTTACCTTCCTCTAGACTATAAGCTCTCATGAGCAGGGCCATCTGATCCTTCTGTTCTCCACATTTGATTGTACTATCTAATACCTCTGTATGTCTGTTCCCAATTGTACAGCGCTGCAGAATTCGTTGGCACTATATAAATAAAGAATAATAATAATAATAAAGCTATGGAATTCTTTGCCTCGGTATGTTGTGCTTGCACATACTGTAACTGCTTTCAAAAAAGCAATGGATGCCTATCTAGCACAGAACAATATTGAGAATAATGACAGATGGCTTCAATGGAGATAGTTTGTTGATCCAGGGAAATATCTGACTGCCATTTGGAGTCAGGAAGAAATTTTTTTTACCCACTTGGGGCTAAATTATTAATGGCTGCAAGGTTTTTTTTTTGCCATCCACTGGATCAACAGGGCTGCTTTGGCATGGTCTGGACTAGATGGACGAGTGTCTTTTTTCAGCTTAATCAACTATGTTACTATGTTACTATATTATGATACACAACATTGTATCTGGGTGGAGATCCAAAAATTATTTAAAAATCTATTAAATATGTCATGCCAATGGGAAATTCCATGAAACCTACAAGGCATTGCTCACCGGGGTATGATTAGGGCTCCAGATGATTAAAAGAAAAGTAAACGTTTTGAATGAAAAATATGTTATAAGGCTTTGCCTGTCGAGTAAAATAAAGGTACTCTCATGACTGTAGAAGAATTAAGAAATGCTAATATTACAGACAAATGGCTGGCACAATATATAGGAACATTTTACTTCTCTCTAAAATTAAGTAAGCATCATCTTTATCTAAACTTATCTAAAGATTACGGGTCTATTTTACCTTCATATTTAATTCACTATTTATATGTCATGTTCACTTCCTGGGGAGCCCTATGTTATCACTTTTAGTTGACTCTCCAGGAATTACCAAGTGTTGAGAATAGATGTTTCCCATTACACTATTAAAAAAAATAAATAAATAGCCAAAAAAAGTTATATAATGAATGCCATGGAGTACTCAGGTAGGTTGAACACCTCCAAAATCACCTTACCAGTTAGGTTGACCGAATTTTCCAATAGACAGAGTAGGCAACTGCATAGTGCTCCAAGTTTTGAGGGGCTAATCACCTGTGCTGGTCACACCCACACTCTGAAATGTGTTTGCACCAGGTTTTTTTTTTTTTTTTTTTTAACCCCTTTAAATACTATTATTTAATCCCTTGGATGCTAGGGAGATCGCCAGCACTTTGCAGAGCAATGTATTGGAGATCTCTCTAGCAACCATGGGTTAAAGCTTTTTTTTTTTTTTTTTTTTTTTTTTGCTTGTAATAGGCCATGGGTATTTTCTGTGCTAGGAAACAGTGGATGGGATTGAGGGTGTGGTCATGTGAGGAGTGGGGGTGTGATCTTTGGAAGAACTAAGGGAGCCTAGAGTGCCTTGTAAAAATAATGTTTGTTTAACCCCTTAAAGACCGGGAAAATCTGACGTTGTTTTCACTTAAGGACCGGAGCAATTTTGGACTTTTTTGACTATGTCTTTGTTCAACCACATTTTCTCTTTAATTCCTTTTGTACATCCACAGAAATTATATACTGTTTTTTTAAGCACAAGTAGGGCTTTCTTTTGATACCACAATTATATGAATACCTCATTGTTTAATTTGATTAAAATAGAAAAAAAAGGAAAAAAAAACCCAAAATTTTGCTTACATTTTCCTGTCAGGATTAGCATACCATTAGTTCATTACAAGGTAAATATTACAAGATGGACGCCATTATTTCCAACCTGTAATTTTTCAACAATTGGCATGTGAGCATCATAGCTTAGTTGATGGTGCCAGAACCAAAAATGTCCCACAAAGGTATATGTTTCTGAAAACTAGACAACAGAAGGTAAATAATCAGGAGAATTTTGAGTTTTTTATGCAGCTATTTTTCCAGAAATATTTTTCAAAATTGTGGTAATATTTTGTTTTTTTGCAGTTTTCACACTTACATTTCAATATTACTGTTGATATCAAGCACGAGATATTTGAAAATTTAAAACAATGCATTGATTAGTATTCAGCTCCTTCTTCTGAGTATGGCAACACCCCATATGCGTAGGTTTCTCAAGGTTTGGGGGAGCTACAGGGCCCAAACTGGAACATGCGCATTTCCAGTTTCACACTTTGAATTTTCACAGCTTGCGTCACTGGTGCCATGTCTCAGCTGTGTACCAGTGCTCCAACTTAAAATGTCCCACAAAAGTGTATATTTTTGGAAAGTAGAAACCCCAGGCTTTTATTTTATGTATGTTTTCACATTTTTTACGCAACCTTTTTACCACCAATCCCTCGTAAAACTTGACTTAAGTAAAAAAAAATCAGCGTTTTTCACACTTCAATGTTGATGTGAATTTCAAGTACATGATAGGTGAAGATTTTTAAAAATGAATTGTTTAGTGTTCAGCTCCTTCTTCTGAGTATGGAAATACCACATATGCATATGTTTCTTAAGGTTTGGAGGAGCTACGGGGCCCAAACTGGAACATGCGTGTTTCCAGGTTCACACTTTGAATTTTCACAGCTTATGTCACTGGTGTCATTTCTCATTTGGGGCTGTGTAACAGTGCTCCACTCTAAGATTTTCCCCCAAAAGTGTATATTTTTGGAAAGTAGACACCACATGCTTTCAGTTTAGGTGTGTTTTCAAATTTTATACACAGCCATTTTACCACCAATCCCTCATAAAACTTGACATAAGTAAAAAAAACTGCGTTTTTCACACTTTGACTTCAATGTTGATGTGAATTTCAAGCACAGAATAGGTGAAGATTTTATAAACTGCATTGATTAGTGTTCGGCACCTTCTTCTGAATGTGGCAATGCCTCATATGCATAGGTTTGTCAGGATTTGGGGGAGCTATGGGGCCCAAACTGGAACATGCGCGTTTCCAGGTTCACACTTTGACTTTTCACAGCTTGCGTCACTGGTGCCATTTCTCATTTGGGGTTGTGTAACTGCATTGATTAGTGTTCGGCTCCTTCTTCTGAGTACGGCAATGCCCCATATGCAAAGGTTTGTCAGGGTTTGAGGGAGATACAGGGCCCAGTTGGAACATTTGAGTTTCCTTTTACAGACATGCCATTTTTACAGCAGGTGCCTTGTTTCATTTCGGATTGTTTGGCAATGCTGCTATTAATTTTACCCCAAAAGTATATGTTGTAGAAGAGTAGACAACCCTGGCTTTCATTCTATTTGCACTTTTTCAATGTTTTCGCTGCCACTGTATCAGCAATCCCTCCCAAAACCTGCAGTAAGGCAGAGAAACAACATTTTTTCACACTTATATTTTAGTGTTGCTCTGGATTTCAATCAGATGATATTTGCAGATTTTTTAAGTGCTTTACATTAGTGGTGAGTTACGTTGTCTGAGTACTGCATTGTCCCATATGCATAGGTTTGTCAGGGTTTGGGGGAGCTACTGGGCCCAGTAGGGAACATGTGTGTTTCCATTATCAGAGATGGAAAAAACTTAAGGTGCTTTGCTTCCCACTATATTTTGATAGTGTTAGATCTAAGGAGGGATGTGTTTTGAAAAATAAAAAAAACAGGATATTTCAGGGGGGAAAAGTGGCCAAATAATAAAATAACCTTTACAGCACTACTGCATTGTGCCTGCATGGTATTGCTTGAAGCAGTCACCCATGCAGAGGCCAGGTTTGGAAGTGCAATCAGGACAGTAAGTGGGGGTTTCTCTCAGTATTCCCTTGCTGTAACAAACCCTGCAGCACTTTTGTGGGTTTTTCTTTTGGGGGGTTGGGGGGATTTTATAAATAAAGTGTACTACCCTGGGATTTGGTGGAATTATTTCTGTTGCCCCATGAAACAAGAATTGGGAAATAAGATGGAGCTGATACTGCAGAAAAATAAGTTTGGAAATAAAAAAAAAATTATATACTGCAGTCTGCATCATGTAAATGGCAACGTTTTTGTACCATGCCCTACACTTTCTCATGGTGAGGTACGGCTACATGAGTTGATCACACAGATCAACTCCCCGCATGTGCTTGTTGTAGTCTCTGATGCAGACTGGCTTTCTTAGTACACCCCTTCTACGAAAAGAGATTGCCACAGTTTTGTCCTCATGCATGGTGGAAAGCATGTAGACATCTTTTCTGTCCTTGAACTTAACTGCCAGCAGCTCTTGTTGGCACAAAGCTGAGGACGTCCCGGTTTTTAGTTTTTTTGATATAAGTTCTTTGGGCATCTCCCTGAAATTGCGTCTGACAGTGCCACAGGCCACGGTGTCAAAATAAAAAAGTGACTTAAATAAAAGGGGGCTGGTGTAGTAGTTATCAACATATAAATGATATCCTTTATTTAATAAGGGGTAAATTAGATCCCAAACTATTTTCCCATTTGTACCCAGAGATTCGGGGCAACCAGTAGGGTTAAGTTGGCTGTCCTTGCCCTCATAAATTCGAAAAGCCTTGGTATAGCCTGTGGCAATTTCGCACAATTTATAAAATTTAATGGCGAATTTGGAGCTCTTGGAGGGTATGTATTGCTTGAAACCTAACCTGCCTTTATATTTCATAAGGGATTCATCTATACTTATGTGTTTTTGGGGGGTATATACTTGGGCAAACTTTTCCTGTAAATGATTTATTGGGGTGTGAATTTTGTACAGTCTGTCATACTGGGGGTGTTCTTTTGGGAGGCACAGGGAATTATCTCTAAAAGTGCATAAAGAACAAAATCATTTCTTATCTAGTCCTGGTCATTGTTTTGGAGAATATAGGGGTATTATATATGGGGTTTTTACTCCAGTAGGATCTAATACTTGTTTTTTTTACTATTCCCATTGTCATTGTTAGGGCCCAGAATTTCTTGAATTCTAAAAGGTCTGTGGGTTGCCATATTTCTTCCTTGGAAACAAACACTGATGGGTTGGCGGCAATATATTGGGCTGCTTATATATTTGCTTGAGACACGATTGCCCCCCAAATTTCTTCCCCCAAAAATAAATATAAAAACTCAACATGGATGAAACTTGCCACATCCACTTGAATTCCTGGGTTGCCTGTGAATTCAGGAATTTGTGGGCATAAATTGGTTGATGATACCCATTCATCCATTTTTTAAAGCTCTTCCCACCACTCCTGCTCTCAGCACAACAAAAGTGTCCCCTCTTTGACCATTTGAGGCACTGAGAGCTGTGTTCTCTTTTTCTCTCTTCCTCATGATAACAGTGAACAGGAGAGGGGCAGAGAACAGTGACGAAGACATTGTTTACTCACATTGCCTTTGTCATGTGGCTCTATGGGCACATATGATCCTTTTATCAGAGATCGCATGTGCCAAGCCACCGGGGAAGGATTGAAACTGACTTATCCAGCCTCGAAGCAGGCAGTTACAGCCTCCCCACAATGGCTGTGATGTGCCCTGAGGTGCAGTGAGATCATTATTCCATGAAGTACCAGGAACATCATCTGTCTTCAAAGGATGCAATTGTGTGCTGGTCCTGTCACATCAGTCATCCTTAAGGGGTTAATTCCAGCTGCTTAGGAACATTACATAACATAGTAACAGTTGATGAGGCTGGAAAAAAGACTTGCATCCATCAAGTTTCACCTATGTCATATCACCCTTGTTATTGTGGAGGAAGGCAAAGAAACCCTATTGAAGCCATTTCCAATCTAGCCACAAGTGGCTAAAAAATCCTTAATGATTCTAAAAAGCAGATGGATATTTCCCTGGATCAACATCCTATATGCTTTAAAACCAACTATAATCATTCTCTTCTGAGATAGGAAGGTATCCAGTACTTTTATAAAACAACTACAGCATTTGCAAACACAGCACTCCGAGATAAAGAAATCCACAGCTTTACTACATTTACTGTAAATAAAATCCCTGCTTTTGTTTTAGTCAAAGAGCTCCTTTTATCTAGTCTTAATGGATGACCTCTTGTTTTTTTGCTCAGATATTTGAGTAAATAGTTCCCTTTTATTGACATGGAATATATATGTAAATGGTAATCTTATTACTCCTTAGACATCTGTTCTCTAATGTAAACAATCCCAGTTTGACTAGCGTCCCTTTATAACTCAAATTCTACTCAATAATGTATTTTTTAAGAATTAGTGCACAAAATTAATCCATATTCTAGATGAGGCTTTATATAGTAATTATATAGAAGTATAATTATACTGCCATTCCGTGCATCTATACACCTTTTTATACAGGATAGTAGCCTATTTGCCTTTGCAGTGGCTGGCATGTTTGTTTCTGCAGCCGAAATGAATAACCTTACATTTATCTTTATTAAACCTCATCTGCCATTTTTCCACCCATTCGCTCGATTTATCCAAATTTTTATGCAGAAAAAAAGAAACCAGCTCTGTATGCATTATTTTACACAGCTCAGTGTCATCAGCAAACATCAACATTACTTTCAAAACCCACTTCTATGAAAGATTCCTACTGTATGTCTACATTAGAATCATTGCAGGCCTACAGAACTGATTGGTAACCTTTGACTCTTCAGGTGCTATTGGAATACAGTGCCCATCATCTTCAGCTTACCATTAACCGGCTGCATCCCTAAAAAAATGGCAGTAAACCATTTATTCTCCAGCCAATATTGATCTACAACTACATAATCCTCAGCCAAACTCCAGCGGTTAATGGATAACATTTCCTATCAACCTCTGAGATAGTGGGAGTTATTTTTAAATAATAGGTGGGGAAAAAAGATTGTCCACTTCCTGTTCTATGGCTGCAATGGTTGCTATGCAGCCTTCTAGTGTGTAACTTTCATAAGTGGACAAAATTAAAATGATGAGGCAGGAACAAGATGACCGGGTTGCCTCTTGGATAACACTGCAATAGATTCAACTACTCTTTGGTCATGGTCTCACTATAAGTAGGGTATTCTCTAGTAGGTATTAATGTTTATTATACCAAATGCTATAAACACGTTGGAAGCCAAGCAAGGCCATGGTGCCAGTGTTTGGGATTTTTGTATTTTTTTTATTTAGGCCTTTGATGAGATTGCACACAAATAATAAGATCTAAACTAGAAAAATGACAATAGCCCCCTCATTTCCTTTCAATAGAAACAATTATTTCCCATTGGCCAGTTTACATCTGTTAGTTAAGGCATTAATGATCACTAATTATAAGTTTGCATTTAAAAAGTCAGCAGGCAATGGCAGTGTCGTGGGATTTTGGCGCATTACAATTTTTTTATATACGATGCTCTGCTTAAAGAAATAGTAATATCTAGCTATAAATAAACATTTGATTTTTCCTTATACTTTGTGATAACACTCTGTACTGTTGGCAGTGTTCTGATCAGTGTAGTTTTTGTGTAATTATATATTAAAGAGTCCACCTTCCTGCCCTTTTACAGACATCACTATTCTTCCCTCAGATCTGAAATCGGGTCTCGTATGTAAAAGGGGCCGGAGGGGGAATAATCGAATGTTCATTTAAAGCGAGGCTTTACTATCTCTTTAATATGCATTCTTTCTGAGAAAACCAAATATATATAGTTTTAGGCTTTATTTACAAAAAAAAAAAAAAATAACACTCTTCACGCTGCAGCCAGCAGGGGCACACAATGTAAACCAGCAAAACTAACCAGAATTAAAATAGTAGTACACTATGGTCGCACCCTCCATTAGAATATACGTCAGACGTTGGACATATACGTACAATTAGAGCCTCTTTATTGAAAATCCATTAAAAATCCTGATCACCAGTGAAAGACAAACAGTAGAAGCCTAATACTTATTGCTTTTAAGTAAGCACATTTGAGTGAAATGCATTAGGCATATGATGGGGGTTATGCACTAAAGCATGATAAAGAGGTGATGAAGCAGAGATAACCTCTTCAGTGATATCACTTCTCCAGTTCCTATGTTATTCTATGAAGCCAATGCACTAAGATCTCCTTAGGCAAAAACATGTTAGTGCATATGGGCTCTATAGAAAATCACAGGAGCTGGAGAAGTGGTATCACTGGAGAAGACATCTCCACTTTATCACCCCTTAGTGCATAACCCCTATTATATCTCTGGTGATAACTGTTTTTATTAATTTTAAATAAATATAATTTTTTTTCATGACTGCTGCTATATTTGCACACTCAGGGTGCGATTCAACTGGCCTAGCATCCAAATGTATGCCAAATATTTGGGCTCTTTTTCAACAAAGAGATTTTTTAAAGAAGATGGATGGTTAACCCTTTGCTCTGCAATGTGTTGTGTACACCTCTGGCATTCAAAGGGTTAATAGAGGATATTTAAATTGTATAATCATTTTATGTCTTACTTTCCCCAAAAATTTTGAAGTAAACATAGCTTGATTATTATTTCAAATAGTCCCATCTGAAGGAAACAGAAAGTGAGGCATGACACAACTAATCAATCTTTAAGCAGTGTTTTTGTGACAAAATACAGACAAAACAGGCTATTTATTTTCCAGACAATTGGTGACTTTTGCCCACCCACCCACCAAACACAATGCCAGGACTGAATATAATATGGTTGTTGTGTTCCCTCTAAACCTGGGAGAACTCTCCTGGCATTTCTTTAGGATTCGCACAGTTGATCAATCATTGGCTATAGATTTGAATGACTTCCTTAAACCTTTCATGAATGAAAACTGCCTTAAGGGGAAAACACAAGCTTGTTACACATTGTTGTGCAACGTGATAAGGCATATAGGTAGATAAAGCACAGCCCTTGGTAATCTGGCCATTAATGTGGGTCGGCCTTTCAAGTAAAAGATACCTGAGACATCTGACTCTAAACCTATTTTTAGCCTATATTTACTTATTCGAAGCTGGAAATGGATCAGAATTTAATTTATTGTCTAACAACCCAATAGTGTCAATATAAAATACCTGACCTTGTGTAAATGGGCAGTTCTTAATTTGATTAATTGTAAGACTTACCTAAGTACGTGTCCTTCATTCAACTATCTGTCTTGTATACGCAGTTGGCTGTATTATTGAGCTTTCCAATTTATTCTGCCTTTAGTTCACACTAGGCTGACCAGATCTCACCTTTAGACAGGGACACATAAGAAATAGGCATTTTTCAGTGCTTCACTGAAATCAAAGCAGTCCTGCAGTATGCATTTTTCCTATCCGTCCCCGTTTAAAGGTGAGGTCTGGTCAGCCTAGTTCACACTCTCACCTCATACAATAAGCTTCAACGATCTCACCAAGAAATGCTGTAGAGAATCCATAGATAAGAGGTTCAGGCCAGCTATAAACTACAGCAGAGTGCAAATGAGAATGAGAAAAAGAAAGAACATATATTAGATATACTGGAGAGGATTCTTCTGTTAAACAAATTAAAGTCCATGTATTCCCACAGGTATAGTCCCATTTTAACTATCTGCGTGCCAGAGGGGTATGCAGCGCATTACTTAACAATAAGTTGCATACCCCTGTGGTACTCAGATGGTTAAACACTACATGATTTTTCAGCTAACCTATAGGGTGGGTTATGTGGATGTGTTTAGTATTTTGTAGTGGTCCTTCCCTCCCCATCTTTTATATATGATGTACTGACAAGGTCAGAGGAAATGGGCATAACATTATGCCATTGTCCTTCTAATACAATGGGACAGGAGTAAGGAGCTTGCTGAAATTAAAGGCTCAGCAATAATGTAGTGGTATGAACGCTGGTATGCACTAAAGCTATTATACTAGCTAGTGCATACCCACAAGTTCAGCCACTGCCATTGGAGGCTTACATCAGTGGAGATGTGATGGGGGACTCATATAGTCACCCCCATGTGTCTAACATTATAGACAACATACAATCACTGTATACCAGGACTGAGCATCCCAAGCTCTTCTGGATGTTGCTGGACCAAAAATTTCATTATACTGCAGCTAAGGATGGTTGGAGTTGTAGTCCAATAACAACTGGAGAGCTGCAAATTATACTTGGCATACCCTATTCTGTCCTGATGAACATATTGTTTATTTCTTATGTGTCAGCGATAGCTGGCCTTGACTATTCTTCATTACATTGTTATTTATAAAGTGGTAACATATTTTGCAGAGCTGTTGAATATGTTGAATATGAGAAAAAAATAAAAACTAACGAGCAGAGGGGGATGTGCTGTGTGCGCCATGCTAGCGATAGATTTTCTATCCTTATTCCTGCCTAATAGCAATATACTGAGTTACTAACACTGAAAACTCTCCCCTTAAAACTGCTGGTGCCACGGGGAGTGCAGTTGGGAAGTGTATGAACGTTACAGGAAGATAAGTTATCTTCACTTTATCATCTCTTTATTACTTCATAATCATACCTTATTGCATAACCCCCCTGGTGTAATTCTGGATAAATTAAATTGCATCATAAGGAACTAATACAAATTCCCCAAATTCTCATTGATTGTTACTTCACAATGTGTCGGCAAACTCTTTAGCATTCAATGGGTTAAAACTCCATTTAAATCAACGGGAAATGTTATTTGTTCCCTTTGGTACAATTACCTTGCCCCAGAATGACTCCACTTCTTAGTATATTGTCCACACAGAATAGCATATCCTTATTGATTGATAAATGAGAGAACAAGTTTGTTGCCACTCAATGATAAATATGAGAACTGGAAACATTCCATAAAACTGTTGTATTTAATAGGGTTTCCAATTACTGTAAAATCTTGCATATAATACGCACAGTTTTGCCCCTCTTCACATTACATGAAGTGGTGGGGGGTGTATTATACACAAGAAAATTTTACACACATAAAAAAAAAAAATGCCAAGTTTCCCTTCTTCCTTCCCTCCCCGCTTACCCATGGCCACCTCTGCTCTCCCTGAGTCCAGATTCCGCTATCTTGAGAGGGTCCCAGTGGGCGGCATGCTTGCATCTGCCTCCTGCTTCCAGCATGGCCCTGTCGGGACTTGCTCTGCCCAGCCAATGGTAGTGTCTTGCGAGGATCTTGCAATACCATAGATCCAATGAGCATAGCGGTCCTCGCAAGACACTACCATTGTCTGGGCAGAGGAGGTCCCAACAAGGCCATGCTGGAACCCTGTCAGGATGTGGAATCTGGACTCCAGAGGGGCAGAGGCTGACATGGGTAAGCGGGGAAGGAGGGAAGAAGGGAATCTTGGCATTTTTCTTAATGTGTTTAACAGGGGCAAACAAGGGTGCATATTATACATAGGCACTCTTGTTTTCCTCTAAAATCTTAGGTATAATATACACATGAATATTATACACATGTGCGTATTATACCTGAGATTGTACGGTAGTTTTTCAGTAAATCAATCCACAAAAAGCCATAAATAAGCCATTCTAAATGTTCCGATAGCCTATAGCTTGAGGGGTAATTGTCTAAAAGGAAAGGTACCAGATGAAATTATTCTTGGTGGACAAAGCACCAATAAAATGTACAGGGTCCAAAAGGGACTGACAGCGCAGGCGCACGGACGTCACTATGACGAGCTGTCCGTGCTTCCTGCTACTGTCAGCCTCTGAAAAACTGCAAAATCTTTCAAACCAGGTGATATTTCTGGAGACTAGCGCTACTAAGCAGCTAGTCGCCAGATGAAGACTCAATTCATGTAAAGTTATTGCGGGGTGGTAGTTCCCCTTTAAGGTTGCCACGTTTGCTAGAAAAGTTAATCTTGATGCTGGTGCATGATTACTACTGATTCCAAGTCAAGTTTGTTCTGTGACACTGCCTTGATAACCTGTGCTAATATTGCTCACTTGTGGAAAAAATCAGTCCTGTGCTGCTTCATATAGATGTAGCAGATGTGAACCCTGTGTACAGCATTTATCATACCAATGTGTGAATTTGAAAAACTGAGGGTTTTGTTGCATAGTGTGGCCAAAGTATGATTAAGCTTGCTTACCTCATAAATGTATCTCATTTTAAACGAGTCCTAACCAATACATATTACCTTTTTTGACTTACAGAAACATTGTAGATTAAAAACACACCCATGCCACTGTCTTGCTTTTGTGTCCCTTTCTTTCTCTTCTGTGCCCCCATCTTGTTACTCTGTTTTGCCCTACAGCCAACAGCCTCCCCCCATACCAGAGTTACTTAAAGCATTTTATGGACTGCATTGGTATTACTGTGAAAATAAAAATAATAATTGATCCACATTCATATGAATTTCTGATCATGGCAACATTGGATATACAATGTTATGTGGTATAAATATTGCTGCTGTCTTTTGATGTGATTTTTCATGTGAAGACATGCAATGTTAATTGGTGTTATGACATGCTAAATCTGTGCAACCTTCTGCATTTACTTTTCAAAGTGTTCAATATAAAACATGAGAGGGAGGGATGTACTGATACAATTCTGTGCTAAACCAAGTGCGGGAACCAATTTCTTAGCAATACGTCTGTCAAAAAACCTGTCTAAAAACAATTTACTACACTACTTATATCACAAGAGATCCACTGTACACAGCTTGTGGAAAGGCCAGTAGAAAAGTGTATTGGTATTTCGAGTTCTCCTTTCCTCTGCACTCTACCTAATTCTATATATTAGCAAGTCACCAAGGAAAGTGAAGTAACTTTTCTATTTTTCTTGGTCATGCTAAAGGGAGACATTCTGGGCTTGCTAATATTAAAGACTTAAAGGGATAGTAATGTTTCAGAACAAAAGCAGCTCTAATTAATCTTCATAGTATTTGGGCCATGGGGAGTGTTATTTCAATACTGTCAGAGTTGTAGTTCAAGAGTAATTGAATGATAAAGTATCCTCCTCCCTCCCCTTTTTCTGATGTAGCACTGCTCACCTCAGAGCAGCAAGACTGTCCATATGGATCACAGAGACAGTGAGCATAAGAAAAACATGTCAAGGGGTCAGGGTTTTCATTGTTCTGACAGCAAGAAAATTGTCCATTGCTGTGAGCTGCCTGGTCTCAAGACCAGATTCCACATCTGAGGGGAGGTGGCTTTCGCTAGGAAAAAGGGGCAGGAGGGGGATTCTTTATCATTTAATTACTCCAGAACTACAACTCTGATAGTATTGAAATAACACTCTCCATGGCTCAAATACTATGAAGATTAATTTGAGCTGCTGTTTCTGTGAAACATTACTATCCCTTACTATTACTAACAAAGGCAGTATGTATTTTCCAGTATGCCTTCCATTTCCTTTTTGAGAGACATCCTCTAGGTCCTAGTTTTTCAACCTGTGGTACTTGTAATCCTAGGGGTACTGTGCTCATTGACAGGGGGTACTTGACACAGGGAGGACCTATCAGCAATACAGAAGAGCCTGGCTGCCTCCCAGCATGATTATGCAAGCTGTGACAGTGGGTCTGTTGTCTACAGTAGGGAGTGTCTACTCCCTACTGTAAAGCTCTGCGGAATTTGTTGGTGCTATATAAATAAAGATTAATAATAATAATAATAACAATAATAATGTGTCTAAAGGCCAACCCAGCACTCCTAAGCTGCAGGCAGGTCATCTGGATAAGTGCTGGTGTAACTAAAATTGTGCAGGGCATTAAGCTCAAGGTAGAGCTTTGTCAGACACAAGCAGTGGATATCTAGTGGTTTTCTAAACCAGTTAAGTTGCAAGTGACTTGAGCCGCATGGGAGGAAGCAGCACAATGTGTAGTAGGGAGTGTCACTGATTGCTCTACTATCACAGTGCCTGTGATTCCTGTCACTCTCAGTTGTGGCTGTCACTGATTTGCTGACTGGGTTTGACCCGCCTCCTGATGACCTTTTTATACCTGGCTATCACATCTGTCAGATGCCCTTTCGTGGTGTTCCTGAGCCAGTAGTGCTGTTGCTGTGTTCCTGTATTCTGAGTTCCTGTGTACCGATTCGGCTTGTCCTGACCATTCTCCAGTGTTCCTGCTTGTGTATGACCCGGCTCATCTGCGTACCACCCTTGGATCCTGACCCGGCTAGACTGACGTTCCTGCTTGTGTATGACCCGGCTTGTATGACTGCCTCCTACGTGCTCCGACCCGGCCCGGCTGACTTCCTGCTTCGAAGATCGACTTCCAGCTTGTTCCAGTGACCTGCGTTCCAGTTGTCGCCCACTGCGACATTATCAGTCTCTGTTGCCCGCTTCAGTGTGACTGCCTTGCCTGGTGTTTCCCTCGATTAAGTGCTGTGCCTCGTTATCTGTGCAGAGCTGTGTGTGTATCTGTGGGCCTTCCTCTCCGTGCAGAGCCTTGCAGTAGCGCTGAAGCCTCGAGTAAACGTGCCTTTTAACTCTTGGCAGTGCTGCCTCGATTTCACTCTCTCTATCTCCAGTACGAGCCTCGTTACCCGTGATACTGCTGCTGAGTTGGCCGCTCTCCGTCGGCAACTCTAGTCCACCATTGCAGAGTGTTCACATTGTTTGGGTCGTTTGGGCGCCTAAGGCTCTCCGGTATTGGTTACCGGCGATATCCGTGACACAGAGTGTTGGCAGTAAGGCTTCAGTGTTGGCTTATCTGGTACTACGCCCGAGGGGGCTAGTGGCTCTTGCATTCATATTCCAGCATTCGATTAAGCTTGAGGAGGCTGTTAGCTCTTGCATTGCCGGCCGGTTCCCGTTACGCCCGTGGGGGCTATTTGCACTTGCACTAACCAAAGCAGTTCCTGTAACTACGCCCGTGGGGGCTAAGTTGATTCCTATTCTGCTTCATATCCAAACACCTTGGCAAGGCAGCTCGATCTTCAGCACTTGATGAACTTTGTCTATCCAGCACAGCCTTTTTAACATCCAGGGCGTGTCAAACCTCCACATCTGAGATGGACTGTTATCTAGACATTAACCCCTTGGGGGTTCATATCATCCTAGTGCATACTGTCTTGCATGTATGTCTATTGTGCTATTACTATTGTAATATCTCAGTTTACTTGATCTGTGTATTACCTCCCGCCTCTAGAGGGCGAACTTGTGCATTATTCACTTTAAATAAAGTGTGTTTTATTTTCACTTACTGGTCTGAGAGTCCTAAAAAAACGTTACAGTACGAAAGGGCCATGACCTCAGACGGTAAGGGTGAAAGTAATACTCAGAACATCCACTGGAGAATGGATGTCCATGAGCAGCGCCTGGACCAATTGGCACTGGCTCTACAGACGTTACTTGAACGTACAGTACATTTGGACAAGTCTGGTCCTAATCCGGTGGTCCCCCCAGTCTTGACACCGGGGAATCCGTCTGTAATTCCCACTGCTAACTCAAGAGGGTTAACGGCAGCGGCGCCGTTACCCCTAAGATATGATGGCGAACCCTCCCTATGCAGAGGTTTCATTAACCAGTTGGAGATATTTTTGGAATTGGCATCCCAGGCATTTCCTAACGACCGTAGTAAGGTCGGCTTTATGATATCTCTGTTGACGGGCAAAGCTTTGGCATGGGCAAATCCGTTATGGGAAAATGCCAGACCCTGCACACTGAACTTTAGAGATTTCGTGATGAAGTTCAGACGTGTGTTTGAGGTTCCTGGCAGGTCTGCCTCTGCTGCCAAAAGGCTGATGGAGATTCAGCAGGGCGAACGCACTCTGGACGAGTATGCTATCGAATTCCGGACCTTGGCAGCAGAGGTAGGCTGGAACGATGAGGCCTTATTTGCTGCCTTTACTCAGGGTCTCGCTGAACAGATTAAGGACGAGATAGCCGCTCGAGATGTACCCAGCGAGCTGGATGAGTACATTGACTATGTCATGTTAATAGACTCCCGCATCCGGGAGAGACGCTTGGCTAAAAGGACCAAAGCAAAGAGTTATGGCCAGAACCATTTCCTTAACCCACCCACACCACCCGTTCTACCTGAGCGAACAGCTGACAGCACTGAACCTATGCAAGTAGGTTTTACTAGGCTCACTAAGGAGGAGAAGCTGTATCGTAGGAGGCAAGGCTTATGCCTATATTGTGGCAAACCGGGCCATTTATTACGCAATTGTCCAGTAAGGCCGGGAAACGAACGCACCTAGGGTACCTTGGGGCACAGGCCCTAGGTGGTGTTGAACAGTCCCTAGATACTAGCACCACTAAACCCACCATCCAGGTGGCATTTGCTTGGGCAGATAAGGTCATCGAGGTCCTAGCATTGGTGGACTCCGGGGCAGCCGGGTACTTCATGGATCAGTCCTTTGCTGATTTGCAGGGCATTCCGTTATGTAAAAAGGACTCTCCTGTGGCAATAGAGGCCATTGATGGCAGACCCCTGGATCCTGCTTTCATTACGTTTGAGACAATCCCAGTGACAATGACTGTGGGGGCTTGTCACAGGGAGCAGATACGATTTCAGATCATTCGTTCCCCGCGTCATTCAGTTATTTTGGGGTTTCCATGGTTACAGGCACACAATCCCCAATTTGACTGGCAAAGGTGTGAAGTTAACTCTTGGTCTGAGTACTGTAACAAGAATTGTCTCTCTCTTCCTGTTAAGATTATGTATACCTCTCCAGCTGTGCCAACAGAATATGGGCAATTCAGTGACGTGTTTAGCAAAGGAGAGGCCAGCGCATTACCTGACCATAGGCCATACGATTGCGCCATTGATTTGCCTCCAGGTGCGGTGCCCCCCAGGGGACGCACTTACCCACTGTCTTGTGAGGAAAATAAGGCGATGGAGGAGTATATCGCAGATGCCCTGGAGAGGGGAATCATTCGTAAATCTACGTCTCCGGCTGGTGCCGGATTTTTTTTTGTTAAAAAGAAAAATGGGGAACTCAGGCCTTTCATTGACTACCGTGGGCTGAATAAGCTGATGCCCAAGAACGCCTATCCCATTCCACTTATTACAGAATTATTCGACAGATTAAAGGGCTCTTCGATCTTTACTAAACTTGATTTGTGAGCCGCCTATAATCTAGTCAGAATTAAAGAGGGTGCCGAGTGGAAAACGGCGTTTAATACCAGAACAGGGCATTATGAATATCTGGTGATGCCATTCGGCTTATGCAATGCGCCTGCAGTATTTCAGGAATTGATTAACGATATTTTACGTGACCTGCTCCAGTCTTGTGTGGTAGTATATCTAGATGATATATTGATTCACTCTGCTAACCTTTCCCAACACATTAAAGATGTCTCAGAAGTCTTGCTCCGACTTCGTAAGCACAAGTTATTCTGTAAACTAGAAAAGTGCGAATTCCATACATCTCAAGTACCATTCCTGGGGTTCATAATATCCAAAAGTGGCATTGTCATGGATCAGGAAAAGTTGGCAGCGGTTCTGCAATGGCCTCGGCCTAAGGGGTTAAAGGCCATTCAACGATTCTTAGGTTTTGCGAACTATTATAGGAAGTTCATCAAGAACTTTTCCACGATTGTAAAACCACTATCAGATTTGACTCATAAGGGCGCTTCTCCCTCTCAGTGGTCTGAGGCAGCTGAAGACGCATTTGTTACCCTGAAATCTGCCTTTGCATCTGCTCCTATACTGTCCCACCCTAATCCCTCCCTGCCGTTTACTTTGGAGGTTGACGCTTCAGAGGTTGGGGTTGGGACAGTGCTCTCCCAACGTCCTGTGGGAGGTGGCACTTTAATGCCTTGTGGGTTTTTCTCTAAGAAATTGTCCAGCGCCCAGAGTCATTACGAGATTGGCGACAGGGAACTGTTGGCCATCATACTTGCACTAAAGGAGTGGCGACACCTCTTGGAGGGCACTCAGACTCCAGTACTAATTCTTACTGACCATAAGAATTTAACCTATCTCTCTGAAGCCAAAAGACTGTCTTCTCGACAAGCCAGGTGGGCGCTGTTTTTGTCCCGGTTCAATTTCCTAGTATCCTATCTTCCTGGCTCAAAGAATATCAAGGCTGATGCGTTGTCACGTCAGTTCGCTTCTGACACTGAGAGGGAGGAAGTCCCGGTACCCATCATTCAGCCAGATCAGATCCTGGCTACTATTCGTACCACCATAACCTCGCCACTGGGGGAGGAGATACTGGCATCACAATCACGGGCACCTCCTGAAACCCCAGTGGGGAAGTGTTTCGTAGATGAGTCATTCCGTGTCTGTCTGTTGGAGACTTATCACGCTTCTAAAGCGGCTGGGCATATTGGTAGGGACCAACTAGTATGGTCCCTCTCGCAGCTATTTTGGTGGCCTACTTTGAGAGCCGACTGCGCCGCTTTTACGGCAGCTTGTACCACTTGTGCCCGTGCCAAGACGCCTAGGCATCTCCCCGTGGGCTTATTGCAACCGGTGCCTAACGGAGACCGTCCTTGGTCTCATATATCCATTGACTTCTTGGGAGAATTACCGGCCTCTAGAGGTTACACGTTCATTCTTATGGTGGTCGATAGATTCTCTAAGATGGCACATTTTGTTCCTCTGACTGGCCTTCCATCGGCTCAGGAATTGGCTATAGTTTTTGCCAGAGAGGTGTTCCGTCTGCACGGAGTACCCAGAGTGATTGTCTCCGACCGTGGGAGCCAGTTCGTTTCTAGGTTCTGGAGGGCATTTTGTGGTCAGATGGGCATCCAATTGTCATTTTCCTCCGCCTACCATCCCCAGACGAATGGGGCCGCTGAGCGTGCCAATCAGGGACTGGAGCAGTTCCTGCGCTGCTTTGTCACCGATCATCATGATAATTGGGCTGACCTGTTGCCATGGGCGGAGTTTGCCAGAAACTGTGCGGTTAACTCATCGTCCGGGAGCTCCCCGTTTCTCGTTAATTATGGTTTCCAGCCTTGTCTGCTCCCGGACTCCTTTCAGGCGCAGCAGATTCCTGCCTTGGACGAGCATTTGGCACGACTTCGTTCCACTTGGGCACAGGTTCAGAGGTCCCTCAGTCAGTCTTTCAGGCAGCAGCAACGGCACGCTAATCGCAGACGCCTTCCAGCGGACTCATTTCAAGTTGGGGACAGGGTATGGCTGTCGTCCAGAAACCTCAATTTACAAGTGCCGTCCAACAAACTGGCTCCCCGGTTCATTGGTCCATTTAAGATTATCCGCAAGATTAATCCGGTTTCTTATGCTCTGGAGCTTCCACCCTCAATGCACATTCATAATGTGTTCCATGTGTCACTCCTGAAACCCTTGGTGTGCAATCGTTATACTACTACGCCAGTGATTCCTGGGCCAGTGGACGTCCAGGGCCAAGAAGAATATGAAGTCCAGAGTATTATTGATTCCAGGAGATTTAGAGGAAAGCTGCAATATTTGGTTCATTGGAAGGGCTATGGCCCTGAAGAACGTTCTTGGGATGATCAAGGGGATCTCCATGCCCCTAGATTAGTACGCAGCTTTCACTCTAAATATCCTTTGAAACCCAGACCTCAGGCAGGGAGAGGGGGTCTTTGAGAGGGGGGTACTATCACAGTGCCTGTGATTCCTGTCACTCTCAGTTGTGGCTGTCACTGATTTGCTGACTGGGTTTGACCCGCCTCCTGATGACCTTTTTATACCTGGCTATCACATCTGTCAGATGCCCTTTCGTGGTGTTCCTGAGCCAGTAGTGCTGTTGCTGTGTTCCTGTATTCTGAGTTCCTGTGTACCGATTCGGCTTGTCCTGACCATTCTCCAGTGTTCCTGCTTGTGTATGACCCGGCTCATCTGTGTCCCACCCTTGGATCCTGACTCGGCTAGACTGACGTTCCTGCTTGTGTATGACCCGGCTTGTATGACTGCCTCCTACGTGCTCCGACCCGGCCCGGCTGACTTCCTGCTCCGAAGATCGACTTCCAGCTTGTTCCAGTGACCTGCGTTCCAGTTGTCGCCCGCCGCGACATTATCAGTCTCTGTTGCCCGCTTCAGTGTGACTGCCTTGCCTGGTGTTTCCCTCGATTAAGTGCTGTGCCTCGTTATCTGTGCAGAGCTGTGTGTGTATCTGTGGGCCTTCCTCTCCGTGCAGAGCCTTGCAGTAGCGCTGAAGCCTCGAGTAAACGTGCCTTTTAACTTTTGCAGTGCTGCCTCGATTTCACTCTCTCTATCTCCAGTACGAGCCTCGTTACCCGTGATACTGCTGCTGAGTTGGCCGCTCTCCGTCGGCAACTCTAGTCCACCATTGCAGAGTGTTCACATTGTTTGGGTCGTTTGGGCGCCTAAGGCTCTCCGGTATTGGTTACCGGCGATATCCGTGACACAGAGTGTTGGCAGTAAGGCTTCAGTGTTGGCTTATCTGGTACTACGCCCGAGGGGGCTAGTGGCTCTTGCATTCATATTCCAGCATTCGATTAAGCTTGAGGAGGCTGTTAGCTCTTGCATTGCCGGCCGGTTCCCGTTACGCCCGTGGGGGCTATTTGCACTTGCACTAACCAAAGCAGTTCCTGTAACTACGCCCGTGGGGGCTAAGTTGATTCCTATTCTGCTTAATATCCAAACACCTTGGCAAGACAGCTCGATCTTCAGCATTTGATGAACTTTGTCTATCCAGCACAGCCTTTTTAACATCCAGGGCGTGTCAAACCTCCACATCTGAGACGGACTGTTATCTAGACATTAACCCCTTGGGGGTTCATATCATCCTAGTGCATACTGTCTTGCATGTATGTCTATCGTGCTATTACTGTTGTAATATCTCAGTTTACTTGATCTGTGTATTACCTCCCGCCTCTAGAGGGCGAACTTGTGCATTATTCACTTTAAATAAAGTGTGTTTTATTTTCACTTACTGGTCTGAGAGTCCTAAAAAAACGTTACATCTACACCCTTTTTCATTGTAGTTGTACAGACTTTTTCCAGCCTTCTGTTCTCCCATCTACTTTATTTGTCTGTAGGAGCCTATACAACTGAGAGAGTGGGAATTTGTGAGACTGAGTGTTTGGGTGTGTTAGCGAAAGTGAGTATTTAACAGACTGTGTATGAATGTGTGAGACTGAGAGTGTATGTGTTTGTGAGACTTGATGTAGGTGTGGATTTCTGAGACTGTATGTGCGAGAGACTGTGTGCATATGTGTGTCTTTGAAAACATGTCTGTGTATGAGTTTGTGCCTGTGTGTAAGATTGCGTCTGCGGAGTTGTTTGGGTATGTGTGTGTGTGTGTGTGTGTGTGTCTGAGTGTGTGAAACAACATAAATCAGTAAGATACTGAAGCCTGATATCCTCCTATCCTTTACCCAACGTTAAAACTCATCCCCACCAAAAAAAAGTTAATATTCTTGAGCTTTCTCCGGCACATCCTATACAATAATTTGCTAAGTGTATGTTTGTCAGAAGCTGTCATGCGCAGTAGAGACGGCTGCGTGCTCTGCAGTCATGCACATTACAGACTGCCCACTCCGCTGCTGATAATGGAGCGGGGCTCCAAATTCAGACCATAGTCGGACTACGGTCTGAATTCGGAGTGCCCTGCTCCGTATCAGCCTTGGTGCGTACAGTCTCTACTGTGCATGACTGCACCGCGGCTGTTGCTGGGTGGCACTGTGGCCTGTGTACACAGGCTCTTCAACTAGTGAAGAAATATAAAACCACAAATCAGATCTACTCTTTGTAGTCTGAATAGTGAAAAATAAAACTGGGCGTGAATAAATGAATGTGTGTGTGTGTCTGTGTACAACAGTGTGTTGTATGAAAGTCTGCAGGGATGTGTTTTATCTGGGTTGTGACTGTGAGAAAGAGCATGTGAGAGACTGTGTGTGTGTATGTGTGCAAGTGTTGGCCTGTGTATGTATTCTAATATCAGTCTATGTCCCATTTTGAGTTTAATATTGTTTAATTTACTGTTGGGGTACTTGTGAAAATGTTTAGAGCGGTAAGAGTACTTGTCACTGAGAAGGATGACAAACACTGCTGTAGGTCAGTAGTTCTCAAATGGATCACTTTTAAAAAGTTACCTATGAAATGTCGCGCGGTTGCACGCAGCATAACAAATGTCGTGTTATTTGAAAAGGCGAATAGAGAATCTTGCGCTGCATATAAGGTATTGCTGCACATCTCTCACTCCCAGTATCCCACTTAAAATAAATGTTGAACATTAACTGAACTTAACCCTTTGAGTGCCAGAGTGGTACGCAACGTTTACTACTCTGGCACTCAAAGGGTTAAGTTCAGTTTGTCACTGGGAGAGAGAGATGTGCAGTGATAGCACTGGCCAATATTTACTCTCTCTCGAGAGAGATGTGCACCAGGAAGAGTAAGTGGGAGTATAGATTGTCATACGCAGTTTTATATGTAATCTGGGCGACCGTAATTGCAACCCTTACACAGGCGACATGAGAACACGACATTTGTAATGCGGCATGCAGCCGTGCAACATTTCATAGGTGACAATTCAAATGGATACCTTCTCAAAAAGGATGCCCTGTTACTTTGATGCGGCACAGACAACGACTTAGGGTGGCACCAGGGGCGTCTGCAGAATTGTATTTTTTATTTTTTGGGGGGGAAGCAAAGCAATAACATGACCTCCAGGCCTTCAGTTACAGCTGATAAATTTATATTCAACTATCATTTCATGTGAAAGCACAAAATCTTGGAATTAACATGGCTGATATGCATGGTGGCCTCTGAAGAAGCTGACAGATCATTCACACAGTACTTTGAAGGATTAGATGCTTATCAAAATCTCCAAAGAATAGCTGACCCACACTCACATCAACCAATCATTCCTAGCACTTGTTCTTGTGGGTTGGCTGTCAGCTACACAACCCCAGCAACAGGATCACCAGTAGAAGGTAAGTTGAAAACATGGGTAAATTAAATGTAGCAGGTATGCTGTTACATTCCAGTCGACTGTGCTAAACAGCCCTAAAACATCTCATTGTAGTGCAGGGGAATTTATCAGATAAATTCAGTGATAACATTATCACCTTCTGTCAGATCCAGCCCTTAGTCTCTTTTGTTTGCAACACACTGAAAATGTCATGTTTTCTTTGATGCTGTTTGGCCAAAGATAGCAAATTATACTCTATTATGAGAAACAGCAATAAAAAAAAAAATCTAGCTGGAAAGAATTGGCTATGCCTCTATGAATCCTCTTGGTAATATATATATATATATATATATATATATATATATATATATATATATATATTAGTAATGTGCAAATGTTTTAGACAGGTGTTAAAAATGCTCTAAAAAATGTTAATAGTTTATATTTATCTATTAAAAAAATGCATAGTGATTGAACGGAATAAAAATCTAAAGCAAATCAACATTTTTTTTTTTTTTTCAATATAGGTTAGCCATATTAGTCTGGAGGTGTAAAGGTTAATTGAATGAGTATTTGCAGTATATCTGCTTTAGACTAGATGATGGAAGCATCTCTCTAGAAAGCATGTCCCTATATTAATGAATGTTAGTCCAATAAAAACAGTATTATTACATACTGCAATACTCATTCATTTGACACACAGACACACACACACACAGACACACACACACACACACATATTTGCGGCTGTACACAAAAACAACTATAATGGCATGATCATTTTTAATTCTCAATAAGCTGCAAAAAAGGATTCTGGGAGGTGACACATGTAGACACCAAGTGTTGTGAATATTTACTAAAGGAATGAAAAACAGCACAGTTTTTTTTTTCTAATTCGGAACATTTGGTGGTTCTTTAACTTCAGAGAATTATAAACACTAGTTTCATCTTTATCATGAGGACAGTACGGAGATACCATAGTTGTCTTGTAATAGTCTGATTCAGAAGTTGTAATATCTTGACAAGTAAAATCATTAAGCGATTGAACTTTAAAGGACAGATTTATTAAGCTGAGCAAGTCTAACAAGTTAGTAAGATTCCATTCCATTTGCAGAAACGTGTTAGAGCAAATGCTTTGGTCAGAATATGTTTGTGATTCTTTTTCCTTTATTAGCATAATGTCATTCTTTATTCTGCCTTTCACCAGTATTTAATAGGGGAAGGCTGACCTTGGAGTCTGGTGTAATTTAAGGCTGGTAATAACAAGTTGCCATGGGAGGTCATTTACATACCTGGGAACTCTCCGGATTTGCCCCGGAGACTCTGGTTCTGACAGAGCTTTACCGGGTCTCCGGGGGAGAGGCTGATTCCTCCGGATGTGGGGAGTTTCTATTGAAACTCTGCTACATCCACTTTTTCTCCCGCTGTTCCTCCGTCCCCAGCCTTCTGTGTGACAACTTTAAGCCCTGCCCCCCCTCGCATCAATCCCCGCCCCTTTTTGACGCGATTAGCGTCATTTTTGTCACCCCTCCGGGTAGCCCTCAACTGCAAGTTCCCAGGTATGGTCATTTAGCCATCACATAGGCCAGCGACAATCTTTTATCCCTGGGAGTGCTAAAAGGGTGTGCAGTGCATTAAAAAATGTTAAAGGGAAAGTAATCCTTATTATGGAAAAAAAAAATATATTTCTGGGAGACGCCTCGCTGAAAGGTTAAAAGAGCACAATTGTCTTTTGATAAGAACAGTGCTTTATGTGGCCTTTCCATGTTATGGTAGCCCTCTTTATAGTGTTGGCTATGGAGTGCTCTGGTCACAGAGAGCTCTGGTTACATCTGTGAAGTCTGTGTTGTGTCCAACTAGCAGCAAAGCTCTCCCAGTGAACCTGTCTCCAAGAAATAATCAAAAAGATCTGAAAATCAGTATGTACATTGTACCAGCCAAACTAGAAGCAAACTAATAAAGATAAATAAAGATAGTTAGTATTAACAATCAAGGTAATAATAATGAATCACTTCAGACATATGAGATTGTTGGCACTAAACAGCAAAGGAGCGTGCTAGTTATTTTCAAAGTGAGTCAAGGAGACTGGTATGTTAAAGGGATACTAATGGTTCTTTTTATCACATTTTAATATTGTACACATTAAAACTATTAATACAATGAGGTATGTCCCATGTCTCACACATTTATAGTTTGAGAGATCAAAGCAAAGCCCCCCCCACCCCTGTCATAGATGTCAGCACTCTAGCTGGCAGAAGCAGATCCTGGTCATTTGACCAGCCGGCGGCTCTTCAGCAGAGCCGAAATAGCGATTTATAGAAAGAAATACTTCATTGGAATGGTCTACCAAGTGTGCAATAAACTGCACTCTGGTTCCCCTGTGTGACTATTAATATTATAGTATAATTTATAATTTACCTGTGGTGGTAACTGCTATTGAATACATTTTAGTATAAAAGGGACAAATGGAGCAGTTTCCAGTTGCCCAGAAACCCTCCTTGCAGTCATTCAGAGACAAACTCTTAGTACACAATAGTGAGAAATGTTACTATCACTATGTGAACAGTGTGCAAGCTGTGGCATACAACTCCCATGACCATCAACTGGCCTTCAGTTGCTCTAAAACTCCCATTATCCTCAGCCAGCCTCCAGCTTTTGTTGGATTATAACTCCCATCATTCTCTGACTGGTCTCAGACATGTAAAAGGCCACTTTTGACCTCCCCAACCCAATACATCCCAGGACTGTTAGAGAAGCCCTTTACTAAGATGCATGGAATTGGAAGGGTGACAGCATATGAAAATTACAACTAATGTTACTGACACTTCAAAGGGCAACTGTCCCGATGATATGAGAATAGTCAGTGCCCTAACAACAGGTTTGCTGCTGTTTGGAGAATAACTGCCAGTGAAGTCAGGGCTGCATTAGGGGTCTCAGTTGACCAACTGAAGAGCAGAATGAGGGTATGAAAAGCGCCCCCTAAGCCCCCAGATTGGTCCTGCTGGAGAGACTGAAATGTGAAAATATGAAGTCTTGTAATTCTACCTTGTTGGACCTTAGAGAAGGGCTTCCAGCCAGACTTCTGGGTTGTGTTCCAGTCTGATGCTAGCCATAGAGGGGGTATCAGTTTTATAAAACAAGCCCCCCTGAACAGCCAATAGGAGCAAACTTAATAAAATTTGTATGTTTCCCTTTAACTGCAGGCACTGCCTTCTGCCCTCTACTCCTCCTGGGTAGGACAGTCAGGCCAGGAAGCCCTCTCACATACTTGCAGCTGCTCTATATAAACTCTAGGCTAGGGAACTCCACCCAGTAAGGTGTCTGAATGGCTCACTGACTTCCCACAGGATTCCCATAAGTTGATTCAGCGTAGAGCACAACACTATATTGCTATGACAGCACAAAGTCAGTTTGAAGAAGTTTATATTCATAGACTATACAGTTTTTCTTTTAACAATTAAAAACCAAAATAACCTCTGGTCGCTGCAACTGAAAACATGTTCCTGATGAAACTACTGTCAGAAGAACAAAATGTATTGCTTGCTTTGGTTGGAAGCAAATTCAAAGAAAATATATTTAGTTACATGAAACAAGTAATGGCAAGATAGTTTTCACAGCCAAAACAGACGCTGATCAAGTTACCTGTCTTAACAAGGATGCAAAACTAGATGGCCATTCTAAATTTAATTATTACACAGAAGCAGGCATCTTTTTTATCTTGTGCCTACCTCTTTTTGGGTTTTAGATATGTTTTGTTTTTATCTTGCCCTCCCTCCATTTTGCTTACTAGTTTGTACCCCCTCCATTTTGTTTTTTTAAATTGCCTGTTGAATGCCCCTCCTTCCAGTGTTTTTCATCTGTAAAAGCTGGCAGGGCACTTCGTAGAAATTGCTTAGAAGAATGAAGCCTGCTTTGAAGTGAGGCATGAATCTAAACTGAATTATAAAACTTCAGAAGTCTGAAAATTAGTAGGTTCTTGATAACCATTTTGGTGTATATTGTATTACTGTGATGTCTGGTTTGGTGCAGTGCAGTGGATAACTGGTAGCTGTTTCCATGAGACTCTGTAAGTCTATCCAATATGTAGGCACTTTTATGTTACATAATGAAAATGCAAATCTGAAGACTGAGATTGAGAGGTTGTCTATGTCTTTTTTTGCCTTGTGCTTAACCACTAGTTCAAAAACCCCAGCCACACGGACAGCTTGGAGAAAGGCAATCTGCGCAACTGTTAGATCTGGTAGTCTGGAGGTTATATATCATAGGCGTGTCCCATAGCCGGTGCCTTTGCACAATTGCTTATATGCAATTACAGATCAGAATAGTTGTACTCAGGTAAATCATTATGTGTCTCCTATTGGTGAGACATCCATTTCGGTCATCAGGCTGTTGCCCCTGAAGGGTAAATACAGAAGGAAGACACTTCTCATTAGAGTCTTTATTTTAACAGTTGTTGATCTGAGTGAGGATAATGATGATGATGCTGATGGAAATAGTGTATTTAGGTGCCTTCTTGAAACTGCTACAAGAGGGATAGAAAGCTAATTAAGGAATGTTGACATGGAACTGAGACAGATGTTGTTATCTATATTGGGACTAATTATTTAGCCACAAAGTACGTCAGTTCAGTGCAGGAAAATGTTTTGTCAGCTAGTATGTGAACTTGGCCAGTGGCATCTTATATGTAACTTTCTGCTGTTTTACCTGTTTACAGACATGATGAGGTTATTGCGTTTCTCATCAGTTATTTTAACTTGTGGTTAAGTAATTGATTTAAAGAGAGATGATTTGCATCCATTGGTCATACCAGCCTTTGGTAGGATAGAAGACTATTTAACCCTTTGAGTGCCAGAGGGGTACACAATGCATTGCAAAGCAATGCTTTGCGTACCCCTCTGGCACTCAAAGGGTTAAGAGAAATTATTTACATTCCTCTAGTAAAGAAACAGTTATTAATTATGGGATTTAGATTATTCATGAGCAGTTATTTAACTTAGAGAAGGGGGCAGAAAAATATTGCATAATAAATATGCCCCCACATACACAAGGTGACAAAGATTATGGAGATTGCTTTAACATTAGAAACCCCATTAATTCAGGAATAAGGTATATGAAACCTGGAATGTTAAGTGTACAAATGCTATGTGTACAAATGCTCATAGTTTAGACACAATCTCCCTCCCCAAACTAATTTCAGTGACTAGGGATACTTTATATGTGGTAACTATGACTTAGTCTTGGTTATCCAGTCTTTATAGAAAAGACAGATAAGGAAAGAAGGGAAGAAGAGTTGCTCTTTATGTGAAGAACAACATTAAAGGGATAATAATGGTTCATAATAAAAGTAGCTCCAATTAATCATCATAGCATTTGGACTTTGGAGAGTGTTATTTCAATTCTGTTGTAGTTCATGAGTTGTAGTTCATGAGTAATTCAATGACAAAGTATCCCGCTCCCGCCCCTTTTACTGATGTAACACTGCTCAGCCAGAGCAGAAGGGAGGTGCCCACGTAGACTGCAGAGAGGGACAATCTTCAATTAAGATAAGGGAAAAACCTGAAAAACTTGTCAAGGGGGGCAGGGCTTTCATTGTTCTCATAGGAAGAAGATTGTTCCCTTCTGTTATCTGTCTGGTCTTACAACCAGATTCCACATCTGAGAAGAGATGACTTACACTAGGTAAAAGGGGCGGGAGGGGAAACTTTGCTTGTGAATATCTCTCAAACCATAAAGATTTGAGCAATAAGACTTATATCACTCATCATGTTTTTTTAATGCCTACAAAATAAAATAAAGATAAAACGAAGTATTACTATCCCTTTAAGTCTACATTAGTAATGGGAACTGAGGAAAAATTAGAGTGCATTTGGGTAACTTTTGAAACTGGAGATTAGTGTAATTTATAGACCTCCAGGACAGGATGAAGATTTGGATAAAGCACAAATGGAAAAAACAAAAACAAAAATTATTATGAAACCTAGAATGTTAAGTGTACAAATGCTCATAGTTTAGAAATAATCTCCCTCCCTGAACTAATTTCAGTGACTAGATGACAGGATGAAGATTTGGATAAAGCACAAATGGAAAAAACAAAAACAAAAATTATTTTTTTTCTTTATTTATATAGCACCAACTAATTCCGCAGCGCTGTACAATTCGGGATAGACATACAGAGGTATTAAATATTACAAAAATGGCAACGAGTGGTAACAGTTATGGGAGACTTCAATATGCCATATTTGGACTGGAAGGTTCTTGCTGCTTTAACAGTGTGGAGAAGGAACATCCAAATTTCCTTGAAAGTGACATCCTTTACACCAGTGGTTCTCAATTGTTTTTTTGGTTTAAGTCACCTGTAACATGCAATTTGAAATTCCCTCGACATCCCTAGCATTTTATAGCTCATTTGTAAGGGGTGTAATGAAGGGTACAATGGTTAAGAACTGCTTTACTCAGTCGGTGAAGGACCTGATTGCAAAGAAACAATAGTAAATTTGATATACAGTAATGCTAAAATAGCATCACATTTATTTGTGGGTTAGAGCCTAGGGACGATGGGTCACAAATGTGGTTTCATATGAAGTTAATGAATCTTACCATAAAAAAATAAAAGTTACTAGATTGTAGATAGGCTGAATATTCTCTAATGGGTCATTACACACTTTTATTTTTTTTTAGGTATGTTAATGAATGGACAAAAACTAAAGGAGGCATAATATGATTAAAGTCAGAAATAGCTAGATATGTACAGAGGGATAAGGAAATAGCTGAACATTTAAATAAATATTTCTAAGTATTTAAAGAAGATGCAAAGAAGAAGAATCCACAAAAAGTAGAACTGATAATGCTAAAGCAATGGACACAGTTCTGTTTATGAAGGATAATATGTAGTTTATATTAACAAAACTGAAAATGGAAAAATCAGTTAGCAAAAGATGAGGTTCTTTGAAGAGTATTAAAAGAACTTCGATATGTGCTTGCAGCAACTTTAACTGAGCTTTTTAACCAGTCATTGTTCACATGTGTGTTTCCTGATGACTTGGAAGTTTCAGTGTAGTATGCCTTTACAAAATATGTAGTAGGGAGAGGTCTAGTAAGTATAGGTACATGAGTCTGACAGTATTACTTGGGAATATACAGGAAACACTATTAAAAGAATGAATTGTGGTATGTCTGAAGTCTATTGACCTTCAAGATCCAGGGCAGCATGGACTTTACAACAGAACAAAATTACCAAACATTTCTAGTAAATTCTGACTATGTTTCAAAATTACTAGACAAGGGTGGGGAAGGTGTTATAGTTTATATTGATTTTTAGTAAATCTTACGACATTATCCCACATAGAAATTTGATTCTTAAGATTCATAGTCTAGGACTAGACTAGATAGAATTTGGCTCAGAGCAGGCACACTGTTTCTATGAGGCATTGATGTATCAGTCCCAGCATCCATAGCATTAATGACCAATCAGAAGCAGAAGTTGGAGGCTGCTTTCCTCTAGTCCTAAAAATATATGATCAGACATGCAATCGGGTAAGTATTAATGCTTAAGCTCAGTTGTGTAACTTGTCATTGGCGTTGGTGAAAAAAAGTGGGCACCCTAACCTAAAAGTATTTTCACAGATGCATAACTAGGACCTACTGGTCTCTGGGGAAGATTGAGCCCCCCGGTGCAACACCACCCACAGAATTGCACCCCTACCTGAACAACTTAATAGGTATTCAGGGACACATGGTAAATCTTCTAGTTAGATTGGGGTTTTATGGCTGGTTGCACCTGTTTAATACATTCATTAGTGATATTGTTAATAGTATTCAAGGTAAAGAGCTGAAACATGTTTGACGAATAGACGAATGTATAAGATTATCGGATCTAACGTTTAATGGTGCAAAGTACAAGATAATGCATTTCAGGCACAAAAATCAAGTGGTGGAATAAGGCTTAATGGTACTTTGATGACAACAACAGCAGAATATGGGGACTTGGTTGTTATCTCAGATGCCCTGAAGGTAGACAATCATTACAGTAAAGCAGTGAGAAAATATATTAAAGGATTTAATAAAGTTCTGGAGGGATGCATTTTTCAGAAAAATAGTAATAATAGAACAAAAGTACAATTTTAAATTAGAGGTATGGAGCAGCCTACCAGCAGAAATGGTAGGTGATAATACAGTAAGAGAACACAAAAATATCCATCTCTTCAGTACTATATAGGACTGTGAATTTTAACTAGATAGGAAAACGGGCAGACTAGATGTGACGATTGATTCTTATCTGCCATTAAAATCTATGTTTCTATCTTTTACTCAAATGGTTTCTAATAATTTGAGTGCCAGAAAGGTATCCAGAACATTGGAACTCATTGCACTGGATACCACTCAGAGGGTTAAAGTAAATAAAATCTATGACCAAAAGAAATCAGTGTTACGAATCACACATTTTCAAAAGATATTAGGTGAAATGCAAGCTTCCTCTGTCCATACACTGTTCAAATACACTTACAGTTCTCTTGGCTCATAACATTTCCTGGTGTTGTGGCTGCAAGGATTCCTAAGCCCTAGTAAATATTCAGGGATTTATTTCCCAACAGGCAGAGTAGGTAATTCCCTAGAGCTCCAAATTTTGAGGAGAGCCTCAGCTGTGCTGGCCACTCCCACAATATGAATTGTGGTCCATGCGCCAGTTTTATACCCCACTTTAAAGGCTGCTGTTTAACTCCCTTGGATGCTAGAGAGCTCTCTAATGCATTGCTGAATAAGTCTGGCGTTATTGAGAAATCCAACTTGTTCAGCATCTTGCTGTAGTGGCATCTGTGCGCCTGTGCCGTCACTCCCTTCCTGTACCTTAAGGAGACTAGGGGGTAGATTTAAAGGCAGCCGTTAACAAAAAAAATCACTAACGGGTGCGTTAAGTGACATGTTGCAATTCAAAGATCCGTCTAAAGACCAGCTAACGGCAGTTGTACAATCCTTACGGCCGATACACTTACGTGCATTCAGACGCATGGAAAAACATACCCCAGAGCTATTCAAAGGCTTGCGGTACTGATAACGGCTGAAAAAAAGACACACCTAACGGCTAAAAGTTAAGACCCACTTTTTTTAGCCGTTAGACACTTAACAGCCAAAACAAAACACCCGTTACATAGGAAAAGACACAAAAGGCTTACCGCACAACCATGTAAATGGGAAAATTAACCCGTGCAATGCCAAAACAACACAAAAACATGCACACACAACACAAATCACTATACACACAACAACAACCAACACCACAGGGACAACGACACACTAAAAAACAACAACACAACATGGCACGGAACAATGGGGGTCATCACACAAAGTGGACACCTGCAAATACAAGCTCACCTGGGCAACATCAACACGCCACCTGCACCCCACAACTGCATGTCCGCAAATGGCACACACAGAACAAGCACAACACACCACATCTTATAACACACACACACCTGCAAACACTTACCTGGACAAAAACAACTCACCATTGGTCAGCACTCACCTCATCACCACACCCACACAACGCCCTAGCAAGTACTTAAAGGGACAACTCAACACACTCACTTGTGGCTTGTTTTCCACTCTGGGAGGGAGAGAGAGAGAGAGAGAGAGAGAGAGAGACAGATAGAGAGAGAGAGACAGATAGAGACAGATAGATAGAGCAAACAGTATGTTGGGTTACATATTGTTGCGAAGACTGAAGAGAAGGCGTGCAAGGGAGAGAGCTAGGGAACATCAGCAACCTCCAAGCATGCCTGATCAACAGCCACCACCTGTTGCAAGTGAGGAGGCTCTGGCTCAGCAGCCACACAGGAGCCCATCCCCACCTGGAGGGCACAGGATGTATAGACGACCACCAAGGCCCAGGGTATACCGCCCAAGGGTCACCCTCTTTGGAATGACCGATGATGAGGTAATTGATCGCTACAGGTTGAGGCCTGACAGCATCATTGCCTTGTATGAGGTCATCAAGGAGCAGGTGGATCCCATCTACATCTACAACCATGCCCTAACTGGCCTGCAGAAACTACTTTGTGCCATGCACTTCATGGCAAGCGGGGCCTTCCAGTCCACAGAGGGTTACGCATCTGGCATGTCACAGGCCACATTCTCCAGGGTGCTGGCCCAGGTCCTGCCAGCCCTCAAAAGCAAGGCCAGTACCTATATACATTTCCCCACCACCGACATGGACTGGATACAAGTCAAGCAGGCCTTTTACGCCAGGGGAGGCATGCCCAGGGTCATGGGTGCTATAGATTGCACCCATGTCCGAATTAAGGCCCCAGCACGTGACGCACAGATATTCATCAACAGGAAGAACTTTCACTCCATCAACGTGCAGATGGTGTGTGACAGCCAGATGAGGATAATGAATGTCTGTGCAAAGTATCCTGGCAGCTCACATGATTCATACATTCTCCAAAACTCCTCAGTCCACAGAGATTTCGAGAATGGAACTTTTACAGGGGGATGGCTTTTGGGTGAGTTCACAATACAAAATCACATCACATACACAGGCGTACACACAACGCTGCTTAGCATGCTCCTGACCCACAGCTACTACGTCTACCACACAAAACATCATTCACACAACATGTGCTCCCTGTCTCACCATGTCACTCACATTACACAGGTGATGCTGGCTATGGATGCAAGTCCTGGCTACTGACCCCACTGGCCAATCCTCGAACACATGCCCAGGAAAGCTACAACCAGGCTCATGGCAGAACGAGGAATGCCATTGAGCGGACCTTTGGCCTCCTCAAGTCAAGATTCCGATGTCTGGACCACTCGGGGGGAGCACTGCAGTATGCACCTGGAAAGGTGTGCGACATCATTGTGGCGTGCGCAATACTGCACAACATCGCAGTGGACACCAGGCTGCTGGAGCACATCCAGGCCCCCCCCATACAGGAAGTGCCCATGGACATCGGACACGTTGAGGAGACCCTGAGAGGGACACAGATCAGAGACAGGCTCATCACGGAACACTTTACATGTGAGTATAACACAGGCATGCAAACAATCCATGCAAGTCCCCCATCAGTCCTGTGACACTAACCACACTGCACATTTTGTTCTGTCTCACCCCACAGGAACAGTGACACAGCACTGCACTTGCAGCGGACGTGGCAAATTGTGTGTGTGGACTCAAAAACCATCCTCCATTCCACTCTCCACGTTGACATACAGACCCCAAGGATATCACGCACACCCTCAGGAGAAACAAGGTACAACACATAACCCATGTTCATCGCCTTACAGGGCTTGATTGACAGCAGCTAACTTGATTTGCCATGAGCATAGCCAGAGCAACCATGCTAGCCTTGTAGCGAAAGAGTGTTATCCAATGCTATGCATTGGATAATACTCCGTCACATCAGGGGTTAAAGGGCCATTGGACTCAATATGGAACCTGTACTGTGCTACAGCTGAGAAGAGCAGCACAGGGGTGGATGTACAGTGGTATGGGCACACAATGTAGAGGTCATGAGACGTAGATCAGATTACCAGGGACACCATGCTGACCTGTGAGTGTGCAGACATATGTGCCCCCGACATGAATACACACATCAACAAATGTGTCCTAACAGTTCCATGGAACAAATGACATTGGGCTGCCACTGTCACATTAACAGTGGCAGCCCAAATTCATTACTTCCATGGAGCTCTCAGAACACTTGTTGATGTGTGTATCCATGTCAGGGGCACATATCCATAGGGCTGGGGCACATGTCCTTAGTTCTCCACATAATTGGTTACAGATGAGTACACAACACATTGTCAAGCAATGGTTTGTGTACTCACCTGTAACTGTGAAAATTGAGGGGATCAAAAAGACTAAATTGTTGTTGCTTGATGATCAGTTCAAGTCAACTACTCCAAATCCTGTCCTCTTCTTCCACAGGCATCCGTAACATGATCCATCCTTGAACTGAAGTTCTTCTATGTGACTGGATTGATGTCTTGACATCACCTTCATGGAGATCACCCCTTGCTGTTTATGTTGATGTTGTTGGTGATGCAAAGTTTGACCTGAGGTTCACACAAACCTCTACTGGATCATTTTCATATAGACACAGAAAACACTAATTCCTGAGTTTTATAACCTGTACAGTTAGGATGCTCAGCTACAGAGTTGTCAAACCTTGTGGACAACACATGAGCTGGGCAGCAGTGTTACTAAAGTACTATTTTTTTGTTTCAAAGTACATTTAGTGTTCTCATACAGGTGTTCAATGCATATAGGCAATACACAGAAAACACATGTACATCCTAATGTACTTTGAGACACAATAAAGATGAACCATCACCATTCTATCTGTGTCTGTAGGAGGATATATTTGAGAACACAGTTGTCAATGCGTTACCACACCCAGGGTAGAGTATCCCCATACATGGAAAGGCATCACCCATATCACAGGACTCCACCACTTGTTTGCAAGTGAGTGGACTCAGTGATGTATTCACGCTAACAGATGGTGGCAGTGATACACTAATGTGTTGTGGGAGTGATAAAGAGGTGATAAAGGGGACATACTTCCACAGTGAATTCCTGTCCACAGTTAATGTGTTGCTCAGTATAATCAATGTTCAGTGATATTGCTCCACTGGGACATATCACAGTACATGACCAAGTGGACAAGTGTTTTCACTGGGGAAGTCTGTTACACCCTTAGAAAAAACAACAAGTCAACTTACTGGAGGCCCCAATGCTCACCCCAGGATATCAATGTGTGTGCTACACATTGAAATCCTAGGTTGAAAACATTGGCTTCCCCAGTCAGTCTGTTGCACAATGAGTGTGTGAATCCAAGACAATATGGATACATGTCCCATTTATCTGTCCTGCTTGTTATCTCACCGCTAAGCCGTTTGTTTGGTTATCCCCTTAACCCTCTGAGTGCCAGAGTGGTACCCAACGCATTTCTTTGCAATGCGTTGCCTACCACTCTGGATATCAAAGGGTTAAACACTGCATATGATGTAGATGAATGTTCAATGTTGTACCAAATGTTGGGCTAAGGGGAATGTTTTGTTATGCAAAATCAACACACAACATTGCCATATAACACAGTTGTGTAATATGGCAACAGGGATGTTTTTACAGTTGATTTTGTACAACGATGTGTATGTGAACCCATGTTGTAACATCCCACAAACATCTTACCTAGGCAGGAGTTGTATTCACTGAATTGTTTGGCAATGCATTGGAGACAACTCTGCCACCCAAATCTATGACCAAATTCAAAGCAGATCAGACAGGATTCAAAAGCACAATGTTCCTTTATTCAGGGGAAATTTAACATGTTGGGCATTTTATTTTTTTTTCTTGGGGGGGGAGGGCTTAGACTGTGTGGCAGAAGTGGATAACCTGGATGATCTCCTGGTCACCCTTTGCCCCCTAGGTGTGGCTTCGGGGGTCACATTAGAGGGGGTGGTGGGGGCAGTGGATCCCTCTGTGGAGCGCAGGTTTTCCCTCTCCAAACGTAAGTCCTCCCTGCGGTTCAGCTCTCTCAATTCCACCAGTAGCTGTGCAAGCAGGTCCATCACCCCCGTGTGTAGCTGATGGAGTTGAGTGTTGATCCTCATGACCTCCGACTCCAGGGCATGGATCCTTGCCTCTATCCTGTTAGTGTTTATACGGGATTCCCTACGGCTCCTGGTGATGTTGTCATTGGTGCGGAGGCTTGACCTGAGTAGTCTCCATTGCAGAGCCATACACTCAGCTTCCATCCCCGTGGGCCGTTCACTGCTGGTGATGCTTGTGCCTGGTGAATCAGCTGCTGCTGTGTCCTCCTCTGCTGGTGCTGTATCCTCCTCTGCTGGTGCTGTATCCTCCTCTGCTGGTGCTGTGTCCTCCTCTGCTGGTGCTGTGTCCTCCTCTGCTGCTGGTGTGTCCTCCTCTGCTGCTGCTGTGTCCTCCTCTGCTGGTGCTGGTTGTGCTGCAGATGGGTATGTGCCCACCACATCAATTGACCCACTGCTGCCCACCGATGTCTGTGCTGGTGGAGGTGGTGGGGTAAACACGTCCCTTCGCATAGGCTGTTGGGGCTCCCCAAGCAGGCCCAGGTGTTGGTAGTCGAGTGGCCAAGGGTCAAACCTTGGCCACTGGTATGTGCTTGGCCCCCACCTAGGATCATACCTGGGGCCATGCTGGGGAGCCATCCAGGAGGGTAGGTCAATCTGTGGGTATGGCCCGTATTGGGTGGTGGCCACATCACCGGCAGGGGAGGGCTGGCAACTTTTGGCCTGGGGGGCAAGTACAATCAAGTGGCCCATTTCTACACTCTCCAGCCCACCTTTCCAGCCCAGTCTAGCCAATTTTCTTAAATTGTATAATTGACATCAATGTTGTGAATTAAAAGCAAGTAATACCATGAAGCATATGAATGAAATGGACCTAAACTAGTGATACCACAAAGCTTACAATTGAAATGGAGCTATACTAGGGATAACACCGACATCAGAAATTAAATGCTGGCACACTAGTGATACCACAGAGCCTACATCTGAAATGGTACTATGCTAGTGATACCTTGGCTTTTTTCTTTGTTGACAATTGTCTCTGATGCTCATATATAATGCCTAGAGATTACAATCTACAAATGAACTGTATCAGAGTTTGCATTCTCTAGAGCAGAAGTGACCATACTTCAGTGAGATGGGATGTACTTCTCTGTTAGTCATCCTAATATTATCTACTGATTTACCGTCATGGAGTCAACAGTCATTCACCAACTCCTTCTTTGGGCAGTGAAGCTTAAAACACCACCACCACTCCTCTGTTTTATAGCCATCAGAGATATCTTCCCTCATCCCTTTTTGCCATCCCCATACCAATATCACACCTCCCAACATTTCAAATTGCCAAAGAGGGACACTTGTGTTTTACGGGGTGTTGCTGGGGGCTTGGCTGGTAGGTGGGGCACTACCAAGAATTTTTAGGCTATATTATGACCTATTGACACCTTCTTGTGTGACCTAATAAATTACTTATAACGAGACCAAAGTATTTTATTAACACAGACTAATTTATAAACACATCTACTGATGTTTAAACAAACAATAATGTGAATTTTATTGCTGTAGAGCAGTATGATACACTTATATATACACCTCACTAGTCTGATCCCCTAAAAAGAGGGACATCAGGTTGGGAAAGAGGGACAGAGGGATTTGGGTCTAAAAGAGGGACTGTCCCTCCTAAAGAGGGACACTTGGGAGGTATGCAATATTCTTCTTCCCTATCCTTCCTGCCACAATCTTTCACCGCTTTCCTTCCCATTTCCCACAGTCTCCCTGCTGTTATTATACAAACCAGGCATAATACAAGTTGGCATGTCTACATATCCTATGATGTTTTTTATAATAACAGCAGGACAACAGCGGGAAACAGGAAGGAAATAGGCAGTGGAACAGGGAACTTTAGGTAGTAGTGGGAATAATAAGACAAGGGATTTGGGAATAAAGAGAAAAAAACATGGCAGAGAGAGTGTGGCACGATGGACGGGTGGTGGTGCTGCTGCAGTGGATAATACTAATATTTTGTTAAATTACAACTCCCATCATCCTCAAATAGCTGGCTCAGGATAATTAGAGGTGACGTTTGTTAACAGTTGAGCCTCAGGTTGCCCACCCCTGCTCTCCCTAGAATCATGTGTATGCTACAAACACCCCAGGGTCACTTCGCACACACACATATATATTATTATTATTTTATTTACTTTGTATTCTTTATTCACAGATGCACCCTGGCGCATGCACACATACACTCACACACTCATACTCTGGCACATACACGCATACACTAGCACACACACTCACACCCTGGCACATACACTAGTGCACACATTTGCACCCTGTCATACACATACACTAGCACACACATTTTCACCCTGGAGCATACACTAGCGCACACACTCACAGTCTGGCACATGCGCACATACACTAGCACACACATTCACACCATGGCACAGACATGCATGCATACGCCAGCACAAATTCACACACATGCATACACTGGCACACTCTTGAATGCATGTGTGTGCTAGTGTATGCATGTGTAAGTTAGTGAATACACTAGAGCACACATTCACACCCTGGTGCACAAACATTCACACCCTGGCAACACACATACATACATTAACACACACATGCATACACCTTAATTCCCCAGAACAGTAATGCATACACTAGCACATTCACACCCCAGAACACTAATGCATACACTAGCATATTCACACCCCAGAACAGTAATGCATACACTAGCACATTCACACCCCAGAACAGTAATGCATACACTAGCACATTCACACCCCAGAACAGTAATGCATACACTAGCATATTCACACCCCAGAACACTAATGCATACACTAGCACATTCACACCCCAGAACACTTATGCATACACTAGCACACAAGTATAACACTTTACAACCTCAAATACAGTCACATAGTGATCCATAAATAGACACTGAAAATACACTCTTACTTTTAGCTGGGTGCTGAGCCCATTATTTGAAGCAAGCAACTCTGTCAGCAAAAGCCCCATAACCTGCTTTGCAGGACTCTCCTGGTGCCAGTCACTTCCCCTGCGCTGCACACACGCACCACACATCTGTCTTCTGTCACTTCCCTTTCCCAACTGGCCTGTAAAAAAACGTGTTGGTTGCTAGGCAACCGATCGTCTCCACTCCACCTCCAACTTTCCTCTTCATTCTGCTTTGGGCACATGACAAGTGTCCTGCGTTGATTGATAGCAGTCCTGAGTTGCCTGCTCTGGGCTGATGAAACAGGTACAGCATAAACTGCTGGGCCAGCCCAGCAGCCAGTTTCACGCACAGCTTCTGACCGGAGCAGGAAGTGACAAAGGGAGGCTGCGGCCCACCAGCCCATATTTATGACCGGCCCAGGGGGCAATTTCCCCCCTGCCCCCCGGGCCAGCCCGCCCCTGATCACCGGGCAGCCATTGCCTCCCTGGTGGTGGTGGTGCTGCTGCTGCTGCTGGGGGATAATAGCTCCTGGAGGTGGTGGGGGGCATCCAGTCACTGTAATAAGTCGGTGCAGGCAGAGTTGGTGCAGGCAGAGTTGGTGCAGGCAGAGTTGATGCAGGCAGAGTTGGTGCAGGCAGAGTTGGTGCAGGCAGAGTTGGTGCAGGCAGAGTTGATGCAGGCAGAGTTGGTGCAGGCAGAGTTGATGCAGGCAGAGTTGATGCAGGCAGAGTTGGTGCAGGCAGAGTTGGTGCAGGCAGAGTTGGTGCAGGCAGAGTTGGTGCAGGCAGGGTTGGTGCATCCAGCTGGCCAAGAGGTGTGGATGTCGTTGGGTACGGTGCCCACTGGCTGGTCCCCTTCTCCAAATACTCCTCACTGGGTGGTGAGGTGGCCTCCTCCATGGGCTCCTGATGTGCTGGAGACACATAACCTGTGTGGAGGATTGAGATTGTGTGATCAGTAAACTTAGCCATGATGGTGTCAAATTGATACTAATACTTGAAATGTGTAAAGGAACATATATGTTGTATGGTGTATCCCCCTGTGTGAAACAACGGTACTCCTACTGGTGATGGGTGTTGTATTCTACATGTATTGCAGCTCAGAGTTGAATTCCTTTGGTGCCACATCCCAGTGGCCTGAAATTGTACATTTGCGCTGTTGCCACATCATCCTTTGTGGATATCTGTTCCCTGGACCAAAGCTAGCCAGAGGATGGTCTGGCAACATTGGCATAGTACATTTTCAGGCCACAGTGATATTGTCCCTGGAATATTCAACTTTGAGCTGTTATACTCTTGTGATGAAACACCTTTCAGTAGTGGGGATACCCTTGCATTACCCGGTGGATCAATCCTATGACATGTATTTTTCCTTTCACATTTTAGGTATTACTATCTCTTTAACGGGATAGCAATGGTTAATTTCACCTTGATGTAACATTGCAGGCATCATAGAGAGATGTTTAGAAAGATGTTGCTGTATGTGACAGCTGGAGATGTCAGTCATTTGACCACACGGAGGCTCTTCAGCAGACTCCACATTGACCCATTTGGAGATAACTACATCTTTGCCATTGTCTACTAAGTGTTCCTGGTTTGTAAGCACGCTCTATGGACCATGTCAATGATGGATCCATCTCCAATTGTTTCAATTTTGGGTCTGCTGAAGAGCCTCCGTGTGGTCATATGACTGACATCTCCAGCTGTCACATACAGTAACATCTTTCTAAACATCTCTTTATGATGCCTGCAAGGTTACATCAAGTGAAATTAACCATTGCCATGCCAAGGTACACAGTGAGGAATATGGTCTGATATGTGTGTATATGTACCTTTCATACGGGTACAAACATATCCTTGATAGATATGAACCCAGAGATCTGTTCAGAACATGTGATTGTCTAACTGCCTATATATGTACAGCTATCACAAATGAACTTTCATAGATACAAGTGATACCCATCCAAGTAGGTGTAATATACTGGGTATATGTACTGTGATGATGATATCAATATGAGTTATTTTGTTGAGGGTGCACATATATGGGCAGTTGGACAATCACACGTACTGAACCGAACTCTGGGTTTACATCTTGTTGGGACCTATTTGTACCCATTTGAAAGGGACATATCCACATACAAATCTGGTTGTTTTTCTTTCTGTACATATCTTTTTTGAAGAGATCTGCAGTGTGATTCAAGTAGTATTCATCCCTATGTTATCAGTTCATCCCGTACAGTGCTGGATTTTGTCAGATTAGACATGTCCCTCTCTGGTTGTCATGATGGTATCCTATGCATAGCATTGTGATGCATGGGATACCACCATGGCAATCAGGGATTGATGTACATTACAGGATTCTGTCCATGAGGTCTGTTCAAGTTGAATCCTGAGGGGCAACAATCAAGCCAGTATTGAAGGATATCATTGATTGAGGCCTTTTTTTTCCTGGATCAGCCCATCCATCCTTCTGTGTGAGGCAGCCAGACCCGATCATAGATATCCATAATCCCTGGCCTGTTATTGACCAAACCTCAATGGTTCATATTTGGTTCCCATATTTATCCTGCAAATAGTGTCTGGTGTACCATCCATCCATGGCATCAGCACTCCTGAGGATCTATATGTGAATCAAATGTGAGCTATGTAAATTGAAGTTAGAGTAAATGATTGCATACACAACACCAAGGCCAACTTTTTCACCTTTACTTATGTGTGATTGTTTTTGGCCTGTGTGTTGCACATACAAGCATTTATTCTCAGTGGCACTGTGATTTGTGACCTGATCCATCCTGTTGGTGATTCAGTAAGCGGTTAAGTGGACCTGATGAACTGATTATGATGCTGACTTCTCCGCTGACCTCATTTCACCATCTGCAATGTTTTCTATGGAGTCCACACAATGGGGCCTGTGCAGCTTGAATCCTGTTATTGGATGTTCTCCATAGACTAACATTGTAATTGGTAAAGTGAGGGTATGCAAGTGTCAAATTCACTACATCAGCTCTTTTTCACCGCTTAGTGAATGTCCCCTATGTGTCATGTAATTGTTAACCTATCGACATGTGTTTGTTGTATGGTTAACCCTTTGAGTACCAGAGGGGTTGCCAAAGCATTGTTGATCGATGCATTGATGATCCCTCTGGCACTCATGGGGTTATGTGCTGGATTCCCTGTGTGAACATGGGTAACACTGTGTGACAACAATTGTGATGTTTAACATACAACACTTTACTGAGCATGGTTTGTGTGTATTGTGTGTGATGAGCACAGCAACATGAGGGTTAACCAGGGAGTTGGACAGGTTTTGGCCTTGTTGAACATTGACATTTGTCCTTGTCTTGATCCCTGTTTAAACCCTCAGGGTGCTGTGTTGGTGCAATTGTGTGGTTGAATGAAGAGCAGATGTTGGGATGTGAGTGCTTGTTTGTGATGGGTGTGTGGTTTGGGGTGGTGTGTGGTTTTGGGGTGATGCACTTACCGGTGGTGTGGAGGCTCCTCTCCTCCCCAGTGTCTGATCCTCCAGGGACCCCCTCAATGAGGGTGGACGACAGTGTCTGCCGCAGCCTCTCCTCCCATGCGCTGTAGGTGATGGGGACAGGTGGCCCACCTCCGGTGGCTCTGGCGTGCAGGGCGGCATCCCCCATCTTCCTCTTCACCTGCCTTTTGCAGTCGCCCCATCTCTTCTTGATTGAGTCCACATCCCGTCTGCAGGTGGCCACCGCATTAACTCTGCTGCAGATTTGACTCCAGGCAGCTCTCCTCCTCGCAGACAGGCCAGGGAGTCTGTCCCCCGGGAAGAGGACACTCTCCCTCTCCAGCACAGCCTCCACGAGGGCCGTGTTTTCTTCCTCGGTATATCGGGGATCCCTGAGCCTGTCCCCCTCAGCACCGGCATGCGAGGAGTCAGACCCGGAGTGTCCTGCCTGCTCTGCCCCTGCCTGTGTGTGGTGGTCCCCAGGCACTACCCCTCGTCCCACTGCAGGATCTGTCCCTCTTCTTCTTTGTGTGCCTGTTCTTGTGGGCCTGGTCCCCCTCCGCACTGCGTATCTCCCTCTCCCACCCCTGCTCTGCTGAGGGATCCCCTCCTGACCTTCCTCCTCCTCCTCCTCCACTAGTCTCCCCATCCCTCTCTCCTGTCCTCCTCTCCTGGCCATCATTCACCCAGTCACACCCAGGCACTCTCACACGCCCTCACAGACACACTCGATCCCACTCACTCTCTGTCACACACTTTCACTCACGGATTCACACTGTAAAAATAAAGTTTAAAATGTGTAAGGTGTGATGAAAAAAAAAAGACTATGTGTATGTATGTGTATGTGTTTGTATGGATGTATGTGCTATGTGCAAAAGTGTGCTATGTGTCTATTTAAATGTAACTCTCTCCTCTCCAAAATCCTTCTACCTTACTCCTCTGTATGCTTCTCTCTCTCTCTCTCTCTCTCTCTCTCTCTAAATGCTATCCTCCACTCCTGGGTCCTGTGCTCTAGCTTGCTGAAACTCGAAACACAGACAGGGTGTAACCGTTATTTTGAGGTATATATAGGTGTATTTGAACATTTTTGATACTTTGGGGCCTTGGGATTGGCTGTAGGTTTGAATTTTGTTTGTGCATCTATCAGGGTTGCTAGACAACGGCAGCCGTAATGTAACATTTTGAGTTAAGTTGTGTTTTAACGGGTGTTTGGGATGTACGGTGATGCAAAATCAGGTGCGACGCTGGTTTTTGTTTAACGTGTTTTTGTAGTGCCTACGCCCGATAGCTATTCTTGAACGCTTACCTTTGAATCTGCCGTAAACCATGTGTTCTTTGCGGCCGACGTGCCTTTTTTACTTAGCGGATGGTTTAACGGCTGCCTTTAAATCTACCCATAGGACGGGCAGCGCAGACTCACAGATGCCTCTTTGGAAAGATGTCTGCACTGATACATGCCAGTGAGTCTCCGAACAAGTTGAATTTCTCAATAACTGGACTTATTCAGTATAATACTAGTACTGATATGCATATCGCTATGTAAATAATGATTTGGTGGGCACTTTAACTTGGATGAAAGCTCCTCTTTAAAGGGATAGTAATACTTAAAATGTAAGTATATATATATATATTGTAGGGTTTATCCCCTGAGTAAAACAACAGCACTCCCACTGCTGAGAGGTGTTTTATTCAAAAGTTATTACAGCTCAAGTTTGAATTTTTAGGTGTAGTATCACAGTGGCCTGAAATTGTACAGTGGGGCTGTTGCTACACCATCCTATGAAGATTTATGGTCACCTCTCTGAGATCATTGATGGATACCTTGAAGAATTCAATGACTGAATGCATTTCCCTGACGTACGGATGTAAAGTAGGGAAACACAACGATAACCTTCCGTAAATGCCGCCATTCCAGTGATACACACATACCGTATATGTGTGTGTGTGTTTGCCTCCATTGCTTGTAATGGGATCTGTCAACTGGACGCTAGCATATGGGGTTTTCAGATTTCTCTGCCCATTCCTCACCGATGAGTAAGTGATAGTCAGTTACAATCCTGCCAACTAATAGCTAATGCACAAGGAAATCCTCTGATTTCCTTGATTATTGAGCCATTCCTCTTTGATGTATTCCCTCCATAATGTCCAAATTATGCTGAGGATTCAGCCCTCCACCTCTATTTTTAATAGAACCCCAACAAAGACACACATTAAGTATGGAAAACATTTACAATTTTTTCCAAGGTATTAACTTACTGAATGCTAGGGAGGTCCCTACCTGATTTCTTACTGTACTAGAGATTAGTATTCATTTTAGTATTAAATACTCTAAGACTTCCTAATAAACTCTCCAGTTACCTTAATCTGGGCCCAAAAAAATCATAATGGCCAGTATGAATCAATTCTGCGTGGACTGGTCCCCCAACATAATTAACTCATTGAGTGCCAGAGGCGTATGCAACACATTGATTTGCAATGCATTGTGTACCCCCCTCTGGCTCTCAAAGGCTTAATATTGGACACAATTCCCACGGAAGAAGACAGTAATTTTTTCTGCTGAACTCCAGGATTCCAGACTCCTCCCACTGAGGAGGAAAGATTGCATATGGAGAACCAATACATATGTGTAAATAGTACTATATGCTAGTATCTGTAAAAAATATTTGTTTTCTGAGGTCTAAATTCTTAAATATGCTCTGAGAGAGCAGACATTCTTGTCTTTTTCTAGGTGGTGGAGTAACTATAGGGGTCACAGGGTCGCACCTGCATCCGGGCCCGTCACTCCAGGGGCCTGGCCGCCCCCTGCGACCCCTCTGCCTGGCGCTCGCAATCTCCCTCCAGCACGCTAGTAATGCAGAGCGCCAGGAGATGACATAATCTCCCAGCGCTTTGCATTACTGAAGAGGACCACGCATGAGCTCAACCCATGTATAGGTCTCTCCTGCCATGCCACTGGGCCACCAGGGAGGTAGGAGATGGGGGCATTGTGGAGATTGACGGGCATTGTGGAGATTGGGGGGCAATATGGATGGGGCCATTGTGGTCTGGGGGGCCCATGGCACTTCTTGCACCAAGGCCCCTTGCTTCTAGTTACACCTCTGTTTCTAGGGCTCTCATTGATTGTTCAGGATTATATGTGAATTGCCCAAGATAACAGTCTTTCTAAATGCTAGAGGAGTGGGAACCAATCACAGTCAATTAACTAACTTTAGTATTATCTCAATACAAACAGCACAAACAACATTAAATGCATGATGTTTGAAGAAGCCAATTTACACTTGGGGTAAAAAGCAATTTTAGGATGATATTTTATGATATAACATATGAATAATTAAGTTTTACAAATGCTGTGTTAAATACGTGGTATTTAAATATATGAACCTTTTTTTTAGTTAGTGTCCTTTAACTCCTGCTTTACGTCTCATAATAGAATAAGGCGTAGATAACTTCTGATAGCTGATGTTTAATCCCTAGTACAATGTTTGATTTAACTGGATACAAGCCCACCAGGTTCAAGGCAGTTGGATGATGTTGCTATTTTTTTTGTCTTCAGTCAGTATATCCTAAGCAACTCTGACATTTATCCACTCAATGAGATCAAATTGACATCCATTGATCACTATTATTGAAATAATAGTTGAGCTAATAATGAACTCAGAACCATACATAGAATTCAGACATTACTTTGTGGTATATTTTTCATTTCATTAAGTTAAAATCTTCTTTTAAAAAAATACATAAGCAATGAACTTGTGGTAACTCAAGAAAGCAAGTAACCTGCAGACACTGTTGTAAGAGAAATCAGTCTCGCTCTTTACCATGGTCTGTAACTGGAGTCATCAGGACTGACAAGAGCTATTCAAATTAACTCTTCTTAATGTCCTAGTATACCATATTAATTTCACTTTAAATAAGTCTGGTACTGTGGGAGCAGACTTAGTATAAAGCCTGGGGCCACACTGTGCAGCCCCAAAATATGTCCAGTAAGCTGTTTGGGGGTTCGAAAACACAGCACGAAAGTATGTGGCTCTCAGTCACAGTCTGCATATATCCAGTGTCACTATCAAGTCTAGTGGGTTCTATAGGGACCTGAATTGCACAGGAAAGGAAACTGGATTCAGTCATGCAGTTCAGTCTCTTAATGACAGACCAACAGGGGTGCAACAGGGGTCTCTTTTTGTGTTACTACCTTGTTAGTCTGCTGTAGCTCTCTATGCAGCTGTCACGGGATGACTTCAGAATAACAACACTGACAAGTACAGATATCGTAAAAATAAATATCTTTATTGAGAAATAGAACAGCATGAAATAAAATGTACTTTTCCAACCCTCACTGGACCAGGTGTAAGAACAGTGTCTGGGCACTTCCCCAACCTCACTGGGCAGGTAAGGAACAAGCACAGGATCGCCTGACTGAATATATGTAAATACCACTCTGACTGAAGGCACTTGATAGTAGCAGTGATGATAGTAGCTACTAGTACAGGAGCAGCTGTAAAGACCCTGGGAACAGAGGGAAATACACCAGATATCTTAAGGTAGTTGAGCTCAGAGACAGGACTCCCTAGAACGCTAGGGTAGACCAACAGGCAGCGGTAACTGATATTCCCTAGAACGCTAGAGTAAACCAACAGACAACTGTAACTGATATTCCCTAGAACGCCAGGGTAACCCAACAGGCAGTGGTGATTGAGACTCCCTAGAATGCTAGGGTAGTTGAACAGGCAATGGTGACTGGAACTCCCTAGAACGCTAGGGTAACAGAACAGGCAATGGTAACTTAGACTCCCTAGAACACTAGGGTAGTGGAACTGGCAATGGTGACTGAGACTCCCTAGAACGCTAGGGTAGCCGAACAGGCGATGGTGACTGGAACTCCCTAGAAAGCTAGGGTAGTATAAAAGACAATGCTGACTGGAGCTCCCTAGAACCCTAGGGTAGTCTAACAGGCAGCTGTAACCATGAGGCCCTACCCAGAGGCGCAGAGCGGAGATAGCGAGAATGCCAGTGGCACGGACTGACACAACTGAGCAACACTGGAATGAGGGAACGTAAGCAGAGACTGTAGGCCACGGGTTGAAGATCAAGGTCAGCCAGAGCCGGGTCAGTACTGAGCGGGTAGTCAGCTAAAGCCAAAGGTTAAACCGGAGCGGGTAGTCAGCCAGAGCCAAAGGTCAAACCAGAGCGGGTAGTCAGTCAGAGCCAAAAGTCAAACTGGAGCGGGTAGTCATCCACAGCCAGGAGTCAAACCTAGAGTGGGTAGTCAGCCAGAGCCAAAGGTCAAATCGGAGCGGGTAGTCAGCCAGAGCCAGGAGTCAGATTGAGTGGGCGGCAGTCAGGGATCAAACGGAGCCTAAGTCTAAACAAGACAGGAGTCATACACAGGAATCGAGCATCAGAATCACAAGAGCTATAGCGCACAGCTACACCACGAAAGGGCAAGGGAGAAGTGGCAGGCTGAGACCTTTAAGGCCTAGTATGTAGGCAGACACTCACTCTGGCAATTAAAAGCGGCCAATAAGAATAGCGGCAACCAGGAAGTAATGCAATGTCGCCTGTACACACAGTCGCTGGAAGCAATCACGGGCACCATGATAGCAGCCCTAGCTTCATCTGCAGGTCTTCACCCAGGACAGCAGACCTGCCTATATGGCACTATCACAGATATGGTTATAATTTAACCTATGGAAGCCAGAAAGGCCAGATTGTCTCTATCATGGGCCCCATTCACCCACAGAATGCTACAATTTAAGTAGATAAAAACCAGATTACCCAAAACTCTGTGTCAGCAGAGCAGGAAGATAAAGGTAATAGCAGCCAGTAGGGTGAAAAGGAGGATCAAGCGCGGGCACAGATAAGCAGAATCTATATAAATCCTTGGTAAGGCCTCATCTCGAATATGTAGTACAGTTTGGGGCACCAGTTCTTAATAAGTGGAAAAAGGTGAAGAGGCGTGCAACAAAACTGATAAAGGGATTGGAGGATCTGAGTTATAAAGAGAGACTAGCTAAACTGGGTTTGTTTACTTTAGAGAAGAATGTCTAAGGGTTGATAAGATTACCATTTACAAATATATTCAATGTCAGTACAAAGAACTATCCAATGAATTATGTACGCAAAGAGCTGAGCTAAGAACGAGAGGTCATCCATTTAGACGATTTGACTAAAACAAAGGCAGGGATTTTTTTTCATTAATGGTAGTACAGCTATGGAATTCTTTGCCTCGGGGTTTTGCGCTTGCAGGTACTGTAACTGCTTTCAAAAAGCAATGGATGCATATCTGGCACAGAACAATATTTAGAATTATGAGAGATGGCTTCAATGCAGATAGATTGCTGATCCGTGGAACTATCTTACGGCCATATAAAGTCAGGAATAATTTTTTTTCCCGCTTAAGGCTTAATTGGAAATTATTTCAATTTTTTTTTTTTTTTACCTTCTTCTGGATCAACAGGGGTGATTTGGCTTGGGCTGGACTTGATGGACCCATGTGTTTTTTTACCCTCATCAACTATAGTAGCATAGTTTGTTATTTGCTAATTATTGCTCCGATCCACCATAATGTTTGTTTTTTACACCAAATCTAAATAACTACAGTTCTCTATGGGAGAGTGTGCTCTTTCCTTGTATATTTCAGCCACTTCACTTTTCTTGCCAATAATAATCCATGGGGATACTCTAACTCCCGAAGAAATAACCCAGTGGGGTTATGAAATGCATAGAGTGATTTATGTAACAGAAATTTTGAATATTTCAAGTTTATATTTTGTATTACCAGTAGTTTTAATAAATATTTTATATCCATTTGGAGTTGTCAAGTAATTTTTCTCCAGAGGATTTTTTAGTCCCGCTATACACATTTATCGGATTGAATCAATCTATCATCTCACCACTGACTATGATGGAACCCAGGACTGGTCAGTCTTAGTGGGAACGGTTTCTTGAATTTTCCCCATATGCTAAAACCCAAGAGCGGTGGATAACACCTTTGGATAACTAATCTGTGTGAGTACTACTTTACTTTTCATTGCAATATTGGAGATCACTGTAATTGAGCAGACAGATTGTCAACTGAGTGAGGGCAGTCCATATATTCCCCAAGAATAGAAGGGGAAGATTTGATGTATCTGTTTGAAGATTTAATTTGGACATTCATTTCAACTTTTGTATTGAGTTTTAATGTATATGAAACAGATCACACTATGTGTCTATTTTTAATCTTTTTCATGGAATTAACATACTTGATCTCTGGGGAAGTCTATCATCTTGTCAATAATCGGCAGATAAATTTCATTCCATACATATACCATAAGTGGTTTGTAAGTACAGCATTTTGGTGTTATCCACAGAGGCGTAACTAGAAGCCTCCGGGCCCTGGTGCAAGAAGTGCCATGGGCCCCCCCCCACCACATTGGTCCCCCTCGACCACATTGACCCCCTCCACAATGCTCCTCAATCTTCACAATGCTCCCATCTCCTACCTCCCTGGAGCTCCTGTGCGGTCCTCTTAGTAATGCAGAGCGCTGGGAGATTATGTCATCTCCTGGCGCACTGCATTACTAGAGCACCGAAGGGAGATTGCGGGCACCAGGTGGAGGGGTCGCAGGGGGCAGCCAGGTCCCTGGAGTGACGGGCCCGGTCGCAGGTGCGACCCCTATGGTTACGCCACTGGTTATCCACACTGTATGTACTTTTTATGTTTTGTGCAATTTCATTACAAAAACTGTATGTCATTTAAAAGTGTATTATATCACATGATTATTATTATTATAATTATTACTAGTTATCATTGATACTTTGTTTTTAAATAAAATAAGGGTACTCCCGCTGCTGAGAGATGCATCTTAATGGACTTATTGCAGTTTAAACTGTTGTTTTTTTACATTAACAGAACCATCTAGTTTTCAGATTTCAGCTAGTTATTCTGACACATTCTATAGGGGATTTCATTAAAAAATAAAGTTTATGCTCCTTAACCCCTTCGTGACACAGGACGTACATGTACGTCCTGTGTGGCTGTCACTTAGTGACAGAGGATGTACATGTACGTCCCAGAAATCCGGCTCCCCGCGCGGCTGCGCGCCGTTCGGGGACTCCGGATTGTTTTAAAAAAAAAAAAAAAATGTTAGCCGGGCGTTAAGTGACGGCCGCGTCTGCACGCGGCCGTCACTAAGGGGTTAAAGGGATAGTAATGTTTCACAAACACAGCAGCTCTAATTAATACCCATAGAGAGTTTCATTTCAATGCTGTCAGATTTGTAGTTCAAGAGTAATTGAATGATAAAGTTTCCCCCTCCTGCCCCTTTTACCTAGTGTAACACTGCTCACCTCAGATGTGGAATCTGGTCTTGAGACCGGACAGCTCACAGCAAGGGACAATCATTTTACTGTGAGAACAATGCCGTCCTTTCAGGTTTTTCCCTTATTCTAATTGAAGATTGTACCTCTCTGCTATCTACCTGGACACCACCTTGCTGCTCTGAGGTGAGCAGTGTGAGCAGTGTTACATCAGTAAAAGGGGCGAGAGGGGGATACTTTATCATTCAATTACTCTTGAACTACAACTATGACAGTATTGAAATAACACTCTTTGTGGCCCAAATACTACAAAAATTAATTGGAGCTGCTTTTATTGTGAAACATTCCTATCCCTTTAGCTCTTCTTGAGCTTGGGCTGCTGTTCCAGAGAACCATGCACCATTGTGGATACTGGTATGGCTGACTGGAGGTATGGAAGAAATGGACCTCACAGAGGAGGCCTTGTTGTTCTCAACAATACAGCTCTGGATGGCAAGTTATTTAAAAATGAAAAACATGGAGGAGCATGTTTTGTGTCTTGACCTGCAACAACAGAGGCATAACAGTTTTGTGAGGACTGTAGGCCTCCATCAGGATAATCTAAAGGTACTCTTTACCTCTGACCAACCTTCAGGGCCATGACATGCACCAACAGAGGGGAGTAATTGTGGGTCTCTGGAGTTGGAAATCACATACAGTTTGGGGGAAGCTTTGTGGTTATTGATGCAGATTAATGTATACTTTCACCGCTGATCAGAGTTGAGTCTGTTTTATGCAAAAATTCTATATTGTGTACAATTATTCCTGACAGTACATTAACCTATTAGGGTCCCACCAGATGGAGGCACTGCCATCTCCTGTTGTCCCCAAATCACTCACATTGCAGAGGTACAGGACTCCTGGAAGTACTCCAGTTCAAGATAAAATCAATTGTTACAGCTTACCTTACCTTGACTTCAGCATTATTACAGGCGCAAGGCTTCAAGCAGGCTGCAGGCCTCTGTTTTATCTGTTTGCTTACTGTAGTCTCCTCCTACCTACTTCCTATTTCCTCCCTCTGAGCTGCTCCTCCTAATTCCTGTGGAGGGGTTTAAAAGGCAGACTGAGGCCTGACTCAGATGTCCTTGCGTTGTTGTTCTTAGGTGAAGTACTTGGGCTATGTGTGTGACCTGGCTAGCTACAAAAACCCACTCTGTGTATGACCTGGCTATTTATGAGAACCCGCACTGTGTATGACCCGGCTAAGTAAGAGAACCCTCTCTGTGTATGACCCAGATACGTACGAGAACCCTCTCTGTGTATGACCCAGCTAAGTACGAGAACCCTCTCTGTGTATGACCCAGTGATCACGAGTACCCCTTACTGTGATCAATCTGTGCTATTGGCCTAAGACAGACCACTGTTGTGGACAGAGGGTCTTAGCGGTGATTGCAGGCGTGGGTCAGTTCTCCAGTCCAGCAGTCCTTGTGTTCCTGTTGATCGGATCAAGATTACTGAGCCAGCGTTCACAGTGGTTGCCTGTTCCAGTGTTCCAGTCGACGGATCAAGAGCTGGCGTTCATGTTTCCTGCTGAGACTCACAGGGGCTTCGGCCCAGTCTCCAGCATTGTGGTCTAGCAAGAGGCCTACTGTTTCTGGTAGTAGTGTCGCCAGCTAGTAACCCTTTGCTTGTTGTACTACATATTTATTGCTGTGATTTATTCTAATAAATATTTTGCATTATATTACCGTACTGAGTTCTGAGCATTCCTGGGTGCCCGTGACATCAATTTACATACATTAGTCAAGGTAAAAAGGGGTTACAGTTGTATTAAACATCTTTTATTTAGAAAATTAGTTTGGCATTTAGAAGTAAAGATTATGCTAATTAAAGAATGCTGTGCAGGCACTTCCTGTTATAGCCTGCAATATTTCCCCCACTCACTGAAACTGATCAGCTATGCATTTGCCATGTCCCCTTACCATGAAGGTGTTAAGTGTAAATGAGTGGGTGAGATGAAAAACTGAAACAAGAAGTGTTGACGTGGAATGTCTTAATTAGCATAATCTATAGATCTAAATAACTCAAAATGTATTTTCTAAATATAAAATGGCTAATATAACATACTAGTTGAAGAGCCCGTTACACGGGCCACAGTGCCACTGTCAGCCAGTCGTGGGGCAGTCATGTGCAGTAGAGCGCGTCCTTCGGAGCGCCCCGCTCTGCATCAGCTGCTGCAGTGGCAGTCTCTACTGCGCATGACTGCAGCACACGCAGCAGTCTCTTCTGAGCATGACTGTGGCGTTACGCACATTTTAGTGAATTATTATATAGGGTAGGTGGTTTTGAAAGTTTTTTAAGTAATAGTGTCTGCAGTAAACAATAGAATATTGAGATGGTTTTGAGAATCACAATACAAGGAATGACAGTTTAGGAATTTATTCACACAGATCACTCTAGTACAACAATATATTGCTGTGCTAGTGTCCCATAAACAGAACAAAGAGCCCTAAATCAGGCTGTTCACACAAGTACTTCCTCAAATTAAAGCACCCTGTTGCAGAATGCTGCAACTTCCTTGAGTTCAGTACATAATTGAAGCATGCTGGGAATTCATTGACAACCTAGCACAAAAACAGTGCCCCCCCAATATATAAATATGCATGCTTTCAGAGAAAAGAGAACATGGAACCCCAGACATGCTCTTTTATGAAGGTCCCCCAGCTAGTCTTATCTCTGAAAATATTAAAAAGTACAGTTACAAAAATAAAATAAAATAAGATTCGTGGCCCTGACACATCGGTTCTTTAGGAATGAAACATGTATTATCCTCATAAATCTCAAATATAAACAGTATGGTAAATCAAAAATACAAATGTCATAGTGATTTGGAGACTGTAAACACCAAATATATCAGTCTAACAGACAGAACAGACAGTTTATCTGTTATCCTTCATATTTCCCTTTTTTAATCTTTGTTTATAGAACCCAATTTTATTTCTTTTTGTTAACCCCTTGGCTGCATTGTAGATGTTTGTAGTATCCAAGGTCTTAATACAATACTTAAATGTAATGAAGAAATATGACTGACACATTTGTCCAGTGTAAGGAGGCAGATATTTAACCTAGTGCACCTAGTATTCCCTGGAGGTATCCCAACAGGGTAATGACCAGGCTGTAGCCTGCTGCCCCTTCAAAAAAAAAGTTGAATGGAAGCACTAACTCCCTTACGATACTTGAATGCCCAGATGCACAATCCAAGTAGGAAACATGGAAAAATGACAAGGAGGGCAGCACCAGTGGGACTTAAATGAGACAAAAATTGGCAACTTTATTTGTCATTGGTTTTTATTGACTAATATAGTTGACAATTTTTAGTCTCAAGGGTGCTACCTTGGGAGACGGGATGAACCAGAAGACAGATGTGCTTCTTAGCGACATTTAGAACTTATTGTGGCATCTGGCAACTGCAGATACCATTCAAAAGTATATAACTGGATATACCTGACTGATGTATACAGGACACCTGTCTAGGTAAGGTCTTCTGTTAAACAAATTAAGGATCACTTATACCTAAGTTGAAGTCTCCTTTAAACAATGAATGTTGTGCATGCTGTATGTGAAATTATAAAAAATATATTTGCAACTATTTTTTAGATTAATGATTGTATATATTGTATCTCAGAACAGACCACAGATCAAGTTGCAGTCACTGTTCTGTTTTGTTCTTCTTTGCTGTACCTGGCACACAGACAAGAGTAGTTCCTCGGAATTGCTTCGGGCATTGTCCTCATCAACATATTGCTTTCTGTGCCTAATTATGCACTCTCCTGTATCAAGACATCACTGTCACAAAGCAAAGATCATATCATTGCTTGGTTCCAATGATGGAACAAATGGTTTGGAATGTTGCCTGAAAGAAATTGAAATGAGTCTTGATGCAAGATATAGTTTCTCTTATGTTGCTTACTGGGCAGTTTGTCTGGAAGAGGACACAACCAGGGGGCATATACACTAAGTGGAGAGAGATGTCTCCACTTATTACCTTATGCTGTGAAGCCTCCTTTTCAAGATGGAGAAATCCTACACACTTTAGTGAATGGGCTTTATAACAATATGACGGGAATTGTTTCTATCTTTATGGAGACTTTACAGAATATGTAATAAGGTGTAAGAAGTCACCGCAGTGACAAAAACTTCTCCAACTCCTATATTACTCTTTAACCCTTTCAGTGCCAGAGGGGAACGCAATGCATTGTGTACCCCTCTGACACTAAAAGGGTTAAGAGAGAATCCATAAAGTAGATAGTAACTGGAGAGACTAAGTACATCTACCCTTATGCCCTACTGCTGGGATGGACAACTGTCTGCCACTCATCTCTTGTTGGACCACAGTTCCCATCATTCTCAGCCAGCTATTAGTGGACCAGGAATTATGGGAGTTGTAGTCCAACAACAGGTGAAGGACCACAGATTACCCACCTCTTCTTTAAATGTGCACCTTTCCAGACCTAGTTTAATCAGATACCTCGTCAAGCCAATGATTGGGCTTTAATTGATATACAATGAAACAAAAGTAACATGCCTAACAATTCTGAAAATGATTCTTCTGGATGCATGTTTAGAAGAAAAGATGAATTAAATTCTTTACAGCTACAGTTCGTAAAGTGGCTCCTCGTGATCCTGAAAAATGGTTTCTTTAGTAATATCTTTATATGAGCACAAGTGAATCAGTCAGTGACTCAGGCAATTTGACTGATGCAGTTGAGCTAGTGTCTCATGTGAAGTGCATCTTTATGAAAACCTGATTTTATTCTAGTGCATTTTAGTAAACAATAGAATGCCTGAATATATTTATGGCTCCTTAGCACATTTCCATAGCTATATTTACATTGACAGCCAATGGACATCTATGACATATCTACTATACATAAATGGTTACCACATTATGCCATTTTATTGGTGTTCTGAATAATGCAGATTCACATTAAAAGAGTACTCCCATTGCTGGGAGATGCTCCATCACAAGTTTTTACAGTTCAAGCAGATATGTTTTTTAATCATATTAAACTGTTAGTAACAGTGTCACCTGTTGTCCAGACAGGTATTCTACTGTATACTACTGAAGAGGTGAACCACTGGCTAAAGTTCTCCATGGAAAGTGATAGTCATTTCAACACTTCATGACAGTTTCAAAGTATCTGTCAGATTTTGGAGTACCCTTGATTTACTCAGCAGGGAAAGATACCACATTTGTATTTTCTTAGTAAACCTTTATTGATTCTTTAAGAATTAGAAAGAGGACAGCAGAATAAAATAAGAGTATTCCCACTGCTGGGACATGCAGCTTTACAGAGTTACTACAGTTTAAATTGTTGTTTTTTACATTAACAGTACCATCTAGTTTTCAGATTTCCATTATTTATTCTGTTGCATTCTATGGGGAGGTGAGTCCCTAACAAACACTTTTTCCATAGATTGTGACAGGAATGGTCTGCAATTTCTGTCATTTTGAACAAAGAAGATACATGTTTTTGATATATTATATGATTTTAGCAAAATAAGTAATTTTTAACTTTTTTGTAATTATGATATCATAGATTTTCGCATGATGCAAAATGTACTTAATTTGAGGCAGCATGCAAAAGCTCAATTTCTTCTGAAGAAAAAAAAATATAGTTTTACATATGTAACTAGAAAGTTACCACTGGAAAACAAGCCTAAACGATGGACAGCAAAAATGCTGAAAATGTATCTGGTGTACATTTACACGAAATGGCTCAAGTCCCTGGCACTAAAAATGCTAAACATCACATGAGATATAACATAGGCATACAAGTATGAGACACAAATGTTTGAGGGCCCTACTCTTGTGAGTTTACAATCTAGAAGGTGTATGGGGGTGGTAAAAATAGAAGCAAAAGGGACTGCTTGGAGGAGGGTGATCTATATTACACTGGGAGCATCCAATGGATAAGTGAGATGGCTATACCTTAGGCCCTAGGGAATAGTGAGAATTACAGAAGGCAAAGGATAGCTACAGAAGTCTGTATAACAGCTTTTACCTGCCTAGGTGTTGAGGTTCTCTGAACAGGTGGGTTTTAAGAGAGTGTTTAAACTCTGGAAAGAAGATGATCATCTCACAGAGTGAGGGGAGGAATTCTGCAGGATGGAGAAGTTCTGAAGATGGGAATGGGAGGAAGTGATGACATCAGAAGAGTCGTAGGTCATGGGCAGAATGAAGAGGGTGGTTTGGGAGAATATTTGAAGATGAGGGAGGAGAAATGGGGAGGCGTAATATTATGGTGGGCTTTGTAGGTTTGGGATTGGACTTTGAATTTTATTCTGGAAGCAATAGGGAGCCAGTGGAGGGGCAGCTGATGAAGAGCAGTGGGTGAGATGTATAAGATGAGAAGTGATATTAAGAATGCACTAGAGCTGGGATAGCTGGATGAGGGGAAGGGCAATAAGCGGTGAGTTACAATAGACTAGATGATATTTTACAAGAGAGTGGATAAGCATTTTGGTTGTATCTTGTGTGATAGAAAGTTGAATCATGGAGATGTTTCACAAATTGGAAGTGGCAGGATTTAATGAGACAATGGATGCGGGGGGGGTTGGTAAAGGAAAGGGCAGAATCTAGTATAACTCTGGCCAGTGGCCAGATTGTAGAGTAATCAAAAATGAGGGAAATATTAGGCATTAGGGAGGTGGAAAAGTTCAAACTTTGTCTTTAGGATGTTAAGATTTAAGAAACAGGATGCCCTCCAGGAAGAGGTTTCAGATAGTTGCTGCTATAAGTTAGTAGGGAGCGTGATAGGTCTTGGAGAGGTAAATTAGTGTCATCAGCATATAAGTTGTAATGGAACCCAAATGAGTCTATTAGTTTTCCAAGTGAGGATGTGTAGAACCCTGAAGGGGTTAAGTGTCAGAGAGTGGTGGAGGTGTAGGACTAAAAATGGAAGTTTCCACATGACATACCTTAATTAGGATAACTTTTACAGTAAATAACTCAAAGATGAGTTTACAAAATAAAACATGGCTAATATAGAGGATGCTTTAAAAGAAAGTTTGTTCAAAATCATGAAAGTTGTTTTAGGTGATAGTATCTCTTTAAGTAAAGCTGTAGTAAACAGCAGAAAATTGAGATTGCACTGAGATCCACAAGACATGAAGTGTCAGTTTAGGAGCTTGTTCACACAGGCAACCTTTGTACAACAGTATTATTTTTGTGCTAATATCCCATAAATAGAACAGACAACCCTGAATCAGGATACTTACACCAGTAAGTACTGCCTCAAATTAATGGACCCTGTTGGAGAATGTTGAGTTCAGTGCAGAACTGAAGCATGCTGGGAATTCAGTGACAATCTTGCACATGGATATCCAACGTGTGGCCCGTGGGCCAAATGCGGTCTTCCTGACTGCATTTTAGTATCCTATTACCTAAGTTGTGAAAACAAAATCAGCAGTAATTATAAACACCACCAGTCAAAAAAAGGCCATAGGACACAACTAAAAACAAAGCGCAAGTAATCCTGCGCCTCAGAGTTATCGCGAAAAAGCCACAACGATGGTTTCAAAACCATTGTTGTTCGAACAAAAGCAGTGCAAAATACAGTATACATCATAGAAATCCAACATAGAGTGCCCCCTTTCGACATATTATCCCCCCCTTTGAAAATCGACATATAGTGCTCCCCTTTGACACATTAACCCCCCTTTGAAATTCGACTTATAGTGCTCCCATGACCTTCTTTCTCCATTTTATCCGTTTTAGTTTGACAAATATTGCTCCCATTCAACATTGTTTATTCACCAGTATAATTCGACATGCCCTCGTTGTATATGTATTGCATAAGTAACCCTATGAGTACCAGAGAGGAAGTAACGCATTGCAATGTATTTGCTACCCCTCTGGTACTCAAAGGGTTTATAGGCAAGGTATGCGGTTGCATAGCTTGTCTTTTTATGTGTAATACATGTAATTGTAATTTGTATATTTAATTTTATTTAAAAAATAGTAGTTCAGGCATCAAAGGGAGCATTGGGACCCCTCCTGATAATACCCTAGAATTGATCACCTATCCAGTACGATAGGTGATCAATGCAGGAGACAATTGCCGGCATTTTCACTAAAGCCCATATAACATATGTGTAACATATATTATATGGTCTTTCTTACTATGTTTATTGTTATATTTAGTTAAAATATATAATTCAGACCTCGAGGGGGGCATCAGGACCCTCCTGACACCCCTAGCATGGATCACCTATCCTTCTGGATATGTTATCTGTGGGTCGACAATTGCCAGCTTTTTTGACAAAGCGCACATAACCTTTCTCTTAATCTACATTGTTTTCAGACCTCGAGGGGGTCATCAGGAACCCTCCTGATATCCCCCCTAACATGGATCACCTATCCAGAAGGATAGGTGATCCATGGGGCGACAAGGAACGCATTTTCTGCCTTCCTTTCTTACTACTGGAGCGGCTGTATAAGCCGGCTCCAGTAGAAGTGGTTCATTCATAAAAGCGCATAAAGGGCATAAATATAAGAATAAACATAATAAGAAAACCCATATGTTAAATGGGCTTTAGTGAAAATGCCGGCAATTGTCGCCTGCATTGATCACCTATCCTTGAGGTCTGACCTATTTTTTTTTAAATAAAATATACAAATTACAATTACATTTATTACACATATACAAGCAAGGTATGCAGCTGCATACCTTGCCTATTAACCCTTTGAGTACCAGACGGGTAGCAAACACATTGAGATGCGTTGCTAGCTCTCTGGTATTCATAGGGTTAATTATGCAATACATATACAACGAAGGCATGTCAAATGGGAGCAATATTTGTTTAATTAAAATGGATGAAATGGAGAAAGAAGGCCATGGGAGCACTATAAGTTGAATTTCAAAGGGGGGCTTAATATGTCGAAGGGTGGCAATATTTGTCAAATTAAAATGGAGAAAGAAGAGCTAAAATTTGAATTTCAAAGGAAGGTTAATATGTCAAAGGGGGCACTCTGTGCTAGATTTTGATATTGTGGGGAACACATCTAATGCTATAATTGATTTTTCTGTCGTCAAACGTATGCCTATTTCCTTGGACTTTGACATTTAGTGTGTTATTTTATACGGTAGTTGAATAGAAGCAATCAGCGCCATTTTTGTTAGTATGTCGAAATGTGCTGTCTATGCTGGTTTAGTTTTACCGTGGTTCTGCAATAGAGTACCTGTAAAAAACGTTTGCAAAATACACATGCCTTCTTTTTAATGTAATGCTGGTTTTGGCGCAGGGTAATAGTAAAGAGCCCTTGATCAATAAATAAATCCATATTTTTGAATAGCTAACCAGCTATAGTTCACTGTTGTTAAAATAATAAAAAAATAATGCGGTCCCGCATTTCTGGCTTTCTGATGATGGGGCCCCCCAACTGAAATATCTTGGACCCCCTGATCTAGCATAAAAACAGTCCTCCTGAAAACATAAATCTGCATCCTTTCAGAGAAAAGAGGACACAAAACCCCAAACATGTTCTTTCAAGAAGGATCCCCAGCTACTATTTCCTTTTTTAAAATATTAGAAAGTACAAAAAAAAATTGGCATTTTTGGCCTCAACACAGATTGCTTTTGCAGGAATGAAATACATTTATTCTTCTCATTAATCTCAGATATAAACAGTATGGGAAATCAAAAGTACAAATTTCACAGTGAAATGTAGACTGCAAACATCAAATATATCACTCTAACAGACAGAACAGACCAGTTAATCTGTTATCCTTCATTTTTCCTGATGTCTCTTTTTTAAGATTTGTTTATGGAATCCAGTTTTATTTCCCTTTATGTTAACACCTTGACTGCTAACAACATTTCTAATGCACTGGAGATGTTTGCAGTATCCAAGAGGTTAATAAAACACTTGAATGTAATGAAGAACTATGACATTCCCAAACTATATCATTATATTAAAAAAAAAGGGGGAAGCATCTTTGTCTGAAGCCAAACACACCCAGCTGCGGCAGTATGAATATCTCCTTGATACTGCCTGTCCCACGGGGCGTGATTTTCACATTGCTGTGAAAATCTCTGCAAGTTTCACATTCCTGTGAAAATCTGTGCAAGGACTTCACCTTCCCCCACAGTACATATCTCCTCCCTCTAGAACCTCCCACCATTTCGCCTTATCTCCTCAGACTCGCCTTTACCTCACTGTCTCACACTCCCCTTCACCAAGTTGCCTCTAGCAGAGGGGCAGACTGCGCTGAAATCATCTCCCACCCACAACAGCACATGCATTAAAGGGGAAGACCTTTCTTTCAGATGGAGAGAGGTGCATGTTTAGGCCCTGGGCCTCAAACACGATACACCAAATGCTATACACAAAATATCAAATGCTATACCCCAAACGCTGTACACAGTACGCTAAACACAATACTCCAAACGCTATGCAGCACAATATACACCAAACATAATACGTCATACTGTTTACACAAAATGCCAAACTCTATATGCCAAATGTCATATGCTATACACGAAATGCCAAATGCTATACATAAAACTCTGTACACAATATGCAAAACACTATACACGAAATGCCAAATGCTATACACAAAAATCTCTATACGCAAAATGGCAAACGCTATATTCCATACAACAAATGCTATACGTCAAACACTATACACAAAAAGCTATAATGATAGGCCAAATACTATACACAAAATGCTATATGCCAAACACTATATGCAATAAGCTATTCTCCATACACAATAAGCCAAAAGCTATAAGCCAAACAATATATGCAATATGCCAAATGATATAGCAAAACACTATACTCAAAACGCAATATGAAGAATGCTATAGGCAAAGTGCAATACACACAAAACATACAAGCTCATACATGCTCTCACATTCACTCATGTGCTCTCTCTCACAAGCTGTTGCTTAATCACGCTCTCACACATTCACACACACACTCGTGTTTCTAGGTTCCGATAGGGTGCTTTTGGGTATTCCAATGAACATCATGTACACGTTCCATGCCCCTTCTCAGAAACTACCTCCCACTCCCAGTCAGGGCTCCTATGAGTTCATGTAAGCCTTGGCCTGACTGCTGGATTACATACATGTGTTGTTCCTGGCTGGTTAGTCTTTTAACTATATATGTCTCAGGATTTCATTGTCCTGATGAATCATGACATCTATGTGAAGTTTCTTTCAATACCACAGACATTTATCTGAAGAACTGGCACTTCTCAGAGATGTTTCTCACCATCTACAGTGGAGAATTCTAAGGGCAGAGAGGTGTGTGCATGTGTTTCTGTCCCAATGTTTGCCTTTCATCCTCTTCGGTTTGTGTTCAACACACCATTTAGAATGATCTGTTACATACAGCTGTGAGATATGATCATTCCCACCTGATGTGCTTACAAGTGAATAGGCAATGTTTTTTTAGAGCAGTAAGAATGCCACCATGGTACTGATGTGTACTGAAATATGTACTTTGTGGTTTTTTAATAGATATGCACAAATCTTCTCTGCCATTCAAAGGGTTAAAATCACATGTCAGATTATGCACATACATATGTTTTCCAGAACTCCTTCCATACATTTTACAATGTCTTTTTACCAGCTAATTATCATGTCCGCTGGAATATTATTCTTTATTTATATAGCTACAACTTATTCTGCAGTGCTGTACAATATGGTATAGACATACAAAGATATTAAATAGTACAAAAATAAAAGGATCAGAGTACCCTGCTCATGAGAGCTTACAGTCTAGAGGACTGTAGTAAGGACACAGAAGGAGTAAGTGCTATGGGGTGCGTCACCTGCCACATGAACTGCTTGTCAGTGGGTGAAAGAAAGAAGTGCCGTTGAATACAGTGGTCCAGGGAAGTGGTTCTGTTTGGGTGAAAAGACTATGTGAACAATGAGGTTGTGATGGGGTTATAGGTGGGAGAGTGATTTTAGAAAGTTATGAGAGTGGGCAGAAGATGGACAGGCTGTTGGTCTGACCTTACTCATAACGGTTATGGAGGTAGTTGATAGACGTCTCTGAAGAGGTGCGTTTCTGGTTCGCTATCAACCACTCCCTGGGGTGTCAGGGGACATTGCAGTCACTTGAAGTCCCCTAGCCACCCCTATCAAACTCACTGCACGGACTTACCATGGTTTGGTGATCCCACTCTTCCCTTCATTGACTCATCTCATTGCTTCCCACTCTCCTAATAGCCTCAACCTCACTTATGTCTGTTCCCATTGCTTTTTTCTCCATACACTTTTGATTCCTTCCTTTCAGGTCCTGGCCTTTTCAAATCCTTACAAAAACACCACCTCTGTCCCCCCTTCCCACGCACTCCCGACATCATGGCCTGCCCTGCAACTGCTCGTGACTTCATTCACATCACCTCGTTTATTCAGCACATCTCCCTTCACAACCTGATGGGACCACTGCTGAGGGGGTTCATTTTGAAATGTCGCAACTGAAATATTGTGCAGCTACATGCCGCATTAAGCAAGTCAATGTGATATATAAGCACGATATTCTCATGTCGCCATATGAAAGGTTGCTGCATGGCATGGTTTGATAACACTACAAGTCCCATAATTCTTACCCATCTTCATTTCCTGCGATGAAAAAGACACACACACACACACATAAATAAAACATGTTACACATTACATATTGTAGACTTGTAGATACTGTCTAAGTGTGTCACTGTTCTGGCAACTGGGGAGAGTTAGAAGGATTTGAGTGAGACAAGTCTACCGGGTCACCAGCGCATTGCATTGCATGGCACTCAGGTTGTCTAACTCTCCCCGGTTGCCAGAACAGTGACAGACTTAGCCAGGATTTACAAGTCCACAATATGTATTGTGCAAAATGTTTTATCTGTGCATATCTTTTTCATCGTGGACAGTGAAGATGGGTAAGGATTATGGGAGTTGTAGTGCTATCAAACCATGCCATGCAGCAACCTTTCATATGGCAACATTAGAATGTTATATGCAGGGCTAGAGTCTCATGTCTCCCTCTTGCTTAATGCGGCATGTAGCAGAACAATATTTAAATTGTGATGTTTTAAAAGGATACCTGCTGAAGGTAACGGGGGAAAAGAGACTTACAGATACTGCCATTTTGTTTTCATCACTTATTGACCATGTCCACACTCTTCATGGAGACGCTGCTGAAATGGGACTTCCACTATGTCTCCTTCTCCCATTCACACTCTGCCTATGTTCCACCCTCAAATTACAGCCTGCCCTATACCTCCTGGTGTGTTCCATGAAAGAACCCTGCTCTGAAATCCCATGGAAATGCCATGCAGCATTCACTAGTACATAGACATATTTAAAAAATAAACAGAGCACAATAGAGCAAATAAGGAGAAAAAGGAAGAAACAAGTAAAGAAAGAAAGAAAGAAAGAAAGAAGAGAGGCCCATATCAAATGTTGATGCTAAATTGGTACATAACCGTGACATCAAAAGAGGTGTAGACCACAGATGTGACACTTGCATTAGACCTGCAACCCAAGAAAGGCAATAGCTAACTGGCACGTCCATAACTCCGCTTATACTGCTGTGATTATTTTACTGAGAGTGGATGCCATTGCCACAGAGGCCTAGAGGCCTCACAGTGGCCAGTCACTACCCCAGGGTCCCAATCTGGTTAATCTCACTGTGAGTCACAGCAGGGTACATCACAGGACCATATGTGAGTGAGAGGGATCTCCCAATCAAGGGGAAACAAAAACCCCAAACACCCCCGCAAAAAAAGAAAAATGGAAGGTATTTTGGGGATGACTAAGCAACAAAATTCAGGCCAGCTTTTTTAACAAAAATGTAACAAAAATATAAACGCTTCAGCCATAGTCAATCTACTGCAGGATGAAGGCCTTCTCCGCAAGTCAAGATGAGGGATTGGACCATAATCTGCCACACTGGTCCAGTGCGGTTTGGCAGATATTTAACCTACAGCAACTAGTATTCACAGGAGGTCTCCAATCCAGATAATTATCAGGCTATAACCTGATGCAGGATGGATGGAAGAGTTGGAAGCACTCACTCCCTTAGAATTCTCCAGTGCTCAAGTACGTCACACTGGCCTGTTGGCGCTTGTTCTCCTCTGCTCCATGGACCGGAGCAGTTGCTGTCTTCTGGGTTGCCGCGTCATGTGACACAACGTCATCTGTCTGTGTGTATATCTGGGTGCTTTCCAAGCCACTAGGTGTACTTACACAGTGTACTGTTAGTGTTTGTATACTCCAGTCTTGCTCTTTAGTTGTCTTCCCTGTTGCTAACCCACTGACTTGTCTTGACCTCATCTTCTGCCTGTTGTATTGGTTTCCTGTATGCCTGATAGTTGCTGACCCTGGCCTGTACTCCTGACACGTCTATTGGCTGCTGATTCTGATACCTCGTTGCCTGATGCTGACTCTGGCCTGATTCCTGACTCCTCTCTAGCCTGGAGTCTGGGATACCTCAGTTGGTTCCTGATCTACTGCTACTCAGGTATCACGGTGCCCGTGATTTGTGCTATTCTGTGTCTATCACTTGCTGAGTATCCCTCATTGGCTGCCTGCTATTTGCCCTCCTCTCACAGCCTTTTTAAACCCAGGTTGGGTACTTCCAGGTTGCCCTTTCGTGGTGTTCCTGACCTCACTTGTCCTGACCTGCATGTCAGGCTTCTGGGCCTGCTGATCCTGCGTTCCGGTGTTCCTGTGCGCTAGTATTCCGGTGTTCCTGTGTCCCAGCACCTCGCGGGTTAATCATCCTGAGTTCCCGAGTCTCCTGCCTGCCCGCCTCTCCAGCCGGTTCGCTCTCCACCGGCGGTTCCGGTGGTTCCTGTCTTCTGTCAGTGCATCAGTCTTGCCCCGGTGGACTCCCCGCTGGAGTATGGGGCTCCTGCTCTAGCTCCGTCGCTCCGGCGACATTGTTCTTTTCGCTGCTGCTCATTACTGTTGGTTCCAGCGTGCGGATGCTGGTTTACTCCATTTACCTGGTGGGGATATACACTGTTGGTTCCAGCGTGCAGACGCTGGTTTACTCCATTGAACCTGGTTGCGATATTTACTGTTGGTCCCAGCGTGCGGACGCTGGTTTACTCCATTTACCTGGTGGCGATATACACTGTCTGGTCCAGCGTGCGGACGCTGGTGTACTCCATTAAACCTGGTTGCGATATTTACTGTTGGTCCCAGCGTGCGGACCTGGTTTACTCCATTAACCTGGTGGCAAAATACACTATTTGTTCCAGCGTGTGGACGCTGGTTTACTCCATTAAACCTGGTGGCAACATTTACTGTTGATTCCAGCGTAAGGACGCTGGTTTACTCCATTAAACTTGGTGGCGACATTTACTGTTGGTCCCAGCGTGCGGATGCTGGTTTACTCCACTAACCTGGTGGCGATTATCACTATTGGTCCCAGCGTGCGGACGCTGGGTTGCTCCATTAAATCTGGTGGCTATTCTCACTGTTGGTTCCAGCGTGCGGATGTTGGTTTACTCCATTAACCTGGTGACGATATTTACTGTTGGTTCCAATGTGCAGACGTTGGTTCGCTCCTGAACTATCTAGTTACTGAGGACAGGTCGCTGTCTACTTCCTATGCAGTCGTCTGATATTCCCTGGCAATAGACTTCTGCTGAGTAAGACCATTGTTCCTATTCCTCTCTACTGTCTTAGTCATCTGACAGCTGGTCTACTCGCTAAGGCTGCCCTGCCGGTATTGGTAAGGCCGGTAGAACCTTTGTACGTTACCATCCTTAAGGTTGCCTTACCCGGTATTGGCAGGGCCGGTAGAGCCTACACTCAGTACTCCTTTGGGCTGCCCTGCCCGGTATTGGTAAGGCCGGTAGAACCTTTGTACGTTACCATCCTTAAGGTTGCCTTACCCGGTATTGGCAGGGCCGGTAGAGCCTACATTCAGTACTCCTTTGGGCTGCCTTGCCTGGTGTTGGTAAGGCTGGTAGAACCGGTATATGTCATCTCACGGTTGCCTTACCCGGTATAGGCAAGGCCGGTAGAGCCTGTTGTTATTGCTACTGTCACTTGGGTTGCCTTGCCCAGTAATTTAGGCAAGGCCGGTAGAACCTATTCTATGGACTATTATTGTTGTATTGTTATGTATGTTTACCCTATGGGGATTGCTTTAACTTTTCAATAAAGTTATGTTTTTACCAAACCTTAAGTCTGAGAGTCTTCAAAAACCGTGACATCAGGTCTGTTACTCTTTACTTTTGGCCCTTCTCTTATACCTCTTGTATCTGGATTTAGTCTTGGGGAGTTTTAGCTACTGTGTGGCCGATGTACCCTATCACTGTACTCTAACCAGTGCTTTCTAGCCTTCACTCTCCCCTGCAGGAGAGCTGGTACTGTTTATTAAGAGACTATTCTGGTCAGCATCCCAGCTCAACTGGGATCGGATATCTGGCTTAGCGGCCATCATCTGTATATGTCGCTTGCAGCAGCACGGTCTTTCAGTAGACAGTCTCCACGCTACTAGCTCTGACCCTAGCAGCACTCCAGAGCACTCCCTCTCTTGCAGGTACCCACCTAATCTAGTATACCCATGGCATACCCATGACAGTACACAATCCTCAGCAAGGAGAAATGTAAAATGACAAGGAGGGCAGCACCCATGGGGCTTAAATTAGGCAAACATTTACAACTTTATTGGTCTTTGGTTTTTATTGACTAATAAAGTTGTCATTTTTGAACAATATTAGTCTAACTTGTGCTGTCCTCTTTCTTGTTTTGTATATATACATAGGTTGAAAAAAAAAGACATAAGTCCATCAAGTTCAACCTTTGCCTCATAACCCAGAGAAATTAGAATTATATAAGCTTTCCCGCTTTCAAATAAGTTAGTCTTTATCTGAACTTCCTTTTTTGCATACTATTACACAGTATAACCCTGTATGTTCCAATTTAAAGTGATAGTAATGTTTCACAAAAACAGCAGCTCCAATTAATCTTCATAGTATTTGAGCCATAGAGAGTGTTATTTCATTACTGTGAGTGTTGTAGTTCAAGAGTAATTGAATGATAAAGCTTCCCCCTCCCGCTCCTTTTACCTAGTGTAAGCCCCCATTCGTCAAATGTGGAATCCAGTCCATAAACCAGACAGCTCACATCAAGGGTCAATATTCTTACGGTGAAAACAATGAAAACCCTGCCCCCTTGACAGGTTTTTCCCTTATCTTAATTGAAGATTGTCCCTCTCTGCAATCTACCTGGACACTGTGCTGCTCTAAGCTGAGCAGTGTTACATCAGTAGAAGGGGCGGGAGGGGGATACTTTATCATTCAATTACTCTTGAACTACAACTCTATGATGATTAATTAGAGCTGCTTTTATTATGAAACATTACTATCCCTTTAAAGAAATATATCTAATCGTCTCTTAAATGTATCCATTGTATCTGCCATTACCATATCTTTAGGCAAGGAATTCCACAATTTAACAGACCTTACTATAAAAACCCTTGCTCTGCTGAAGTTGAAACCTCCTTTCCTCTAATCTCAAGGGGTTCCCCCTGATTATTTGATCAGTCCTTGGAATTAATAGCTCACCAGAAAGATACTTCTATTGTCCTCTCATATACTTGTACATAAATTAGGTCAAAAAAGACACAATTCCTTCAAGTTCAACCCTTGCCTCATAACCCAGACATGAGAATTATATAGCTTTCCTGCTGCCAAATAAGTTAGTCTTTATCAGACCTTCGTGTTTTGCCTACTAATATACAGTATAACCCTGTATGTTCCCTTTTGAAATAAATATATCTAATCTTCTCTTAAATGTATCCATTGTATCTGCCATAACCACATTCTGGGGCAAGGAACTGTGATAAGATCTCCTCTTAGTCATCTTTTCACTAGAGTAAATAAACCAAGTTTGTCTGGACTTTCCTCATACATCGTCTTCCGTTACCTTAATTCATTTTGTTTCTCTGTGTACTCTTACCTTAATTCATTTTGTTTCTCTTCTCTGTACTCTTTCCAGGTTTAGAATATTATTTTACAGAAATGGTGCCCAAAACTGCACTGCATATTCAAGGTGAGGTCTTACCAATGATTTGTACAGTGGCAAAATGAGCTTATCCACTCTTGCTTCAATACCAATTTTTTTGCAAGACAGGACTTTGTTTTTGCTAATGCCATTTGACACTGATCGCTGTTTCCAAGTTTGTTGTTTAGAAGGATTGAATAATTCCCGGGTATGTCTCTAGCAATGAGTCCCCTACAAATTATTGCACTAAGTTCATAAGCAGCATTGGGATTTTTTCTTCCCAACTGCATGACTTTACACTTTGCTACATTAAACTTCACATTCTAACTTAATGGGGTTAAACTACCACATATGTAGATATACCTGATTGTTATTTAAAGGACACCTAACTAGGTAAGGTCTCATGTTAATCAAATTATACCTAGGGTGTAGTTCCCTAAATAAATATATTTCACAACTATTTTTTAGATTAATTATTGCATACACTGTGTATCAGAACAGACCATAGATCAAGTTGCAGTCACTGATCTGTTTTGTTCTTCGTTGCTGTACCTGGCACACAGACAAGCATAGCTCACTCAGAATTGCTCCAGGCATTGTTCTCATCAACATACTGCTTTCTGTGCCTAATTATGCACTCTCCTGTATCAAGACATTACTGTCACAAAGCAAAGATCATATCTTTGCATGGTTCCACTGATGGAATAAGTGATTTGGAATGTCCCCTGTAAGAGACAGAAGTGAGACTTTATGCAAAACATAATTTCTTTTATATTGCTTCTGGGCAGTACCTGCAGCAGTCATCCTTTGCTTCCATTTCCTGTTCTGATATATATATCTGCACCTGGAGTCCTGCTATGATTTCTGTATGGAACATCTATTGGTGTACACTTACTCTCATCCAGGTCAGGGTTTCGGCTCAACTGGGGTCGGACATCTGGCTTTGAGGGTAACATCTTTATCCAGTTTCGGACTCAGAAAGGGATAGGTATAATTGGAATCGCTCCCCAGCTACTCCAGGATCGGATTTCTGTGATCCCTGATATCATCGGTTTAAGACGGTCCCCGCAGATCTCTCTAGTCTGGTGGCTAGACAAGACCATCAAGAACAAATCCTAACCTCACATGAGAACCACCTATAAAATTTGGAGAGGAAGATGGATGCCATTCTGGAGATGCTAAGAGGCTCAGCAATCTCGGCTGCCCCACTTGCAATGGTGACTCCGTCTCCTGCAGTTTCCCTTTCTGGGGCCAATTCTATAAATGAGCCTCAGATAATTAATTTTCCCAAGTTACCTCTTCCAGAACAATATTACTGGAACCCTACTGAATACAGAGGTTTCATTAACCTATGCTTCCTACTTATTCATACTCTTCCCCAAATCTTTAATATGCATTCTGCATGGGTCTCCTTTATTATTTCATTACTCAGTGAGAAGGTATTGGCATGGACCTCACCCTTGGTTGAATAGGATTATCCTCTTCTTCAGGATTTGGATGAATTCCTAAAAACCTTAGTTTTTAATGTCCCAGGAAGGAAATAATCGGCCGGTGAATTCAGAACCCTTGCATATGTGACTGATTTGAATAAAGAATCAAAGTAGCCTTTCACAGGGGCTTCAATGAAAGGATCAAGGATGTGCTGACTTGTCACAAATTACCAGATTCCTTGAAGGATTTCATCTCTCTATGCTTGGAGCTGGTCCATCACATGATGGAAAGACAGAAAGAGAGAGATCACTATTGCCGATCTAGGACTTTACCACCCTCCCACCCTCTTCCTTCTGATCCTATTGTTCCCAATGAACCTATGGAGGTTGGGGGTGTTTTCAAGCTGCCCAATGCTGAGAAACGCCTCTGCCGCTCCTTGGGGTTGTGCCTTTACTGCAGCTTTAAGAGCCACTTTCTCAGTCATGTCACACTAGGCCAGGAAACTCAGCAGATTGTTGGGGGTAATTCTCTAAGTTATGCCTCCATTTCCCCTCCTGCTCCCTCTCAGCAACTTCCTGTCTGCCTCCGTTGGTCCTCTGCCTCCATCAGTACTTCCGCATTCATTGATTCCAAGGCTGCCGGGATTTTTTTTTTTTACAAGGATTGGGCGGCCCTTCAGAACATCCCTCTGCGACGTAAGTCGGCTCCTGTTCTGGTTTCCACCATTGATGGCAAATCCCTGGGGGCAGGCTTGGTTAATTTTTACACCTTTCCCGGCAATTAGATCCCCACTGCCATGCAAGTCAAAGCTCGGTTGGCAGTGGGTTGTTGTGGTCCTCTCTCCTTGACATTTCTGGGGCAACCAACTTGTTTCCCTAGCCTTTTTCATAGTGGTTTGGGTAGGGTGATGTGAGCATGTTTCCTTCTCCTGTTCTTGCTCTTCCCTCGTCCTTTGTCGATTCCTCCAGGACTGGGGTATTAGTGGTGTGGGGTCAGATGGATGAGACTTTGTTGCTGTGTGGCGGGTTCTTAGCTCACTCGCTTCTGTTATTCTCTCTTTCTCTTGGGTGGTTCAAGAGCTAGCTGTCTTACTCAGATTTGTTTTGTGCTTTGGTCGGAGATCCATAGCACTTGCTATATCAGTCGAATTCAGCTCAAACTGTAGTCAAGTATCCATCAGTGGCATAGTTCCAGCCTTCTGATTCTGCACAGTCTCAGCCTGCTGTATATGAAAAGCAATACCCAATTTGCTCGTCAATTACTAAGCAGTCTCAGCCTACTGTTTAAGCAGAGCAGTACTCTATCTGTTCTTGTCTAATTCTGAGCAGTCTTAGCCTGCTGTCTATTTACAGCGGTTCCCTAGCTGCTCTTCCCAGTCTGCTATTTGATTACTTACAGGTTGCTGCCTTATATTTTGCTACCAACTATACTCAGTACCTGCAGTAGTCATCCTCTGCTTCCAGTTCCTGTTTTGCTAAATATCTGCACCTAGGGTCCAGCTGTAATTTCTGTGTGGAACCTCTACCGGTCCACACTTACTGGCTTCACGACCAGCACCTTTATACGGCTTTGGCCACGACAAAGGATAGGCATGATCAGCTTTGCTCCTGAAGTATGCTCTCTAGCATCGCTTCCCAGCTACTCCAGGTTTGGACTTCTGTGATTCCTGACACACGGTTTCCATCATTCTCAGCCAGCCAACAGTGGACTGGGAATGATGGGAGTTGAAGTCCAACAACAGGTGAAGGACTATAGATTTGACCACCCCTGCTTTAGATACACACCTTTCCAGAGCTGGTTTTGTCAGATATCTTGTAAAACCAGTGACTTATGCTTTAATTATCATCCAAATGAATAAAGGTTAAAGTGCCTAACAATTCTGAAAATTGTTCTTTTGCATGCATCTTTAAAAGAAAAGGTGGATTAAATCCATTACATTTACAGATCCTAAAGTGGTTCCTTATGATCTTGATAAAAAAGAGCTTTATTTAGTAATATCTGTACATGATTACAAGTGAATCAGTCAGTGACTCAGTCATTTTGAGTGATACATCTGAGCTTGTGTACTCATATGAAGAGCATGTTTATGCAAACCTCATATTTTGTTCTGCTGCATTGTAGTAAACAATAGAATGCCTGAATTTATTCAAGAATTCTTAACAGATTTTCATATAAAGATGAATTTACCTTAACAACTGTCATGCTCACTGTTCCCTTACCCCTCGCAGCATGCCATGTTGGCCTCCTCTTCTAACAAGTACAGTGATAGAATTAAGTCATGCTCATGTTTCTTTATAATGACTCTGGTCATTCTGCTCGTAGTCATACTTGCTTTCAGTGGTATATCTTGGTGTTCTCTTGTTTATTTATTCTGCTTTTTTTGTTTTTTTACACTTTGGCTTACTTTTGCATCTCTGACCTTTGCTGCCTGCCCTGAACTCTGCCTGTCTCACTCCTTTTTGTCTGCTCCCGTTTTGGCTTGACTTTCATTTTGTTTCCTCCTTCCTCTTGAGTACAGGTCTGCTTTTAGGGTTCCACCCTTATTATACTACAAACCTTCCTCTAAGGGGCTTATCCTCATTACTAGCTCTTTCTCCAGGGTTTGTGACAACAGCCAATGGACATCTATGGCTAATATTGGATATACATAAATTGTTACCATATTATGCTGTTTTTATGGTGCCCACAGGAAAACAGATTCATGTTACAAGGGTACTTCCACTGCTGGGAGATGTTCCATCCAAAGTTTTTACAGTGCAAGCGTTTGTGAGTTTTTTTTTTCTTGTTTATTATGTTTATATTGAACTTAACAACAGTGCCACCTGGTGTCCACACAGATCAACTGGCATCCAGACAGTTATTCTGTTGCTTAACTCCTTAAGGACCAAGGACATACATATACATGATGGGGTGAATGTGCATAAAGGACCCATACATGTATGTCATGTATTTCAGGGCTCCCTGCATGGCTGCAAGCTGTTTGGAGAGCCCTGAATCTGATGCCTTAAAAAAAAAAAAAAAAAAAAAAATGCTCTGTGGTCCTTAAAAGGATAGTAATGTTTCAAAATAAAAGCAGCTCCAATAAATCTTCATAGTATTTGGGCCATGGAGAGTGTTATTGCATTACTGTCAGAGTTGTAGTTCAAGAGTAATTGAATGATAAAGTATCCCCCCGCCTCTTTTACCTAGTGTAAGCCACCTCCCCTCAGATGTGGAATCTGGTCCACAGACCAGACAGATCACAGCAAGGGACAATCTTCTTACTTGTGAGCGTAAGAAAAACCCTGCCCTCCCTTGACATGTTTTTCCTTATGGTCACTGAAGATCATCCCTCTCTGCGATAATCCGGACAGTCTTGCTGCTCTGAGGTGAGCAGTGTCACATCAGTAAAAGGGGCAGGAGGGGGGTACTTTATCATTCAGTTACTCTTGAACTACAACTCTGACAGTACTGAAATAACACTCTCCATAGCCCAAATACTATGAAGATTAATTGTAGCTGCTTTTATTTTGAAACATTACTATCTCTTTAAGTGCAGACCGCGCTCCTAGTCCTTAAGGGGTTAATATGGAAGAGGTGAGCCACTGGCTACAGTTCTTCATAGAATGTCATAGTAATAATTTCAACACCTCATGACAGTTTCAGCAGTAAATTTTGAATAAAGAAACTATCAGCAGTTGGAGTACCCTTGAATTATTCAACAAGAAAATATAAAAAATGTGTTTTCTTAGTAAATTGTTACTGATTCTTTAAAGGGTTAGTAGTGTCTAGTTAAAAGTCGTTCGCCGAATCTTCTTTATATTAAAAGTCACACATTGCGCTATGTTTAAGACCTTACTGTTGTGTAGTTCAAAGGTTTATAAGAGATAAAGATCCCCTGCCTGCCCCTTCAGGCCACCTCCCACAGAATCTCTAATCGGGTCGTGTGACTCTATGGCTGCAGCGAGGGCCAAACTTCAGTAAGTAAATATAAGGAAAATCCTGCCCCCCTTGATGTAGGAGGGCAGGATTTCCCTTTGCATACTGAAGTTTGGCCCTCACTGCAGCTTCTGTGTGAAGTGGACAGAAGGGGCGGGCGGGAGATCTTTTATCTTTTAATAACTCTTGAACTACACAACAGTAAGGTCTTAAACATAGAGCAATGTGTTACTTTTAATATAAAGAAGACTCGGTGAACGACTTTTAAATAGACATTACTAACCCTTTAAGAACAACAAAGAGTAAAGCAGAAAACTGTACTAAAACTCTGAGTATCAGGAGAGTATGCAGTGCATTGCTAAGTGATGTGTCAGGCACAGCCCCTTGCACCTGAAGGGGTTAAAAGTAATAAGCTGTGAATATTAACTCCTTGGATGGTAAGGAAATCTCGTACACAATAAAAAGCTGGCGATGTTGCTAGTGTCTTAGGGTTTGACAAACGAATTCCCTCCCGTTATTCAGGACTACAATTCCCTAGCAATGGCTGTCTGGGGATGATGGGAATTGTAGTCCTGAAAAGATGAAGGGAATCAGATTGTTCACCCATAATATAAGACAATGGTCAAAGCTTCCTTCCTTTGAAACTGCTTACTGGCAGGGACGTGCACATTTTGGGGGGCAGGGGCTCAAATGAAAAAAGAGCACTTCTCATAATTATTTATTCAAAATATATAATTAAAAAAAGGGCACGAGGGCACTTTGGACAAAAAAGGCAGGTGCTCAAGCCCCCCTTGGTGTCTATGCGTGCACGTGCCTGCTTACTGGGGTGTGGACAGTTGTTACAGCAGTATATTGGATTTCCATAACTTCCAAGCAAATATACAGCAAATTAAATCCCTCAGATATGGAAATAATACACTGCAAAAAGGCACATTTAGTTTACACAGAGCAGACTGAGAGGTTTCTGTTTTTTGTGAAAATAAATGTTACATGATTATCGCTTTCAGCATGGCTGCAATTATACCCAAATATGTGAGTAATGAAATAAATCCGAATAAGAACACTGTAACTGTGTCTGTGGCCTTGTAAGATATTGCTTCCAGGCGTACTGATAAACCTGATTATCTCACAATGCACGTATTATTGTTACTCATTTCTACCAGCTGACTTCATATCACCGATGCAGGAGACCCAGATAAACACAGCATTCCCAACTCTCCTCTAAGCAAAAATGCCAAGGACTAAACTCAATAGGTCCCATCTGCTGGCAAGTTGTCTACAGCTGATACATTCAGATCATGGAAATTACATTTACATGATTACATTTGCCTTAGTTTTTTCGCATCTGGTGGTGTTTTCGTGTCCCAGAATTGCTCATCTTTGATTCCTGAATACAGCCCTTTTGGATAATCCTTTATGCTTGCCAACAGCAAAAATATTTTCTTTAGGGGAGAACCTTTTGTGTTCCCCCTTCAGTACTTAGAAACATAGAAACATAGAATCTTGATGGCAGAAAAGAACCATTCGGCCCATCTAGTCTGCCCATTTTCCTACTGTAAAACTTCAAGCCTTATTTGGTCCTTGGTCTTTTTTTATTTTAAGGACTGCCTTATGCCTATCCCACTCATGCTTGAATTCTGTCACTGTATTAACTTCTACCACTTCTGCTGGTAAGCTATTCCACTTATCTACTCCCCTCTCAGTTAAAGGGATAGTAATACTTCATTTTATCTTTATTTTATTTTGTTGGCATTAAAAAACATGAAGAACGATATAAGTCTTATCCCTTAAACCTTTATGGTTTGAGAGATATTCACAAGCAAAGTTTCCCCTCCCGCCCCTTTTACCTAGTGTAAGCAATCTCTTCTCAGATGTGGAATGCAGTCCATAGACCAGACAGATAACAGCAGGAGACAATCTTCTTTCTATGAGATCAATGAAAGCCCTGCCACCCTTGACAAGTTTTTCAGGTTTTTCCCTTATCTTAATTGAAGATTGTCCCTCTCTGCAGTCTACCTGGGCACCTCCCTTCTGCTCTGGCTGAGCAGTGTTACATCAGTAAAAGGGGCGGGAGGGGGACACTTTGTCATTGAATTACTCTAGAACTACAACTCTGACATAATTGAAATAACACTCTCCAAAGTCCAAATACTATGATGATTAATTAGAGCTGCTTTTATTATGAAACATTACTATCCCTTTAAGTAAAACTTTCTTACATTACATCTAAGCCTCTGTCCCTCTAGTTTTAGACTATGGCCTTTTGTCCTAACCAGGGACGTGCACAGACATTTTGGGGGGCAGGGGCTCAAATGAAAAAAAGGGCACTTCTCTCACCAACCTTGTCACATCCAACGGCAGCATCTCCGCGGCGCACAAGGCGTAAGCGGAGAGGATCCGACACGTAAGAGGAGAAGACCCAGCGGTACATAAAAAGGACCCGGGCTGGTCGGCATGTTAAAGGGACCTTACACTTAAAAAGGACCTGGATGTAAGAGGAGAGGAGAGCAGCCCCCCCGGTTATCAAAATTGAAAAACGGACTGGGATAAGATAAAATCGGACTGATTAATTTTTTTATTTTTTTTTTGTTAAAAGGGCACGAGGGCACTTTGGACAAAAAGGGCAGGTGCTCAAGCCCCGCTTGGTGTCTATGTGTGCATGTGCCTGGTCCTAACATTTTTACTCCTTTGAAATGTACTTCCATCTTGAACTTTGTTGAATCCCTTCATGTATTTGAATGTTTCTATCATATTTTATCATATCATATACCCTCTCTCTCTTCTCTCCTTCAAGCTATACTACTACTTCTCAGTATGAATATCATATCCACTTGAAGGGTCTGGATCAAGGTGTCCAAGTTCAGGCCTCAATGAATACAAACAGTCCAGCACTTAAAGGTATAATGATGTCTACAAACAAGTAGATATCTGAGTCTTCTCTACTGTAAACATAACACTTTGCACTATGTTTAATAACTTACTTTTCTGTAGTTCAAAATATATTCAAGGTAAAAGGATCCCCCTCCTGCCCCTTCTGGCCCATCATGCTTCCTCTAACTGTGGTTCGGATGGACAGTGACAAGGATCAATCTTCAATAAGAAAAAGGAAAATCCCGCCCTCCTTCGTCAAGTGGAGCAGGGTTTCCCTTATACTTACTGACTTAAGTTTGTCCATCGCTGCATCCATCCAGTCCCACAACTGGATTGCAGCTCCAAGCAGAGGCGCAGGAGGGGGATCTTTTTACATTGAATATATTTTGAATTACAGAAAAGTAAGTTATTAAACATAGCACAAAGTGTTATGTTTACAGTAGAGAGATCTACTTTACTGTAGACATTACTATCCGTTTAGGTATTTCCCTGTTGGAGAACAGGTGGGGCAATCAAAATGAATGAAACACTGATTAACTCACATATACCTAATCCTTTGAGTGTCAGAGGGGTGCACAATACCTTACAAATCAATGCATTGTGCACCCCTCTGGCACTCAAAGGATTAATCAGGGAAATCCTTATAGCGGAACTACCACCGCTAAACAGCTTGATATCTAATAATTCCCCATTTTGCGACTAGCTGTTTAGTAGTGCTAGTTGCCAGAATTATTACCTTATTCAATAGAATTCTCATTCTTCACGGGCTGACAGGCAGGACGGAGAGCAGACATCTTTCAATAGTGATGTCTGTGTACCTGCACTGTCAGTCTCTTTTGGAGCCGGACAGCTACTAGCAACGCCTCCTAGAGCCAAGTGGGACTGACAGCGCAGGCATGCAGATATCGCTATTGAAAGATGTCTGCGCTCCGTCCTGCCTGTCAGCCCGGGAAGAATGGAGAATTCTATTGAATAAGGTTGTTTAGTGGTGGTAGTTTCTCTTTAAATCCTGTCATGTTGGTAGCCCTTGATATTCATTTTTGCGCACCACTGGTCTAGATTAAGGTGACCACATATCCCATTAATTCAGGGATGCTTATGAAATTGATATTCTGTAGGGCTGCACTGGAATCAGCCCTGGAATATACATCTTTTATAGGCATCCCTGATTTAAAGGTGTATATGTGGTCCCCTTAGTCTAGGTGTGCTTATTATTAAAGCGGAACTACCACTGTTAAACAACTTGATGTCTAATAGTTCCCCATCTGGCGACTAGCTGCTTAGTAGCTCTAGTCACCAGAATTATTACCTTATTCCATAGAATTCTCCATTTTTCCCGGGCTGACAGGCAGGACGGTGCACAGACGTCTTTCAATAGTGACGTCTGCACGCCTGTGTTGCCAGTCCCAGCCGGCTCTAGGAGGCATTGATAGGAGCCGCCTGGATCCAAAAGGGACTGACAGTGCAGGTGCGCAGACGTCACTATTGAAAGATGTCTGCGCTCCGTCCTGCCTGTCAGTCCGGGAAGAATGGAGAATTCTATTGAATAAGGTAGTAATTCTGGCGACTAGCGCTACTAAGCAGCTAGTCGCCAAATAGGGAATTATTAGACATCAAGTTGTTTAGTGGTTGTAGTTCTGCTTAAATACTTGGCCAGTTAACCTTATCTTGGTTTATCTGACTATTTCTGAAGAGGCAGGTTTAGAACTCAGCTGCATGGATAAAGACAATTATAGTAATATATATTAATAATAACTATACTCACTGTTCTGTCTCCCTGTAAATTACATTGTTTACATAGTTATACTATTAAAAACAGCATGTGCTACAGTAACAAAATAAATACACTCTAAAATGGGACTTGCATGCATCAGTTATCTATCAAAACATTAGGCCATATTCAGGAGATCAAGATTAAGGTGAGCAGACCTCACTTTTAACCGGGGCCACGTATGAAAAATGCATACTGCAGGGCTGTTTTGATATCAGTGCAGTCCTGAAATATGCCTATTTCCTGTGTGTCACTGGTTAAAGGTGAGGTCTCACCCTACTCAAGATGAGCAATTTAGGAACAAACCATCTGCACAACAGAGGACATATGAATATCCCCATTGACATAAAGAGAGGTCTCCCACTGACTGACTTGCAATGTGCTGGAGAGCACTCTAAAACTCAGGTGGTTAAATGACCTATTTAAATCCTATGACACAGTTGCTTTGTGCCAGAATTGCTTATCTTTAAAAATGAACTGTGATTATATACGCTCTATTTCATGTCACCATCTGTATAAAGTTTGTGTTTTAGGCCTAAAATCTAGTCTTACAAATACTCTTAGGGAATAAACATACCTGCCTATTCTAGGGCTCACATTGATTGGCCAGGATTGGACAGGATTGTTCTTGAATACAGAGCAGTGGACAATAATCACAATTAACCAACTTCTGCTCTTATCTCAATACAAACAGCATTAAATACATGATCTCTGAACAGAAAAAGTTAAACAGGTGTGAAAAATAAAGTTTAGGATTATATATTATGGATGTAAGATATCAATAATTATTTTTTACATATATTAGCTGTGCGTATGTGGTATATAGTTATATTAACCTTTTTTTTGGTGTTAGTGTTGCTTCAAAAACCTGAATGGTTGTTTTTTCCTCATTCATGTTTTATTTCTAACATAATCTAATATACCAAAAAATTGGGTCTATTTGCTTAATGGATAATTTCAAATATGTTATAAAATAGTATCATATTCAGGAATATTAACGGTTTTCAGCTGTATAATTGAGGGATATTAAGAATGTGCTAACTGATAAAGGCAGCCAAGGATATGCCACCTAACCGCATCAAATTCACTATCCAAGTCCTGTCTGTCTGGCAAATCCCATGTAAGTCAATAGGAGCATAGATATTCATGTAAACTGCTTATGGTGAAATATGTACCCCAGGCAGCTGGTTTAATGAAGCAAACTGCCCCTTAATGTTTACATCTGCCCCTTGCTCTGGACAGCCCCATTCTGCTATTTGATATGGGTCTGGAGCATGAGGCAAGGGGTTGAGAATCACAAGGATACAGATCTGCAGGAGTAACCTAAAAACACCACCTCCTAAACACATGGTGATGTATACTTGACTATTGTGTTGTGTGTATGTATGTTTGTTTTTAACCTTGATAGCCATAGGGGTACCCTGCGTATTGCCAACAAATGCCTTCAGTACCCAACTGATACTGCCATGGTTAAACTGCACGACTTCTATTAAAACATTTAACACTTGTTTACAGTAATTGTGCATTCTCCATATGGACAACACCCCTTCCCAAATAGGTGCTTATGGCACTCCTCTTTATGTGACTCTATTATCACATCCCACTCAGCTTTACCACTGTAATCACTCCCCTCTCACTCACACCTTCACAAACTAATATACAGCCTGTTACCTTATTCCACTCCCACTGATGCTATGTCTTTCCCCACTAAAAAAAATAAATAATTTACACAACAGGCACTGTCTTCACAATCTTACATTGTCATTCAATACTATAGATATGACACTGAGTCCTTTAAGAAACATTTGCACACGGGCAACTCCACGCTTCTGTTGCTAGTTTGTTTATAAATTACTGATAGAAAAGAAGAAAAACAAGAGGCGCTCCTAGTGTATTACCCCAGGTGGAACCAAACATACATTCTTGAATCTTTGCACTAGTAGATATTATAATCACAAGAGTATTGTCCAGACCAACACATATATGTTGTTCGGAAGGGACACTTGGGGTTTTTTGGATACTATCCCCTTAACAGTAGCTGTCTTTATGGCTGCTCCTCAAAACATCCACTGGGATGATAAACATATAAAGAAAGAAACAAAAAAGAGGGCGCCCAATAGTGCCTTAAATGACAAAAGTGGGGCGCCCTCTTTTCTGTTTCTTTCTCTATATGTTTATAAATTAGGCATTGTAAATTAGTCTGTGTAAAAGAAATACTTTGGTCTTAATCAATTACACAAAGAAATTACAAAATATCATGAAATAACCTAAATATCCTCAGTAATTCTCTGCCCATTAACCACACCCCCAGAAACACTGCCTAAAAAGAATTGTCAGGGGGTGAAAGCCCCAGGTCTTATGCTTAACACCATGAACAGGTGTGAAATGCATTACAAAGCGACACATACACATTTTTTATATCATAAAAGATGCTAGTGCAAAAGGATGAAAGTCAAAGAAAAGATAGTCCAAAGTTATCTGATAAGAACTAAAAAATGCAACAATAAATATCAGATAATATAATATAAAAAGGAATATAGTCTATTGGGTATAAGTCCACAGGGTAAATAACTCAATGTATACATAAAAAAATCTTAATTCAACCATAAATGTCACATAGATGAGGATGAAATGAAGTAATGATGATGAACAAATGGAGATGATGAAAAGTGATGATTGATGAGGATGAAAATAATGAAGATGAATGAATCCTAAGTCTCTCTAGTAGTTGTCAGATGCTGCTGAAACGTTTGGTGTCCTTGTACACCCAATGGAACAATCTATGATACGTAAAAGCGCAAAACAAAACAAAAAACCAGAGAGAAATAAAAACCAAACTAAGTGTAGTAGTTTAATAATCAATATAAAAAAATCTACAAATATTGCACTCACATTTAGCCTCTCTTGGGCTTGATGCACATAAGAGGTCCCACCTCTAACAGCCTTCGAACTGCGTCCCTAAAGCCTTCTTTCAACAGCCTCCATCTATAGCGGGTGATGATGAAGGATGGAACTGATCCGTCGTATCCGTCCTGATGGCAAAGAATAGTCCACTCGAGAGTCATGTATTAGTCCCGCAAGGGGATAATATAATTCACAATAGGGTCCTCAGTTATACTGTGGACAATCACTAGATATATCAATATCTCTTGCCTGTAAGGCGGTCGGCAGAGTAACACCTCGTGGCCCATAGACCAACGCTATAAACAATGATCCTGTGACAACCGGCTGGTGGAAGGGAATGGGAAACTCGCAGGGGGAGTAGGCGGGACCAATAGCGTGAGTGCCGTACTAGGGATAACCCGAAGCGTATTGTGGAGTTATCGCTCCACTTCCTCAGGGGTATTGGAAAGGAATGGGGCTTAAAAATCTCTTCTATATATACTATTCATCACTCTGCTATTGGGCAAAGGTCACAGGAGTAAGCCAAAAATCAATAAAAAGAGCACAATATAAAAATACAAAAACCAAATACATGGTACAAAGATCAAACAGAATGAATGCTAAACAACCAAAAAATTATATAATTAAAAAATTAGTATCTATAAAATATTAACATACATATAATCAGCATAATGGAGTAACAAGATGATAGACACATGATAAGAATAGTGGTGAGGGACTCCAAATTGTGGACCCAATAACATTGTTGCTGTATAAAGCATACTGCAACAATGTACAACACGAAAATTTGTGACAACCCATGTGTTGAAGAATAAGATAAATAATAAAAATACAAATATAAATAATAATAATAATAATAAAAAAAAAAAAAAAAAAAAAATATATATATATATATATATATATATATATATAAAGATACAAGAATATTAATAATAATACCAATATATTAACAATATATTAATAAAAAAGAACCTTATTAAACATCAACACATAACAGCCTGTAATGGATCTATTTTAAAAAATAATAAATATCATAACAAACCCATCTCATCATAAAATCACTCTTCTATAAAAATGCCACAAAATCAATATTCAAACCATGTGGTTCTAAAGTCTTTAATTCAAAAATCCAGAAAAACTCCCTCTGTCTAAGTTTCAACAACAGATCTCCTCCTCTGTGAGTAGGACTGACATGTTCTATACCTATCACTTCAATACCTTTATGGGAACACTCATGTTGTTCTCTGCAATGCTTCGAAAGACTGTGTGACTCCAGGCCATTGGCAATATTCCTAAGGTGTTCCCCAAACCTGGTTTTGATCTTCCTTTTGGTCCTGCCAACGTACTGAAGCCCACACTCACATGTGATAAGATAAACCACATATGTGCTATTGCAATTAATAAAATTATTGATTGTGTACTCCTTCCCAGTGTGATTTGATCTAAAAGTGGTGTATTTAGGTTTTAACATATGTGAACAAAAACTGCATTTTGCTTTGCCACATCTATGCATACCCTTTGTAGGTGATAGAAAGGAAGTAACTGATACATTTTGGCTGGGATTAGTTTTAAAATGAGTGTCACTAGGTGCTATTTTATTTCCTATATTAGTATTTTTCTTAAAAACCACCTTCGGTTGATCATCCAGTACCTTGTGTAGCAATGGGTCCTGAACCAACACACGCCAATGTTTTTTCAATACATGTTTGATTTGGGGAGCCTTAGTGTTGTAAGTAGTGACAAAAAAGGGTGGATTGTTATCTACATGTTTAGATTGATTTTTGACCTTGTACTTGAGAAGATCCTGTCTATTAGTGGCTAGACTCTTTTGAAAGGCCTATTCCACTACTGTTATTTCATACCCTTTCTCCTTAAATTTCTGTTTTAGCATCTCTTCTTCTTTCACAAAATCCTCTTCCTTGCTACAGTTACGCCTAATTCTTTGGAACTGGCTAAATGGGATGTTATTAATCCATCTATGATGGTGGCCACTTTTAGCATGGAGGTAACTGTTCCCCTCACAAGATTTTCTAAAATTAGAGGAAAGGACTTGGTTATTTTCTTGATATAATAATACATCCAGAAATTCTATTTGATTTTTATCTGTAGTACAAGTAAACTTAAGACCTAGTTGGTTAGAATTCATATGGGACACTAACTGGCGGAAACTTTCATCAGTTCCCTCCCATATGAATATAAGGTAATCTATATATCTTTTATAGAATTTAATGTTATCATAGAAAGGGTTGTTATTATAAATAAAATCGCTCTCCCATTGGTTAACGTAAAGATTTGCATAAGAGGGAGCAAATACAGAGCCCATTGCAACACCTGATTCCTGTAAATAAAAGCAACCTTGGAATAGAAAATAATTGTGGAATAAAATAAACTCTATACACTGTACCAAAAAGTCAATTTGATTGTATGGTAAGGTATTGTGCTGGTGTAAAGTTTTACTTATAGCCTCTATACCTGGCATATGAGGAATGCTGGTATAGAGGCTACTAACATCACAGGAAGCCCAAATATATTCATCACTCCAAACAAAATCTTCTAAGTCTTTCAGTAAATGAATAGTATCTTTAAGGTATGAAGCTTGGGAGCTGACCAGGGGTTTTAGATATTCATCAACATATTGTAAAATGCGATTCGTGAGAGAATTAATGCCTGAAATAATGGGCCTCCCCGGGGGATTAGACAAGGATTTGTGTAGTTTGGGTAAATAATAGAATATGGGAATAGTAGGATATTCATTGAATAAAAAGCTAAATTCACTCTTAGTAATAATCTTGGATGACAAAGCCGATAAGAGTAAAGCTTTAAGTTCAATGAGAAATTCTTGTGTGGGGTCTTTTGGATAGTTTCTTATAATTATTCTCATCATTAAGTAAATGTAGAGCCTCTGTTACATAATCTTGGGTACTAAGTATACAAATGCCACCCCCCTTTATCTGCATTCCTGATGACAATATCCTTATTATTCTGTAATCTCTTAACTGCCATGTTTTCTTGTTTAGTTAAGTTATATTTAGGATTTTTATAGTCATCAGTGGGTTAAACCTCAGGTCTGGTTTCTAATTTAGGACATGTAATGGTGCTCACAGCATGGAGGGTGCCATCACCACCACCACCACTATTTACACAAAATAACCATTTGGGGGCTGTCCAAGGCATTGCTCTGCACTCATAGGGATAAAGAAAACATGGTTGCCTACAGAAAATAGAGAATAACAAAGGTATGAAGCAAGGGCACAGTTTTAGGGGGCTAAAGCCCCAGGTAGTCTCATGGTTAGCTCTATAAAGATTAAAGGGGTGAGCAACACATTGCTCACTACTCCAGTTTTCAAGGGGTTAAAGCCCCAGGTTGCTACCAGTTTGGTGAACATAATGGTGCTAATCTCCCTACTAGAAGTGGCAAAATAGAGCTGCACAGTGTAAATGTGCAATAGGGCTGCATAGTACACAATTATTAGTGAATTGTGCAGCCCTATTACACTGTGACATTGTGCAACCCTTTACACCATTGCATTGTGCAGCCCTATTGCACCATTACGTTATTGTAGCAGGTGGGTTCAAGCATATACAGTTAGGTATGTAAATATTTGGACACTGACACAATTTTTACAATTTTCATAGTTTTGGCTCTGTACGCCACCACGATTTGAAATGAAACAACTGAGATGCAATTGAAATGCAGACTTTCAGCTTTAATTCAAGGGGGTTGAACAAAAATATTGTATGAAACGTTTAGCAATTGCATCCATTTTCATACACAGTCCCCTTATTTCAGGGGCTCAAATGTAATTGGACAAATTAACACAATCATAAATATAATGTTCATTTTTAATACTTTGCCGAGAATCCTTTGCAGGCAATGACTGCTTGAAGACTGGAACGCATGGACATCACCAAACGCTGGGTTTCCTCCTTTGTGTTGCTTTGCCAGGCCTTTACTGCAGCTGTCTTCAGTTGTTGTTTGTTCATGGGTCTTTCTGCCTTAAGTTTTGTCTTCAGCAAGTGAAATGCATGCCCAGTCGTGTTGAGATCAGGTGATTGACTCAGCCATTGCAGAATATTCTTTGCCTTAAAAAAACTCCTGGGTTGCTTTTGCAGTATGTTTTGGGTCATTGTCCATCTGTAAAGTGAAGTGCTGTCCAATCAACTTCACTGAATTTGGCTGAATCTGAGCAGACAATATATCTCTACACACTTCAGAATTCATCCTAATGCTTCTGTCTTCTGTCACATCATCAATAAACACTAGTGACCCAGTGCCATTGGAAGCCATGCATGTCCATGCCACCACACTGCCTCTACCATGTTTTACAGATGATGTGGTATGCTTCTGATCATGAGCCGTTCCAAGTCTTCTCCATACTTTTTTCTTCCCATCATTCTGGTACAGGTTAATCTTCGTTTCATCTGTCCAGAGAATGCTGTTCCACAACTGGGCTGGCTTTTTTAGATGTTTTTTGGCAAATTCTAATCTGGCCTTTCTGTTCTTGAGGCTTGTGAATGGTTTGCACCTTGAGGTAAACCCTTTGTATTTGCTCTCGTGAAGTCTTCTCTTTATGGTAGACTTGGATAATGATGTGCCTACCTCCTGGAGAGTATTCTTCACTTGCCTGGATGTTGTGAAGGGGTTTTTCTTTACCATGGAAAGGATCCTCTGATCATCCACCACTGTTGTCTTCCATGGACGTCCAGGCCTTTTTGTGTTGCAGAGATTACCAGTGCATTCTTTTCTTCTCAGAATGTACCAAACTGGTGGTCACTCCTAATGTTCATTCTATCTCTCTGATGGATTTTTTTTGCAGCCTAAGGATGGCCTGTTTCACTTGCATTGAAAGCTCCTTTGACCGCATATCATGGGTTCACAGCAACAGCTTCCAAATGCGAATGCCACACCTGAAATCAACTCCAGACCTTTTACTTGCTTAAAGCAGAACTTTACTATTACTAAGTCGCCATGCATTCATTAAGTGCATGGCGACTAGCTTGGAAATGTCTTACCTTTAAAAAAATCACAGATTCTAAAGAAATCTGTGCTGTTTGGAGATTGACGGGCAGGTTAATGCTGTCTGTGCGCCTGCGCCATCAGTCCCTTCTGGTTACCATGTGGTACACTGCAATGCTACTCAATGGAGACCGGGACTGACAGCGCAGGCGCGCAGATAAGATGTCTGTGCTGTAGCCTGGGTTCTGGTCTCCAAACAGCAAAGATTTCTTTAGAATCTGTGATTTTTTTAAAGGTAAGACATGGATTTCCAAGCTAGTCACCATGAGCTTAATGAATGCATAGCTGAAGGTTCCACTTTAATAGATGAAGAAATAAGGAAGGAATAGCCCACACCTGTCCATAAAACAGCTTTTGAGTCAATTGTCCGATTACTTTTGGTCCCTTGAAAAAGAGGGTGATACATATTAAAGAGCTGTAATTCCTAAACCCTTCCTCAAATGTGGATGTGAATAGCCTCAAATTAAAGCTGAGAGTCTGTACTTTAAGCCCATATTCATTATTTAACTGTAACTTGAATTTATTTTGGTAAACAGCCGAAATAACAAACTTTTGTCAGTGTCCAAATATTTACGGACCTAACTGTATCTGACAAGATTCCACAATGATTCCCAGGGATGCTTTTTTTTAAACAGTCACATTACAGATAATCTTTCTTGGTCCATAGTATTATGGAGAGGGATTCCAGCAGAAAACTTTATACAACAGACTTAACACTTTGAATGCCATGCAATGCGTTGCGTATGACTCTGGCATGCAAAGAGTTAAATAATAAGTAGTATACACTCTTAAATACTGCATTAAATCATATAAGCAGTAGACTTATGTTAGGTAGCTTATAAACTATTAACCTTCTCATGACAAGCACTTTGAATATGGTGTTGAAATTCAATATTATAACCAGGAACCAAAATTGGAACAGCAGGATCCAGGGACACAGAACCAAAATTATAGACAGTATGCAAACACCAGGGTATTTCTGTAGTCTAGTTAAGACCCTGATAAAAGGAATGGGTGCTTGGCATAGGGATATTTTGTTAACTTTGATGTCTGATGGTGAGAATATAAATCAGTAGTACTATAACAGTAGTAGTGGAGAAGAGATAGGACGAATAACCCATTGAGTGTTAGTCCCAGCATATAAAACTAATTTTATATGTATAAGGTAATTTTCTAATCAATATGCTCAACATTGTCTAAAGTAGGAGTAACCCTATGAGTACCAGAGGAGCTTGTCACTCATTGAATTCCCCTATAGCATTCAAAGAGTTATTATTTTACGTGAAAAGAAAAAACTCCTCTGCCAATCAATGGTATATTTTATCAACTAACTTGTCAGCAATAATCTGTACTGCTGGTGGCTCACCCAGGAAGTGAACGTGTAAACAATATTATATACATGGAATGCAGGCACACTCAAAATTCACAGTTCAAGCCTTTGAGGGCCAGTGGGGTATGCAAGGCATTGCTTCTCAATGAGTTGTGTACCCCTCTGGCCCTCAAAGGGTTAATGCATTAACTTATGACCATTTGAACGATTGTTTTATCCAAACACACAAGATTTGGGGTATGACCCCTTCTTTAAGTGATAGATTAATAAATCATGAGTTGAGGCACTAAACTGTGACTAGTTCTTTGATTATATTTACCATTGAGGGTCAGAGGCCTGTTTGCTGTTCACAAAGTGTGATTAACCTATTGAATGCCAATTGCAGACTCCTCTGGCACTCAAAGGATTAATCATATTTTAATGACATTTGGTCATAATGATTATGAAAATTACCTTGTACGCATAAAATAAAGTTTACGTGCTGTGCTGTGAGTGGCACTCAAAGTCAGTGTCCCAGCATTTATTAGCCAAATTTGAATACTTATTAATTTTGTTCATAATATACCCTCCCTCCATCTCTCCTTTTTCTTCCTTCCTTCCTCCATCTCTTTATTTCCTCCTTGCCTTACTCTTCTTCATTCCTCCATAATATATCTTTTTCCTTCCTCCCTTCTTCTTCTACTTTCATTCCCTCTAACTTCTTCCTCTATACATCTTCTTCCTCCCTCCCTGTTCCATCTTTTTCCCACTCCATCTTCTTTTGTTTCCCTTTTCCTCTCTCCAATCTTCCATCTTCTTCCTCCAGCCATCCCCCATCTTCTTCCTCCAGCCATTCCCCATCTTTTTCCTTCCTACATCTTATTTCACACTCACATTCCCTCTGGGTCTTCCTCCCTCTCTCCAGCTTCTTCCTTTTTTCATCCCTTCCTACAGGTGTAATTTTTAAATCAGTGGTCTATGGGGTGCAGTTTTGTGGTATAGTTGAATTATTTTGTATCACAGGGGGCTATGGAATGTTATTTTATCATTATTGTTGTTAATTTTGTGTGAGCAGGGTGTAAAGATGGGAGATAGGTATAAATACAGCAGAGGGGCCCACTCAAGAGTTTTCAGGGGGGTTCCAGTATTTTGTGTCAATCCACTGCATTAACTGTTTGAGTGCCAGCGGGGTGTGCAACATATTTTTTTGCAATGTTATTCACACTCTTCTGGACCTTAAAGGGATATTATGCAAAATATTGTAAACAATACATACAACAAAGACTTGAGCTTTAGCTTATATGCAGCCAAGCAATATTGCTGATTGCACCTATTTAGTATGAACAAATATATACTACAGAGTGGACAGTTTATTTGGTACACAGACATAATGTGGATAGAGCTTTCATTATCCTCAAAACAGCTTCCAATTTTTGGACATGAACACTACAAGGAGTAAGAAGGGTTCCACAGTGATGCTGGACCATGCAGACTCACTCAAACCCTGCAGTTACCTTAGATGGGACAGTGGTGGGTCCCTGATGCAAACAGCCTGTTACATCTCCTGTTACAGATGCTCAGATGGGTTTATATATGGTGACAGCTCAAGAATTATGTTGAAGTCTTCATAATGCTCCTGGAATAATTCCCCAACAAGCCATGCTCTTTGAAACAGTGCATCACAGTGCCGAAAGTATCTATTACTGGTTGGATAAACTGCAAGCATGAAGGGATGAATCTGACTGGCAGTAATGTTTGGGTTGGCTTTGACATTCAGCTGTTGGTCCACCAGTATAAAGGGCCTCAAGGTAGGGCAGAAAGACATGCCCCAAACAATCATACCATAATTACCAGCCTGTAGTGTTGACCCTGGAAACAAAACACACACATCCATTACATTGCTTTAACCCTTTGAATGCACGCAAAGGGTTAAATGGGCTTTTAACCACTTGAATGCTAGAGAGGTATCCAACACATTGCTTTTTATCGGCAACCCCTCAAGCATTCAGGGTGTTTAAACAAAATCAATGGGAATTTCTACTTGCCCCCTATGATGAAGTTGGTTTGCCACAGAATTGATCATTGATTCATTTGTGCACAAAATACAGAGCATTTGAGACCTTCTCCTCTCCCAGTGTTTACACATTTAGGGTCTATACAACCCATGGTTATTAAGGAGTTAATAAGATTTCTCAGATAAATATTGTTGCAAAAAAAGCTATTACAATTATTTTTACTTGTACATGAGTTAAGCTGCCATAAATATAGTGGTATACCTCATATGTTCATAAACACACTTTGCAATTAGCTTTTTGTACTTGGCAGATTTATTTAGAGGTCAAGGGTATGACTGTAACATTTTTATGGCATGGTTGAGACATTCTTCAGATTCTTTCCTACCTTTCTGTGCAGCATCTGGGCATCAACCTTTTATCTTCTCTTTCCTGAACCAGGTGGGCTTCAGAGAGTTTAGTTAGTCATGAACTTTACCATGACTCACAGGGGCGACAGTGAACCTGAGGCCCATCCTACACATCATTTCACATCTACATTTTCACAAGTAGATCTGTTTTTGGATTTCTGCCAAACAGCTTATATTTTCCAGTAAGGGCCCTGGAGCATTAACGTTTAAAATAATCTTATTGTTATAAACAACTTCAGACTTTACTTTTGACTCATGCTTTATATTGTAATCTTACAAATTTTTTTAACTTAAAGTGGACTTGTCACCTTGAATTCAAGTTTGTATATTTGAACATTACATTAGAAACTTCCTAGGTATCATGTTAGCCAAAAGACCAGCAGGGACATAGTTTAGGAAATATTCAAGTGTTTATTTCTGTATTTTGAGAATTTTTGATGGTACCATCTGCTAATTTATGCTAATAAAGGATTTCAGTTTCTTATGCTAATTAAGCTCTGTGCAGCACTGAGAGAGAATGGGGTGAATGTACGAATGCTAAATCAGGAGTCAGGTACAAGTTTGTGAACTTACGACTGTTGAATGTCAATTTACTGTTCTACGTATTCCTCTACTTAGCACACCTGTACAACTGGAGTACAACTGAGAAGTGGTGATATGAGTAGGGATCAGACAGAGTTGCTTAACTAATTTTGTTATACCATCCTCACATTCAAGAGACACTCTGACCCATCTTTAATTTTTGGTTAAATTAATAAGTGTGCACTTACACTGTTGGGTCTATTATACAATGTGTGTTTTGAATATGCTTATTTTTTCCATTGCATCTTCGCTTTTCTGAGTTTTGACTTAAAATCTCAGTGTAACAGACCATTGGTCCGTTACGGACTTATGTGTTACCCACAAGTGTTATGTTTACTGTATTTTAAGCACGGTGTTGTGCTCCTTGTATGTCCACATGCATATGGTTGTAATGTATTTACACATGTCTTGGTGGTCCCCAGACTCCCCATCCCTCTAGGGCTGGAGGGCCCAACACCTAACCTGGCTGCCCAGCCACATTAACGTCTCTGGGCCGGGGCATTCAGAAACTCCAAGTCCAAAAGGTAGGTGGCTCACTGATTGGTCACCGCTTCCTGCCCTGGTCTTTTTGACAAGTAGGCTGCTCATGGATTGGTCTCCCCTCGTCGTTCCTTTTCACTTTGCGGCCTGGGTTTGTTCGACAGGTAGGCGGTCCACAGGTTGGATTAAACTGTTCTTTGAGTTCTCGCCGACCCTCCCATTTCCCAGCCTCAAAATATAGGCGGCCTCCTGATTGGTCACCACCTGTGTAACTCTTGTCACTCCAATCCCCATTTGCTGTAATTCGACATGGTAAGATTAAACTGTTCTTTGTGTTCTCTCCAACTCTCCCAGTTCCCAATTTCAAAATATAGGCGGCCTCCTGATTGGTCACCGTTTATGAAACTCTTGTTGCTCCAATTCCCATTGTCTGGAGATCGTCACGGAAAGTTTAAACTGTAGTTTTGTTTACATTTGGAATTCTCACCCTATATATGTTCCCTGTGTTTACAAATAAAGTGTGTTTCTTGCTGAAATCCTGTCTGGTGTGGTTCATTGCCTGAATGGTCTAAAGAGTCCCATCTGACTCTCATAGCCTGGATTGGTGATGGTTTGGACCAGAATAGCTACCCATTTGTAACAACATCACAGATAGGGAAACCCGGCAATGATGGCCAGGGATCACCGGATCACCTGGTTCCAATTACACTCAGGTTTATTCATTTCCTTAGGATATTTTCACTTGAATCTTTATAACATTGTACTTTAGAAATGTATTAGGACTGAGAGACTAATTCAGAGATGATATTTTTGACTGGTTACATTTTACAGTATCCAGTGAATTATATTGTTATTGTTACAGTTCTTGCAGCATCCGTGTTTGCCCTCGCAGCATCCTCCACCTTCTCCAGTACATGCGCATCCTTCCAGCTTCTCTTTTCTTCTTGGTGCATGCGTGTGGTCGGCCTCTTCCTCCTTCTTAGCGGTGCATGCATGCGGACGAGCCTCCATCTTCCTGGCCTTGTATTGGCTGGCAATAAGCCACTCATCTGGCTTTCGAGTGTGCCCCAGCTGAAAAGTCTTGCTGTTGGCTCCCTTTCCTTTTTCAAAGGGGACCCCCACAGAAGCGGCTGCCCGTTCTATGAGCTCAGTTACTGTTTGTTCCAGCATTACTGCTTGCTCTGTGTTTTTACTCAGCTTAGATTCTGACTATTCTTAATCCTGCTTCCTGGCTCCTGACTTTTGGTTATCCTCTTGACCACGGCATTGATCCAGTGACTGATACCTGGCTTCTAAATGTAGCTACTTCCTTGACCACTGCATTGTTTCCTATTACTGATACCTGGTTTCTGACCTCTGCTTCCCTCTTGACCATGGCATTGTCTCCTGTTTCTGTTATCTGGCCCCCTTTGACTACTTTTCTGCCTGCTTGGTGCCACCTCTTCCCATCGGGTTTTGACCCGGCTATCTCGGACTATTTCTTGTTCCAGTTCTTGGTCCAGCTCTTTTCCTGTAGTTATCCTCTAGCTCTGGTTTTGCACGGATCCTAGTGTACTCCTATCTTGGTAGAACAAAACCTATAACCAGCTTCAGCTGCAGTAAGGGAGTACCTGACATGCAATCAATGAACCCAAGCTTCGCTCCGTAGCAATGCACTCAAGATACTGAACCAGTTCTAGGCCTACATGGGCCCCTAATTCCTCCATAGTGACAGTTATATATTAACTACAATGACATTCTTATGATATAAATGGTATGCTTCTTGTGATTTTCATTTATGAGCTTTGATTGTTTTTTAAATTCCTTTAGCCAACTCTGTTATTTCTTATATTAATTTAGCAACAAAAATGTTGTCTTGTGATTTACATCAAGCTATCTAGCTATCTAGATTACCCTAATGTACAAGATTTCTTTATGACTTCTTTCTGATGAGAGTAGAATCTTATGGAGTTTTGATGTGTAGCTGCTATATTACAGAGCACCACTTGACAGAAGTTTAACATTTAGAGGCTTGACTATATGGTTGCTGTGACACTTCTGTTTGTAGCACATGGCTGCCTTATTTTGACATTAGCCATACATAATTGTTTGATACACAAGTGGGTCTCAGAAACATTGAAGGTTGAAAATAGCAGCCTCTGTGTTGGCTCTGTATGGCCGGCCTTAGTGGGAGCAGTGCAGATCATGCCTGCTGAAACATCCTTGAATTCTGCATTGAACATTGGAAATTTGCAGCATGCTGCAACAGGTTATGTTGACTTGAGGTGGTAGAAGCCCCTGTGAACAGCCGGATAAGGGGGCACTTGCTTTATTTTTGGTATGAGTGCATCTATGACAACGTTGTGCAAATCTCTTCCATAGAAGAGCCTCAAAGATAGGAGAGCCAAGAATTGTTAATGAACAGTTATCACAAAGAAAACATTAAGCTTCTGTTGAGTGACAATTCTTAAATGCAGAATGTAATGATGAATTAAGCTGAAATTTGGCAGTTTATAAGTCAGTGTCAATCCAAGCACTTAGGTTTAATACAGATCTGTTTTTATGAAAAATATATGAAGATCCATTACAACTTGTCATGTCATCAAAAAAACATCGTCAGAGCTACAAACAAATCTCCTGATTAGACAGCAACCAGATTTCATACAGGGATAGATTTTTTGGCTGGGACTTTCCTTTTGTTTAAACCTTTGAGTGCCAGCAACTCATTGCTCAAAATTGTATTAGTTCATCCCCCTTAGATGTTGTAGAGATTTCCAGAGCATTGCTACAGAGATGCTTTGGACATCTTTTTAGCAATCAAGGGTTTAAAGGGATAGTAAACCTTGAAAATAAGTTTAGTTTATATTGTAACCCTTAAAAAAACATGAAAAATTATATAAGTCTTACCTCCCAAACCTTTATGGTTTGGGAGATATTCAGAAGCAAAGTTTCCCCCTGAGTGACGTCACCGTTCAAGCTCTCAGATTTGGAATCCGGCTCTCCAGAAGTACCAAGATCACGATCTTTAAAAAGAATTTCTTAATTGGAATGGTCTACAAAGTGTGCTTGCAAGCCAGGCACACTTTGTACACAGTTCCAATTAAGTAGTTAATTTTAAAGATCGTGATCTCGGCATTGCTAAAGAGCTGCCGGTTGATCTGTGGACCAAATTCCAAATCTGTCCACTAGATGGCAGACTTAGCTGAAACAGCCAGGAAAAGGGAACTTTATTTTACTTCTGAATATCTCCCAAACCATAAAGGTTTGGGAGATAAGACTTATATCATTTTTCATGTTTTTTTAAGGGCTACAATATAAAATACACGTATTTTCAAGGTTTACTATTTTCTCATTCTTGCTTGTTAAGGCTTTTTCTGTGCCAGGATAAATTGGATGAGACTGGGGGCAGGGCCATGCGAAGAGTGGTCATGTGACCATGGGTGGAGTGCCTTGATTGTAGGCACCAGGATGGAAATCTGGCCCTAGAAGTTCCCCAAAATAGAAAATACTTAGAACAATGGCTGTTCCACAGATATAGACATTATATAGAGGAGGGTAAATACATGCAACACAGACTCTGTAAGGAGTGACAGCTCTGTCTTGTGTCTTTGGTGGAGTAATTTGTCTGGATGATTATGGTAATGACATAGACCTCTCCATTATAACTGGTTACTTAATTATGTGGTATCATGTTTCTTTTAATTTACTGACACTGATTAGAAGATATAGTTTGCATTTATCTTATACTTGTTATTGCTGGAACAGAGTTTTGCCTTGAGCTGTTTCATTCTGTCTGTTCCCATTTCATTTATGCTATGTCACTAGTTTAATTTATAGCTATACTACAGCTTCAGAACTAATATATCATTGTGATAGCACAATTATTTCCTTTAAAAGTTATTTAAGTATTGTAAATTGGTTTCCTTCATAAAGCCTGCTCCTGTGGTAATACACCTCCAAATTATCGAAAACTCCAATGGGAAGCCTAAGATTTTGAGTCAGAAGACTGTCACCATTGGATAATTGCCCCCCCCCCCACACACACACCTTATGGAGCTTTCTGCCTCACTCAGTCCTACTTTCTCCTAGCATCCCTCAATATACTCCTCTTCCGGGAAGCCTATCATATAATGTAACATTGTCCTTATAACGTCCTCCTCAGATAACAGCTAACACCGCTACAATTCCCTTCCCTGTAACTTTACCCGTCTCACTCCATACTGTTTCTGGCTGGACCTCAAACCATTTTATTTGCCCCTACTGCCAAAATTTACATTTTTACTCTCTCACTCCTCAGATTTCCTTCATTGTGATATAGATAAAAGGTGGTATCATGTCAGCAGTGGAAAAGCAGGAGACTGGTAAAGTAAAAGTGATACTTTTATTGGCTAACTGAGTAGCTTTAGATTGCTAGCTTTCAAGACCACTTATGCATGCCTGATGAAAAGACCTAAGTGGTCGTGGAAGTTTGCACTCTAAAGCTACTTGGTTAGCCAATAAAAATATCACTTTTATTCTACCAAACTGAGTAGCTTTAGAGTGCTAGCTTTCAAGACCACTTATGCATGCCTGATGAAAAGACCTAAGTGGTCTTGAAAGTTTACACTTGGTTAGCCAATAAATGTTTCACTTTATACTCTACCAGTCTCCTGTAGATTTCCTCCATGTTCGTCCCCACAGTTCCTAGGAGCACTTTCTCTCCCTATTTTGTCACAATCTGTGGCTTGACCACTTGGCAACACCAAGCACTTAGGGTTTTTGTATAAATCCCCTTCACTTCCTATAGATTATAAGCTCTGGAGAGCAGGGCCCTCTTCTCCTTCTATTCCAATTGCCTTTGATGCTAATTGTAAATATCCTTATATTTTGTACCATTTTATTCACTGTTCTATTGTCTTTTAAACTATTGTGCAGCCCTGCAGAATCTGTTGATGATTTATAAATAAATTCTAACAATATTAATAATAATAAAGGAATAACCTGTATGGTACTCAGTGGACAAATCATAAGAAGACTATTCTTTTTTTTATTTTGAGAGCTGATTTAGTTGCTGACAATTGGACTGATAATCTTTACAGTCATTGTGCAAGGTAAGTCATAAGAGAGTCTGTGCCCAGAGGTATATTGTGTCATGCTTTTTATGAAGTATGACTCATTTCTGGACAAGTGTTTACATATGATGCTGCCAGAAAAGTTTAAAGACATCTGTGTATGAATCTATTGCATCTACAAGCTAACTGATTTGGGGCAACCTACCACAAATGAGGTCACATCCTGAAGGACATCCTTTAAGATGATTAACTTTTTGTCACTTGTTTCAAATTGCAGATGCATGGAAAATGTGTAAAGAATAATAACTGTTAAACACTGAGAGGAACATAAGTGTGAGATGTATCATTCTTGTTATTGACACTTTATTGAATTAGCGCTAGAGAATAACGAAAAAAAAAAAAATAGAGGAGCTATCATTCACTGGAGAGGCATCTCTCACCTCTACCCCACCACTAAGTGATGGCTCTCAGACCACACTAATACATGGAGGTTATTCGCAAAGGTGTAATAATGAGCATAGGCTCCATAGAATAACATAGGACTTACAGCGTTTAGAACACTGGAGAAGTCATCTCTATTTTATCACCTCTTTATCACACCTTAGTGTATAACCCCCCTGTTTTTCTTGTATTCTGTAACTGTTTCCTAAAGTTATAACATAAAAGTTTATCATAAAAAACTTTGTTAAAAATGAAAAACTACAAAAAGAAGACACACAATGGTGTAGTGTTTCAAGAGCAATGATGTATTAGACAGATGTCAAATGGTTTCTCACCAGCAAGATGGTCAGCTAGGGATAATGCTGACAAAAGCACAGGCGGAGAGTATGACCCATCTCCACTCGGGTAGCTCTAGAGAAAATCCAATGATCCAAATAGAACAAAACTGCTTAAAAAAATAAAAAATCTAAAATTTATTGGGAAACATATAACAAATAAAATGATAATCCAAATGATAAAATAATTAACTCTATCTCATGCGTATTGCGGCTACAGTGTGCCGCTTTCTCAAAGATAATAATAGAGTAATAAACAAAATACAAAGAAGCCATTACTAATGACACATTTAAATACAAAACGATACAATTACATTGGAGTAATAATGTCCAATGAGTAAACTTACCCAATAGGATGATTCAAAACATATGTAATATCTCACCCGGCTAACAAGGCCAAAGGCGCGATGCATATATGTCAATGAAGCATCCACATTGGAAAGCATGTGATCGGAACAAAATAGGTTAGAGCACATAAAGAGACATCCTAAAAACTGACAAAACAAACATATAAGAACTAAAATATGACACAGAATGATATATAATGGCTACCACTATGCAATCTCAATACAGAATAATGATATAAATCATGGAACTCTGTCATGTGAAGTTGTCAAGGTGACTAGTATCAACAACACCGTGAGACGACTTCCAACATACGCAATGACCATAAGGATGCTGTCATCAGAACAAAAAAAAAAGAACCAAAATAAAGAATCTGTCACATGATGCCATCAAAAGAACAAGCATAACCAACGCCATATGACAGGTCCCAAATGAAAAATGACGTATGTGGCGGTTTTGACAAACCACGTATGCACCAATATGTAAAATAACCAAATATATAATATAAAAGAATGAAAAATACAAAATAAATTAATAATTAATGGAAAATAATACAACTTTGTTCAATAAGCTTAACCCCTTGAAAGCTAGTGATGTCTCACAAGGGTGACTATGCACTAAGGTGTGATAAAGAAGAGATAAAGTAGAGATAAGTTCTCCAGTGATATCACTTCTCTATCTCCTATGTTATTCTATAGAGCCTATACACTAAGATCGCAAAAGCTGCATAGGCTCCATAGAATAACATAGGAATTAGAGATATGATATCACTGGGGAAGTCATCTCTGCTTTATCACCTCTTTATAACACCTTAGTGCATCTCCCCCAAGTTGCTGGGGATGTCTCTAGTATTCAAAGGATTAAACAACTTAAAACCAGAATGATATTCTAAAGCATTTAAACCCTTGTAAACAGGCTCTTTCAGTCTTAGCTGTGCAACACTTCAGCTCTATAAACAGCACATATTACCAAAAATTGAAAAGGGTTCATATCCATTCAACGGTTATGTAGTCCAGTCCCGGTAAGTATTTTTTGGTGCAAATATTATAAAGTCTGTTTCTGGAAAAAAAAAAAAAAAAGTGAAAAGTGGCTAAAAGAGACTACTGTTATCATGCCTGTTAAAAAAACTGATAGAATGATCGGTTACTGTACTTGACACACTCTCCTAATTGTCTATACCATGTTAATAATGCATGATGTGGTCTTTTTGGACCTGACTTAAGTAACTCCCAGGAACACCTTGTTACGGTTTTTATGACACTCAGACCAATAAGTGAAAATAAAACACACTTTATTAAAGTGAATAATGATACTCACGCCCTCTAGAGGCGGTAGGTAATACACAGATAATGTAAACTGAGCGAATACAAGGAAAATAGTATTATGGACATAAATGCAAGTCAGTATGCCCTAGGATGGTATAGGCCCCAAAGGGGTTAAAGTCCAAATATACTCAGTCTCAGATGTGGAAGTTTGACACGCCCTTGATGTTAAATAGGCTGTGCTGTACAGACGAAGTTCATCAGGTGCAGAGGAACGAGCTGCCTTGCCAAGGTGGTAAATGATAAGCAGAATGGGTAACAACTTAGCCCCCACGGGCGTAGCTACAGGAACTGCTTTAGTATGTGCAAGTGCGAATAGCCCCTTAGGGCAATATGGAAATCGGCCTGCAATGCAAGAGCTAAGAGCCTCCTCAAGTGTAATCGAATGCAGTAATGCTAGAGCCAGAACCACTAGCCCCCTCGGGCTTAGTACCGAATAGCCAATACTGAACCTCTCTGCCAACACTCTGGGTATACGATCTCGTCGGTAACCAACACCGGAGAGCCTTAAGCGCCCAAACGGCCCAAGCTTTGTGAACACTCTGCAACGTAAGACTAGAGTTGCCGACGGAGAGCGGCCAACTCAGCAGCAGTATCACTTGTAACAAGGCTTGTACTGGAGATATAGAGAGTGAATATGAGGCAGCACTGCAAGAGTTAAAATGCACGTTTACTCGAGGCTTCAGCGCTACTGCAAGGCTCTGTAACGTTACTCGAGGCTACAACGCTACGGTCAGGCTCTGCAAGGAGAGGAAGGCCCACAGAATACACACAGCTCTGCACTAGAACGAGACACAGCACTATCGAAGGAATCACCAGGCTAGGCAATGGCACACTCGTGGGCAGCAAGGACTGGAAAATGTCGCGACGGCGACAACTGGAACGCAGGTCACTGGAACAAGCTGGAAGTCGATCTTCGGAGCAGGAAGTCAGCCGGACCGGGTCATACACAGGCAGGAACGTCAGACTAGCCGGGTCAGGATCCAAGGGTGGTCCGCAGACGAGCCGAGTCATACACAGGCAGGAACACTGGAGAATAGTCAGGACAAGCCGAATCGGTACACAGGAACTCAGAACACAGGAACACAGCAAAAGCACTACTGGCTCAGGAACACCACGAAAGGGCAACTGACCAGAGAGATAGCCAGGTATAAAAAGGTCATCAGGAGGCGGGTCAAACTCAGTCAGCAAATCAGTGACATCCACAACAGAGAGTGACAGGAATCACAGGCACTGTGATACACCTGCAGCCTGCTCTCTCTTCCTCCCCTTGGAAAAAGTCATGTTAAGGGGAGACTTTATGGCATACATAGTTTAGTAATTTGGTATTAAGTAGGCCAAGAGTCCAGTGCCTAATTTAGAGAGGAAATTCATCTCAGTCCCCTTAAGTCCCCAACAGAGTAATTACTGTAGATCATCAGCTTTTCATGACATGATTTTACCTTTCATTGTATCACATTTTGTTGCTCTTCCATATGAATAATAGTGAAATAAGAATACCACAACTGTAGAATTAAAAAAAAAACAGAGTTTATATAAAATGAAATAAGATTAAATAATTTGAAGCAGATGTATTTCTGTTTTCCAAAATAGTACGGCTTGCATACCATTTCTTCATATATCTAATAGTTATTACAATTTTAGTGCAGGCAACCGATTTTTAAAAAAAGAAAACGGGTAGGTGTGGTTTTCAGCTTCGGGCACCCTTGGAGGTATTTTATACCAATGGGGTATCAGTTTCCTCAGAAGAGCAGAAGCTAATGAATATATAGGAAACTTCGCAGTTTTTAAAGATTTCAGTACATTTGAAGGGGGTGGAAATGTAAAAAATGCTTAATTTTTTTCCTTTAGTCCCACCTGCTGGAAACATTTGTGTGCACCAAGTTAGAGGTAGAAAGTCAAGTAACCATCATTTTATGCAGTCGAAAACAACTTTTTAAATGTAGCAGTCTGGGCGTTGGTTTGATGTTTTGGAGTAATTATGCCTTCAAACTATGTTTAGCACATCCAAAATTCTGTTATGTGTAGTTACCAATTAGGAGCCCCAAGGAAGAACATACATTTGTGCAGTTATACTATATTAGTACTCTGGAATTCAGGTGGAATTCATATTTCATATTTTTTCACTTGTTACACTAAGCTTACTTGAGATGTTGTTCAAGAAATTGTGACAGTGTAAAATTCTAAAATCTTTCTGAAATCCTTCATTTTTAACAAAATGTTCTTGCTATATAATTTTGTGTAGTAATAAACTTCAGCCATTTTTCCAGTTTGTAAATTTGCATATTTTCATGAAATATATACTTTTATATAGTTATTCAGATACTTTAGGGTACTTTTACAACGTGACCATAAAGCTGAATACTCATTTGCGCTCTGAGCAGATCATGCTTCCAGTTAAACCTATACATATATTTTGTATTTTTGTAGTCAAGTGATTCAGGGTTTTTAAAAATAACTAAAATGTTCTTGATCAACATAACATCATAACTATGCAACATTTTCTTCATTTAAGGCACTATGAAAAAGCTGAATTTGTTCTTTAAAAAATGAACAAACAATATATAGTTTTCCATATATAATTAGAAGCTATCTATGGGAATCATACCTAAATAGAGAGAAAAAATGATGAAAATGTTTCGCGTGTTCAGGTTTTAAGAAAGGCAGATGAGTGCTGACAATTAATATAAAGAACAAATAGAAATGTAGTTGGTATTTAAATGACTCACGTTTGGACAATAGCCAGCTCTTGACTCCACAGCTGGGAAATTTGCAAGCAGGAAAATGAATTGTCCTTCTATGGGTACACCGGATCACCGGGACTCCTCTTCCAATACTCGTTAATATAAAAAACTGCTAAGTGGAAGGTTTTAATCTAAGTATCAGGTCAATTGAGATAATTGGTTATTGATTGAAAGTGTTTTGATATGGTGTCACTAAGGGGAGGTCTTTCTGAGTTTATGTAGGGTGGCAAGCCCTAAATTTTGAATTTTTGTTTGTTCAGATATTTGAGGGATCCTGATGAAAGAACGTGTTTCGCAGAAACTCATTGAACCCAACTAAGTAGAGCCAAATGTCTGAGATATTGTGCTTATTTTAAACCTGTAGCAGGACTGGTCAATTTTCCTGCTTGCGAATTTGCCACCCGTGGAGTGAAGAGACGGCTATCATCCAAACGGGAGTCATTTAAATACCAACTACATTTCCATTAGTTCTTTATATTATTTGTCAATGCCCCCATTTGCCTTTTGTATTCTGTCTTATTGAGAAGCCTGGGATGCCCTTCCCTCTGGGGAGCAGCAGATAGGAGGCAGTCAGAATCCTCCATCTACACTTGCTGTCCGTTTATAAAAGTATCTAAATTTTGTGAGTAATTTGGTATTTATGTGGAGGTTCAAGTCTATTACATTAATGCACTATTTGCACCCCTTTGTCTTTTTGTGTAACAGTGTAGCATGGATTTCAATAGAATAGCAATGGAATTCCAGAAATATCATGGATAGTTGCATTTTTAGTGCAGTGTTACTCAGCTGTTTATATTGAGACAAAGTGATGCTGGGAAAAAAAAACTTGGAAGAAAAACACCTAATTTTTTCCTACAGATTTCACTGCTACATAAAAGTAACCCATGTGAATAAGCCCAATTCTTATGCACAACAAACCACATACTACAATGTTTAGTAATTGTTCATGGGATCATTTGTCTTTATCAGATTGTAAACTGAAACCAACAAGCAATAGATTTAACCAGTCAAATGTAAAGAAAAACCCTGTATCAAAATAAGGGAATGTTGAATAAATGGCACATACCTAAGTAAATACTTATGCTAAACAAAATATACCCTTTCTAGGGTATAGTTCTCCTTTAAAAAGACAATAGATTATTAAACAATGTAGTAGTTTTTCCCTTTAAGGCAGAGTTAAAAATGGGGTCCATATCAGTTCAGAAATGGAGTGGCAACATATTCCTGTTGTTTTGTTACTACAGTGTCTACAAGCCCTCTCTTCTTATGTTCATAGAATAATATCTGCGGTATTAAAAAAGCTTTTTCCAACTGGAGTTTGTTTGCTTCATGGTAAATCTAAGCCTCAGAACGGTGAATTTGCCAGTATAAAGGACCCGATGAAGCCATACCCTCTCTCACATAAAGTTAACATTTTAAGTGCCAGGAGTATATGTAACAAATAGTGCTACAACACACTATTCTTGCATGGAAAGAGTTAAACCCAAGATTACTGTGTAAGCATTAAACTATTTGCAAACACACAGTATCATTCTAAATTGCAGTGTTATTTTAAATAAACAGTACTAATTCAGTCAGACTATAATGTGCAGCCTGTAAATTGCTATGACTGAGAACTGTGCCAGCAGATTTAACTTTAAAAAAAAAAGCTTCATTATTTTTATCTTCATGTTTTAACCTGCAAGTCTGTTCCCGACAGTAAAACATGCCATTGTTTTAATTATATTGCACCAGTGGGAAATGTGAAATGCTCTGGTAAATGCATCTTTAATGTCTACCGCAGCATTTTAATTATGGATGGCAGGAGTAAACAATATAGACTTAACCCTTTGGATACTAGAAACCTATCCAATGCATTTTGAAGAAATGATTTGGAGAGGTCTCTAGCATTCAAGGGATTAAAATGACTGCACCCCTTTTGAACCAGAGGGATGGTGTCTCTGACAAAGAAGTAAGGACACATTAACCCTTTGAGTGCCAGAGGGGTACATTGACATTTCTAACATCAAAGGGGTTAATGGACGAGACACATAGCAGTAACAGGGGACTATTCCTCCAGGGGGAAGGCTTTACCTTGGGTTCCACTTCATATTTAAGTTACCTTTATTTTATGTTACAGTCAGTTTTCCTAACTTCTTTTTGTGACCTTTTGGGTGCTGGGGGTACGCAGCGTGTGAATTGATGGCGCGCTGCTTGCCCCTCTGGCACTCAGGGGATTAATGGTTTGAAAAAAAAAAAAAAAAAAATTACCATCTACTGATTGGCTGGCCTAGCCAGCCAATAAGGCTTGAACCAAACCTTTATAATATTCTGTGACTGAGGGTGTAGGAGAGAGGTTGTGTGTTAGAAAGCTCTCTGGCTCTTCTCAGTTTTTCAGTAGGGAATAAAGTTAATGAGGAACAGTCACATTTGGAACACATAAGTGATTTTGATAGCGCTTTCACAAAGTTAAAAAATGTTCAAAAGGTTGTGGTAACTGAAACTGTCTGCAGGTAGTCTGAAAATGTTCTTATACCATGGTTAATCAATTCTCAGACATATTAGCATTATATTTTGGGTTCACTGTCAAAATGTCGCACACTCTAGTGAGAGTAAGTAAATGGTGCATTAAGCATGTCACGGGGATGAGAATCTCGCCCGCATCAAAAGAGCGAAATTCTCATGTCATGCTGATTTCAGCGCCCTCATGACTTACTGAACAACATGACTGAGCTCTCTCCCCCAATATTCCCTCAGGTGTACTGCTCACCTCTGGTGTACAATGATTTGGGTGACTTGGTAGCTTGGTAAATCCCGTTGCAGGGTGTGCTTACCAAAACCTGGACTGGCAGACTCACACACTGACAGGAACAATGGCACGCCCCCAACTGACACCTCCCTGAGCTGCGCTGATGTCTCTAACTGTACTGCGAACTGTGGTGTAATTTTTTTTCCCATATATCCCTTTACATTCATTTTAAGGCTGGCTGAGAGAACTCTGTGACCTGTCAGTAATGTCACAGAGTTCTCCCAGCCAGCTGTAAAATGAATGCCAAGGAGTATAGGGGAAAAAAGAATGACACCACAGTTCGCAGTACAGTTAGAGCTGTCGGTGCAGCGCAGTGAGCTGTAAGTGGGGGTGTGCCATCCTTCCTGTCAATGTGTGAGCAGACAGGAGTGTGCAATGGGATTTACTGAGCTACTAAGTCACCCAAATCCCTGTATCCCAGAGCTGAGCGGTGCACCTGAGGGAATATTGGGGGAGAGAGCTCAGTCATGTTGTGCATTGTCATGCGGGGCTCTGAAATCAGCGTGACATGAAAATCTCTCCCTTTTGATGCAAGCAAGATTCTCCTGTTGCCCTTTTCGTCCCAGCGACCTGCTTAATGCGACATTTACTTACTAGCACTAGAGTGTGCAACATTTTAAAAGGATACCATTTTTTGCATCCAATTCCACCATCTCAATCAAAGGGAAGATGCAATCTTAAAAGTGGGCATGGTTTAACATATCATATTGTAGTATATTTTGTAATGTATTTTCAGAGAAACAAACTTTTCATATTTTTTTTTCCAACAGACAAATTTAAAGTACTAGTAGCAGATAGAAGTGAGAAACAGTAGTATAGTGTTTTATTTCTTAGAAACATTGAAGTTTCAAAGACAAATTAATTATGACAAATAATAATATTCTACACTGCTCTCCATCCCAACTGCCACACCCTACAAGCCAGTAGTAACTCATCTGCATATACTTATGGTTTTAATTGATTGAAATTAACCAATTTGTTGTAAAATAACTGTTCCACCATAATCCTGTGATCACATGGCTGAAGGAGGAGAAAGGTCTTCACAAGTGCACAAGCTATCATCATCATCACTGCCTTTTTCCATAAATATTATAAAATGTCACTGAAACAAAAGAGATCTTTCACCAGGGGCCCCAAAACTTCTCTAAATAGCTCTGTAAGCTTAGGGATCAATGTTCAAAAGAAACTCTGGGGTAAATCAAGTGTACCATTCAAGTGGTTTTAAAATCAATCAGTTTAAATCAATGGGGATTTTTTATTTGTCCCCTTTTGATGGAGCAGGATTAATTCAAAATTACTCCAGTTTTCTTAGGTTCTAAAGTGTGAAGGTTAATTATCATGTTTATATGCAGAGGCAAACTCCAGACATATCCTCATACACAGATAGATAGGTAGATTTGACCATTGAATGAAGCACACAAACCTAGGTGAATTAAAGTTTTAAAGAGACAGTAATATCAAAATATAAACATATATGGGATTGCGCAATATAATTTTATATAATGCATAGTGACTTTTTATCACGGTGCCCGTGATCTCTCTTTGTCACTCTCGCTTGTGGTGCGCTCCGATTGGCTGAGTCTGTTTGGCCCGCCCCTGGTGACCTTTTTATGCCTGGCCATTGACACCTGTCAGGTGCCCTTTCGTGATGTTCCAGAGCCAGTGTTGCTGTTGCTGTGTTCCAGTGTTCCTGATTCCTGTGTACCGATTTGGCCTGTTTTGACTACGCTCCTGTGTTCCTGCTTCGTGCAGGGGAGGGCTGGCCTGGGGGGCAGTTGCCCCCTGGGCCAGTCATATGTCTGGGCTGGTGGGCCACTGCTCCTCACTAAATCTCCCAATTGCTGCTGTAAATGGAGCTACACTAGTGATAACATAGAGCTTACAATTGAAACGGAGCTACACAAACGACACCACAGAGGAACAATCCAAATGGAACCTCACTAGTAGCATAACCCATTCCCTTGTAAGCTCTATAGTATAACTAGTGTAGCATTACTTAAATTGTAAGCTTTGTAGGAGCGCACTAGTGTAGCCTCATTTCAGCTATAAGCTATGTGGTATCTGTTGCCTTACTTCACAACATTAATGACAATTTTAAAATTAACAAAAGGGGGTGGGCTTGGACAGTGGGCTTGAGCAATATAGAAATGGGCCACTTGACTGAATTTGCCCCCTGGGCCACAAGTTGCCAGCCCTCCCCTGGTGATCTGACCCGGCTTGGCTGACGTTCCTGCTCGTGATTGATCTGGCTTGTCTGAGAACCTCCTCCGTGATCTGACCCGGCTTGGCTGATGTTCCTGCTCGTGACTGATATGGCTTGTCTGAGAACCACCTCAGTGATCCGACCCGGCCTGGCTGACTTCCTGCTCCGTGACCTGAACCGGCTTGCTTCAGAACCTGCCTTGTTCCTGCTTCCTGCTGCCCGGTGTCACCGTGGTGACATTCTGACTTCCGCTGAGCTCGTGATCAGGCTGATCGTATTTGCCTCTTTAACACTTGCAGAGCCGTGTCCCCAGTGCTGAGTCTCCATTACTCTTGCAGAGCTGTGCTTCCGTTGCTGAGCCTTCCTTTCACTTGCAGAGCGATAACCACTATTGCTGAGCCTCCGATCCTTGAGCTGCTATTAACCCTTGCAGTGCTGCTGTCTCCTTATATGAGCCTTCATTTACACTTGCAGAGCCGATGCTGTTTATCTGCTACATCTGCTGAGCCGGTCGCGTTATCAGCCTTGTCTAGACGGCGGCTCACCTTGTCAACTAGCAGAGTAGTCGGTTTCCGTTACTGCGCCCATGGGAGGCCCTACTGGCTCTTGCTCTAGCTGTGTTCTCTTCGCTACACGCCCGGTGGGGCTTTTGGCTCTAGCACTTGCAGCACAGGGTGGTCTCTGTTGTTAAGCCCGTGGGGGCTATTGGCTCAAACACTTGCAGTGCAGGGTGGTCTCCGTTGTTATGCCCGTGGGGGCTATTGGCTCAAGCTCTTGCAGTGCAGGTTGTCTCCGGTTTACGCCCATGGGGGCTATTGGCTCAAGTTAATCCTGTGCAGTTGGTCTCCGTTATTATGCCCGTGGGGGCTATTGGCAAGCTCTTGCAGTGTAGCCATCTCCGTTGTTACGCCCGTGGGGCTATTGACTCAGGCACCTGCAGTCTAAGTTGTCTCCGCTATACGCTTGTGGGGGTTATTGGCTCTAGCTATCCTGTGCAGTTTAAGTTGTCTCCGTTACTACGCCTGTGGGGGGCTATCGACTGCAACTTCTCTGCAGACTCTGCCACAATCCCGGTACGGCCTAGCAGCTTTCTAGCCTTAAGAACTTTAGGTGTTGCATCATCTAACACCAATTGCTGCCTCTTCACCACCTTGGGCGTGCCAAACACCACAACAGAGACTGACCGATTATTGTATTTATCCATTGAGTATCCTCGCTACTGTGTGCCTGTCCTGAGACAGTATATGTGATACTTTTGTTTCTGTATACTGGGCCTGTGAAGGCATATCTGTCAATATATCGCTATTATTTTGTGTTGCCTGTAAAGGGCGATCTTTCCTCTTTATTTCTTTTTAATAAAACTGTGTTTTATTCTAACCTGCTGGTCTGAGTGTCTAAAAAACAATTACACTTTTGTAATGTGTGTATTCTTGTATTGTTCTTGTAAATTGTGTCTAAAATTCCCCCCTCCTGCCCCTTTCCATCATGTTATTCAGAGTTCGACGGATCACAATGAGGGACAATATTGTGCAATATAAAGAAAACCCTGCACCTCTTGACAAATATTGATATTGATACTGACACAATATTGTCCCTCATCCGGACTGGCTTTTGGATATCAGTGAACTCTGAATGACATGATGGAAAGGGGCAGGAGGGGGAAACATTTGATTTGATTTACAAGAAAAATACAAAGTTACAGACATTATGAAAGATACTATGCATTATATAAAATTACATTGAACAATCCAATGTAGGTTTATATTTTGACATTCCAAGGATATATTCATATCTGGGGACTTTTGGAATCAGATGATAATGAGATATTTGAAATGTTTACTCTTAAATTTCCCTACAATAGGTGATAAGTCTCTGTTTTCTCTAACCCAAAGTTACTCCATTGAGTATGTGTGATGGAGGTATAAGCTCTTGTAGGGAGGAGGGTACAACATTTTTCCATTTTTATAAAGGTCAGGCTTGCACCTTCTCTCCAGAGCCAAATGAGCTGGAGGTTTGTTGTTGACAGGGGTGCATATTATAATATGCGTCTGACAGATTATATAATGTTTTTAGTCCATTCCCTATGTTATATGTATGGTATTTGCACTGATGGGCATTTAGCCATGGCACTATGGACAGGGAAAGCTGTCGATATTGAATAACATGGAGAGAAAGAAGGCTCTGTGGGGATTGATGGAATAGCATGGGCTACCGTCAATGCACCTAGGCACAGTAAAATGTTATAATCACTAATGTCCTTCATTTCAAGTAAGAGGCCCATACAGCTAAACCGCAGCAACAAATAACCGTTATTCAGTGGCTGAAATAACTTGTAGTAAGGACTGGCACTGAGCCAACTACCTCCTTTCCTCACCAAGCCTGTTACTGAGGATTTCACTCATGAAATGGATAGAGTACCTGTGTCCTTTTTATTATAGTTTGGATTTGGAGCCTTGCTGCAGGGAGTTGCACACAGTCAGGAAAAAAACTACTGTAGGCTCCTGAAGGTAAATACAGAGCCTCCTACAATAGGAGCCTGCACAGGGGAAGATCTGGAAATCAAAAATACCTGAAGTCTGTAGTAGAGGAGTACAACCTGGATAGCAGGGTACTAATAGCTTTGGAATTGGTGTAACCTGATATAATTTGGAGTAGGATGAGAGAGAACCAATAACTATGATGGTGGAGTAAGTGTATTTGAACCAGTAACAGGATACTGGCAAATCTAAAGCACAATACAGAATCAGGGGACAAAGGCAGAGTCGCAAAACAGGTTGGGTTTAAAGCTGGAAGAACAGTTCTACTAGCAACGTGAAAAGCAGAGGTTGGGGGCTGGCAACTAAAGTACAAAATCAAGTCCAAAGCCAGAGGCCACAAGGTCAGGCAACACATTAATCACACGAGTAGGTCAACAAGGCCAAGTTTGGAAATCAGATGTTCAAGCAGAAACTAACAAGTTGAGTCCAGAGCATTAGGCCAACAGTGAGTACTCAGAGAAGCAGGTTTAAACAGCTTCCAAATAAGAGACAGCTGGAGGTGATTAACCAATCACAGGCAGATGAACAGATGCAGATAAACAGAGGAGAAAACAGGGACAGGGCTGCTACAGAAAATGTGCTATTATCCCTGTAGGGGCTTGCAGCCACAAGGTTACTTGGCCAGGCCCTGCCTTAGCCAGTTACAGCATGGCCACAACAGGCATATGCCAGGTATTCGACTATGACACAGTATGTCATTTGTTTGTAATTCTTGCTTCTTAATTGTACAACAGTGAAACATGTTAACACATTATAAACATGTAAAATAATGCTATATTATGTTGTGTTGCAATGCAGTGAATACCTCTCTGACACTCAAAGGGTTAAACATATTTCAGTATTAGTTCCTCTTTTTGAGTGTAACAGAGGCCCATAACGCATCATTGTACATGAATCTGGCACTCAAATGGTCAACATATTCTGTAGCCATGATGTCATTTTTGGCTATCACAGACATGGGGGACTGAAACGTTTTCAGGTCTTAGCATCTGACTTTCCTTGCAATACACTGAAAACCACCAAGTTCAAAGGAAGCAACTACACCTCCACAAAAAGATTTCACTGATGGATTACAGATACATCATGTTAGCCAAAAACTGCATTTATGGTGGATTTCTTACTATTAATTTTCCATTTATGAAATCCTAGTGTGGAGGTGTATTCCTTAATTTTGTTCATGGTGAATTTGTGCTGGAAGAAAATATAAATGTTCATATGAAGATACTGTGGCATTGTCTACTTGTAATTGCCAAATTACCTTGTCATCAAATCCATTTTATTTCCAGTTTATATTCTAATCCTCAAATTTAAAACATAAAATGATCTTGATAACATCTGGCAATATCTTAGGAACCTCTTTGTATGTTTTCCATGTTTGAAGGAAAATAAACCATTTTTATGAAAATTATATGATACCGGACAATCCATTCTGAGAAATACAAGGGAAGTCTAACTGCTGGAATATTTGTAATTCAAAAGTTAATTAAATTAAACTACAGTTTTGTATTTTCTGAGCCTTATTCTGTGAATCAATTTATTCCACAGAGTGCATTATAAAGAAAATGCCTACTGGACATTAGTTGTCACTGATGATTAAAAAAAAAATTGTGTTGTATTAAATATCCCAGTAGTTGGAGCATTTTTGTTTTACTCAGCATAAAAAACCTACAAGACACATTGTTTCAAAATAAAAGTTCACAAATAAATTGCATATTTTACTGTCACAAAATCTCAAACAGGCCTTCCAAAGATTTTCCAACATGAAGCCATTAGGGCAGAGGAATTTTTAAATTTAAATATACTTTGCAAGAGTCAAACAATAGTGCATTCCAGAGAGATTAAGGCTGTCTTTCCTGGATATGGTCTCATGAGAGTAAAGCTAACTGGAGATGCTTCATTACCAATAATCGCACAAGGAGACTGTGTTTTACTTAGAGGAAGGTTTGCAGGTTGCAGGAATGTCAGATGTCAGCTATACTGTAAATTGACTTCTGGATGATAGCAACAAAATGACAGTCATTTGGACTTCCTGGACTAACTAATTCAAATATGGTCAATCTGTCATGAGCATTACACAACACAAGACATATTTTAAATGGGAAATATCATACTAACACTGTACCATCTTTTTTTCTAAGTCTATGGAAGAAACCTTAAAATACCAGGGGTTGCACTGTGCAGCCTCAAAACTGTCTATGTTAACTATTTAGGAATCAGAAAACACCCCCTCAGCTGGGCGTAGGACTGGTTTCAGACACAGCCCCGTAGATTGATATGGTTGAGTTAGAAACCCTTTCCCTAGCAGCCTATGAGAGTTTCTGTCAGAGACCAAATGACCTGAACTGCAAGACTTCAAAACCTTGCAGTTCAGTGCCTCTCACAGGAGCTGTAAGAGAACACTGCAGGTCTTTTTTAAACCCCAGTTTGGCTATCTCACTGAACCACATGGGCTTACAATGCAGCCCTGATTTGCTCTGCAGTTCAGCTTACAATAGGAGCAGGAACAATTTATGGGGGTTATTTGCCCGTTAATTAGTAAACTGCCCAGGCAACATTACTTCTAAGTAGCAAAGATGTGCTGCAAGCTTGCATTTGTGTCAGTATGAGTGAGCATCACTGAATGTGTAAATGCTAAAACATATGAACTTGATATCCTGTTGGCTATTTCCATGGCTTTACTGCATTGCTTGCCTAACTTTATATTATCACATATATATTTTACATCCATATGATTTTCCATTCTACAAACTTCTTATAATCATTTCTCATTTGATTTGCCTTCTCCCATATCATTCATGTTATAGACTTGTGTTATATGAAAAAGGTTACACCTTCTAGCCCACCATTAATAAAGTTATGAAATACAGCAAGTCCTAGAGCTGAAAACCAAAGTACTGCACTAGTAACCAATGTTTCCTCTGAATTTCTTTCACTGACAGAACACAAATGTTATCCTCAGTCAATACCTTATCTAATCAAACAGCACTGAGTCCAATCATAATAGCTTTTCAAATTTAGTTTTCAATGTGGGACAGTGTCAATCAAGTTATCTACTGTCCCACCTGTTATATCATTTTATTTACACAGTTAAGAAAACTGTATACCCAGTATTCACCATGGGCCTCCTTTTTCAGGGGGCCTCATCTTAGGTTTTCAACTATCCCTCTATTACTGAAATAAAACTTATTCAATTGTGTGGTCAGATTGTCAGGGAAGAGTAAGGCTCAGCTAGGTGCAGAATACTTACTATAAAGCGGAACTTTCATCAGATTAACATAAAGCCTTAAATCATTATTACATTACAGATATGCCTGGACATAGCTGTCTTTTCAAGAATAATCGATGCATTAAAGAAAAATAGAACCTTTTCGGCAGGCAGGCAGCGGGGAACAGTGCAGACATCTTGCAGAGCAGGCATCGCTGCATTTGCGATGTCCATCCCCTTCAACTCCACGATTGGTGAGTTGAATGCCTTTGTGCCAAAAGGCACAGGAAGGGACTGACAGTGCAGGTACAGAGAGCGCCTACTGCAAGATTCCAACCACTGCCTGTCTGCCAAAAAGGTTATATTTTTCTTTAATGCAGCAATTATTCTTGAAAAGACAACTATGCCTAGGCATATCGCTAACGTAATTATGATTTTCCTCTGATGAAAGTTCTGCTTTAAATCTGTCTGCTTCTCCAACTAATAGGAAGGGAATTAGAAAGGTTATGTATAAACTTTCATGTTTCCTTTATTTACTCTGGGGGCATCAGTGGCTCTAAAAACTACCCTTACTATGGTAAATCTAGGCCTACATTGACCTTGCAGATTTGTTTCAGTTTCTGATTTGGATCATTGTCTTCCAAAAGAGTACTCTGTTTACTGATGTCAGTCTTACTGCCCTGTAGTTGCCAGAATCTTGCCTACTTCTCTTTACATAGTACAGGATTACATAAGTAATTTTACAGTCATCTGGAACTATTCTTGCCAACGGTGTCTGATTAAAATGTTCATCTAATGGTGTCACAAGTATAGTCATCAGTTCTATTAATGTTATTGGATGTACCTAATCTGTTCAACTGATTTAACTAATTTTATTGTAGATAAAAGTTCTAAGACTTCATCTTACATTATAAAAAGTATATACTCTGCCTTTCCATTAACAGTTTTTCTACTGTCAACTGTGAAAATGGAGTTGAAATACTGATCTTAACTCAGTCAACCCTCTTTTTTAACTATACATACTCTGCAAGTTCATAATATGTAAAATTGCATCTATTTTTATTATATTTTTTCCTCTTTATCTGTCTGTGTAATACTTTCATGTCTCTGGCAGGATTCTCCCTGAATTTGTGCTTAGAGAGAGGGAGCTTTCTGAGAGTGATTATGAAAGCAGATACAGTGACATAATGTAACACTATCCCTGCAGCTGGAAATCCTGCATTTAGCCTTTTAAATACAGCATACATTGCACCACAATTCTTGCTTGTAACTGGCCTATTCGACAGGTAGGGGGCCTCCTTATTGGTCTCCACTTGTCTAACAATGCCATGCAGACGTTGCTTCGCAGGTAGGTGGATCTGTGATTGGTCGTCACATGTCCCCATCTTGTCGCTCCAATTTCCATTGGCTGTTGAGCAGGTACAATAAGATTGAAGAATTCTGCTAGATCTGGGTAATTTGATCAAAGCATGAATAGAATACAGCCGGGCCCAGACTGGTCACCATTGTTGTGTTACCTGTTGCTTTGATTTCCTTTCGGGTGGAGATCCGATTGTACTTTTGCTTTTGTACTGTATAAATGTCCCCAAATAAACAGAACTCATTTTGGAATCAACCATGTGTTGTGTGCTATACTATGGAATGGTTTAAAGGGTCCTCTTTGAACCCTAGTCCAAGAAATTTTGTTCCAGCAAGACCGAACGACTACCCACTTGTAGCAACTTCAAGGAGAGGGAAACCCAGAATGACAGCTAAGGACAACCCGGCGTCCTTAGCTTCCATTACATTGGTGGCAGAGGTGGGATCCTCTCTACTCAAAAGATCCAAAACCACCAACTATGATCACGCCGGTATAGGATGGCAGGAAAAACAGCACACCCTGAGGCCCTGAGCCCATTCATGTCCAGCCAGAAGTGCAATGCTGATTTATGGGTCCTGCGAAGGCCGATCCTGGGCAAGCAGCCCCTAGAGGAATGGGAAGAAGAAATGCCAACCATTCAGGCTGAGATGGAGGTAGAAGACCAGTACTGGGCTCTTCAGAGAAAAGCGGATGAGGAGTATTGCCACTGGCCATCCCGCGACTGCCACCCTGCCTGCTATGGAGGCCGAGGGCTGGTGTGGCTTGCCCTCTGCTATGAGGTTACTTTTGGTGATCGGAATGCCAGTTGCTTCTGGGAAATAAGAGACATGAGGGAAGCAATGCTTGGCCTCTGCGAAATCCCAGAACTGTGGTCAGAGGTTCACCAGTTTGATACCCAAGAATGGATGCTCGAGCGGAGGCACCTGGCCCTGATGCGTAGGATTAGGAGACACCAAGGAGAGATGGAACTCTGGGCAATCCACTCACCCGCACCACTACAGGAAGAGCCGAAGCCTCATCTCCCACAGCAGGATGAGGTACAGGGATGTGTGGTGGAGGTGCTTCATCCCCAGCAGCAGCCAGAAATGGGACTGTAGTCCTCACTGACCTCCCTGTTGTACCGGCACTGGTAAGTGGGACTGCGGTCCTCATCAGCACCCTTGATACCGGTGTTCTGATGAGTAGGACTGCGGTCCTCACCAGCTTTCCTGATGCCCCCTACCCTTGTGAATGGGACTGAGGTCCTCACTAGCTCCCCTGATACCTCTGCCTTGGTGACTGGGACTGTGATCCTCAGCAGCTCTCCTGATACCCCTGCTGTCCTTGCTAGTCCCTCTGGTACCCCTTCCCTGGTGAGGACCGAGGTCCTCACAAGCCTCTTTGTTGGCCCTGACCTGGCGAGTGAGACCGCAGGCCTCCCGACCCCCTGCTTGCAGACCTGTTTGAGGCCTGGCACCCAAGCACTCTTTGCCTGGAGGGAGGGAACTGTAACAAGATACCTCCTGGCTCTCCTGTTACTGCTGGGCTCCAACTGTCATACAGGGCCCCCACACACAGACTCTCCCTGAATCCAGAGCCACTGGCCCCAGACTCCCCAGGAACTGTCTTGGACTATGCCCTGTTATCAGGGTCCGAGAGCCCACATGAATTGGGGAAACGGGGTGACACTACTAGGATAGACTTTGTTTCCCCCGGTTCTTTTCGGCCTGCCATGCACGCACTATGGATGCCCGGCTGCACAACAGAAAGACCGTGGGACGAAAGACCCTGCTTACTGCCAAGCCACTGTCTATCAATATGGCCGATGGCTTTGGACTCGGAAGGGGGGTAATGTAATGGGCCTATGGTTATTACTACAGTTTAAAGTCAGAGACAAAAAGAACTGGCCATCCCTGTATGTGGAAAGCCCAGCCACAGTACCCAAATGTGGCCGGGCATCAGGGCCGGCCCAAGACACTGTTCTGCCTGTGTCCAAGGATGAAATGCTGCCCCCACCAAAACCACACAAACATCCATTATGTACATTTAACCCTTTGAGTGCCAGAGGGGTATGCAACATATTGTTTGTGAGTGTTTATATGTTTGTATGTGTATGTTTTATAGTATGTGTGTGCATGTGTGAGTTTATGTCAGTGTTTGTGTCTGTCTGTCTTTCTGTATGTACAGGTTTATGTGGGTATGTGTCTGTCCAAAATTGATCAGTCCAGAAAAAGAACTTCCTCCATTTGCAGTAAATCAATGTGCCAGACCATATCTCAAAATTTTGCTCAGAACTGAGAATTGTCAACAGTGAGGACAACACCTAAATTCCAAAGCTTACTGTGAAAAACAACAAAAAGTTACATTGGACCAAAGCAGATACCGTTATTTAAAAAAAAGCAAGAAATGCTTACACTGTACACATTCTCTGAGCTATATAATATGCTTAACCCTTTAAGGACCAGATTGGTGCAAAACGCATAGCAATGCACACTCCTCTGGTCTTTAAATTGTTAAAAAAAGCAGCTCCAATCTTATAGCTTTATGTCTTCGGTGTGTTAAATCTGGTGCTGTACCTGCAGCTGCTTCCCAGTGTGCTTCCTCACAGGAACAAGGAACATCTGAACTCGTTCACTGCAGCATCCTGCCCAGCTCGGGCTCCGCTCCGTCCCGCAGCCGCACTGACACACTGAGACTGATTTATTTTTATATTTTGACCAATCTCGCAGCCACGGTCCTGTCACCTCACGGCCGCAGATTTTAAAGCAAGCAGTCTCAGGGAAGCCCAGTGCAGGCGGCATACCGGGAATTTTCCCGCTATCCCAGCCAGTCCGGCCCTGATGAATCAAGTGCTATCCATAGACTTTGACTGTGTACAGCTGTCATATGAATTCTATCCTGTATGTCTTGCTATTCCTCTAGGTGAAGCCGCAGTCTTATACATGTTCTAAAACTAGAATTTGATTCTCGATGATGACCTCTGTATTGAGTTAATGAAAGATAATCAGTCAGACTAGAATGCGGCTTCACCACCAGGAATAGCAAGACATACAGGATAGAATTCATATGACAACTGTACACAGTCAAAGTCTATTGATAGAGCTTGATTCATTGCCACATTCAAGTAGGCAATATAATAATTCAAGCTGGAAAGGGATCTGGATATGCATTATCAATACTAATCGCTCCAGTTCACCTGGAAGTAATCGCTACATAGATTCAGAGAGATCACAAAGCTAATCCCCACTCTATATACAGCAGACACTGCATGCTTACCTGGATTGCATACATTTAATACCCGCATAGGCTTGTGACTCCAGTGGTGCACCTTTTGATACACTGTAGCAGTTTCCCATTATGACTTCACTCTGCTCAGGGATAGCTGAAAGCAGAGGACCTGATCGTAGACAAGGGTACAGTGCCTCAGGACACTGAAAGAGCATGCCTTGGGGCAGCAAATTGACTCCCCTGTCTAAGTGCCGCCTGGGTCCATGGACCCACCAGGACCCATGTAAGGGCCGGCCCTGCCGGGCATTCAGAATTCCCTGCCACCGATGCAAGAAAGTAGGCGGCTTTCTCATTGGCCACCTACCGTGTTGTAGTACTTAGATGGCCTTCTGATTGGCCCCCTACTGTTCTATTGTAAAATGTGATGTCTATGTTTAAATGTGTATACAACAGGTAGACAGCCTCATCATTGGTCGCCTTTTGTCGAACAATGCCACACAGAGTGTGATGTTGCTTAGACAAGTAGGCGGCTCTGTGATTGGTCGCTGACTGTCCCCATCTTGTTGCTCCAGTTCTCATTGGCTTGGAAGCCAGTGCGACAAGATTGAATTAGTATGCTGGTGTAATTCGTTCAAAACACGAACTGAATACAGCTGGGCCCAGATTGGTCATCATTGATGTGTCACTTGTTTCTTCATTTTCCTGTTGGTTAGAGATCGGAACGGCAAGATTAAATTATGTTTTTTTGTCCTTTTGTTTTTGTACTGTATAAAAATGTCCCCCATCTCCAAATAAAGAGAATTTGTTTTGGAATCAACCCTGTGTTGTGTGCTATACTATGGAATGGTTTAATGGGTTCCCTTCGGCCCCCATTCCAAGAAACTTTTTTCCAGAAAGACCAGCATGGCTACTTACTTGTAGCCTCTTCATGGAGAGGGAAACCTGTAACAAGGGCTAAGGACAACCTGGGATCCTCAGCTTCCGTTACACTGCTTTTTCAGCCTTAAAAGTAAGCTGCCTGAAAACAGAACTCCAGGGAGCCCACTGTCAGGGACGTAAACATGTAAAAAGATTAGGTGAAAATGAAAACAAAACAAAAAATAAAAAGGTATAGGAAATTTGACCTTACATATTATGCATCTGCAGAATAAGTAAAGTAAAAAATTGTAACTATCATCTTAAGATAAAATTGAAAGCTGTCTATATGTCACTCTAGCCTTTTTTTTAAAAAACAGATAATTATGGAGACATTAACCTTTATTAGTTTGTGACACAGTATGGCACAATACTACCTATACATGAATATTTACTACATCACCATACAATGTAAAATATACATTTTGTATATAATCAATATAGCAAAGAAGGTTCATTGCCTATCTTCAAATAAGATGCACTTACTGCTCATTAGTTATACCTGTAGGTATGTGTCTTTCTTTTTCTCAGTTTGCTGCTCGTCAAAAACATAATTAAGATGTATTTATAAAGCGCCAACATACTCTACAGTACTGTACAGATGCATGCTCCTCATCAAAGGGCTTGTCCACAGGGGGGGACTTTTCAAGTCATTCAAAAAATAGAACCTATAGCCCCTTACTCACACATAACCAAATTGAACAGGCTACAACTTTCCTCCAACACAGAATGTAGTGAAGTTGTAGCACAGACAGTTTGTACTGCAGCCTATTTAGCCATCATGAAGCTTTTCACATGAGTGATTCATTTGTTTCATTGATCATATCAACATCCAATCATTTTAAGTTAAGTCTGCCCACAGTTTTTGTATTCTGATTGGCATGTTGAACCAGTAACTGTGAGGCTTGTTAATCCAGTCTGATGCTGATGAAGCAATCTGGTTCACTGAGAACTGAACTTTGGTGACCCAGTTAGCTTCCATTCCCCCTTCGACTATGATGATGTTGAGGCAATAATGACTCCAAAAGAGATGAAGTCTTTGCACTCTACTATGGTTCCATTATAATTACATGTATATGTTGTGTTACTTAATCTACTAAAATACACATTGCAACACCAACGGCATTAGACAAATATCTCCCAAATTGATGAACAATCATAAAGGATGCAGTCAAAATATTTGTTTAATCCTCTGAGTGCCAAGGTGTATCCAATGCATTGGTACCTCTCTGGCTCTCAAAGGGTTAACCTCTTAGGTGCTAGACATATCTACAACTCATTGCGTTACTGATGCCTTTAGCATCTAAGCGGCCATTAGATTTATTTGGGGAAAATACTGCGGAAATGAATCCTCTGCATTTGTTTCAGTACTACAGTTAGAGTTACGTTATTTCCGTCGAGGGAAAATTACTTCTCGCTATTAATGTGATAAATAATGAACCCAGTCAGAAGCAGCTGCATTTACTTTACTCAGTCATCAGTTTACACTAAAATACAAGCGGAGGGAATGACATCAAGTCAAACAAAAAGTGATGTAGTAGAAGACATGAAAAGCCAATGTACAGGTGTTGTGTATTTCAATAGACACAATTACATACATGATACACCCCCATACACACACACACACACACACACACAGACCTTTTAATTCCCAGTGCCTAATTCAATGGTTCCTGTGTAGCAGCCTGCTTTATTTCATATATGTCGTTCTCACCATAAAGACTAGGGGTGGGCAACCTGTGACTCCCCAGCTGTCATAGACTACAATTGTGGTCCACAACAGCTGATCGGATCAGCTTGCCCAATCCTCATGTAGTCTTTTCGGACCATATGCAAAAAAGACAAATGATGAGCAATTCTGGGACAAACCAACTGTACCATGGGGAACAAATACAGATGTCTTTTGATTTAACTTGCTCTTTTACGGTAGTGTTTTCAATTAACTGTTTTTAAAACATTAAGAAAAATCATGAAATATAATGCATTAGATTGTATGAGGCTGCTCAGATGAGCATTAATCAGAGTGTACCACAAAGGCCAATGCAGCTTGCCGAAGATTTTGTGCATTGATATGTTAGTACAGTGGATTTCGATTGATGCACATCAATATCAAGTTTTCCTGTTCTTCGTTTGAAGCTCTGTTGTGCTGAAGAGATGGAATCTCAATGCAGGGCGGCGAACACCTTTGCAAAACTGCACTAAAGGAGTGCCTGGGGAAAGAGACAGAACCCACCAAAAATAGGGTCCACACAGGGGCAGGTCCAGATGTCCAAGATACCAGGAAGCAAGTGAGGAAGCTGGAGTCAAGATATCTTAGGTACTAGGTCAGAAGCCAAGGATAGGGTCAGGTGATCTGGAGCAGTGCCAGGTGCTGGAAACCAGGTTATGGGTGAGGTCCGGAAAAAACATCTGCTTTCCCTCTAAGGCTGAGCATCAAGGGTTAGGATGCAGAATATTCCAAGGTTTAGTACTAGATCAGTATACTAGGCCACATCAGGCATAAAAAGGTAGGCACAGTATTTGTTAGAAGGAGCCTCTCATCCCAAGGGCTGAGCTCCTAGGTTTGTATGGCAGCAAACATAATAATGGAAGGCCAAGCGTGTTTCCAAATCTACAGGGAAAGATAATGACAGGCAATCCAGTTCAGGCCAGGCAGCAAAGGTTGCAGGCAAGCAGGCAGCTAACAACGCAGGTCTGAATTCAAGGTCCAGGGCAGGAGTGCTCAATCAGAAGTTGAGAAGCAATACAAGGGTCAAAAGCTCAGAGGGGTGGGTTAAATAGTCTCTCATCAGGAAGCAGCTAAGTAGATCCACCAATCAGATAACAAAGAAGGTCCCATAGGGCAGGTGAAAGCAAAAGAAGTAGGAACCAGGTTGCCTCTAAAAGCCTGCTGAACCAAGAGCATCTAGTGGCTAGGATGGATGGATGGATGCTTGCTCAAGTCCAGGCAGGGAGAGAATTGCCTGCAACAAACAGAGTCACAGGAATGCCACATAGTTTGGCAGTTTTAAATGTCTATATATATATATATATATATATATATATATATATATATATATATATATATATATGGAGTGCCACATAGTTTGGCAGTTTTAAATGTCTATACATATATATATATATATATATATATATATATATATAATATATAAAAAAATATATACAGTACTTTGCAAAAGTCTTAGGCAGGTGTGAAAAATGCCGTAAAGTAAGAGTAAGAATGCTTTCAAAAATAGACATGTTAATAGTTTATTTTTATCAATTAACAAAATGCATAGTGAGTGAACAGAAGAAAAATCTAAATCAAATCAATATTTGGTGTAACCACCGTTTGCCTTCAAGATAGCATCAATTCTTCTAGGTACACTTGCACACAGTTTGTTAAGGAACTCGGCAGGTAGGTTGTTCCAAACATGTTGGAGAATTAACCACAGTTCTTCTGTGGATTTAGGAAGCCTCAGTTGCTTCTCTCTCTTCATGTAATCCCAGACAGACTTGAAGATGTTGAGATCAGGGCTCTGTGGGGAGCCATACCATCACTTCCAGGACTTCTTGTTCTTCCTTATGCTGAAGATAGTTCTTAATGACTTTGGATGTATGTTTGGAGTCATTGTCATGCTGCAGAATAAATTTGGGGCCAATCAGATGCCTCCCTGATGGTACTGCATGATGGATAAGTATCTGCATGTACTTCTCAGCACTGACGAGACCATTAATTCTGACCAAATCCCCAACTCCATCTGCAGAAATGCAGCCCCAAACTGGCAAGGAACCTCCACCATGCTTTACTGTTACCTGCAGACACTCATTCTTGTACCGCTTTCCAACCCTTTGGTGAACAAACTGCCTTCTGTTACAGACACATATTTCAGATTTTGACTAATCAGTCCAGAGCACATGCTGCCATTTTTCTGCACCCCAATTCCTGTGTTTTCATGTATTGGTCTTGTTTCCATGTCGGAGGCATGACTTTTTGGCCGCAAGTCTTCCATGAAGACCACTTCTGACCAGACTTCTCCTAACAGTAGATTGGTGTACCAGAATGTCAATTCTGAGCTGATGGCACTGCTGGACATCTTCTAATTGGGAAGGGAAGTTAGCATGATGTGTCTTTCATTTGCTGCACTAAGTTTCCTTGGCCGACAACTACATCTATAGTCCTCAAAGTTCTTGTTTCTTTGTGCTTCTTCAAAAGAGCTTGGACAGCATATCTGGAAATCCCTGTCTGCCTTGAAATTTCTGCCTGAGAGAGACCTTGCTGATGCAGTATAACTACCTTGTGTCTTGTTGCTGTGCTCAGTCTTGTCATGGTGTATGACTGTTGACATTACTGTCTTCAGCAAGCTCACCTTGTTAGCTGAGTTTGACTGTTCCTCACCCAGTTTTATTCCTCCTACACAGCTTTTTTTGTTTCAGTGAATGATTTTGTTTCAACCCACATATTAAATTGATGATCATTAGCATCTGTTTGGTATAATTGTTTAATCATACACCTGACTATTTGCCTACAAAATCCCTGACTGTTTGCAAGTGTACCTACAAGAATTGATGTTGTTTTGAAGGCAAAGGGTGGTCACACAAAAATATTGATTTGATTTACATTTTTTTCCTTTCACACACTTTGCATTTTGTTAATTGATGAATATAAACTATGAACATATCTATTTTTGAAAGCATTCTTACTTTACAACATTTTTTCACACCTTTTGCACGGTACTGTACCTGTCAAGCTATTTGATAAACAAGCTTATTTTATATTAATTATAGCTTCATTAATTCTGCTGGGATAGCTCTCTACCATTCAAGAGGTTAAAAACCTAATTTAAATCAATGGCAATTTGGAGAACTTTTACTACTCCTTGGTACAGTTGGTTTGCCCCAGAATTGCTCTAGTTCTTCTTGGTATATTAGCCTGTAACTCAAAGACAGGCGACTTGCTGCCCTCCAGATGGAGATAAACTACAATTAGTATCAGTCGCAGCCAGTTTATATAAGTTGTAGCTCAACAACTGCAGGATTGGAGAGCCAAATGTACACACCTCTGTTCTAACTGTACTTAGAATTCTAATAATTATTCATTTTGTATCCTGTTTTATTTATTTTTTATTTAGAAACTAGTTGAACAGCCCGTTACACGGGCCACAGAGCCTCTGGCAGCCGGTCGCGGGGCAGTCACGCGCAGTAGAGACTGCCCGCGCCACTGCTGATACAGAGCTGGACGCTCCTTCGGAGCGTCCAGCTCTGTATCAGCCGCGGCGCGGCCAGTCTGTACTGCGCAAGACTGCCGCACGTGCAGCAGTGTCTACTGCGCATGTCGGGCGTTACACACAACTTAGCGAATTATTATATAGGATTATTTCAACAGGTAGAAAACATTGAGACATCCTATGCTCAAGTAGGAAAAACAAATGTAAGATATTTGTAGGAGTTGACTAGAACCAAGCTGCTAATTGGATATTGGGGAGTTACTGCACTTTGTACCAAATGCCAATGTGGCCATTTTGCCAGTGTTTAAAGCAGAACTATCACCCCTATACAAGTTAGGCTAATAAGTTACTAAATAGAGAGACTAGCATGGATAACTACAATTTTTTTAAAAAATAATTACAGTTATCCATGCTAGTCGCTATATTTATCAACCTGTTAGCCTAAATTGTATTGGGGTGATAGTTCCCCTTTAAGAACACTAGTGTATTTTTAAGAGTTGTCTCTAAAATTCACAATACCTGGTCATATTTATAAATAAGTCAAGTCTGAGACTATGTGAGGAAATTCGCAACTGAGAATATACTTTCACATGCATATACTTCCATTAAGAACAGGTCATACCTTGCGTTAAGTTTTAATCACTAAATTTGTCTTTATTTTTGGAGTAGAGTTAGCTAGACGTTTATAAATATCCTTGTGTCATTTTGAGACAATTTTACCACCACGTTCTTCATAACTCCGGTTGTTTAAAGTGATAGTAATACTTCAAAATTACTATCCCCCATGTTGTAGCCACTAAAAAACTGAGTTAAATGAGACCAGTTGCATCTCTCAAACCTTTATGGTTTGAGAGATATCTGCTTTCAAAGTTCTCTCTCCCCAGACGTCAGTATTTTAGCTGACAGCAAGGGAATCCTCTCCTGGGATCAGCCTGCAGCTCTGCAGCAGAGCGGAGATCGCGTGAATAAAAAAGAAATCGTTAACTTAAAAGGTCTTCTACGTGTGCTTGCAACAGAGCCGCAATAGTGCGATTTAAAAAGATATACTTCTTTGGAATGGTCTACAAAGTGTGCTTGGTTTGCAAGCACACTTTTTAGACCATTCCAAAGAAGTATTTCTTATTAAATCGCGCTATTGCAGCTCTGTTGAAGAGCCTCCTCATTTCGGCCAACACAGATCTCCTTCTGTCAGCTTTACAGCTGACATCAGTAGAAGGGGAACTTAAGTGGAGGATATCTCTCAAACCATAAAGGTCTGAGAGATAGGACTTTTCCCAAATACTTTAGTTTTGTAAAATCTAACATATAGAATCAACTTTATTTTGGACATTACTATCCCTTTAAATGTAAAGTTACCTTTTTACAGTTTTTGGCAGAAGCAGGGAAAACATGGCATAAAAGGTTAAGTTATGTAAACCCTTTGAGTGCCACAGGGGTATGCAAAGCATTGCTTTGCATACCCCTCTGCCACTCAAAGGGTTAAACAGTTATTTCATAGCCATACCAGATTTTTAAATGAATAAGGAGTCTGAAGCAAGGTTTTAGCAACAGTGAGTGCATAACATACAGGGTTAAACTGAAAAGGGACCTTGAAGCAGAATTTTAGCAGTAGTGAACATATTCAAGAAAAGGGTTAAATTGAAATTGGAGTCTGAAGCAGTATTTGAGCAGTAGTGAACATGTACCAGAAGGGGTTTAATTGAAATTGGAGTCTGAAGCAGGATTTGAGCAGCACTGAGCATTTATTATAAAGGGTTAAATTGTAAATAGAGTCAGAAGCATGATTTGAGGGGCAGAGTGCACAAACCATAAAGGTTTAAATTAAAAATGGAGTCAAATAAAACTGTCCTCAAATTAATTTTCAAAAGCCAGTATACTGGATACTTCTAAAACTATCTTGTCCAACTTATATACTTAGGAAAAGCAAACCCCAGCTAAAGCTCCTCCTTACTAAGGCCAAATTTATATTATTTTGTGCTGGAGCTTCGCAGATCAGAGAGGGTCAACCAGAACACACAACTGATATAGACAAATCTCTGCAACATAGAGATGTTTCCAACCAAAGGGATCAGCTTGGACTGGTGATTTGATCAGATTGAGCTGATCAATGCAGTCTCCATGCTCACAGATAAACAAAAAAAAAGATCTCTGACCAATCAGAATTCTTATCTTTAAGCAATCAACTTGACACAGGAATGTGTACCGTAAGTGGCACTTCATTTATTTAACGTAAGGGTGCTTGTGTTTTGGCATTTAAAAAGGGCAATAAGTTATCACAAGAGTATTCTTGGTCTTGAATCAGCCCAAATTATGGAAGAAATCGACTAGGACAGTACAAATGTCTCAAGAAACTGATGGCAGAAAACAGAATGGCAAAGCTTTGTGCTGAAGTGCAAAATTTATACAAATATCAATGCTATATCGTTCTTGGTGTTTTTGTTTCATATACATTCAAACACCACAAACTTCAGTAGGTGTAAGCAGATGATTTAGCTTTTTCAATATCAGGGTGTGTGTAACGTTACTTTGGAATGCATTGTAGAAACATCTGATAATCAATGGGTTTATCAATATATTTAAAATGGTAGTTTTTGGCAACCTAATCTCTATTTCTTACTTAGACCCACAAACCATAAAAATGCACACTTAGTTTTTTACAATTTTACACTTATTTTAATTTGTTTGGGTCTGGTAAATTCAACCGATCTCTACCTCTTCCTGCTTTTTTTCTTACTTTAAACCTCTCACTGAAATAATCAAAGTCAAAAACTTAAAGGGATAGTAATACTTAAAATGTATAAAAATATGTGTTGTAGGGTTTATCCCCCTGAGTAAAACAAGGGTACTCCCACTGCTGAGAGATATTTTACTGAAAAAAAATATAACAGCTAAAACTTGAATTTTTTAGGTGTAATATCACAGTGGCCTGAAAATGTACAGTGGCACTGTTGCTACACCATCCTATGGACTGCTCTGGTCTTTAGACCATAAGTCTCCACAGGATGATGTAGCAACAGCGCCACTGTAAATTTTTCAGGCCATTGTCAGATTGCACCTAAAAAATTCAAGTTTGAGCAGTTATAAAATATCTCTCAGCAGTGGGAGTACCCTTGTTTTATTCCTGGGCATAAACCCTACAACATATATTTTTTTACATCTTAAGTATTACTATCCCTTTAAGAAATTAAAAGAAGGAGCATGAGCTGAGAGGGGTGAGAATTCAGGCCTCTACCCTGCTGCTAAAATAATTCAGGAACATCGCTAAACTGTTTTGTTGTTGGTGTTTTAATGTGAATGAAGTATGAGGACACATATAAAAACACAGATCTGTTCTATTTTCTCACCATAATATGACATTTTTTAATGTGAGCATTGCCCTTTAAATTAAAAGATTTCCATACAATAAAGGAGAAGTGAACAATCATTAATGTGGGCCTTTCACTCTAGTGTAGGAACTGAAATTTATGAATGGCATCCAGTTTACTTCTGTTGCTTGCTGCTTCTGGTGTCCTTCACGGGAATGATAATTAAAGTTGTGATCATTTGATTGGCACCTTGATGAAACCTGGGCACAGTGAAAGCAGGGAAACATAAGACTTGGGCTGTGCAACTGTACAGACGGATATGCTGCTTTCTGTATATTAATGAAGTTATCACAATCTTCAGGATGAAAATAACAGAACTGTATTTGCTCTAAGAAGAATGTATATTGCCTACATTTTCTACATGCTATCAGCAAGGTGAGACATGTCAATATAGGAGGCATGAGAGGACAGATGAAATACACACCTCATAGACGTATAGCTAGAAGTTGCAGGTCTGTGAAAATATGCAAGTAGACTATGACCTACACCCGACCCACCTCCTTCCAAGGGCAGCAGTGGTCAGTGATGTTAAGCATGTTTTTTAGAAAAATCAATCAGGGGACCAGGAACCAGAAGGCACTTCAGGCAGGAAAAACATAAGCTAACCTGACTTTTAAGCTGCTGTCCTCCTTATCAGCTTCATCCACTGCCTCCCTAGTGGTTAGTGAGAAGTAATGACCCAAACTGCCCTGTAATGTAGGAGGACATACTAAATAGTTAAAAAAAAAAAAATAAAAAATGATTCCCCTCTCTGGTTGCGTATGTCTGTTGCATGTGTGTGTGTGTGTAGGTCTGTTGTGTGTGTGCATGTCTGTTGCATGTGTGTGTGCATGTCTGTTGCATATGTGTGAGCATTTCTGTTGCGTGTGTGTGTATATACATCTCTGTTACATGTGTCTGTACAATGTGTGCATCTCTGGTGCATGTGTGCATGTGCATGTCTTTTGCATGTTTCTGCTGCTCACTGTGTGTGTGTCTAGATTTCAGACACATATGCCCAACGGTCAAAACATGACAGGCAACGCCATCCTAAATTGCTAGTTTAGTATAATGCAATTAAGAGGCAGTGATTCTATCTTGTCACTGATGTGAACAAACCCTAGTGATGGAATTAGGGGGAGGAAGTTATGCATTTGCTGTCAAATCCTCTGCGCATGTAGCTACTAACAAGGAGGTGGGAGGAGCCAAAACCTCCCAAAATACATACAAAAATACACAAAACCTGGGGAATTCTACATTGCTTTTCATGTAATTTTGTATAAAATACACTGATGCTTTAAAAATGATATAATACTATGATGTTCCTTTAACGCTTTGGGTGCCAGAGGGGTATAGAATGCCTTGCACACCCCTCTAGCACTCAGACTGTCAACCATGAATACTGACATGGTGTAAGCTGGAGTGTCACTCAGCTGGTGCAAGAGTCAGTAGGGCAAAGTCATGTAGTAAAATGGGTATAGGCACACATGATGGAAATATAATTCAACCTCTTTGTATATCCTTGATAAGACCTCATGTAAAATATGGAGTAAAGTTTTGACCACCAATTCTATTAAAAAAGCGAACTGGGAATTATAAAGATGTGCAATAAAACTCATAAAGAGTTTATAACATTTTAGTTATAAAGAGAGACGAGCCAAATTAGTTATGTTTATATTAGATGAGTGACATCTAATGGGGGAACATGGTCACTATCCTATATAATAATTTGCTAGGATGTTTGTCATGATGCAGTCATGTGCAGTAGAGACTGCCCGCGTTCGGGCAGTCTCTGCTGCACACGATTGCATTGTGTGAGTGAGGCGACGCAAGGCTGCATCGCGTGGAGCTTTGAGGTAGCGGCCTCTTAACATTACCCGGACCTTGGCCCGTATACACGGGCTTTTACACTAGTTTACAAATAAATTAAAAGTCAAGTAGCTGAGCAAAAAAATAAGGCACATCCTCTAAGATTAGAGGAAAGGTGCTTTCAACTAAAACAAAAGGAGGTATTTTTTTTACAGTAAGGGCAGCAAGTATGGGAAATTATTTTCCTCTGGAGACTATGTTTTCAGATACTATAGATACTTTCAAAAAAAGTATTGGATATCTTTTTAACACAGATCAATGTTAAAAGTTATGACTTTTGGATTCAATGCAGTTAGGATATTGATCTAGGGATATATACAACTACCTTCTAGAGTCAGCAAGGATACATTTTTTTACGTATTTGGGGTATAATTGGAAATAATGTAACCGCATTTTTGCTTTCCTTTGGATCAACACAAACAAAAACAAGCTTAATAACTTGATGAACATTTTTCAACTTCATTAAATATGTTACAATGTTTCATTGTGTTACATTGTGAGGAACAGCACTAGCCAATACTTCGGTAGCAGAACTTTAGAGAGCCCCATACTAAATCCGTATTGTTTTACTTTTTCCCACGCAATCCATTTTCTTACCTGTTGTTTCTATACTCAAAGGTCCTCTTTCTGCAGATTCTCAGCAAAAGTGTAACAATTCAGTACCATAGGGAACAAAACAATTCCCAAAATTTCAAGTAATTTAAATTGCACTAAACCCCCCAATTATATCAATAGTGATCGGCAGAGAGAACTCTGTCTCAGTGGCTCACTTCTCCAGTGCTAAGACTCTTTTGGACATCCCTATTCACAAAGAAACTGCAGCACTCAAGAGATTTTATTTTTAAATTGTGGTAAACTAACAAATTTCCTTTCTTATACAAACCCAAACTCCTACTTCTGAAAGAATTAAAATTCTTAAAAAAAAACAAAAACTGATTGTGTGCTCAAAGGTCAGATGGAAATTGAATCAATCTCAGAAGCCTAGAATTTCTGCTTTCTTATTATACAATTATAAACATTAACATACAAAACGTACACTGAAATGAAATGGTTATTTATCTACCAGTTTTATATAGATTCTGAAAAGAGATATTTATTTCTCTCTAGAAAATGCTGCTCTTTATTTATAACTTGGATAAAATGGGAAAGCTGCAGGTGGACTGAAGGGGGTGAAAAGGCTTAGCAGTGAAGTGGTTAAAATAACAGTAACACCTACAAATGAACTGGAGATATATATGCTTAAATGTGCTGTACTTCATGCTAGCTTGTAAATTGGGCTTTCATGAAGGTTGCGATCAGAGTAGGCCACCATGCGGATCTGCCCTGTTGCATCTTTATTGCTTTCCTCAGTGAACATAGGAAGATGTAGCATAGTGCACTTTGGTGCTTTCATGTGGGATGATAGTTTCCATTTTAAAACTATAGCCCAGCAGCTTAAAGTGATAGCAATGCTTCACAAAAATGTAGCTCCAATTAATCTTCATAGTATTTGGATCATGGAGAGTGTAATTTCAATACTGTCAGAGTTGAAGTTCAAAAGTAAATAGATTATCCCTTGCTGTGAGTTGTCTGGTCAAGAGACCAGATTCCACTTCTGAGAGGAGGTGGCTTACACTAGGTAAAAGGGGTGGGAGGGGGATACTTTATCATTCAATTACTCTTGAACTAAAACTCGCACAGTGTTGAAAAACACTCTCCATGGTCCAGATACTATGATGATAAATCATAGCTTCTTTTTTTGTGAAGCATTACTATCTCTTTAAAGGAAAATTACAGTTTATGGACAACTATGTTATGAGAAAAACAAAGGTACTCCCATGGCTAATATTTGTTTTGTTCAAATGTTATAACTGTTCACAAGGTGATAAAGCTCTTACTATAACATTCCATGAAGAAGTGCAGTTGGACACTCACCTCACCCATGCAATACAATACAATAACTGCCTGGACACCAGGAAAACTGTAGGTGTAATTACTGTATATTAGAGAAAACCCAGTATAAACTGCAATAACTTTGGTGTTACCCTTGTTTTACACCGTAGGCGAATAGTATATGTTTTTTCATTTAAAAAGTTTACTCATCTGTTAACCCTTCTCATACCAGGGTTATCCAATGCATTGTGTTGCAATGCGTTGGATACTTCCCTGGCACTCAAAGGTTTAAACCCTGGAGTGCAAGATGCATTGCAATGCAATGAGTTGCACACCTCTTTGGTCCCCAAGGGGTTAACTTTAAGCATGGCCGACATAACCAATGCAGTATCACTATGTTGGTGTCTCCCATGTTGAAAACATACAAGAGGACTAAACATGGAAGATTTTTTATTTAAATGACTAACTGTGGCATGATTATATATTTCCTTTTTAGAATTGTGACCATGCTTGCCCTTTGAAATGCATTTCACAGCCCTCTAGCACTCAGATGGTTAATCAAATTTTGGATGGCTTTGAAGACAAATACAGAGAATGTTTGAATACCCCATTGCATTCACAGTACCATGTAACCTTTCATTGGTTTTGTCTTTTCATTATGAGCTCAGGACACAAAGATGAACTCATTTTAACTCTTTGAGTGCTAGAGGGGTATCCAACACATTGCAACACAATGTGTTGGATACCTCACTATCAAAGAGTTTATATTACCTGTCTGGCTTCCTGTACAGCTATCTATTGAGGACTTATTACATATGCTGTGTCATGCTTCTGGCTAAAGATGGACCTAAAGAGAGCGGAGAATTCAGTGAAGATGAGGCCCAGCTAACTCAAAAATAAATGCTAAAATACAAGTTACTTTCATACATGGTGAAGAAGTGTACATACAGAACTTTAGAAAGAAAAAGTGTTCTTTTGTTAATATGACATTTTGGTCTATCACAGAAACTTCTCAGTGTAAATGGACAAGATGAGAGTTGGTACCGTGTTAGCCGTAGAAATACAGGAGGTAAATATAATCAATGATTCCTTTATTAGCTAACTAAGCAGATTTAGGATGCAAGCTATCAAGACCTCTTAGGTCTCTTCCTCAGGTATGTATAACATGTCTGAGGAAGAGACATAAGAGGTCTTGAAAGCTTGCATCCTAAATCTGCTTAGTTAGCTAATAAAGGTATCAACTTGACTATATTTGCTTCTAAATGAACAAGGGTAGACACCATCTTTAAACATGGATACTATAATAAAAGGCTTAAAGGGACAGTCAAGTTTTTATATAAAAAAAAGGCTTAAATGTTACCAATAAAGCAAGCTGTCATTTAGTATGCAGGTGGTTTTGGAACCGCTTATAGAGATGAAATGAATTTGACTCACAGTTGCTATAACTCAAAGGTACTTTAAACAAAGCAGACTATTAGATTACTAGCATAGAACACTCTGTCATGAACATGATTTAAATGTTTAATAAAAAAGAGCTCATTGTGTTTTTAGTTGCCAAGCATCGTCAGCATGTTGATGGACTATGGAAAGTAGTGTGTAATCTGAAAGCTGATAATTCAACACAGCTGAGTAAAAATCCATTATCAGCTATAGCGGGCACACACTTCCTGGAGATACCCTGTTGTCCCTAGAGCACCAATCTAAACAGTTCCATCTGAGCTCTGTGGGTGTTTTCTAAAGTTATTTGTCCCTGGTTAGAAAACACACCATATTATCAGTTCTGTGGGATGGGTTTGTTTTATTATCAGCATATTGGTGATTTTCCAATTAAAAAGGAAGCTATAATTAAAAATATTTTTTTTGCTGGCTTAACTCATTGAGTGCCGGGGGGTACGCAACACATTGCTTACCCCTCTGCCACTCAAAGGGGTAAAGGAACACTAACACCTGAAAACAAACTGTGGTTTTATTCACTTAACCCTTCGAGTGCCATTGCTTTGCAATGTGTTGCGTACCCCTCTGGCACTCAAAGGGTTAAACACCCTGAATTTCATGTTAGGATCTCTAATAATTCTCTAGTTATTTCCTGGGGTTAAAAATCTAGTCGTGACAACCTGGAACAAAAGCTGGGATAGTAGCAACTTGTAACCTAAGCTGGGGATGCCCCTGAAAAAAGGAAGAATTGACATATATGAAATAATGCAGAGGACTGTGTTCATAGCTGGATTTACATATCAAGGGAACCAAGGCAAAGCTCCTAGCTGCACTACTTAGCTCATCCATGGCTACACCCCTACCCCTCACCTGACCCCATCCACTGTCCCATCCACTGTTCCATGGTTTAGAAAATACCCTTAGCCTATAACATACAATAGGGTGACCAGATCTCACCTTTAACTGGGGACACATAGGAAACAGGCATATTTCAGGACTGCAATGAAATCAAAGCAGCCCCAAAGTATGCATTTTTATATATGTCCCTGGTTAAAGGTGAGGTCTGGCCACACTAACATACAAGCACAAAAAAAGTTTAACTCCTTGGTTGTCAGAGAGAGGGATTTCCAGAGCATTGCAAAGCCATGTGTTGGAGAGCTCACTAGCATCCAAGGGGTTGAAAAATAGTCATCAAAAGGGAATATAAACTGTTGCAGGGACAATGAGATTGCACTGGCCCCATCTACAGCTCATAATGTGGGTGTGGCAGCATAGCCAAGGCACCACTGAAAATCTGGAGCTCTAGGCAGTTGACTGCTTTGTCTAATGGGAAATCTGGCCCTGGCAATAGAAAATTACACCAGTTTATACTTCCTGTGACAGTTGCTACTAGTGAAAGTATTTTCATTAGACTTGTGCGATTCGGTTCGTCCGAATTCGGAATTTGTCAGAATTCGGGTCATTTGGTCGTCATTCGGGACTGCTGAAAGGCAAGGGGCATTCGTTTTTTTTTCCCGAATCCGAATTGTACTGGGTCAGAAATTCGTATAAAAAATTCGGACATTCGGATGACGTTCTCTCCATGCGCGCTCTACTTTCCCTCCCTCTCTAGTCCATTGAGCTTCTTAGTTTCATGATGGGGGTTGGACTATTCAAACGTCAGACACCCAGACAACCTGCATTTCCTGTTAGTCTGTTGTTGGAGCTCAGAGAAAAAGGAAATTGTGCCAGTTGTTGTGTAGGTAGGCAGGTAGCATAGGCACTAGGCAGGCAGTCAGCATTATTGCCACTGCAAGGGAGAGTCATCTTTGTTCCTGGGCAAAATATAAGGAATTAGTCTAAATAGTAGAGTGACACAGCCAGTCTCGCATTTATTTTGGAAGTCCTATTGCCACTGCAAGGGAGAGTCATCTTTGTTCCTGGGTAAAATATAAGAAATTTGTTTGAATAGTAGAGTGACACAGCCAGTCTCACATTTATTTTGGCAGTCCTATACCTATTGCCACTGCAAGGGAGAGTCATTTTTAAAATATGTGAAATTTGGCCGGATAATTCGGAATGTCAACGAATTTCGTCCGAGTCGAACAGGTCTGGTCCGAAATTCAGATCCACCGATTAAAAAAAAAAAAATCAGCCGAAATTGAATTTCACCGGAAATTTTTGCCGTGCACAAGTCTAATTATCATGATTGTGGTAATAATATTAGCATAAAACAACCTAATTTTATTTATAACATTTTACTCTTACAAAATCTAAAGAGTTACAGGATTACAACAAAGCTAAGAAACCCAAAAGCTCTCCCAATTTTTTACTAGTGTGCCCTTGGTCACAAGGTATCTGATTCCCCCTTTCTTTTTATATGGTTATTAGTAGAGATGCACCGATACCGATTTTTGAAGACCGAGTACGAGTACCGATACTTTTTTCAAGTACTCACCAATACCAATTACCGATACTTTTTTTGCGGTCATTTGCCAGTTTTCCAAGTACCTATATACTTTAGGTACTTGGAAAACTGGCAAATGACCGCAAAAAAGTATCGGTAATTGGTATCGGTGAGTACTTGAAATATATATATTCACACACACACGCACACACGCACACACACACACACACACACACACACACACACACATACATACACACACCACCTCTTGACTCTTGATTCTCCCCTTTTGACTCTCTCCTCCTTTGATTCCCACCTTTTGCTTCATTCTCCCCCTCTTGAGCCCCCTTCTTTTGCTTTGGCTTTTTCTCTCCCTTTTGATCCCCCTTTCTCCCCCTCCTTCTCCTTAACGCTTGATCCTACCCTTTTGCCTCTCTCTCTCTCCTGATCCCCCCTCCTTTTGCCTCTTCTTGGCCCCCCTCCTTTTGTCTCCTGATCCTTCCTCCTTTTGTCTCTTTTTCTCCCTCTTGACCCCACTCTCTGCCTCTTTCACCACCCGCTGCCCCATCTTGCCTCCCTTACCCTCCTTTGCCGGGTGCTCGCTGTTCTCTCGCGAGCCCCGGCAGAGGTCAGCGTCAGAGCTTTGCCATGGTAACCCGCGGCAATGCTCCGACGCTGCAGGAGGGAGAGAGGTGACCGGGGAGCATTGTGAGCAGCTCCCCGGGCTCCCTCTCCGCAGCACCGACCCTGACACAGGGCATCGGTGCTGGCATCGGCTGCATTTGCGCGAGTACAAGTACTCGCGCAAATGCTGGGATCGGCACCGATACCGATACCAGTATCAGTATCGGTGCAACCCTAGTTATTAGTTTCCCTTACAAGAATCGGCTATTTAGGATTTGGTATCCTTTTCTAGTTATTTAAATACCAGTGAGTGTATCCGTGATTTGCATTGTCTGTGTATTATTAACTCCTTCTCTGGAGTAATTCCAGTGTCTCTTTTTTAAATTTTGATTACAACTCAAACATTATCAATCACAAAAAATTATAGGATAGAAAATAGACTACTGTTGGGGATTTTATTTTTTAAAGGGATAGTAATACTTCGTTTTATCTTTATTTTATTTTGTAGGCATTAAAAAAACATGAAGAACGATATAAGTCTTATCTCTCAAACCTTTATGGTTTGAGAGATATTCACAAGCAAAGTTTCCCCTCCCCGCCCCTTTTACCTAGTGTAAGCCATCTCTTCTCAGATGTGACTCTGGTTGTAAGACTAGACTGATAACAGAAGGGGACAATCTTCTTCCTATGAAAACAATGAAAGCCCTGCCCCCCTTGACAAGTTTTTCAGGTTTTTCCTTTATCTTAATTGAAGATTGTCCAACTCTTCAGTCTACCTGGGCACCTCACTTCTGATCTGGCTGAACAGTGTTACATCAGTAAAAGGGGCGGGAGGGGGATACTTTGTCATTGAATTACTCTTGAGCTACAACTCTGACAGAATTGAAATAACACTCTCCAAAGTCCAAATACTATGATGATTAATTAGAGCTGCTTTTATTATGAAACATTACTATCCCTTTAAGACACTTGCTCTTAAAAATTGCATGTTTACAATAAGACTCAAGGCTAATTACAATCAAAGCACCCCTCTGGCACTCAAAGTGTTAAGGAACTATACAACAGCGGTAATGAGGCTTATGACAAATGATGGGAAATTCCAAAGAGACTTGATCGTGATAACTTCAGGATGGGCACCCTTGGTAGAAAAGTATGGAAGGAATCTGGGCTGCAGCATTTCGAGAAGGGAGTTGCAATGAAGGAATTTTAGCACACATTGTTTTCAAGCCAATTTTGATACAAAGGCGATGTGAAGTGGTGGGTGGAAACTAAAGCAACATTATTCAGAGACTTCTATAGGAATGCTGATACATAAAAGTTCTTGAAAAATGCCAAAGATTGATAATATTTTAAGTATTCAGACCAGTGGTGGGCTGTGTGATATATTTCCTATCATCCTTAAGGGGAACTTTCACCCCTATACAAGTTGGCTAATAATTAACTAAATATAGTGATTAGCTTGAAAGCTTGTAGTGTTTTTATAACATTCGTGCTATGGCTAAAATTAAAGATTTAAAATTGATGTAGTGCCTTCCTTCTGGCAGACTGCGGGTACAGCTCTGCACCACAGTCTGTCACTCCCCATGTAGCATCAAGATTCAACCTCTGGCCAATGAGATCTCTCCAGCTTCTAAGAAGAAACCTTCCGTCATCGGAGGAGGCTGGATGGAGGGAGGGGAGAAAGGAAGAGTGACAGACCGTGGTGCAGAGCTGTACCCGCAGTCTGTCCGCAAGTAAGGCACTGCCTCAATTGTAAACCTTTAATTTTAGCTATACCACAAATTTTAGAAAAAATAAAATAAGATTCAAGCTATATTTAGTTAATTATTAGCCAAACTTGTATAGGGGTGGCTAATAGGAGTTGCAGTTCAGTAACATCTGGAGAGATGCAGGTAGTCTATTCCCTGTGCATACAGTTATCTTCTATCTGTTATATCATAACAAAACACTGATACCTCCCAATGTTATATAATAGCCTCTATGTATTAATTTCATATGGATTTTTGCAGGATTCTAGGACTTCAAACTTCTCTTCTCTTCAGTGGATGTGATATGCTGCATTGATTAACGCTTAGAGTACCAGAGGGGTGCGCAAATGTACCCCTCTGGAACTCTAAGGGTTAACCCTTTGAGTGCCAGAGAGTTAACCCTTTGAGTGCCAGAGAAGTATCCAAAGGGTTATTAAAGTTTCATATTTGAAAACCAGTCCATGTACAATTGATTCATCATTTCCATTAGGATTTTCTGCACGTATTAAAGTAAGTGGAGGTTATTATTAGGAGGAAGTAATTGTTTCTTTAATGTTAGACTGTATTCTTTCTTTAAGAGGAATAATTCAGCCACAGAAATTCAGAAGTGGAAATAATGCATCAGAGTCATGGGATTAGCATGACCTTTGTGCTTGGACAGGCAATAAAAGGCTTGAGGACATACTTTTATATAGGATGGCTGTTGTCACTAAAATCTGCTGTTTATATATGTTTCTTTTGATGAAGTTAAGCAACCCTAAGTCTTCATTACTCTCCTCCTATAAACTGTGGTTTTACATAGAGTCCAAAAGAGGAATAGTGAATATATTAGATGAAGTGCTAACATGATAAAAAGTTAGAAGACATGTCCCCTGTCCGAGCCCCCCCCCCCCATTGAAACCTTCCATCATGAAAGGATTTACATGTTTAATCCTTGTTATCAATTTATTGTACCCCTCTGGTTGAAACATAAATTTGATCAACTTAAGAATGTGGAGAAGGGGGATTTTCAGGACATGTGAGTAATTAATTATGCAGCTTTATCTGACCAGAAAACAAAGTTCTGCTAAGATTAGATTCCTTAACTACTAATTTGAAAATCTCTAAAATGAAAATGCTCAACTTGTTTGGAAAGCAAAAAAAAAAAAAAAAAAGCAAAGTTATTTGCAGTTTAAATGCTAGGTAGGTGACGGGTCCCCTTTAATTTATTACAGACACAAAAAAAAGCCGTAACAGAGTCTGTTCAGCTCACATTTTACAGCTTCATCAGAAGTGGTGTGGCTGAAAACAAGTATTTGATTTAATTCATTAAACATTGCAATTGCTTAACCCTTTGAGTGCCAGAGGAGTATGCAACGCATTGCAGAGCAATGTGTTGTGTACGTCTCTGGCATTGAAGGGGTTAAGGACCAGAAGGTTGTGCATAACATCATTTTTCCATGTTTTGCATACCCTTCTGGTCCTTAAGGGATTCATTTTAAGAAACAGCAAAAGAAAAATAATCCCTCTTAATATTAACCTCTCCTCACACACATATTTATCTTACTATGGCTAGAAAATCCTAATGTCCCTTATGAACTTTGCACTTGTATCTTGGTTCAAGAGATAACATCTATCACAGAGACAAATATGAAAGCAGCTTATCACTTTACCCAGGGCTTTAAAGGGATAGTAATACTTAAGTATTACTAATCCCTATATTAAAGCTATATTAAACCTTTATGGTTTGAGAGATAATCGCTCCTAAAGTTGCCCTCTCCCTCCCCTGAAGTCAGCGTTGTAGCTGACTGGAGGGAAATCCGGTCTTACGATCATCAGGAGGCTCTGCAGCAGAGCCGCGATCGCATTAATAAAAAAAAAAAAAAAAAATTTCACTAAAACAGTCTTCTACGTGTGCATGCAAACCAAGCACACATACAAGACCATTTCAGTGAAAGATTTCTTTTTTATTAACGCGATCAGGCTGTGCTGGAGAGCCACCTGAAAGTCGTACGACAGGCTTCCCTGCAGTCAGCTAGAACACTGACTACGGGGAAGGGGGAGGGAGAGGCAACTTTAGAAGCGATTATCTCTCAATCCATAAAGGTTTGAGAGATGACACTGGGGGCAATACATTTATTTTTAATATGATTTTAATATACAGATTAGTAATAATTAAGTATTACTATCCCTTTGAGGCATATTAAGGTTTGCTGCACTCCCACCCCTTTTACTCACATCAGCTGACAGAATGAGATCCTGTTCCCAGGACCGGACGGCTTTTCAGCAGAGCTGAAATAGCATTGTCTACAAAGAAATACTTCATTAGAATGGTCTACAAAGTGTGCCTGGTTTGCAAGCACACTTTTTAGACCATTCTAATGATGTATGACCATACCTGGGAACTCTCCGGTTTTGCCCCAGAGACTCCGGTTTTGACACTGAATTACTGGGTCTCTGGGGCAGAGTCTGATTCTCTGGATGTGGGGAAACTCTGCCCACCTGTGCTCAATCCCACCCTGTTTTGAAGTCCCGTCCCCCCCACTCACACTTAAGCCCCGCCCCCTTTATGACGCAAATCACTTAATTTCTCTCCCATCATCGGCACAACAGGGCTCTCCTCCTGGCAGCCCCAAACAAGAAGTTCCCAAGTATGAGTATGACCTGGTTTGCAGGCACACTTTGTAGACCGTTCTAATTAAGTATTTCTTTGTAGACAATGCTATTTCAGCTCTGCTGAAGAGCCATCCGGTCCTGAGACCAGGATATCATTCTGAGCGCTGACGTGAGTAAAAGGGGCGGGAGGGGGGGAACTTTACAAGCTTACTTCTCTTAAAATATACAAGTTTCAACAACGGGATTAACATCAGTTCATTTATTTTTTTAATATGAACAATATTAAAAGTTTTTAAATTCAAGTACTACTGTCCCTTTAAGATAGAACATGTGCAAACTGTAGAGAAATTGTCTGACAAGGTAACCAATACAAAAGCAAAATAAAGGGAATACAAATAATATTCCTAATAATATTAACTTGTTGGTTGGGGATGTCTCCAGTGCATTGATTTGCAGTGTGCTGGAGACGTCTTTCTAGCATATAAGGAGTTAATATAAAAGCCAGTGCTTTTTTAGTTAATAACAGCTCCAGCAATAACAAAATTATAAACTTATATCTCCCAAATGCATACACACATAGACACATACACATGCATTCTCTCTCGCACACACACACACACACACACACACACACACACACACACACACACACACTTTCTCTCTTTCTCAATCACTAACTCACATGCATTCTCTCTCTCTCTCACACACACACACATATTATCTCTTTCTCTCACACACCAACACACATGCATTCTCTCTCTCACACACATGCATATTCTCTCTCTCACACACTAACACATGCATTCTTTTTCTCTCTCACACACACACACATATTCTTTCTCACACACATATGCACACACACACATTCTCTCTTTCACACACAACACACACATGCATTCTGTCTCTCTCTGTCACACCAACACACATGCATTCTCTCTTTCTCTCTCACACATGCATATTCTGTCTCTCTCACACACTAACACACATGCATTCTTTTTCTCTCTCACACACACATACATACGCACGCATATTCTCTCTCACACACATGCACACACACACATTCTCTCTTTCTCACACGAACACACACACGTGTATTCTCTCTCTCACACACACATACCCACTCCTTTCTCTCAGTTTCTTCCCTCCCAGAGCATTATGTGAGCTTAAGAGAGGCATCTTATAATTCTTATTGGTTGCTTTAAAGTCACACCCACATGCACAGCATATTGGAAGATGTCATTGGCAGCTTTTGCTCTTTCAGGAGGTGGGGCCGTACTTTTACAGGAAGGGCTAAATGTTTATAATTCTGCACCTCCAGCAGATGATAGTAGCAGTGATTAACTAGTAAAAGACTATGGGCCATATGTTCAAAGGGATAACGACAAAAAATTGTTGTATGAAAGACAAAAATAAGTAATTGAATGAATGAATGAATGAATGACATATACGACAAAAAACTAGTAATGTCCGTTGTGTACGACACAACTCCAGAATTGACAGGCAAATGGGCAGGTCAAGGGCGTGGCTAAACTATTCTCTAGTGTCGTATAGAGGAAAAGAAAATTTGTCGTAACTAACGACAAAAAAAAGTCTTTCAAAAGACAAAATTTGTACGTTAAGAAAAAAGTGGAGGGAATGTGAAGTTCTGAATGTGAGAATTTTTGTCTTTAGTTAAGATATTTTTGTCGTTAGTTAAGACATTTTTTGTCTTTACATACGACAATTTCAGTCAGGACAAACGACATATTTCCAACCACAACTGATACTCTCTGAAAATATTAACGATCCCAACGACACTGTACTTTGAGAAGTCGTTACAAACGACAAAAGCTATTTTGCTACTTTTTTGAACATATGGCCCTATAAGTTAACATACGTGTTTTTATTTTTCATGTTAGTTTCCCTTTAAATTTGTATGGACTTTCATTACTTAATTTTTAAAATGATTGCATGAAGAAAGAGCATCAATAGTAATCATATGTATTGTAAATAACTGGTAAGAGCCAATTATATCTTTCAGATATAACAGAAATATAAATATATACTGTATTATTTATTATACCAGTTACCCTGATGTTAAGTGAAGTCCTAGTGTGGGGAATTTTGCTTATTCTTTTGAAAGGGAATATAATTACATTACTCTAGATTTTACTGTAATAATATGTCTCACTCTACAATGATTATGTTTATTTCTAAAGTGACAGAATTTTACATTGCAAAACAGGAACAACAGGAAAGCAAATTTTAAAGCAAACATATTGGTATTCAGAAAAAATTACATACTATAGCAGACATCAACAACACACTGTGGGATCATTCAGACTACAGTAAGACTTAAAAACATAGTCATATATCAAATTAAATGGTGCTCCGATTATTTAAATCACTCAGTATACAAAACACAATGTTTCGGGGGACATGATCCTTCGTCAGGTGTATAGTCACTCTTTAAAAGTCTACCATTTATACAGAAAACAGTGCCATGTTGAACTACAAAGTTGTAAATCACTCACAATTACCTTAATTGTTACAATCAGTGATCAATGGAAAATATCAGTGTATAATGACAGTCTGCAGACAACGTCACGTTAACCCTTTGAGTGCCAGAGTGGTACGCAACGCAATGCTTTGCATACCACTCTGGCACTCAAAGGGTTAAATGTTCTAATCACACTGCATAAAGCAATCAGCTATTGTATTGGACCCTAGTGAACCCCCCTATGGTGTAATTCTGGAGTAAACCTAGTACACAATAACGGGTAAATAAAATTTCCCCAAATTTCCATTGATTTAAATGCTAGAGAGAGTTCTCCAACACATTGCAAAGCAATGCACTGTAGACCTCTTTGTCTTTCAAGAGGTAAAAAATATTTAAATCAATGGGTATTTTTCTTTCTTTCTACCCTGTGCTGCAGTTGGTTTACTTCAGCTTTTCATAGTAAATACATCAGCCTTAGGCCTGGCTGTATGTTCAAAAGAAAAGTGTAGGAGTTCTGGTGCAAACCATTTGCACTGCAGGAGAAAACTAAAAATGTTAATTCTCCCTTATAGTACAAATGGTTCGTCCCAGAACTTCTCTACTTTTATTTTGAACATACGGCCCTTAGTGTCTTTTACCTTCTTACAACTAAGTAAATAATTAATAACTGTGTCATCTAATGAACTGCCTAATCAAATATGCAACCTGAAAATACAGGTAAATAAATATATAAAACATAGATATGGGAGTTTGTTTGTGCCAGGGTTCATGTGGTAGGACAGAGTTTCTCTTTTGCTGAACACTGATATCATTTGTATACACTCAAAATAATACTGTTTAAGCCAAGTGCCTCCAACGCATGCCATCTTCATATCACACACACATTCTTCACTGTGGATTAGAATCCTGGTATTATGGAGAGTCTAAAGACACAAACATCAATCAAGAACAGGTAGTTGTGAATTTTGTGGAAATGTAATAATTTGCTTAAACACTTTAGAGCCAAGAGCAATGTTGTCATAGGGCAGGGGCATTTTAAGTTTTTGTTAACTGTGGGCCGCTTGATCAGAAAACCGTGTGTGTGAAGGCTGAATTCATTGTTTTGCAAACAATACTGAATTTTAGCCTGATTGCTAAATAACCTCAAATTTTTGAAAATCAGGACAAAATCAAAGTTTGTTCAACTTTATTTATACAAAAAAACACAGTTATAGGCATAGTGCCAATTGCTGATCAAGTCAATGAGAATACTGACATTTAACAGACTATCCTCTAATTGTATGTTATCGGCAGGCAGGTTGTTAGGCTTACTTGCCTACTAGTTCATGTTTTCTAGCTAATTACAGTAAAATCTCGGGTATAATATGTTCTTTTTTTCTTCTTTTTCACCTCAAGTGCATATTACACAGAAGTAAAAAAATAAACAAATTAAAATCCTGATATCTAAGCTTTGCTGCCTCCCTCCCTGTCGTCTCTCCCTGTTTCTCAATCCGTCCTTCTATTAATTTCTGACCCATCCAGAGGCAGCTGGGAGGTGTGTCCGATGGGCAGCATGTTAGATAGCCAAACAGACACTGGAATAGCTAATCATTAGAGGGCCCAGGTTCAAAAATTTTTTGGGTCCCCAAACACAAAAATATTTTCACACAGGCATAACTAGAAACTACTGGGTTCTGGGAGAGGGAAAGAGAACTATGGGCATAATTTACAACTGTGTTTTAAAACAGGTTCATATTATTCTGAGATTTTGCAGTAGGCAAAAAAAAAAAAATATTGTTAGAAATATCAGGACTGCAGCAGTCTGGGGTCAGATGGGCTGCATCTGTCCAGCGGTCCGCTTGTCAGATGCTCATGTTGTAGGAATGCACTACAACATGAGCGCACCATTTTCTTATATGTAGAACCCTTCAGAGTAGGGCTACAATTTCCATCATCCTCTGACTCCTATTGATGGGAGTTGTAATAGAATTACCTATGGCTCTACAGATGGCCCTGCCCTGCTGTAGATTCTAAGATACAATGGTCAAGTCTCTGACAATTAGGTAACAACTGGATGTTTCATAAATGTGGCCAGACCTCCAGGTGTAGATAAAGTTGAGATAATGGCTATGTCAGATCACTCTGCCATGTACAGTACAACATATATGCAGTAAAGGGATAAGAGGATTTTAGTCTTACCTGTTAAATCCTTTTCTCTTAGTCCATACAGGTTACTGGTAACTCTGAGTAGGCGATCAGCCCCTTTAAGTAGGCAGTAACAATTCTGAGAAGTGACTGCTGGGTGGAGCCTACCTCCTCTCCTTAGCTTGCAGCTATCCAATCCCCATCCAGTAAGTTTGAAAACTAACCATTGACTAGGTTGTAAGAAGGTAAAGTAAGACTCCTGTGAGCATGAACCCGAACGGACCCCCACGTTCTGCCACAGGAGAGCCAAGCACGGTCCCTTGACAGGGTGGGAGACCAGTAACCTGTATGGACTAAGAGAAAAGGATTTAACAGGTAAGACTAAAATCCTCATTTATCTGTCGTCCAATACAGGTTACTGGTAACTTTGGAATGGCTAACCATTAAGTTCTCCAGGGCAGGAAGAAAGGCAAGGACCAGGCACAGGCCCCCAAAGTCACCAAAGCACCAATGTACCAACAGATCATGAATAGCTCAACAATATCGACAAATTGTCAACAGACACCGAACAGGGGTAAAACAGACCCCAAGAACTGGTACACAGCACACTGAACTAAAGCCAACAGGGCTCAAAAGTGAAAGAGTACTGAAGAGATGAAGGAGATCCTAGACAGGTAAGGCTGCCTCCAGGATCCTCCTCCCAAAACTGGCATCAGCTGATACCAGCACATCCACACGATAGTGTTTTGAAAAGGTATGTACAGACGACCAAGTGGCCTCCTTGCACAACTGATCAGCTGAGGCCTGATTTTTGTAGGCCCAGGATGCCCCAATAGACCTCGTAGAATGAACCGCGACCAGAAAGGGGACAGGCTTCTTCCTAAGTTCGTAAGCTTTACTAATAGTGGACTTGATCCAAGAAGCAATGGTTACCTTGGAAGCAGGCTTCCCTGCCCTGGGACCCTCAGGAAAGACAAAAAGTGTGTCAGACTGCCGCAAGGGCTCAGTGCGATGGACATAGAACTTGAGACAATGCACAATGTCCAACAATTGAAGATCCTTCTCCTCTTCAGAAGCAGGGTTAGGGCAGAAAAGTGAAATTTACTCACCGATATTTGTATTTCCTCTGCGTCCTTCCACGGCATAGAGTGGGCTTTGGCTCCGCCTTCCAGCTGGGTAGGACCAATTGATTTCTTTAAATTTGCTTGCTACCTCTCCTCTGCAGTTATACAGTTGTCCAAGCTGAAAGACACAATAGGTTATAGATAGCCAACAATAACACATCTTAATACAGTAGGTAATGTATGCTGAGGAAATGATACAGATACCGTACTACCTAGTGTGGGTTGCCATGGAAGGACACAGAGGAAATACAAATATCGGTGAGTAAATTTCAGTTTTCCTCTGTGTCCTATCCACGGCATAGAGTGGGACTTACCAGAGTAGTACCCAGAGAGGGATGGGTAGCAAAAGTTCAGATCTGAATAGCTGCTTCAAGCACCTTCCGTCCGAACTTGGCGTCTGCAGATGCTTGTAGGTCCAGTCTATAATGTTTTATGAACGTTGAGACTGAAGACCAAGTTGCTGCTTTACATATGTCTTCTGGAGAAGCTGCAGCTTTGAGTGCCCAGGAGGCTGACATAGCTCAAGTTGAGTGGGCTTTAAGACCCTGAGGAGGGTACTGATTCGCACTTTCATATGCTATGGCAATACAGTCACGTATCCACCTGGCAATAGAAGGCTTATAGGCCACCGTCCCTTTGAATTTTCCTCCAAAGTGAACCAGGAGAGAGTCAGATTTACGGAAGTCCTCTGTTCTGGAAAGATATGTCTGTAAACACCTGACTAAGTCTAGGTTATGTAATCGTTTTTCCAGTTCATGCACTGGATCTGGACAAAGGGAAGGAAGCACAATATCCTGATTAAGGTGAAATTGAGAAATCACCTTTGAACGAAATGATGGAAAGTGAGGAAAGGAGCTTTTGCTACTAAGGCTTGTAGCTCGCTAACTCTCCTTGCTGAAGTGATTGCAATGAGAAAAGTAATTTTCAATGTTAGAAATTTTAAAGATACCTGTTGAAGAGGTTCAAAATAGGGGTGAGAGGCCAATTGTTGCAACACTAAGTTAAGATCCCATGGAGGTATAGTATCTCTAATTGTTGGTTTTATTTTAGAGATGGATGTGAGGTAGTGTCTGATAAGATAATTATCTTCAAAAGGAGTGGCCAGAATAGCAGACAAGGCTGAAAGTTGTACCTTCAATGATGCCGGCCTCAATCCCTTCTGGAATCCATCCTGTAGGAAGTCTGGAATTTTGGCCAAAGATGTGGTTGACCGGTCCAGATTATTAGCAGAACATCACCTGTGGAAAATGGACCATACTCTATAGTATATTTTTGTAGATGTAGACTTACGCCCCTTCAGTATGGTGTCAATTACTGTTTCTGAGATGCCCTGTAACCTTAAAGATTGCCGCTTAGCCTCCAGGCCCTGAGCTTGAAGAAGGCTGGGTCTGGATGTTGTAAAGGACCCTGGAGGAGAAGGTCCGGGGTCACCGGAAGCTCCAAGTGAGGTCTGAGGGACATCCGAAGAGCGTCTGGGAATCATGGCTTTCTTGGCCAGTATGGGGCAATTAGTATAACTTCTGCCCTGTCCTGTCTTATTTTCCTGATAACATCCGACAACAGGGGAAGAGGAGGAAACAGGTAGGCCAGGCTGTACTGCCATGGAATCTTTAAGGCGTCTTGTCTGAGGGCTTGAGGTTCCTGCCATCTGGACAGATACTGGACACATTTTTTGTTGTGATTTGTGGCCATGAGATCTATTTCTGGAAGACCTAGATTGGTGACCACTAACTGGAATATTCTTGGGTTTAGTTCCCATTCCCCTGGGTCTATTGGATTCCAACTGAGAAAGTCTGCTTGTGTGTTCAGACGACCTGATAGAAATGAGGCTGTGAGAGACTGTAAGTGTTTCTCCGCCCAAAGGAGGATTTTGACTGCCAGTTTGTTTAGTTGGGTGCTGCGAGTTCCCCCTTGATTCAGAATGTATTGGACGGCCATAGAATTGTCTGATCTGATCAGGACAGGCAGGTGCTGAAGGTTGCGACTGAAGTGCTGCAATGTTTTCCAGACTGCTAGGAGCTCTACTGGAGGAGAAGGGGGAGACTGGCTTCATTGGGGAAATTGTCCTCTTCGCTGGAAATCTCTGCGATTTCCAGGCCTTTGGGAAATTTGAGCTCCTCTCTTCCTCTGGTCATAGCCCCTACCTGGCCTGTAACTGCGGGCCTCTCGAAAGGACTGTCGTCTGAATTGGCCCAATCTTCCTGGAGATCTTCTTGTCTTGTTTTAGGAATTGGCTCTTTCCACCTGAAGATCTTTTAATTATATCTTTCAGTTGATCCCCAAATAATTTGGCTCCAGCGAAGGGAAGGGATACAAGTTTATTCTTAGATGAGGGATCCGCTTCCCATGCTTTGATCCACATGGCTGTAACTGAGAGAGATGATGATCCAGATACATAAGGTCCAAAAGATAGAGACCATGGCTGTCGCTGTCTTTAGATTTTGAACGATAGTGGCAAAGTGCTTCTTTAATACACTATCTGCTCTTTTCTCCATAGGATCCCTGAGCGTGGTGCCGACCTCAAGTAGTATGGTTGTTCTCCTTGAGGTCTGAGCTATTGCTGTATCCACCTTGGGTGGCATGTACTAGTTAGCTGTGTCTTCTTCTGCAAAAGGGCACATACAGTGGAACCGTTTTGAGATGGGTCCTCTTTTCTCTGTTTGCTTCCATTTATTCTGTATTATGTCCTGAATTGAGCTGTGGACAGGAAACTGAGGAGCTGAGTTTTTATATCCTACAAAGGCTGCGTCCATGACATTTAAATCCTTTGGAGCGTCCGCCAGTCCCAGGGTTTTTCTCATGGTCTTCACTAGGTTGTCCATTTTGTCCATGCCGAAGCTACCTGATTCTTCCACAAGCTCACCTTCTTCAGCAGATGATGCTGCAGATTTAATATCAATATATGTGTCGTCATAGTCGTCTTGTGTACCTGACGGACCTTCGTCCGGATCTGATGTTCTAGGGTGTTTTCTGGCTGCTTCTTGCATAGATGCGAATGTATCCTGGAAAGTCCTGGAACTGGAATGGGACATTTCCTACAGCAGCTTGTTGCAGACATGCATTACAAAGTTTGGCAGGATCATTCACAGGTAATGTATTGTTACAGCCTGCACAGGATTTCTCCTTAGGTCCTGATTTCTCTTCTTTTGCTGATTCTGAAGCCTTTACTTTATCAGCTGTAGAGTCTTTAGAAACTGACATGTTAGCAGGCTTGCACTAAGAGAAAGCAGTAGCTACAAAAAATACTGCTAATACCAGCACAGGATTAAGTTCTACTACAGAAGAGCTCAATACATTAAAATAATTATAAACATACCTGTCTGCTCTTTCCACAGACGCTGCTTTATCCTGCATCTTGGCCGGATGCCTGATTCCCCGCATGCGTTCCACAGGTGGAGCGCTCCGTGACGCTCTTCCTGTTTCCTCTTACTAAATGGTGTGAGCAGGCGTGTGCGCGCGCTGACAACCCGGTAATTTAAATAAGCAGCGTGGGGGAGAAGTGGCTGATCGCTGGGCAATAGCCAGTTTCCATCCCCTAGAACTGATGCAGACATAGTGCAGAGCCCAGTGGCTGTAAGTAATGTGCCCCGATTAAGCAGACACATTGCGTAGCGTTTCAAATGTTTGTTTGGTAGAGAGTGAGGCATAGCCTCCGTCCTCCAGCTGGGTAGGACCAAATAACTGCAGAGGAGAGGTAGCAAGCAAATTTAAAGAAATCAATTGGTCCTACCCAGCTGGAAGGCGGAGCCAAAGCCCACTCTATGCCGTGGATAGGACACAGAGGAAAGAAGGAACCACAATCCCATGATTAATGTGGAACTCAGACACCACTTTTGGGAGAAACTCTAGTGAAGTGCGAAGCACTGCCTACACCAAAAACGGTGGCCTACAAGACAGGGCATGCAGCTCCGCTACACAGCGAACAGACACGATCGCCAGGAGAAAAGCCATCTTCCACGTCAGCAGACGTAGAGGAATAGTGGTAACCCTGTAGAAGAAGATCCAGACCGGAGGGAAGAGGTTCCACCACCGAGAGATCCAGAAGCTCCATAAACCAAGCCTGTCGAGGCCAGTACGGAGCAATCAGAATGACTGGGCAATGCTCCAGTCGCAGCTTCCTGATCACCCTATGCCACAGGGGAATGGGAGGAAAAAGGTATGCAAGAGGAAAAATCCACGGAATCAACAAGGCATCCACTGCTAGAGCCAGAGGGTCCGCCCAGCGAGAGCAGAACGTTGGAACCTTCCTGTTGTGTCTTGTTGCCATCAGGTCAATGCACGGTTGAACACCTCTTGATGCAGTTCCCAGTCTCCGCTATCCACTGTGTGTCGACTGAGGAAGTCTGCCAGAACTTTGTCTACGCCAGGAATATGAACTGCGGAAATGGCAGGGACATGCTCCTCTGTCCAGAACAAAATAGCCTTGACCTTTAGCCAAGCTGCGAGACTTCTTGTGCCGCCTTGCTTTTTGATGTAGGCTACCGCTGTGTCATTGTCCGACTGGACCCTGACCGGGCAATCCTCCAATTGGCACGTCCAGTGGCGCAGGGCATGAAATGTTGGCCAAAGCACCAAGACATTGATGGGAAGGAGAGATTCTTCCTGGGGCCACCGGCCCTGAGCATTCAAGTGCCCCAGGACCGCCCCCCAGCTGGAGAGGCTGGCATCCGTTGTCACTGTTGTCCAGAATGGCACCATGAAGGGCCTGCCTTTCAGCAGATCTTCCAGGTTGAGCCACCATGAGAGGCTCAACTCCACGTGAAGAAGGAGAGATAGGGACCTCTCCAGGAGATCCAGTCGACCCCTGCATGCCAGGATTAGAAACCTCTGGAGTTCCCTGATATGAGCCATGGCAAACGGAACCACTTCTATGATGGAAATGAACTTCCCCACCAGGGATGACAACTTCTTGGCCTGAACCAGATCCTGATTCAGGACAGCCTGGACCTTCAGTGCTATCTGATGGGCCACTTCGTCCATGAGAAACACCATCCCTCTCTGAGTCTGGAAGAGGATTCCCAGAAAAACCATTCTCTGGGAAGGAACAAGATCCAACTTGTCCAGACTGATGATCCACCCATGACGGGACAGAGCATGAATGCAGTCCTGCACCTGCTGATGAAGGAGTGCTGGAGAAGATGCCTTCAGAAGGAGGTCGTCCATGTACGGAGTAACTCTGATGCTGTCCCGATGGAGAAGGGAAATCAAGGCTCCCAGGACTCTGTTGAAGACTTGAGGAGCTGTAGTCAGGCCAAAGGGAAGGGCAGAAAACTGGAAATGCCCTAGGTCGCAGGCAAAGCGGAGATATTTCCGACTCTCTGGATGAATGGTAATGTGCAAATATGCATCCTGAAGATCCAGAGAAGCCAGAAATTCCCCAGGGGACATGGCAGTGATCACCATGCGTAGTGACTCCTGGCGATACTGGCACCTGACCACAAAGGAGTTGAGAATCTTCAAATCCAAAATGGGACAACAGCCGCTGTCCTTCTTGGAAACCACAAGGAGGTTGGAGTAAAACCCCAACCCCCGTACCTGAGGACGAACTGGTTCCAAGACTGCCTTGTCCAGAAGGGCCTGAATGGCTTCCTTGAAAAGGCTTCACTTTTCTGCTCCCAGAGGAGAGAGAGAAGAGAATGTCCAAGGAGGAGGAAGAGAGGTGAAGGGGATATTGTACCCCTCAGCCACTACCTGCAAAACCCACGGGTCCACCACAGAGGCTTCCCAAGCCGAAAGGTAGTGACACAAGCAGCCACTGACCTGCGGGTGGAGACCCGGATTTGGCAAGTCATGCAGAAGAAGGTTTGGAAGCCTTGGGCTTAGTGGAGGACTTAGGCCTCCATTGCTGCTTAGGCTTGGATGAGACACGCAGAGCCTGAGGCACCGCCTGGGTTGCCTGGTGCGATTCAGCCTGAAAGGGATGAAAAAAACGATTCTGCTTGACAGGCGCCTTCTTCCTAGGGACCGCTGATAGGTGAGTACTCTTCCCCCCAGTGGCTTCACTGATTAGATCCTTGAGATCAGGCCCAAACAGTGAGGTGCCCTGCAAGGGCAAAGACAGGAAAGCCCTCTTGGAGGCAGTGTCAGCAGACCAGATCTTGAGCCAAAGAGCACATCTGGCTACCACAGACATGGTGGATGCCCTGGCTACCATACGCACAGTGTCAAACAGGGCAGCAGAAACATAATGCTGAGCCTCAGAGAAGTTGGCAAGAAGCTGCAACATGTCCGTAGTAGGAGCTCCGTGCCGGACAGCTGAAGTGAGCTGTTCAGTCCAAACAGCTAAAGCCCTATTCACCTACGCCTCAGTGAATGCGGGGCGCTGGGCAGAACCAGCTGTTGCAAAAATGGCCTTGAGAGATGTCTCAGGCTTTTTGTCAGTCCAGTCTTTCAGAGCAGATGCATCAGCCACAGGCAAGGCTGTGAACTTAGAAAGCCTGGAAACAGGGGCATCCACCTTAGGAGTATGAACCCACTGAGCTAGGGCCACTTTAGAGAACGGGTAAAGCTTAGCAAATTTCCTAGAGACAGACAGTTTTCTGTCTGGAAACTTCCACTCCACAGACACCAAACGGTCAAGGGTGGGGTTAGGTGTAAAACAAGTATGGGGCCTGACAGGCTTCTGAAACACATCAGATAGGTCAGAGGACACCTCCTGTACCAAGGAAACGTTCAGGGTGTTCAACACAGCCCTGATCAGGCCCTCAGCTGATGGAACAGGATCAGCCTCAAAGGGGTCCCCAAAAAATTGAGAGGAAGGGACAGCAGAACAGTCTTCATCATCAGACTCCACCAATAATTCCTCCTCAGAGGAATCAGACACATCAGGTACACCCAGTGGTTTAGGCAGGGAAGATCTGATAGGGGTGGGGGCCTGCCACGAGGGGAAGACCCCCCTGCAAGGTGGATGGAAGGAGTTGTAAGGTAAACCGGAGGTCCCTGGTAGTAGCCTTAAACTGGCTCTAGTGCATGGTTGGAGGTCCCTGCAGGAGACTCAGGGGCAGCAGCGCACGCTGGGCAAACATGACCTGAGTATTCTCTAAGTAACCCTGAGTGACATGAGGAACAATGAGCAATGGGGGACACAGACACCCAAGTGTCCTTAGTCTTAGGTCTAGCCCCAAGGTCTAATGGAATAGACATTCTCAAACGGTCAATGTATCAGAAACACCCAAAAAACAGTGTGTATGATAATTAAAATCACCCCAGAAATGCTAAAATAGTTTTATCTGGTAGACGAAGGGTTAAACCGCTGAGGAGAGAAGAAGAGTCCAAGCCCTGTGTAGGATACTCGATCAGAGAAGGCACAAAATGGCTGCCTCGGCGGGAGCCAATCAGAAACGAGCGCGTAAAGCAAGCGCTCATGGGAATTGTAGTTACACTTACAAAGTATCCCAACAGTGCCTGTAGTCCCCTGAGCCCCCCAACATGCCCAGAACATTTACCAGATAACAGAGCAAGGGCAGACCAACCAAATGAGCCATCTCTGACCTCGCTACGTGGAGCTGTAAAGTCCCATAGGAGTGAATGGAGCAATGGAGCCTATGAGGTAAACGCGATCCTTAAAGGCGTTGAACACAAATATTATAGGGTGAATACCAGAATGTAAAACCACTCCAAGAGCCACTAGAACATGTCAGTAGAGCCAATAAACACTGATCTGAGGGAACGTGCCCACAACCCCCCAAGAGTTGCTAAACCAGCAGCCAAAGGGTCAAGTTGCCACATAAATGTGCTCCAAACACCCCACAGACATACAGATAAACCAAATGAGTGCATGAGTATGTAATAGGAACTCCAGATGAGACCCCTGTGCGGAGGGGAAGCATGGGGCATGTGGACCTCAGCCCTCAAAGGGTGCTGACCTTTTCAGCGGGTCTTCTGTCTTCAGATTACCATATATCAAGAAGAAGCCTCAGTGGGCAACTCCTGAGGAAAGAACTTGCAGCCTAGATTTTCCACCCAGGCCTTAGGTCCACAAAAGCACGTGGTAAACTGAGCTATCCACATTTGGGTGATGGGAATTGTCAGTGATGGTAATCCACCTAATGGTGGTATCCTATATCTAATAGAAAAATAATAAAAAAGCTAAAACTATAGCAGAACTGTTCTCTTGCCTTGTGTCTTCACCAAGGAGATTGGCTAGCTGGAAGCTAAGGAGAGGAAGTAGGCTCCACCCAGCAGTCACTTCTCAGAATTGTTCCTGCCTACTTAAAGGGGCTGATCGCCTACCCAAAGTTACCAGTAACCTGTATTGGACCACAGAGAAAGTAATGTTTCACAATAAAAGCAGCTCCAAATAATCTTCATAGTATTTGGGTGATGGAGAGTGCTGTTTCAATACTGTCAGAGTTGTAGTTAAAGAGTAATTGAATGATAAAGTATCTGCCTCCCGCCCCTTTTACTGATGTAACAATGTTCACCTCAGAGCAGCAAGACTATCTGGGATCGAAGATAGGGACAATCTTCAGTGGGCATAAGGAAAAACCTGTCCAGGGGGTAGGGTTTTCCTTATGCTTAGAGTAAGAAGATTGTCCCTTGCTCTGAGCTGTCTGGTCCCAGGACCAGATTCCACATCTGAGGGGAGGTGGCTTACACAAGGTAAAAGGGGTGGGAGGGGGATATAACACTCTCCATGGCCCAAATACTATGATGATTAATTGGAGCTGATGTTTTTTTTAAACATTACCATCCCTTTAAAAGTTAAGTATGCAATGGTAGGGGGAGAGACTGATGCAAGGGTGGGGGGGGGGTCGAGTCTGATCATTAGCATATGATTCTGTCGTAAAGGTGTGAATGTTTTTGGGGGAGGCAGGGGGAGAGCAGAGAGGATGCAGAGAGACTTCAGCACCAAGAACAGCAGCAGCCCTCACTCAACCCTTTGTGTGCCAGTGCTGTAGGCAACACATTGCAGAACACTGTGCTGCTCACAACTTTAGCTCTCAAAATGTTTGTTGACTGTAGGTGAGCATTAACTGTCTATTGATTACACTTACGTTCAAACAGAGCCATTGACATTGTGTTAGGGGCATCATTTATGTTTTCTTTGCCACTTTATTGATATGGCTTGCATCCAATACCACTATCATTGAGATAAAGCTTTATATGGCTACATAAAGTAATGCTCCTCACCATTAAACTAACTTAAGAGCTTTTAAGGATGAGGGAAGCAGACTGATAAAAGTCAGAACAAGTGGTGTTACTGGTCTCTAAGTGATCATTGTGGAAAGATCAGTGTTATCTAGTGGTTGAAACCAAATTAGTGTATCAGGCTTGAAAAGGGCTCATGATAAGCACACTAAAATCACACATCGGAAGATCCATGCATTGAGCATAGACACGTATACACATTCCCATTCATAAAGAAAACCTGCTCTTCTAAATACGACATAAATGGTGCTGAAAAATCAGGGACAGAACATCAGTCCCTTTAGCCTGATATGTGGTTTGATTCAGTAATTGCTATTGACAAAGTTCTAATGGGTCTAAAAGGTACGCCTACAGAATTTAAACTTATACGGAGTTTCATCAATAGAGAGTGCTACTGGATTCTTCTCCTGTCAACTTCTTTTGGTCAAAATGAGATGCTTGAAATACCTATGTGTCATGTCAATGTTCACCTCTGTTTGGGAGCGTCCTTCTATGCTTTCCCTTCTTCCAGCTTCGGCCGTCTCCTGCTGGCCCCGCTACCTTTCTCCCATACCTTCTGCCGCTCCCTTCCTCTCTTTGGTTGTTGCCGGCATCCACTCCTCTTTCTGGCTCCCGCTTCCGGTCCTGGGCTATATTAGGCTGGACTTCACCACAGGCAGACGCGTTGTTATAGAGTCTCTTCCCTGTATTTCTCTAGCCTGTACCCATTGTAATCAGCCTGTGTATGACCCGTCCTGCTGCCTGACTATCCATTTTGCCTGCTCCTTGTCTGCTCTACCAGCCTGTGTATGATCCGGACCCCTGCCTGACTATCCATTTTGCTTGCTCCTTGTCTGGTCTATCTGCCAGTCTGTGTATGATCCGGTCCGAAGCCTGACTATCCATTTTGCCTGCTACTTGTCTGCTCTATCTGCCAGCCTGTGCATGACCTGGACCGCAGCCTGACTATCCATTTGCCTGCTCCTTGTCTGCTCTATCTGCCAGCCTGCATATTAACCGGATCGCTGCCTGACTATCTCTTCAGCCTGCTCCTTTCAGCCTAGCTGTTTTTCCTGCCAGTGAGAGTCCAGGATTGCTCCTTCTTCCTCTGTCTCCAGTATTTCAGCTCTGTGAGGGACCCACCGGCTTCTAGAATCCTGAGTGAGTACCCTTGAGTACCTTTTCTTATTGGAGTACTAGTCTTTCTCCCTGGGGATAACTTAGTATAGCTTGTCAGGGTAGAGGTTATCCTGGGTTACCCTTCAGCTTCTCTGTTGGGGACCACAACATCTGGCTTTGCGGCCAGCACCTATAGGTGGCTCAGCCACAGCACAACCCCATCCTTGGCAACCCCCGCTCACCAGCACAGTACCCAAGCTTTGCTCCCTAGCATCTTGCTCAGGTATCCCTTGTTGGAGGAGTCTCCTTTTCCACTCACCTTGGTACTCCCTTAGATTGGGCTGCTAGTCTTCAGACTTGGGCTACCAGTCCTTACACTATGTTGGAGTTATAAGTTTTTTTTATTTTAGCTTATTTATATGTTTTGTTGATTTAGTGGAGGGGTCCATCCCATGTGTCCTGCCTTTTTATGGGACCAATTTTGAGCATTTGGACTACTGGTGGGTGATTTTTAGTTGGTCATTTATTGTGTTTATGTTGACCACTATCTTTTCATCTGAATCTTGCTCTTTTGGTCCATTATAATTAGGGGGCACACATTTGGAGGGTAAATCCTCATTCACAATTTTGGGATTATGATATTATTTGTAACCACAATATATGTAATATGGGACACATTTTATGTTTTTATATCAGTAATTTATTGTTTTGTCACAAATTGGCTTATTTGTAGTTGGGGATGATGCGCCATTATGTACACTCAGGATGGAAGTCATGCATTGAACACCAGTCTTGTCTGCAATGTTATTTTTTATATTTTGTGATGGTTTTGATCAGATTGGTTTACATTTTTGCACAATCAGATTCCATCAGCATAGCATATTGTGTAGTCTCACTTATACATGAGACATTGAAGATTGCACATTTGTTATGTTTAGGGTGATTAAATTATATATTATTGGATACAGTAGTCAAACACTATTAGTTCAGCACAAAAATGAAACACATTTTTATTTATATTTCATTTTTTATTTTTATGTAAATGAGACATATATTACTTTATTAAAGTTTATTGTTAATTGTGTATTTATAAGAGGATTTTAGTCTTACCTGTTAAATCCTTTTCTCTAAGTCCATACAGGTTACTGGTAACTTTGGGTAGGTGATCCGCCCCTTTAATTAGGCAGGAACAGTTCTAGAAGTGAATGCAGAGGGGGAAGCCTACCTTCCCTCCTAGGCTGCAGCTAGCCAATCAGCTCCAGTAAGATTTGAGACACTAACTATTGACTAGAAAGTAGAAGGGACAGAAGACTCCTGTGAGCATGACCCTGTAGGACCCCCATGATCTGCCACAGGAGAGCCAAGCATGGTCCCTTGACAGGGTGAGAGACCAATAACCTGTATGGACTAAGAGAAAAGGATTTAACAGGTAAGACTAAAATCCTCTTTTCTCTGTCACCCAATTACAGGTTACTGGTAACTTTGGGATGTCCAAATATTGAGTTTCCCAGACTCAGGAAGTAAGGCAAGGACCAGGAGCAAGGCCCCCAAAGTCACCAGAGCAGATATGAAACATCAGATCAGAGATAGCCCAACAAAACATATGAAGTGTCAACAGACACTGAACAGGGGTAACAACACCCCAACTGTTACACAGCACACTGAACTAGAGCGAACAGGGCTCAAAAGTGAAGGAAGCACCAAAGAACTGAAGAAGATCCTAGACAGGCAAGACTGTCTCCAGAATCTTCCTCCCAAAACTGACGTCAGCCGATGCCAGCACATCAACACGGTAGTGCTTCGAAAAGGTGTGCACAGACGACCAAGTGGCAGCCTTGCACAACTGATCAGCGGAGGTCTGATTCTTGTAAGCCCAAGAAGCCATGACCCAAAATGGAACAGGATTCTTCCTTAGCTCGTAGGCCTTACGAATAGTGGACTTGATCCAAGACGCAATAGTGACTTTGGATGCAGGTCTCCCTGCCCTGGGGCCCTAAGGAATGATGAACAGCGCATCAGACTGTCTAATGGACTCAGTGTGATGTACATAAAACTTGAGACAATGCACCACATCTAACAAGTGGAGATCCCTCTCCTTGTCAGAGGCAGAGTCAGGGCAGAAAGAAGGCACCACAATCTCCTGATTAATGTGGAATTCAGAAACCACCTTCGGAAGAAACTCCTGCGAAGTGAGAAGCACCACCTTGTCTTTGTGAAACACCAAAAAAAGGTGGTCTACAAGACAGAGCATGTAACTCCGTGACACGGTGAACAGACATGATCGCAAGGAGAAAGGCCATTTTCCACGTCAGCAGGCGTAGAGGAATAGTAGCCAAGGACTCAAAAGGAGGGTGCTGAAGGACGCCCAAAACCAAGTTAAGATCCCACTGAGTTGTGGGAGTCTTGAACACAGGATGAGTATGAGCAACGCCCTGACATCAGGAAGAATAGAAATGCGCCTCTAAAAGAAAACAGAGAGAGCAGAAGTCTGAACCTTAAGGGAACTCAAACAGAGGCCCTTATTCACACAGTCCTGCAAGAAAGCCATAACCATAGGCAGATCAAGTTTCTGAAAAAGGTCCCTATCAGCAAACCAAGATAGAAAGGTCGACCAGACACGATGGTAGGCCTTAGAAGAAAAAGGTTTGTGGGCACTAAGCATAGTAGCCACCACACCAGAAGAAAAACCTTTCTTCAGTACTGAGGATTCAATTTCCAAGCCGTCAAGGCTAGCCGATGAACGTCCTCCTTCCACAGGTAACCCTGTAGAAGAAGATCCGGATGGCAAGGGAGCCGGAATGGCTCCGCCACGGATAGATCCAGAAGCTCTGGAAACTAAGCCTGTCGAGGCCAGTACGGAGCAATCAGAATGACTGGACAGCGCTCCAGTCTCAATTTCCGTAACACTCTGTGCAACATGGGGAGTGGAGGAAAGATGTAAGCCAGAGGAAATAACCAAGGAATGGACATGGCATCCACCGATAGAGCTAGAGGATCCTTCCAGCGAGAGCAGAACCTCGGAACCTTCCGGTTGTGTCTTGTAGCCATCAGGTTGCTGCAAGGAAGACCCCACTTCTGAACAATGAGGGAGTTCCCTGATGTAAGCCATGGCAAATGGGATGGCTTCTATGGTAGAGATGAATTTCCCCACTAGAGAGGACAGCTTCTTGGCTGGAACTAGATCGTGAGCCAGAACAGCAGAAACTCTGTGGGCGATCTGGAGAGCCACCTCGTCTGCAAGAAACATGAAGCTCTGCTGAGTGTCAAAGAGAAGGCCCAGGAAGACCAGACGCTGTCATGGAACAAGATCTGACTTGTCCATGTTGATGATCCACCTGTGATGGGTGACAGCATGAATGCAGTCCTGAACCTGCTGATAAAGAAGTTCCGCAGAAGGGGCTTTCAGAAGCAGGTCGCCCATGTATGGAGTAACTCTGATGCCGTTCCAATGGAGGACGGATACTAAAGCTCCCAGGACACGGTTGAAGACTTGAGAAGCTATAGTCAGACCAAAGGGAAGAGCTGAAAACTGAAAGTGCCCGTGGTCGCAGGAAAATCTGAGATACTGCCGACTGTCTGGATGAATGAGGATGTGTAGATATGTGTTTGGAAGATCCAGAGACGCAAGGAATTCCCCCGGGGACATAGCAGCAATCACCGTCCTTAGGGACTCCTGGTGATAATAAGTCTTGATCACAAAGGAATTGAGATCCTTCAAATCCAAAATGGGACAACAGCCGCCATCCTTCTTGGAGACCACAAAGAGGTTTGAGTAAAAACCCATACCTCTGTCCTGAATTGGAACAGGTTCCAGAACATACTTGTCCAGTTGTTCAATGTGTGAAAAAAACAAATGCACGGCCATTCGTAAAGAGGGTTAATGCAGGCTGATCCTGATCCCTCCGCTGAGGGCTTGATCAGAGCTGTCTTAAAGGGGAACTACCACCTCGCAATAACTTAAGCTTGATTGATTCTTCATCTGGCGACTATCTGCTTAGTAGCGCTAGTCGCCAGAAATATTACCCGGTTCTGAAGATTTCGGCATTTTAGGGATGCTCACAGGAGCAGGAAGAACGGACATCTCGTCACAGTGAAGTCCGTGCGCCTGCGCTGTCAGTCCCTTTTGAGCCGGCCGGCTCAGCGCAGGCGCAGAACCGCTGTGATGGTCCTGGCACATCATGGGTCCTTAAGGGGTTAAAGGGCAAGTTTGTCCTTGTCACTTTATTATTCCATTATAAATTAATGTTGCTCAAAGGGTTAATGGTAATAAACACATTATATCATGTGTAAAAGCTTTTCAAACATTTGGCAATGTTTCTGCAAATGATTGATCCATTCTCATTTACAAGAGGTAAAACTGAGCTTTGCAATCGTAATGGAAAATTCAAGAATTCAGCTCCTTGGAGATTATATATAAAAATAGCTTTTGTTAAAAAAAAAAAATTTTAATTTTGAGCTGGGTGTTGAGAGAAAGAAGGCTAATTAGAAACAATTCCCTTGCTTGATTTCTCTGTTCTGTTGCTGTGCCCTAAATCCAGGAAGTGATATGAATCATATTCACTGTAAAGTCATCTTGGCTCACGGAATGCATTAGAACAGGAGTAGGCAACCTTTGACTCTTTAGCTGTTAGGGACTACAACTCCCATCATCCACAACCAGCAGCTGTTTGCTTGGGAATGATGGGAGATTGCTTATTCCTGACCTAGAAAATGTTTTCTAACCTCTTGGATGCTAGAGAGCTTTCTAATGCAACCATGGGTTTGATAGTCTTGTTTACTGATGCTGTAATGTGGAATGCCAGCAATGTAATATAATAAACAAGAAATAGGGAAGGAAGAAGATGATGCTGGATCAAAGAAGAGAGAGATTTTGTGAAGAGAGGAGGAAATGGAACAGTTGTACAGAAAGAACAGTATTTGTCAATTACATATATATGTTGTAAATCTCCACCTGAATGAAATGCTTCTGAAAAAGCATCAGCATACCTGGGAACTCTCTGGATCTGCCCCGGAGATTCAGGCTTTGGTGAATTTACATTGTAACTCCTCCCACTTCTAATCATTATACCTACTTTCCACCCTGTTCTGCCTACTTCTCACCTATTCTAGAGTCAAGCCCCACCCTTTCTTCTCTCAATCCCACCCACCCAGTTAAAGATATAGTAATGTTTCATAATAAAAGCAGCTCTAATTAATCATCATAGTACTTGGACTTTGGAGAGTGTTATTTCGATAATGTCAGAGTTATAGTTCAAGAGTAATTCAATGACAAAGTATCCCCCTCCTGCCCCATTTACTGATGTAACACTACTCAGCCAGAGCAGAAGGGAGGTGCCCAGGTAGATTGCAGAGAGGGACAATCTTCAATTAAGATAAGGGAAAAAGCTGAAAAGCTTGTCAAGGGGGGCAGGGCTTTCATTGTTCTGATAGGAAGAATATTGTCCCTTGCTGTTATCTGTCTGGTCAGTGGACTGCATTCCACATCTGAGAAGAGATTGCTTACACTAGGTAAAAGGGGCGGGAGGGGGAACTTTGCTTGTGAATATCTCTCAAACCATAAAGGTTTGAGAGATACGACTTATATCATTCTTCATGTTTTTTTAATGCCTACAATATAAAATAAAGATAAAACGAAGTATTACTATCCCTTTAAGCCCTATGCACATTATGCCTCAATCCATATCATTTAGATACTCATTTATGGCTGTGAATCATGGACACTGAATGCCAAAGCCATACAAAAACTTAAGGTTCCACAGAGAAGTATGGAGTGGCAAATTCTACAAAAAAAAAAAAAGAGACCAAAAAATATGTGCATGGATTCGTCAGCAAACAAAGGTCTATGATGTAACTGAAAGAGTAAAGCGCCTGAAATGGAGATGGGCATGCCACATAGCAAGAAGACTTGATGGTCGCTAGACCATATGGATTTTGGAATGGATTCCACTCAATACTAAACACCCAAGAAGAAGACCAATGACACGATGGGTAGATGAAATTACCAAATATGTCTTTATATAGTGGCAACAAAAGGCATAGGACTGAAGTTGTTGGAGGCTTTCTGAGGAGGCCTTCATCCTGCAGTGGATCGACAACAGCTGAAGTTGACCACGATATTATATGTATATATATATATATATATATATATATATATATATATATATAGTATGTATGTCTACGGCCTTGCATGCCTGATGGCACCCAAACCTGTTTGGTCAGTACCTGGGTGGGAGACCTCTAGGTGCTGTAGGCAAACCTGCATTGAACCAGTGTGGCAGATTATGGCCTTCATCTTGCAGATTTATCCTGCTATGTAAAACAATGGTATAAATATGGACACCTGGAAACCAGAGACTCTGGTTTTTATACTTACAAACTGAGGCTGATTCTCAGGGCTCAGTGAGTTCCCTTGTAACTCCTCCTACTTAACGGCCAGTTCTGGTCACTCTCCACCCTGTTCTTCCCACCCTCCGCCCATTTTAACGGCAAACCCCACCTTCCCTCCTCCCAATCCCACCCACTCCAATCAAGCCCCTATCACAGTGCCCGTGATTGCCTCCAGCGTCTGTGTGTGTAGGCGACATTCTTTACTTCCTGGTTGTCGCGCTGTTACACATTAGCTATTCTTATAGGCTACTGCTTGTTTCCAGTGTCAGTCTCCACCTACTTGCTAGGCCTTAAAGACCTCAGCCTGCCACTGCTACCTTGCTCTTTTGTGGTGTACCTGTGCGCTATAGCTCTTGTGATTCCAATGCTTGATTCCCGGGCATGACTCCTGGTTTTGTCTGACTTCGGCTCCGCTTGATACCTGACTGCTTTCCATTCCGGTTTGACTCCTGGCTCTGGCTGACTACCCGTTTTGGTTTGACTCCTGGCTCTGGTTGACTACCCGTATCGGTTTGACTCCTGGCTCTGGCTGACTATCCGTTCCGGTTTGACTCCTGGCTCTGGCTGACTACCCAGTCCGGTGTGACTCCTGGCTCTGGCTGATTACCTGCTCCGATCTGACTCCTGGCTCTGGCTGACTAACCGCTCCAATCTACTCCTGGCGTTGGCCTACTACCTCCGCTAGAACTCTTGCTGCCTAGGAGATTCCTCCATCTAGCAGTGCTCAGTTGCGTTAGTCTGTGTCACTGACTTTCCGTTGCCATCATCCTGTACCGTGCAGTTACCCTAGCATTCTAGGGCGAGTCTGTCTCCGTTGCCTGTCTAGTCACCCTAGCTTTCTAGGGCGAGTCCACCTCTGTTGCCTGTCCAGTCACCCTAGCATCCTAGGGCGAGTCTACCTCTGTTGCCTGTCCAGTCACCCTAGCATCCTAGGGGGAGTCTACCTCTGTTGCCTGTCCAGTCACCCTAGCGTTCTAGGGCGAGTCTACCTCTGTTGCCTACCCACTCACCCTAGTGTTCTAGGGCAAGTCTACCTCTTTTGCCTGTCCAGTCACCCTAGCATTCTAGGGAGAGTCTGTCTCTGTTGCCTGTCCAGTCACACTAGCATTCTAGGGGAATTTACCTTGGTTTTCAGGGGCTTTACAGTTGCTCCTGCACTAGTAGCTACTACCATCCTCACTACTAGTATTTCATGGCAGTCAGAGTGGAACTCTATCTGCCTCCAGTCTGGTGATGCTGTCCTTCTCCTAACCTGCCCTGTGAAGGTTGAGGAAGTGTCCAGTCACTGTCCTTATATCTGGCCCTGTGAAGGTTGGGGAAGTGCAATTCATTTTCTTGTGCTATTCTTAATAAAGATCAATTGTTTTACCATTTTTGTACTTGTCAGAGTTGTTATTTCCCAGTCACTCCGTGACAGCCCCACCCACTTTCAGAAATTGCATCATTTGGACATTCCCACCCCTGGAAATTAGTGGACCTTTGGAGGCTTGGGACAAGAAGGTTTCTAGGTAAGTAAATATGGGGCACACTAACACAAACTGTATAACTTTAAAGAGGAAAGGATGCAATAGAATCACATATACTGAGACATTAAAATAACATTTGTCTATCCATAATCAGCCAATTACAAAGAAAGTGTGCAAGTCACATTCCTGTAACATTTATTTGACAAAAGACAACTATTTAAATAACTATATTCATGTCACGGAAGGCAGCAGAAAATTCCAATCATTCCTTGCTGCTCTCCCAGTGCCTCTTTAGGTGCTGTACTAGCTATATTGTTCATAATTTGAACTGCTGGTAATAAGAGCAAAACACTTTGGTCTGTTTTCAAACTGGCAAAGGTGATGCAATTCTGGGGCAAAGCAACTGCTCCACAGAGGGCAAATAAACATGAACTTAATACGCTTGGATTTAAATTTGGTTTTGAACCCCTTCAATGCTAAAGAGATTTCCAGTGCATTATGAATCAATGGACTGGAGACCTCAACATGTTAAAATACACCCCCAAAAAACAAACGTCTTTGGGACTTTCATTTATCTCGCAAGAAAAAATAACTAGACCTGGGAATAAGTGTATTTTAATTAACAGGTGTTAGATAAGAGTCATTTTTTGCACATTGTTATTGTAATGTATTTACTAACCCTTTAAGGACCAGAGTGGTGCAAGAAACATTGCAAAGAAATGAGCTGCACACTACTGTGGACCTTAAAGAGTTAAGCTACAGCATATTCCACAGTGATGTTCAATGGGGTGATAAAAGATCAATCCAGAAACACCATATCTCCCAAATGTTCCTCTATAAGACAGACAGTCCCTCTTTGGTACTCAAATGCCTCTGTCCCTCTTTCCTATACTGGTGTACTTCTTCTTTGGGAAATCTGAATGCATTTTGTGTGTATATATATATATATATATATATATATATATATATATATATATATAATATATTCTTCATATGTGTTTATAAATTATTTAAAGTAAATAAAATATGTTGGTCTTATATTTATCATTTATTCAGTTACATAGAGAGTTTTCAATAGGCCATGACATTCTCAGTTATGCCCTGCCCATAAGTCATGACACAGCAATATCGCCTAAAGCAGGGTCATCTAAGCTTATTCAATTATGGGCCACATGGCTAGAAATCCATATGTTTGAGGGCCTCATGAATTTATTTTCTTTTTTTATAGATTTATAGTCTGTTGGCTATTGAAAAATATGAATTTTTAGCAATAACACAAAAGCAGAACAAAAAAATCAACTTAATTGGTACAAACGTGCATACTTGCTAATATTTCCCAAAAACTCCACGGACACATTTTACTGGGCAGTCACAAGACAGAGCATCCCTAGTGGTCCATGGTCTGAAGTATCATGTAGTGCAACACCAACAGAAAAGACTTCTGCAGAACAGACATTTCACCTCACCTAAATACAACATGAATTCATATACAACATAAATTCATGCACTAGGCCTATAATTATTCACTTTTGTACCAATTAAGTTGAATTTTTTTTTTGTTCTGCTTTTGTATTAACCTGTTGGGACGCTTATAACCTGTTAACCTTTTAATGACAAGCACACAGATTATAGGGTTGAAACTCATTTTAAAACCAAGGACAAAACAGGGACAGCAGCAGTGATGGACCTAGCGAATGAGGGCCCCGGACAAAATATTTTTAGTCCCAAATTCACTGCAACCCTCTGAAAAACCATAAAAGTTATCTTTTTCTAGCATCCAAAGGCCCCTAAAATTGGTTGGGGCCCATCTGGTTTACACCTGCTGCATCAATGGTAGTTCATTCCATAGACAACAAGCCAACCCCAGGGATTGTCCCTGGAAATCGGCACCAGATGGCTGGTGTGCTGATCAGTGAAAATACTGGCACTATTCTTCAATGTCATCTATACAACGGTAGTGATGGTTAGGGCTTACTGGCCTACTAGCTCATGTGTGCTGCCTGGTTATGTTAAAAATCTCAGGCCACAGCTAGGGGTCTGTGAGGTCACATATGGTTAGTAGATACACTTTGGATGCCCATGACCTAAAGAGAGAAAGACGAGTATGGCAGTAGAACTGAGGATACTCTGAATTTTTTCCTTGGTCATTGATTCACTCAGAACGCTTTGATATCCTGCGGAAAACCACAATCATCTTTACTACACTGATTTTAAAGGGGAACTACCACCCCGCAATAACTTTACATGAATTAAGCCTTCATCTGGCGACTAGCTGCTTAGTATCTCTAGTCGCCAGAAATATTACCTGGTTTGAAAGATTTTGCAGTTTTTCGGAGGCTCACAGTAGCAGGAAGCACGGACATCTTGTCATAGTGACGTCCGTGCACCTGCCCTGTCAGTCCCTTTTGGAGCCTGCCGGCACTATGACGAGATGAAGATTTAATTCATGTAAAGTTATTGCGGGGTGGTAGTTCCCCTTTAAGTGGGACACACAATTTAGTCCAGATTGAAAAGGCAGATGAATGGAAAATGGCCTTTTTGATCTGTTACAGTCACTCCTGTGATGCTCTTTGGACTTTGTAATGCCCCCACAACATTCCAATATTTTGTGAATAAAGTCTTAGAGGGCCTAAAACATTTTTGCACCAAGGCCCTACGTTGACTCATTACTACACTAGAACAGATGAATTGTACTCGATGGCCATTCAGTCTAAGAAACACAGCAACAATTTCACATTCTCCACTGATCTATAAAAGGATGTCTCACTTGGGCAGGGTAGACAACACTGGTCCACTAATAACTAGAAAGAGGGGGGCCTATGGACTACAACTCCCATCATCTTTTGCCCAGCCCTGCACTAGTGGGAGTTGGTGCCTGAGACTGAAGACTCTCTGATAATCGTAGCAGTACATTGCTATTTTAAAGCTACATGGGGTAGCAGATGTTGCTCATGTGAAAAGCAAAGTCTTTCTCTTTTGGAAAAAACATAGCTGGGAAAAATGTTCCTCTTTAAATATATATTTTACCTCTAGATCTATCAAAAGGTGATTGCATGGATTGTCAATCTTAGGTTACAGCAGGGATGAAAAGTACAAGTCAATCTGCTTCCCCAGTCTAAAGGAAACATGCACACATAAAGTCATAGAGCTTAAGCTCTACCAAGGTATGGGGAGTCTTACAATCAATTTAATGGTACTGCAGATGCTTATTACCCATGTAATTGTGCTAATGAGGGGGCAATGTGGGAGTGCATGGTTGTTTCAGGGTTTTTAGCTCTCCTGTGCCTTGTGTGATGGTACCAGGATTTACCGGACCCTTTTGGGGCCGTCGGTTCCTGAACCGCCGCTGCTGCTGCCCTCTTCCACGGCCGGCTGGAGCCCTGCTGCTTCCTGGAGGTCCTGGATGCTCAGGCCGGAACAACTGGATGCTGCCCCCTGGCAGACTGGCAGAGATAGTGAATTTAGCTGCAGAACCCTAGGTAGGGTTTCCAGAGGCCCTACGCCAGTAGACCGGCGAGGAAAGTGAATTTGCTCCTGTAGTGGCTAAGGTGAGAATTCCCAGCCTAAGTCCCCTCCAGAAATACAGCCGAGACTTGTATTAAGGAGGGTAGAACAGAACAGCTTTATTGATGAAACACACTGCTTATATACACTTCCAGACACTCTTATCAAGATTAGAATTTAAATTAGTGCTTGGGACAGTGTTGCTATGCTTGACCAATCAGATAATGGCCTACATTTCCAGTCACTCCTATCCAGATAAGAATGCAAAGTAGGGTTTGGAAAAGGGGCATTTTGACTGGACCATAATAACCTCCCCTGATTGGTCAAGGAAGCACAGCAGGAGCCAATCAACATTCCAGTCATTGTTTAGCCAAGTTACACAGATCTGAAGCAAGCAGGAGTGCTGGGCATAGCCTTTATTTTCTGCACTCTGGCTCCCAACTATCATATCCCTGTAAATGAATTACAGTAACCCCATCCAAACTATTACATTATGTCACACAACGTACAACATAGGGATCAATATTTCAAGTGGTATATTCGTAAGTTATTCCATCTGGTCACACCTTGTTTAACCCTATGTACTAATAAAGCATAGAAGACATTGCTGTAACATTACTCCATTTCCATGTGCAGAGTACAGTGTGGGAGATCAGGTCTTGCTCCCATTAAAGTTTTAATGATGGTGAAGTGTGTGTGTATCAGTAAGAGACTCTTTGCTCTTGTACATGCACCATAACGCAAGAGCATTACAGCAACATGTTCTTTCTCACCAAATGCAAAAAGGAGAACTTCATTCCTAAAGGACTCACCATCAAAGACCCCACTCAACACACCTACAATACTTGGTATGCCCAACAACTATGTACTAGAACATCAGAGAAGCTACAGAACCACCTTATTGAAGTGTTTTATAACAGTAAGAGAACCATAAAGGGCAAAACTGAAGTCCTATTTGACACACTGGAGGGAAGTATCACGGTGCCCGTGATTCCCTGTCAGTCACACGGATGATACCTGTGCATTGGTGCAGATGGTTTGGCCCACCCAGGATGTTCCTTTTTATACTGGGCCTGTGACAGCTGTCTGATGCCCTTTCGTGGTGTTCCTGAAGTTGAGCCTCTTGCTGAGTTACTGTGTTCCTGTGTACCGATCCGGCTCGTCTGACCATTCTCTGTTCCTGCTCTCTGATTGGATTCCTGCGCTCTCTGACTTCCTGCTCCGTTACCGACCTGGCTGTGGCTGACGTTCCTGCTCCGTTACCGACCTGGCTGTGGCTGACGTTCCTGCTCCGTTACCGACCTGGCTGTGGCTGACGTTCCTGCTCCGTTATCGACCTGGCTGTGGCTGACGTTCCTGATCGAGGGATCCCTGGTTCCGGTCATCGCTGCCGGTTGCTCATCAGTTCCTGAGTTCCTGTGTTCCAGATCGCCCGACGGCGACATTCTGAACTGTAGTAGTGGGGCTCCGTTCATTCACTCTCATTGGCGCTGCACTGTGGCCTTCGTTTACCGAGCTGTTGTATGCTAGCTGAGCTGCCCCTCTGTGGCCGTACTGGCCCGATCCAGTTACTGTGTGTATTGCCTACATTGCAGAGCCGAATACACTTGCCAAGCTTTATTATACGATCAGAGCCGCTTACACTGTCCGAGCTGTGCTTTGTACCTAGTCTGTCCGTGGCTTTAGCAGAGCAGTTTAGTTCCGGTACGTGGGTTACCGTGCATGCACCTCCCGGTGCAGTGGCCTCCGTTTGCTCTCGCTGTATGGTGCTGATACGGCACCGGAAGGGTGTCTGGGCGCTAGTCATTGCTCGTGTGTATCTCATTCATCGCATTCCTGTGCATGGCTCGCGGTGGCTGGCATAGTGTTACTCCTGTTGGCACTTAGTGGGTGACCTGGCTCTGATCTCATTTGGCTCACAACAGTACTCCTGTACGTTCAAGGGCTTCACCGGTTCCGTTTACCAGTTCTGCTAGGACTCATCCATTCACTCCTCCTGGAGTTTTACTCAGCTCTGGTTGCTTATGCAGTCTCCTTGGGCATCCTTTTGTAACAGCTATATGAGAGTGATTTGAGCAAGCCTACTACTGATCGTGTATTCTTCCAGAGACTTATTGGTTCAGCTGGGCGTTGTCAGCCTACCATCATTGTGACTGATCAGTGGGTTATTCCTTAACCCTTGTCTATCCTGCTATACAGTATTATTCCATATTTCGTTTATTACTGCTTTATACCAGTCTGTATATGCCTGACCTGGCCCCCAGGGGCGCTATTCCTGATTTTCAGTTCAAATAAACTGTGTTTTTACTTATACCTTGTCTGAGTGTCAGAAAACCGTAACAGGAAGTGACACAGAGGATTTAAAACAAAAGCTACACAAGTACTACAAACATCTACATGGGTGCCTGATTTACAGCAAAAGTAAACAACTTCACAGACTCAGGTTGAAAGCAGGTTTACATACTACAGCAACAAAAAATGATCAGGACCTGCAAGGGAATACAGACAAGCAAGACTGCATTGTGAACCTTTCACAACACACCCTAAGTAAGGAAGAGAACCATGTACTATGCAAAGGACTGAATTTCTGCCCTACAGGACTGAATTTCTGCCCTACAAAACCATTGAACAAAACAGAGCTCTGCAGTGACATGGAAGAATTCTTTAGGAGATAACATCTTAAGGAATTTTTCCATGATAACATCAACTATGAACCCTGCAACACAGTACAGCTTAAACACACCACAAAAAAACAAATCTAACTGGACTCCTCCATAAGGACTCAACCCCACTCTGGATGAGTACATAGACTCATTCAGACAGAGAGTGAAATGCACCATCCTGGATATACAAAGTAAAGAACTGTACAACTTTAGTACCCAGGAAAGGAGGGCCATTAAATCATTCAAATACAACAAGGACATTATGATCAAACCAGCAGATAAAGGGGGAGCTGAAGTCATAATGAACACAACTGACTACATTAGAGAAGCACAGAGACAACTTTCTGATCCCAGACATTACTGCAAACTACAAGAGGATCCCACACAGATATATATAAAGGAACTAAAATATATAATAAATGGACTCCCTTCCACATCTACAGACATTCAGGATTTGATAGCAAAGACCCCAAAAATAGGCTCATTCTATTTAATGCATAAGATACATAAACAAGGGAACCCAGTAAGACCTGTAATCTCTGGAGTAGGGACACTAACTGAAAATATATCTTGCTGGGTGGAAAATATCTTAAAGCCCTTGGTAAGAAACACAGCCAGCTACCTCCAGGACACCCTACTATAGGTCCATTACCTGAGGGGACAATTGTGGCTACTACGGATGTTGAATCCTTATACACAAATATCCCATATCAAGATGGCCTAGCAGCATGCAAGAAATTTTTGGACCAACAAGACCTACCCATAGATACTGTTCTGGGACTTACAAAGTTCATACTCACACACAATTACTTTGCATTTGGGGATGATTTATATCTACAAAAAATGGGAATAGAAATAGGAACAAAGATGGCACCTCAGTATGCTAACTTGTTAATGGCGAAACTTGAACAAGATTTTCTATCCACTTGTAGCACTAAGCCACTAGCATACCTCCGCTACATAGATGACATCCTGTTAATCTGGACTGCCTGTGAACAGTACCTTACACAATTCCATGCCAGATTTAACCAATTCTACCCAACCATTAACCTCACTCTGAGGTGGAACACATACATTTTCTTGACACCATGATCTACATCAAGGACCGAAAAATACAGACATCCCTGTATCACAAACCCACAGACATCATACCTTAGATATGACAGTTTTCTCCCCAAACATACCAAGCATGCCATCATCTATAGCCAAGCTATAAGATACAACTGCATCTGTTCAGACAACACCGACAGGAACCAGCATCTCCACTCACTAAGGAAGGGATTCAGGAATCAGGGATACCACTCAAGAATAATAGACAATCAGATACACAGAGCCAGCCAAATAACCAGAGAAACACTCCTTGAATACAGACCACGGGCAGGGAATAACAGGGTACCGCTTGTGGTCACATACAATCCCCAGTTGGAAGCCCTGAGGAGGATTGCAAAAGTCTTACAACCAACCCTTTATAAAAATGACAGATTAAAAGTAATTTTTCCAGATCCACCACTTATATCATACAGACAACCCCCAAATTTAAATAAAATCATTGTCAAGAGCCATTTGCCACAAATCACAAAGAATGGAACATTCTGTTGTGGCGTAAAAAGATGTGAGACCTGTCCACACCTTCAATGCACAACAAAGATACAAATACCAAATACACAGCAACACTATGGAATTAATGGTTCATTCACTTGCTTCTCTTCAAATGTAGTATATCTCATAACTTGTACACAATGCCCTACAGGAGGTTACTACATTGGGGAAACAGGACAGACACTGAGGAAAAGAATGAACCTTCATCACCACACAATAAACAGAAAAAAGGTGGTCCAGATCATAGTCTACAAAATATGAAAGTCACCATAGTCAAAGGAAACTTTAGAACACAAAGGGAAAGAAAAATCTGGGAATTTAAATTAATGGATCTATTTGACACATTTCAAACAGGACTAAACCTTGGGATTGGCTTCATGTCTCATTATAATAGATAGAACATTTTGATATTTGATTGCATAGAGATAGATCTGTTCAAGTCACAGACTAACAGGCTCTTCCCACCTCTGTGTTAATGAACATTTCCTTGTTTCCAAGACTTTGATCTAACCCTGTGCATATCAATTCATATCTTTGCAGACTGTATGTTTACTAAGTTAATTGACCCCCACTGTGTACTTATATATTTTGGTTAAAATGTATGTCATACTCTGTAAATATAAATTCAGTGTTATTCTAGCTTTGTTTGTTAACCCATGCCTGAAGAAGGGACCTTAGTGTCCTGAAAGCTTGCACTTGTTATGTCCTCAGTTAGCCATTAAAAGGCATCACCTTTACACCACTCCTGTGAGTTTTTTGCTACACTGAATCCTATCTACTCCAATGGCTAACACTTTACCATCTTTTTTCTGTATATCAATGTCCAAATATAGGAAAAGTGCTGTGCTGCTGGATCTGTACACCCATCCTACTGTTCACTTGATCAGTGGTTCCCTACCCTCTCCTCAGTGGAACCTAACAGGCCATGTTTTTAGGATTTCCATGCATTAGTACAAGTGAGTTAATCAGAGGGTCATTAATTTATTTCACCTGTGCACAATCAGAGAAATCCTAAAGACATGGCCTGTTTGGCATTCCTGACAATAGGGATGGCAACCACTGTACTTGATGTTGTATTTTAGAGTTAGTGTTCCTTGAAGAAATTCAACAAAATACACGGCAAAAGTATGTTTGTAAGAGAAAGAGAATAACCAATAAATTTCATATTCTGCGAAACTGTAGAGTGGCAGGCTAAAAGAAAAAATGTGGAATGGGTAATGGTACATGACAGAAAAGGTTATAGATGGAGTAGCCTTCCAGCAGAGATGGTAAAACACCAGAAATCATTAGTGTCAAGACTACTCTCAAGAAGGCCAAATATCAAACATTTTTCATACTTATTTTGTAACAATTATCTTATTAGATATCTATAGCACCCAATGGGTTTAATAGCAATTTTTTCTTGCCAAGAGGCTTACTGTTTGCAATCAAGCTACGTCACTATGTTTCAAAGCCTGCAGCTAGGCAAATAATGAGCAAATGCAAAAAGCTATTTATAAAGAATCATAATAGTGTAATCGTCCCAGTGGTTTTAGACAAGAAAATCAGGTAAGATCCATGTTTCAGCACTGAGTAAAGAATCTTAACTGAGGAGAAGTAAAACTATAAACAGACCAGATTCTCTTTTGTTCTCATTTAACCCTTTGAGTGCCAGAGAGGTATCCAATGCATTGCTTTGCATTGTGTTGGATACCTCTCTGGCACCCAGAGGGTGAAAGCAAATCATCCACTCACACATGTTCTGAAACAAGAATAAATGTCATCCATAGGTTATGCTACACATATCAGTATGGAATTGTGTATATTACAGTAAATCTACGTTTTATTTTTCCATGCAAGCCTGGCACTCTATGCAAACAAGGATCTGTGTATGGTAAGGAAAGCCAGACTTGTGGATGTATGATACGTCAATGCATGCACATGAATGATCTTGAGGCCATGGGATGGCTCTATAATGTAGTGTAAAAATCACATACTTAGGGCAGTATACAAAGAAAACGAGGAGCAATTCTAGAGTAAACCATCTGCAGCACAGGGGACAAACACATCTTCCCAAAACTCTAAGGGTGTTTAGTCCTATGAATGCTAGAGGGGACCTCAATAGCAGTCAATTAAGTAAACCCTTTGAGTGCCAGAGGCGTATGCAGCGCATTGAAAACCTCATTTAAATCAAAGGGATCCCACTAACTTTGGCATTGTCCAGCTGGCTTACTCAAGATTAGCTTCCAGAATATGCATTTGAGTCTTATGCATGTGTACCTGCTTAACATCAAATGCCAATGAGACCAATAAGGAAGTGGCAGCCCCAAAGGGTGCCTCCATAGTTAAAGAGAAACTCTGCCTGTCATAAAACATAGTTTAGAATCCTCTGGAGTTCCCTTTTCTGATGATCTTGGGCAGGGCTGGATCTACATCCTAGGTGCACCTAGGCAAGGTATGCTAGGTGCCCTTAGCCCCACCCATGGCCACACACCCAGTCTTCACAAGATCCCACCCCAGTCCCATCAACTGTTTTCTGTTGGTTGCTACAGATATGTCAACAGTTCCAGAAGTTTGCAAAAGTATCTCTGTTGCATGAAAATTATATTTAAAAAGCCCTTTGAATGCCAAAGGGGCATGCAATGCATTGCAAAGCACTCAAAGGGTTAAAAAAACATACCTTCATGGACAACACATACAGAAGACAATGAAGGCAAGACTAGCAGAGAGGGAAGAACAAGCAAGACTTAACACATCCGAAAATCTTCACAAACCAGTCAGCTAAACTAATGGATCATTGTATTCCATTGATGAGTCAGGATCTTAAAGGCAAAATATTAAAGGGATAGTAATACTTCATTTTAACTTTATTTTATTTTGTAGGCATTAAAAAAACATGAAGAATGATATAAGTCTTATCTCTGAAACCTTTATGGTTTAAGAGATATTCACAAACAAAGTATCCCCCCCTGTTCAACCAGATAAGAAGGGAGATGCCCAGGTAGACTGCAGAGAGGGACAATCTTCAATTAAGATAATGGAAAAAGCTGAAAAACTTGTCAAGGGGGGAAGGGCTTTCATTGTTTTCATACAAAGAAAATTGTCCCCTTCTGTTATCTGTACTGTCATACAACCAGATTCACATCTGAGAAGAGATGGCATACACTAGGTAAAAGGGGCGGGGAGGGGAACTTTGCTTGTGAATATCTCATAAACCATAAAGGTTTGAGAGATAAGACTTATATCATTCTTCATGTTTTTCTAATGCCTACAAAATAAAATAAAGTTAAAACGAAGTGTTACTATCCCTTTAAGGACAACAATTAAAGTGATCATCAAAATGAATGAATGTGTTGAGCCTATTAACCCTTTGAGTGCCAGAGGGGTACGCAACACATTGCGTTGCAATGCACTGCATACTCCTCTGGCACTCAAAGGGTTAAAGAGAAATAACCCACTCTCATAGTGTAATTAGACAATACCTTCATGTTACTGGAAACCAGTAGTGTCTGGTTTGGCTTGTAATAATTTAAAATATGTGATCATCAGTTTGCCTTTGATCATGACTAAGTGCTGTCTAGGTGCGAAATCTGTTGATCAGATGTGTTAAGTCCTGCTTGTTCTTCCCACTCTGTTAGTCTTGCCTCCACAGTCTTCCGTACTTGTTGTCTATGATGGTATGTTTTTTAATTTTGATACAATAAACGGAGATGTTTTTACAAACTTCTGGAGTCGTTGACAAATCAAGGAATAATCATACCTGGGAACTTGAAAGGCATGGCTTCCCGGAGAGCAGCCCTGCCAGCGCTGACTGGGGAGGGAAATGACGTGATTTGTGTCATAAAAGGGGCGGGGCTTAGTCACGACCGGGGGCGAGACAAACATATTTTTAAAAAAAGGGCAAAATATACGTTGAATGAGGGTAAGAGGGCGGGAGTGGGAGGAACTGGGGCGGGATGGAGAACAACCCAGAGATTGAGAGACTGCCCAGGAGACCCGGTTATTCACTGTGAAACCCGGAGTCTCCGGGGCAAAACCAGAGAATTCCCAGGTATGGGAATAATGTGCAGAAGTGGTGCGTATCATTGTTTGTTTTTCACATGGTTATTGGAAGTGTAAGTGATACTTTGATCTGCACGCTGCTTCAGTTCCGATTATTTACAGACACTGAGGTTTTTTTCATAATATTGTATCGCTGAGTATATATTATAAGTGTGGTCATTTTTTCATGCCGCCGCTTCAGTTCTGTTTCCCATTTATTGCTACAGAGATCTCCAGTGCATTTAGAAGCAATGTATTGGAGATCTCTGCAGCATCCAATGGATTAAATGATAGCCTGTAAAAGGGTATATAATCTTGCATAATTCAGATACTGTAAGTGTAAGAGTTTAGCATTTTGTGCACCTAGGTGTGAGCACGCAACAATCTATTAAGATAATGTAGTGTTAACTCAACATTGTGTAAAGATCCTATAAGCTTAAGCAAGAACACAAGTATAAAGGGAACCCAAGATGCCGGGCCTCTCCTACAGATGGCTGGGCGATGTCAGTGGAACCAGTCGGAACAAGCCGAGAGCGTCAAACAGCTGCGCAGTCGAGAATCCAGAGGTTCGACGCCGGGTCGAACGAAGCGAGCTCAGGGTGAATCGCTGATACTCAGAATCGGAGTAGAAGGAAATCAGTCGTTTCAAGAGGCATCGAGTCAGCCGGAGTCGGGAACTGCTGTAAGTGGACAGTGAATAGCCCTTAAGCGCCCTTCAGGGGTGGGAGTCAGAGAGGACTCTTGAGACCACCCGGGCAAGCACGACACAGGAGACTGCTTACTCCAAACAAGAACACTTTATTGCCTGCGAGTCAGTGGGCTGCAATACACATTGCTGGCACAAAAGCCAACAGTTACAGACGTTGGTTGGATATTTCAAATGACCAACCTTAACTTTGACCAATCGGTGGTTGTAAGTCCTGTCCTGTCGACCAATTAGATAGACTCCTCCGGTCCTCTTTGTGTAGTGCGACATGGTGTCGGTGGTTCCTGCCGTCCCGGGAACCCTTCGACCGAGAGTCGGAAACATATGTTGAATAAGGGTTGGAATACCATGTCGACTGAGACCCTTCGACTGAGAGACGGACAAACATGTCGAACCGGGGTCATTTAAGGTCTCAAATGTGTCGACATTTCTTAATTGTCCCTGACTTCACCCCAGTTCATAAAACTCTCATGGTGCTGAAGTAACAGCCCATGGCCCTTTACAACAAGAACAAAGGAAAAAAAAAAAAAAAAAAGGAAGCGCCCCTTGTGTGAAATCTTCAGGTAATCCAAATACCACCACTATAAAACCCCTTGGTGGTATACTCACAAGAGAAATGGCTGGGGAATTATATATATAATTCTCAGCAACAGAGCTATATCATAAATAAATCTGCTTTATCTTCTATACTTGGGGCTGCACCCTCGTAAGCCATGCCTTCCAATACGATATAGAAATGATCATATGACTGAAAAAGCAAACAAAGAAAAAGGCGCACCCAATAGTGTAGTATGTTCCACTCCAAATAATAAAAATACAGATATAAACACTCAGAATTATGTTGGTCAGAGTCACAAGTGGAGAGTGATACAGTGCCTCCACTCAGGTCTCCCGGTGTTCAGAAGGAATATACACAGCTGCTCACATTTGTTGTAGCATTCCAAATTTGTTTACTACAAAATAACATGAAATTCAATGACACAATCCAAGTATCTAATATATAATCTTAAACACTGGCCACTATTATATATTAGTTTACTTGGATTGTATCATTGATTTTAATATTATTTTGTATTGAACAACTTTGGAATACTACAAATGTAAGCAACTGTGTATATTCATTCTGAACACCGGGAGACCTGAGAGGAGGCACTGTATCACTCTCCACGTGTGAAGTATGTCAGACTTGTGGCTGATCAACATAAGTGTGTTTATATATGTATTTTTATGCATACCTTTGTGTTTTTTTTGTTTGTTTTTTTAAGTCATATGATCATAAGGTTAAGCGCTCACTTTTAGTGGGATGGGGAAACAGGTGCAGTTATTTAACCCATTGAATGCTAGAGAACTCTCTAGCAGTCATGGAGTTTAGGGTGCTTATCTCGTTATACTTTTCCCAGGGCCCAGTGGCAGGGTGACCACGTGTCCCAGAATGCCCGGGACTGTCCCTTAATTGAGGGCTGTGTCCCACGTCCTGGGTCACCCCCCTCCGGAACAATAAAGAGTCCCGGAATCAAAGCCTAGAGTCACTGTCAGCCCTATTCTGCCTGCCAGTGGTGCCAGTTCAGTCACAGCCTACTGGAAGTAACATGCACGCACCACCACCAGCCAATGAAGGGAGAGTATTTGCAGTGTGCACAATGTTCCTCTCCTTATTGGCTGGCTGCTGGCCTGTGCGTGTGAGGTGGTACGCATGCCACATTGGCATGTAAGTGACATTGTCTGGGAGCAGTGACAAGGGGCTGTAGATGGAGTGTGGACGCGGAACATAGAGAAGAGGAGGGAGGACTGGAAGTGTGAACACTGCACACTGCAGTCACAGAGAGTGAGACTGAGTCCTGCGGCTGAGCGGTTCCCGCAGGCTGGGCGGCTGGTGCTGACTGCCTGACTCCCCTTCTGAGTCCTGATTCTGAGAGTAAGTGTGTAACCACTGCAGAATATCCTACAATAATGTGTCAATAGAATATTATGTCCATGTTTATAAGTCACATGTGATAGGAAGATCCTACGAGCGTGACAACATAGATTAGGATATAAAAGTGGAGCTGCTATGGAGCTTACTGTTTATTATTAACCACTTTAAAACCAGAGTGGTGGATAATACTTTGTACACCCCTTTAGTCCTTAAGGGGATCAGTAACCATCATGGATGTTACACAGTTTTCTAGCGGATTGCTTACCAATGCATTAGAGACCACACATAGTCTTCACAGGGTTAAAAGTTACTATCACGGTGTGTATATCCTCCTAGTGCTTACAAATCTGTGATGCTTCTGATAAAGCACAATTTTTGCTCTTATATCCAGTGACATCAGCACAGGGGCATGTGATGTCATTTTACCCCGCCCACACAGTGTCCCAGAATGGCAGAGGGGAAATGTGGTCACCCTACCCAGCGGTCATGTAATGCCTAAATGATCAGAGGGGTGTGCAATGCATTGTGAAGCAATGTATTGCACACCTCTTGTCCTTAAGGGGTTAAAAACAGCTTAACTTTACTACTGCCGGAGTAACCTGCTAAAGTTTTTCGTTGAATACATGCTCAAGGAAATCTGCACTCATCAGGTTGCTGTTGGGTTGTAATTGAGGGAGTCTAAGAAGGGAGCAGGGAATTACACTGGAAACATCTGTATAATTATAATTGTGCCTAAGGTAACTGAATGTATACCAAGTGTAGAGCTAGACTGTCATTGTAAATATGCAGGAGCCTTCTTCTGTAGCTGGTTTTCTTTTTATGATGTTACTTGCATATATTCCAAATATACAAATTATCTTGGGTAATCAGAGGACTGTTTGACCTAGGACAGAATTCATATTGTATCTTCTGTCTGCCAGTTACGTGTAACAGTTAAACACTGTGGGCCATATGCAGAAAGAAAAGATGAGCAATTCTGGAGGAAAGCAGCTGTACCACAGGGGACAAATGAAAATGTCTTCTGATTTAAATGGGACTTCTAACCCACTCATGGATAGAAAGGTCTTCGGTGCATTGCTAAGCAATGTGTAGGAGACCTCTAACATTTAGAGGGAAAACATCCCCATATACAGAAGTAGTGCCTTCTAGATTGAAAAAAAAATAACAAAAAATACAGCATTGGGTAGCTTAACCCTGGCCCCAGTGGACAAAGTGGGTGTTTGCCCAGGACCCACCATCAACAGGGAGCTCACCAATGGATACCCTGCCTGAATAGAATAATTAAATGTCCTAGAATCCTGGTGAGACCCCTTTTCACTCATTTTCTCCAGGAGCTCTCTGCTGGAGAAAGGTGGGGGTCGGTGTCAGAAAATGTATGCAGGGTCTGTGACTGCCAGTGGAAAAGGTGTGTGTGTATGTGTGTGGGGGTTAGGCAGTGAATGTGGGGACTGTGATTACTAATGGGAAGCAGGCTGGTTGGGGTGCAAAAATGTATGTGGGGGCTATAACTAGTAGTAGAACAAGTCTAGGCAGACATATAAAGTATGTGGCAACTGTGACTACCAGTGGATGCAGTCTGGGGGGAGCATAAAATGTTTGTTCGGGCTATGACTAAAAATGTAACTAGTGTATGTGGGGCTGTGACTACCATAGAACAGGCTTGGGGCAGACGAGGTATGTGGGGACTGTGACTATCCGGGGAACCAGGCTGGGGTCAGAGGTTGGATATAGCTTACTAACAAATCTCGGTTCTACACCTAGTTTAAAGTGTGTTTCCTGAATATACACAAAATCAGCCTGCAATCTACCAAATTTGCACAAAGCACGAGATCTTTTCTCAGATTTAGTTCACCAGTGTTAATGGAAAGTAATTTCAGGGACAATTCAGCCATGAGTAATGAGTGACAGGGGTTGCATATGGGCAAGCAACGCCCATATGCAGAATGCCCATATGCAGGGGCAGAATGCAGGTGATGGAGGAAGGAAGGAGGAACTGGTGGGATTCAGGAAGGGTGAGGCTAGAGAGGGGGAGAAGAGGAGACTAGAGAAGAAAGTGAGAGAAATGAAGGCGATGAAAATAAATTGTGAGATAAATCCATCATGCATATACACTCAGGGGAGAGTCAATTAGAGGCACGGAGTGAGTCCGGAGGCTCGGGGGGAGCTAAACCAGAAGTATTCATCCTAGAAAAGTGGTGTACGACCTGGGGGAGGTTGTTGAGTCAGCGGTGTAAGTAGCCAGATAGTTTGAGAGAAAGCTGGCACACTGGACATCACTGTGTAGGCTAATCGGTTTCAAAAAGAAATAAGGGGGGTGCTGAGTGCTGTGGCGTAGTAGAGGCTAGAGGGGACTCAAATCAAGATCCCGTTGCGGTGGGAGGGAAGGGGAGGGTCAGTCATCTAACGTAGGAGTTACCAGCTGAGGTGAAAGGTGGAGCGAGGGCAGAACCAGGGCAGATCTCATGTAACAGGCATCTCGCACATGACAATCTCAGCCTTGCAGTGATGCACAGCATGGTTAGCATCTAGATAATAGGGATAAATGACTTAAATCGAGGAGCTGGGTTTTAGGGATAGGTGGCAAATCTAGGGTAAAGAAAAAGAAACATCAAACAACATCCCACTATGAAAACATAACATAATAAACAATACTACAAGATGATACATATTAGGTCCTACAGGGGGTTTTGAGGTCATGGGGCAGGCAGAACTCTGCCCAGCAGAGCCGAACCAGCGGTCCAGTGAACAAACGGACAGCCCACACCATCAGCCCAAACAACAGTTTGGCAGGATCGCTCCTAGAAAGAAAGGGTGGGGGGGAGGTAGGGGTATAGCCAATATCGGGTGGAGTAGGGAGGGGGGTGGTAGGAAAGAGGCTAATAAAATTGGTCAATCCTGCAATGGACATAGAATAAGGACAATACTCAAAATGTGGAGTTGAAATGAAAAATACATAAGCTTTCAACTAGCGAGTTAAAGCCAGAACAACTACAGAACCAATATTAGTGGCAACCTTTACATCAGAGCAACTCTAGTAAGTGATGAGACAGTACTATGCTGCTATAGGGCAGTTAGAGGATGCTGCAGTACAAATGGGCACAATGATTTTGTCTGGCCCAGCGGGTCAAACAGGCCAGCCAAGGTGGAGGAAACTAGGCAGGAAAGGCATTGAGGTCTAGGTCCAGGTACTTCAATCAGTAAGGGGAAGATAGGGATTGGGGTAGAGGGGAAGCGAACAAATATTTAGTACAAACCTCCAGTTCAGCTACTCACCCCCGTTTACAACACAGCCAGGGTTACAGGAGCTCAACAGCAAAGTCCTGAGAAGTGACAGCCACAACGAAAGTCCACGTGCCTGTACTTGGAGAAAGTGTCACTCTGTGTCCACCGTAGGACAGGTTGCTGGCAGTCTCTCAGACAGGAACATAGGGTCACAAGGGTCAATCCTGGCGGAAGGTGAGTATCCCTCACCAAGGCCAGAACCAGAGAGTAGAATAAGACTGAGCATCTGGGATGGAAATTTCACGGGTCAGGTCTTGGGGTGGCTGTACGATCCTCCTGCAGAGGAGATTCAGGAGGTCCTCTGGATCTCTTTCTATTCTGGTGCACCACACGCTGCCATTGCTTACATTGAGGTTTTGCTCCAAAGGACACATGCCTGATGAGTTGGTTGCCCCCAAAAACATCAAGTACCGGGATGCTGAGTTTCTGGCAGAAGGCGAGTACCTCTTCAACATTTCTCAAGGAGGCTGAGACACCATCCCTGGATGCTGTCAACATAAAAGGGAAGCCCCAAGGATAGTGTACATGATCTGTTCTAAATTGTGGTGGTATTCACCAAGTTCATTTTGGGCCTCTTCCAAGTCCTGGACTCTGTTGCCTAGGCTGGTAATGTCCATACGTAGCTAATGCATCTCTAGTCTCACCACTTGCTTAAGATCGACGGCCATCTCCTTCGGGTCATCATTGGAGGGAAGATGTGTGATATAATCTCTGGTCAAACAAGTGGCATTATTGCAGGTCATAGTAGCCGAATGGTGCGTAGTTAGTTTCGGAGTCTCCTGCTGTGAGTTGGAGATAGGTCTTGTGTCCCATGAAGGTAGTGAGGGGGAGAGGAACTAATGAAGCATTACTTTTCCCGCCAGCATCGGAATGTGGGGAATCCGCTGAAGCTCTCGGAAGGTAGTTGTTGATGGTTGCAGCTGCAGAAAAGTGTGGTATTTGCTGTTTGTGGTTCATGAGGGTACAGGAGATTTAATGCCCCTATAAGTGTGCTAAAATTATAGGTCTAGCTATCTAAATTCAGGCTGTAATCCCCAGGGTCGCACGGAGCATAGAAGTCATGTGGCCATCTTGGTCGGCAGCCAGACTCCGCCCCCCCAGGTCACCGTGATACTGCACCTAAAACAATCAAGTTTGAACTGTAATAACTTTTGAATAAAATACAAATCAGCAGTGGGAGTACCTTTGTTTTACTCAGGGGGATACACCATACAACATATTTTTTTAATAATAAGTATTACTATACCTTTAATTTAGCCCCAACCACTTTCACTGGTAGGCTGTTTCATTTATCTATCACTCTTTCTATTAAGAAGTACTTACACACATTACTTCTGAATCTTCCATCTTCAACTCAAGGTCATGCCGTCTTAGTCTAGCATTTCTTTTTTTCTGGAAAAAAAATGCTCCTCTAAGAATGTGATTAAATCTCTTAATATATTTTAAAGTTTCTATCATATCCCCCTTTCCCGCCACCTCTTCCAAGCTATACAAAGCAAGGTCTTTGAGTCTATCCTGGTATGTTTTGTTATAAATGCCTTGCACCATTATGGTGGCTCTTCTTTGAACTGTCTCCAATTTATAAACCCCTTAAAGACCGGACGCGCGGGCGCGTTGCGGTCACTAAAGGACCACAGAGCATTTTTTTTTTTTTATTTGGATTCCGGACTCCCCGAACGGAGTGCAGTCGTGGGGGAGCCCAGAAGTACTATGACCGTCATGGTCATTAACTCAGATCTACCCATGACGTACTATGACCGTCAAGGGTCGTTAAGGAGTTAAGGACCAATGACATGAGAAGACAGTATTTTAATCCTTTCAGTGCCAGAGATATCTTCCCATATGCAGGGTACATCTCTTCAACTGAAAGGGTTAAAATACTACCTTCTCATTCATAACATGAAACTTTCTTAACAAACCTGGCAAAAATGTTTAATATAGAAATTTGGCCAATCACAACAATGGTAACGCTCAGTCCGCTTGGCTCTGTGGCTTTTAGTTAGGCAAGTGGACTGGCACTAATTATAAAGGACGGAGCACATGAATATGATCCGTCTGTTCATGAATAATAACCTGCACACACTTTTGCTAGAGAGTACACCAGGTCATATGCAAGAATCCTCAGTCATCGGAGGAGAAAGAGATAAGGAGCTACTTGGGGAGAGGAAATGAGCAAGAATGACAGGCTGTGGGCTTGAGCTGTACCTGCAGCCTGAAACTGATGTTACCATTAGAATTTTATCAGCTAATATCTCTACAGCTACTGAATTAAATTGAAAATAAAAAAAAACACATTACAGCTTCAACAACATTGAGCTGTAATAGGAAGTCACATTTAACTAAGGTGAGATTTCCCCTTTAAGGATCGATGATGATCCTTACAAGTCATGGCTAAATGGTTGCAGCACACCACAGGGCATGGTGTGATCTTTACTGGGCACTGTAATTCCAGCACCAAAGTATTCAGTTCCAGCTGTTCCAAATCACATGTGCCAGTGGAGTTATAATGCAAAGAAAATGTATGTAAACACTGCCTTTGTCACTTTGCCTCTCTCCTCCTCACTGTGATCATGAGGAAGAGAGAAACAGAGAACAGAGCTTCCAGCATGTCAAACTGCCAAAAAAGGGACACCTTGATATTATGTGGTGGTGCTGGGGCAGGACTGGTGGCTACTTCATGACCTGTTGACACCTATTTGTGTATATGAATAAAGGCTTTACATAGTAACATGCATAATAACATATTTGATGAGGCTTAAAAATGACATGCGTCCTTAATTTCTGCCCAAGCCAAATCCCCCTTATTGATCCAGAGGAAGGCAACCCCCACCATTTGAAGTAATTTCCAATTAAGCCCCAAGTGGTTAAAACAATTCCTCCCTGACTCCAAATGGCAGTCAGCTATCTCCCTGGATCAATATCCTATTTGCTTTGAAGCCAAATGTCATAATTTTCATTATTGTTCTGGTGGTATCCATTATTTTTTGAAAGCAGTTACGGTATCTGCAAAAACAGCATCCAGAGGCAAAGAATTTCAGAACTTTGCTGCCCTTACTGTAAAAAAACCCTGCCTTTGTTTTAGTTGAAAGTGGCTTTCCTCTAGTCTTAATGTGTTTTTAGCTCAGCTCTTTGAGTAAATAATTAATTGGAGAGTTTTTAGTATTGACATAAAATATATATTTAGAATATCACTCCTTAGACGTCTCTTGTTTAATGCAACCAAACCTAATTTGGCTAGTCTCCCTTCTTCAGTTTTGTTGCATGTCTCTGCACTTATTTTATTTACACAAACTAATTTATGCACACATATACTGAAGATTAGTCAAACCACAATGTGTGTTTTATTGCTGTGGAGCAATGTGATACATTTATATACATACACCACACAGTATGATCTCCTAAAAGGGGAACACCAGAGTGGGAAAGGGATTTTTTGTCTCAGAGGGACAGTAGCTGCCTAAAAGGTACATACCTTTTATCCAGTCCCTGTTAAAAATGCACTAATTAAGCACATATCGTCACAAGAAAAACCTATAAAAACTAAATGATGGGTTATACATATAAATATGGCATCAAATGAAAGCCCTACTTATTCTTGTGTTGGTGTACTAAACGGATTAGAGGGAAACTATGGTTGAACAATGATGTGCGAAAAAGGCCAAAATTGCTCTGAACGTCTACTGTAAAAAAAAGCCCTAGTCACCAAAAGGTTATTGTCCTTCTGGAGATGTGGTCTCAAGAACTATACACAAAACTCCAGGTGAGGACTTACCAGTGATCTATAAAGTGACATTATTGCCTGTCTCTTCCTGTTGTTAATACCTCTTGCTATCCAGTATCTAGTTAGCTTTTTTACCTTTAAGTCATCAGAAATAATAACTACCAAGTCCCCTTTTCTGCTGTTGTCATCATCATCAAAGCATCATTACCTACAAAGCATTATTTTGCACTTTGCAGCATTAAACTTTAGATCCCATAATTTTAACTGTTCCTCTAATTTTTTTAAATCACTATGTATTTGTCATCCTGGAGTGTTAACCTAGTTACAGGTCTTATGCCATCTGCAAATAGGCACATCCTACCTATCACACATTAGAAATATCACTAAAGAAGACAGTAAAGCGATCTGACCCCAGAGACACCCACTAGTAACCTGTCCTTCCTCGGAATGTTTTCTTTAGACTATGTTGCAGTGATTTCTGTCTTTCAGAAAATTTCTTCTCCAGTAAACTATCCGTGAGTTCAGTTCTAAACTATGCATCATAAGAATCAATTAAATATGTGGATCAGTGATAAAAAATCTACTAAAATTCAAAAAAGCTGCATCTATTGCCCCACCGTTGTCTACCACTTGAGTAACATACTCAAAAAGTCAGCTAGATTTGTTTGGCAAGACCATGCTGCAATTGATCTTGCTAGTCAATAAACTATAGATATGCCACAATTCACTAATTTTATATTTCCATTATTTTTCCAATTATTAATGTTAGACTTACAGGTCTGTAGTTTCCTCTGTACTGCCTTTTGTGAAGGTGTACTACATATGCAAATTTCCAGTCACTTGGAACCAATCCTGTCAACAGTGATGGACTAAAAAGTACTGTCAGAGACAAAAAAGGATTTGGGAGAAATTATTTTTGATGACTTAAAGGTAGGCAGACAATGTAACAAATTGGTGGGGAATGCAAGCAAGGTGCAAGGTTGTAAGGGCATAAATAGCAGAAAAGGGGAAGTGGTTATGCCACTCTACAGATCTCTGGTCAGACCTCACCTAGAATATTGAGACCACATCTCCAGAAGGATATAGATACTCTAGCAGGAATTCAGAGAAGGGCTACTAAAATGGTGAATGGCTTACAGGAAAATAAATATCAGGATAGGCTAAAGGATCTGAACATGTATAGCTTGGAGGAGAGAAGAGAGAGAGGGGATATGATAGAAACATTCAAGTACATGAATGGATTCAACAAACTTCAGGAGGAAAGTACATTTCAAAGGAGTAAAAATGTTAGGTCAAGAGGCCATAGTCTAAAACTAGAGGGACAGAGGCTTAGATGTAATGTAAGAAAGATTTACTTCCTGAGAGGGTAGTAGATAAGTGGAATAGCCTACCAGCAGAAGTTAATACAGTGATGGAATTAAAAGGGATAGTAATACTTCGTTTTAACTTTATTTTATTTTGTAGGCATTAAAAAAACATGAAGAATGATATAAGTCTTATCTCTCAAACCTTTATGGTTTAAGAGATATTCACAAGCAAAGTGTCCCCTCCCCTCCCCTTTTTCCTAGTGTAAGCCATCTCTTCTCAGATGTGAATCTGGTTGTAAGACCAGACAGATAACAGCAGGGGACAATCTTCTTTGTATGAAAAGAATGAAAGCCCTTCCCCCCTTGACAAGTTTTTCAGCTTTTTCCCTTATCTTAATTGAAGATTGTCCCTCTCTGCAGTCTACCTGGGCACCTCCCTTCTGATCTGGTTGAACAGGGGGGGAATACTTTGTTTGTGAATATCTCTTAAACCATAAAGGTTTGAGAGATAAGACTTATATCGTTCTTCATGTTTTTTTAATGCCTACAAAATAAAATAAAGATAAAACGAAGTATTACTATCCCTTTAAGCATGCATGTGATAGGTGTAAGGCTCTCCTGAACATAAGACAAGACCGAAGACCAAATTAGGTTTGAGGTTTTTACAGCAGGAAAACGGCCGAATGGTTCTTATCTGCAGTCAAATGCTATGTTTCTTTGTACAAACCTCAGCTAAGAATGCTGCAAGCACTGGTTTAAACCCATTTAACACTCTTGAATCAATCTCATTTGGACCAACTGATTTGTCCACTTTAATTTTGATAATACTAAAAAATGTCATCCTTAGTAAACAGATGTGAGTCCACTACTTTAATATTAACATTTCTTCCACTTGTTAAACTAGGGATTAGGCACATTTTATAATGTACTTAACATCCCTTTATTTAACCTTGCAAACTTCTCTATCTTCTTTTCCCTATATCTCCCTGTATGTATGCATATTTGTATCCTTTACAATAACTGCCAGCTGCCAGATTGGGATTCTTTTTTTCTTGAAATTAGTTCAGGTATTTTATTTGGTAAACTACATTTGTTCATGATGCAAATAATATTTGATACATTAACCTTTATTTGTTGGTGGCACATTCCAGCATGTTAAGTTGATTTGTTTCTGTGCTGTGCCAATATTACAACAACTTGTGCTACAAATGAATCTAGGCACAGCCCACACCCTGGGAATCATAGAGAGCAATATGTCTGGCCACAAACAGAAATAATTAGACACTGTGCAGGCAATTAGAATACAGTGCCACATTGTGTTAACAAAACACAGCTTCATTTCTCTAAAACTATTTTACAGAAAAAATGATAGTATAACATACAGGTAGTTTTATTTTATCTGTAAAACAAACTTGGTTTAAGGTGACAGACTCATTTTAATACATATGAGCCCCTACTAGAGGGATGTAATATATATCTCTTATAGTCAGTCCTCTATCACATCAAAGGCTGCAATAACCAACAAATCCAAATTCCCTCTCTTTACACCACCTATTTAACCACAAGTTAAAATACCGGATCCTACCCTCATCCTGTCTCTACACAGGTAAAACAGCAGAAAAAGACTTAGAAGATGCCACCCAGCCAACAGAATTTCCTAGCTGACAAAAATCTTCCTGCACTTTCATGACTTTATCAGTGGTTAAATTATTATTCCAAAGATAGACACCAACATCTATATAACTTTCACATCTTACTGGTTAGCTCCAGGAAGGCACCAAACCACACTGATCCACAGTATTTCCATCGATATCATCCCTCAGATCAACACCTCTTACAATGTAGACTTCAATGACAACAGCCTGCTAGCCTAAAACTGCTGTCACACCAATAGAAAGCACAGAATGATTCACCTCAGTACAACTATTCTGATCTTCAAGTGCAAAAATAATTTGTGCAAAGGCACTAGTTGTGAGATATTTCTACAGTCCACAACCCTCACCCACAGAGAATGGGAAAGCTGCAGTCTAATACAAGTAAACTCACAAATTAATCAGTAGATATTGGGGGTGGGGCAGTAGCTATAGCTTATCTAAATTTATCTAAATTTCAGTGAGGCATTTTCACTCGGTAACAGAAGACTCATTAATACATTGCAGTGTTTGGATTTGGATGCAGAAATAATTGAATGGATAAAGCAAATGCAGAGTGACAGGAGATGGAGGGTGGTAGTCAATGGAGATTACTCAGAGGAAGGTTGTGTTACTAGTGGGGTACCTCAGGGATTCATACTGGCGCCATACTTTTTAATATTTTTATTGGTGATATTACAAAAGCTCTTCAAGTTAAGGTGCGCCTTTTTGCAACAGGGTAGACATTCCTGGGGAGGGAACAAGACAAATGGCAAATTATTTAGGTAAATCAGAGAAATGAACAATGGAGTGCGGTAGTTGCGTTTTAATGTAAAATAATGCACTTGGGACATAATCCAAAGGCAGAATATAGTATTAAGGTTTCAATGCTGTCCGTGACAACAGAGAAAAGGGACCTCGGAGTAATTACTTCTGATGATTTCAAGGTAGGTAGGCAATGTAACAAAGTGACGGGGAATGCAGACAGGGTGCTGAAATGTACAGCTAGAGGCATTAGCAGCAGAATGAAGGAGGAGAACATGCCACTCTACATATTCATGTTGTGTACTGTACTGAAGATCCCATCTACAGAAAGGTATAGATATTCTGGAGATAGTTCAGAGAAGGACTACAAAACTGGTGAATGGTTTAAAGACAGAAAATTATAAGGAAAGACTAAAGGGTCTGAACATGTATAGTTTGGAGGAGAGAAATGAGACCAGGTATATGATAGAAACATTCAAATGCATAAAGGGATTCAACAAAATACAGTAGGGAGGTACATTTCAAAGATTAGAAATGTTAGGACAAGAGGTCGTAGTCTAAAACTAGAGGGACAGAGGCTTATAAGTAATGTAAGAAAATTTTACTTCACTGAGAGGGTGGTAGATAAGAAAAAGACTCCCAGCAGAAGTTAATACAGAAAGGGAATGTACGCATACATGGGATAGGAATTAGAATCTCTAGAACATAAGATACCCAACTGGTGTATGGTCTCCATTTGGAAATTTGCTTCTTCTTAATACATGGTAGTCTGAAGACAGAAGATCTGCAGGAAAGGTGGACAACCCTTTGAGTGCTGCAGGTCCACATGTCCCACAGTGCCCCTCCGCACAGGAGTTTACCTTTGGAGTTCCTATTGCACACCACTGCACTCATTGGGTAAATCTGTATGTCTGTTGGGTGTTTTGGAGCAGGTTTATGTGGTAATTTAACCCTTTAGCTGCTGGTTTTGCATCTTTTGGTGGGTTTTCTGACACTTTTCCTACTGGTTCAGTGTTTTTTGGGTATTCTAACATTTTCTAGTGATGTTTCATGCATTTTTATTTTACTGTTTCAATTTTGTAAAATTTGAGTGCTTTACCACATAAACGCCATTGCCCCATTCCCTTCTATGGAATGATACTGTTTGGGACGTATCTCTGCAACCGTTTAACCTAGCGACTTCAGAGATGGCTCATTTTACTTGCCTATCCTTGCTCTATCATCTGGTTCATGTTTCTAGTATGTTGGGGGGCTCAGGGGGCTTCGGGCACTGTTGAGGTACTTTTTCTGTGAAAACTACATTTCCCATGAGTGCTTGCATTGCATGCTCTTTTCTGATTGGCTCCCGCAGTGGCAGCCATTATGTGCCATTTCCAGAAGGAGTATCCTACTCAGAGCTTGGACTCTCCTTTTCGCCTCTGCTGATTAACCCTTCACCTGCCAGATAAGTCTAGTTTAGCGATTTCTGGGGTAAAACTATAATCATACACACTGTAATTGGGTGATTTCTTATACTATAAGGTTATTTGACACTGTGAGAATGCCTATATCATTGGAGCTTGGGGTCTCTGGGGCCTAAGATTAAGGATGCTGGGGTCTCTGTATCCCCCATTACTCATTGCTCTTCCTGTCATTCAGGGTTACCTAGAGAATTCTCAGGTCATTTATGCCCAGCATGTTCTGATGTCCCAGGTCTCCCAGGGACCTCCAGCCGTGCACTAGAGCCAGTTTGGGTGCAAGAGTTCAAGGCTGCTACCAGAGACCTTAGGTCTACAACTCTTTCCATCCCAGTTACAGCGGGTCTTCCATTCTTGGCAGACCCCCTCCTCCGTCAAGTCTTCCCTGCCAAAACCTCAGGGAGTATCTGACGTATCAGATTCCTCTGAGGAGGAACTGCTGGTGGATTCAGATGTTGAGGAATGTTCTGCTGTGGGCTCCTCTCAGTTTTTTGGGGATCCTTTTGAGGCTGATCCTAAGCCCTCGGCTGAGGGCCTAATCAGGGCTGTTTTGAATACCCTTAACATTCTCTTAGTTCTGGAGGTTCCTTCTGACCCCTCTGCTGTGTTTCAGGAGCCTAAAAAGCCCCATACTTGCTTTCCACCTAACCCCACCCTTGACCGCCTTGTGCCTGAAGAGTGGAAATCCCCAGACAGGAAACCTTCTGTGTCCAAGAAATTTGCCAAGCTTTATCCCTTCTCTGAGGCAGCGCTTGCGCAGTGGGTTCATCCTCTCAAAGTGGATGCTCCTATCTCCAGGTTATCTAAGTCTACTACCTTGCCAGTTTCTGATGCATCTGCTCTGAAGGACTGGACTAACAAAAATCTTGAGGTCTCCCTCAAGTACATTTTTGCCACTGCTGGTACAGCCATGCATCCAGCTTTCGTAGCAGCATGGGTGAACCAGGCCATTGCGGTCTGGACTGAACAGCTCACCCTGGCTGTCCGTCAGGGTGCTCCTATTTTGGATATGTTGTGCCTTCTTGCCAACATTTCTGAGGCACAGCACTATGTTTCTGCTGCCTTATTTGATGCCATCCGTTTGGTGGCAAGGGTTTCCACGGGCTCTTTGGCTCAAGATCTGGTCTGCTGACACTGCTTCCAAGAAATCATTGCTCTCTTTATCTTCTCAAGGTACTTCTTTGTTTGGGCCAGATCTTAAAGATATGATCAGTGAGGCCACAGGGGGTAAGAGTACCCTTCTACCCTTGGTTCCCAGGAAGAAAGCGCAGCTTAAGCGTAATCAGTATTTTCATTCCTTTCAGACTGAGACATGTCCGGCAAACCAGACGGTTCCCTCAGCTCCACGTACCTCCTCCAAGCCCAAACAGCAATGGAAGCCCAAGGTCTCCTCCAAGCCCAAGGCTTCCAAGCCTTCTTTGGCATGACTCACCGAACCCAGGTCCCCACTCTGCTGTGGGTGGTCATCTGCATCACTACTACAGCATCTGGGAGGATTCAGTGGCGGACCCGTGGGTTTTACAAGTGGTGACGGAAAGGTACAGGATCCCTTTTGTCTCTCTTTCTCCCTTTTGCTTCTTTCCTCCTCATATGCCGAGAAACACCAGCTGTTTAACGGAACTATTCTCACATGTCAAACGTTCTTCCATTTGACAATTTGATATAGTACAAAAACTATTGCCCTTACCTGAAAATCAGACTCTTCCACTAAATGACAGGCCTGGCTCAATGTTAATTCTGCCCTTCATCTACAAATGAACATAACAGAGCAGATACTGCCCAGAAAATCTCACTAAAATCTGGAATGAATGGTTGAAATCACCTTGTACTAATGCTCATTCTGACATATGAAAAGTGTTTATATTATGTGGTAATAAATAATGAACAGTTGTATGCGAGACTGATGGAAGATGCTTTATTAACTCTGATTGTTGTCTCATTCTAAATACACATAATAGATGCTCTGAAATTATTTTCTTTGCTTCCTTCTTTTCTTCCTCCTACCTCTTCTTTCTTTTTTTTACTCTCTTTTACATGTGCAAAAATAAAAACAAAAAAAAGTTGTTTGCTGCTAATGTGTTGAGGAGGAAAGGGATGTCTATCAACAAAAAGAGAATTAAGAGTGTAGGTAACATTCCAACTCATAAAGTTCAAGTGTAAACCTGAAAGCAAGCTGTTTCTCAGCTTTTGTTTAACTGATAATTACAAACCAGACTGTGTAATTCATGCTTTCAAATTGGTTTTGCGTAAATGCACGGCTATTTATATGTTTTATTTAGTGTACAAAAGCCAGTTTGCTGCCCTCTTCAATAAAGGACATTTTTTTACAATGCATCAAATGCGAAATAGTGTGTAGCATACCATTATATAAATGAATCCTGTAGATGTGTGGTGATTCGTGAATGATGAGTTAGCTGTCCTGTTAGAGATGTGCTAAGAGATCAGAATTTCCTCCCCTACTCTAAGTTTATCAGTAAACAGAGGAGTGTGTAGGAAGGTTAAAGACACCTGCAAAATGTATGTTTATACCTATGTTATTACTCAGAACATTTCTACATCTTGATCCTTGCATGATGTTGAAATGCTTTGAATGAATCAAGTTTGGGGATTTGTGGAAAATACAGTATGTTGACATTTTCTCATGTATCATATCTCATTTTCTTTAATTAACGTTTTCCAAGGTTATCATAAATAATAATAATGACATGGTATAACAGGTATAGTGTGTAACATAGTTGTCTAGCTTCTCTAATTAGGGATATCATGCAGTGATAACTGAACTCAGAAAAAAAAGTATGACTTTGTATTGTTTAAGGCCTTTTGATAGTAGAGTTACCAGCCTTCCATTTTTACTTCTTGGGTGTCATAGAGGATTAAGTAATGTCTTGCACCCAAAGGGTTTTGAAATATTTTCCCTTTGACAGGTCTACTCCCATAACAGCAGTCTTGCCAAACTAACTGGAGCAGTATGTTGTGCTGTGAGCTGGGGGGGGGGGGCTTGCAATCAATTCAAGGGTCAGAAAATTGAGCCTCAGTAGACCTCTCAGTGCTACTGAAGTTTGAGACAGTTGCTGCAGTGCCACAACTGAAGTCAGTCGCTTAAATCTTCCCCTGTAAAGCCCAGCCCCCGACCCCCGCAAGTTGCTGGGATCAGTTTTCAGACCAAGAAGTTATACAGTATTCATTGTGGGGCTGAAAAGCACATTCCCTGGCTGGTTACAAAAGAGGATTTTAGTCTTACCTGTTAAATCCTTTTCTCTTAGTCCATACAGGTTACTGGTAACTCTGGGAGGTGATCCGCCCCTTAGTAGGCAGGAACAATTCTCAAAGTGTATGCAGAGGGTGGAGCCTCCCTTCCTTCCTTCCTTGGCTGCAGCTAGCCAATCAGCTCCAGAAAGATTTGAGACACTAAGATGACTAGATAGTAGAAGGGAAGAAGACTCCTGTGAGCATGACCCCGAAGGACCCCCACGGTCTGCCACAGGTGAGCCAAACATAGTCTCATGACAGGGTGGGAGACCAGTAACCTGTATTTACTAAGAGAAAAGGGTTTAACAGGTAAGACTAAAATCCTCTTTTCTCTGTCGTCCAATACAGGTTACTAGTAACTCTGGGATGTCCAACTATTACGTTTCCCAGAGGTGGGAAGAAGGCAAGGACCAGACGCAAGGCCCCCAAAGTCACCAGAACATATATGAACCATCAGATCAGAGATAGCCCAACAAAAACTGAAGTGTCAAAACAGGGGTACCGGCACCCCAGGAACGTTACACAGCACACTGAATTAGAACCAACAGGGTTCAACAGAGAAGGAAGCACTAAGAACCAAGGAAAACCTAGACAGGCAATATTGCCTCCAGGATTTTCCTCCCAAAGCTGGCGTCAGCCGATGCCAACACATCCACATGGTAGGGCTTCGAAAAAGTGTGCACAGACGACCAAGTGGCCGCCTTGCATAACTGATCAACGGAGGCCTGATTCTTGTAAGCCCAAGAGGCCCCAATAGATCGAGTAGAATTAGCCATGACCTGAAGGGGACAGGCTTCTTCCTCAACTCATAAGCCTTGCGAATAGTGGACTTGATCCAAGAGGCGATAGTCACCTTGGATTCAGGTCTTCCTGCCCTAGGACCCTCAGGAATGATGAACAGAGCGTCAGATTGCCTGATAGACTCAGTGTGATGCACATAAAACGTGAGACAACGCACCATGTCTAACAATTGGAGATCCCTCTCCTTGTCAGAGGTGGGGTCAGGGCAGAAAGAGGGCACCACATTCTCCTGATTGATGTGGAACTCAGAGACCACTTTCGGTTGAAACTCCTTAGAAGTGCGAAGCACTGCCTTGTCCTTGTGAATCACCAAATAAGGTGGTTTACAGGACAGAGCATGTAACTCCACGATATGGCGAACTGACACATTCGCCAGGAGAAAGCCATTTTCCACGTCAACAGACGTAGAGGAATAGTAGCCAAAGACTCAAAGGGAGGGTGCTGAAGGAAGCCCAAAACCAAGTTAAGATCCCACTGAGGAGTGGGAGACTTGAAAACAGGATGAGTATGAGCAACGCCCTGGAAGAAAATCTTGACATCAGGAAGGATGGCAATGCTCCTCTGAAAGAAAACAGAGAGAGAGCAGAAGTCTGAACCTTAAGGGAACTCAAACTGAGGCCCTTATCCACACTGTCCTGCAAAAAGGCCAGGACCGTAGGTAGATCAAAATCCTGAGACAGGTCCCTGTCAGCACACCAGGACAGAAAAGTCGACCAGACACAATGGTAGTTCTTGGAAGAAACAGGCTTGCGGGCACTGAGCCCTTCTTCTTCAAAACTGAGGATTCAATTTCCAAACCGTCAAAGCTAGCCAATGCAGATCCACCTTCCACAGGTAACCCTGTAGAAGAAGGTCCGGATGGTTGGGGAGCCGAAAGGGCTCCACCACTGACAGATCCACAAGCTCCGGAAACCAAGACTAGTATGGAGCAATCAGAATGACTGGGCAACGCTCCAGTCGTAATTTCCGTAACACCCTGTGAAACATGGTAAGGGGAGGAAAGATGTAAGCCTGAGGAAAGGTCCAAGGAATGGACACTGCATCCACTGCTAGAGCCAGAGGGTCTCGCCACCGAGAGCAAAACACTGGAACCTTCCTGTTGTGTGTCGTTGCCATCAGGTCGATGTAAGGGGAACCCCAACGCTGAACGATGAGTTGAAACACCTGAGGATGCAACTCCCACTCTCCGCTGTCCACTGTGTGTCGACTGAGGAGGTCCGCCATGACATTGTCTACGTCTGAAACGTGCACTACGGATATAGCAGGTACTTGATCTTCTGCCCAGGACAAAATAGCCTTGACCTCTAACCAAGCAGCGAGACTTCTTGTTCCAACTTGCTTGTTGATGTAAGCCAAGGCCGTGATGTTGTCGGACTCCACTCGGACTGGACAGTCTTCTAGATGAGATGCCCAATGTCTCAGGGCATGAAAAATATTGCCCGAAGCTCCAAAATGTTGATTGGAAGAAGAGACTCCTCCAGAGACCACCGACCCTAAGCGCTCAAGAGACCCAGGACTGCACCCCAGCCGGAGAGGCTGGTGTCTATCGTCACCTTGGTCCAAAAGGTCACCAGAAAGGACTTGCCCTTCAGCAGGTTGGAAAGGTTGAGCCACCATGACAAGCTCAGTTCCACATGAAGGGGAAGGGAAACAAATGACTTACGGAGATCCTGTTGATCCTTGCACACCTGGATCATGAACCTCTGGAGCTCTCTGGTGTGTGCCATGGCAAACGGAACCGCTTCTATGGTGGAAATTAATTTCCCCACCAGAGATGATAAGCTTCGGGACTGGAACTGGATCCTGAGACAGAATCGCTGAAACCCTATGGGTGATCTGGTGAGCCACCTCGTCCGTGAGGAAGACCATGTTCTTCTGTGTGTCGAAGAGAAGGCCCAGGAAGATCAGACACTTGGATGGGACAAGATCCGACTTGTCCAAGGTCATGATCCACCCGTAACGGGTGAGAGCTTGAATGCAGTTCTGAACTTGTTGATGAAGGAGTTCAGCAGAGAAGGCTTTCAGAAGCAAGTCATCCATGTATGGAGTAACTCTGATGCCATTCCAGTGGAGGACAGATATCAAGGCACCCACGACATGGTTGAAAACCTGAGGAGCCATCGTCAGACCAAATAAAGGGGCTGAGAACTGAAAATGTCCCTTGTCGCAGGCAAACTGGAGGTACTGCCGGCTCTCTGGATGAATGGCAATGTGTAAATACATGTCCTGAAGATCCAGAGAAGCGAGGAATTCCCCCTGTGACATGGCAGCAATCACTGTGCGCAGAGACTCCTGGAGATAATGAGCCCGGGTCACAAAGGAATTGAGGTCCTTCAAGGGCGACAGCCGGTGTCCTTTTTGGTGACTACAAAGAGGTTTGAGTAGAACCCCGAACCCATGTCTTGGAAAGGCAATGGCTCTAGAACATCCTTGTCCAGAAGAGCCTGAACAGCGCTGTCGAAAAAGACAGCGTTTCTCTGTACCCAGAGGAGTATGAGAAGAACGAAAGCGAAAAGGAGGAAGAGAAATGAAAGGGATCTTGTACCCTTCCATCACCACCTGTAAAACCCATGGGTCCGTCACAGAGTCCTCCCAAACGATGTGATAGTGTCGCAGACGACCACCCACAGCGGAGTGCAGACCCGGGTTCGGCGAGTCATGCCGAAGAAGTCTTGGAAGCCTTGGGCTTGGAGGAGACCTTGGGTTTCCATTGCTGTTTGGACTTGGAGGAGGTACGTGGAGCTGAGGGAACCGTTTGGTTCGCCAGACGTGTCTCATTCTGAAAGGAATGAGAAAGCCGGTTACGCTTAAGCGGGAACTTCTTCCTGGGAACCAAGGGTAGAAGTGTACTCTTACCCCCAGTGACTTTACTGATCAGATCCTTAAGATATGGCCCAAACAAAGAGGTACCCTGAAAACGCAGGGAAAGTAAGACTTTCTTAGAAGCCGTGTCAGCAGACCAAATCTTGAGCCAAAGAGCTTGTCTAGCCACCACAGACATGGTGGAAACCCTAGCCATCATGCGGATGGCATCAAATAAGGCAGCAGAAACATAGTGTTGTGCCTCAGATATGTTGGCGAGGAGACGCAACTTATCCGAAATAGGGTCATCCTGACGGACAGCCTTGGTGAGCTGCTCAGTCCAGACCACAATGGCCCAGTTCACCCACGCAGCGGCAAAAGCTGGACGCATACCAGAACCAGAGGTGGCAAAAATAGACTTGAAGGAAACCTCAAGTTTCCCATCTGTCCAGTCCTTTAGAGCAGAGGCATCAGAGACTGGTAACGCAGTAGATTTGGATAGCCTGGAAATAGGGGCATCCACTTTGGGAGGATGAACCCACTGAGCAAGCGTGGCCTCAGAAAAGGGATAAAGCTTGGCAAATTTCCAGGATACAAAGCTTTCTTGTCTGGGGATTTCCACTCCTCAGAAACAAGGCGGTTAAGAATGGGGTTAGGTGGAAAGTATGTAAGGGGCTTAGCAGGTTCAACCAGAGATGGGTAAAAAAAATTCCTTCCTGACTTCAAAAGACATTCAGGTATTTCCCTGGATCAATATTCTATCTGCTTTGAAACCAACTGTCACAATTCTCAATATTGTTCTGAGCTAGAAAGTTAGCCATTACTTTTTTTAAAGCAACTACATTATCTGCAAATACAGCGTCCCAAGGCAAAGAATGTCACAACTTTACTGTCCTTACAGTAAGAAAAAATCCCTGCCTTTTGTTTTAGAAAATCTCACTAAAATTGGCCTATTAAATAGTTCCTCAACTAGTTCCTTTTTTGACCTTAAATAGATCGGTAAATGGTAAGATCACCTCTTAGATGTCTCTTCGCTAATGTAAACAAACTCAGTTTTGCTAGTCTCACTTTATAACTCAGATTCTTTGATCCATTTATAGTTTTGTTGCTTATCTCTGTACTGATGCTCAAAATGGTACTCCATATTCTAGGTGAAGTCTTATTTGGATTTTTATAGAGGTAGAATTATAGTCCCATCCAGTGTATCTATACCCCTTTTTATCCATGATAGTACCCTATAGTCTCTGACAATGCACACTGATGTGAAGTCTATTATGTTAGTACTCCTAAATCTCACTCTAATGAGGATTCCTCAAGTGGTTTCCCATTTAGCATGTATGTAACATGTTTGTTTTTGCAGCCCAAAAGCAAAACCTTACATTTAATGTTGTTCAATACCCACTTTTAGATAATTAAAAACATATTAATTTACCCCCCTTTTGAATAGTGGTAATACATCTGCTTTCCTCCAATCACAGGGTACTGTGCTTGTTGCTAGCAAATCAATAAATATTAAGTATCACAGTATTGCTATAAAGGATCTATGTTCCTTAAGTACCCTTTGGTGTATGCCAGGGCGGTCAAGTTTAGTCCTCAAGGGCCACCAATAGGCCAGGATTTCCCTGATTAAGCACAGGTGAGTTCATCAGTGGCTTATTTATTCTGATTAACTCACTTGTGTATAATCAGGGAAATCCTTACATCCTGGCCTGTTGTTGGACCTAGACGACTGAACTTGGACACCCTTGGTGTATGCCGTCAGATCCATGTCCTTAATTCACTATAACCTTTTTTTAGTCTGTTTTAGACTTTACCCTCAGTAAGCCATGTACACAAAGGAGGACATTCTGTGATTCTCCCTGTTTGCCCATAGCCTTCCACTGTGGTTTCCTTTGTATATAAAGTAGAAAACAACGTGTTTAAAGTGTCAGCCATGCCTTATACTCCCTATTCAATTTGCCAATCTCTTTTTTAATAGGACCAATGTCAACCTTAAATCGGAACTACCACCCCTTGTAAACTTTTCCCCAAATAATTACCCATCTGGCGACTAGCTTCTCAATAATGCTAGTTGCCAGAATTATTTCCGCATTACTGAGAATTCTATACAGCTCCCGGATGGACAGCCAGGAAACAGCGCAGACATCTTTCCATAGTGACGTCTGCACGCCTGCGCTGTCAGTCCCTTTTGGTACGGAACGGCTCCTAGCAATGCCTCCTAGAGCCGGCTGGTACTGACAGTGCAGGCATGCATACATCACTATGGAAAGAGTTCTGCTCTGTTTCCTAGCTGTCAATCCAGGAGCAGTATAGAATTCTCAATAACGCAGTAATAATTCTGGTGACTAGCACTATGGAGCAGTTAGTCGTCAGATGGGTAATTATTTGGGGCAAAGTTTACAAGGGTGGTAGTTCCGCTTTAATCTGTGTGCCATTTCTATATTTGTAGAAATGTTTAGGATTTGTCTTGCTCTCTTGTGAAATACTTTTCTCATTTTAACTTTTAGCTATCCTAACTGATTATTTACAGATTATGTTACATTCTTCATATGTTTTTTAAATGATGCATCTGACCCTTCTAACTTTAACAGTTTAAAAACCTGCTTCTTATTCCTTATTTCCACTCAAATATCTTTATTAAGCCACAATGATCTTAATTTGCTACTTTTGTATTTATTCCCCAGTGGTATTTCTGTAAGAGCATTTCAAATAAATTCCATTCTTCTTATGCATTTTTATTGTATCACATCCCATTGAATGTCCTTTAATACATCTTTTAGCATATGACATGATAGAAAGGAATATTAATGCTAAAGATGAAGAAAATTGTATTGCAGTGTTTATCCTGCTGAGTAAAACAGGGTGCTTCCATGGCTGAGAGATGGTATATTTAAAAAGTTATTACAGCTCAAATTTGGATTTTTTTGGGTGCAGTACCTCCATGGCTTGAAAAATTACAGTAGCTCTGTTTCTACAGCATTCTATGGAGATTTATGGTCAGCTGATCATATATGTCCAAAGATTGCTGTAGCAACAGCATCACCACAGAATTGTGGGCCATGGAGGTACTGCACCTAAAACAAAAAAATTTGAACTGCAATAACTTTTGACTAAAGCAACTCTCAGCAGTGGGAGTTCCTGTGTTTTACTCATCAAGAAAAAAACCTACAGTGTATATTTTGTTCTATATTAAGTGTTACTATCGATTTAAACTTACAGTGCCAGAAGAGTAACCAATTCATTGTGAAGCAATAAGCATTCCTCCTGGGAACTCTCCAAATTTTCCCTGGAGACTCTGGTTTTTAGACTGAATTACTGGGTCTCTGGGGGTAGAGACTGATTGTCTGGCAGTAAGGGGGGGAGGTCTTCTCCTTCCCACCTTGTTCCGCCCACTTCTCTTCCTTCCCACCCACTTTCTGCTCACTTTAAGATGATTAAGCACCACCCACCTGATTAAGCCTCACCCCTTAATGACAAAAATAACATAATTTACATCCCCTGGTCTCTGTGGGCTCAAAATCAGGAAGTTTCCTGGTATGGAAATATATCACTCACCCCTCTGGCACGTAAAGGGATAAGATAATATTTTTGAAAAATATTCATTGCAGGGCTGTAATAATCCCAGCACAGACCTGAAGTTAAAAGCACTGGAGTTCTCTCTAGCATCCAAAAGGTTAATTAACATTAATGATGGATTCCTTCAATCAACACAATGAGTTGTATATCCCGTGCTTCTTGCCCAGATGTGAAATAAATTAAGTGAAGCACAGTGTTTAAACCTATTGGTACAAGAGTGATGAGTAAGAAGACATTGCTTTGCAAAAGCATTACTCACACCCAAGCACTCAAAATGTTAAAATTTCATATGCACAGATTGCTGATCATATAGTTTTTAAATGAATTATACATGAGTGGTCTAATAGTAAGTAAACAATAGGATGGGTAAATGGGGTAGTTAACAATTTGGAGTCAAGTCCACTGCACCTTCTTTAGAAAAGAATCATGTTCCGATCTGAAATGGATTTCTGGCAGAATTAAAGGGATAGTAATACTTTGTTTTATTTTGTAAGCATTAAAAAAACATGAAGAACAATATAAGTCTTATCTCTCAAACCTTTATGGTTTGAGAGATATTCACAAGCAACGTTTCCCCTCCCGCCCCTTTTACCTAGTGTAAGTCATCTCTTTTCAGATGTGGAATCCAGTCCAAAGACCAGACAGATAACAGAAGAGGACAGTCTTCTTCCTATGAGAACAATGAAAGCCCTGCACCCCTTGACAAGTTTTTCAGGTTTTTCCCTTATCTTAATTGAAGATTGTCCCTCTCTGCAGTCTACCTGGGCACCTCCCTTCTGATCTGGCTAAGTAGTGTTACATCAGTAAAAGAGGCGGGAGGGAGATAATTTGTCATTGAATTACTCTTGAACTACAACTCTGACAGAATTGAAATAACACTCTCCAAAGTCCAAATAATCTGATGATCAATTAGAGCCGCTTTGATTATGAAACATTACTATCCCTTTAAGGCTAAAATAATTTTGGCAAGTTCAAGAAAACAGATTTTTGTTCCATGATCAGACAGTGTGAAAGTTTTAAAAGAGAGTTTGCTGTGTCAGTTGAGTGGAGATGCTAATAACTAAATTTAAAATTTTCTGAATATTACATTTTTATGTATGTTGTGTTATAGTGCCTCTTAGTGGCAGCACACAGGATAACAATTTCTGTTTTATTCCCCTAGTTACTAGCAAGACAATTTATTTATTTTTATTTATAAAATGTTTTACCAGGAAGAATACATTGAGATTCCTCTCGTTTTCAAGTATGTCCTGGATAGTTTTCAGTAAAAGGTTACATATTTACACTAATTGTGAGACATTATATACAAACATACAGAAATATACGTACTTATTAAATAATGGGATTATTTACAGTTACACACTGTTTTTAGATATAAAGAAACATTTGCAAGAAATCAAGTTGACATTAATATTTTCTCCTTCAAGCATTTTCTCATAAGATAACGCATTGTGCCCATATCTAGAATGTGAAGAATTATTTTCTTTTATTGCCACATTCTAACAAACTGTAACAGATTTGTTTTTATGCATTTCATTCACTTTATTTAAAGAAACATTTTATATAGCTATTAACCATCAATGAGTATTATATCAATTAATTATACAATGCAACACGTGATTTACCATTGAATAGTTGGAGTGCATTATTTAGTGGAAAAATAGCTTTCACGTACAAAGATAACCTAAGTCTAAGTTGTGCTTAAGAACTATACCGGCCTATGTCTTCAAACTGCAGTTCTGCAATGCTGCTAGCAATTGTTCTACTCCAGGTTCTCATCCACTACTCAGCATCCTCCCAGAATTCCCACTGTGCTTTTACATTACACCCGTCTATGTCTTCAACTACTACACTGCATTTTTACAGAGTTCCACAGTGCATCCGGCAATTGTATCAGTGCATGTCTTCCATCTGCTAGGAGGACTTGTTGCTGTGTAAGTCTTGTTCCAGTCAATCCACAAGTGAGCTTTCCCTCTGGATACTTAGGGCTCGATCCAAATGTTGGCGTCGCCAGAAAAAACTGGCGACGCTGGTTTTAACGTCAATTGAGCAATGCAAATGTTCTACTAGAAACAAGCGACGCCAGTTCTGAAACACACTTCGCCCGTCGCCAGAACAGCAAGATCTCACCCATAAAGGATAATGTACAAGCGACGCCAAAAGCCATTCAAATGTTGGAGTTAGGGCTAACGCGCGTTAAATTGCAACATTTCTCTCCAGAAATCTAACGCCTATTTTTTTGGGAGAACAACACACAACGCAGAGTACAAAACCATCGTCGAGGGAAATAAAACAGAGAAGCAGGTCATCCAAGGACAGAACCCAAGCATACAGGAGTCAGATATTAACCCCTGCAATGCCTAGCAAATACAACAACAAGGCCTACAACAGTGCTTCACAACCCCTCCACTTAAGACACCCCTAACATGCAATCTGGATATGCCAGGGCATCCCCTGAGGGCACAAGGGAATACCCAAATAAAAAAAACATATGCCCAACATCAGGTCCCACTGTGACAATGGCAATGAAGAGAAATAGTGCCTCAAATGTCCCATACACACATCTCCCCAGAAATGTGTAAAATCAATATTATCAAACACCAATGCAGAACATAGCAACATGGGAAAAGTGATGCACCCTGAGCTGGTGCACATGGCGCACCAACATCACATGACACCCTGGTTGGGAACCACTGGTCGACACCAGACAAACAAGTCACAGACAAACAATAACAATCAAGCAACCCCAAAGGGACAGGGGGAACGCAAAGCAGCACAACATAAGCCATCCCAACACACCTTTGAACAACAGGGGTTAACACACAACACCACATGCACACCTGTCACTCCAGCAACAAATCAAGCTCACCTATGTAACCTCAGCAGTCCATGGAGACAAAACACACACCTGACAGCTACATACCAATTACAAATAATCACACCACTAACCACAGACACACCAGAAAACAATTACCTGGATAACTCACGCACTACCATTAGTCCATTATGACCACATGATACACAAAAAAGGGAAGAAAGGAAGGGGTTAACCTGCCATAGGAGAACCACCAGGCAGAGCCCCCCCTCAAAAAAAATGAAGAACTGGCGCACACTACAGGAGTATACCAAACCAAAGCTTCATCAGACAATGCAAAATTAATCAAGTGAATACATCAAATCAATCAAAAAACATCCAGCACAGGAATATGGAGTCATGAAGACATTCCAACATTGAATAATGCCTCCATAGACTGAGAGCAGGTATATGTAAAGCAAACGTCCAATACCATGTATACACAAACAAATCAAAGTGGCCCATTAGCAATGTGCAATATCATCAGACATATAAAGTGCAACATCATAATAATCCCAAAAGTATGAATACATCTATACCTATCTCTATGAATATAAGGGGAGGGCAAACAATGTGACCCCTGGAGTCATGGAGATGAGTATATGATGTGTATTCATACTTTGTTCATGATCACCACTTTGCACCTCACATGTATGATTATATTGCATATTGCTAATGGGCCACTGTGATTTGTTAGTGGATACATGGTTTAGCACGTATGCTGTACATATACTTGCTCTCAGTCCATAGAGGCATTATTCTATGTTGGAATGTCTTCATGACTCTTTATCCCTGTGCTGGATGGTGCACAATTGACTTGATGTATTCACTTGATTAATCATATTTTGCCTGATTAAGCTTTGGTCTGGAATACCCCTGTAGTGTGTGTCACTTATTAGGTGTGTTGTTGGGGGGGGGGAGGGTGGGCACCGCCTGGTGGTTTTCCCTGGTTGGTTAACACATTCTTCTCCTCCCTCCCCTTGCTATCATTGCATATCCCTATGAGTGCACCTCAGCTGATCACAGTTTAATCTTGAGTAAGGAGTTATGTACATAGCTGGTGCAATTCCTCCCCTTTGTTTTGGTCCCATCACCATGACCACATGAACAACACCTTACTGCTGTTTAACAGTGACAGCCCACCCTCCTTAGTTGTAGTGTGAGAGAGACACTGACAGAGAGACAGACCAACACCAGGATGTACACATGCTTGTACCTAAGACGACAGTGGAGGCGAATGTGTGAGAGGGTTAGGGCTCATCCCCCCGCCTCCAAGCACCCCTGTCCAACAGCTGTCCCCTGCTGCAACTGTTCATGTTCCCGCTGAAGGCCTGCTATGCTGACTTGTTTGTATATGTGTGTGTAGCACAGTGAATATGCCACTCCATTGCTTATCAATGCCTTGTCTAGGCGTCAGGACCATGTGAGCTGTCCATCAAGGGTATGGCAAGCAGAAATATGTATGTGTGTCACAAGGACCCTGAGCACACACCTCATCAGTATGTAGATCAAGATCCATGAAATAGCTCCTCTGTTTCATGGGTCTTGGTTTACACACTGATGTGTGTGCCCACTCACATATACATATGTCTGCTTGCCATACCGTGATACGAACCCCATGAAATCATGATGGCTCGATGACACCCTGACAAGCAATGGATTGTTCACTGTGTCAAATAACCAAGCTGTCCTCGTGGAGTGCAAGTAAGGTCTCCAAAGCAGTGATGACCAATGTGTTGTGTACACCTCTGGCACTCAAGGGGATGATGATGGGTCAGCAGTAGCATGACTGTTGTGTTCGTAGTGCACCTTCCAGTCTTCTTTTCATCCTCTGCAGGCATCCATGGCATGACCCCTCATGGTTCGGAAGTTTATTCCGGTGACACGTTGAATCCACGTCCATGGGGATCACCTGTTGGTGTCCATGTCAATTACAAATCTGATCACACATGATTATCATGTGTCATTGATCAACCCCTCCCCTGTCAGGGTTTAAAGGTATAGTAATACTGAATATGTTCCATGAACATAACTAGTAGGGTTCATCCTCCTGAGTAAAACAAGGGAACTCCCCCTGCTTTGCATTCCAAAGTTAGTTCAGCTCACAGTTGAACATCATACATCAAATCTCACAGTGGCCTGAATTTTTACAGTGGTTCTGTTGCTACACCATCCCATGGACATTTCTGGTCACAGCACCTTGAATCTACATTGGATGGTGTAGCAACAGTGCCGCTTGACCATGTGAGACCACTGTGGTTTGCCTATGTAAAAACAAGTGCGAGCTGACATAACCTGTGAATGAAACACCCTTCAGCAGTGGGAGTTCCCTTGTTCTACTCAAGGGTATGAACCCTAACACATATTTGTTCAAACATTCTAAGCATTACTATCCCCTTAATTGAGATTATGTTGTTGATCTGTTGATATATCTAATGTGTTCATGTTGTTTAAGTTCAAGGCACATCATGGAACAACACCCTGATGTTGTTTGGCTTTCCAATGTCTGTGAGTTGAACTTGGACAAACATGTCTGAATGTGATGTGTGTGTTCACCCTGCTGTAAAAGCTTGTGATGCCAGTCATCATGCCTGAGTTGTGTTCACTGCATAGCTGGACAATGCATTGGAGACAACTCATTCCCTGACACCCATGTTAGATGTGCCTGAGTTGTGTTCACTGCATAGCTGGACAATGCATTGGAGACAACTCATTCCCTGACACCCATGTTAGATGTGCCTGAGTTGTGTTCACTGCATAGCTGGACAATGCATTGGAGACAACTCATTCCCTGACACCCATGTTAGATGTGCCTGAGTTGTGTTCACTGCATAGCTGGACAATGCATTGGAGACAACTCATTCCCTGACACCCATGTTAGATGTGCCTGAGTTGTGTTCACTGCATAGCTGGACAATGCATTGGAGACAACTCATTCCCTGAAACAAACCACATCCTAAATAGGAAACATGCATGGACACAGATGTTATGACAAAGTGACAAGATTTATTTAAAGGGCCTGGAGAAGGTTGGCCTCACTTTTTTTCCTTTTTGGAGGGTCGGGGGGGGGAGCTGTAGAGGAGGATTCCCTCCGACTCTGACGGGTTACCCGAGGGGGTCTGGTGGATGGTGGTGGTGGTGGTGGTGGTGGGGGTCGTGGCTCGCTGCTGGCTGGTGAGACATCACTGGACCCCTCCCGTGATGGCTGGCCCATGTCCTGCTGCTCATCCTGCCTGCGGTTGGAGGCCCGCATCTCGACCAGCATGTTGCCCAGTACCTCCATCATCCCCGTGTGAAACTGGAGCTGCTGGGTATTTGTCACCACCTGTTGAGCCTCAATGGCCCTGAGGCACCCCATGATCCGCCCTAGAGTCATCTCCACCCGTCTAAGGGCTCGGACACACCTCCTAACCAGTGTCAGCTGCTCCCCCTGGATGGCCACACATGTTGCGTCAAGGGCCGCTGTGCCAGACGGGGTTACAGGAGTGGAGACCCTAGAAGCTGGTGCAGGCGGTGGTGTGGCGTGGGTGAGCAGACTCCCATGGGGTGCCTCAGGGGGACCTTCAACATCATGGGTGCTGTGTGGGGAGAAATGATGCTGCTCCCTGGACCCGTCACTCCCCTCGGATCCTCTGTCCCCACGTTGTCCGACCAGTGGTGGTGATGGTGTTGGTGGTGGTGGTGGGGTGAATACCTCCCTTCGCAGGGGACGTTGTGGCTCACCCAGGAGCCCCACATGTTCATACCCCATGGGCCATTCATATGTGGACTCCTGGGTGTCCTCCTGCCACATATGTCCCCGTGGCCTAGGGGTTGGGCCAAAGCTGGACAGCTGGGGCTCTGGCACCATCTGGGGCATCAGGTGCCTACCCGGCGGTGGTGGTGGGGCCTGGTAGCCCAGATGTGGTGGGGCCTGGTAGCCCTGCTGCTGTGGGGCCTGGTAGCCCAGATGTGGTGGGGCCTGGTAGCCCAGATGTGGTGGGGCCTGGTAGCCCAGATGTGGTGGGGCCTGGTAGCCCTGAGGTGGTGGGGCTTGGTAGCCCTGAGGTGGTGGGGCTTGGTAGCCCTGAGGTGGTGGTGCCTGGTGGGGCTGAGGTGGTGGGGCTTGGTAGCCCTGAGGTGGTGGTGCCTGGTGGGGCTGAGGTGGTGGGGCTTGGTAGCCCTGAGGTGGTGGTGCCTGGTGGGGCTGAGGTGGTGGGGCTTGGTAGCCCTGCTGCTGCTGGTGATGGTGGGGTGTGCCCTGGGTGCCATGGTGAGGCTGCTGCTGTAGTGGGCGTTGTGGTGGCAGTGCCCTGGATGTGGTAGCCTCCTCAGAGGAGGTGCCTCCGGAGTCCTCCACACGGGATGACTGGTGTGCTGTGTGGGGAAATGACATGATGCAATCAGTGACGTGAGCCATGACAGGAGTGCTGCAAGACTATTACATTGACATGTGAACAGTTGAGTGGCAGGATGGTATTCATTGCATTGCTTAGCAATGCATTGGTTACCATCCTGACACACATTGCTTAGCTTGACTACATCACATACATTGATTCCACTGACCTACAGTGGTGGAGATTTGGTCATCATATGCATCCTGAGCAGTGGGTATGGCTCGGCATATATCTCATTGCTATCCCCATTCATCAGGATCCATGTGGTGAGCAAAAGTGAACCATCACACCTTGAATGCCACAAAGCCACTGCATGTCCTACACCTAGGCCTCAACAGCAAACAAACACACTAGACCGCTAAACACAGCAATGCACCAGTAATGACCTATGACTACAGTCCAACCAATGATGTCGGCAACAGTAATGAACACACCAAGCACACCAACCAACATGATCTGTGGAACCCAGCAACACAATCATCTGCTGGAGGACACACAAACACACCCTTGACAGCTAAAATCCGAACACACAGCAAACATGTGCATGGTTAGACTGTACTATTTGAGTTTGCTTCTACCTTTTCCCATGTTATGCTATGGAGACTAAGCACTGGTATGTCACGTGTTGTTTAGATCTCAGTGCATTGTATCCTCAGAATAACACAGGGATTGCAGGTGTGATGACACTGCATTTGTCATGTACACAAAACAAAAACCAATGTGGCTAACCAATAATGTAATTCATGAAATAAATAACAAGAAAGCGGCATTTAAACATTATAAAGCTGAGGGATCAGTAGAGGAATTTTCAGAATACAAAAATGCCAACAAAACCTGTAAAAAGGCTATTAAATTAGCTAGACTAGTGAATGAAAAATATATTGCTAAGGAGAGCAAGAGAAACCCAAAAATAATCTTTAAATACATTAATGGCAATAAATTAAAGGCTGATAATGTTGGATCCTTGTTAACTGAAACAGGTGAGATGGTCAAAGGGGACAGAGAGAAGGCAGATATTTTAAATACTTTATTTTATTCTGTTTTTACCAAAGAAGACCCAATGGACAAGAATCTGCAAAATACTTTTACAGAACAGTCACAGCAAACATGGGACTGGCTAACACAAGAAAAAGTGTTCTAAAAATTGAATGGTGTTAAGGTAGACAAAGCTTTGGGGCCAGATGGTATACACCCACTTAAAGGGATAGTAATACTTCATTTTAACTTTATTTTATTTTGTAGGCATTAAAAAAACATGAATGATATAAGTTTTATCTCTGAAACCTTTATGGTTTAAGAGATATTCACAAACAAAGTATCCCCCCCTGTTCAACCAGATCAGAAGGGAGATGCCCAGGTAGACTGCAGAGAGGGACAATCTTCAATTAAGATAATGGAAAAAGCTGAAAAACTTGTCAAGGGGGGGAGGGCTTTCATTGTTTCATACAAAGAAAATTGTCCCCTTCTGTTATCTGTACTGTCATACAACCAGACTCACATCTGAGAAGAGATGGCATACACTAGGTAAAAGGGGCGGGGAGGGGAACTTTGCTTGTGAATATCTCATAAACCATAAAGGTTTGAGAGATAAGACTTATATCATTCTTCATGTTTTTTTAATGCCTACAAAATAAAATAAAGTTAAAACGAAGTGTTACTATCCCTTTAAAGAGCTAAGCCAGGCCCTGGCCAGACCGTTATATTTGATTTTCAGGGATTCTTTTATCTCCGGTATGGTACACATGGATTGGCGTAAAGCAGATGTGGTGGCCATATTTAAAAAGGGATCAAAGTCACAGCCAGGAAATTATAGACCTGTAAGCTTGACATCTGTGTTAGGGAAGCTGTTTGAAGAGTTGCTAAGGGAATTTATTCAAGAATTCTACTGGAACAGGAATATCATTAGCAGGAGTCAACATGTCTTTGTGAAAGATAGGTCTTGTCAAACCAACTTGATCGCATTTCATGAAAAAGTGAGTAATGATATAGATGCGGGAGCGGCGCTTGATGTGATCTATTTAGACTTTGCCAAGGCATTTGATACGGTTCCACACAAGAGGTTACTGTACAAATTAAATGAAATTGGCCTAGGGGAAAATGTTTGTGTGTGGATTGGAAATTGGCTGAAAGATAGAATGCAAAGAGTGGTAGTAAATGGCAAGTTCTCCAGTTGGATAAACGTGATAAGTGGAGTACCTCAGGGATCTGTCCTGGGTCCTCTTCTTTTTAATTTGTTTATTAATGACCTCCCAGAGGGCATAGGGAGCCATGGATCAGTGTTTGCCGATGACACAAAATTAAGTAAGGTAATAAGGTCTGAACTGGATGTGTCTTCATTACAAGAGGATTTGGACAAATTGAGTAACTGGGCAGGCAAATGGCAAATGAGATTCAATATAGACAAGTGTAAAGTTATGCATTTTAGGTATTATTATGAAAATGCAACATATAGTTTAAATGGTGTTTCTCTGGGGAAATCTACTAATGAAAAGGATTTGGGAGTAATGGTAGACAATAGACTTAGCAGTAGCATGCAGTGCCAGCTGGCAGCTGCAAAGGCCAATAAGATATTGGCATGTATTAAAAGGGGCATTGACTCAAGGGAGGAAGATATAATTATGCCTCTTTACAGGTCCATGGTAAGACCCCACCTAGAATATGCTGTGCAATTCTGGGCGCCCTTTCTGAAAAAGGACATTATGGAGAAAGTGCAAAGGAGAAACGGCATCTTAGAGGGGATATGATAACACTATATAAATATGTTCAGGGCCCATACAAAGAGCTCTCCAAAGACCTGTTCATTAACAGAACAGTACATAGGACAAGGGGCCACCCGCTTAGACTTGAGGAAAGGAGATTTGATCCACAACAGCGGAAGTGTTTCTTTACTGTAAGGGCAATAAAGGTATGGAATTCACTGCCTGAGGAGGTGGTGCTATCGAATACATTAGATGCCTTTAAAAAGGGCCTGGATACTTATTTAAGAGAGCATAACATAGAGGGCTATGTACGTTGTTATTGTTGGGATTGATATTTAGTTAGGGCTTGTTAATCCAAGGAGAAATCTGATTGCCATTTGGAATCAGGAAGGAATTCCCCCCCCATTCAGGGCAGAATTGGAAGTTGATATATTGAGGGTATTTTTTTTTTCTTGCCTTCTTTTGGATCAACAATGGTAAACAGGAATAGGAAGAGGGTTGAACTATATGGACACAAGTCTTTTTTCCACCTAAATTACTATGTTACTATGTTACATTGTCATCTCTGTCTGACACCCTAGTGAGTGTCCCCACCATCAGTCTTGTGGATCACATATGTCCTGCAGAGTGGGGATGGCGGGGAATGATGCAGAAAGCTGAACCTTGACTATTCCACTTAGACTAACTACCTACATGTACAATGCCTAGCCCTGACATGCAGTCACAATACAATAGGAAACACACCAATTCCCCTCCTTGCTATTCTCTGTTAACCCTTTGGTTGCCAAGGGACTAGCCAATGTATTGTCGACCAATGCATTACTCATCCCTGTGGCACTCAAGGGGTTGTGTGCAGACCTCTTTGTCACTCTATGTATGACATTGTGATACACATAACAGTTAGATCTGTGACTGACACATGACAGTGTGCATTGTTTTTGTGCTGTGCATGATATTGTTTTAGAAAGCATGAAGGTGGTTCAACAGGGACTTGACCATTACCATTCAGGATGGTTCGGTCATGTATTCTGTCCTTGTTTGACGTCCCTCCAAGCTGTGTGGGTGAATTGTGGTGTGGAATGCTGTCCATGTGTTCAGGTGTCACTGTGTTGGCCTCTGTCTGGTGGGTGTCAGGAGTTGTGTGATGATGTGTGTGGGCCTTGATGCACTTACCAGTGGACTGGAGACTACTTTCATCCCCGGTGTCACTCCATCCAGGGACACCACACACCATGATGGAGGAGATGGTCCTCCGCACGGCCTCCTCCCACTCGCTATATTCCACATGCAGGGGCGGACCACCCCCTGTTCCAGCAGCGTGCAAGGCCTGCTCACCCATTTTCTTCTTCACCTTTACAAAGATGGACAGAAATGGGAAAAGGGTTGAAGTAGATGTACGCAAGTCTTTTCTCAACATACATTACTATGTTAATATGTTACTATCTTACCTTTGCCTTGCAGTCTGTCCACCTCTTTTTCACCGACTCCAGGGACCGGCTGCGGTTGGACACAGCATTCACTGCATCCACAACCTCATTCCAGGCTGCCTTCCTCTTGCGGGACAGCCCAGCTACAGGCCCCTTGAGGAACAGGATCCTGTGCCTTTGGACCACAGCCTCACAGAGGACAAGGTTTTCCTCCTCTGTGAACTTGGGCTCTCTGGACCTCTCCTCCTCCTCACCCCCAGAGGTTTGTTGAGAGCCCTGGCTGTGGCTCTCCAGCCCTGCCTGCACTGGCCCTGGCTGTGTGTGTTGCAAGGGGACTACCCCTCGTCCCACTGTCTCTGCCCCTGCACTGGATGTGCCTGCTCTATGGTGACTGCCCCTCCGCCCCAGGGATCTCCCTCTCCTTCCCCTACCCTGACCAGGGATGCCCCCCTGAATCTCCTCCTCCTCTCCTCCTACACTCCCCACCCCTCTCTCTTCTCCTCTCCTCTCCATCTCTCTCACCCACTCACACCCAGGCACTCACTCAGGCCCTCACACACTCACTCACTCACTCTCTGTCACTCACTTGCACTCACAGACTCACACTGTCAAAGAAAATATAAAAAAAAGTGTGTGTGTTTTACAAAAAAAATATGGGCTATGTGTATGTGTGTATGTGTGTTTGGATGCGTGTATTTGATATGTTCAAAAGTGTATTGTGTCGCTTTGTGTGCTGTCAAACTCTACTTCTACCTGTCTGTGTGTGTGCCGCCTCAACTCTCTTTCTCTCAAAACTAACCTCCGCTCCTTGGGTCCTGATATCTAGCTCTTGGGAACTCGATAACAGACAAAGGTGCGTAGGTGATTTTGGGTCTATTTATAGTTTATTCTACTAAACTTGCTACTTTGGGGTGCTGTGATTGGCTGGGGCTTGGTAACGTTGGACGTTTCGCTTGTTTTTTATTTTTGGAGACGTTTTCTCGCGTTTATCGTGTATTTGGCGTCGACGATGAGGTCAAATTGTAGGCGACTCCAGTTTTGTAGTTTTCGTGTGTTTTGTAGGCCGTCGCGCGTTAACTCTTCTGGGTAAGGAAGATTTGAATCTCTCGTTACCCAGTTTTGTTTAACTCGCGACGCCAGTTTTTTTCTTCACGCTAGTTTTAACGCCAACATTTGGATCGAGCCCTTAATTCTTGTTCAGCAACTTAATGTTTTGTCTTCAGTAGTTATTAGTGTTTTCTGACTGATGAAACTCACCACCTTGTTGGTCACCTGTATATTCCTTTCTTTGGTGGTGTTGTTTTCCCCAGTCAGTGCTTATATTCCGATTCTCTATTTACTAACAGATGTTGAATTAAAGAATCCTTTGTCTGATCTTATTATCCTTTCAGAAGTCTGTATCTAGTAAATGTATTTATGCTAGTCTTTTGCCTCAGGATATCCCTTATGTAATTTTATAGTTTTTACATTCCTATTACCGGTCTGGTTCTAGGTCTTTATTGGTTGGGAACTGCTTCTCTGTGATTCTTTCCATCATCCTCTCCTTTCACGTTCCTCATCCAGTCATCCTGACTCCCAGTTTCTCAACCAGTGTGATGGGGTATCTAAACTTTAGGTCAGCAGCATTAGTTTGGCTTATGCTGCAGAAAGGCTAGGGTTGGGATGTCAGCATCTCTATCAACAATCTCTAGCACCACACTGCAGCAACTGGGGATGTGATGTTGGATCCAGTTACCAAGTATCCACATTAGCTCTAATATGCAGGTATCCATGACAAATTTTGAATAAGCAATGTCTGCAGATCCTTCAGATGTATCTAAAGCAGTATTACAGCAAAGAGATCCAAACAATACTACATACTGATTGGCAAATTAAAAAGAATATTCCCAAAACCCCACTACTCTCCTATAAAAAGCCTGCCAAACTGAAACAATTGTTGGAAAAGAGCTCCCTTAAGAATGCAACAGAAAATGGTACTTCTCTCTGTTTATAAAAAGAGATGTGGAACTTATGCACACATACGTAGCGCAGATAAGTGCCTGTACCACATTTCCACCAAAACCACAACATCAAGGGCAAATTCTCCTGCAGATCATCTAATGTTACCTACCTCGTTATGTGTGTAATATGTCCCAAAACAGAATTATATGTAGGTGAGACAAGACAAACTCAAAGAAAACAGATGAATTCTCATAGGTCCAGTGTGAACAAGAAAAGAGACACACCAAAGGACCAACGTTTTTGCATAACTGGTGACAGCATTAAAGATCTCAGGGTGTCTGTAATGATGGGAAATTTTCTGACACAAAAAGACAGAAGGCTATGGGAGTATAAATTGATGACCAAGTTTACCACTCTGAACTGTAGCCTGAATCGTGACAAAGAATTCATGTCACATTATTCCACACAAACTCAATACACTCTAAATTTACTGGAGCTATTCACAAACCGAAAGGGAAATTAAACTTGTACCACTTGGACAGCTACAAAGAGATGCCTCTAATGGAGTTTAAGGAATAGTTTTCAAAGACAATGGTGATAAGAGATTCACTTGCAGTGGAATTTAAAAATAATTAGCATGAATGTATTTTGTACTTAGCCTTCATTCTAAATATGCATGAAGAAGTGACTAATTTGTCTTGAAACTTTGCATTCTAAGCTACGCAAAATAGGTGAACATAACAAAATAAGAAAAAGTATAGGTGATATGACTGTTCATATTATGTATTTGCAGAATATTAAGTGTTACTATTCTGTAATATCAAACTAAAGGAAACAATAATAACTACATAGTAATTTGATATACATTAAGAAATTATGTAACTTTGTGGAAACAAAATAAGTAGTAGATTAAATGAGAAAAAATATATATTGACTTATGGAACCTTTGTGTTATAATAATTACCTAATGTTTGGCCAACCAGTCACTAGTTATGAGACACATAGGACAACCTGGCAAACTAAATCATACCTTTTCTTGCAGAGGTTTATAACAGAAAAAAATTAGTTTTACAAGAGAAGAAAAGAAAATGTATTATAAACTCTCAATAATCAATATAAAACACTTTTGTTATATTAGAGAAACCAATAATTAAGTTAAGGTGCAGAACAGTATATGAAGACAAGGCCATGTAAGTGAGCTACAGGAAGAAAATCTAAAGTTATGATAAAGAGGACACAAGTTTTTCCAGTATCACGTAAAACTACATATATATATACTGTATCATCCATTTCTTTTTATTATTCATCACTTTATTGTACTTTACCTAAGCCATTTCGGATCTTCAGATATAATACAGCTAAGTTACACCTTTCTTCTAGGGCAGAATTATATTCTTCTCTTTCATACTAATTGTTCATATGAAAACTGTTTCTTTTAGACACTAGAGGGAACTATTCACTCAGTCATTCATTAGCATATAATTTCATTTCCATTCATTCATTTTGGAAATACTATAGAGACTCTATAGTTGTTCAGTCTCTTTCCTGATCATGTATTTAGAGCTTTCATATCCTGTCAGACTGAAATACTTGGTGATGTTTTGTTATATTTATTCAGACTCTCAGGAGCATGATATCGGCACTTTATATCTACCCCCCAGAATTATAATTTGTGCAGCTTTGCTTTCATATTAGTTTTCCTTTGGTGTCACAGTGGGCAGTAGTTTCATTTACATCTGGTTCCCCTTAGTGTATTTGCCAATTTTGCAACATATTTTATGATTGTATATGCTTATTCTAGCTATAGATTATAAATTCCTGTTTTAGGTTTATACCTTCTAGACTGCTCTTTTTTATATTTGCTTGGGTGTTCTTTCCCATAGATAGCCTCACATACTAAATTTTGGTGCTCCTTGCTGTTTTGGTTAGGTAAATTGAGTTTTGAGGTATTTGGTTAGATAAGAGAAGATATGTTTCTGTACACTTCAGAATTCATCCTGCTGTCATCAGCAGTCACATCATCCATAAAGACAAGTGAGCCAGTTCCTGTGGCAGCCATACATGCCCAAGCCATAACACTACCTACATCAAGTTTCAACAGGAGGTGGTATGCTTTGGATCATGTGAATTTCTTTTCTTTCTTCACAATTCCCTTTTTTCCATTACTCTGGTATAGGTTAATCTTTGTCTATCTGTTCTAAAGAATTTCTTCCAGAATGCTACAGTTTTAATGCCGTTTTTAGCAAACTATAACCCGTACTTTTCGTTCTTGAGGCTTACCAGTAGTTTGCAAACTTGTGGAAAACCTTCTGTGGCTATGCTGTTGTAGTCTTTTCTTTGACACTTATATGCCTACATCTTGGAGCGTGTTCTTGATGTGTGTTACAGTTGAAAAGGGGTTTTTCTTCACAATTGCATTTGTCGGTCATCCACTACAGGGGTCTTCTGTGGTCTACCAGGTTGTTTGCTATTGCTGAGCTTATCTGTGCATTCTTGCTTCTTAATAATGTACTACACAGTTGATTTTGACACACCTAATGTTTTGGCTATGACTCTGATCAATTTATTCGGAGTTTTCAGCTTCATGATAGACTGCTTTACTAGCATTGACGCTTCTTTGTTCCCCATGTTTAATGACAACAGGAACAAACTCCAAATGCAAATGTCATACCTAGAATCACCTCTAATCCTTTGTTAGCTCTCCTGTGCATGGACTAATGATGCAAAGACACACATCTGACCAAGAAACAGTTGAGCAGCCAATTGTCCATTCACTTTGGTCCACTAAAATGGAGGGGTTATAGATATATAAAAAGGGCTATAATTACTACACTTTATCCTCTTGTTTATCATTTCATTTGAAATCTATTGTGTTTAAACAACAAAACTTGTGTCACTGTACAAATACTTATGAACTGCACTGGATATACACTACATGGCCAAAGTATTTGGATGCTTGTTTGTTGAACATCTTGGTCCAGAATCATGAGCATTAACCCCTTAGCGACAATGGACGTACATGTACGTCGTCTGTGGCTGTCACTTAGTGACAGAGGACGTACATGTACGTCCAGGAAATCCAGATCCCCGCGCAGCTGCACGCCGTTCGGGGACTCCGGATTCTGCTGAAAAGAAAAAAAAAAATGTTAGACGGGCGTTAAGTGACGGCCGCGTCTGCACGCGGCCGTCACTAAGGGGTTAATATGGGGTTTGCCCCCCCCCCCCTTTGATGCTAACAGCCTCCACTCTTCTTGGAAGGCTTTCCACTAGATGTAGGAACATTGTGGTGGGAAATAGTTTTCTATTCAGCCAAAAGAGCATTAGTGAGGTTGGGTGCTGATGTTAGGCGATTAGGCCTGGCTCGTAGCCAGAGTTCCACTTAATTACAATGGTGTTCATTGAAATTGATGTCAGGTCTCTGTTCAGGCCAGTCAAGTTCTTCCATACTGATCTCAACAAACCATTTCTGTATGGACCTTGCTTTGCGCACTGGGTCATTGTGATGCTGAAAAGGGAAAGAGCCTTCTTCCAAACTGTTGCCACGAAGTTGGAAGAACAGAATCATCTACAATGCCATTGTATGCTGTAGCGTTAAGATATCCTTTCCCTGGAACTAAGGGGCCTAGCACAAACCATGAAACAGCTCCAGACCATTATTCCTACTCTAAACTTTACAGTTGGAACTATGCAGTCAGTCAAGTAACATTCTCCTGGCATCCACCAAACCCACTGTCATCTATCAGACCGCAAGATGGTAAGATCGTGATTCATCACTCCAGAGAACTCATTCTCACTGCTCCAAAGTCCAGTGAAAGCAAACTTATACCACTCCAGTCAACACCTGGCATTGCATATGGTGTTCATAGGCTTGTGTATAGCTACTCAGCCATGACCCATTTCATGAAACTCCCAATGACCAGTTCTTGTGCTGACTTAGCTTCTTGGTAGTGAGTATTCCAACCAAGGACAGATATTTTTTATGTGCAAAGTGCTTCTGCTCTTTGAGTTTGTGTGTCCTACCACTTTGTGGCTTTGATGTTGTCACTCCTTGACGTATCCACTTCACAAAAACAGTGCTTACAGTTGACAAGAGCAGCTCTAGCAGGGCAGAAATTTGACAAATTGACTTGTTGGAAAGGGGACATCCTATGATGGTGCCACAAATAAAGTCCCTCAGCTCTGCAGTACTGGCCATTCTACTTCATGCAATTAAGAGTAAGTTATACCAAGCAGGGACACATAAAAATGGAAAGATTAGGACGTGAAATTTCCCCCTTTCTTATGTGTTCCTCTCATGGCAGAAAATGGGACTTCCAAAGCAGTGCCATATTTAAGAGACAAAGGTAGGAAGAATTGAACTTGAAGAAAAAGCAAGCCAGAGATGAAAAAGATCAGAAAGGAAAGAAAATAAACAACAATCTTACCACCGCCTGAAGCACCTGTCTTCCAAACCTGGCATCAGATGAGGCTTGAATGTCCAACTGATAATGCTTTATGAAGATAGATATGGGTGACAAAGTGGCTGCTCTGCAAATCTCAACCAGTGTGGCTGAAACCTTCTTTGCTCAGAATGTAGAAACTGCTGTAGTAGAATAGATTATGTGGAGCCTTGAGTCCTGCTTCCTTCCAGGCTATCGTGATACAGCCTGTCATCCATTTTGTAAATGGATGGCTTTGATGCTATAAGGCCTTTACATTTGCCTTGAAACTAAATAAATAAGTTATCTGACCTTCTGAAATCCCCTGTTCTCTTAAAGGTGTAGTAATGCTTAAAATGTAAAAAATATGTTGTAGGGTTTATCCCCATGTGTAAAAAGAAGGGTACTCCAACTGCTGAAAGGTGTTTTATTCAAAAGTTATTACAGCTTAAACATGAATTTTTTAGGTGCAGTATCACAGTGGCCAGAAATTGTACAGTGATTCTGTTGCTACACCATCCTATGGAGATTTATGGTCAACTGATCATAGCTGTCCATAGGATGGTATAGCAACAGAGTCATTGTACAATTCAAGCCACTGTGATATTGCACCTAAAAAAATCAAGTCTGAGCTGTAATAACTTTTGAATAAAACACCTTTCAGCAGTGGGAGTACCTTTGTTTTACTCAAGGGATAAGCCCTACAACATATATTTTTTTATATCTTAAGTATTACTATCCCTTTAAGATATGCAGAAATACATCTGACTAAGTCCAAATTGTGAAATGGCCTCTCCCTGTCACCTTTGGGGTTGGGGCAGAAAGAGGGCAAAATGATTTACTGATTTAAATGGAATTCTGAAATTACCTTAAACGTGAACAATATAGTCTAAGCACTATATTGCCCTGGTGTAGAACCAGATAAGGAGGTTTGCACGAGAGAGATTATAACTTGTTAAAGGGATAGTAATGGATCTTTAATACTTTATTTTTTGAATAGCTACAATATTAAATTAAAGGGATCGTAATACTTCAAAATTATTATCCCTTATAGTGAAGCCCTTGTAAAACTTAATTAATTGCCACCAGCGGCACCTCGGAAACCTTTATGGTTTAGGAGATAGCCGATTTTAAACTTTGCGCCCGACATAAGACTGCTACAATAAATAAGAAACTTTGTATTCCTTTGTGGCACCACCTTTACACACAGGATATCTGAGTGATACCTGTGTAATGTATTAAACTTTGGGTTTGTGTTTTTTAAAAACACAATGCAGCAGCTGATCCACTGGAAGAAGATGATGTGCTACTGGCATTGCTACTGATAGGTCCCAGAAGACCACCACACTCCTTCAGCTCATCTGCAGAATCTTCTCCTGTGACTGCATCCTGTTTTTACTTTGCCTCTCACGCACCCTCACTATCAATTGTTCGTTCCAGGCAGTGAGTGAATTGGAAGTAAGTGCCATCTTGTCTTTGATTCGTGGATAGCACATTGTGGCAAGCATTAACTCTGGACAATTGTCCATGCGCCGAGTCAGTTCCTTCTTCAGCCTCATTAGAAGGGCAGCAACACCAGGAAGTATATTACCCTCAGCACCAGGCAAGCGTTCCCCATGGGTAAGAAAATTGTCCAATTTTAAGGAGTGGTAAATGAAGAGGGGAATGACTTCTGCCAGGCTAGCGTTCTCTTTACTCAAAATTTCTGTCAAAGCATGGAAAGGCGTAAGGATTATCACTACCTGTTCCATCAGGGCCCAGTCAGCCGTTCCCAGTGTTCTGTTACTGCCAATGAAATGCTGACATGACATTGCGTGAACTGCCTATTTCTGCTCCAGGATACACTCTAGCATATCTAAGGTGGAGTTCCACCTGGTCCCAACATCTTGTTTTAGGTGGTGCTCTGGGAGGTCTGCCTTTTTCTGTTCCTCCCTGAGGAGCTGGCTATCATGGATGCTCCGATGGAAGTGGCCAGCAATTTGTCGGCATGACTCCAGAAGTGCTGGCAAACTTCCAGTGTTACTGCCATCCTCGAGAGCAGCCTTCACTACTAGATGCCAGACATGTGCTGAGCAGCGCACACCCACAAATCTGCCATCCTTGATCATTTTAGCTGCACCATCAGTAACCACAAACCCCATTTGCACCTGTGTGCCTGCCTGCTCCCCTAGCCACTGTGCCACCATGTTCTGCAGTGCTTTGCAAATGTTATCTGAGGTGTGCTGCTGATCCATTACCTCAGCATGGAGGAGGAAAGAGTGATGCCCTGCCTGCTTAGCTACTGCACCTACACTTGTTGTTGGTATTGCTGTGTCTTGTAACACACTGGGCTGCCACCAATGCGCCATCAATGACAGGAAACCATGCTGGCCACTCGGAGCACTCCATAAGTCAGTGGTAAAGTGCACTGACTGGACACCAGCCTTTCCTAGCAGGTCATCCAAAAGCCCAACGCATGACCGGTACAGTGAGGGCACTATAGTTCTACTGAATGTGGTGCGGGATGGAATTTTATATCTGGGTGCTACAGCCTCCATAACTTGCTGGAAGGGCTCCCCATCCACCAAATTAAAGTAGCACCCCCAACGGCTATGAGCTGTTCAGTGAGGCGTGTGATTTTCCTGGACTGCTGTCTGCACATCCCCTTGGAATGAAACACACCAAAATCTTCCAGTATGGCCTGTATTGATTTTGGGATGGGCTGTGACTGTCTGCTGCTCTTACTAGGACCAGATGTGGCATGATCACCCCTGCCCTTTACCCTGCTACCTACTGGTGGTGAATGTGACACTGGTATATGCAGTACTAGTAGTGCCACTTTCTACACTTATCAGTACTGACTTGCGGTAGTTGTTCAGGTGTTGGTTCATCCCGGAGGTAGTTAGATGACCCAACACCCGCCCACGGCTGACTTCCCTGCCACACAATTTACATTTTGCTAGCCGGTCATTGCCAAGTGCCACAAAATGGTCCCACGCTTTACAGCAACGGATGACTCTGGAAGGTGGTGGAGAAGAAGAAACTGAGGCTACACTTTCTTCATCTTTACATGCTGGAGCAACCTCACTTTGCTTTTTCTTTCTACGTACCATTACAGGGATACTAGTAGACATAAAGATGGCAGCAGGGATGTTGGGACTGGGATTGGTGGAGGATTGTTGAGTAACAGTGGCACTGGTGGTGGAGACACTAGCAGCTACTACCTGGCTGGGAGACTCAAATGGAACTGGAGAGGCAGGTACTGAGTTGTCAATAGAAGACACAAGTGTAACTGGAGAAACAGGAGGAGTACTATGGGAAGCAGGGGAAAACTAAGCTCAGGGGAATAATCAAGGTCATAACCACAATATAAAAATAATAGAAGGATCACATATAACTAATTACAATATAGGTCATAACCATACATACCATATATGGTGGTGCTATATACCTAATAGTATAAATCCAACATAAGAAAATTAAAAAGAAAAAAAGAAAAGAAAAAGAAATAGCTAGGTATTCGAGTAAGCACTCCGACCAGTACAATAAATTACATCCACGATGATCATAACCGTATCAAAAAAATATATTTATTCAAAAAATAAATAAAAAGAATATTCTATGACATAACCATATCCCATAGTACCTCTATCCCCTACAACACGTAAGCCATATTAAAAACACCTAATCAGCTGCATAAAGCATCTCTTGCCAAGACTACCTAAAATTGTATAGTGAGGGACTAAGGAATATCACCATCTATAGTGCGGTCATCTCAGATACAATGACCATCACTATTAGACAACAATACTTTATCTCTCCACTGTACCAAGACTCTAAACACTACAATATGACCATATAAACAAAAAAGCATCACTAAAACAAAAACCTTAATCTAAGCCGGCATACGTATACATAGAGTTAACTACTTGATTTGGGTTGTTGCAGCTGTGTCCATAGTGTTGAGACCTTAACGGTTGTATCCAATACAAAATAACTAAGTGAATCCATTCACATAATAAAAGTCTATCCGTTATATGTGGATATCAACAAGAACTCGTAGAAGTGTAACAAAGTAGCAATATAAACAGGAGTGATAGCAATATTTAAGGTTGGATCTTCAACAGCTGAGTCTGGCATCCTCCATGCCTCGGTGAGCACCACTCGCTCAATATGATGCTTCAAATGACCATTGTGACGATGCTCCGTCTATATTCCTTAAAGGCACCGCTACGCCACTCACAAGCTGTAGTCCATCTTCACAACCTCTCACCGTTATTAATATTTTCTACTTTCTATAGTTTAACACTTCATCGTGCATACAGTTCTCCAAAGTCCTCTTCACATATGCAATAAATCTGCAGTTACGCCGACGCGTTTTGTCCTACTACAAAGACTTTGTCAAGGTTGGTTTTGGGGGGAGCTCAGCAGCTACAGGTCTGTGCAGAAGAAGGCACAGACCTTACCATAAGGTGGGTGGTGCGGCATGCCACTTTATATTAAAAAAAATATTGATTGCAATGGCAGGTGCCCCTCTCTAGGGTTCGCCTGTAGGCAGATGCCTACTCTGTCTTATGAAAAATCCGGCCCTGCTAGAGAGGGAGGGAAAGTAGCTCGTGCGGGGAGAACGTAATCCGAATATTCACACAAAATTCTGTCCAGTGCTGTTCGGATTCAGCTTTTAAAAAAACTAATGACTCTAGGCTTTCGTCAGGTCTGAATGACTCTGAATTACGAATGTGGATGAACCGATTTGCACAAGTCTATTTCCCAAATTAAGTGAACTGAATGCCATTAGTACTTAGAGAAAATGTCACTCTGCGGTAGGGTTACACTCTATTTGGTACAATTTACTATTACAGTATCACCATGAAAATAGCAATATTCAAAACGGTGATGTCAAAATGTAGCCAGTGTAAAAATGGCAACCTCATAATGTCTCCATGTAAAGTGTCGCGGAGGGAGTCTGGGTGAAATTTTCGTACACACAATGAAGTAAATTTTTTCTGTTCAGATAGTACGGCACAAAAATGGGTATCAGTTAACCCTTATACTGCCTGACTGGACTGTGTGTGAGACATGCTATTAACCGTTTGAGTGCCAGAGAGGTATACATTGCATAGCAATGCATTGTACACCCCATCTGGCATGCTAAGGGTCAATCCCTTACAAATGCCTTGCAGTCTCCCTCAAACTGCACAGTAATGCATTGGACACTGTCACAAGCGAGGCTATAGGCCCTGCTGAGACAGTGGGGAGAGTGTGGGAGTGAAAGGGTTAACAATACCAGACCCCTGGTTACCTGTTACTATTCCTAGCAACCACCAAATTAACTGCTGAAATCCCTCCTGCACTATCACCCCAACACTACAATTTGCTGCCACCACCAAGACTTTATATCTGGGCGTCTATGGTTACCCCAAACACAACAGAATACAGTATAAAATCACCTTAATAATCAGACATGTATCATTAAACCTTTAGTAACATGTGCTACCTGAGCTTCCTTCAGAGTAGTGAGTTCATATTAGAGAACAGAGACAAGAGCTGATTAATTGAACATTTAATCTGAAAAAAGGCTTCACAGAGCTGGTTACAAAAATACAGAAATAAAGATTACACATAAGCAAAACAGTCCATAAAATAAAATGGGAGAAACACAAGAAATCCTTAAATACAATTACCTATATTTTAAGAGTCCTTGCGGGAACTTCAGATGGTATTTCCCCCTTCAATTGTTACAAAGAAATTCACCTTTTTTTATCCACAAACCCATATTAAATAGGAGTCCACAGTTGCTTCTAAGAGGCAAAACCCCTGGGTGTTATGTAGGGGGAGGTTTGGCCTGACAGTTTACAATATACACATGTTCTGTGGGTAACCAACCCATCAAAGCAGAGGGCCCAAGACCTTTTATAGCACACTATATGTTCTGCTCTGGTGATTTACTCATTCAGTTTCTGGTGATGTTAGCTACTCAGATAATTTAGCTAACACTTTAAAAGGTACAATAAAATACACAAAATAAATACATTATACATACCAGGGCCCTGCAAAGGCCAACTCATGCCTTGGCATGACAGACACCCTCTTGGTTATGATCACAGGGCTGTGCAGCACCCCATCACGTTCTTAATGGGTTAACAAAGAAACCTTTAAACAACCCTACCTTTGGGAGCCAGACTGAGTCTGACTCTTTAAGTGGGACACCATGAGTTTCACCAGCTACAGTAAGTGCCAGGCCCACCCCACTCACCTTGATCCAGGGGACAAGGATACAATGTACATGGAGAAAGAAGGACACCATGAATTTCACCAGTGGCAGTAAGTTCTAATAGTATTATGTTTTGGCAGTCAACAATTAGCATACCTGGGAACTTTCAGTTGAGGGCTATCCGGAGGGTAGTCTTCTGTTCAGCAGGGTGTAACAAAAATGACGCTAATCGCGTCAAAAAGGGGCGGGGCTTAGCTCGAGTGTTAACCCTTTGAGTGCCAGAGGGGTACGGAATGCATTGCAAAGCAATGCATTCCGTACCACTCTGGCACTCAGAGGGTTAAATGTGTCACACAGAAGGCTGGGGATGGAGGCACAACGGGAGAAAAAGCAGATGTGGCAGAGTTTCAATAGAAACTCTCCACATCCGGAGGAATCTGCCTCTGCCCCGGAGACCCGGTAAAGCTCTGTCAGAACCGGAGTCTCCGGGGCAAATCCGGAGAGTTCCCAGGTATGACAATTCGGCATGAAGGGTCAGATCTGCAGCCTGGCTCTTAAAGAGGGATTTATTTGCATTTTCTTTCACCCGTCTACTTTAACCATTTAATTAAGTGGTTTGGTTTATACTTCTGACGCCCAGATGGTTATTCTTTTTTGTAAATTACATTTTATAGGGGAACATTGTAATTTTAACATTATGAGTGCCACTAAGTTTGCTATGGTCAGCTTTTCCAGGTAAATTACATTCTTGTCAGCTGGATCCAGGTGAGTGGGATTGCGGGGTGTATCTGGCATTCAGTCAGTTTTAAATTGAACCCCCCAAATTAAGTGATGTAGGGGAGCTATCCAGAGTGTGTGAAGTGGGGTAGTGTTCCTAACATTGTGGCTTTCTAGATATCGCCTGATCTCTCCGTGCTTGACGAATACAAAATTACCAACTTTGTCTTCACTCAGAGAGAGAGAGAGATCAGCATTCCAACAGGATACCCTTTAGTACACCGATCTTATAGATGGACCTTATGTATAAAAACAAAGTGCATCAATTCTGGAACAAACATTCTGCACGAAACTGACAAGCAGAATTTCCCAACATCCCGATTGATTTAAATTGGGCGTTTAAACCCCTTAAATACTAGAGTGATTTCGGCAAATCTCAATTTAAACCAACTGGAATTTGATTTGCCACTGTCTCTCTGACACAGTCCCTGGTTTTAAAATAAATGTTAATTCGATATGATTCTCATTAAAATGTTAATAAGGACACGGGCTGATTCAGGTAAGTTTTGCTTAAAGGGATAGTAATACTTGAAAATAATTTTATTTTATATTGTAGCCCTTACAAAAACATGAAAAATGATATACGTCTTATCTCCCAAACCTTTATGGTTTGGGAGATATTTACATGTAAAATATAGTAAAATTCTCTTTTCCTGGCTGTTTCAGCCAAGCCTGCCATCTAGTGGACAGATTTGGTCCGCAGAGCAACCAGCAGCTCTTTAGCAGTGCCGAGATCACGATCTTTGAAAAGAACTACTTCATTGGAACTGTGTAAAAAGTGTGCCTGGCTTGAAAGCACACTTTGTAGACCATTCCAATGAAGAAATTCTTTTTAAAGATGGTGATCTCAGCACTTCTGAAGAGGCACAACCGGTCCCGGGACGGATTCCTAATCTGAAGGGTGGAGCAATGACATCACTCCAGGGGAAACTTTACTTCTGAATATCTCCCAAACCATAAAGGTTTGGGACATAAGACTTATACCATTTTTCATGTTTTTTAAGGGCTACAGTATAAAATTAACCTATTTTCAAGTATTACTATCCCTTTAATTTACGTAATTGCGTGTAGTATTTAGGCGTGGTGAAAGCATCTAATGTTACGTAAGGACACTTTTTTTTTTACTTGTGTTGTGCTACATACAGTACTATTGGTTACTAATGATGAGACTGTCTATAGTTACTGGCATATTTTATCTGTAAGCATTTCGAAATAACAGCTCCAAGTATCCATTCAAGATATTTGCAGAGTCGGATAACTCTATTTTCTCCATTTTTATGTTTGACTAAATTTCAATCTTACAACTCGTCAGTCAGGGGTTAACTATCACTAGTTTTGTACTCGTTTGGAAATGAAGGTTACCTATCTGCCACTAGATTAGGACTCGTCGAGAAATTACAGTTGCATATCAGTGTCTTTCTAAAGCTTGTTGAACTGCAATTCTAATCCTCCTTGACAGAAGAGACCTACAGTCCAACGGGAGCGCTTAGCGCCTCCCATTGTTCTTATACGTCAATTATCCTCCTCACACAAACCGCCAAATCAATGTGTTGAGCGCAACCCTTCAGTTTACACGTCACACTAACCCAGTTGCTGTACTCGCGCGAGAACCTGCATGTAGGTCTCTATGCGGATGAGGCGGGTCTTCCAAATGAGATCAGTCTAATCTGCCTCTCTGGCAGCAGCTGCCTCCAAATGGGTTCAGTTACGTGTTGGTCGACGTATCCTAGCCAAGTGTGCGCTACAGTACTAGGGCGCATGCGAATCTCAGAATAGTACGCAACAGAAATATGGAGGTCGTTAGCTTAATGTTTTAGCTTACGCTGCAAATTCACTCTATGTGTCTGATTTATTTGTGTACGAATAAGTATTATTGCAGGTATGTTCGGTGTGGCACCTGCCGTTAGTTTTGTGTGCTATCTCCCCTGTGTTCAACAGGTGGCTCCGTGGCGCAATGGATAGCGCATTGGACTTCTAGCGGAGGAAGACATTCAAAGGTTCCGGGTTCGAGTCCCGGCGGAGTCGCTGATATTTTTGATTATTCGTTATCAATAATAATAATAATAATAACGCTACATACGTCTTAAATAAATATGCACACTGCTTGTGTTTGTCTACGGAACTCGGTATGCTTTTCGTGTACTGGTGTCTTTATGGCTCCGCAGTAAAATCTCTGAATCTCCAAATTTTACACTACAGCTCCCATCATTGAAGCTTGCATTGGTGTAATTTGTATTCTAACTGCATCTTCAGAGCTGAACGTTACCCAAAACTCGACGTATTTAAAAGCCTGCATTCTGTTGAGGCTCTTGTATTAAAGGAGCAGTACACTTTATGCATACCTGGGGACTCTCAGGGTTTGACTCTGACACGCAGGGTTTTGGCCCAAATCTCAGGGTGAAGAGCCAAAATCTGAGTGAAAGAGTTCAGTGCTACCTGTTATATATTCTGCTCCAGTTAACTGCTTCTTTAGTCTCTAAACTGGTACCACTTGTACCAGGAAGGCAGAGGGAGAAGTCCTGCTTGATTTGTGTGTGTTCATGCAGTGATATCTGTACGTTGTTGTGTATTAATGGCTCCTTGAATGCTGATTAGATTGACTTTCGCTTACAGCGATCAGGGATATATTGAGCATAATCTATATTATGGGAAATGTAAGTGTTAATATCTACACAATCTCAGGGTCAGCTCATTTTGAAAGTTCCCAGGTATGTATAGATGGAAGAAGAAGAAAAAAAAAAATTATATATATATATATATATATATATATATATATATATATATACACACACACACACACCTGGGAACTCTCCGGATTTGCCCCGGAGACTCCGGTTCTGACAGAGCTTTACCGGGTCTCCGGGGCAAAGGCTGATTCCTCCGGATGTGGAGAGTTTCTATTGAAACTCTGCCACATCTGCTTTTTCTCCTGCTGTTCCTCGGTCCCCAGCCTTCTGTGTGACACCTTTAACCCTCGGAGTGCCAGAGTGGTAAGGAATGCATTGCTTTGCAATGCATTCCGTGCCAATCTGGCACTCAAAGGGTTAAGTCCCCCCTCACTCGCGGCAAGCCCCGCCCCTTTTTGACGCGATTAGCGTCATTTTTGTCACCCCCTGGTGAACAGAGGACTACCCTCCGGCTAGCCCTCAACTGGAAGTTCCCAGGTGTGGGGGGGGGTGGTGTGTGTGTGTGTGTGTATGTGTATATATAGTACGACTTTTACTGTTGAGTAAACCAAGGGCACTCCTACTTAGGGTTGCCACCCAGCCGGTATTTTACCGGCAGGCCGGTAGAAAATTGGCTTCTGTCCAATGTTAAGTCTATGGAGGAAATGCCATGGCCGGTATTTTTTTGAAGAAAAGGTGGCAACCCTACTCCTACTGCTGTCAATTATTTTATTCAACATCTATAACAGTTTAAATAATCAGGAAGTTAGCTTACATCCTTAAAGTTCTAACTGACAGGAGGTGACACTGCAGTTTCTATCACATTCTATGGAGAACTATGTGTTCACTGACTTATCACATTCGATGGAGAGCTCTCCCTTAGAATGTAACAAATCATTGGAGTGTGACCACTAGAGGGCACTGCTAATGTTAAAAGAAACAAAACAAAAAAAAACTGATTTAAACTGTAATAACTCTGGAAATATGCATGTCTCTCAGCAGTGGGAGCATTCTTATTTTACTTACCAAGAAATGCCCTACAATATATCTTCATAAAAAAAAAAAGTTTACTGCTTCTTTAAAAAGCTAAGAAAGCTACAGCTGAAAGAATAGATGCAAATTCAAAATATAACAGGGTGGAGTTTGCTAGCCTTCAAGGGGTACTCCACCTAAAGGTAGGGAATTGATATATGTCCCCTATGGTGCACAGCAATAAAACACACATTAATATTTGTTTTAAACTTCAGTATATATGTTTATAAATTAGTATTTGCAAATAAGACTTTGGTCTTGCTCTAAATCATTTATTAATTTCCATAAGTGACCATTTGAAATGTTGTGAGGCATGTCTTAACCCTTTGAGTGCCAGAGGAATATGCAATGCATTGCACACCCCTCTGCCACTCAAAGGGTTAATGTGAGTTTTATTGCTGTGGATCAAGGAGAAATGTGATACATGTATATGTACTACATAATCTGATCTCCTAAAAAAAGATGGAAAAGCGAGACAGAGGGATTTAGGTCTCCAAAGAGGGACACAGGAAGTAACTGTCTCTCTAGTAATCAAATTGTGAAATAATCCAAAATAAGCTAAAGTAAATACGTGTGTGAAAGTCTTCCTGTTTTAGAAGACAAATAACTTTTTCTCTTAAAGGGATAGTAATACTTCATTATTACTATCCCCCACCCCCCCATGTTGTAGCCTTTATGGTCCGAGAGATATCCGCTTTCAAAGTTCCCTTTTTTTGTCTTTCCCCTGATGTCAGAATTCTAGCTGAGAGCCGGGGAATCCTCTCAGTGAGCAAGCGGCGGTTCTGCAGGAGTCCTGAGATCGTGTTATAGAAACAGAAATCCTTCACTAAAATGGTCTTCTACGTGTGCTTGGTTTGCAAGCACACATGGAAGACCATTTCAGAGAAGGATTTCTGTTTCTATAACAAGATCTCAAGCACTGCTGCAGAGCCGCCGCTGGTCCCGGGACTGGATTCCCCTTCTCTCAGCTAGAACGCCGACGTCGGGGGGGGAAAGACGAAAAGAGGGAACTTTGAAAGCAGGTATCTCTCAAACCATAAAGGTTTGAGAGATTCTGCTGGTATCATTGAATTCAGAATTTTAAGGGCTACAACATGGGGGATAGTAATAATGATGTATTACTACCCCTTTAAAGGGCTAGTAATGGATGCCAATAATTGTAGCTCTGATTAATACTAATATGTTATGTATCATGTTGCACTAGATATAAATCATGTCCGGCTTCTAGTTCTAAAGTAATTTAGTTTTAAAGTATCCCCCTGCCCCTTTTACCGCTAGTATGTGCCTCCCCGAAGATGTGAAATCCAGACAGTTCACAGCGAGGGACAATCTTCTCGCTGTGTGCATAATGAAAACCCTGCCTTCCTTGATGGAGGGCAGGATTTTCATTATGCTCAGTGAAGACTGTTCCTTGCTGAACACTTGGGCAACACATTATATAGGTAAAAGGGGCAGGAGGGTGAATACTTTAAAGGGCCAGTAATGTTTCAAAATAAAAGCAGCTCCAATTAATCTTCACAATATTTGGGTCATGGAAAGTGTTATTCCAGTTCTGTCAGAGTCGTAGTTCAAGAATATTGAATGATAAAATATCCCACTACTACCCCTTCTACTGACACAACACCGCTTATCTCAGAGCAGTAAGACTGGTCCAGATGGATCACAGTGAGCATAAGAAAAACGTGTCAGGGTTTTCCTTATGTTCACAGTATAAAGATTGTCCCTTGCTGTGAGCTGTCTGGTCCCAGGACTAGGGGAGGTGGCTTACACTAGGTAAAAGGGGCAGGAGGGGATACGTTATAATTCAATTACTCTTGAACTACAACTCTTGACAGTATTGAAATAACGCTCTCTGTGGCTCAAATACTATGAAGATTGATTTTGATTGGAGCTACTGTGTGTGATACATTACTCTCCTTTTTAAACTGAATTACTTTAGAACTACAAGTCGGACAGGAATGATATACAGTGCAACAAGAAATATAGCATATGAGCATTAATCAGAGCTACATTTATTGGCATCCATTACTAGCCGTTTAAGTTTTTATTTGGAAAGTTGAAACATAAAAATGTCAAGCTCACCAAAACTGAATTTGGTCCCATCGCCCTGAGAAATAGCAGAACGTTCTGCTTTCTATAGTAGTTTCACTTGATCTCCTTGCGTTCTGTTTTTTCCACTACAATTCTGATCGATCCTTACTCTACCTGATTTTCTATTCCCCCTTTCCTCCTTTAGTTGCTTTAGCGTGATCTTGATGCATGCTTTAGAGAGACAGATTTCCCATTGTGCACTTTTAGTCTATGAGACTGCGGTCAGTTCTCCAGTTTGTTAGGTGATGACAACACAGCCTCAGTAAGAAGTGGGGCCAATATGTTGGGAGGTGACATGAGGAGGATTTCAGGGAAATAGAAAATAATAGATCCATACAGAGCAATAGTCAGACAAACAAATAACAGGAAACAGAGGGCTGAGAACCATGAAGAGATACTGGGGGAGAATGGGCAAAGATTTGTGTTGTGAGGCACAGTATCAAAGGCTTTTGCAAAATCCAAGTATACTACATCAAAAGAAATTGCCTTGGCCAAATTGCTACTTACCTTTTTATAAAATGCAAGACAGTTTCACACAATCTATTCTTCATAAACCATGCTGGCTGCTACTAGTAATATTGCTGGTCATCACATATTCCTGAACATTGTCAGTAAGTAACCCTTCCAATATCTTGGCCACTACGGAAGTCAAGCTCACAGGTCACTTCCTGGTTTAAATCTTGCCCCTTTTGAATAATTGTATTACATAAGCTTTCCTCTAATCACAGGGCACAATGCCTGATGAACTTGAATTAATACACGTTACTTATAAAAGTCTTGCTATTACTGAACTAAGGCCCTTAAGTACCCTTGGGTGTATGTCATTGTGTTCAGGTGCTTTATTCAGCATAACCTTTTCCAGTCTCTTTTGGACTTGTCCTCCCATCTTCCCATAGCCCGCCATTGTTGCTTTCTATCTACTAGCAATGTGGGACGGCGCTGCCCGTCAGGCTATATAGGGAATTAATGCACACGGATGCAAGACACACACACACAGACACGTACGTATGCACTGAGATGCATAAAGAGCGACACAGTCATACACACATACATGCAGACACGTAGTGATACAGACATGTAACACATACAGTGAGGAACACACAGGCACACACATAGAAGTGAGTCATAAGGGGGTGACTTATGTGTCATTGTAATGAGTTTGTGTTTGTACTTATGCCTTCACTGTGGCATTCATTCATATAGTTGAAATGCATGTGGTAATTGCACATACTATGGTGGAAGGTGCATCGTGCTGGCTCCCGGGGTGTGAGTAAGTGAGTGGCATTCATTCATGTAGCTGAAATGCATGTGGTAATTGCACTTACTATGGTGGAAGGTGGATCGTGCTGTCTCCCGGGGTGTGAGTGTGATTATGGTGGAAGTTGGATCGTGCTGGCTCCCGAGATGTGTGTGTGTGTGATTGAGTGTGATTGTGTGAGAGTCTGGTGTGTCTGTTGTGTAGGAGCGAGTGGCAGCCATTTTGTTTTTTCAGTCACTTGGATAGTGGGGGCAGGCCAACTCCCTGCATGATTTAAATCACTCACCCATTGAATCACCCAATGGGAGCAGTAACTCCTCCTTACTTAAGCTGAGGTAACAGCAATATAACACACGGTGGCTCTTCAGTTGAGGCAACGTAGCAATATGCTGAGGGAAAGAATAGAAAGTGGTGTTTGAGGCTTGCCCTCTGTAACATACAGCAAATCATCTCTCTCCCTTTAAGGAGAAAGGGTGGGAATTAGGAAGTGGAGGAGTGACCGTTGAAAACAGACAGTTAGTGAGGTTGACTGAAGAGCTGAAGAGTTAAATAAAAGAGTTGCAATTAAGTTTATCCCTGAGTGTTTGTATTTTATGGAAACATTACACCCTCGTACTGAAACAGAGTGTATGGAGGGTTACAATTATCTGTGGGAGGTGAAACAGTGTGTTTGTGTGGTCATGATCCTGAGTGAGAGTGTGTGTGGGCTGGCAGAAGTTACTGATATCCCCTACTTCAGGAGTGAGTGGCAGCTATATATTTTTTTTTTTGTCAGTTGGATAGTGGTGGGCAGGCCAACTCTCTATATGATAAACATGCCCCCAATTAATCACCCAATGGGAGCAGTAATGTCCCCACTGACTCACCCAATGGGAGTTGTGTCTCCTAATGAGACATAAATTATGTAAGGAGGCATTCTGTGCAATGTGTGTGTGTTTTCTGAGGAGACAAATTATGTTCTGTGTGTGAGGAGACATAAATTATGCAATGAGGCTTACTCTTATAAATAAAATACACACACATACACAGAAGTGTGTTAAGGTTATGGTGTATTCTCTCTAATCACTTACTTATCGCAGCCTTAAAGGGATAGTAATACTTCCTTTAAGGTGGCTATAATATTGTAGGTATTAATTAAATAAACCAATCCATCTTTGTCTTTTTGTTATAACATTTATAGTATAGAGTAATCCCTATATAAAGTTTACTCCTTCCTCCCCTTTAATCTACATTAGAGCTTTATCTGTCAGACTTGGATTCTGGTCTGCAGGCCAGATGGCTTGTCTGTAGAGCCAAAATAGCAGCACATACAAAGGAAGTCTTCATGACAACGGTCTACTACCTCAAACCATGTCCAGTTTGTAGACCATTGTCATGAAGATTTCCTTTGTATGTACTGCTATTTCAGCTCTCCAGACAAGCCGTCCAGTCTGCGGACCAGAATCCAAGTCTGACAGACTTTGCCGTGAGTTCCCAATTAGTGAATGATGTATGCCACCACCTTGGTGTTGTCTGACTGCACTCTCACTGGAATCCGTTACCAATGAAGGAGAGCCAGATGAATAGCCCTGAGCTCCAGAGTGTTGATGGGCAGCAGATTTTCCTCTCCACTTGCCCGGGGCACCCAACTGCCTCATAATTGCACCTGAACCCTTCAGGCTGTCATCCATTGTTACAGAGCCAACTCTGGAATCACAAACGGTCTCCCTTTCTCCAGGTTTGGCCAATGAAGCTACCACTGGAGGTCTTCCCTGGCCTCCAGAGACAGTCATCTGATGGAGATGCTCCGGATTCCTGGACCAAGACCTGAGGATGTCCCTCTCAAGTTCCCTTCTGTGGATCTGAAAATAAGGGATTGCTTCCAAAGAGGATACTAAATGACCCAAGACACACATGCAGTCCTTGATCGTGGTCAACAGCCACTCTAGAGCCTGAAACACATTCTGGAACAGAAACTGAATATTCTCTTCCGTGAGAAGACTCTTCCCTAAAGGTAGTTGAACTTCATGCATGTATGCATCTTTATATAGCAGCACGTATGTACACAGCACTTTACAGAAATTGTAATAGTATAATAGAAAAATACAAAACTGGCTTAAGAGCATCAGGCTAAAGTGCAATCATTGCATTATTAATGAGTGTGTGTGTGTGTGTGTGTGGGGGGGGGGAGTTCAGTAAAGGGAATCATACACTGGAAAAAGGGATCCTGCCCAAGGAGCTTACCATCTAATTAAACTTCATGCCCAGAAACACCAGAACCTGGGATTGGATTGGAGAAAACTTCTTGAGACTGAGAATCCAGCGTTGCTGCACCAGAATGTAGGCGGACTGTAGGTACACGTCCTGAAAATCCAAAGAGGCCAGTTACTCCCCTGGGCACACCACTGAGATGACACAGCACAAACATTACATCTTACAGCGTGTAGCAACCACATACCGGTTGTGACATTTGAGGTCCACAGCCACCTTCCTTCTTGGGAACCACACAGATGTTGTAATAGAAACCTGAAAAGTACTCTGGGACTGGCACCAATACCTGCTTTTCCAGTAGACTGGCTATGGCCTTGTGGAACAACTTTGTCTGGGTTCCTTGGAAGCTTTGAGGTCAAGAAGCAATATGGAGAAAGGGATTTGGAATCTATGTGATACCTTTCTGACACCACCCACAAAACCCACTGGTCCATTATGGAGGATGTCCAGGAGTTTCGAAAAAGGCAGAGCGATACCCCTATGGGCAATAACAGACCTAAATTCCGCAAATCATGTAGAGGTTGGTTTGTCAGACTTAGCCTTTGCAGCTGATCGCTTGGGCTGGCAGGTCTGTCTGGGTTTTGCGGGAGGGGGCACCTGAAAGGTCTGAGGTATTTGTGCCCCCATTTGGATGTGGAAATGAAAACCATGCTCCTTCCTTGCCAGAAAAGAATGTTTGGTGGAAGGTTGAGGCAACAAGGTGCTCTTACCACCCGTAGTGTCAGTGATAATCTGTTTCAGGTCAAGCCCAAAAAGAGCCTTGCTCTGAAAAGGCAAGGATACCAGTGACTTATTAGAGTATTGGTCTGTAGACCAAACCTTAAAGAGATAGTAATACATAGTTTTATCTTTATTGTATTTTGTAGGCATTAAAAAAACATTTAGAACAATATAAGTCTTATCCCTCAAACCATAAAGGATATTCACAAGCAAAGTTTCCCTCCCGCCCCTTTTACCTAGTGTAAGCCATCTCTTCTCAGATGTGGAATCCAGTTCATAGACCAGACATTGAGAACAATGAAAGCCCTGCCCCCCTTGACAAGTTTTTCAGGTTTTTCCTTTATCTTAATTGAAGATTGTCCCTCTCTGCAGTCTACCTGGCACCTCCTTTCTGATCTGGCTGAACAGTGTTACATCAGTAAAAGGGGCAGGAGGGGGATACTTTGTCATTGAATTACTCTAGAACTACAACTCTGACAGAATTGAAATAACACTCTCCAAAGTCCAAATATACTATGATGATTAATTAGAGCTGCTTTTATTATGAAACATTACTATCCCTTTAAGCCTCAAGGTGCTGCGAGCAGCGGAAAAAGCAGAGGACTTAGAGGAGAACCGAGCTGTTAAACAAGGCCTCCGTGATATAGCATTGGCCTCCATAATTTTGGCTACCAAAACCAATATGTCCTCTTTAACATTAGCATGCATAGCTTCTGAGAGTTGTTCATCCCAAACAGCTACAGCCCTGTTAGGACAGGCAGAGGAGAAAATGGGCTTTGATGCTGCCCCAGTATCTGAAAAGGTGGGCGACTTGAGTAGGGAGTAATGCCTCTTGTCTGCCTGATCCTTAATCCCCACAGTGTTTGCCAGAAGAAGGGCAGTATTCTTAACCATGTGCGGGATGGGGGGGGGGGAATGGCAGAGGGTGTAAAAGGATGCAGCTTAGCAAAGAGTTTGTTTAAGGATCAGTCTCTTGTCAGTCTCCATAAAGATTTGGTCAAGAGTGTTATTGAGGTGAAATATTTCTACGCCTCTGGAAAAAAAAAATCTAAATAGGGAGATCCCTCATCAGAGGTGTCAGAGACTTCGAGGGTCTCCAGCACTGCCTTGATCCTCTTAGCCAAGAGGGGGGGCACAAAACAGCCTCATAGGAATCTCCATAAGAATAGGGAGAATCCATATGCTGATATGCCTCATCATATCATCCACAGAGGCCAATCCTTCCTCAGGGGACACCCCAATAATCTGTATGTCCCTAGAATACAGGGCCAACCTGTTTAAAGTTGGGCACATGTTTCCAAGAATATAGAACCCCCTGAACTGAGGAAGGAATTTGAGCCACTGATGAGTAATGTCATAACCCATGCAGGCTCTTGTTCATTGCTAGAGGGGCCAGGAGGTGTAATAGGGGATACAGCACGAGGGGCATAGGGACCCTGAATATTATCTTGGAAGCCCTGTATGGCATATGGAACAGAGAGAGTGGGTAACGGTAGCCCCTGAATCTTTTGTCTTGGGTTTCTCCATATGCCCCTTAGTGTCCAACATGTCTCTGACAAAATGTCCAGAATCTAGTAAAAACCTAGATAGATGACCCCAGAATAGAGATAGTATCCATAAATATCCAGAAATGCACTGGTATGTGAATTTTAAATTAGAGAAGGAGATTCAGTCTCTGCTTAGGATAAGCAAGATGGCCACCAAAAAAGTGACAGCCAAAAGACCCTGTCTTTTGTAATACGTCCTGCCCTCCCAGAGGAGAGACTCAACCCCATGCTATCTGTATTTCCACATTGGCTGTAAGAGCAGTGTGCAATGTATGGTACAACTCTCTGGCCCTCAAGGAGTTCTGACATTTCTAAGGTGGACAAAGGCAAGCATATATGATCATCTAACGTAAACATGGCATTGTGCAAGTTTTTTTTTTTTCTTTTAATTCTTTTTATTTTTTTATAACATAACATTTTTAACCTCATCTAAGCCAGAGGAGGCTGGAACATACTGAACTATTTCCATTTACATCATAAAGTCACTTTTTTTTTTTTTTTTTTTTTTAAGCTCATTAGGTGCATCAACATTTAACTGCTTTAACTCTGAGTGCCAAAGAGGTATCCAACACATTGCAATGCGTCTCTCACTCTTCTGGAACCCAAAAGGTTAATGTTATACACACCTCTAAAGCATTATAGACATCTCTAGTATCCAAGGAATTAACCCTTTGAGTGCCCGAGATGTACGCAATGCGTTGCGTACCTCTCTGGCAGTCAAAAGATTAAGGAATCACTAAACAGCAACATCTTTACACAGTACAAGACCTCCATGGAATAAACAGACTCATTCCAACACAGCATAACTTTATACAGTTCTATTACCACACAAAATGGCCATAAGGGAAATGCACCTTGTTTTTCATGAAAAGCAATTTGTAACATTCATAGATACTACATTAAAAAACATTTCCATAACTCTATGAAACTTAAAATGTACATATAGTTTTCATCAAGCTAAGGGAAGCAATAAGTATAAGATACATAGTAACATAGATAGTCCCTGATTTGCAGTTTTGCTGACGTAGGAGCAACACGGAGCCCTGGCAGGCTGGAATGCTATCTCACTGGTCCCACAACAGATTATAGGCTATGAGCCTAAGTGCCCTCTATTCAAAAGAAAACTAGAATAATTCTGGAGCAAATCAGTTGCACTACAATGGACATAAATATTCCCAAAATGACATTTATTTAAATGGGTTTTTTTTACCCCTGTGATCCTCAAAAGGTCTCCAATGCTTTCCACAGAAATATGCTGGAGAACGCTCTACATTTTAAGGGGTCAGAATCCCCATAGAAAATCAATGGGAATATGTTTATCCCATATGATTATGTTTGCTTGCGCCACAATTACTCCAGAGCACTTTTGAGCATAAGGCTTTCAGTTTTGCAGTTGAAAGCAAATCTGTCTCAACCTGGCAGCCCAACCAGCCTGCTACTGATGAGCATAAAAACGACTCCATAGCAGTCTATCAGGCTAAGTTGCAGCTTTGTACAGTATATGGCTGAGAGTCACAACCGTCTGGCTTGCATCGCAGCCTGCTGCCACTCCAGGATCTCAGTTTTATCCCCCCCCCCCCCCCCCCAACGGCTAACAGGAGCCATTTTGGGTTTCCACAGCCACAGGTTTTTTTGGTGTTTTTTTTTTTTTTTTTTTTTTTTTAACGTAATCTGCTCCCATAGGAAAGGACTTACAAAAACATCATAATTACCTTTAATATTCCATCAAGATACTCATCTTTGACATGTATATCTGTGAATGTAACAACATGCTCCTTCATTTAACACATAGATGACTAGATGGGGTGCAAAAGCAATGTTGCACTCCCCTCTCTGGTACCCTAGTGGTTAAGGACGATGTATTTAATCATTGGTGTTCCTTTATATGACTGCATACCTAGAAAGCTACATTTGTTTATTAAATGAAGCAAAGAGCATGTGATATATGTTTTCCTGCATTTTACTTTTATTTCTGAATAATATATTGCTAACTTGCTTTCCTAACACAAGGCAGCCACGTGCATATTTACCATGCTTACTTTGTCTGGTTTATGTTACTATCAGTCATTTATTTAAAGGTTCTCACAAAATATTTCAAATTACTTTACAGAAATATGTACATAAGCCCTGAAGGATCAGAGAGGTGTGCAACACAGTCCCTAAGGTGTTAAATATTAGGCCGTAAAAGAGCAACAGTTCTGGGGCAAACCATCCACAGCTTGGGGAGAAATACAATTTCTCATTGATTTAAAAGAGGATTTTACTGCCACTTATAGCTAGGGAAGTCTCCAAACCACTGCAAAGTAATATGGTGGAAACTGCCAGCACTCAAGGGGTTAAAAGCACTATTTAAATAAATGACAAATTTGAATTTATCCCATATGGCGCATATGATTTGCCCCAACACTGATCCATAATATGTATTTTATCAATAAAGTGTTACTACCCTTTAACCCTTTGAGTGCCAGTGAAAGGGTTAAAAATGTGGTCACTAACAACTTATTTTAACAATTTTAAAATTAAGTATTTGGGTTTTGAGCATGTCAGTTCTGTGTGTGTGGTCCAGTTATAAAATAACCAGATACTTGTGTTCATATCATATTAATAAAAGAGGAATTATACCAATATAAATAAGTGTAATTTTATTTGCTTAGTAGAAGGACTTAGCTATCATTTAAATTGTCTGTATTCTATAGCTGAACATTTCAGAATGTTTACATGGTTCTGTAGAATTTTTTTTTTTTTTTTCCCTACGAGTTAGCTCAATCACAGAGCTGGGGCCTTATTCATTATTAACACTTTCAGTGCCAAGGGTTGCGTACTCCTCTGCTTACTCCTCTGGCACTGAAAGGGTTAAGCTGAAGATCCAGAAGTTGTTCCAGAATTGTGTAACAAACCAGCAGACCATAAAGTTAAAATGAAAATTCTGTAGATTCCCACTGATTTTTTTGGGGACTTTTTAAGAGATTGTAACACCTAGTATGTAAAAAATATATATGTATTGTAGTATTTATCCTCCTGGTTAAAACAAAAGGTGCTCCCCTGCTGAGAGGTGTTTAATTTAAGTTACTGCAGCTCAAAATTGAATTTTGTAGCTGCAATAGCTCAATGGCCTGAGATTTTTACAGTGGTGCTGTTGCTACACCATGATGTGTAAATTTGTGGTCAACTGACCAGATCTGTCCATAGGATGGTGTAGCAACAGCTCCACTGTACAATTTCAAGCCACTGAGATACTGCACGTAAAAAATTCAAGTTTGTGCTGCAATAACACTTGCATAAAACAACTCAGCAGTGGGAGTACCCTTGTTTTACTCAGGAGGACAAACTCTACAAATATATTTTTTATACATATTAAGTGTTACTATCCCTTTAAATCCCTTGAATGCCAGAGGTCTCCTAAGCAATGTATTGGAGAGCTGTAGCATTCAAGCAGTTAAAATCCCTATTTACATCAATGGGAATCTGAGGAATTTCCCTTTAACACCAACAGTAAATTGGCTTGCTACACTATTGCACTTCCTTAACCCTTTGAGTGCCGGAGGGGTATGCAACGCATTGCAAGGCAATGCGCTGGTACTCCTCTGGCACTCAAAGGGTTAACTTGATGAACAAGGCCCCTGATTTCTATTGTGAAGATTTATTACCTTTAGACTCGATATGGAGATCTGTAAATACAACTAAATGTAGCTACATTCTCTCCAAAAAATAGCAGATAGACGCGCTCATGGGGCAGTAACTTAACCCCTTAAGGACCGGAGCGCACATGTGCAGCCAGCACTTAAGAACCAAGGATGTTTTTTTCCTATCCGATTCAGGGCTCCCCGAATGGCGTGCAGCTGCGAATTCCATGACCATCACTAGTCTTTAAGTGCCGGACAGCCATGACAGTCCTGGCACGGCAGTGGACGTTAAGGGGTTAAGGATGGCAGATCATGCATGCGGCCATCACTTGAGGACCACGGACCATTATTTTTGTGGCATCCGGTTCCAGTTTCCCCTAACGGCGTGCAGCTGCGTGGGGAGCCTGGAATTCCATGACGGTCTTGGCACGTCATGGGTCCTTAACACAAAACAACCCATTACGTGCCAGGACGGTCAAGGGTCGTTAAGGGGTTAATGGCATGGGTTCTAGTCAGTATAGTAGATCTGAACCATAACACTATGGCCAGCATTCACACACTGCAATGCATCCTTCCTCCAGACAGATCATTTGCAGTCATGACCAAAACATGGCATGTGCATATGCGAGAAAAGCACATGCAGGATAAAGTCAGAAAAGCCAGTTAACTCTTAAAGTACAATATTTGCATTAGAATAATATTAGTCCTACCCAGAATCAATTTCAAAGCATTAACCCCTTAAGGACCAGCGGTCCCGGGGCATGCCGTCCCTTAAGGACCACATAGGAAACTTTGACGTGTCGTCCCACGTGACCGATCAAGTGGGGTGGCACGTCAAACGGGGCACTGGAAGAGATCGGTCCGGTCTTGGAGCGATCAACTTCAGTGCCCGGTATTACTCACCGCGCTCCTATAGGAGCGCGGTGAGTAAAAGTACGCGACGTGGCAGGACCGTCACTGGTCCTTAAGTGCCGGACCAGCATGACGGTCCTGCCACGTCAATGGTACTTAAGGGGTTAAAAAACAACGCACTACCAGTTTACTTGAGATCATGGGCGTCTAGTGTGCAGCCAGTCGACCAAATGTGGTCCGTCTGACTCTAGGGTGTGGCTGTTGCGTACCACCCTGGCACTCAAAGGGTTAACAAAAACCAAATAACTACCACACGTGAACTAGTAGGACAGTAAGTCTTAACTGACTGCCACTACCATACAGATCAAGAACAAATGTCTGTTAAACAGCTGTATTGTCATTGACTTGTTGAATAAATAAAGCCATATTTTTGAATAGCCAACAGGCTATATTAATCATCCATAAAATAAATTAATGCATCCTTCACATGTATGGCTTTCTGATCATGTAGCCCATGACTGAGATAAACTTGGACACCCCTGCTTTAGATCCATATGAAAAATGTGCTTTTAGAAACTAATGCTTGATTTTACCGAAACCTTATGCCACACAGATATTTATGCAATAATCAAAGGCGTATCCAGATATCTAAATTGTCCACTGCAGGCAGAACAAACATGCAGCCCCACAGCTAATAAACTGTGATCCCAGCAGGATTTCTTATTTTCATTACAGTGTGGTCCTTCCGGTCCAAATCCTAATTTACATCAGTTTGGTTTGCTCTCACATTCTAAAGGGGGGATAGCTTTTGGCTGGCTGAGGATGATGGGATTTGTAGTCTCTACAGCTTAAGAGCCAAAGGCTGACTGGCCAAGTTCTAGAGGCTCATGAGAACAGCCACAGAAGAACAGGAGATATTTATATTTCATCCCTCTCATCAGACCTCCAAGAAAATAAAAGTCCAGACATTATTAGCTATTATTGTGGTCCACCTTAGATGGAATTCTTGAGTATATATTACAGTTTGGCATGCCTAGTCCATTGCTTTCCTAGGGCTGAAGATGACAAATCAGCAAATAAAGGTCAGGGTGAAAAACTTTATACGATTCTTCCCTCACCCACCCACAAACACAAATATAAATACAAACACAGACACACACATTGTACTTAGCAATATATTAGTCGTGTTTTTGCTGCTACCATAAACTAAAGTTTTTACTTCCCCATCGCTCTAAAAATATATTTTTTAGAAAAGGGAACTTTGACAGAAAGAATGTATTAGTGCAGTGGTTCTTAATAATTTCTTGCAATGTACCCTATAGAAACATAGCAGTACTTACTGTACAGCAGTATATTCCATACAACATTTCCGCACCTTTTTATAGGCCATAAAGCAATCAATTGTAGCATGACAAGATGTAGGCAAAAGTCACCCTCCAGTTCTTACTGGGCTACAGTTACCACTGTGCAGCTGAGGATTATAAGAGGTGTAGTAGCAGTAGCTAGAGAGCAACTGTTGCCCAGCTTCAGTCATCACTCGCTGCACACCACCACCCTATCATCTTTTACAGACTCGATCATGCAACCAGCACACCAGGAGCAGAAATAAAGCCTCAAAGCACTTATCACTTATTGTATTTGGAGAACTACCCCGATTAGAGATAAAGTGACAAGAGAGATAAATTTATCTCTGGTCAGGGTTCGCTTTTTTTTTTTTTCGTCTTTTCGCAGCACAATATTGAAAACATGTAATTACACTTGTGCCACAAATATAATTCAAGGCGCTTCTTACTTTGTAGTAAACAACATTCTGATATCTTAATAGAATGCTTTAAAGAAATAGCATTAGATTTACACTATAAAGCAAGGTTTAAGCTCCTTCTCTTGAGAAGATGACAATGTCAGGAGACTGCACTACTTGGTCATGGGTTGACATTCCCCTCCATCTGAGCTGTTTCACTGCATGTTAGACATGAACTACTACAACACTGTTCATGTCTTTCATGTAAAAAGGTTCAGATGAGCATTGTGGTAAAACGACACGGCCAACTTATCAAGGGAAGGAGCGGACATACAGGACAGAGTGTGTGTGTGTTTATAAAATAAACATCTTACCATTTTTATGATGTCACTCTAAAACTTTGCTCTATAGTTTAAAATAAAGTTAATGTTGTCCTTTACTATAACTTTAAAGATTTAGATTAGTTTATGTCAAGGTATTATCCATAGTGTTATAAGGGACTTGAACAGCATTACAAATAATGAATTAAAGTCCAACTCACTTGTTTCTCAAGAACACACAGTCCTGAAAGCAAGATGATAGAAACCAATTTTAGTAGCCTCAAATACAGTGATTTCATAGACTACCGTACTCCAAGAACTGAAGAAATGTTAATTTCTTATACTATACAAATTGTTCGTGAAGGAAATGTCCACACAATAGGTCACAGTTTTGTTTCTCAGAATGTAGCTTGTTTTGTAAACATCTCTGGATGCACAGATGATAAATGACATTTCAGATTGGCTAATTTGGTCAACGGAATGTCACCTTTCACGAGAGAGACTTATGTGTGAAAAACAGGTCGGTTAGCTTTGTTAAAGAGAGGCCTTCTTTTTAGCTTGCAAAATATAACCTTTCGATTTTATAATCCCACGGCTTTTAACTATGACAGAGTATCGCAGGATCCATGTAGGAAACCACTCAGTGACTTGATTTTCCTGGACACACTCTTTGAGAGCTTCTTGGAATACCTCTTCAGACAGGAGTTCTGAATCAAGAGAGAAAATGCAGATGTAATTTCATGATAAATAAATACTGGGGAGATAATGTAAAAAAAAAAAGCAGAATAGGACTAAAAATGGCTCTCACCTGCCAAACATGGAATAACATTGCATGGAGCTACAATCGCACACATGCATCAATGAGTTTGTGAGGCAACATGGAGTGTTTGCTTAATGGCCAATCAAGTGAGGGACTAAAAAGTATGTATAAACTTAGGGCACTGTGAGTGGTAATTGAGAGTGCCATAATTTAGTGGCACCGAGTTTTACATAGGCACAAGGACAAATTACGAGTCTCTCCTAATCCTATAATATAAAAGGCCAGATGTATGTTTGTCCGATGCAGTCATGCACAGTAGAGACTACCTGAACACACAGAATGCTGGCCTGTGTACACAGGCTTTTACACTAGTAAAGTATATAATATCACGAGCACAAGCTGAAAAAGACTTAGGGTAAAATATATGACATCTTCTGACCAAAAGAAACACAGTGAGGTGGATATACAAATGGTGGTTCAATCCTGGAGCAAATCAACTGCCCTGTAGGGAACAAATACAAATGTTAATTGATTTAAATACCCCTCTAGCATTGCAGACCTCTCTAGCTTTCAAGGGATTAAAAGACCCACTTAAATATTTAGACATTTTGGGGAATGTTTATTTGATCCCTATGGAGCAGTTGGTTTGTTCCAGAATTGCATCACTTGTAATAGTACCCTCAGCCTCAGTGAGATCACAGTAAATACATGGATTACCTTTTGGATCATTGTGCGTCAGCAACTGAATGTCAAACTGTTTTGCAAAAGCTGTAAGATCTGGCGGCATTATGCAGCAGGATGCAAGGTTCACTTGGTTGCTGTTCGGCTTCACCTGCAAGTGCATGATAGATTATTAGCAAAGAAACAACAACAACAACAAAAAAGTGTTTAACCCTTTGAGTGCTTTGCAATGCGTTGCATACCCCTCTGGCACTCAAAAGGTTAAGGATCAGAGGTGTGTGCAATGCACCCTAAACGGTTTTGCACACCTCACTGGTCTTTAAAGGGTTACTATTGTTAAGGCGGATTCTCAGTTATGATATTCAGATACAGCAAGTAACAAGGGGGACCATCACCACCATAAGCAGGGGGGGAAACGTACAATAAGATTTGTTAAAAAAAAAAGAAAAAAAAAAAAAAAAAAAAAAAAAAAAACTTTACCATTAACCCCCCCCCCCCCCCCCCCCCCTTTAGAGCCAAAAGGATGTGCAACACATTGTGAAGCAATTCATTCATGCCCCTCTGGACCTCTAGTGTTTAAAGGTAATTTTTTTCTTTGCAAATATTGCATGTGAGCCTCTGTGCCTTCTACAGTTGTAGAAGATGTCCTTATATGGACATTTTTATTAGCATACTTACAATATCACTAGTAGTGGTCTGATGGACGATGAGGGATTCCAGACTGCCCCCACTCAGTCAATTCTCAAATGGAAATGCTGCTCCCACCACAACATAAACACCTCCCAATGATCCTTAAAGGGATAGTAATACTTCGTTTTATCTTTATTTTATTTTGTAGGCATTAAAAAAACATGAAGAACGATATAAGTCTTATTTCTCAAACCTTTATGGTTTAAGAGATATTCACAAGCAAAGTATCCCCCCCCCGTTCAGCTAGATTAGAAGGGAGGTGCCCAGGTAGACTGCAGAGAGGGACAATCTTCAATTAAGATAAGGGAAAAAGCTGAAAAACTTGTCAAGGGGGGCAGGGCTTTCATTGTTTTCATACAAGGAAGAGTGTCCCCTGCTGTTATCTGTCTGATCTTACAACCAGATTCACATCTGAGAAGAGATGGCTTACACTAGGAAAAAGGGGCGGGAGGGGGAACTTTGCTTGTGAATATCTCTTAAACCATAAAGGTTTGAGAGATAAGACTTATATCATTCTTCATGTTTTTTTAATGCCTACAAAATAAAATAAAGTTAAAACGAAGTATTACTATCCCTTTAACGAAACAAAGCAGCAGCAAGAAGGGGAGCAAACCACAATATTGTAATGTAATCTAAATGACAGCATGAATATGCACATGAAGAAAATCACCAGCCAGTAGTGAACATAGCATACACCTCCCGTTTGTAGAAGGCCAAAAAAACCCACTGGATCCGCTTATACATTTGCGCAGAAACAAAAAGTAAAGAAAAAAAAAAAATAAAAGTTCATGCAGGCCGATCTTGCTCATGAAGAAAAAGCAGCACGTTTAGAAACATTAGTGTTTTTATTTTTGTACTTTAATAAGATTTCTTTCTGTGCAAAAGTATAAGCAGATCCAGTGGTTTTTTTGCCCTTCTACAACAGGGAGGTGCATGTCCGAGCAGAATGGATTTAAATACCCTGCATACTCATTACCGGCTATATTCATTACTAGCCAGTGATTTTCATCATGTGAGTACGGTATTCACTCCGATATCATTTATATTACATTGTAATATTGTGGTTTGGGCCCCTCTTTGCTGTTGCTTTGTTTGAATGAAGGTATGGTTCAATCATGGACATGCACAAAGACAGACTATTGTATTAGGGCTCTTTCATATTGACAGACATATGACAGCCTTCTGCTACATTTCTATTGACAGTTTTCTTTTACTGAACTTCTACTGTGTTCCACCAGTGACCCCACTGCAGAAGGGGGTCTTCGCTAATGGACAGCATACATTAAGTATCAGCCATATATTAACGGCTGGCACCCATATGCATCAGCCATTAATTTGAGGCTACGATGAGAATTACAACTTTCACGTAGTTTGCCTAAGAGATCTACAAGTGGCTCCACAGGTACAGATCTACCATGCTGCAACTTTACGGTGTTCCAGTGTGAACACAAATGCAGCATAATGTACATTGTTGTGTTCGTGTGAGGCAATAGCTGCCTGTGTGAAAGGCTACATTGGTGTTGCCATTGACAAGTGCTAAGGATAATGGGATATGTAGTCCAACAGCAGCTGGAGGGATACATTAGACTATAACATATTAAAATTATATTGTCTATTGAGTACTGCACTTTATTTTTGCAAAGCCAAAATAAATGATTGTGCAGTGATTTAGTAGCGTCAGTAGTAATTCAAATAAACACATAAAATGGGTGATTGAGGGTCTTGTAATGCATTACTTCATGAACATCTATTCACACCACCTTCAAACAAAGGGGAAGGTTCACTAACCGGTGATAAAGATGTGATAAAGTGGAGATTACTTCTCCAGTTCCTATGTTATTCTATGGAGCCTATTCACTAAGATCTCCAAAGTTGAAGAAATCTTAGTGCATAGGCTCCATAGAATAAAATAGGAACTGCAGAAGTGATAAACTGAAGAAGATATCTCCACTTTATCACCGCTTAGTGAATCTCCCACAAAGTGTTTTAGCAAATACGTTTTCAGTGCTGGCTCACTCCAAAGATTATGGACCACAATCAGGAAGATAAACAAGCGCAATTGTGGAAGTATATAGAATCATAGTTAATGAGGCCGAAAAAAGACAGGCCCATTAAGTTCAGCCTTTGCCATATCACCTGTGTGGATCCAGAGGAAAGCAATAAAGAAAACAAATATTGAAGCATTTTCAAATTAACCCTTTGAGGGCCAGAGGAGTATCCAACGCATCGTGTTGCAATGCTTTGGATAACCCTCTGGCTCTCAAAGGGTTAAGCTCCAATTAGGTAAAAAACAAAAATCCTTCAGAACTCCAAAAGACAGTCATCTTTCCCTAAATCAACATCCTATCTGCAATGTAAACAAACTATCATAATTCTCAGTATTGTTCTGAGCTAGAAAGGCATCCAGCACTTTTTTGAAAGCAGGTACAGCAGGAATATCTAACAGGTAGATCAGCAAGTGGTCACTGGCAGACCACAGTAAGGTAGTGTTTGTACTGAATACCTCGCTAGCATTCAACTAGTTAAAAGACACATTTAAATCAATGCAACATGTCTAAAGTTTTACTTGTTCCATATGGTGCAGCTGGCTTTCAAAGAATTACTTGTTTAACAGGTTTTTACTTTGTTGTTTTGTTTTATAAAATTGTGCATAGTCTGTTTGTGGAAGGCTAAAATCCTGTTTTACAAATGCACTGATAGAGCAGACATTCCTGCCTTTTCTAGATCTCCCACTGATATCTGTAAATGGAATGGAATAAGAGAACAGCCTTTCCGAATACATGAGCTGTGGACATTTACCCTTTGAATGCCAGAGGGGTGCACAATGCATTGATTCACAATCTGTTGTGTAACTCTCTGACACTCAAAGAGTTAATCCCAGTCAATTAACTTCTCTCTCAATTCAAACAGCAGAAACTTGCATTACAATGCCAGTTTACAATTATATTTCAGGGATGTAACATAAGAATTTTTGCATATCCTAGCTGTAAGTATGTGATCTTTAAACTTATCAGTCTATTTATATTCCAGTTGTTGTTCTCAGAGTTCCTTTAAGGTAGGACGCAGAGGCAGTAAATTTGGACTATGGTCATTAATATGCAAAGTGAAATTATTTAATTATAGTTTTAACCCTGGGAGTGCTATTGCGCTGTATCTTCCAGGGGCTCTCAAAGAGTTAAAGAGCATTACATTTCCTTATGTCTTGTGGCTGGTGCTTTATGCAGTGCCTCACCTGTGCCCAGAGGTAAAGTTGTTCCAAGAGAGGTTTATCTAAATCCGACGTTCCTATGGCAATCACTTTCTTGTCCCGAACAAGACTTTCAAGCTCTTCCCAGTAAGGCTGTAAACTCTCCAAGGAAACACTGACTTCATCTTCTAGTGGGGGTGGTACGATGATCACAGAGTCTAACTGGGCAACTCCGAGAGTGGAGCATGCTGGAAGGAATAAAATGAGGGACAAAAGGAGATTATCAGAGTATAGTGACAACAGCTTAACCCCTTCATTATTAAATCTGCCCATTGCTGACACCTCTGGCACGAAAGTGCTAAATGTAACTTATTAAAATAAATAAGTACAATTTGCTCATATATGAAAGGCCATGTTTTTTAACACTCCTGTGTGTAAACATTTCCATACCCAGATATATGTCTTAACCCCTTATGGACCAGAGAGGTGTGCAACACACTGCTTTGCAACTAAAGGGCAGAATGAAAAAAAGATAACACATATGTTACAGTTCAGTTCTGTTACTCTCGCATCATTATAAATTTACAGCTCTTGGTGTACAGGACTCCCTTACTTACACCTATCCAGAGATGGTGTTGAGAGAGTTTCCAAGCAACTGATCCAGAACAGGCTGCTGATGTCACATCCACCTACACAGCCAATAGGAGTGAAGCTGCCACTGGCAGTTTCAGCTCTAGTATGAGAAGTTAAAGCAATCCAGGATGGTCTATTATTATTATGCTATACCTAGTGGTGAAAGTAGTAGGAATTAACTAGTAGAAGAATCTGTAGGATGGGATTTTGGTGCACTCACGCTGGAGATAATCACCTATGTCAAAGGCACCATAGTCTGGCCAGTTTTCCATTCACTGTGGGCAACAGATCTAATGCAGCATCTCTGCATTGTTGTTGCCCATGTGAAAGGGGCTTTGACAAGGTTCACTCTTAAAAAACGTTGCATGCAAAATAGCGTGCAACTACAGGGAGCAGTCATCATGTCTCCTTGATTAAAAGGGCGACATGAGAATCTCGCATTGCAGGACAGCACGAGATTCTCAAGTCGCATCTTCAAAATGACACCCGCAAGTCCCATCGTCCTTAGCAGGTGACAGAGCAATTTAGTTGTTTGCATTCTTTTCTACCCTTTGCGTGTTAGAGTGTTGTGCTGCATTTTTACACGCCTCCGTCACCGATAGGGTAATGCCATGTCTTGGAAGATTGTTTTAATTGCATGTGCGTTCAAGATCAATGTATCAAATGATTTCACTAGATTCACATTTACCAGAGGAGTGTGCTTGGCAATTTGTTATGCACTCCTTTGATACTCAAAGAGTTAGCAGGCTCACTACTGCGCAGAGGCGGACAACATGCGGCTTTACAGCTAACAGAAACCTGAGTGAGGTAGCATGTATGCCAGGTTGGTGAGTAGATCCTATCTTAAGGAGTTGTTGGCAGATAAGTGTTTCTGTCGCGGGAATATCTTAGAATCCCGCCATACCATGGAAATCTTACAAAGTCAGGTCTGGCACTGGCAGTTTGTGAGTGGATCCTGCTGTGGAAAGCTCCAACATGAAGCAATTATTTACCAAAGAAATTCAGAGACTTGCCACACACAAATCCCGCCTGAGTAAACAACTCTTCGGGAGTGTGGTAAGCACCGTAAGTAAACGATTAAATTACAAGTAGTATTATATAGACTACATAGCCATCCCCACCACCGATGCCATAATAACAAGCGTAAAGCAATGCCCTAGTGCCAGGCTGGCAGAGCCGCCTTGAGATGCTGGGATAAACAGCAGCTGCACCAAGACACCAGTTCCACGGCTGGGTTCAGTTAGTGAGAAGTGTATACATGGATTACTTAAACAATCCTACAATGTTAACCCTTTGGATGCCTAAAGCATTGCAGAGTGCAATTGGCACATTTCTAAGGATGATGGGACTTGAAGGTGCGACTTGAGAATCTCCTGCTGTCCTGCAATGCGAGATTCTCATGTCACCCTTTTAATCATGGCGGCATGAAGACTGCACCCTACTGTCGCACGACATTTTTTAAAAGGACACCCCCTGACAGTAGACTATTATGACCTGATAAAAGTTTCTGTTGAGAACTGTAAAGTTAACCTGTGCTTGATATAAATAAATCAACACCTTTTTCACTTGTAAATAAGATTCTGTTTGTTTGCAGTACCTTTCTCACGTACATTATATATTTCCCCTAGGTTATTTTATACTTCTCATAATTCTTTTATAAGCGCATATGAAAGATTTTTATTAAAAAAAAAAGTATATATATATATATATATATATATATTCTTTGTCGAACTTAGAAAGAGTCAATGTGACATTGAAGAACACAATCCAGTTTGCAAACACTACACACCAGTCAAGTCAGCTACGGACAGCACGTTAGCAGTGCAGTTCACACCCTCTAGCCAATATACACAAATAGGATCATATAAAGTCTAAACACACCAAACAAAGCTAACAGGGGATCTCTGAACAGTATGAAGCAGCCATCAATCACTACAGCTTTCAGCTGGTTTAAATGGAGCATTTTATAATCCTAATTTACCTTAACGCAATCATCCAAGAAATGAACACACACATGAAGCCAGCAGCGGCTAAAACAAAACAAAGTTCATGTAACTGATCTACCATAAAATAGAGGGGGGAGATTCACTAAGCAGTGATAAAGAGGTGATAAAGTGGAGAGGACTTCTCCAGTTTATCACTTCTCAGATCCTATGTTATTCTATGGAGCCTATTCATCAAGATCTCCAAAGTTGAAGAAATCTTAGTGCATAGGATCCACAGAATAACATAGGAACTGGAGAAGTCATCTCCGCTCTATTACATCTTAATGAATCTCCCCCCAGGAGTGCTTAGTAGGTGTACCACTCTTGATGTCCCACTAGATAAGTGATACCTTGTAGACCACAAGAAGAATCATGCAGAGCTGTGTTAGCCAAATAACAACTGAACAAGTTAATATGGCCACAGTCTTGTCATGCACCATATGCAAAAACTCAAAATCCCAATGTTATTCTATATAGAGAGGCAGAAGAAGACATACATTGTATTGTGCACCATGTGTGAATGGGATGGCGAGTGACTACGGACATATTCTGGGCACCCTGGATCTAGATTGTACCAACAATTCTCCACAACGGCCCTTTATAATTCAGGGGCGAAATGCAATGAAGCTAAAATAATAATAATAATAATAATTAAAAAAGCACTGGTGCAATTCAGGGGCAAACGACCGCACCATAAGGACCAAATAAGCATTCTGATCAAATTAAAAGGAGATTTTAGCCTCTCGGGCTTCAATGCCTTGGAGTCTATTGTTTTGTATACCTTTAGCATTCAATGAGTTAACCCTTTCAGTGCCAGAGGGGTACAGAACGCATTGTAATGCATTCTGTACCCCTCTGGCACTCAAAGGGTAAAAAGCTCAGTTTAACCTTCTGCATGCCAGAAAGGTGTCCAACACATTGGATTAAAGTGCAAACAGATATTAAACTTATCTTTAGGTGACATGTTTACTTGAAATCAGTAGGAGTTTGGGACATTTTTAATTTGTCCCCTATGGTGCAGTCGGTTTGCACTAGAAATGAAAAATATTTGCATAGTACATCAGCCTCAAAAGCAGGGGTATTCAGTTGTTAGACTGCCAAAAGCTAGTTGAGGATGATGGGAGTTGCAGTCTAAGAGCTGGATGTCCAACAATTGAGTGCTTCTGCAGTACAGCCTATAATACACTGACAAATTTTGTAAGGAAATTTAGACGTTAAGGTATAGGATTTTCAAATTTAATTTTTTTTATTTTTTTTTTTTTATTTAAATAAGAATTTACTATGCTTCACAATTTTCAGTCCCGGTCCTCGAGTCACACCAACAAGTGAGGATTCTCTGCATATCCCACACATTATTCACTGTGATTAAGCAGGGATATTTTGAAAAGCTAACCTGGTGGTATGTCCCTCAAGGAATGACGCTGAGAAACACAACATTAAATCACAGCCATCCAAAGTGCGGCCCACAGGGACAGGTGCAGCCTGCCTGAGATTTTTAACATTATTTTCCTAACTAGCGAGCACACAGGAACTAATAGGCCAGTAAGGCCTAACCACCTGCCTGCAGCTACCATACAGTTGAAGTATAATTGCCTGTAATAATATCAGTATTCTCATTTACTTGATCGATAACTAGCACAAGGTCAATAACTGTATTTTATATGTATATAAAGTGATTACTCTTATTTTTGCACTACTTTTATATTACTGAAAAAAGGAAACAAAAAAATACTCCATACTTCTGAATAGCTGACAGGTTAGAATTCGCCATTGTTATCAATTAAAGGATGAACACAGCCCTCACATGCATGGATTTCTGATCATGTGACCCACAACTGAGGGGAGAAAACATGGCTGACAGATTTCACCAACTTATTGGAAAGCATCCAAGGAGTTAAAAAGGAATAGTAATGTTTTATTTTAAAGATTATTTTAGTAGAATATGTCATTTTACCTGATCGCTTCATTACTTTATCACAATAGAAATACCTCGGCACTTAGCATGCAAAAACAGTGTTGTGTACATTAAACCTCTGAATGCCTCAGAATGTGTTGTTAAAGCAAACTATTATAAACTACTAAAATCCACACATCGTTAAACTCTGGAAAAGGCAAAGAAACTTGTGTGTTTCACACCTAACCTGGGTGCTTAATTATACTGGAAGTAGACATAATTTAGACGACAGTGAGCTCAACACGTCCATCACTGGTTTAAAAAAGTAAACACATTTACCCAAATGGAAAAAGTATTGGTCAACAAAAATATTTCCTATCACAAAAAAACAGATAAACCACTCAGATCAAACATCATGAGCACAAGAGCCACACGTCCATATGTGCATATAGTGACCGAACCATGTGGCCCACATATATGCTCATTCCTACAGGTAACAGTTGGCAAACTCAGGCCTGGATTCCATTGCAGCTGATTTTTAGATAATTGTGTAGATAACTTTACCTACACAACTGCCCAAAGACATCAACAGAAATCTGTGAGATAAAACCAATGAAACATTTTTGATCAGCAATGGAATCAAGTCTCCTGAGTGAGAGGCACATTCTCATGACCCTTTGTAGATTGCAAGGAGGCACTCAACTCACTGAAAGTAGGAGGAAGAAAACTGAAATAGATTATCCAAAGTAAATTCACACACACACACACACACACACACACACACACACACACACACACACACACACACACACACACACACACACACACACACACACACACACACACACACACACACACACACACACACACACACACACACACACACACCTCAATTTGAATAAAAAAAAAATCTATAAATCCCACCCTTGCTGCTTTGGAGTTATTTATGACTCAGTCCCACCTTTCTCATTCCTCACATAGAGGCCCTTGCCAATCCTGCCACCTTCATCTATGAAATCTCAAGCATTTGTCCCTTCCTCACTCCTGATACAAAACTCTAATCCCTGCTCTCACTTTCCATTTCGATTCCTGCAACCTTCTCCTTGGCAGCTTTCCCCAGCTGTCCCCACTCCAATCCACCCTGTATACTTTTGCCAGGTTAATCTTCCTCATTAATCACTGTACTAACACCACACCCCTCTGTCAAACCCTACACTGCCTGTTCCAGCTAGAATTAAAATACTGGTTCCAGTTGCTACTCCTCTCAACATTTCTTCCCTTGTCTCCAGATACACCATCATTCTCTCTCTCCACTATGGCCATGACTTACACCTCTTCTCCTCTCTATTTACCACCTCTCTTTCCTAGGGATACTCCCACCCAGTGGAACTTGCTGTCTCTCTCTCTCTCAGGCACCAGACCATTTTTTAAGAAGGTCCCTGGGAAGCCTGTCAGGCAGGGCCTGAATGCCACCACCAGAGCAATACAGAGTTATATGTCACCATCAGAGTAATAAATACATAAATACACACACACACACACACACACACACACACACACACACACACACACACACACACACACACACACACACACACCTCTTGATTCCCCCCTTTTGCACACACACACACACACACACACACACACACACACACACACACACACACACACACACACACACACACACACACACACCTCTTGATTCCCCCCTTTTGCATCTTTCTCACACTCTTAATTCTCACCTTTTGCTTCGTACTTCCATTTTGACTCTTGAGCCCCCTCCTTTTGCCATTTTCTCTCCCTTTTGATCCCCCTTTCTCCCCCTCCTTAACTTTTGATCCCCCCTTTTTGCCTCTTTCTCCCCCTCCTGATCCCCCCCTCCTTTTGCCTCTTGGTCCCTCCCTCCTTTTGCCTCACGATCCCCCCTCCATTTGCCTCTTTTTTCCCCACTCTTGACCCCCCTCTGCCTCTTTCACCCGCTCTTGATTCCCCCTCTTGTCAAGTTGCCTCTCTTTACCCCTCGATCTTCCTTTTGCCATTCTGCCCCTCTTGATCCCCCATTTTGCCTCTTTCCCCATTGTCTTTTCATCCCCCCTTTTGCCATTCTCCCCCTCTTGATCCCCCTCTTTGCCTCTTTCCCCCTCTTGCCTTAATCCAGCCTTGACTCTTGTCTTGAGCCCCCTTTTGCCTCTCTCTCCCTCTTGCCTCTCCCCCCCTTCCTGATTCCCCAATTTAAACCTCTTTCTCCCCCTCCTTTTGCCTTTTTCTCCCCTCCCCCATTTTCCCCTCTCTTTTGCCTTTTTCTTCCCTCCCCCATTTTCCCCTCTCCTTTTGCCTCTCTCTCTCCCCTTCTTGACTCTTGATCCCAACCTTTTGCCTCTATCTCCTCCTCCTGAACCCTCTTCCTTTTGCCTCTTGGTCCCCCCTCATTTTGCCTCCTGATCCTTCTCCTTTTCCCTCTTTTTTCTCATTTCTGCCTCTTTTTCTCCCTCTTGACCCCCTCCGCCTCTTTTATCCGCTATTGTTCCCCCTTTTGCCTTTCTCCCCCCTCTTACCTCTATATAAACCCTCTTGATCCCCCTTTTGCCCTTCTCCCTGTCTTGATCCCCCCCTCTTGCCTGTGACCGTGTCTGACTTCTGCCGACGCTGTCTCTGCTCCCAGCCTCCCGCTAAGCTCTGTCTCCGCATACCACACAAGTGCTTAAGGTAGGAGCGGCCGGCCTACCCGGTGCGCAGACGCAGTGCTTTACACAATGCTTCTGATGTCACTGGGTCTAGGCCCGGCCTGCCTCCACTCACTAGACACAGACAGAGGTTGTTGAAATCTCGCGGCTGCCTGTTACCTTGTGGTCGCGGATGATTGGCTTGGCAAAAGTTGGCACATTTAACCCTTTGAGTGCCAGAGTGGTACGCAATGCATTGCGTACCCCTCTGGCACTAAAAGGGTTAAGCAGCCCCACCGGCCCCCAGGGAAGCCCAGTGCTGGCGGCCTACCGGGATTTTTCCCAGTATCCCAGTAGGCCAGTCCAGCCCTGCTGTCAGGTAACAGAATATCCCTCTCAAATCCTCCTCCACAGTGAACATCTATCACAGATATACCTCCCTTCCCTTAAAGGGATATAAATAGATAGTTACCAGAGCAGCTCAGTTTGTTAGTCATAAGGAATAATACTGCCAGCTGCTGCTCTTATTGTCCAAAACTGTAAAATTACAATGTTATTTTATGCAGAAGTTTAGCCCCTGCCCCTTTTCCTGTTCTAATGCCACTTCCCCTTTTGAAGTCTGGTTACAACCAGGGACAATCTTTCCTCAGTCAGTATCAGGAAAAATCTTCCCCCTTGTAGATGGAGGGCAGGTTTTTACTAATACTAACTGAAGATGCCCCTCGTGATCCTCCATAAGATCTTGGAGTAAAATGCTGACGTTGGGAAAAGGCGTGGGAGGGGTAAACCTCTGCATAAAATAACACCTTAATTGTACAGTTTTGGACAATAAGAGCAGCAGCCAGCGGTATTATTGCTTATGATGAACTGTTTTGGTTAAAATAAAGTATTTATATTTATTTAACAACTAAAAGAATATATTCTTCCTCCCTCACTACTAGGAACTTCTTGCTGCAGGACTGCTTTGGCAGGAGTTAGGTATATTGGACTTTAATGCAGTATTCTAATTATGTGTATCTGCTGTGTACATGGAGTTCTGTAGAGCTGAGCCAGTTGCTGGATCTGCCAAAATGCTGTTAATCTTTAACGTAGTTTGCATCACTATTGCCATATCTTTAAACACCACAACTCTATTTAGAGACCAGCTACTGGGCAAATCAAGTCACACCTAAAGTTTTGCAGTTCAACACAGTGTAGAATGATCCTAGATTAGATAAATGCTCCTGTGAAGGAACTTATAAGGAGGGACCCATGAAGCTGGGGGACGCCTCTGGGATTTATTCTAGATTAACATAAATAAATGCGTGTTAATATAGTTTTATAGGTATAATTTTAGGTAATATTGCTTTAAATTTAACTACATACTGTACTGGCACTGAAGAAGTTGAGGAAGCAGGTATATTTCCCGCCTTTCAGTTCTTTTGGCTGCAGAGGGGCTCACACGCCAAGTAGCCTACTGGGGTGGCAATACAGGGTATATATACACCCCTCTTTCGTCCCTGGAACCTCACCTTGTTAAGAAGAGCTCTGGCTCTGCAAAAAATCTGTTTCTGGCAGCGAGATGACAGCCGAGTTTGAGAAGCTGGTAGAATAGCTCCACCTGGTTTAAAGAGTGCCTAAGCATGGCCCTATCAACTTCAGCACAGCCTGCAGAAGACATGAGCAGAGGAGGGAAGAAGAAGCACATCATTAGGAAAGGCGGAGGAAGGCGGCACTCTGAAGCAAGATTTTCCCATTTGTCACCACTTTCATCGGAGGAGGTGGTGAGGCAAGGAGCAGGAAGGAGACTCGTGCCATCAGAGGTGGCACGCAGGCATCATCTTGTGTTCCACCAGACATGGCAGCTACCCAGAAGAGGACCCCAAAGTGAGCATACTTGCCAAAAGACCACAGAACAGATGCCCATTGCCAGAATAAAAGAAGAAGAGCTCCAAAGCAGAGAGAAGCAAGCATAGCGAAGTAGTTTAAAGCTGAGAAGGCAACATGGACCTGTGCAGCAGAAACAGGACACAGAATGGTCCATTTGGCAGGTTTTTCTATCTGGCGCTGCCAGCAGAAGCACAAGGACACCTTTGCCCACAGCAGCTCTGGGCATTAATCTAGAAGAATGGATTCACATATCTAATTCAGTAGCAAAATGGACATGGGCTGGATATGTTTCAGCTTGGAATGAGTGGTTTTCTTAGGCAACACAAAGCGCTACAGATCCGTTGAGATACAATGAAAATTCTTACGTCATATGTCCAGGGCTGGATTACGTGCAGAGTATCAAGCTCATCTTTACAAAAAACATTTATCCTGCATGAAGTTATTTTTTAGACTGTTGGGTTTTAAAAGTTGTGCTTATAAATTTGCTAAAAAATAGTTGATTAAAGGGTACCGCAGGTACTTGTTTCAAGACAGACAGACATTCTATATCTTTTCCTTTGCTACAACATTTGAAACAGATCTTACCTAAACCAGTGTGTAGGGATGCTTATGAAGCACTTTAATTTAAAGAGTGTTTTTACTGGTATTAATTGGAGCACTCAGAGTTGGCGAGATTGTAGCTAGGAATAAACTAGTACATAGTTTCTTGCCGTTACATATTGGGGAGGGGGGGAGGGTTAAAAAAGTAGTGGCAGCCATCCAGACTCCATGTCTCACACGGCCTCACTTTACCAGTCAGTCAATCCAGCAAATGATAACCTTTTATTTTGATTTTGCAAATTCTACAAGTGCAATGTATGTAAAGTCAAATTGCCTCTTCTTTTATTTTTTTCTCCTCTTCATCTTTTAATATAGGCAATTTGACTTTATATATTTTTCAAAATAATATGTTACCATATCTAAGATTATCTGTTCAAATGTCCTTATATACAAAGTAAGTTGGGCATTTTTGAGGCAAACTTACTGTAGGGGACAAATAATTATTCCCATTGATTTAAACGGCAACTTTAACACCATGAATGCAAGGGGTTAAATCGGTACACTGGGTTCCATACACCTGCCTAGCATACAAGTGGTTGATCCATACACTGGGTTCCATACAGTGGGTTAAATGATAAGTGATGCGTCTCTAGTAATGTGAGAAATAAAGGGGTTGAGCATACAGTGAATGAAATAATTGGTCACAATCATCCCTTATCCCTGTCACAAATCTCTGTCAGATTGAGTGTCTGTTTGAAAGTGTTTATTAGGACTCAGAAGCTGTGCAAGCTCATGCACTGAAGCAAGACACAGCAATGCTTGCCTAGCAGGGCAGAACTAAGCCGGCTGGACAGCCAGCTGTTTGACCAGACACTGACATGGAGAAGTGTGGGCGCCACATACTGAGATGGATAGCGAGTGAGTACATATATTAAAAGTCTATTCAACGATTCCAGAAGAAATGCATGCAGAATTTAACCCTCTGAGTGACAGAGGCATTGTGTACCCCTCTGGCACTCAAGGGGTTAAATTATGCCCGCTTTTCTGCATTTCAGCTGGAGCCACTGAATGTCTGTAAAGGAAAGGTATGGGAGCACTCATGATTTATATAATTGTTTCACTTCTGTTTGGCCCGCCTCTATGTGTGCAGTACACAGCCACAATATAGGAAAAACAGGACTGGTAGCTCCTCACAAGGGAGAGAGCACTACCAATTATTGTAAACATCATCAAGATAGCAGCTCTCTCCTTCTTGCTACTAGAGACAAGACAGGTAGATTTTCAACTAAAGGGGATCAATAATTGAGAATACATGTGGGGGTATAAATTAATTGGGAGGGAGGGAGTTGGAATGTGACAGTTCCACTTTTACCCTTACTGACCTGCTAGTTCACGTTTGTTAGTTAACAAAAATTTAACAAATCTCAGGTGGGCAGCATTTGGCCAATGAGCTTTACTTTAGATGACAATGTTATAGGGCTCTTTTAACTGAGTAAAACATAAAATGGCAATTTTATAACTTATTCACCAGGTGGTGCTGTTTCTATTTCCTATCATTTCCTATGGGGTGATGTAGTCAATGACTCAAGCTGTTTTGCATACCAATTGATAAAATAAATACATTTTAGTTGTGTTAACTCCAATGAAAATTCTCCCAGCAGTGCTGGAATAACCTTGTGTCAGAAAAAACACATGTTTTCATACCAATAGATTAGTAAACCAGCTGCATACAATTTACCGGACTTAGAAGGGCATATGTATAAAGATGAAAGTGGTGAAAGTCTGGGACAAACCAACTGTACCAAACAAAAATTCCAATTTATTTATATGTACTCTTTAACCCCTTAAGGACCCATGACGTGCCAGGATCATCATGGGAAAACTTGTGTTAAAGACCCATGACTGTCCTGGCACATCATGGAATACAGGGGTTCCTGCGCGGCTCTGTGGTCCTTAACCCTTTGAGTGCCAGAAGGGTAGTACCACTCTGGCACTCAAAGGGTTAACTGCCGGCTGATGCTAGCTAGGCTTCCAGTGCAGTGCAAAACAATATATGTTGGTGACCGCTAGCATCTATGTGATTCATTGAATAAATTCTGTGCAATTGGTTTGCCCCTTTTGATTTTATTTAAAAAAGCATTTCCACTTACCCATGTCTACAGCATGTCTAATTGATGAAAGGCTGGGATCCACAATAAAGAGCTTTGCTGAAAAGACAAATACACACAGCATATACATTATACCATTATAAAACATATACACTAAATGCCATTCTGTAAATGAAGGAAACCCAGCACAGGATTGTAGGGCTCTAGATATATGTAAAACACAACATTACTCACAATTGGTACCAAAATACTGGAACAAATAAAAGGATTTTAGTCTTACCTGTTAAATCCTTTTCTCTTAGACCATACAGGTTACTGGTAACTCTGAGTAGGCGATCAGCCCCTTTAAGTAGGCAGGAACAATTCTGAGTGTGACTGTTGGGTGGAGCCTACCTCCTCTCCTTAGCTTGCAGCTAGCCAATCCCAATCCAGTAAGATTTGAAAACTAACTATTGACTAGGTAGTAAGAAGGTAAAGGAAGACTCCTGTGAGCATGAACCCAAAAGAACCCCTGCATTCTGCCACAGGAGAGCCAAGCATGGTCCCTTGACAGGGTGGGAGACCAATAACCTGTATAGACTAAGAGAAAAGGATTTAACAGGCAAGACTAAAATCCTCTTTTCTCTGTCGTCCAATACAGGTTACTGGTAACTTTGGGATGTCCAACCATTGAGTTTCCCAGGACGGGAAGAAAGGCAAGGACCATGTGCAGGCCCCCCAAAGTCACGAGACCACCAATGAACTAATAGATCATGAATAGCTCAACAACAACCGCAGAGTGTCAACAGACACCGAACAGGGGCAAAACAGACCCCAGGAACTGTTACACAGCACACTGAACTAGAGCCAACAGGGCTCAAACATGAAAGAGTACGGAGAGACTAATGAGATCCTAGACAGGCAAGGCTGCCTCTAGGATCTTCCGCCCAAAACTGGCATCAGCCGATGCCAGCACATCCACACGGTAGTGTTTCGAGAAGGTATGCACAGACAACCAAGTGGCCACCTTGCACAACTGATCAGCTGAGGCCTGATTCTTGTAGGCCCAAGATGCCTCAATAGACCTCGTAGAATGAGCCGTGACCTGAAAGGGAACAGGCTCCTTCCTAAGTTCGTAAGCCTTACGAATAGTGGACTTGATCCAAGAAGCATTGGTTACCTTCGAAGCAGGCTTCCCTGCCCTGGGACCCTCAGGAATGAGAAAGAGAGTGCCAGACTGCCTCAATGGCTCAGTGCGATGCACATATAACTTGAGACAATGCACAGCATCCAACAAGTGAAGATCCTTCTCCTTGTCAGAAGTAGGGTTAGTGCAGAAAGAAGGAACCACAATTTTCTGAGTAATGCGGAACTCAGACACCACCTTTGGGAGAAACTCTTTCAAAGTGCGAAGTACCACCTTGTCTTTGTGAAAGACCAAAAAGCGTGTTCTACAAGACAGGGCATGCAGCTCCGCAACTCGGCGAACAGAAACAATCGCCAGGAGAAAGCCCATCTTCCACGTCAGCATATGTAGAGGAATGGTAGCCAAAGACTCAAAAGGAGGATGCCGAAGTACTCCCAAGACCAGGTTAAGATCCCACTGAGAAGCAGGGGACTTAAACACCAGACAGGTATGAGCAACACCCTGGAAGAAAACCTTGACATCAGGAATGATAGCAAAACGCCTCAAAGAAGACAGAGAGCGCAGAAGTCTGAACCTTAAGAGAACTCAGACTGAGACCCTTATAAACACCATCCTGGAGGAAGGGAAGGACTGTAGGAAGATCAAAATCCTGAGACAGTTCCCTATCAGCACACCAAGATAGAAAGGTAGACCAAACTTGATGGTAGGCCTTAGAGGAAACCAGCTTAGGAGAACTAAGCATAGTAGCCACCACCCCAGAAGAAAATCCCTTCTTTAAAACTGAGGATTCAATCTCCATGCTGTCAAAGCCAGACGATGAATGTCCTCCTTCCACAGATAACCCTGTAGAAGAAGATCCGGACGGGAGGGGAGTCGAAGAGGTCAAACACCTCTTGATGCAGTTCCCACTCTCTGCTGTCCTCTGTGTGTCAAATGAGGAAGTCTGCCAGAACGTTGTTTAAGCCAGGAATATGACCTGCAGAAATGGCAGGGACATGTTCCTCTGCCCAGGACAAAATAGCCTTGACCTCTAGCCAAGCTGCGAGACTTCTTGTGCCGTCTTGCTTGTTGATGTAGGCTACAGCTGTGGCGTTGTCCGACTGGACCCTGACCGGGCAGTCCTCCAGTTGGCGTGTCCAGTGTTGCAAGGCATGAAACATCGCCCGAAGCTCCAAGATGATGATGTGAAGGAGAGATTCTTCCTGGGACCACCGGCCCTGAGCATTCAAGTGCCCTACAATCACTCCCCAACCGGAGAGGCTGGCATCCGTCGTCACTGTTGTCCAAAATGACACGATGGAATGGCCTGCCTTTCAGCAGATTGCTCAGGTTGAGCCACCACAAGAGACAGCTCCACGTAAAGAGGGAGAGATAAGGACCTCTCCAGGAGATCCGGCCAACCCCTGCATGCCAGGATTAGAAACCTCTGAAGTTCTCTGGTATGAGCCATGGCAAACGGAACCGCTTCTATGGTAGAAATGAACCTCCCATCCAGGGATGACAACATCTTGGCTGGAACCGGATCCAGATTCAGGGCAGCCGGGACCTTCAGTGCAATCTGATGAGCCACTTCCTCCGTGAGGAAAACCATCCCTCTCTGAGTGTCGAAGAGGATGCCCAGAAAGACCATCCTCTGTGAAGGAACAAGGTCGGACTTGTCCAGATTGATGATCTACCCGTGACGGGACAGAGCATGAATGCAATCATGCAATCCTGCACTTGCTGATGGAGTAGTTCTGGAGAAGAGGCCATCAGTAGGAGGTCGTCCATGTACGGGGTGACTCTGATGCCGTCTCGATGTAGGATAGAAATCAAGGCTCCCAGGACCCTGTTGAAGACTTGAGGAGCTGTGGTCAGGCCAAAGGGGAGGGCAGAAAACTGGAAATGCCCTCGGTCGTAGGCAAAGTGGAGATATTGCTGACTCTCTGGATGAATGGTAATGTGCAAATATGCATCCTGAAGATCCACAGAAGCTAGAAATTCCCCAGGGGACATGGCAGCTATCACTGTGCGTAGCGACTCCTGGCGATACTGGAACCTGACCACAAAGGAGTTGAGATCCTTCAAATCCAAAATGGGATGACAGCTACCGTCCTTCTTGGAAACCACGAAGAGGCTGGAGTAAAATCCCAACCCCCTTTCCTGAGGAGGAACTGGTTTCAAGACCACCCTGTCCAGAAGGGCCTGAATGGCTCCCACGAAAAGGTGGCGCTTTTCTGCTCCCAGAGGAGAGCGAGAAGAGAAGGTCCAGAAGGAGGAAGGGAGGTGAAGGGGATCCTGTACCCCACAGCCACCACCTGCAAAACACACAGGTCCACCACAGAGGCTTCCCATGCCGAGAGGTAGTGGCGCAAGCAGCCAACCACCTGCGGGTGGGGACCTGGATTTGGAGAGTCATGCAGAAGAAGGCTTGGAAGCCTTGGGCTTAGCGGAGGGCTTAGGCCTCCATTGTTGCTTAGGTTTGGATGAGACGCGCAGAGCCTGAGGCACCGTCTGGGTCGCCTGGCGCATTTCAGCCTGAAAGGGATGAAAAAACTGATTCCGCTTGAGAGGTTTCTTCTTCTTCTGGACCACTGGCAGGTGAGAACTCTTCCCTCCAGTGGCTTCACTGATCAGATCCTCAAGGTCAGGACTAAACAGTGAGGTGCCCTGAAAGGGCAAAAGACAGGAGAGTCCTCTTGGAGGCAGTGTCAGCAGACCAGATCTTGAGCTAAAGAGCACATCTGGCTACCACAGACATGGTGAATGCCCTGGCTACCATGCGCACAGTGTCAAACAGGGCAGCAGAAACATAATGCTGAGCCGCAGAGATGTTGGCGAGAAGCCGCAACATGTCAGCAGCAGGAGCTCCCTGACGGACAGCTGAAGTGAGCTGCTCAGTCTAAACAGCCACAGCTCTATTCACCCACAATGCAGCAAATGCGGGGAGCAGGGCAGAACCAGCCGTTGCAAAAATGGCCTTGAAAGAGGTCTCAAGTTTCTTGTCAGTCCAGTCTTTCAGAGCAGATGCATCAGCCACAGGCAAGGCAGTGGACTTAGAAAGCCTGGAAATAGGGGCATCCACCTTGGGAGGATGAACCCACTGAGCTAGGGCCGCTTCAGAGAACGGGTAAAGCTTAGCAAACTTCCTGGAGACAGACTGTTTTCTGTCTGGAAACTTCCACTCCTCAGAAACCAAGCGGTCCAGGGTGGGGTTAGGTGGAAAATAAGTATGGGGCCTGACAGGCTCCTGAATCACATCAGATGGGTCAGATGAAACCTCCTATACCAAGGGAATGTTCAGGGTGTCCAACACAGCCCTGATCAGGCCCTCAGCTGAGGGAATAGGATCAGCCTCAAAGGCGTCCCCAAAAAACTAAGAGGAAGGTACAGCAGAACAGTCCTCCTCAGAGGAATCAAACACCTCAGGTGCACCCGGTGGTTTAGGCAGGGAAGATCTGATAGGGTTGGGGGCTTGCCATGAGTGGAAGACCCCCTGCGAAGTGGATGGAAGGAGTTGCAAGGTGGACCGGAGGTCCCTGGTAGTAGCCTTATACTCTTGCATCCAGGCTGGCTCTAGTGTATGGCTGGAGGTCCCTGCAGGGGACTCAGGGGCAGCAGTGCATGCTGGGCAAACATGACTTAAGTATTCTCTAGGTAACCCTGAATGTCATGAGGAGCAATGAACAATGGGGGACACAGACTCCCCATTGCCCTTAGTCTTCAGTCTAGCCCAAAGGTCTAACGGAGTAGACTCACAGTGTCAAACGCTCAAAGTATCAGAAACACCCAAACGACAGTGTGTATGAGAATAAATATCACCCCAGAAATGCTAAAATACACTTATCTGGCAGATGAAGGGTTAAATTGCTGAGAAGAGAAGGAGAATCCAAGCCCTGCATAGGATACTCGATTAGCGAAGGCACAAAATTGCTGACACGACTGGAGCCAATCAGAAACGAGCGTGAGAAGCAAGCGCTCATGGGAATTTTAGCTTCGCTAAATGAGTACCCCTATAGTGCTCAAAGCCCCCTGAGCCCCTGAACATGCCCAGAACGTTGACCGGATAACAGAGCAAGGGCAGACCAACACAATGAGCCATCTCTGACCTCGCTACGTGGAGCGGTTTCAGAGATATGTCCCAAACTGTAAAGTCCCATGGAAGTGAATGGAGCAAGGAACACAAATTTTACAAGGTGAAAACCAAATGTAAAAACCATACAAAAGCCCACTAGAACAAGTCAGTAGACCCAATAAACATTGATCCCAGTATGGAAAGTGTCCACAACACCCCAAAAGATGCCAAACCAGAAGCCAAAGGGTTAAGTTACCACAGAAATGTGCTCCAAACACCCCACAGACATACAGATAAACCCAATGAGTGCATGAGTATGTAATAGGAACTCCAAATGACCCCTGTGTGGAGGGGAAGCGTGGGACACGTGGACCTAGGCACTCAAAGGGTGCTCACCTTTTTCAACTGGTCTTCTGTCTTCAGATTACCATATATCAAGAAGAAGCCTCAGTGGGCAACTCCTGGGGAAAGAACTTGCAGCCAAGATTTCCCACCCAGGGCTTAGGTCCACAAAAGCGCCTGGTACACTGAGCTATCCACATTTGGGTGATGGGAATTGTCAGTGATGGTAATCCACCTAATGGTGGTATCCCATATCTAACAGAAAAATAATAAAGAAGCTAAAACTATAGCAGAACTGTTCTCTTGCCTTGTGTCTTCACCAAGGAGATTGGCTAGCTGGAAGCTAAGGAGAGGAGGTAGGCTCCACCCAGCAGTCACTACTCAGAATTGTTCCTGCCTATTTAAAGGGGCTGACCGCCTACCCAAAGTTACCAGTAACCTGTATTGGACGACAGAGAAATAGTGTATGATTATTAACAGCTCCAGACTAAAAGGATTTAATACAAAACAATCAGTATTTAACCCACTGATTGCCAGATGAGTGAACGTGGTGTTGGAAAGCCAAACTGCAAATAGACAAGGCATCTCAGGAAAAGTAATTATAATGGGAGATTTTAACTACCCTGAAATTGACTGCAGAAATGTGATTTCCAGCAGAACAAAGGGAAATCATTTGTATGTATGGTTAAACCCTTTGCGTGCCAGAGGGGTATGCAACGAATTGCAATGAGTAGCGTACCCCTCTGGCATTCAAAGGGTTAATGACAACTTCATGTCCCAACTATAAATGAGACCTTGCTAGACCTATTCTCAGACAAAAACTGATAATTATGACAGTTGGTTTCAAAGCAGATTTCTGACTGCCATTTGGAGTCAGGAAGGACTTTGAGTGAAAAGCAATGCACATTGTTTGGGGGGGGGGGGCTCCTATGGATTAACAAGGGTGATATGGGAAAGGCTAAACTTGATGGATGCATTTTTTTTTCCTTCAGCCTCATCAACTATGTTAGAATGCACACGAAAGGATACATACAGAATGAGCACATTTACCTGATACCCTCATCTCATCTCTTTCTTCCGCACTGATGGTTTCCACTGCTTGGGACACTGTACATTCCAGGGTACGTGGGGATTCCTGGAAAAACAAGAAGCTCTTCGTGACAGGGCACCAGATTGGTATACAGCAGCAGGGGTAAACCCACCAGTTTTAAGGAGGGAATCCCAAAACAAAGAACAAGATAAAATCACAAATAAGTTTGCAAAAACACCACTAGATTTTGATTGTGTCATTCTGCATCCAAAAGCCACTGTAACTGCTTGTGTATTGGCCAGGGGTAGGAAACATGTGGCCCTCCAGCTGCTGAACTACAAGTACCATACTTCTTGGACAGAACTGCTGAGAGGATAACCATCATATGACAGGTGACTTAAATGGAAAATTTAGGGATGGTACCACTTTATTTTGACGTTACATATTCTGCAAGTGCAAAATATGGAATGTAAAAGTTGCCTGCACTTTTTTATTATTTTTATTTATTTATGCTTACATTGTATGTGCTTTCATAGTCCCTGACAGAAAACGCTCTGTAAACAGATCCAGATGGCAAACAAAGATGAAGATGGCCACCTTGTGGATGCCACAAGAAGAGACTGAAATGCAAGACTCTGAAGTCTCACAACTCTCTCTTGATCTGTGTGACACAGTAACTATAGACCAGGGGTAACCAATCCTGGTCCTCACGAGTTACTAACAGTGAATGTTTTCAGTTCTCCCTGGATGAGCACAGGTGGACCAATTAAGATGAGCCACTAATTAGCCCACCTGTGTACCACCTGGGATATACTGAAAACATACACTGCTGGTATCTCTTTAGGGCTTACTATTGAAATGTTGCCCTCTATTTGGCACCCATGAAAATGGCGAGATTAGGTCAGCTGCATCAAAAGGGTGACACTGGAATGCGCCTGCATCAAAAGGGCAACATGTTGATGTTGGGCGCTTAAGGATCGATCTGTTCCTTACCTGTGTAAAAGTGCATTGTGAGCTAGCTATGTAATGATGTGTACTTTGAGAGGTCAATCAGTATTGACACTAAGTATCTGAATTCTGTACGCCGATATACCTCACAGTATAAAACTGCATTCTAGGCTACCTTTTTAGTCATTCGGGACACGTACTGAAACAGGCTGGAAATCTCTAATGACTAAACAGCTAGTTTTTATACCACAAAGGATATCAGAGTACAAGGCATTCAGATAATTAGTGTCAATACTGATTGGCCTCTCGAAAGTACATGGCATTACACAGCTAGTTTACAATGTGATTGTACACAGAGGAGGAGCAGGTCGACCCTTAAGTGTGCAACTTCAGAATGTCACCCTTTTGATGCAGGTGGCATTATGATCTCACCATTTTCACGGTCGCCAAATACAGGGTGACATTTCAATAGGATACTACCCTTGAGGACACCTGCTATAGACCCCTTGCATAGGGCATGAAAGCCAGACACAGATGGTCTGTGGAGCCTGTATTCACAACCTGGGAAGTTTGTGCATGACAGCCACATATTTTTGGGATGCTTTCCACACAAGTTGGCGAATTAAGAAAGCAGCAACTTAGTGCACCATGAACTGTAGCATTGCAAATATTTCAGTTGCTGAACAAATAAAAGAAAACCCTTCAAGAACAAATCACAAATTCCAGTCAGCCTAACACAAAGTGACAGGAGATGCGTCAGCTAAACAAACTGGTCTGGAACAAAAGCCAGACAGTCCAATAGGAACAATTTATCTTACATAGATGACTATGTGCACGAAGTGAAGCAATTTTGGTGCAAACCATCAGCACTACAAAGGACACATAAAAATTCCCATTTTCCATGGGAAAACTCTCCAGCAATCAAGGGGTTCATAATCCCATTTAAAATTAATACTGTTTCTTATTTTTCAGCCAAAGGCTTTCCAATGCATTAAAGTCCTCGCTAACATTTAAAGGAGTAAAAAGCACCATTTAAAAATCAATGGAAAATGTAATTTGTTTGTCATCTGTGATCATACCCAGGAACTTTTGAAATGAGCTGTCCCTGATATCTTTTAAATATTAACCCTTAACCCCCCCCCCCAAGAAAGTATATTCTAGGTATTATGTCAATGTTTGCTGTAACCCAGAGATGATCCAGTCAGTCCACAAGGAACTGTTCACATGCTACAGCTCAGATATAGCACTTCTTATACACTCACAAGACAAGATGGACTTCTCCCTCTGCATTTCTTGTAGAAATTTCACTAATTTGGATATTAAATAAGCAGTAAAATTGTGTAAATCATGATACGTAACACCAGACTCCCTCACCATGAGAATTTGGTCTTCACCCTGATACCTAAAGGGAGATGTGCTAAGGTATGATAAAGAGGTGATAAAGTGGAGAGGCCTTCTCCAATGATATTACAGTGGATATAAAAAGTTTACACACCCCTGTTAAAATGCCAGGTTCTTGTGATGTTAAAGAATGAGACAAAGATAAATTATGTCAGAACTTTTTCCACCTTTAATGTGACCTATAACGTGAACCAGGGCTCAAATTTTCAAGTCCTGAGCTACTAGCCAGGCATGAAAAGTTACTCGCCACCAGTTTCCATGCCTTTAACCACACCATATACCTGCCTTTAACTCCACCTATATCCCTACCTTTAACTCCACCCATCTCAAGTTCTCTTTGATGAAATGACACTGTTCAGCAATGTGATCCACTTACACACACTACACAGTCTGGTCTCCTAAAAAAGGGACATCAGGGTGGGAAAGAGGGATTTGGGTATCAAAGAGATATTTAGGAAGTATGCAATATCTGTCATCCCCAGCCACTGACAGGGAGCTCACTGAATATATGTTTCCAGAGAGCATTTTGTCCAGAACTGTGAGAGCTGGGATAGTGATACAGTGAAGGTAAGAGGATGGTTATTGTTAGGAGCTGTTAGTGTCTCTTTAATGACCAGAGAGGTGCGAAAGGCATTTTGAAACAATGCACATGCCTCTGGTTCTTAAAGAGTTAATGCCATACCAGGAGTGACTAATAAATACTACAAATAACACCCCCCCCTTATCATAATATGGGCAGAAAATCCTAATCCATAGACTGGTACTCCAAATTTAAATCTGAGGTATCCAATTTATTGCAATGTCTTTCTGACACTAATGGTTAAAGAGTAGCTTTGGGGAGCAATCCCACAAATAAATGGCTTATAGTGGCCATCTGGATTTTGTACCCAGATTTATCATGTGGGCATTTATTAGTAGAAGGTGTTCATGTACCTTTAAAGAACAGTAAACAGCTCTCTCCTTCGCTTGGTGCTAGTTACAGGCTTTAATGTATTAAAGGAAAACTAAATAACACAATTGGCCTGAAGTACGTTATATCCGTGAACTGAGAAAGCCACAGGATGCTCAGTTATCTCACAGAAGTAATGGACTCGCACAATGTTTATTATGAGATGCATAATTTATAGCATAAAGATGCTTCACCCATTTTGTCTAGAAATGACCAGGGTAGTAAATAAAGGAGATAAGAAAGAGAGACAGTGAAGGAAAAAGACCTCTTGCCTGCAGTGCAACTCCATGTTCATGACTGATGAAATTCCTGTGTCGTAAGACGTTAAAGGAGAAAATATGAGACAGGGACGCTCCACCTCTTCCCATTGTTATGCAGTGCATGAGGAGTACTAGCAGGTTTGAGAACAGAATCTGTACTACTACAGATTACTCTTTGCACAGCCGTTCAGCTGCTGCAATCTTAGGTAGTATATTTTCTTAAGCTTTTAACTAGTACTAAACTCTGAACTTACTCCTGCCTGGCTGCATCAGCATGGGACTACCAAGCCAGGCAGTCTCACTGCAAACTTAGCATTTTTCTACACGACCAACCTTAACCTCCCCACCCCCGCACTCGTTGCAACTCATTGTCTGCAAAATTATGAGTCATATACTTGTACCTCGTCACTCAGACATGGAGGCTGTTGATGAGCTCAACTGCTCAGCATTCGCGTGCAGCAAGAGCAGAAGGCAGCTAATGAGCAGCAGAGCACTTGCTGTTGAAACGGCAAATGATGGAGTATGGCGCGTATGTTGCGCGAGTGCGCATATATCAAGATCGCCACGCAGTACACTTAGGCATCTCATCCCTTGCTGAGGACTCAGAGCGTGACACTGATTTAAAATGCCTCTGAAAGGCCCTCGCATTACTGAAAAATGGGTCAAAGGCTAGCAAAGCAGGACAAAGTCTTAACGCGGAGTGACTGGGCCCCAAAGTTGGCAGCTATGGGCATGTGATCATGAAAGTAAAAAAAAAAAAAATGGCTTTGCATCACATGGTGTTCAACACACGGCTTCTAAATGCCTTGGAGACTTGTATGGTACTCAAGGGGTTAAGATGGTGATTTCCTAACTCACAGTGTTACGGAATCAGCATCTTAATCCCTTGTGTGCCATACACATCTCCAAAGCATTTGCAAGCTGTGTGTTGATCACCTACTCTACAAATATTTATTAACCCTTTGAATACCTCTTGCCCCACTCTTACCTCTTCCATTATGCCAAAATCACCTCTGACAAGCTAAGGATGTCATACAATTGCTGCTATGGCCAAAACACTCTAGGGCACAGCTTTTCATGCATCCAGAGCCTCTGGAATTCTATGTTCTATGCGAACGTTCAGGCTTCAATTTCCACTCGCCCTCAGTCAATTTCTCCTCGCCAAATGCGAGAAGGCGAATGGAAATTTTGAGCCCTGACGCAAACAATTCAATTGCAAAACAAACTGAAATCTTTGAGGGGAAAAATAAAAAAACTCACAATAACCTGGTTGCATAGGTGTGTACACCATCTTATAACTGGGGATGTGGCTGTGTTCAGAATTAACCAATCACATTCAATCTCATGTTATACAGAAGTCATTACACTCCTGCCATCATTTAAAGTGACTCTGATTAATCACAAATAAAGTTCAGCCGTTCTAGTAGGTTTTTCCTGACATTTGCTTAGTTGCATCTCAGAGCAAAAGTCATGGTCCGCAGAACTCTTCCAAAGCATCAGAGGGATCTCATTGTTGAAAGATATCAGTCAGGAGAAGGGTACAAAAGAATTTCCAAAGCATTAGATATACCATGGAACACAGTGAAGACAGTCATCATCAAGTGGAGAAAATATGGCACAACAGAAGAATTGATGAGAAGACAAGAAGAAAACTGGTCAGGGAGGCTTCAAAGAGGCCTACTGCGACATTAAAGGAACTGTAGGAATTTCTGGAAAGTACTGGCTGTGTGCTACATGTGACAAAATCTCCCGTATTCTTCATATGAATGGGCTATGGGGTAGGGTGGCAAGACGGAAGACTTTTCTTGCAAAGAAAAAGATCCAAGCCCAGCTGAAGTTTGCAATAACAAACATCAAGTCCCCCAAAAGCACATGGGAAAATGTGTTATGGTCTGATGAAACCAAGGTTGAACTTTTTGGCCATAATTCCAAAAGGTATGTTTGGCTCAAAAACAAAAGAGCCCTGCAATTCTAAGCACACTATCTAATTTTCACCTCTTCAGGTCGTATGTGATACTATTGGTGAAAAAAACAAAACAAAAAAAACCTAAAACTTAACATTTACTATCTAAATATTAAAATAATCCTGATCAGGATAAATTGGAAACATAAATTATAAATATTATAGCACTAAAATGCTAAATATAGATCCTGTATTAGAGATCATTAAAATTATATCTATGACTCGTTTCTATTGCGCCATGATTCCGTTAACACTAATAAGACCATAGTCAATATACCTTTTCAAACAAAGCGATATATGTTAAACTGGTAGACTACTCAACAGTTATAGATGTTCTAAACAATAGAGCTATAAGTACGTGTCTATTAGTCTGTACCCTGATTATCATGTTACTGGGGCATAATCCGGATTGCCGTAATGACTATCTAGAAACTATATGTTGCAGTGTATTAAGATGTTAAAATCTAAATATATAAAGACAATTATATGTGGATATATCTGTGTTAATGTGTTACCAGGGCATAATCCGGATTGCCATATAGTCTGTCTAACGTATTATAAATGACCTGTCATCTCTAAAATCGAGACAACATAAATCCAAATCATACTAGTAAGGAGTCTTAGATATTTGACAAGTAACGGATATAGATATTAGAAATATAATATGTATTGGTCATAGCAAGGCCTTGCGTTATATTAAATCTGTACTATATCCTTAAACAGATGTGACTAAAGCGAGCATGTTTCTAAACACATCTCTAAAGTTGAAACATAACTTGTGATATTGCTGGCAATCAAATGCCACAATCCTAATGAAACTAACGCGCGTTTCGCTAAACCGCTTCATCACAGTTTCATTGTGTCTGTCCAAAGGATGCCTATGAAAGCACTACTTTTAACAGCTGACGAATTAGCAATGATTGGGTAAATTCAAACCGGTCATGGCCAATAAGAAACATTCTTACGCTTTCAGCTCATTCATGAGTAACCTATGACCGACTACATTTATTGCTGTTCAGATCGCTAAAATTAAACTCTTTCAATGCCAGAACTAAAGTATATTATTGTATATATCCTTTAGAAATATAAATACAAAGGATGTAAAAAAAAATATAATTTATATTAACTATTACATAATTGATTAGTACCTCGGCAAAGTGTTTTCAACTTAGATTGCTGATGTTAACCCTATCATTGCCAATTCAACCATATTCCATAAATGGATGAATAGAATTAGAAAATGAGAAACTGAAGATATTAATTATTGTTTGATCTTTCAAAGGTGTGCACTTAATTGCATCTCTTCATTCAGCCCTAAGGGTGATATGGTTCCAAGTAAAAAGATTAATTTGTTTTCTTTTTTGATTAATTCCTTATCCAAGTCACCACCACGCATGCCCAATGATATTTTCTGAATACCCCACGCTTTTAATGTTGTAGGGTCTGAGCTGTGTTTCTCATGAAAATGCTTTGCCACTGATTTAATAACTTTTACACCCTCATTTATATCCCTTGTGGCATTGGCAATGCTTCTCACATGTTCTCTAATCCTTGTTTTTAATTGTTGAATAGTTTTTCCGACATCTCTCATTGGGCATGGGCATTCTAAGCAATATACCACACCCGTACTTTGACAATTAATAAAATCAGTAATATAATGTTTATGTCCAAATCTGTCAATATATTATTTTCTTACAACCATATGTTGACAGTTAATGCAATTCCTACAGGGAAAGGAGCCACTGATTGGAGGTTTACATTTCTTTTTCTTGCAAAAATTACTTGGTACTAAAATATCCTTTAGATTAGGAGAACATCTATATGTAATATCTATTTTTTCTCCTAAATATGCCTTTAAGGTCTCATCTGTCTGTAAAATATAGAGATGTCCATTCAGAATTTGTTAAATTTTCTGCCAATGGCAATTATAGGTTGTTATAAATCTGGGTTTAGTATCCATTTGTTGAGATTTTTTATCCTGACCATAAAGTAAAAAGGTCTGGATGAATATGGAGCCCTCTTATAGGCTTTCTTTACACTCGTTTTACTGTAGCCTCGATCATAAAATCTCTGAGAAAGTTCCTTAGATCTCAATTTGAATGTCTCAATATTGGAACAGTTGCGTCTAATACGCAAGAACTCACCTACTGGGACACCGTTCTTCATATGTATGGGGTGGCTACTATTGTAATGGAGTAAGCTATTAGTAGCAGTATCTTTACGAAACAGATCACGCTCTAGTCTATTATCTTTATTACGATAGATTTTGATGTCTAAAAAATTTGCCATAGTAAGGCTGGCTTCATAAGTCAATCTTAAATTAAGTGCATTAGTGTTAAGTACTCCTATGAACTTCTCAAGTAAAATAAGGTCCCCTTGCCACAGAATGAACACATCATCAGTATATCTCTGCCATAATAATATATGGTCCGTATATGATATCATCAGATCATTAATGACACACTCTTCCTCCCACCATCCAAGGTACAGGTTAGCATAGGTAGGCGCACAGGCACTACCCATTGCTGTACCTCGGAGCTGGAGGAAGAAGTGGTCGTTAAAAAGAAAATAGTTATTTTCCAAGACAAAGGACATTAGAGATATAATAAATGATTTCATATTATCTCCAAATGTGTTATCTCTGTCCAGTAATTGCTTTCAGACCATATTCATTCTTTATGGAAGTGTAGAGAGACTCTACATCACAAGTCACCAGATATACTTCCTCCTCAACTGGTAGTCCATTAATTTTGGTAATAATGTCTAAAGTATCTCTAGCATATGAATTTAATCCATATACATATGGACGTAAGAGGTAATCCAAAAATTTGCCAGCATTCTCAGTTAGACTACCATTACCCGATATAATTGGTCTACCAGGAGGGGTTAAAGCATTTTTGTGGATTTTAGGAAGTAGATATAGAGTGGCTGTGCGTGGATATTTAACACGCAAATATTCCTCTTCCTTCTTATCTAATAAACTCAATCCACAGGCTTTACTTATGATGTTATCATATATTTGCTTAAATTCCTGTGTAGGGTCCCCTAACTGCATCCGATAACATTCTTTGTCATTTGTCTCTTAGCCTCATTCACATACATTGTCAGTGGCCAGATAACTAAATTGTCACCCTTATCCGATGGTTTTAGAACTATATCGTCCCAAGTTTGAGTATCACGTAGTGCATGTATGTCATTCTTAGTAAGGTTCTCATTGTTAACAATATCAGGGATACTCATAATTTCACCCATTACTACGTCTCTATAAGTTTGTATTACAGGGCATACACTAGTAGGAGGAGTAAACGTTGATTTATTTTGGGTGCAGATGGTAATTTATATTTTTGTGTACTAGATTCCTCAATTAGTTCAAGCAAATACATCAGGTTTGTGTCATCTTGTAATTATAAACTAGCCTGTATGTTTTCATAACATTCCCTACCAGAGAAAATTTTTTTCAGGTCATTTATAACACCTTAGACAGACTATATGGCAATCAGGATTTTGTCCTGGTAACACATTAACCAGGGTACAGATATATCAACATATAATTGTTTTTATATATTTAGATTTTAACATCTTAATACACTGCAACATATAGTTTCTAGATAGTCATTATGGCAATCCGGATTATGCCCCGGTAACATGATAATCAGGGTACAAATTAATAGACACGTACTTATAGCTCTAATGTTTAGAACATCTATAACTGTTGGGTAGTCTACCAGTTGAACCTATATCGCTTTGTTCGCAAAGGTATATTGACTATGGTCTTATTAGTGTTAACGGAATCATGGCGCAATAGAAATGAGTCATAGATATACTTTTAATGATCTTTAATACATGATCTATATTTAGCATTTTAGTGCTATAATATTTATAATTTCTGTTTCTAATTCATCCTAATCAGGATTATTTTAATATTTAGATAGTAAATGTTATGTTTTAGGATTTTTTTTCTTTCACCAATAGTATCACATACAAACTGAAGAGGTGAAAATTAGATAGTGTGCTTAGAATTGCAGGGCTCTTTTTCTCTCTCTTTTTCTCTGTTAACTGGTTAACCCTGTGAGCACCTTCTTCTCACCATCATGTTCAAGCAAATGGGTTTATAGTGTGCATAGGGTTATATTTATTTTTACATTGTGGCTCAAAAACAACACTGCACATCACCCAAAGAACACCATACCCACAGTGAAGCATGGTGGTGGCACCATCATGCTTTGGGGCTGTTTTTCCTCAACTGGAACCGGAGACTTAGTCAGGGTGGAGGGAATTATGAACAGTTCCAAATACCAGGCAATTTTGGCACAGAACCTTCAGGCGTCCGTTAGAAAGCTGAAGAGTAAGTTCACCTTTCAGCACGACAACGACCCAAAGCACACATCCAAATCCACAAAATCATGGCTTCACCAGAAGATTAAAGTTTTGGAATGGCCCAGCCAGAGCCCAGACCTGAATCCAATTGAACATCTGTGGGGTGATCTGAAGAGGGTTGTGCACAGGAGATGTCCTCGCAATCTGACAGATTTGGAGCTCTTTTGCGAAGAAGAGTGGGCAAATATTGCCTCGTCAAGATGAGCCGTGCTAATAAAATCCTACCCAAAAAGACTGATTGCTGTAATAAAATCTAAAGGTGCTTCAACTAAGTATTAGTTTAAGGGTGTGCACGCCTATACAACCAGGTTATTGTGAGTTTTTTTATTCCCCCCCCCTCAACGATTTCAGTTTGTTTTACAATTGAATTGTTCACGTTATAGGTCACATTAAAAGGTGAAAAAAGTTCTGACATGATTTATCTTTGTCTCATTCTTTAACATCACAAGAACCTGGCATTTTAACAGGGGTGTGTAGACTTTTTATATCCACTGTACTTCTTCACATGCTATTTAATACTATGAAGCCAATGCATTAACATTTCTCCAACTTGAGAGATCTTTGTCTATAGGCTCTATAGAATAGCATATGTATTGGAGAAGTGATATCAGTGGAGAAGATCTCTCTACTTTATCACACCTTAGTGCATACCCCCTTTGAGATTTGGTTCAAAACACCCAGTTCCAGGTTCAATCCTGTGAGATCATAAATATGCCTAGGATGCAGTTGGTTTGCCCCAGACACACTCTGTTTTCTTTGTGCATATGGCACTATAGGCCAGCATTGACAAAATGTTTTTGCCTCTCCCAGTTACTTATATAAAGTGCTGCTTGCCCTGAAACTTGCACAGTAAAAATACTAAGACATATGCCTTAATTTGTCTGCTTGGGTGTTCAACAGATCACTCTCTATTCCTGCAAAGTTTGGGGGATTTCAAACATAGGACCTGGGGATTTAAGCCCATTCAACAAGTGCCTAGGAACACCCTTTGGTCAGTCTTACAAGAAACAGCAGCCACTCTGACAAACAGTCTAATAGTTAACACAAATGTGCCAACTATCTCACAAAATTAGATATAGCCTGAACCCACAGTCATGAGTTGTTTTGAGTTGATTTTTCTAAACCAGTGGTTCTCAACTATGGTGCTTTGGCATGTCACAAGCATTCACTTTGGCTGCCTCTTTCTATCTATAAAGATGTATGCAAAAATATAAAGGTTTAGTTTCAAATGTATATTTAAGGAAATTGTTATGCACGTGTGTGTTTCTGTAATTAAATAGATATTTACTACACAGGTATTTATCCCTTTTATTTTGCATTTGACGAATAACTTGTAAAAGTGTCAAGAGTGCCTCAAGCAAAAACAATGTCAGAACCACTGTGCAAAACCCATTTCACATGTACTGCATGTTTTCAGAACCACTATTACAACTGATTGCATTCCAGGGATAAGACGATTCTGATTGTAGAGAGAGAGAGAGACCAAACATTCTAAGAACTTGGTGAATTGCTGCTGAATCACTTAGGGCCAGTCAAGTGCTGGAAATACAAAGACCTTAATGGAACAATAAAACAATTAATGAGACAATGTGCATTTTTGCATTGTATAAGCTGATTGAGAGTCTTCTTAAAAATGACGAAACTCACATTTTTTACTAACATACTAGAAAATCCTATCTTGCCAATAATCAACACTAAAGTAGAATTTGAACGTGGACTTGTCACTTTGTAACAAACAGAAGTGTTTTTAAAGAACCGCCTGTCTGTGCCATTATTTACCCATATTTACTTGTGCTGAGAAATATGAATACATGCCAATTACAAGGCGTGCAGTGATAAAACTACTTACCCTAGTAGCACCTATATCACTGTATAATCCTCCCACCCCACAGTCTAGAACACTTTATAAAGGGACTGGGGAAAGAAAATTAACTGGATCCCTCTCTTTAGTTAATACAAGGTTCTCTGTTTATTTAAAATTGGAGAGAGAGTGAAATAAGGTTATCATTCTCCAAAACAGTGGCTGCAGTCACAAACACAAGGGGAGAGAAAGGGACATCTACATCCCCCTCTCCATATAGTCACATACAGCTACGTCTGCTTCACAGGAAGAGATAGATATTGTGGAACCATCTCTTCACTCATAAGGTCAGTTCAAGATGAAGTCATGTGATAATGGCACTAAAATAAACCGTAGAAGTTTCTCCCATAAGTTTCTATACTACTACATAGAACTTAAAGATCAGCCTCACTGAGTGTCATTTATATAAGTAGACATTTGTAGCATGTAGCAGTGGAGAGGGTCCTGTTGACAAGCACTTCTTTGGTCCAATAAAAACTTGATATATTTTCCACAAATAACATATATACATCCCATATACATTTAAATAATTTAAAAAAATATATATTTTTTGTAAGCCCTTCCAAAATTGCCCAAGTTATTTCAAAAGATGACGTGCCCACTTAAATGCAGACATATGAAGTGAAAACAGACAGCTTAATTCCTAGTACAAAATGCAGTTTAAACCTACTTTGGATGCCTAAACAGACCATTAGAAGATGAAGCGAGATAACTGGACCAAGAACATACTAGTATAGTGTAAATGACACCCACGGACAATATTAGCAACATTTTTGTATTTATTGCTAAGTCAGAGCTGGGTAATTGGTGACTGACAGGTGCTGGAATTCAATGTCCTTCTCTCTCATCCAGACACTAGTGGCTGAGGCAGATGGGCAGCAGACACAGGTAAGAATAATGATTCTATTTCTGGATGGTGATCCCTATCAGTGCGGCACAGATCTAGAACCCTTAAGGATGTGTAACATTATGAAGCAATAAGTTGGGGTTAATATGCTGGGAGACTAAAGAATCATTAAAGTTAAAATATAACATATGAAAGAGCAGTTGGTAACATTCCCAGATATTTATATTAAATAACGAGGTAGGATATTGCAGATACTTTATTTAGGTATGCAGGGGAAGGGGGGGGGGGCAATTTTCATTTGCACAGCCATTTCTTGTGTAGATAACAGTTTCCTCACAAGGAAGTAAGAGGTGAAATCTATAAAATTTGCTTTACTTTTACTTTAATAACAAAAAAAGTGATTACCTGTACAAGTTCTGGGCTGACCTTTGAGCTCCATTCGTTTAAGGTTGTTTTGATGCAATCTTGCAACTACAAAGAGAATTGGATAACAAACTCCAGTTAAAATAAAATACAGTACTGCATATTTGTTGGTGTCTAAAATGCAGATAAATTAACTCTGTCAAGACTCACCGACTTGTTTGTGTAGGAAGTTGTTTTTTTTTTTTAATTTTAATCCCACTTATTCATGTTTCCCTGAAATTAGCCTTTTCGTCTAGTTAGGGAACTGGCTTATGTGAAGAGGTGGTTGCCATGGAAACCTGTCCAACTACACACGTGCACATTTTGTTGAGTAGTTTAAATGCCACAAGTGCACTAAATGAGTTTTAGTCATTATATACATAAGAGGCATTAAAACTACAGAATACACGCACACAGACAAGGACTGTGTGAAAATCCTCCAGGCAGGCTGCAATGGCAACTGGTCAGCTGACTATTCAGCTGGTTGTCAGGAGAACTGACAGACAACACTGAAAGAGGAGGGAGAGGTGGTTTTAACCCTCCGAGTGCCAGAGGGGTACACAACACATTGCTTTGCAATGTGTTGCATACCCCTCTGGCACTCAAAGGGTTAATAACTAAACTTCTAATATGAACTAGTGAGTATTAATCTGTGAAAGTCACGCTAATACTTTAAAATGCAAGAATATAAAACAGTAATAATTACTATCCCTTTAAAAAGTAAGTAAAATTCAACTTGCAGCACCTGCACTATCTCCTATATAATAATTTGCTAGGATGTTTGACATCCTAGACAAAGACAGTAGAGACTGCCCACGCTGCAGTCATGTGCAGTGCAGACTGTCTGAAAGCGCCATGGCTGATATAGAGTGGGGCCTGGGGCACTCCGAATTCGGACCACAGTCCTCTCTGAGCACCTTCCTGGGACCGCTTGGTGAGCAGAGAGGCTCCAGGCACCAGCCGAGGCTGCTGTGTGGCACTGTGGCCTGTGTACACGGATTTTTAAACTAGTTATGTATAACCCTTTCAGTGCCAGAGGGGTATGCAACGCATTGCTTTGCAATGCGTTGCGTACCCCTCTGGCACTCAAAGGGTTAAAGCACCAACATATGGCAGAAACAGAAAATCGTTACATGGCTGTAGTATAATGTCACAACCGTAGGCCTTACTTATACATTTGAAAGTCTCGATTGATTAGTAAGTCCACTATTGTAAACAAAGCTTCCCCCGCCCCCACATTACATTTTGCACTTTCATCCTGTCCAGAGGGAAGGGAGGAACGTTTACTCTTTTGTTTTACTTGTCCCGGTCACACCCCATTCACTCATGCTCCCTCCTCAATGATGCTATCAGCAGAATTTTCTGCTTGATATTTATGGCGCGATGAAAGAAACGTTCACATCGGATAAAGGAATTTTTGTGTGCAGATAGATTTTGCGCATGTTCTAATCCAGGAAGCTAAATACTGAACGCTTCTTGAATTGCGCATAAAAAATTCCATTTTACGACAACAGTACACAGACGAGTAAATTCATTCGCAATAGCAGTTCTTGTATTAGGCGCATTCGCTACTCCACTCACACATTTGTTAATCTTAGCCACGGCCACAAAAAAAAAAAAAAAAAATTATATATATATATATATATATATATATATATATATATATATATCTCTATATATGTGTAGGTATGTATGTATATGCAACCGTTCGCTAATCTTGAATTCCCTAGTGGTTTTCACACAGGAAATAGCGATTGCGCATGTTTCCTGCATCGCGCTATTCGTTCCTTTCTTCTCTCTACTGTGGTACATGCTGTGGATGGATCAAGCACTTAGGGCCTAATTCAGCAAGCTACAGTGGTGCAAACCATTTGCACCACAAGGTACAAATCAAGATTTGTTCATTGAAATAGGGCTTTTAACCTCTGGAATGTTAACACTTTGCATGCCAGAGGGGGTATGCAACAAATTGCAAAGCAATACACTGCACACTCATGTGGCACTCAAAGGGTTAATTTAAAGGGAATTTGGGGACTTCTCATGTAAATTGCTGAATTATGCCGTTAAACCTTTTGTAGCATTGCTCCTTGTTACGCATATGGCCCCAAATGTTTGAGCTTAATGTTCATTTTGCCGCAGGTGCGCACACACACCACTGAAGTTCTTAGAACAATTTCAAATAGTTTATTTGCGCAATTTTTATTTTTGGTTTATTACACTAGAGGTTAGTTTTTGTCTAGTCATAGTATGAATCACTAATTCATGGCTGGTCAACCTGTGGTTCCAGCTTTGGTTTGATCACAAATCCCATCATTCCCAGGCAGAGAGTGCTGGCAAGAGATGATGGGAACTGTCGTTAAACAGCAGCTGAAGAGTAGCAGTTTAATCAGTCACAGCTAAAAGAGTATCTAAATTCTTCTGGTCTTGGGACTGGTCAATCTATAGTTCCAGCTGCTGTTGGAATAAAAATCCCATCATCCTCAGGAAGCGAATCCTGGCTAATGATAATGGGAGCTGCAGTTAAATAGCAGCTTGCCCTGTCATGGCCTTAAGAGTAAATGCAACTTGCTCTGGTCTCAGGGCAACAGACAACCTTGCCTGACTTTTTTTGATAAGACTAGTGTGGATCTTTCATTTGGAAAGAATGATGCTGATGTACTAAGAAAGGGTTAGCCAAACTTGGCCCTCAAGATCTAGTGAATGTTTGATTACAGGTGGATCACTCAGGGGCCTAGTAATTTTAATTTATACACCTGTACTCAAGCAGAAGTCTCCTGAATACCTGCATTATTTGCAGCTCCTGAGGGCACAAGATGGCTCTTCCTGTATAAGACGTAGTCGAGGAATTCAGGCACAAACCACCTACACCACAGGAGATGATGAAAAGCACCATTTCAATCAGTGAGGATTTTTAAACACTTGAATGCTAGAGGTCTCCAAGGTATTGCAATGCCTTGGAGACATATCTAGCATTCAAGCAGTTAAAAGCCCCATCCTATATAATAATTCGCTAGGATGTTCGACACGATACAGTCATGCACAGTAGAGACTTGATACATAAAGCCCCATGTTTCAAGGGTAGCATGTGTTGGGAAAAATCAATATCACTGAGTGTAGAACTTAAGAGTAATTATTTTGATTAGTCCTAGACAGAACAATAAACAGTTATATTATGCAAACATATTTGTATAATGTTATATACTGATAAGCAAATGACAAACTGAATGGAATGAGAATTTACTCTGTGAACTAATGCACCAATATCATCAGCTGCATAACTGATTTTTGTATAAGGAAGAGGAAGTATATAAATCAGCAAGTCATGATGACAGGAACACACCCCTAAGGGAGTGACGGAAACAAGCAGTATGCTGCCTATTCTAAGAGCCACAGAGCATTTAAACACTCTCACACTAAAGGTACACTAAACAACTCTTAATAATAAACCCCACTTACATTAATCTGGGCAGAAAATCAGTATGGGCACTAAGAATCAATTGTGTTAAATGGTCTCCAAAACAAATCTTTAATTAGTAGTGGATATCATTTCCACAGAGGGGACAATTCATTTTGCAAGCCAACGAGATTCCAAACACTTCTCAATGAATTATTCTCAGGAATTCTTTCAGTGTAAGGAGTTTTGAGTCTTGCAACAAAATATAATGTCCATCTCTGAGGACATATCTGGGTATCACTCCAGCCTGCATAGACATGACATCCAGTACTAATTAATTTTTGGGAACTAATCCAAGCACCATTGATTATTTGTGTCCATTAGGATTTTCTGCCCTAGATTAAAAAAGTAGGGATTATTTAAAGGACAGCTATCAGTAGATAATTCACTATTACAGAGTATCAGTGCTGCATTGAGCAGGACAGTTTCCTGTTCAACACAATGAAGGTACCCACAAACTCTGTATCAGGTTTGAAAGCTTGACACACAAGGTCTATAGGGTCTATGCACACAACCCAGGAGATTGCGGCAAAAAGCCACAGACACCGTGGTGGCATTCCAGCCAAGACTTGCCCTCGGAATGGCTTACAGAAGCCGTTTTAGGAGAGCAAAAGTAGCCCCTGGCTTTTTACTAAGTTGGCAAAATGTGATTATTGTCTTTTAAGTTCGGGCATTGACTGCTGCAGTGGATAGGTCTTATGCCTTAACAGGATGTGAGGAATGGTTGTGAACATTCCTGGACAATGCAGAGCTAGGCAACCCTATTTATTAGCGCTCATATTTCAGGGACCAATCCTGAATGTTTGTGTGTTTAACTTGTATCTAAGGTCCTATAAATCCATAGCTATTCAGTGTATGTGCTTTTATACAGGAATAATCTGGGGTATTCAACTGCTTGACGTCAGCAGTTAGGCATAGAACTCTCATCCCAAACCACTGGCTGGCTGGGATGATGGGAGTTGTAGTCTCCAACAGCGTCAGAGTTATAGACTGCTTACCCTAATTTAGTGGCTTAGCCCCTAAAGTGCCACAGTCATACAATATATGGATTTGGCTAGTTGTTCCTGCTGTGCCAAGCATGTACATTATATGGCCAAAATGTAGACACTGAATAAGCCAGTATAAACGGCATGCAATTAACCCAAAAAAACAAGTTCTTGGGGGGGGGGCAAGAGGACCCCTTCTGATGTCCCTCAAGCTACAGATCTCCCAGATGATTTGGCAGGGAGAAATGTAAAAAAAAAAAGTGTGCAACTCATTGGAAACAGAGGACAAAAAGGGTGTCCAACACATTGCTTTGCAATCCATTGAGACAGATACCCACATAAACTTCCAGACACCCCACCCCTCCTTGTTCCACTGCTCACTATGAGACCCCTACATACACACACTGCCCCCCCACACCATGGAATCCCATAAATATACCGCCTGCTCCCCCAGTAGCCATGCTCCTGGCACCCACTACAGAATGTCAACCCATACCAATGGGCTACTATTTTTCTTAGGCTGGCATTAGGTACCAGAATTACCAGGAAATTCCATGGGAATGAAATGTTTTAGTATTTCTGAAGTGACTGAAGTGTAAAAAGAGTTATCTGTCGCATCTTTGGGGGGCTTAATTTTTTTTTTTAACACACATGCAGAACTAAAGGATTTTTTTTTTTTTTTTTTTAATAATATAGAAGAGAAGAGAGTAAGAACAGAAGAAAGAAGAAGAAGATGGCCACGACCCCACTGGACATCAGGATTACTGGTAAGTTTTTGTCGGGACACGTGTTAACTGTTTGTATATTAACCCTGAGTGCCAGTGGGGTAGGCAACACTGTACAATGCACTGCATAGCCTACTGGCACTCATAGGGTTAATCTTTTTCTATTTTTCAACCACAAGTATGCGCTGGAAACCAGTTTTCCAACACTACCGATGGTTTTCACCTCGTGTTAGGGACTATGTGCCTCCTTTTCATGGTACAAGTTTTTTACCATTGAATCTACCACATGGAATAGTATAGAAAAGTCTGCTCTTTTTATGTGATGTCCAATGGGGGCAAATTTGTGAGGCAGTGGTTGTTGATATCACAGTTAACAGAATTGCAAACTGCGCTGCCAAAACCACCACCACTTGTTTTGAAGACTAATGGGGCAAATAGTATCGAGCCCTTTCAATTTTAGCTAGCTTATTTGCAGATTTTATTTAATTCTTCATATTTTTTAAATTATGCATCCAACACAGCTGACTTAAACACTTTAAAAGCCTGTTTCTTATTTCTCATATCCCTGCAAACATTATTAAAGGGGAACTACCACCCCACACAATGGCTCCTAGCAACACCTCCTAGACTCTGCTGAGACTGACAGCGCAGGGGCGCGGACGTCACAATGGGAAGATATCCGCGCTCCGTCCTGCCTGTCGCCCATGGAAGAGAGGAGAAATCTATTAAATAAGGTAATTATTCTGGCGACTAGCGCTACTAAGCAGCTAGTCGCCAGATGGGGACTTAGTAAAGGTAAACATTGTGTGGGGTGGTAGTTCCCCTTTAAGCCACATTGGTTTCACTTTAGTCCTCTTGAGCTTATTCCCCAATGGTATATATTGATACGGATATTTTCTAAAAGCATTGTAAACAAATTCCATGATCCTTCTGCATTTTTATCTTTGAAAATTACATCCCACTGAATATTCTTTAATCCCTTAAGGACCATTGCCGTACCAGGACCGTCACGGCGGTCTGGCAGTTAAGGACCACCGACGGTCCTGGTACGTCATGGAGTTCAGGGCTCCCTGCGTGGCTGCACGCTGCTCTGGGAGCCCTGAACCGGAATTGCAAAAAGAAAAAAAAAAGCCCAGTGGTATTCAAGTGCCGGCTGCACGCGCCGGTCCTTAAGGGGTTAATACTGCTATTAGCTTTGCAAAATTATCCCTGAATGTTTTGGTTAAACCCTTACTATTGGCTTTATCATAAGTTTCAAAGGATACCATATTGTGGTCACTGCTTCCTAAATGTTCCATTCTGAGGCAAACTAATTTCACAAGGAACTGTAACAAAAATTCCCTGAGATGTAAATGCAATGTTTAACCCTTTGAGTGACAGATAGGTATCCAATGCTTTGAAATGCGCAGGATACCTCTCTGGCACTCCAATTAAAAGAGTACTTGCACTTATTTGTATCTCTCAAACCGTTATGGTTTGAGAGATATAGGAAAATAAACTCTCCGGTCCCTCCCTTTTCTGCTTGAGGAGCTGTAAAGCTGTCAGAAGCAGATTCGGGTTCCTGGATCAGATGGTGGCTCTTCAGCAGCATTGACATAGCAATACCTAAAAATAAATAGTTCATCGGAGCGGTCTACGGCATGCGCCTGGCTTGCAAGCACACGTTATAGACGGCATCCTTTTAAAAGGCCGCACGCGAAAGAGCGTGCAACCTTTTATCGTATTCACCATGTCGCCAGGATAAAAATGGCGACCCGAGTATCCCGCAGTGCATGAAAGTGTGAGATTCTCAGGTCAAGCTATGTCGCAATTTGGTCATGTCTTCTGTCAATATTAAACAAAAAATAAATAAAATTCTGCTGCGCTCCACCCACAGGTGTAGAACTAATATAAAGAAAGAGAGAGAATAAAAAAAAAAAATAAAGGGAAGGAAAAATAGGAGAAATGATAAAACAATACCAATATGAACAAATCAATTGGGTAGATAAACACAACGTATAACAAATAGTTCGTCAATATAGGATCCTTGCTGCTCGCTTCAAATGGGCAGGGCTCCCACCAAGAAGAAAACTGGAAAACACAGGAGACAAACGGTGCAGAGGATTCTCTCAAAGTGCAGTATTCAGACAACTTGGTCTGTCACCAACACCATACAGATATAGACTCTTGGAAATATACTCACATTCTTCTGAGGCTATCTCCAGCCTCCAGGAACCTGTACTGGCTCACACCCCAGTCTGGTGGCCTTAGTATAACTCCCGTCTCACTCCGAAATCGACAGAAATGTGGAAGTGTTAACAAGTACTAGGTAACGCCAAACCCAGTACTTCCTATTAACACAACCTATTTATTTAGATATAAAAGGATTGATGGGACCTAAGGCCAGAATAAGGGGAATATCAAGTGACCCCAGTAACTTTAATAATCCAAAGAAAAACACTGGATTAGCACACAAAAAAAAGTTTTAATCAATAAAAAACATTAAAAAAAAAAAAATTCAATAACATTAAATATGACCTATAAGAGTAAAAAAAAAAAAGACTAAAAATGAATCAGAACTGACACTGGCTTAATGCATTTCGTGGTACATTACCACTTCCTCAGAAGCCCAAAATGATGTAAATGGTGATGAGTCTACTTTATATATTCACAACTTTAGTAGCCATTGGCTCAGTGAACATTCAAATTTGCCAATCAAACTACTTAAGAAAGGAACTAGGGGCTAGAAAAAAAGCCCACTAATAGTTCTAAACTCACCGTATATCCTTCATCTTTGATTAGACGCCATTTGCGTCATCAGGAGAATCCCATCTGTCCTCAACCCCAAATGCCCATGAGACCTGTCCGTATAAAATGATAAGAGGCAAACGGAACACCCGAAACATCACTTCCGGGACTCCTGAACCCATCCCATCATAAAAATCCACACTTATTAAGCATGCGCAAGATGGGGGAGATACTAAAAGTAAATCCCGCGAGAACATCTAATTACAATCACGGGATCGCGTACACAGGAGTGACATAAGCGTGCATCTAACTTGACGCGCACTAATGGCACCCCCGAATGCGCACATCATTCGAAAAGGAGAAAACAACAAAACGTCCATATTTACAAAGGGCATGATAAGCTATATACACAATAAAGGCAATTCAATATCAACAGAGACGGAGCCTCAATGAAACTATGAATCTAATATACACACCGGGGTAATCGTCACGACAAGGGAGACAAGCCCAACAGATAAGAGAAACAAATAATAATAATAAAAAAAATTAAAAATATAAATATATTTCAAGTCGTATTAATTAATAAGTGTACTGTACTCTAAAACATACAGTGACTAAACTCTAAATTGTGATGATTTAAAAAAAACTTCTAACCCCTAAGAAAACAAAGATCTATTTCCTCAGGGATTAAATGAGGAAATAGATATTTGTTTTCTTAGGGGTTAGAAGTTTTTTTTTTTTTTTTTTTCCCGACGTTACATAGCGCAACCTGAGAATCTCGCCCTTTCAAGTACTGCGAGATTCTCAGGTCGCCATTTTTATCCTGGCAACATGGTGAATGTGGTAAAAGGTTGCACGCTCTTTCATGTGCAATCTTTTAAAAGTGAACCATTGTAGACTATTCCGATTAAGTATTTATCTTTAGATATCATTATATTGGCGCTGCTGAAGAGCCGCATCTGGTCAAGCGACCAGAATCTGCTTCTGACAGAGTTACAACTTGTCAAGCAGAAAGGGGAGGGAGCAGAGAACTTTATTTTCCTATCTCTCTCAAACCATAACTGTTTGAGAGATACGAATAAGTTCAAGTACTCTCTCTTAATTGTATCTACCATATAGTTAATACTTTTTTCTGACATTACTATCCTTTTAAGCCCTTGAGCATTAGAGAAGTGTCCGGTTCATTGTCAAGCAAGCTATGTCAGGCTATGTCCCTGGCATTCAAATGGTTTCTAATTTGGCCTCTATGGTGGAAACAGCTTGCTCCAGAATTTCACTACTTTACATTTATACACATGACTAATTGTTCTATAATGGCCGTTAATATTAATACAAATATAGTAACATAGTTGATGAGTCTGACAAAAAGAAATGCATTCAGCCCAAGCCATATAACCCTTGAATTACAGGGGAAGTATGAAAATCAGCAGATTGTGTTTTAAAATATTATTTCCTAAAATCACCAAATGCATTTGCACAATGTAAACTACACATCTACATTTGCTATATATATGGAATTTGTTAGCCTCAAGAAGATAATAATTTGTCTTCATGAATAAATTATCCATTACTTTACATTGAAAATATTGCATAAGTCTTTTCTGTAACACCAAATGCAATATTTTTTTATGAGGCATTTCCTTGATGAAGGTTGTTAAAAATTAACTCTGGTTTAAATCGATAAATCTTTTACATTTTTAAAAGAAGTCTTAGTGAATTACAACGATCATCAACAAAAGGTAAACATCTAATTACCCTGGAACAAGTAACTGCACAATATTTATCAAAGAAAAAAAATCCCAATGGAGCTTTTCTCTTATTTTATAAATATAGTGCAATGTACTAAAACTTTATCCTGGAAATCTAATCCCCAAATGTAGTTCCCACATTTATATAGGATCACATGCTATTACTAACAAATCATGCATTATATTTAATCAGATGATGAGCCGGGAGTCCCATAGTGTCATGTGATGCCTTTTTATCATATACATTCATTCATATCCTATTTCACTGCAAAGGGATATCCAACATCACTCTGTCACAAAAATGTGATTACCTTTATTTAACGCTTTAAGTTCCAAAGGTGTGCAACTGTCTTTAAAGGGTTAAACTATAGCATCCAGTCTGTCCTGCACAAGCATCCTGATCAACCCATAGGGAAACTGACTAACCTCATCGCTAGGCGTTGTGGTTGGACACCTCTTCTTCAAGCGGCCCCAGTTCATAAGGTTACCGGTCTGCAGGTGTAACGTGTCCGCCTTGTCCAGAAGAGTTCGTGCGGCTGTGCTGTGGGTACCCATCTTAGTCGTACAGTATATTGTGCATACACTACCCTTGTTTCTCCCTGATCTCCTGTGGACACAGCTTAGTTATAAAGGAGGATGATGACTTGGCACAAGCGCCGCTGAGAAACAAAAAGTGCTGTGTAATAATGACTCGCCAGCGGCTTTGCCCTACTGATCCACACAAACACACACTCACTATTAGAATCTTACACAACATGTGCGGCTCACACTGAGAGACTCATACTGTTTGTTTTGGTTCGCAGCCTGATCAGCGCCCTCTATGGTCCGGGAGTGCATAATGTTGGGATCAGCAATGCGGTGTGTTCTACTCGTCACTTTAATACAGAGGTTCTCAATCTTTTTTGTGCAATCATACTTCCCTAGTGTCCCTCTTTAGGAGGGGAAGTCCCACTGTGAAAACCAAATACCGCTGTTCATCTTTCCAACACTAGTGTCCCTCTTTTTAGGAGATCAGACTGCATTGTGTGTATAGAAGAGTATCACATTGCTCCACAGCAATAAAACTCACCACACATCTGTTTAAACTTCAGTATATGTGGTTTAAATTTGCTCTGTGTAAATCAAAGGCAGCTCTAGGTTTTTGCAAGCAAGAAATTCATATGGCGCCTTTACTCACACATTAGTATTTCTAATAAGACATTGCCGTATTGTGTATATGCTGCAGTGGTACTGTATAAGCACTGCAGGACCTTTTGATCAAATGGGCCCCCTAAATAGCTGCTTATTCTGAATATATTTTAGCAGCACCATTGATGTCAATAGGTCATGATGTGATTTAAAAATATATAGTATAAAGTATAAACAAAGTGGCACCCTAAAGTTAGGTTCACCTGGGTGTGTGCAAAACATGTTTTTTTTTTTTTTTTGAAGAACAGCAAGTAAAAAGAGACATGTTTAACATTTATTTGTTATGTGTTTGTGTTGCATTTTGTATTTTTTTTTATTGGACTCTTAAAGGGATAGTAATACTTACAAATTACTAATCCCAATATTGTAGTACTAAAAAAAAACAAATGAATTGCCCCATCCTTTATGGTTTGAGAGATATTCACTCGCAAAGTTCCCACTTCCCTCCCCCTTCCCTGAAGTCAGCGTTGTAGGTTTGAGAGTTGTCACTGGGGGCAATTAATGTCTTTTTTTTAGTACTACAATACTGGGATTAGTAATTTTTAAGTATTACTATCCCTTTAACTTTGTGTTGCTGAGGTAGTCGGTACGAGTTAGAACTGAGAATATAAACACAACTCAGATTCAACAATGCGTGAAAATATGAAACATAGAAACATAGAATTTGATGGCAGATAAGAACCAATCGGCCCATATAGTATGCCCATTTTTCTACTGTAAAAACCTCAAACTTTATTTGGTCCTTGGTCTTGTCTTATGTTAAGGACAGCTTTATGCCTATCCCATGCATGCTTAAATTCTATCACTGTATTAACTTCTACCACTTATGCTGGTAGGCTATTCCACTTATCTACTCCCCTCTCAGTGAAATAAAACTTTCTTACATTACGTCTAAACCTGTGTCCCTCTAGTCTTAAACTATGGCCTCTTGTCCTAACATTTTTACTCCTTTGAAATGTACTTCCATCCTGCACTTTGTTGAATCCCTTCATGTATTTGAATGTTTCTATCATATCCCCTCTCTTTCTTCTCTCCTCCAAGCTATACATGTTCAGATCCTTTAGTCTATTCTGATATTTCTTTTCCTGTAAACCAGTCACCATTTTATTAGCCCTTCTCTGAATTTTCTCTAGAGTATCTATATCCTTCTGGAGATGGGGTCTCCAGTACTGCACACAATACTCTAGGAGGTGAGGTCTAACTAGAGATCTGTAGAGTGGCATGACCACTTCCCTTTTTCTGCTACTAATGCCCCTAGCTATACAACCCAGTGCCCTGCTTGCGTTCCCCACTGCTTTATTACATTGCCTGTCTACCTTTAAGTCATTAAAAATAATTATTCCCAAATCCCTTTTCTCTGTTGTCTCTGATAGCACAGTACCCTTAACAGTATAATTTCCCTTTGGATTTTTATGTCCTAAGTGCATTATTTTACATTTATCAACATTAAACTGCAGCTGCCACACTCTTGTCCATTCTTCTAATTTACCTAAATCAAATGTAATTTGGCTTATTCTCCCTGGAATGTCTACCCTATTGCAGATCTTTGCATCATCTGCAAAAAGGCATACCTTACCTCGAAGACCTTTTGCAATATCACAAATAAAAATATTTAAAAAAATGGGCCTCAGTACAAACCTGTCGCATGCGTCGTAAGTGCTGGAACCGTGTTCTGCGGACTGATAATTTCTAGACGGTCTGGAACAGAGATCGGGCAGCGCAGCTTGGACTTCCCGGATATGACCGAGCACCGGGCTGCACAGAATCAGGCATTAACACTGGCAGCCTGACCAGGACCACCTGCCAGACCAATGGCTACTGACACTGGACTTCTGAAGAACCTATGGCTACGTACCTTTGCTGTGTACCCTTCTACAACAGTGACTTCCGGTACAAAGTGGATAAGATGGTCTCATTCCATAGAATTCTTGCTTTCCACGTGGAGCTGCAGAGACACAAAGATTGGCTGAACTGGATCCATAGAGAGCAGGGACCTACATTTAAGATATCCAGTTGCACCCGAGTCTGCTCCAAACACTTTCTGCCCACTGATTTTGTTCGGACATTGACAGGGAAGAGCAATCTAAAACTGCTTAGTGTTCCCTGTATATTCCAGTGGACCAACAATGACCTAATGGAACAGGAAGCCTCTCCCCCAGGAGGAACATCAGCATCAGTAAACATACTCTACAGCCCATTTTGCCTATGCAAGTTCAAGCACTGAAAACCAGTGCACTCCAGTCAGTGGAACGAACAGTCCCCGTTGCTGACCATTGCTATGATCTCCCCCATAAGACAGACACTGAAATGAAAACACAATGTGTATACACTTCATTGAATTTCATTGTAATCTTTCAACAGTGTGTTAACACATCAAAGCACAATATTTTCTGCAATATACCATAGTCTGTGTAGTGTGATCCAATTAACACTCATTTGATCAGACTTTTTTGAGTTTTTGTGTGGTGAAAACTGCAATGAAAACATCCATCTGAATCAAGCCTAATCTGGTGCCCATGAACCCCAATGTGCCAGGGCACCCTGGTTGAGAATCACTTATGTAATCTATCTATGGGTCATATGTTCAAAAAACTAGCAAAATAGCTTTTGTTGTTTGTAACGACTTTTCAAAGTACAGTGTCATTGGGATCATTAATATTTTCAGGGAGTGTCGATTGTGATCAGAAATATGTAATTTGTCCTGACTGAAATTGTCGTATGTAACGACAAAAAATGTCTTAACTAACGACAAAAATGTCTTTAAAAATATCTTTACTAGCGACAAAAATGTCTTAACTAAAGACAAAAATTCTCACTCCCTCCACTTTTTTCTTAACATGCAAATTTTGTCTTTTGCAAGACTTTTTTTGTCATTAGTTATGACAAATTTTCTTTTCCTCTATACGACACTGGAGAATAGTTTGGCCACGTCCCTTTGCCTTTCAATTTTGGAATTGTGTCATATACAACAGACATTACTAGTTTTTGTCGGATACTCTATAGAAAATATGTTGTTCATACATATAATTAAATATTTTTGTCTTTCATACGACATTTTATTGTCTTTATCCCTTTGAACATACGGCCCTATGTCTATCAGTCTCTGTCTCTCTGTCTTCAAGCTACATGTATTCCACCATAACATATTTTCCTGTTCACTACATAAAAGGGTAAAGCTTCCTCCTTCAGCTGATAGCACAGTAAACAACCCTTCCCAAAGTTATATATTACACACCCTCCCATAACCAAGTATCTTTTTATTTCCTGTATTTCAGTAAGGAAGGACAACCCCACTTTGTTGGACTGTTCTTTTGTTTTTTACTTACCCCAAGCTTGGTTAAGTCTATTTACATGTGCCAGGTGGTCTGAAGCTCCCTATTAACTCCTCCAACCAGGGAGGATGGGATGGGAGGCTTTGTTATGCAGTGGGGTTTTTTGGTCATGGCATTATGCCAATTACCACTCTTCTAATCAGCTTGTGAGGAGGTTTAGGTCATGTTAGATCATGTACTTCGTGGAGCTTTGTCTGCTCCAAGATGGGGCTGGTTGACATCATCATTGAGTTTAGCCTCCAAAGCATGCACGTTGAACTTTCCAGCCCCAAGATGGAACCTTTTGGCATTTTGTCTTTCTGAGAGGCTCTGCTAGATCCAATGTTCTTCTTTAAAAGTTTTATGTTTAATTGATTATCAGGATCCATATGTTGTGTTGCTGGCTGCTCTGTCCTTCATCCTGTGCCCACTGGAAAACCTTTGGGTGTACCTACTACCCGCGTGCTACTTCAGGGTCTATTCCTTGATGCCTATAGTTAGTCTCTGGGAATGGCTAAATATGGTTTCAAGTACTTAATTCTTGCTATCTTTCTTCTTATCATATCTTGGTGGTTTGCATGTTTTGTTGAACCACAGGTGCCCAGTGGATCCTGAAATGCATGTGAAGGTTATGGGGTAAATTAACAGATCAGGTAAGTCCATGATTTTTTATTTTTAAAAGAGTGAATGGTGGCTGATGGAACCATTTGTTGTATTTCCTGCCCTTCCAGGTCTGAATCTCCTTCCATCTTCTCCAGTCTGCCATCCCCTCCAAGATCCTGGTTTTCCTACTTCAATAATGTTATGGAAAGAAAATTCATCATTCCTGTTGGCAGTCACCCAAGAAATTAATCTGCATCCCAGAAAACACATTTGTAATTGTGAAGATTTATTGGCCTCAGAAGAATCCGATTCATACACCCATGTATTCAAACATTCAGGAGTGTCTACAGATGAACTAGACAAATCTGAAGAACGTACAGGATTTTACATTACTCTTATGATGCTTCTCATCAAGGCAGTTCAACAGACCCTTAATCCGCAAGAGTCTTAGGAAAAGCATTTGTCTGATTGTGTGATTTCTTTGCTTAAGAAAAAAATCTGTTTCTTTTCTGCTTCATTCTGTTGCTAAAGAGATTATCTGGATGAATGGTGAAAATATGGGTTAAGATTTAAGCCCACCCCCATATGCAAAAGATGTATTCATTTTTGGATACGGATTGTGAGCACTGGGATCTCCTGCCTAAGGTGCATGCAGCAGAAGCTTGACCTGCCCAGAAGACTACTTTACCCCTGGATGAAGCAGCATCCTTGAAAGGAAGGTTTGAAAATTACATGAACCAATTCTTCTTTTTAGTTGGGTTAGCCTGCAAACTTGCAGTTGCCTTAAAACCTATCTACAGAGCCATTATGAAATGTCTCAAAAACAGGGAGGATGCTCTCATTCAAGAGGAACATCGCTATTCCATCGCAGATTCCCTGACAGAAATAAAACTGGCAACACAGTTCCTCATCAACGCCTCAATTGGCCTAGTCTGAATCCATTCAAAAGCTATGTTCCTGTCAGTGTTGATGAGGAAGACCTACTGGCTAAAATCTTGGAACACCATCCATATTTCTAAATTAAGACTCTGCTCTCTCCCCTTCTCTGGGAACATGTACTTTGAATAAGAATTGGAAAAAAATGGATGATATTATTAAAGAAAGTTGTAGGGGGGTAGAAATGATTTTCTCCCCCAGGAGAAGAAAAACAGAAGACAGGAATTTGGCCCTACTAGAAGAGCTCAAATGGAGAGGTATTCATTTTTAGACTATCAGTTATACTATCCCTTAAAGGAATCTTCCACATCACAGTCTTGGAAAGGGGGCCAGTCAGGATTTTTTGCAACACCAAGTCAGTGCCTAACCTATCCTTAAATCAGCTCGGAAGTTTTGTTGGTGTTCAGGTTTTGGAATTTGGTGCTGTCTACTACATTTCCAGAGGATCTAGACTGAACATGTCTCAGACCATAAGTCCTGTAATTTATTTCACAGGGGTATCCACTCAAGTTCAAGTCTCTTCCAGGAAAAAGCATCAGAAGTTCAAAAATTTGCAGGGACAGAGAGAAAATGAGTATTTCCGAAGACTTCCTAAATCAGCTTCTCTATGAACAGGGAATTGTCGAGGTTCCAGAGGCACGGGATTTTTTCAAGTAATCTACTTGATCATTTTCTTTGGTCTCAAGGCCACAGGGGAAGTTCATCTGGTCCTCAATTTGAAGGATCTGAACTAATTCCTCAAGATACAAAGCTTAAACACATAAATCAATGCGTTTCACACAAAAACTGTGCTTACTCATGATCAAAGGAGCAGTTGCGTTAATACAGCTCGGTATTTAAAAGGAAGCTCAACCAATCAACTCAAATCAAAACTAAAGCAGTCAATTAAAGGGATCATACAGTTTAAGCCCTACAGTTAACGTTTAATGTTGAAAAGCCCCCTATAAAAGATAATCAAAAACTTATCTCTGCCATTCCGTGGTACAGGAATGGAGCATCACATAAAATTTTGTATACTTGCTGACAAAGAGTAGTAACCATCGGTTCCAAAATTAAAAATCGCCACAGACATGTAATAAAAAATGTATAAAGATATTCAATTAAGGGTTATAATAACCATATTATGATGTCTAATAGCAAATTAAGAAGCACAGAGGTAAACATGGATACAAAGCAAAATAGGGGGACAAGTCATCCTTCACAAAATAAAACATTATGCAATTCATAATGAAGTCCCCAAATTCACTGTCTCCTTAAAGAAAATGTATTTTAGTGGCATGAGACATAATCCACACATCAAATTCAATTAAATTAAATTACCCCCCAGCCCCCCCAAGTGCCAGAGAAGCATGCAGCTAAGAGCTTAGCAATGTATCGCATACCCCTCCAGCACTGACAAGGCCAAAGCTGTAATCCAAGTATAAATTTTCGTGACAACTATACACACCTCAAGATGAAAAACCAAAGGCAACCAAAATGTATGCAGCTCTGCCATCCCAGGATTCAAATCGCTAAAAAACAAAACAAAACAAAAAACGTGGACCTTAACAGCTGCCTGTGCACCAGATCAGGTGTTCATTAAGGGGTTAAAACTAGTAATCAAAGCTCACAGCAATTATTTACTTAAATAAAGTATGAACCTGACAGAACATTTTTAATAAATTATCTATATACAGAATACCTTATTTATAGGCTCAAAGAGAAACTAGTTCAGGTATCCAAGGTGCACAAGGTAATTGCCAGCAAAAAAGGGTGAGATGCACTAAAAGTCTATGTGTTCTCATAATGTCGAAGGCACTAAAGTATCTGTGCCATTTCATTCCCATCAATCCAACACAAATCTGCCTACATCTACATCAACCCAACATGCCTTTTTGACAACTTTATGAATATTCACATTAACAATGGCCTATTTCCATATGGAAATGCAGGATAATAAGCCATTATCATATTCATTGAGGTGTGTGGCACTTACCACATGCACTAATCTCCAATAGCAGCCTCTGCTGTCAGAGTTCACAGTCTCAACTTTGCCTCCCTGAGACTTGCGAAGTTGGGATCTCCCTGTAGTTTCCTATGCAGTAACAGCTCTCAATCAATCATAAGCAGAGAGAGTTGTCAGACTGGTGGAAATGTGGAAGGGATGCTCTCCCTCACACATCACCAATAGTAGACAACACTGATGCCGGAGAGCATTCTCATTGTTTCTCCACATGGTCAGTATAATTAGTAGGAGTCAGCATAGTTTTATGAAGAATAGATAATGTCAGACTAATTTACTTGCATTTTGCGAAAGAGTAAGTAGTGATTTGGACAAGGGAATTGCTGTTGATGTAGTATACTTGGATTTATCAAACGTCTTTGATACAACGCCTCACAACAGGTTACTGCATAAATAAAATGGCTTCAGTTTCGGCGGTTTTATCTGTACATGGATTGAGAACTGGTTAAATGATAGATGGCAGAAAATTGTTGTAAATGGAACCTTTTCAATTTGGTCTACATTTATAAGTAGGGTGCCACAGGGTTCAGTCCTAGGTCCAATGCCTTTTAATTTAATTAATTAATAATCTAGAAGTGGGAATTGAAAGTAGCATTTCAATCTTTGCTGATGATATTAAGCTGTGCAAGGAAATACATACAGACCTGGATGTTTTTTCTCTGCAGAAGGATTTACATAATCTGAGTGAATGGGCAGAAAAGTGACAGAAGATATTTAATGTAGATAAATGTAAGGTGTTATGTATTTGGGCTGTAGAAACAAAATTGCTACATATACTCTAAATGGGAAACAACTCGGGGAATCCTCATTAGAGAAAGATTTAGGAGTACCGAAAAACGATAGACTTCACAGCAATGTGCAGAGCCACTCAGCTTCTGCAAGAGCAAATAGGGTACTAACCTGCATAAAAAGAGGTGTAGATGCAAGGGATGCTAATATTATTGTACCTCTTTATAAATCCTTGGTTAGGCCTCATCTGGAATATGGAGAACAGTTTTGAGCACCAGTTCTTAAAAAAGATTTTGTTGAACTGGAAAAAGTGCAGAGACATGCCACAAAACTGATAAAGGTATTGGAGGATCTGATAAAGAGAGACTAGCCAAACTAGATTTGGCTACATTAAAGAAGAGACGGCTAAGGGGTGATATGATTACATTTACAAATACATTCAAGGTCAATTCAAAAAACTATCCAATTAATTATTTACGTAAAAAGCTGAGCTAAGAAGGAGAGGTCATCCATTAAGACTAGAGGAAAGGCGCTTTTGACTAAAACAAAGGCAGGTTTTTTTACAGTAAGGGAGGTAAAGCTATGGAGTTCTTTTCCACAAGATGTTGGACAACATGAGAGCAATAAAAGCTGTTATAGCCTTACATCCCCACACCTACAGGAGTTCATCGGTATCTCCTGAAATGTACAATCAAATTCCTGAAGGAATTCCCATCTCCAAAGACGCAGGTTTCCTCCCACCAACTCATGTATTGGTTGGCATAGACTGGCATGAATTTGACCCCCATTGTGGTCCCGATTCTCTGGAGATAGTAAGTCCCCACAAAAAAGATAAATTGAGAGTAAGGAGATACTCAGCTGCAGTAATTAACCCGTCAATTACTGGCGTGCGCACGCGCGACTGGCACTTGAGGACCACGGGGCTTTTTTTTAATTTTTGCTTCCAGTTCAGGGCTTCCGGAGCCGCGTTGGGAGCCCTGAACTCCATGCCGTGCCAGGACTGTCACTGGTCCTTAAGTGCCAGACTGCCGTGACAGTCCTGGCATGGCAATGGTCTTTAAGGTGTTAAGAACTCTCTTAGATAATCAGAATAGTTGCCATAATGGTATAGATGATAGTACAGGACATGAAGACCGAAATCATGGTGTATAGAGGAGTATAAAGATTTCACATCACAGCTAATCCAAACATAGTTTTGAGACCATTTCAAGTTTACCAAACTTTGGATAACATGAGCGAAGTTTTTTAAGCAACTGAATAATCTCACAACTAGGGGTTGAAGTTTCAAATCCACCCATTCCCCTAAAATTTAATTAAGGGACCCAGTTACAGAGACTGTGAATATTTGGTATGTGATGCTTCTCCAATACAGGGAACTGGTGACCTGATCTGGTGACCAGATTCCTTACCCATTTGGGATGGCTGTTGAACCTAGAAAAAGTAATCTCACCCCTAATCAGCAGCTGACCTTCCTATGGTTACTTTTTGACACATCAAGGGCAAAAGTATTCCTACTGACTTACAAAGCACATTGTTTGATGCATCAATTCAGATCTTCAAGCAAAACCCTACTGGCCAAAAAGGCACTGCATAAGCTTTCACTCCTGGACCAGTGGGACACTCTGATCAACAGTCTTGTTGTCCTTACGTGAATTCCAGAGAAGGTCCAAAACAAAGTAACACTCACGCAGGGTCAACCCCTAGAAAAATTCTTACCACACACACTAATTGAAAACAACGGGGAGCCTCTTTTGAAAATGAAGCAGCTCAAGGATTGTGGCCGTCTCACTTCTCAGATATTCCATCAAATATTTTACAGCTCAGAGTGGCAGCCCAGGCCATCTACCACTTTACTTGTCTACTAGAAAAGTTTTGTCAATGTTCGGATGGATAATATTGCAGTCTCCTATATCAGAAAACAAGACAGTACCAGAAGCAAGTCTCTCCTCAAAGCGTTGAGCCCACATTTGTGATGTGTGATTGAAGATCCGGCCTGATGGCAGTTTATCTACATGGCAGGCTCAATAGCAACAAGACTTTTCTTATCATATCCCAGGTGAAAAGCAGTTCCTGGGATTTGAACTGGAATACCTTTGGGTAAATAGTACAGAAATTGGGTCCTCCAGTGACAGATCTGATGGCGTCTTCGCAGAACAGGTATTTTTAGAGGTTCTTCGGAAGAATCTTCTACCCTGAAGCTTAGAGAGTGGATGGCCTTATTCAGCCATAGGGCTAGGAATTTACTAACATTTCCCTTCTAGTCCTCTCATCCCCAGAGTACTTCAGAAGATCAAAGAATAATCTGGCTGAAGTCATTACAGTCATTCCATCCTGGCCCAGGTGACTCTGGTTCCCACAACTAACAATGTTGGCTAGTAAGGAGCCTTGGATCCTCCTGATCCAGAAAAATCTAGTGATTTAAGGCCCATACTTCATTTATACCTCACCAAACTCTGACTCATGGCTTGGAGTTTGAGCGGCAAAGCCTACTTTACCAATGACTTTCAGAATCCATGGTTTCTCGCTTCCTGAAGACTTGCAAGTATTCATCTTCTAATTCTTATTATAGGGTCTGGTTGATTTTCTCCCATTGGGCAACAAAGAAAGGGATCTTGCCCTCTAATGAGTTTGTGGGGAATATTCTAGATTTCTTGACTGAAGGTTTTCATCAAGATTTAAGCATGACTACCTTGAAGGAACAATTTTCAGATACTTATATCATAACTAGAATCAGGTGGGCACTAGAGGGTCTTGTTATCCATTTCTTCAGGGTCCTCAAGAGACTTCATCCCTCCATTTGCAACATATTGCCATTCTGGGACCTCCTGTTGGTGTTGGATGCTGTTTCTGCTAACCCTTTTGAGCCTGTGATTTCCAAATCTCTAGATAATCTTTCCAGAAAGGTGGCTTTCCTTGTCATAAGGATGAGTGTCTGAATTTCAGGCTCCCTCTGTCCAGGATCATTTCTTAAGAATAAACAAAGGCAGTGTGACCCTGAGACTGATATCTGACTTTCATCCTAAGATTGTCTCCCACTTTCACTTGAATTAAGACATCATGCTTGAATCCTTTTCTCCTAATATCTATCAAGGTGTCAAGCTGGAATGGATCAATCTTTTTGCTCCAGAGGAAGGCGCAGTGTAGCGCCGAAATGCATACAGCCTTTCCACATGCAAGGAGGAAACTGTGTGTAGCTTGGGAGGCACAGACAGAGGAGTTTACTTTACAATGCATCTCCCAAGGGATACATTTGGAGATTGAAGGAAGCGAGACACTTACACTGGCGACATCAGAAGTTCAAGAGAGAGGAGACAGTTCACTGACACACCAAGGATGGCGATCCATATGATTTGAGGGGCAAGAGACAAAGAAGAGATCTAGTAAGCAGATATCTTGATTATCTCAACTTTGATTCCGTCAAATTGTATGCTGCTGTGTCTAGATCCACACAGAACTCTGCTGTAAGAGGCCGCCCTATATACTTATCCCCAGTTAGCACCGTGCACTCCAATTAGCCACTATACCTGAGAGACCTATTGGTCTAAGAGTGGACATACTGGATACATCTTTATGTCTAGCATTCTAGAGACAGTGTCTACCCACACTATTCAGAACATCCTATACAAATGATATATGCTAATAGGATTTCATTCATTGTATTTTTTCTTTTGCTCATAGATATGTTTGAAATTCCTTATTTGATGTCTGATCCGTTGATAGGATTCATATATGCCTTTTTTGTATAATATACTATTAAAATACTATGTTTTATGTATAGCCTTGCTTATATTCTTGTCTGCATGCATATTGCCATCACTTATTACACTTAGAGGATATCTCTTGTGCTGTCTATCCCCCCCTTCAAAAGCTACTGTCGCCAGATTGATTGTTAATTGTCTCGCCAAGGTCTACCAAATGCATGGTCTTCCAGTACTACAGAGTATCACATCCCACTTCTCCAGCACAGAATCCGCATCATGGCTGGCATAAGCAAGGATATCTCTAGAGGAGGTTGATAGGACAGCAACCTGGTCTTCAAGATCCATCTTCATCAAACATTACTGGCTGGATGTTTCTTCACCATATTTAGAAGTTTTTCGTCAGGAGTGCTTCACTCTGCAGGCAAGCATCAATTCTCAATAACCTTCATTTGAAACATTATCGGAGTCCGTTTTTTCTTGTTCTCTCTCCTTTCTTTACTGTGTTGGTAGCTGCCTTTTCATGAATGCTGCCTCTAGTGACCATTCACCTACTTCTCTTCACTAGTAACTCAAACATATGGTCATGGGGGAAAGGGAATCAATATCTATGAGGGGTGTTATTTTCTGTCCTGTTGCTGAAGGAAGAAACTTAACCATGTCATGAATGCTGCCTGAATGCTGACCAGGAAAGGAAAATGAAGGGAAGCTGAAACAATTTTCCATTTTTTAAGAGAAAATTGCTATATGCTAATGGATTGTTTTGCAATATTCAGAAGAAAGGTATACTCAGTAAGTGTGTAACACTTGTCTATTGTAAGGCGCTGCGTACACTGTGTAGCGCCATATAAATAAAGATACATACATACAACACCCAAAACACCTGGTACCTTCTGATTAGCCCCCTTGAATGTTGTAGTTCATCCAGGGAAGCTGAAACATGTGCTTCCTTGACTGAGTGATCTGTAAGTCTTACCATGCATTGCTCCTTGGGCTTTTATCCGGTGGTAGTGTGTGCAGGTAGAGAAACAACTGTGCCTCAGACGTTTTCAACAAAATTTATATAAGGTTTATTGAATAGGACTGAAACAAACAATTACATAATAATTGTTGCAAAAAAAAGACAGAAATTCTTGGCAAGCTCAAGCTAGCTTGCTAATGGTATTCAAACATCTAAATATGTGTAGTCAGGAGAGCAGCAAAAACTCTATTTTGGCTACATATACAAAATGTAAGCAAAAAAAAGCCTGCACATCAAATGCTGACCTTTACCAATCAATCATTTGTGACATACTATAGATAATAAACAGTGAGGTATAGATATATGTTTGTGGCCAACACCATATTAAGTTTACAAGTGAGTCTTAAATGTTAGCTTATATAGCGAATTTTTAGAGTTCTTTATTACTTTCTGTTTGTAAAATGCTATTTGGCCAAAAATGAATGTTTAAAGAGTGCCCTGCATCCTACTTCTGGACAGACTGAGGTTACCTGCTGTGTACCGCAGTGTGCCACTCTTCCTCTGCTCCCCTCCCTCTATCCAGCCTCCTCCAATGACGGAGGATTTCTGCCTGTAAGCTGGAGTAGTCTCTGGCCAAGGAGGTGAACATATTGCTACCATGCTCAGGGCTGAATCCAAATGGATTTTCAATTTAGATACATTACAGCTGAAAGGGTTAAACTCGGACTTGGAAATCTTTGGTTTCTTATAAAAAGTTTTTGCATATAAATAGTTTTGTGTATAATTAAATGCTGGTTTACTTAAATATATTACCTACAAATGTTATAAATTATATATATTAATTAAACATTGAGCAATGTTACTAAATGAGATATTTTAGTAAAGATTGTACTTTAATAAAATACCTGTAAGAGCTGGAGTGATTAAATCCCTTTAAATAACTTCACAGTCTATTTTTAGATCTTTTTAAAGCAGAACTTTCAGGTAATACCAAGTGGCCATGCATTCATTAAACACATGGTGACTAGCTTGAAAATAGATGTCTTACCATTAAAAAACAGCTGTGTGTAAAGAAATCCTTCCCGTTTGGAGACCGGAACCCAGGCTATAGCACAGACATCTTGTCTGTGCTCCTGTGCCGTCAGTCCCGGTTTCCATTGAGTAGACTGCAGTGCACCATATGGTCACCTGAAGGGACTGATGGCACAGGTGCACAGACCGCACTAACCTGCCCGTCAGTCCCAAAACGGGACGGATTACTTTAGACACAGCTATTATTTAATGGTAAGACATCTATTTTCAAGCTAGTCGCAATGCGTTTAATGAATGCATGGTGACTTGGTATTACCTTAAAGTTCCGCTTTAAAGATGGTGAACATAGACATTAGTTTGTTTAGCAGCTTGGAGAAAGGAAACAGCGCTTTCTGAAACGCGTCTTAATTATCATCAGTTTTTTATATTATTGATTTTCTGAGGCGAAAACTTGTTTAAGAAAAATTGTATTGTGTTCCAAAATGATATATTGTATCGGATAACACATAAATATTTTCTAAAGCTATGAGGGAAAACCTATGGCTCCATTTACCAACCAAAAGATCAGTTGTGGCAACCAGAACTGAGGCCTCAATAGATTTTTGCCAACTTAATTTGTTTTTACTGTTGTTGCTACAAGCTAGATAATATGCAGATTTAAAGAACTTTTAACCCCAATTGAAGACGGCAACGGTAAGTACACTGGGACTTTTCTACATTTTGTAATACAAAGATGTGTATAATCAAGTTGGGATTTGTTACACTTTACCTGACTTACAGGAAAGTCTTGGCTAAGAATATTTGTAAATTAAACTAAGTGAAGATTATCTGTAGTCAGTGTTTGCCAACAAAAAGAGAGCTTCTGAAAAAGAGATTAAATAGCTCATTGAAATTGTACTGGATTTAAGTGTACAGATGAATGAATCCCGTTGGCCCTTAAAAATCTTGGAGGTTCAAGTTTTGGAAGAAAAAAGAGAATATATATAAGAAATACAAGAATTCAACGTAATATACAACAGTGAATGTCTATTTATTTATAAGAGGCCTTGGTTTTCTCCTCATGATTGTTTAATATATATGTCTATATCTATCTATATATATACTTTCTGTGTGGTGAATTTGAAGCATATTTCCAGCCTCCTTATTTGAGTGCATTTCCTGAGAGCTTTTCTAATTATATTTTTATCATTAAACTAGTTGAACAGCCCGTTACATGGGCCACAGTGCCACTGCCACCCGGTCGTGGGGCAGTCACGCACAGTGGAGACTGCCCGCGCCACGGCTGATACAGAGCTGGGCGCTCCTTCGGAGCGCCCAGCTCTGTATCAGCCGCGGCGCGTGCAGTCTCTACTGCGCATGACTGCAGCACGCGCAGCAGTGTCTACTGCGCATGTCGCGGCGTTACACACATTTTAGCGAATTATTATATAGGATGATTTGCTCTCCTCTTTTGTCTTGATTTATCAAGGACTGCATGCCCTGGTACTAGTGGTTTATTTGTTTATTTTGGGGTCTTCCCTTTAGCTGTTTCTTATGAGTCAATAAGCACCATAAACTGAGGCTTAAACAAACATTAATGTGAATTTTATTGCTGTGCAGCAATGTGATGTACATACGCACAACACACAGTCTGATCTCCTAAAAAGAAGGACACAAGGGTGGAAAAGAGGGACAGAGGAATTTGTGTCTCAAACAGGGACTGTCCCTCCTAAAGAGGATCACTTAGGATGCATGTATTAATAAATATTTAATATATATTCATTGTAATGTGCTTCATTTATTTCTCTTATGTCATTTTGCTTTAAAGGAACTTCTGTTTTGGCTGCCTGGTTAACATAACTTGGTATTTGTTTATACTACATTGTTAATATCTGTGATGTGCTCAGATAAGATTTTTCTCCTGTGCTTTGTTTTACTTTTAATCCTTGATTGCTGCAGATCATAGGAACTGGAATTTTATAATACTTTTTACTATACTACTATTGTTGGTTTATATACTTGTGTGCTTGCACCACCTGGTGGTAGTTATAAATATAACACATTTGTTTGTATTCAGACCAGAGATGTTCAAAGTCCTCACAGAGCAATTTTATCTTTATTTTATTTTATAGGCATTAAAAAAACATGAAGAACGATATAAGTCTTATCTCTCAAACCTTTATGGGCTGAGAGATATTCACAAGCAAAGTTTCCCCTCCCGCCCCTTTTACCTAGTGTAAGCCATCTCTTCTCAGATGTGGAATGCAGTCCATAGACCAGACAGATAACAGCAGGGGGCAATCTTCTTCCTATGAGAACAATGAAGACCCTGCCCCCCTTGACAAGTTTTTCAGGTTTTTCCCTTATCTTAATTGAAGATTGTCCCTCTCTGCAGTCTACCTGGGCACCTCCCTTCTGATCTGGCTGAACAGTGTTACATCAGTAAAAGGGGCAGGAGGGGGTACTTTGTCATTGAATTACTCTTGAACTACAACTCTAAAAGAATTGAAATAACACTCTCCAAAGTCCAAATGCTATGATGATTAACTAGAACTGCTTTTATTATGAAACATTACTATCCCTTTAAGGATTTCCCTGCCTGAGCACAGGTGAACTAATCAGTAACGAAGATCCACTAATTACACACCTGGAAGGAAATGCAATAATCTTTGGTTATGGTCCAGTTTGGCGATATTGTGTGAATGGACCCAGATATACCTCGTGGTATGCACTGTGTCAGGGCCGGCCCAAGATATTGTGCTGCCTGGGTCCAAGGATGAAATGCTGCCCAGCCAAACCACACCCACCAAAACACGCCCATATGAATGCTCTATACACATTTAACCCTTTGAGTGCCAGAGGGGTATGCAATGCATTGCTTTGCAATACGTTGCATACCCCTCTGGCGCACTAAGGGTTAAGCCAGGTCTTTCAAAGCCAATCAACTCCCCTGGTTACATTCCCTGTGCAGTTAGTATAATGTAAAGACAAATGGAAGAACTGTACATTTTCTTTGATATTTTAAAACTGTCCATTTTTTTACAACTGCAGCAGTTAGGGTTGCCACCCGGCCGGTATTTTACCGGCAGGCTGGTAAAAAATTGGCTTCTGTCTAATGTTAAGTCTATGGAGGGAATGCCATGGCTGGTATTTTTTTGAAGAAAAGGTGGCAACCCTAGCAGCAGTGTTAGATAGCAATCTTACACATAGGACACCATTTTAGCCCTTTCATAACCAGGGATGTTTGCTCCTGTACTCAAAGGATTAGAATTTTCTGCTCCTGTACTCAAAGGGTTAGAAAATGTTACCCTCTGAGTACAGAGCAGACATCCCTGGTTATGAGATTGTTAAAGTGGTGTCCTGTGTGAAAGATTAACTCTGCTGCAGATGTAAAAAAATGGACAGTTATAAAATACCATCTAAAATTTCTACATGACATTTTATAAATGTCAATTTTTTTACTTTTTCAACAGTATTAGATAGAAATCTTTCACACAGGACACTACTTTAACCTTTCATAACCAGGTATGTCTGCTCCTGTACTCAGGGCTGGTGCAAAGATTTTTGCCACACTAGGCAAAACCTTATTTTGCCATCTCTTTATGCCCCGCCACATTTGTGTCCCTCGCAGGGGAGTACCTAACATATTTGCCAGCCCCTATGCCATCCATGTATGTTTCCACATGTCTCTCTCTCTCTCCCCATGCCATCTATGTCTGTCTTGCTCTCCTTCCATGTCTGTCTCCCCCCATGTGTCTCCCTCCATGCCACCCATGTCTGTCTCTCTCTCTCTCCCTCCATCCCACCCATGTCTGTCTCTCTCTTCACCATGTCATACATGTCTCTATCCTCTCTTTTGTCTCTCTCTCCTCCATGTCTGTCTCTTCCAACCTTTGTCTGTCTCTCTTTTCCCCCCATATTCCACAACCAGTTTGCCCATATGCCACAGTCAGCTTGCCCATTCAGATATGCTATGGTCAGTTTGGCCATTAAAATATGCCACTGCCAGAAGCCATTAAATATGCCACTGCCAGATGCCCATTAAAACATGCCCCAGCACCCATATTGCAGACCCAGGACTTACCCCAGCACCCCAGGACATGCCCCATCACCCACATTGCCCACCCAGGACTTACTGCAGCCAGCACCCACAGTTGTCCAACTCCCTGGTGTCTAGTGGCAGGTAGCTTGATCCTCCCATGCTGCCTCTCGCGCTCCCAGCGTGGTGTGAAGTCTGAGCACTGGCAGGTCACATGACCCCCTGCTCTGACCTCAGTACAGCTCGGGGAGATCGAGAGGCAGCATGGGAGGATGTCTCCGCACAAGCTGACTGCCCTCCCGCAGAGAGGCTGTTGAGCCAGCGCCTCTGCCGGCACATCTGTCACTGACAGGCACCATTGAGCGAGCAACAGTCTCAGCCACAGTGCAGGAGAGAACATGCCTTTGGGGGGGCAAATTGCCACTCTTGTCAAAGTGCCGCCTGGGTCCCATGGACCCACTGGGATCCATGTAAGGGCTGACTCTGAACTGTGTTATTTTTGCCATCTCTCTCTTATGACACCTCAAATACACCTACATAACATCCCTTCTGCAAAATGTTGCTGTTTTACTGTGTTCCAGTGTCTCCTAACAATAGGGTTGCCACCCGGCCGGTATTTTACTGGCACGGCCGGTAATTGGCGCACTGGGGCCGGTGCCGGTATAAGGACTATACCGGCAATTGAAAAAGCCGGTATTTCTGTGCAAGTAGGGCTGCAAAAACCAACCTGCACTTCCCAATCCCATCCGCCCGCATCATCACGCGCCCCTGCGGGCCGTGATGACATACAGACAGAGAGGAGGAAGAGGGCAGAGGCACTGGAAGATAAGCTCTTGCTGCCAGCAGACTGATCATTACTGTCTGGCTGCAAGCGCTTCTCTTCCGGTGCCTCTGCCCTCTTCCTCTTCTCTGTGTGTATGTCATCACGGCCCGCAGGGGCGCGTGATGATGCGGGCGGGCAGGAGGGAACTCAGACACAGCCAGCCACAGGTGACCGTCCGCAAGTGCAGCAGTGACCAGGAGAGCGACAGTCTAGAGGAAGAGAGGTACAAAGGGGAGAAAGAGAGGTGCAAGGGGGGAGAAAGAGACACATGGGGGAGAAAATACATGGGGGAGAAAGAGATGCATAAGGGGGAGAAAGTACATGGGGGAGAAAGAGACGCACAAGGGGGAGAAAGTACATGGGGGAGAAAGAGGCACATGGGGTAGAAAGAAGTACAAGGGGGAGAAAGAAGTACAAGGGGGAGAAAGAGAGGCACAAGGGGGAGAAAGAAGTTCATGGGGGAGAAAGAGAGGCACATGGGGTAGAAAGAAGTACATGGGGGAGAAAGAAGTACATGGGGGAGAAAGAGGCACAAGGGGGAGAAAGAAGTACATGGGGGAGAAAGAGGCACAAGGGGGAGAAAGAAGTACAAGGGGGAGAAACAGGCACATGGGGTAGAAAGAAGTACAAGGGGGAGAAAGAGAGGCACAAGGGGGAGAAAGAGAGGCACAAGGGGGAGAAAGAAGTACATGGGGGAGAAAGAGAGGCACAAGGGGGAGAAAGAGAGGCACAAGGGGGAGAAAGAAGTACATGGGGGGAGAAAGAGGCACAAGGGGGAGAAAGAGAGGCACAAGGGGGAGAAAGAGAGGCACAAGGGGGAGAAAGAAGTACATGGGGGAGAAAGAGAGGCACAAGGGGGAGAAAGAAGTACATGGGGGGAGAAAGAGGCACAAGGGGGAGAAAGAAGTACATGGGGGGAGAAAGAGAGGCACAAGGGGGAGAAAGAAGTACATGGGGGGAGAAAGAGATGCACAAGGGGGAGAAAGAAGTACATGGGGGGAGAAAGAGGCACAAGGGGGAGAAAGAAGTACATGGGGGGAGAAAGAGAGGCACATGGTGGAGAAAGAAGTACATGGGGGGAGAAAGAGAGGCACATGGGGGAGAAAGAAGTACATGGGGGGAGAAAGAGAGGCACATGTGGGAGAAAGAAGTACATGGGGGAGAAAGAGAGGCACATGTGGGAGAAAGAAGTACATGGGGGGAGAAAGAGAGGCACATGTGGGAGAAAGAAGTACATGGGGGAGAAAGAGAGGCACATGTGGGAGAAAGAAGTACATGGGGGAGAAACAGGCACATGGGGTAGAAAGAAGTACAAGGGCGAGAAAGAGAGGCACAGGGGGGAGAAAGAAGTACATGGGGGAGAAAGCGAGGCACAAGGGGGAGAAAGGAGTACATGGGGGAGGAAGAAGTACATGGGGGAGGAAGAAGTACAAGGGGGAGAAAGAGAGGCACAAGGGAGGGAGAAATAGAGGTGCAAGGGGGGAGAAATAGAGGTGCAAGGGGGAGAAAGAGGTGCAAGGGGGAGAAAGAGGTGCATAGACCCCATAGTAAAATAATAACAATGACGCATGTTAAATGTGTAAAGTTTTTTATTCTGCTGTTTGTTTTTAACACTCAGTTTGTTCATTAAATCATTTTAAATAATGAAAAATTAGCATATTGGGTTTTTTATCCGATTAATCGAAAAAATAATCGGCCAACTAATCAATTATCAAAATAGTCGTTAGTTGCAGCCCTACATCCAAGTCTCTACCTGAAATAAAATACAGTTGGAGTGTTTTCTCTAGCTACTATAAAAAAAAGTCATTGCGTCAATATACCAAGCTTTTGGTTTCACTTTTACCGCCAATGAATACAACACAGCAATAGCTACTAGCAGTTGATGAGCAGCGGAAACCCAGTGTACCCGTCGGATATATGTTGGAGCTAGCATTAAGACAGAAAGACACGGAGTAAGGAGCTGGGGGTGTCATTGCCTGAGACCAACATAATGAAGAGGAACCGCCCATGTGGGGAGTTCAATAGCAGAGTCCGGGAGGTGGTGAGTTCAGAGGAAGGAAGGGAGACACCCGTCAGGCACCTTAGGAGGATGGTTACTTGGGCACCTTACTCTGATACATGCTCACCGACACTTCTGGCTGTCAGCTTTCCATTGAGTTTATACTGCTGTTGTTATTATTACATACTGCTGTGACATATACCATGTGTAGGCTGGTTGGGATTGATGAGTGTGGTAGTTCCCAAAATCTGGGGAGCCAAAGTTTGCCTACCCCTTCCATTTACCATAGTCGGGACTAGAGAGGTTGTCGCATATTATGGTCACTTATTTGTTGGTTTACCAGCCATATTAACAAATTACACCATTTACATATCAGTGAGTGAACTGTGAATTTAATCAATTTTGTGTTCAACACTTTGAAGGACAGATTGGTACTGCAGTGTGTCAGACTCTGACACATCACTGCCGCTCAAAGAGTTAAATATAAATCAGGGTGGGAGAGCTTAGTCTGAGAGAGAGAGTGCTTAGTCTGTGAGAGAGAGAGAGTGCTTAGTCTGAGAGAGAAAGAATGCTTAGTCTGAGAGAGAGAGAGTGCTTAGTCTGAGAGAGAGAGGGTGCTTAGTCTGAGAGAGAGAGAGTGCTTAGTCTGAGAGAGAGAGAATGCTTAGTCTGAGAGAGGGAGTGCTTAGTCTGTGAGAGAGAGAGTGCTTAGTCTGAGAGAGAGAGAGAGCTTAGTCTGAGAGAGAGAGTGTGCTTGGTCCAAGAGAGAGTGCTTAGTCTGACAGTGGTCATGCATCATTGAGTGGTTCTGCCCCTTTTGTAGCTCCTCCCACTTGTGACTCCGCCCTCACACAGCTATGGCCGGTATTTTTTTTAGGAAAAGGTGGCAACCCTACCTAACAATTCTTTAATTTTCATTTTGAAACATGGCTTACTGAGGCCAGTTCCATTCCTGAGGGCATGTTTATATGGTAATGTGGCTGCTATTCTCTATATGCACAAGGCTGCAATAGTGGTGATGTTGTTGAAGCTCACAGAAACAAATTTGCCTGCCACTGGATGCTGAATTGGTTATTTTGCCATAGGTTTCTGTGCTGTAGGTTTCCTGGGCACTCAAAAAGTTACGTTGCGTCCTGCCTCTCCTGGCCTCCCAACTGAAAATTTACCAGGATGCAAGAAGGGACAGGCACAACAAACAAGTGGCTCTTGCAAAACATCATACAGGCCATTTTGTACTAATTCTGGGAAAACGAACTGCATCATAGGGGTAAAATAAATATTATTCAAATACCCATTGACTGAAATTTTATTTTTAACATCTTAAATGCTAGAGAGATCTCCATCAACGTATTATAGGCCTCTAGCATTCAAGGGGTTAAAAGCCCCATTTAATCCAATGATAAGTGTTATTGCTTTGTCATGGAATCATTCCAGTTCTTCTTAGAACCTAGGGTTCTTTTTTGTAATATTTTTGTTTTTGTACATTTTTCTGTTTGTGCCTTGAATCCTCATCAGTCTGTGTTTTTTTTTTACATTTGTACATGAGCCGGATTTACTACATGCACCCACTGAAAAATATGGAGAAAATGCACAAACATTTCAACAATTTCATGCAAGCAGTAGCAATGTGAATTAAACAGAGTAAACCAGTAAAATTCCCCTTGCTAAGCCATGTGACCAAGACTCACAGATGCACTAGGATAGATATAGACACATGATTACAACTGGACCTTTCACCTTGATTCAAGTTTGCGTATTTGAAAACGGCATTAAAAACTGCCTGTATTATGTCAGCCAAAAGACCAGCAAGTATACAATTAAGGAGATATTCATACTTGATAACTTCTTGTAGCATGAAAGTTCCTCTTTAACCCTTTCAGTGCCAGAGGGGTATGCAATGCATTGCGTACCCCTCTGGCACTAAAAGGGTTAAAGAAAATATACTGTATATTTCTAAAACATTATGGAAACACTTTAAATTAAACAATACTCACTATAATAACATATTAGAAACACTTTAAATCAGAGACTAATCGATAACTAACACAGACTCTTTATTTCAATTCTTTCTTTCCTATTCTTTCAATAGGATGCCAGCTTGCAGTCTGCCTGAAAGTAGTTGTGCTCTGTTCTAGTTCCTACATGCTGCTTGTGATAGAACCATCCATCACTGGGGCTTCTGGACAGGGCTGAGGACCAGCCTCCTGCCCACAGACTATAGACCTGGACCTGGAACGGGGTATAGCTTACCTCTAAGACTAATCACTGCCCCGTTTGCCCCTTCTCATGGAAGCATCTGTGCCCTGGGCTCCTGAAGGGGCCTGGGGCACAGCCCCCATCCTACAGACTGGCACAGGAACAGGGTAATGTACTTGTTGACAGAACTGTTGAGAAGACACAAGTCCATCAAGTTCAACCTTTGCCTCATACTCTAGTGATACGAGAACTGTATAGCTATCCTGCTACCAAATAAGTTAGTCTTTTTTCAGACCTTCCTGATCTGCCTACTAATAATTAGTATAACCCTGTATGTTCCCGTTTGAAATAAATGTATCTAATCTTCTCTTGAATGTATCCATTGTATCTGCCATAACCACCTCCTTGGGCAAAGAATTCCACAATTTAACAGACCTTACTGTAAAAAACCCTTCCTCTGCTGAAGTCTAAACCTCCTTTCCTCTAATCTCCAGGGGTGTCCCCTGGTCACCTGATCAGGCCTTGGAATAAATAGCTCACCGCAGAGATCCTTTTATTGACCTCTCATATATTTGTACAATGTGATAAGGTCTCTTCTTAGACGTCTTTTCTCTAGCGTAAATAATCCAAGTTTGTCTAGTTGTTCCTCAGACGTCAAGTCCTCCATTCCATTAATTAATTTTGTTGTTCTTCACTGTACCCTCTCTAGTTCTAGTATATCCTTTTTCAGAACTGATGCCCAAAACTGTACTGCATATTCGAGGTCAGGTCTTACCAATAATCTGTATAATGGTAAAATGATGTTATCCACTCTTGTTTCAATACCTCTTTTTATGCAAGACAGGATTTTGTTTGCCTTTGCTACTGCTGTTTGACACTGGTCACTGTTTCCAAGTTTGTGGTTGACAAGGATACCCAGGTCTTTCTCTAGCAACGAGTCCCCTAAAATGATTCCATTAAGTTCATAAGTAGCCTTGGGATTATTTCCTCCCAAAATGCATGACTTTACATTTCCCCACATTAAACTTCATATTCCATTTGTTTGCCCAATCTGCCATTTTATATAAATCCCTCTGTAGAGAGCAATTACCCAGTTCTGAATTAATTACCGTGCATATTTTAGTGTCATCTGCAAATATTGATATTTTGCTTTCTATATCTATTTCTAGGTCATTTATAAACATGTTAAACAGCAGCAGACCTAGTACTGAACCCTGAGGTACTCTACTCTCCACTTTAACTGTATTGGAGAATTGTCCATTTACAAGCACACATTGTGGCACTGTATCAAATGCCTTTGTCTAGATATACTACATCAACTGCCTTCCCATTATCAAGGTTGCTGCTTACTTCCTCATAGAAGCTGAAAAGGTTAGTTTGGAAAATTAATGTGTGATTAACACCTTAAGGACCCATGACGGTCCTGGACCGTCATGGGTTGCAGTCCCGTTAAGGACCCATGACGGTCCAGGACCGTCATGGCTTAAATGATAGCAGCGTGCCTCCGTGCACGCTGCTATCATTAATTCCAGGCTGAGACTGAATGCTCCGAGAACGGGGCATTCAGTCTCAGCCCTTCTTGCCTTTGCTGGTTCATGCGATCGCCGTTCCAGCGATCACATGTACCGGCAAAGTGACAGACACAGACAGCAAAGAAAGCATGCTGTCTGTGCCTGTCAAGTCTGCCTCTGGCTCCGTTGCTATGAAAGTAACGGAGACAGAAGTAGACAGGAGACACCTAGTGGTGAAAGAAAATACAGCAGCTAGGGGTATTAACCCCTTCACTGCTGGTGCCAAAGGCTTGCTAAATGCAGGTCAATTTCTGACCTGCAATAATTTTTTTTTTTTTTTAAACACAAAACACTTTTTTTTTTTTTACAAAAATATTTTATTAAAAAAAAAAATAATCTAATTAAACAAAAGTGTAAGTGTGATTGTTGTGGAGCTATGTAATACACTTATATACACCGCCAAATGTCACGGATAAAAAGTGTCAAAATAGGGTGGGAAAAAGGGACATGGGGATTTTCACCCAGGGGGGACAGTGGCTACTTTAAACTGTGCATTTTGTAGGTATGACTGACCGGTCATACTTTTCATGCAGTCTCCATAAAATTTTAACCCTTTGTGCCCAATTGATCCAAAGAGAAAAAACAAAAATGATGGTTTTTTTACCTTTTTTTTTTACCTTTTTTTTTAATTTTAATAAAGTAAATGGTGGGTTATCCATATAAGTAGGGTATCAAATGAAAGCCCTATTTGTGCTTAAAAAAACAGTATATAATTTATGGGGGTGGAATAAAAGACTTAGAGGGAAAACATTGCTGAACAAAGATACAGTCAAAAAGGTCAGAACTGCTCCGGTCCTTAAGGGAAAACGACCTCAGATTTTCCCGGTCCTTAAGGGGTTAATCATGTGTGATGTAATCATGTTATGATTATGTGTGATGTAATCATGTTTGCTGTTTATAGTCCTTTGTACCCCCTGTGGAGGCCCCCATTTTATAACTTGTGTATTGTTCCCATTGTGCCTCTTTGTATTATGTGCCCCTCTACCACTGGCCCAATTGTCTTGCCATATGTGGTTTGCAATAACCTGTATCCTATTGTATTCTAATATGTGTGGATAACTCGTTATGTGTGTGTATATATAAATCCTGTGTGTTCTACAATAAATCAGTTCTTGTGATACCCCTACACTGGTGTTGCCTGGTGCAAGCTTGCTGTATCTAGAGTGCATTCACCCTACACTGAGTCTTGCCTAAGTGACTGGGTGAATGGAGCTATGATCCTGGTTCCTGGCTGTTGGAATTCCTGAGTGTCTTCCTGGGCTAAGGAAGCACAGTTTTGGTGGAGCTACTCAGTCTGAGTATGGATATCTGTCACACTGCTCTTTAGGAAAGAACTAAGGCGACTACAAGCTCTTGAAGGATTAATAAATTCTTATTACGAAAGAAAACATTTATTTCAATGTTTTTTCCTTCTAAGTAGAGAAAGGGTATCACAACAGTACTATCAGTACTATCAGCACGATCATGTAGAAAAAGGGGTATAGATACACGGGATGGGCATATAATTTTATAAATCTTTGGTAAGGCCTCATCTGGAATATGGAGTACAGTTCTGGACCTCAGTTTTTAAATACATTATTGAACTGGACTTAGTACAGAGATGTGTATAAAAAGTGCTAATGTGTTTAGAAGATTTTGTTGTAAAGAGAGACTAGCCAGACTGGGTTTGTTTACATTATAGAATAGACATTTAAGAGATGAAATGATTTCTATTTACTCATATATCCAAGGTCAATACAAAGAACTCCAAAAAAAACTATTTACTCTAAGAGCTGAGAGAAAAAAAATGAAATGATCTATTAAAATTAGTGTAAATGTGCTTTCCACTGAAGGAAATGACAAGGATTTTTTTTACAGTAAGGGCAATAAGGATAAGAATTATTTGCCTTAAGATGCTGTGTTTGCAGATACTGTAGCTTATTATCATAAACAGATTCAGAAGCACTGTACAATAATTAAACAAAACAACATAACAATGTACAATGGGGTAGAATACATTGGGAATTTTATAATCAGTACTGAAGATATGCAGAGTTAAAATCTGGCACTTCCGCAATGTATGTGCGGCACAAGGCCTCAGGACTTCCAACCTCCCTCCCAGCTGAACCAGGGAGCGCGTTCATGCTTCCCTTCAAGGTGGCATTTATGTGGACTATCGTGACAGCAAGCTCAGTTTACAATGCTTATGAGGTTGCAAGCTCAGTAGCATGGTAAACGAAGCTTGCTGTAACGATAGCCCACATAAATGCCACTACGAAGGGAAGTGTCAGCGCACTCCCTGGGGCAGCTGGGGGGGAGGTGGGAAGTCCTGAGGCCTTGTGCCGCAATACTGTGTGCCGCACATTGCAGAAGTGCCAGATTTTAACTGCATATCTTCAGTACTAGGTAAGTAAGATTAAAAAAAAACAATGCTAATATAGTTACTAATTAATACTAATACTAATTAAAGCCAATGTGCCCAAGTTTTTCTGATGGGAATGTTCCCCCTTAAAGGGTTATAATCATGTGTGAGCAGGTAAGCACTAAAGTGTATATCAACTTACACAATCTTGAGCTTACATAGAATGTTGTGTGCTCACATCTAGGTTATCACAATTTTAAGTACTCAAACTTACAGTAGCTTGGCAAACCATTTTCATATATGCTGCCTTTTCACACCTGCATAACACATTGAGCAGACTTTGTTTTATGCCCATACCTGGGAACTCTCCGGATTTGCCCCGGAGACTCTGCTTTACCGGGTCTCCGGGGCAGAGGCTGATTCCTCTGGATGTGGGGAGTTTCTATTGAAACTCTACCCACTCCTGCTGTTTCCCCCATTGCAACTCCTTCCCCAGCATTCTTTTAAGCTGTCTCACGTCTTTAAGCCCCCACCGCTTGCGTCAAGCCCCTTTTTGACACGATTCGCGTCAATATTCTCACCCCCCGCTGCACCAGAGGACTCCCCTCCGGGTGGACATCAATGTAAAGTTCCCAGGTATGTTCATGCCCCCTGATATTGGGGAGAGGGAGATCTACAAGGTTATAAACTGTGCTGTATAATAGTCGTGTTTCTTCTTGAATGTCGATGATATACAGGAAAGGGTTAACAGAAGATCCAATTATGTTGTATATCCTCACATAAATAGATTTTAAAAATGGGTAATTTAATTAACGTGAGAACTTTACACAAACTGGGTGTTGAAACGCTACTTCACAGTACAGAATTGATTAAATTAATCAATTACACATATTTATGCAAACATATATATAATTTATTTAAGTAAAAATATAATATTTATGAAATGTAATCAGAATTCTATAGGTAAGTGGACGCCAAATAACTCAAAGATATTTATTTTAATATGACTTAGTCATATACAAAGTGATATCTAAGGGAATCACAGTAAATCAAGCATAAACAGGATCAAACCTTACATAGGTGTAGCCAGCGGTATCTGGTAGCAATAGTTGAACACAGCAGCATGGAAAGGGTTAATTGTTTCTTACAATTAATGATAATACAGCTGGTTGCAGTGTATATGAATACCTGCCCCAAAACATGCATAAACAATGCTAATTAAAGTATAAATTATTTTTGTTATGTCAGTTGGTTCTGACTTTAAACAGATCTCATAACAATTTCCTTGCACGATATAAAAATATTCCAATATTTAGAAACTTATCTGGAATATAAAAAGTCCCAGGTTAGATAAATAGAATTTAACTTTTTATCTTCTGTTTTCAATATTGCATACCTTCTGAATAAAATATATCATTTGAATATATCTTATTGTCAATAATAGATTATATGAAGAATATACTCAGAAATAAACCAAACTATATATGTCTGGAAAGCAAAGCTAAAACTAATACATTTCATGCAATATATACTATAAAAATGACAATAGCAATACTGTTTGTTACACTATACACACTAAAGGGGTTAATCAGATATTATAGGTTATACTGTGGCCCCACCTAAAACGGCAGCTTCTTTTGTTCTATGGGAGAACTTTCTTAACAGAACAAAATTTAGGCCCATGCACTAAGATAACACATGTACCAAAGAAAGTCTCTGAAATACACACCAAGATAGAAACAAATGGAAAAACTTTCCTGATAGCAGACTAATGGTTAATCAGAGAATTCACCAGATCAAATATTAGCTCAATGACCTTTTCACAAACACAAAGATATGGTTCTGTAGGTGGTTAAGACTAATATACAACACTATTTTGATCTAATGGCTATCAAACTTTCTCACAATCATCAGGATACATTTTCTAATTAATTCTTTTTAATTCCCCAGAATATGCTACAGCCAATACAGTTTATTATAATATTTTTCTTTATATAGGTTGGCCAGTTCTATATATATATATACCAGAATTATTATGAAATATTTTTTCCCCAAATATAGTGGAAATATATATATAATTCTTAGGGCTATACATAATTTATTGTAAAGAGATATTATAATTACCAGACAACCAGGCGTGTTCTTAGAATTCTTTGGCTCTTTTAGATGGTAACTGAAGGAAGTCAGCAAAAAGAAAAAGCATTGTCCAAAATCATCACCTTTTGTACTAAAATTTCCCTTATCAGAAAGACAGGACCAGGATGAGTTGCCAGATCATTAGAATATGATGTCAGACTAAGTTTTCTGGACTCTCTGATTGGCCAACCCAAAATAAGGTATTTTTAGATTTTGGAACCCTTATAACAATACTTCTTGTTTCCATGAGATGGCACACCAATACCAGATTAAAAATTGTATATATATGTTGTCATGCCAGGTGCAACATTTCAACTCTTGTGATAACCATAGCATCCCAAGAATTTGTACTCCTGACTTTTCATACAAGTTATGAAGCAAAATCCCAGATATGTTGTCTTACCCCATAGATACTAGACTATTGTTGTCTGGAAACCAGAGATATATATTCCCATAAATATCATTTAGATATTTCCACCTCTCCATTTCAAGCAAAGAGGTAATTGTCTGTTTTACAAGTAGAGATGATTTTAAACACATCCAGATCTAAAAGAGAATTTAAACATGCAATCCTGTTTTTCAGAACATTTTAACCATTTACTTTCTGTCCATGGAAGACTCTCTGACATGACTGTGGGACTTCTGCCAGTGAGACCTGGGCAGTTTATCACTTTTTTATCTATTATTAAAATGATCCTGATTAAATTAGGCCACCAGAGCACCATTAAATTCCACTAGAAGAGCACAAAACAACAACATTAAAGAATGAAGTGACTTTGTACTTTTTGTTTTAGAAAATTAGCCTTTAAGGTATCTTTTGCACCCAGTTGGTTAATAGGTTGATATTGGTAGTGCATATTCCTTTTTATGTTATTTTGGGTGTGGCTAATGTCTGTCTTGGTGAACAAGGGTCAGTACCTTCAAGATGGGAAAAAAACATTACTTTTTTTATCAATACAGCATTGGGGACCCTATCCCTAACACTACTAAAGGGCATCAGAAACTATAAAAATGTAAATTGAGATTTTTATATTTCCACCATTTTCTGAATTTTTCCAGGGCCGCTAAATTTAGCTGGTGTCCTCTTCATATTGTCCTTTTCTTCATTCTTTTTCTCTGGCAATAAGAAGCCAACTCCACTGAAGTAAAACTGAAGGAACAGCCTGGGCTGAGATGGCTGGATACAACTTGAGCAGCTGACATCATCAGGGTACAAGAAATTGAGAGCAAAGGCTTCCCCTGTTGCCATAGCAACACAAGAATCTTGTTAAATTGTTCTTAGTATTTTTATACGAATAAGATGTGAGAACAAAATAAAATCATAGATCTGTTTTCCCTTCCCACAACATATTATTCTACTTTTCTTAATTTCTTTCTAGCAGTTACTGCCCCATTAATCAATGCTGTGATTCTCTACAGTTAAAGTTGCCTATTTACTCTCTTCAGACTACCTACAATCCTATGAAGATTATTTGCATGAAGAGGCATGAAAGGGTTGTGGCTGAGATGTGCTTATGTATGACCCACCAAATATTATTGACTTACAACAATGTGCATTGGCTTGTCAAAGTCTATTTTACAAAGTCACTGTCTACTCCATAGTAACATAGCTGCAGGGGTTGCAAAGTGTACAGTTGAGAATGGATATGACATCTAAAGAGGCCAATCGACACTGCACTATGTTGCAACGCCTAAAAAAAACCCGTCCAGTTTCATGTCTTAGCTGATGGCTACTGATATGATCACACTGCCAGCCAGTACATTAAGAATGGCATTGGTGAACATCTTTCCACTTTGTGGTTAACACTTTGAGAACCAGATAGGTGTACAGCTCATTGAAAAGCAATGGGTTGGGCACCCTCTGGCACTAAAAAGGTTGACTGGCAGCATGTGGTTCATGAATTGTGATGTAGCAGATGCAGATCCATGAGGCTGCAGACTAACTACTTTCCCTGTATCTCCCCACTGTGCAAAGACCTTCTGCCGGTGGTGAATTGCACCAAGGTGTTTTTCAACCATATCTCAGTCTTGCTTAAGGACTTTAATGTTGTGTCAGCATGTTATTGCTACTAACCCCAGCCAATGTAGGGAGTAGGGCAAACTCAGAATTTTCTAAGAGGGGGTTCCAAAAAATCAAAACTATTGCATGACAAAATCTATATTTTGTTTTGTGCAATTTTATATACAACACTCATTGCTGTTACATGTACATAGACCACAGGTGGGCAATCTTCTTTCTCCAGTGTTTGCTGGACTACAAATCCCATCAAGTGAGCTGTAGTCCAAGAACCACTAGAAGGATACAGAGTGTCAATCCCTAACAGTCGCATTCACAACACTTGCAAACATTTTTCACTAATTTGGTGCTAAAGCTTTAGGTTTTTTTTTATTGAATCTCATGTGAACAAATTTGATTAGTGTAACGGAAGCTGAGAAGGGACCGCGTCACCTTCCGCCGTCGTTCCTGGGTCTCTCCTTCTCGACGCAGATAAGCGCCGTCAGGTGCATCGGTTGGAGTATGGACGGTCACTGGAAACAGCCACAGGATCACTGGAAGCAGGGAAGCAGGGAAGAGTCCACGTCGCCGCCTGACAGTCCACGAAGTTAGGACGCAGGAAACTGGCAGCAGGCGGTCAGCGATTCAGGATACTTGGCGCAGATGGGTATCAGAGTGGATACTTTAGACCATAAGCAATACAAGACTCCAGGACTCCTTGTTCACTCCAAAACAGAACTCACTTTATTGACACAAACTACAGATATTTATATACAGTACAGTACATTGGATCACATGGGGAAACCTGATACAATAGGGAACTTGATTAAATCAAACACATCAGACAAAAGGCAAGGGCTGACACAATGAGAGCATTCACAGAGGTAATCAACTCACAACATAATACAAAGGGCTGGCAACAGAGTTTCAGGCTATACAATAGGTGACTCACAGACTGAGGGGTGTGAATGGATTAACACACACAGCAGGGGGGTCTCAGGACAGTTCTCACTCCAAGGACTTGAGTGGCCAGAATATTCATTTCCTTAACAATGGCCAGGGGTTGAATAATTAAGCAAAAGGCTTGGGAGTCTGCAATACATAATGAAATAATTAACCCCTCACTGCCTATTCCCTTGGAGTAAACCCTTAACATACTACATACAATAACTAAAACGTTCGCAATACATTAAACATACTATGTGATCCAAAGTCTATGAATTTAAGTCTTTCTCTTAGGGAATAGCTGGCCAGTTTGTACGCCAAGGCACAGCACAGAGTCCAAACAGTAATAAATGTGCATAGTCTTTGAATAAATAGTTTGAGGTCCAGACAAGGGCTCAGTAACGGGTAGGATCCGTTACAATTAGATAAGACCAAACTCTGCATTTTGAGCTGAGAAGATTAACTCTTTGCCAGAGCCAGAGAAATGCGCGCCTCTGGTGCTCAAGAGGTTAATACAAAGTGCATTCTCATCACCAAGGGCTCAAAAAGTGCTGCAGGAGCAGTCCTTGCAGAGATTGCTAGTGACGCTACAAAGCAGAGATAAATCCAATACTATCTGCTCATCTGTTTGTTAAACTACATCTTAAATTGTTTAAACATATTGGACGTCAGCACATGGAAAAATGGAAAGCAAGCAGAAATACCCTAAATTGCTCAGCTACCGTGCAAGGAGAAAAACTATTTAAATTTCTACAGTCTACTTTGCATGCATTCTGGAGCTGTAATAAAGTGAGATTACTCGGCAACTGAGCATCCTCTACACTGTAGTGCAGGATTGGGCAGAATTTTGACTTGAGATACAATGATATTAACAGCATTGAAGATTCCTCCTGATTTAAGCAGGGGTTTTAATGCCTTCATGCTAGAAAGGACTCCAATGCATTGCAAAGAAATGTGTTTGGAGACCTCTCTAGCATTCAAGAGGTTAAAAGCTCCATTTAAATCAGTTGACATTTTGAGAGGCAGTGGATGTCTACAGCTGGCATGGACATAGTCAGAAGGCCACCAGGGTCAGACACAGTAGATCTCAGGCAGTAGTGTAACTATAGAGGTCACAGGGGTCGCACCTACGGCTGCCCCTTGCGACCCCTTCACCTGATGCCCACAATTAAATAATGCAGAGCGCTGGGGCTCTGTGTTACGAGAGTGTCAGTCTGCCAGAGGCAGATCAGTATTCCCTCCGGCAGACCGGCACTCTTGTAATGCAGAGCACTGGGAGATGACATCATCTCCCAGTGCTCTGCATTACTGAAGAGGACCACGCGGGAGAAGAGGTCTGTGCAGAATGAGGCTCAGACCTGTCCTCTGCCGCTGGACCACCAGGAAGGTAGGAGATTTAGGGGCAATGTGGAAGGGGCATTGTGGAGATTGAGGGGCATTGTGGAAGGGGCCATGTGGAGATTGGGGGGCATTGTGGAGATGGGGGCATTGTAGAAGGGGCAATGTGGAGATGGGGGCAATGTGGAAGGGGCAATGTGGAGATTGAGGGGCACTGTGGAAGGAGTGATGTGGAGATTGAGGAGCATTGTGGAAGGAGCAATGTGGAGATTGAGGGGCATTGTGGAAAGGGCAATGTGGAGATTGAGGGGCAATGTGGAGGTGGGGGGCAATGTGGAGGTGGCCAATGTGGTTGGGGGGCCCATGGCAATTCTTGCACCAGGCTCCCCGTGGCTTCTAGTTATGCCTCTGATCTCAGGAGCAGGTACCAAATCAGCAAGCTGGAGATGAGTAGAAAGACAAGCAGGGTCATACACAGCAAATCTCAGGAACAGGTACCAAATCAAGAGGCAGGATATTAGTCAGAATAACAAGTAGGGTCATACACAGAAGATCACAGGAACAGGTACACTATCAAGAGTTAGGATCATTGTCAGAATATCAAGCAGGGTTATACAAAGGAGAAGCACTACACAAGAAATAAGGACAGGTAACTTAAGAATGGAGACACAATACTAATGTGTCCCATTAAGGCAGGATCCTTCCTAAATAACAAGCAAACAGGAAGAGAGAGAGAGAGAGAAAGTGCAAGACAACGAAGGACCGGAGGACCCAGGAACAATGTCAAGCCACAATAGTGAGTTGGTAGGAAGAAGTGGAGCTGAGATGCAGGTCAGGTGGAGCCACAATACCCAGAGCGTCAGAGGAAGACATGACAGTTACTGCATAGGCTTTATAGAATAAATAGGAACTGAATAGTTTACCACATTAAAAAAGTTATCTTCTATTTATCAGACTTTAGGTCGGGGTAGTAAACTTGTAGGACTAACAGCTATTGGGTACTACTAACTAGCCAACTACTGATTAAGGATGATGTGCGTTGTAGCCCCCAACAGCTGGAGGTCAGGTAAATGACTTGCCTATTGGGCCCTGGGACTGATAAGCCACCATGCATGCTGGAAATTATTAAATAGTACCCTCTGCAGTTATGCCCCTGTCTGAAATAAAATGTGGTCATACCACAACATAAAGATAAAAAGTGGAATGCTCAAGAATAACTGTCACCTGTCCACACTCTCACCTCGGCCGGAGCATCCAACTTGAAAGAATCGAAATAAATGTAATTTGGCCTGCTTGTGTAAATTAGCTAGTGCTGACCAGCAAGAAATGGCAATTGGGAGGGAGAGCAGTGTGTAGTGTTAGTATCTGGCTGGCATGCCAGCCAGTACTGACTATTTTGCATGCAATTGCAAATAACTACCAATATCTAACTCATGAACTATTGATTTTAAATGTAAAAAGCCTAACAAAATATGTGATTCCTGTGTTACTTGAGGCCTAAAATCTCAACTTACATAGGCCCAAGAGAAGTATCCATCCATTCTTTGTGCAGGACTCTAGCATAAGCAAGTCTCAGAAGTGATAGTGCAGTATTGTCTGTAACCTGCCAGAGTGAAAAACTTTTCTGTGTAGAAGAGGGATGTGTACTACCCTCAATACATTAACTGCCTTATATAGTTTTACATATTACAAACTGAACAAAAACAATTAACCAAATAGTAATTGTATAGATTGGTATATATATATGCATTAGAAAAGCAAATTACATTTTCCCACTTATGGATCTAGAATAAGATGCTAGCAACAGGTACATCATATTTAGAGTTTCTCACAAAACCATTTCAGTTTTTTCAGAAAAGCAGATGCTATGTAGAATACACAGATGCTAAGTAGAATACACAGATGCTAAGTAGAATGCATGAAAATGCAATGCTCTTCCTCCAGGAAGACCATGCAAGGACAGATTTCCTATTAGGCCCAGTAGGCAAATGCCTAGGATGTCTGATTTTGAGGGGAGCTTCAGCCAAGCTGGTCACACCCACCAGGTTGAGCTATGGATATGGCTAGTACGATTTTTATTGACTTGTGGTGGCTGGTTTAATTATCAGTTTATATACTATTATGATTATGATTATGATGTTGCATTTATAAATGAATTTAATCCATTTTTTACCAGGTTACCTACTCCTATTCTGGCCACCAGAACCCACTGAATGGTAAGGATGTCTCCAAAGCATTGCAAATTAAATTGTTGGAGAGATATCTAGCATCATCCAAAGTGCTAATGAGATAATAATGCTTAAAACACTTTGTACATTTGCATTCTACAAAATTAAAGAGTGTGATTGTTATCAGTCACACTGTTTAATTCTGTGTAGTTTAAAAGATATTAGCATCACATTATTCCATCACCTATCCATTTCAATAACATTAGCCCCTTCTGCAGCAACAAGTCTGGCTACTTCATCAGGCTGGCTGGGGACTGGTTGCCATGGCAACCCAATTATACTAACGTACACAGATGCAATTGCCTCCTTGTGCGCTGTTTTAACCCCTTGAGTGTCAACACTGTACGGTGTAAGGGGTTGAATAGCTGTACCTGCTGTGTCAAGCCCATACATTGTACAGTCAAAATGCAATCACTGCATAAGACTGTATTACCTGATGCCCCCGCTCAATTATTTATCTCCCAGCTAATCGCGCTTGGAGATCAACATTTACAACAAAGAAGAGTTGCATGGTCTTCTCCTTCACTCTTCACTGAACTTCTGGGTAAAAGTAGGTGGGATCGGGGAAAGCCTCCTCATGTCACTGATGACATGATCACCAGTGACGTGAGAAGGATTTCACCAATCCTGTTCTCTTCTACCAATTACTGTAGGAGTGAAGCAAGAGAGCATGTTGATCTCCCAGTACAATGGGTGGGGAAATCAATAGCTGGGAACATCAGGGTCCTGATGTCTTCCTATTAGGTCTGAATTAATTAAAAAAATAAAGAAATAAAAAAAAGGATTCTTTACAGCAATGGACTGCAGGGATTCTTTACAGTAAGGGCAGTAAAGCTATGGAATTATTTGACTCATGATGTTGTACTTGCAGATAATGCAACTGCTTTCAAAAAAGCAATGAATGCCTATCACAGAACGATAATGAAAATTATGACAGATGGCTTCAATGCAGATAGGATGTTGATCCAGGGAAATATCTGACTGCCATCTGGAGTCAGGATGGATTTTTTTTACCCACTTGGGTCTAAACTGGAAATGGCTTCAGATGTTTGTTTTTTTTTGCCTGGACTTGATGGATACATATCTTTTTTCAGCCTCATCAACTATGTTACTACGTGACTATGTAAAAAAAAAAAACTATGTGTGTGTCACAGGGATGTTGTGTGGGCACTCCTGTGGCACACACAGGATATGTTGTTTGGTGCACATCTTTTTTTATTCAGACCTGATTGAGGTCCTGATGCCCGCTCAATGAGGTCTAAACTAAAAACGATGAAAAAAAAAATTAACCCTATGTATGCCACGGGGGGGGGGGGTTCAACACCAATGTGACACACAACATTTTTTAAGAATTTTTTATTCAGACCTTATTGGGGTGGCATCAGAAGGGATCCTAATGCCCCCCAATGAGTTATGGATAAAAAAAAAAAAAAAAAAAAAAAAAAATAATAATAATAAAAAGTCCTCCGTGTACCACAGAGGTTTTAATGCATTGCGTACCCCCCGTGGCACCCAAAGGATTATTTTTATAATTTTTTGTAATTATTTTATTATTCAGACCTCATTGGAGGGAGCATCAGGAGGTGGTCTGATGCCCCCAAAAGGTCAAAATAAAAAATAATGAAAAAAAAAATATATTAAAGGGATAGTAATGTCCCTGAACATGTTTTTCTAATTTTGTAGTGCTTAAGAAGTGGAGTTTAACGGAAAAAAAACGTATCTCTCAAACTGCTATGGTTTGAGAGATATCTTCGTTCAAAGTTTGACATCTCCTGCTGTCAGCTGTAAAGCTGTCAGCAGGAGATCTGTGTCGGCCAACAAGGAGGCTCTGCAGCAGTTCTGCAGTTGCGTTATTTAAACAGAATGACTGTATTGCAATGATCTACTAAGTGTGCTTTCAATCCAGGCACACTTTTTATACTATTCCAGCGCAGTCATTCGTTTTAAATAACAGGATTGCAGCTCTGCTGCAGAGCCTTTGTGTCGGCCGACACGGATCTCCTTTACAGCTGACAGCAGGAGACGTCAAACTTTGAACGAAGATATCTCTCAACCATAGCGGTTTAAGAGATACCTTTTTTGCATTAAACTCCACTTTTTAAGCAGTACAAAATTAGAAAAACATGTTCAGGGACATTACTAACTCTTTAAAAAAAAACCCTGCATGTACCATGGGGGGGATCCAAGGTCCAAGTTCTAAATAAAAAATAATAGTAAAAAATAACCCTCTTTGTACCACAGGTGGTCCAATGCATTGCTCTGCAATGTATTTGACTCCCCCTGTGGCATACACAGTTTTTTTTTTTTCAAATCAAATTTTTTATTCAGATCTTATTGAAGGGGCATCAGGACCCCCCCCCCCCCCAATGAGTTCTGAATACAAATAATTGGGAAACAAATCCCCACTCTGAATCCTAATCAACCAACCTGGTTCTGCAGCCCACTGGCAGTCCCATTCACCCAGGTTGGGAATCAATCAGTGTATGTGGGGGACATACAGTGCACACTAGTAGTCACAGATAACCCATATGCACTGTCCGACTCCCACCCCACCAGCCATGCTCAGCTGCCTACTGGTAGACATACCCAAATATACTGCCAGGCCCCCATCCCCCCACCACCTGGTTTAATTGCCAGTCACAGGTCTGCACGTACACGTATTTGATGCAGGTAATTGTCTACTTTCCAAAACAGTATGCTTTACCTAACTCTTCTTAATTTCTCTTATTATAATCATTTTAGTATAGGCAAGTCATAGTTTAGAAATGTTTAAAAAAAAATAGATTGTAGTTGGAGTAGTTCTGGCACCCCCTATAGTATGTGAACTCATGCCAACAGGGTAGTATTTTTTGGAAAGAGCAACAGCTAATTATTACAGTGATAAATTCCATGTATTTTTTAAGCTATTTGTATCTTTGTAGAAGATGAAATGTAAAATACCTCAATTGTTTCCTATAGCGACACCATCTGGAAAAAAAGTTGTGCACACCAGCCTAAGGATAAAAAAGGTAAGTGACACCTCATTTGATGTGGGTGAATGTCTACTTTACAAAATGGTGTACCTTGACTACCTTTCATGCATATCTGCAATAGTTATGACCATTTTAGTGCAGGCAGGTAGTTTCAAAAAGAAAAGTGTCAGGTGTATGTTTGTGTTCCTGGAATCCCCCATATTGTATGTTAAACCACGAAAAAGGGGTACCATTTTTCTCAGGTTGGTAGCAGGTACTGAATACAGTAGGAAAGCATATGGATTTCAGAGATTTTAGCACCTTTGAAATGGTGGAAATGTAAAACACATGTATTTGTTCCTATAGAACCAACTTTGGGAGATATTTGCACACTTAAGACTGGGGAAGTGTTACGGTTTAAATGACACTCAGACTCAGGAGATGGAATAAAACATAGTTTTATTGAACAAGTTTAGCAACATTAACCCTCACGGGTCCAGCAGTATAGGTGACACAATAAAATGCTGACACAGGACAGGTTATGGCAAAAATTACAATGAATACCCACACAGGTCCAGTATATGTATAAACAGACCATACAGTATACTGACACAGGTCAGGTAGAGAACGTGTGAACTCAGACTGAGACAGCCAGGAACGGGTTACTATTAGGCCAATACAGCGAGCCGGCCCTAATAGTGCGAGGCCCTAGGAACTCCCACTCTGTACAGGGAGTGATAAATCGCAAGGAACGCCCAGGGGAAGACGGAGGCCCTGGATACTAGAACTGTCTCTACAATAATGGAGGACTGAGACAGTATGCCCAGATGAATACCCAATGGAGACTGCACAGTGATAGATTGGAGACAAATGGCACCTTCCCCGAAGGGGTTAACGAATGCCACAACCAACCTAGACTGCCTGATGGTAACGCAGCTAGAGGTGCCCAACGCAACACCAGCCTTAGCCGTAGGCAGAACGGAGGATCGAGCGTACTGTGGTGCACTGAAGTATAATTACGGGAATGTCGCCCATGCGACACAGACTAGACACAAGAGACTTTGAGACCAACAGGGTAGTCCGGAGACTGAGACAGACAGTGGAACCCCAAACCGAGGACCGGAATGGGACTGCAAGTCACTCCTGGATCAGGAGCAATAGCCCAACCGGGCTGGTATGCAGAGCAGGAACATGCCAAACAGTCGGTACACCAAACAGGAACGTCAGCCAGGCCGGGTCTGTACACAGAGCAGGGACGTCAGCCAATCCAGGTCGATACACTAAACGGGAACGTCAGCCAATCCGAGTTGGTACACAGAGCAGGAACGTCAGCCAGGCCGGGTCGGTACACAGGCAGGAACAGATACAGCAGAGTAGTCAGGCAATCCGGGTCGGTACACAGGCAGGAACAGATCAGCAGAGTAGTCAGGCAATCCGGGTCGGTACACAGTGCTTCACACAGAGAACTGGAACAAGCGCTGGTAACGGAAACACCACGAAAGGGCAACAGCAAAGTGACAGGACCCAGTATTTAAGAACAAATACTGGGCGGGACAAGATACTGCAACCAATGAGAATAGCAGTGTGTGAGACTGACAGAATGTCACCAGGAAGCACGTGATAGGAAGAAAGGCAAATTACCCCTCATTTGATGTGAGTGAATGTCTACTTTCCAAAATGGTGTACCTTGCATGCCTTTTGTTCATGTCTCTAACAGTTATGACCATTTTAGTACAGGCAGCCATTTACCAAAAAGAAAACAGGTAGGTAATCTTTTGAGCTTTTGGCACCCCATGGTATGCAAACTCATACCAATGGGGTGCCATTTTTTAGCAGTAGCTAATGAATACAGTTGCAAATTCCATAGTTTTAAAATATTTTAGCACTTTTGAAGGAGTAGAAATGCAAAAAAAATGCTATTTTGTTCCTTTAACACCACCTTCTGGACAATTTTGTACACTTCTTTCCAAAATGGTATGCTTTGACTACCGTTTTGTTAATTTATGTAGTTGTTACAACCATTTTAGTATAGGCAAGTCTTGTTTGAAAAATTGTGAGAAAAATCAGAGGTTGTAGTAGGGGTAGTGTTGTGCTTCTGGCACCCACTATGGTATGTCAGCTCATACCAGTGGGGTGTTCTTTGTCTCTTAAGAGCACTAGCTAATGAACACAGGTGGAAATTCCATCGTGTTGACAGATTTCAGTTCATTTGAAGGGGTGCAAATATTTCCCTTTAACACCACCTTCTGGAAAGATTTGCGCACACCAAACTACAGGGAGGAAAGCAAGTGTCCACTCATTTGATGTGGTAGGTTATTTTCGTTCCAAAATGGTATGCTTTGTCTACTTTTTCTTCATTATTAGTTGTAACAACCATTTTAGTATAGGCAAATCATACTTGAAAAAACATATGTGCTCCCTAGTTTAGAGGTAGAAAGGCAAGTGACCCCCTCATTTGACTCAGCAGAATATCTACTTTCCATAAACATAAAGTTTATTCAGCTGTTTTTTGTGGTAACCACTATAATGTTCATATTATTTCATAAAGTTCAAAATACCATTTTGCTCTCCTGGTAATTAGGGCTCTGTGCAAGCCATGCATGTAGGTAAAACTATACATAATTAGTGTTTGTGTACTTGGGGGACTCAGGGCTTTTTCAAATAATTAACATTTTAACAATCAAGATTATCGTTTTGAATATATAGTATGTGATTTTTTTTGCTGTTTTTGCAATTATGACAGCAAAGCTTTCTGCACAATGCAAAATTTACTTCATGCGAGGTACCATGCAACAGCTCAATTTGTTCTAAAAAATTATATATAGATTTCCATATGCAACTAGAAAGTTACAAGCTGAAATCAGATGAATAGCAAAAATGTAACTGGCCTAAAGGGTACAAAAAATGCCCAAGCCCCCACACTGAAAGGGTTAATGCGTCCAAAGCACTGACTATAACACAGTGCTCTGGACACTTTAAAGGAGCAGTAAACTTTTTTTGAAAAGATGTGAGCAGGTGATTAAAAGCTTCATTACTTTTGTGAAAGTTCAATCTGACAGTAAGTTAGAAAGCTGTCACAATAATATTCTATGGATAACTGTTGTCAGTGGCTCACCTCTCCCAGACTGTAACAGAATAACTATCTGAAATCTGCCTATTAGGGGACTGTAATAACTGTAGAAACACAAATCTCCCAGAAGCAGGAATTCCCTTGTTTCACTTGGCCGGTCTAGCCCTACAAATTATTTGTTTTCATACAAAAAATGAATTGCTTCTTTAAAACACTCATTTAGTTTTCATGGCAATCAAGCACCTGCCTGTTTGTCAAACATAGTAAAGGAAAAAAGGGGGGGGCTAGTTATTATTAGGCGGCGTTCTCCTTCAACATGTGTGACTGAAATCAGTTACACTTTAGTTCTCTATAATGCATTAATTAAATGTTTTATAAGCATTATTTGTTTTAGATATGCTTAAAAAAATATATGCTATGGGTATATTCTGTGCCAATAAGCAGCAGATGGTTTGGGGCTAAAGTCAAGTTATGAGTAGGGTGTGGTCACGCGTCGGGCTCCTGGGATTTTGAGACACACACAACTCCTCATGTAGTGTTTTGCACGCCTCACAATGGGCTACAATACAGCAACTTGAGTGCTGTTGAGGATATATAGTAAAGGGTTAACAGAAGATCCAATTATGTTGTATATCTTTGCATAAATAGATAAAATGTATACATATCGGGTATCTGTGTACTCAGAAAAAATTAATACTTTTGTATGTTACTCTAAGTTTGCTTGAGATATTTCATAGTAAACTGTGGCTTTAGTGTAAATTTCTGAAAACTTCTATTTTTAACTATTTGCTTACTGTATCATGTCTTGTAAGACAAAACTTCAGCCATTTTCTGATCCATATGTTAGTCTACTTTCAGGAAACATATGCTTTAGTATAACTATTAAGCTGTTTTAGGGCACTGTTACCATGTAACCAATTGAATGTGCATTTTAAGTTCATAAAGAAAATACTTTTATGAGCTCCTGTTAATTAGGCATATTTGCAGGCCATGCATGTTGGTAAAGCTATACATATTTGATATTTTAAAATAATTGAAACCTTTACAACCATCAGATATTGTTGATATATCGTGTATGGTATTAGAAATAAATATTTGTGTTTTTTTATTATTGTTTTTGTATTTATGACATCAAAGCTTGTTTCAGGATGCAAAAGTTACTACATGTGAGCCACCATTAAACAGCTGAATGTGTTCTGAAAGCCCCCCCCCCCCACAAATAAACTATATAGTATTACATATACTGTTTGACTATGACATTACTCATGGGGATTATAGTTAACTCTTTGAGTGCCAGAAGGGTACCTTTTAAGTGCCAGAAGGGTACAGAATGCATTGCTTTGCAATGTGTTCCATACCCTTCTGGCACTCAAAGGGTTAAGTAGATAGCAAAATACTGAAAAAGTTCCTGGGCTCTCTGGTGGACAATATTCACCAGAGTGTTAACCATTTGAGTGCCAGAGGGGTACGCAAGCATTGCTTTGCAATGTGTTGAATACCCCTCTGGCACTCAAAGGGTTAACAACTGAACACATTTTAAAAATGCATGCTGCAGGGCTGTAGTGATTACTATTGGGCTGCAATGTTTCCTATATAGCCATGCACTTTCTATATGTGTTTGGTTTTAAAGGGATTAACCCTTTGAGAGCCAAAGAGGTATCAAACTCATTGGAACACACTCAAAGGGTTAAAAATATTCAACGGATATGCTTCACTGCACTGTTCACATATATGTTACAGAGCAATGGGATGGAGAACTATTTAGTATTTAATGGCTTAACCCTATGAATGAAGCCTCATATGGGAATTTTTATTTGTCTCCTCTGCTGCAGTTGGTTTGTCTCAGTATTACTGCTTCTAGCATATGTACCAAAATCCCATTGCTAATAAAACATGTGAATTGTAGAACATGACTTGTCTGTGGAATAGCAGAGGGCTGAATCTGCTGAGTAAAAGACAATATTTAAATAAGAATTGTTGAGGAGAATTGACACACACCTATAAGCACAGCTGAGAAATATTCCACTGAACTTGTAAATGGGAAAGAGAAATGTTCCCTAAACTTGTAAATGGGTGAAAGAAATCTGTCTATATTTTTGGTAGTAATAAATGCACTGTGATTTCCAAACCGGCAGTATAACCCTTTGGTGGCAGACAAGACAAACAAAATCCACCCGCCCCATTTGTCTGTGACCAGGCCCCCTAATAATGCAGGTGTTGAAGAAAATGTCTGTCTAAACGAATGTGCAGGAAGCAGCGCAATCCTACATGTGTTTTCCATAAGTGTCCTGCATTAAAAATTTTACGGGGCCTCTGAACTGACATGGTTTAATTTCTTCTGCCCTAGGAGAGGTCTGGTCACAACAATTGCATGGTTTAACCCCAGTAAGGGACAAAATGTAAAATACAAGTTGTAGTCCATATGTAAATGTTACCTACTATCAGGGCTGGTGCAAGGATTTTTGCCACCCTATGCAAAACTAATTTTGCTGCCCCCTTGGCTCTGCCCCTCTTGTCTAGGCTGACCAGACCTCACCTTTAAGCGGGGACACATAGGAGAAATGCATACTGCAGGACTGCACTGATTTCACTGAAGTACTGAAATATGCCTATTTCCTATGTGTCCCCGGTTAAAGGTGAGATCTGGTCAGCCTACTCTTGTCCCACCCCTTCATGTAGCAGGAGGAGGCTTTCTAGCAGGGAATGACTGACAACTTTTGGCCTGGGGTGCAAATACAATCAAGTGTCCCACTTATTGTATCTTTCCAGCCCACGGTCCCAGACCACCAATTTTTGTTAAAGGGGATGTATCACCTTATAAAAACGTGTTACCATCCTCTTTGTTAATAACAGTTATTGTAGGAAAGCTGTGTTTTTTTTTACAAAATCTAACTAATTGTAAAGATATTTCCTCTTCTGTGTTGTGCACTTCCGCATTTTGTGCACAGCACAGTTTTTCAGCATGTCCTATTTCTCCTCCCAACTCCCTCCCAGCTGCCTCAGGGAGCGTGTTCACGGTTCCCTTCATTGTGCTTTGAACGGCTCCTAGAGTTACAGCAAGCTGCGATTAGCAGTATACTGAGGTTGCAACCTCAGTATAATGCTTACCGCAGCTTGCTGTAACGCTAGGAGCCGTTCACAGCACACCGAAGGGAAGCGTGAACGTGCTCACTGGGGTAGCTGGGAGGGAGGAGAAATAGGACATGCAGAAGAGCTTTGCTGATCAGCATAATGGGACACGCTTATTCTTTGACAAAGCTCTTCTGCGCTTGAAGAGGGAATATCTTTATAATTATATTGATTTTTTTTTTTTAAAACACAGCTTTCCTACAATAATTTTTATTAACAAAGCGGATGGTAACACCTTTTCATAAGGTGATAAATCCCATTTAATTTTATAATTGGCGTTAATGCTATGAAGTAAGACAAGTGATGCCACAGAGCTTACAACTGAAATGGAGCTATGGTAATGAGATTACAGAGATTACAATTGAAATGGAGTACAATAGTGAAAGCACCGAGCTTACAATTCAAACGGTGTGCCACTAGTGATAAACAGCTTACAATTAGAAGGAAGGAGGGGGGCTTCCAAAAGGCCCCCATAAGAACTTACTGGACCTGTTACTATAATTTTCTGTAGTGCAGGGCCGGCCCTTACATGGGTCCGGTGGGGCCATGGACCCAGGCGGCACTTTGACAGGGGCTCGACTTCTATTTTCCGTAGGTAGCAGTTATGCTGAATCCCACGCTGTCTTCCCTTTCAGTGTGGAGACGACTACTCCGCACTGCCTCCGCTTTTACTTCTGGGTGCACTGAGGTGAGGTCACCTCAGTGCGCCTGGAAGTTCCTATGGGGGCAGTGCAGAGCTGTCGGCTCCACACAGCGTGGGACACAGCATAACTGCTACCTGCAGAGATGCTGGGAGATTTAAATGGGCTGGACTTCCCTCTTTCTCACAAAACTTTGTTTAATTTTTGGTGAGCTGGATGAGGACACTGGGGTGCAGTGGGACTGGGAGGAGTAGGTGAGGGCACTGGGTGTGCTGCAAGAGGAGTGGGTGATGATATTGGGGGGTACCCCAGTGAGGACACTGGGGGTAAAACAGGACACTGAGGTGTGGGTGAGGATGCTGGGGGGGTGAAGCAGGACACTGAGGAGTGGGTAGTACACTGGGGGTGAAGCAGGATACTGAGGAGTGGGTAGTACACTGGGGGTGAAGCAGGATACTGAGGAGTGGGTAGTACACTGGGGGTGAAGCAGAATACAGAGGAGTGGGTAGTACACTGGGGGTGAAGCAGAATACAGAGGAGTGGGTGAGGACACTGTGTGTGAAGCTGGACACTGAGGAGTGGGTGAGGACACTGGGGGTGAAGCAGGACACTGAGGAGTGGGCGAGGACACAGTGGGTGAAGCAGGATACAGAGGAGTGGGTGAGGACACTGGGTGTGAAGCAGGATACAGAGGAGTGGGTAGTACACTGAGGGTGAAGCAGGATACAGAGGAGTGGGTGAGAACTCTGTGGGTGAAGCAGGACACTGAGGAGTGGGTAGTACACTGGGGGTGAAGCAGGGCACTGAGGAGTGGGTAGTACACTGGGGGTGAAGCAGGACACTGAGGAGTGGGTGAGGACACTGGGTGTGAAGCTGGACACTGAGGAGTGGGTGAGGACACTGGGGGTGAAGCAGGGCACTGAGGAGTGGGTGAGGACTCTGTGGGTGAAGCAGGGCACTGAGGAGTGGGTGAGGACTCTGTGGGTGAAGCAGGACACTGAGGAGTGGGTGAGGACACTGGGGGTGAAGCTGGACACTGAAGAGTGGGTGAGGACACTGGGGTGCAACACAGGCATGAGAGACAGAGAGATGGTGAGGACCCCTCAGGAAGTAGAAGGGTAGTATTGAGACAAACCTCTCTGTGTTAACCATTTGTGTCATGGGTGCAAACTGTGACAGGCTCAGTGTCCTAGCTCAGTGTTTTTGCAATGGCTGAGAGGTAGAGCTGTTAGTAGGGCATTTTTTTTTTCTTTTTTTTGCTTTTGATAAGGTTTTTTTTTCCTGACAAGCACTGCAATGCATGCCAAATAGGTTAGCTAACCTCAAGTAGCTGTGCCAAGTTCGAGCATGCTGAAATACTTCTGTCAGTCACTGAGCATGTTCTGAAACCGGCACTCTAACTGAGGTTAAGTAGAGATAGCCAGGACTCATAACAGTTTAAAAGTTCTCACAGTACTTTACAGAGGAGGCACCAAGATCTACATGTTGGGGGGTCAAAGAAAAATATAAAAGGCTGCATCTCCTTTTTCTAACATTTACTTTAACCATTTGAGAGCTAGGGCTTATGCAATGCATTGCAGAACACTTACATGGCTTCTGGGAAGATTAGACAAGGGAGCTGCAGCCTCACTGAACTTATTTAACCCTTTCAGTGCCAGAATGGTGTCTAGCCATTGGATTTACAGCACTTAAAGGGTTAACGTAATTTATGATGTCACCCCCCCCCATTATTCTACATTTACAATATGTCTGTAGAAACCAAGTCCAACCAAGTGTAATAGCATAAGCGATATTTAGATTAAATATCAGTTATGCTCTTATACTTGTTTGGTGTCTACAGACATATTGTAAATCAGAGTGCATATCTAAAGGCCTGGTGACTTAAAGGGATAATAATACTTCATTTTAACTTTATTTTATTTTGTAGGCATTAAAAAAACATGAAGAATGATATAAGTCTTATCTATGAAACCTTTATGGTTTAAGAGATATTCACAAACAAAGTACCCCCCCCTGTTCAACCAGATCAGAAGGGAGATGCCCAGGTAGACTGCAGAGAGGGACAATCTTCAATTAAGATAATGGAAAAAGCTGAAAAACTTGTCAAGGGGGGAAGGGCTTTCATTGTTTTCATACAAAGAAAATTGTCCCCTTCTGTTATCTGTCCTGTCATACAACCTGATCCACATCTGAGAAGAGATGGCTTACACTAGGAAAAAGGGGCAGGGAGGGGAACTTTGCTTGTGAATATCTCATAAACCATAAAGGTTTGAGAGATAAGACTTATATCATTCTTCATGTTTTTTTAATGCCTACAAAATAAAATAAAGTTAAAACGAAGTGTTACTATCCCTTTAAGCTGTCTATGGACACAAGAATCCAAAACATACCTCTCAACATTTCAAATTGCAAAAGAGGGACACTTGTGTTTTAGGGGATGTTTCTGGGGGGTGTGGCTGGTGGGCAGGGCATTACCGAGAATTTTTAGGCTATTACATGACCTATTGATACCTCCTTGTGTAACCTAATAAATGACTTATAACAAGACCAAAGTATTTTATTTACACAGACTAATGTATAAATACATATACTGAAGTTTAAAAAACAATAATGTGAGTTTTATGGCTGTGGAGCAATGTGATACACTTATGTACACACCATGCAATCTTATCTCCTAAAAAGAGGGACATCAGGATGGGAAAGAGGAACAGTGGGATTTGGGTCTCAAAGAGGGACACTTGGGAGGTATGCCAACATCATATTTATTGGCTGAAATTATTTTAACCAGTAAATATGATGTTGGGGTCTTGCGTCCATAGACAGAGCTCACACGAGGGCTGTAAACAGGCACTGTGATTTACAATATGTCTGTAGACACCAACCAAGTGTAAGAGCATAACTGATATTTAGTTTGACTTAACAACTGCTTGTCAATTGTATGAGGAATTTGCTTTTTTTCTCCCCTGTGTATCTATATTCTATGTCACCTCTGATGCTGCTCCTGTACTCAGAGGGTTAGAATTTTCTACTCCTGTACTACAAGGGTTAGGAATTCTAACCCTTTGAGTACAGGCACAGACATCCCTGGTTAAGAAAGGGTTAAAGTGGTGTCCTGTGTGAGAGATTGCTATCTAACCCTACTGCAATTGTAAAAAATAGACAGTTCTAAAATATCACATAGTGGATGTGGGCATGTTTTGGTGGGCGTGGTTGGGGGGGCAGCATTTCTTCCTTGGACCCAGGCAGCACAATGTCTTGAGCCGGCACTGCTGTAGTGAGTGGATAACCTGAGGGCACCACTGCTTTGATGACCTCCCTTTGAGATTGTAAAGTGGAGCAGTTTCATTGGCTCCCTCTTTACAAGATATTTCCAGGTTGTAACCAGGAAGTATCTTGTAATTAGGTAACTGTCACGGTTTGGCAAGAAAACTCGGGACAAGTACTAAAAGGTAACACCAACTTTATTAGGCAGCACCAATTAAACAGAAATATCACAAAATACAATAATAAAGATAAGCGTACAACGGAGCAAGAGACAACTACCAGAAATAGAAGACTGCTTCTGTATGATTCTCTTGGTATATGTCCCAACAATGGGACAAGGAGTAGCCTGCAATGCCACAGGTCCGCACCTGGGTGAAGCCAGACAAATGGGAAGGCAACTAAAAGTAAGTCTGCCAGAGCCACAAGCCCGTACCAGACTGGATATCTAACTGCACTGAAGACCACACTAAGTATAGTTATATAGAGCCACAGGTCAGCGCCAGTTTGGGTGGTCAGACAAGCCAGAGGTCAAGCGCGGAGCAGGTAGTCAGCCAGAGCCACAGGTCTGCACCAAATAGGATGTCCACTGAAGCGTTGGTATGCTGGATACGCAGTGGATAGAGCCCCAGGTCAACACCAGAACGGGTAGTCAGACAAGCCAGAAGTCAAACACGGAATGGGTAGTCAGCCACAGCCGCAGGTCCGCACCAGGATGGTTATCCGACAAAGCCAAGGGTCATACATGGAGCGGATAGTCAGACAGAGCCAAAGGTCAGCACCAGGTCGGTTAGTCAGACAAGCCAAATCATACACAGGGAGCAACTGAAATAGAACTGCACTGGACCCCAACAAAAGGGCGACTGAGCCCTGTGTCCATGCAGTAAAAATTGTAAAGTGGCAGGAAGAGGAGGATCAGCCAACAGGTGGCTGTCCCATTAAATGGAGCGCACGTCCATGCCCTTGGACATGTGTTCAAACATAATGTCACTCGCCTGCCGAAACGCCACTCGTCTCCCGGAATTTATGAATCAGGAGGGAAGAATGTACATCTTCAGAGGAGACCCATCAGCTTTCTTCAGGGCCGTAACCCCTCCAGTGTACCAGATACTGTAAACATCCCCTAACTCTCCGGGAATCCAAAATAGTCTGTATCTTATATTCGTCATGATCTCCCACCCGAATGGGGGCTGGGCGAACCATAGTAGAAGTATAACGGTTGCATACCAATGGTTTAAGCAGGGATACATGGAATACATTATGGATTTTCATTGTGCTAGGAAGCTCCAGAGTGTATGTCACCGGATTGATTCTATGAATGACCCGAAAAGGACCGATAAAACGAGGGGCCAACTTTCTACAAGGTACCTGGAGGTTGAGACTACAGGAAGACAGCCATACCCTCTCCCCTACTTGAAAAGTAGGTGCCGGTAATTGCCTGAGGTCAGCCTGCCCCTTGTGTCATTGCCTTGCACCACGTAGGGTATTCTGTACTTGTACCCAAGAGGAACGGAGAGCCTGTAAATGCTCATCCAGAGCCGGAATTGCTTGTGCCTCGAAAGTCTCAGGAAGTGCAGAGGGCTGAAACCCATAATTTATCAGGAATGGTGAACTCTGAGACGAGGAGTTAATGTCACAATTCCTGGCAAATTCCGCCCAAGGTAACAAAGCAGCGCAATTATGGTGGTGATTGCTTATGTAACAGGAAGGAATTGTTCTAGGCTTTGGTTGAATCTTTCGGCCGCACCATTCGATTGAGGGTGGTAAGCAGAGGAAAAGGCAAGCTGAATTCCCATTTGAGAGCAGAAACACCTCCAGAATCTGGATAAAAAACTGGCTCACCCTGTCCGACACAATCACCTTCGGTATGCCATGTAGTCGGAATACCTCTTTAGCAAAAACATCAGCCAGCACCTGGGCAGAAGGTAATTTTTTGAGGGGGTACAAAGTGTGCCATTTTGGAGAACCTGTCCACTATCATAAGGATTACAGTGTAACCCAAGGAAACCGGGAGTTTCACCATGAAGTCTATAGACAGATGTGTCCATGGACAGTCCCCATTCGGAATGGGTTGCTAGAGTCCCACAGGCAGACTTCTTGGGGATTTGTTTTGAGCACAGGTGAGGCAGGCTGCCACGAAAGCTGCACAATCTTTTCTCAGGCTTGGCCACCAAAATAAACGAGAGATCGCCCATATCAACTGGTTGCGCCCTGTATGACCAGCGGTCTTGGAAGCATGGTATGGAGTTTAGTGCGTAGCTGGACTGGCACAAAATATCTTCCTCTAGGTTTCTCTGCCGGGGCAGAAGCCTGGGCCGCCAAAATCTCCTCTCCCAAAGGAGAGGTGATACTGGTTCGAATAGTGGCCAGAATACTATCAGCAGGAATGAGAGGGGAAGGAGGGGACTCTTCCCTAGATTCAGAACAATATTGGTGGGATAGTGCGTCAGCTCAGATATTTTTGGAGCCCGGAAGGTATGACACGACAAAGTGAAATCTGGAAAGAAATAGTGCCCATCGGGCCTGGCGGGCAGGCAGGCAAACGTTTGGCCTCAGACAAGTAGGTTAAATTCTTATGATCCGTAAGGATCAGAATCGTTGCACTGGTTCCTTCTAAAAGGTAGCGCCATTCTTTCAGGGCCAATATTATAACCAGCAGTTCTCTATCACCAATGTCATAAATCCGCTCTGCCTTGGATCATTTCTTATAAAAATATCCACAGGGAAGTAGAGCCTCTCCCGGAGCCGAGCGCTGAGACAGGAGGGCGCCTACTCCCTTCTCAGACGCATCAACCTCCAGCATAAAGGGCAGGGTGGGATTAAGGTGTACTAGCATTGGTGCAATAGAAAATGCTGTCTTAAGCTTTTTGAAGGCCAATAGCGCATCGGAAGACCAATTTGAGACACCAGCGCACTTGCAAGTCATGCCCTTAAGCGGCTTGACCACAGATGAGACGTTTTTGATAAACTTCCTGTAATAATTTGTAAAGCCCAGGAACCTTAGAAGCGATTTTAGTCATACCAGACGAGGTCATTCCAATATGGCGGATAATTTTTGGGGGTCCATCACAAAACCAGAGGCAGTTATCACATACACATATGCATGATGAGTCTTCATAGTGGGGGAATGGATAAGTATGTCGTCTAGGTATACGACAACAGAGATTTGCAGCAAATCTCTCAGGACATCATTGATCAGCTCCTGGAAGACAGCAGGAGCATTGCACAGCACGAAGGGCATAACTAGATATTCATAATGACCGCTCCTGGTGTTAAATGCTGTCTTCCATTCATGTCCTTCCATAATATGGACCAAATTGTATGCTGCCCTTAAGTCCAGTTTGGTAAACACCTTAGAACCCTTTAATCTGTCGAAGAGCTCAGTGATCAAGGGTATAGGGTAGGCGTTTTTTATCATCAATCTATTAAGTCCGCAAAAATCAATGCAGGGGCGCAGCTCCCCATCTTTCTTTTTAACAAAAAAGAACCTTGCACCAGCCGGTGAGGTAGATTTGCGGATTATACCTCTGGAGAGAGCATCGGACACATACTCCTCCATGACCCTTGTCCCCTCTACAGATAATGGATATACATGGCCCTTGGGAGGAGTGGCTCCAGGAATCAAGTTAATTTTGCAGTCATAAGGCCTATGAGGAGGCAGCGCACCTGCATGTGCTTTGTCAAACACATCCCTGAAAGTCATATATTCCTCAGGCAGGACTGAGGCAGAAGTACAAAGTAGTCTTGTAGGATGTGTGAGACAGGTGTTAGTGCAATTCGAGGCCCAGGACAAAATGTCACAATTGCGCCAATCAATTCTGGGGTTGTGTACCTGAAACCATGGAAACCCCAGGACAATGGCATAATGAGGAGAATTAATAACCTGGAACTGCAGGGTTTCCATGTGAAGGGCCCCTACTCTCAGGGTTAAAGGAAGTGTCTCCTGAGTAATATGGGAGGGTTGTAGGGGCCTTCCATCAATGGCTTTGATGGCCAAAGGAGATGAGCGAGACTGCAAGGGAATGACTTGCTTGCCAGCAAACTCAGCATTGGTAAAGAAACCTGCAGCTCCAGAATCCAGCAATGCCGGCACAGATACAGATGCGTTGGCCCACAATAAGATAACCTCCAGCATAGGTTTACCCTTTACCATCTCCAGGCACTGGGTGATTCCACCTAAGATCTGTCCCTGACAGGATATTAGGTGTGGGTGTGTCCCGGACGCACTGGACATGACCTTAAGAGGTGACCAGGCTTCCTACAGTACAAACAGAGGCCCTCCCTCCTCCAAAAGGCCCTCTCCTCTCCGGTAAGGTGAGTAGCCCCCAATTGCATGGGCTCACTGCTGGAGGAGTCAAATCCAGGAGGTGTGGGAGGCGAGGGAGGAATGGGTGGGTATGTAATGCTGGGTGCCACTCGAGGTGGAAGCCTACGCAGGCGTTTCTTAAAGAGGGTCTCTCCCGTATTTGTGTATCTATCTGGATGGTAAAGGAGATGAGATTTTCCAGATCTCTAGGCAAGTCACGAGCAGCTATCTCGTCCTTGATCATATCGCACAAACCTTGGGAGAAGACCGCCACCAATACCTCATTGTTCCAATTCACCTCCACCACCAAAGAACGAAATTCCATTGCGTACTCTGCCACAGTACGAGCTCCCTGGAGGATGGTCATTAGGTGTTTGGAGGCCGAGACCTGAGGCCGTAAAGTTTTAAATAATTGGCTTATCCATCTCCCATAGCGGATTGGCCCAGGCCAAGGCCTTGCCAGACAAGAGAGAAATCAGGAATGCCACTTTACTGCTATCTTTGGGAAAACTTTAAGGTACCATCTCCATGTGTATCCCCACTTGGTTAAGAAACCCACGACAGAGAACTGGGTCCCCATCATACCACTGTGGAAGCAGAGCATGACTGGAAAAGCCCCTGATCGCGCCTGCATCAGGGGCGGTGGGTGAAACTGGTGCTGAGGCAGAAGTGGTGGAGGCCGCCAGTTGTGGGACCGGGCGGTCAAGGTGTGCTGTACGATTCAACAGAGTTTGCAATGCTAGCAACATATGATCAATATGTTGATCTTGTGCATCAACCCTGGTTATGATATTCTGTAAAGAAGGGTTACCAGTATAGTCCGCAGACATGGCCCTTTAGTACTGTTACGGTTCGGCAAGAAAACTCAGGACAAGTACTAAAAGGTAACACCAACTTTATTAGGCAGCAACAATGAAACAGAAATATCACAATATACAATAATAAAGAGAAACGCACAACGGAGCAAGAGACAACTACCAGAAATAGAAGACTGCTTCCGTATGATTCTCTTGGTATATGTCCCAGCGGTGAGACAAGGAGTAGTCTGCAATGCCACAGGTCCGCACCTGGGTGAAGCCAGACAAATGGGAAGGCAACTAAAAGTAAGTCTGCCAGAGCCACAAGCCGCACCAGATTGGATACCTAACTGCACAGAAGGTCACACTAAGTATAGTTAGATAGAGCCACAGGTGAGCGCCAGTTTGGGTGGTCAGACAAGCCAGAGGTCATGCACAGAGCGGGTAGTCAGCCAGAGCCACAGGTTTGCACAGATAGGATGTCCACTGAAGCACTGGTATGCTAGATTCGCAGTGGACAGAGCCCCACATCAACACCAGAACGGGTAGTCAGACAAGCCAGAAGTCAAACACGGAACAGGTAGTCAGCCAGAGCCGCAGTTCTGCACGAGGATGGTTATCCGACAAAGCCAAGGGTCATACACGGAGCGGATAGTCAGACAGAGCCACAGGTCAGCACCAGGTCGGTTAGTCAGACAAGCCAAATCATACACAGGGAGCAACTGAAATAGAACTGCACTGGACACCAATGAAAGGGAGACTGAGCCCTGTGTCCAGGCAGTAAAAATAGTAAAGTGGCAGGAAGAGGAGGAGCAGCCAACAGGTGACTGTCCCATTAAATGGAGCACATGTCCATGCCCTTGGACATGCGCCCAAACATGACATCACACCCGCCTGCCGGAACGCCAGCAGCAGAAGGCACCAGCAGGCGGCTGAGCCGCCTGGATGAGAATGTGGACAAGCCTCAACAGAGGCAAGGCACCAAGAATGCGGCTGGAGCTTCTGGGAAAAGATGCAGTCAGCTCGAGCAGCCGCCACACAGGTACCCTGACAGTAACCTGCAGAACTGCTCCACTGCACAATCTCAATGGAAGGTCATCATGGCAGCAGTGCTCACTCAGTACATAAAATTATTGTAACAGGGCCAGTCAGTTCGTATGTGGGCCTTTTGGAAGCCCCCTCACCACCACCATTCCACAGCTTGAGGACCAACCCCAAGCCAGCCTGCCTTAATTTCAGTTGAAAGCCCTGTGGTATCAGTAGTGCGACTCAATATCAATTAAAAGTTCAATGGTATCAGTAGTGTAAGTCAATATCAATTGTAAGCTCTCTGGGATCACTACTGTAACACCATAAGCTGTTTATCACTAGTGACACACCCTTTGAATTGTGCTATCAGTATTGTACTCCATTTCAATTGATCTCTGTAGTATCACTACCATAGCTCCATTTCAGTTGTAAGCTCTGTGGCATCACTTGCCATACTTCATAGCATTAATGCCAATTTTAAAATTAACAAAAATTGGTGGTCTAGGACTGTGGGTTGGAATGATACAATAAGTGGGCCACTTGATTGTATTTGCCCCCAGGCCAAAAGTTGCCATTCCTTCCCGGGACAATGCCTCCTCCTGCCGCATAAAAGGGTGGGACATAAGGAGTGGAGCCAAGGGGGCGGCAAAATGAGGTTTAGCTTAGGGTGGCAAAACTCCTTTCACCAGTCCTGTGGAATGGTGTTACAGCAGTGATAACAGAGAGCTTACAATTAATATTGACCTACACTAATGATACCATAGAGTTTACAATTGATATTGAGGTGCACTACTGATAACACAGGGCTTTCAACGAAAATAGAGCTACACAAGTTATATCACAGAGTTTACAACCGAAAGGGCGTGACACCGGTGATACACAGAGCATACAATTACTAGTGATACCAATGGGGGTTACAATTGAAATGGAACTATACTAACAGTGTAGCTCCATTTCAGTTGTAAGCTCAATGGGATCACTGTTGTAGCTGCATTTCAATTTTAAGCACAGTGGTATCCTTATTGTAGCTTTGATTCAATTGTGAGCTCTGTGCTTTCACTAGTGTAGCTCCATTTCAATTGTAAACTGTGGTATCACTGGTGTAGCACCATTTCAATTATACGTTTTTCCTAGAGGTAGTCACAGTACTACACATACACTGACCCCAAGCCTTGTTCCTCGGACCAAAGGTAGTCACAAATCCACTTACTGACCCTCCTAGCCTGGATCCACTGTCCCCTGGTAGTCACAGATACCACCCGTGCACTGTCTGACCCACTGTCTGCACCCCCAGTAGATGTGCACCCTAGGCCGGAGCCTACCTTGCCTATAGATGGTACTGGCCCTGCCTACTTTTAGACTCAGAGGCTTATGTGTCCAGAACAACTGCAATATTTATGTGGCAAACAAGAATTCCTATTTGTTTAAATGCTACTTTCAACTCCTTGAATGCATACCTGCCAGTTGTCCCTGATTTCCAGTGACTGTTGCTGGTTTTGACTCCCTGCCCCTGGGTCCTGCTGTCCCTGTTATTGTCCATGATTCTAAAATGTCATTTCTACTAGAAATTCAGCTCATCCCTTTAAGTGCCCACAACAACATGGTGAGGTCTGTGCCTTCTTCAGCACAGACCCGCAGCTGCTGTGAGCTCCCTCGTCTGCTTTATACTAATGCAGAGCGCTGGGAGATGACATCATCTCCCAGCGCTCTGCATTACTGAAGAGAAGACTGCGCGGGAACTCCAGCAGCTACAGCTCTGTGCAGAAGGAGGAGGCACAGACAGACCTCTCCTCTCCAGGGTAGGAAACGGACACGGGGGCAGTATGGAGATGATGGGGGCACTGTGAGGGGCGATATGGAGATGATCATGGGGGTAATGTGAGGGGCAATATGGAAATGATCATGGGGGCAATGTGAAGGGCAATATGGAGATGATGGGGGCACTGTGAGAGGCAATTTGGAGATGATCATGGGGGCACTGTGAGGGGCGATATGGAGATGATCATGGGGGCACTGTGAGGGGCGATATGGAGATGATCATGGGGGCAATATGGAGATGATGGGGAGCAACATGGAGATGATGAAAAGCTAGTTGGAGATGATGGGGGGAAGTTGGAGCTGATGGGGGGCAAGTTGGAGCTGATGAGGGCAATGTGGAGATGATGGGGGCAATGTGAGGGCAATATGGAGCTGATGGGGGGCAATGTGGAGATTAGGAGCATTGTGGAGATGGCAAATTGGGGTGTGTGCTTCAGATTTCTGTGCCTACAGGCTCCTGAGATGTATATCCAGCCCTGATTAAGAGGACATAAATAGCAAAAATGCCTGCTGCTTTGATACATGGAAACCAATGCAGCCTAATAACTAACTAACCCATGGTAGCCTGCAGAAGGCATATTTCGTATGTGTCCTATTTTAAAAGGATGATCTGGCAACCCTAATTTCTACCCCACAGTCTATGCGCTTGGCATTAAAAGGTTAATATGTTATGAACATCTCACATTTTAATATTGTTTATTCAGTGGTTCTAAATCTGTGCCCTTTGTGTCCACTAACTGATGAGGATTTGAGAATTTCCCTGCCTGAGCACAGGTGAAAGAAGCAGAGGACCATTGCTTTAACCATTTGTAGGGTTAAGCCATTAAATACTAAGTAGGTCTCCATCCCATTGCTCTGTAACATAAATGTGAGCAGTGCAGTGAAGCATAGTGAAAGAGTTCATCCCTTTAAAGGGATAGTAATACTTAAAATGTTGTAGGGTTTATCCCCCTGAGTAAAACAAGGGTACTCCCACTGCTGAAAGGTGTTTCATTCAAAAGTTATTAATTTTCAAAGTTGAATTTTTTAGGTGCAATATCACAGTGGCCTGAAATTGTACAGTGGCGCTGTTGCTACACCATCCTATGGACAGCTCTGGTCCTGGGACCATAAATCTCCATAGGATGGTGTAGCAACAGCGCTACTGTACAATTTCAGGCCACTGTGATATTGCACCTAAAAAATTCAACTTTGAAAATTAATAACTTTTGAATGAAACACATTTTAGTAGTGGCAGTACCCTTGTTTTACTCAGGGGGATAAACCCTACAACATATTTGTTTTTTACATTTTAAGTATTACTATCCCTTTAAAACCAAACACATATAAAAGTGCATGGCTATATAGGAAACATTGCAGCCCAGCAGTAATCACTAAAGCCCTGCAGCATGCATTTTTAACATGTGTTCAGTTTTTATTAAACTCACCTATGGTCCAGCAGAGAAATACTAAAGTCTTGTAGTTTTACAGCCCTGGAGCATGTGTTTAGAACCAGTAATTTATGTTAGTTAATATAGTATTTAGGTGGTGGCAATATATATTCATTCTGTATTAGAAGTGCTGTTCTAAGTCCACTATATACAGTAATATAGAGTACCAGTGGCACTATGTAATGTGACTGCCCAGAGGAAAAATGTTCCTTGATGTTTTCACAAAATATTGGTAAATATGTCAATGCAACACTTTGGAAATATCTCTAGCATCCAAGGAGTTAAAACTGTCATTTAAAGCCATGGGAATTTGCAATTCTGAATTGTCCTGTAGTGGTGTTTCCTCTGGGGTGAGCAACTCAGCACTAAAGAGTTAAAACAGAAATTAAAATTACATACCTCCCAACATTTCAAATTGCCAAAGATGGACACTTGTGTTTTAGGTGGTGTTTCTGGGGGTGTGGCTGGTGGGTGGGGCATTACCAAAATTTTTTAGGCTATTTCTTGACCTACTGACACCTCCTTGTGTAACCTAATAAATGAATTATAACAACACCAATGTATTTTATTTACACAGACTAATTTATAACACACATACTGACATTTAAACAAGCAATAATGTGTGTTTTATTGCTGTGAAGCAATGTGATACACTTATATACACACAACACAGTCTGATCTCTTAAAAAGATGGACATCAGGGTGGGAAAGAGGGACGGAGGGATTTGGGTCTAAAAGAGGGACTGTCCCTTCTAGAGAGGGACACTTGGTAGGCATGAAATTAGGCTGGGCTGCATGCTGATTTTCAAATTCAGCCCAGCATAAACAAGATATTTTATTCAGTTAGCAACAATAATACTATTTACTATGGCTCTTTCAATTAACAACAGTATTATTTCATTTAACAACGTTGTGATTATTTGTTGTTTAACCCCTTTAGGACCAGATGGATATGTTGCGTTAATTACACCTCTGGTCCTCAAGGTTTTAAGTAAAATATGAATTAGTTGAAATAAAAATATACCCTCCGAAGTGTGTATACAAAAGCATAATCCTGTGTGTACTGTACTGTGAACAGCAGGGGAGGTCAGGGTGCAGTTACTCGCCCATATCCTCCCTTGATCTCTATCAGTCATGCTCCCCCGGAGCTGGCTGCGCTCCCACCCGTAGCTTGCTATGGTAAGCTCTCTTATCCTCTCGGGAAAGGGATGAGGATTGCAGTGCCGCTGCTGCTGCTCATCATCACTCTCTTCTTGCCACACAACACGAAACATCTCTATAACCTCCGGCTCTGCTTGGCTTCTCCTCAGCAGGATTCCCTGTTCCCCGCTCAGGATTGGCTGCACTCTGCCCGGGCTCTGGTGCACAGACACTATCCTGATATGCATGGCTTGCTGGAGAGGACTTCCCCGCAGAGAACCCTGCAGACCTATTATGAGCAGCAGGATTAGTTTCTTTGAGGTCGGTGTCTTAAAGCCACGATCAAAGCTACTTTTATATGTTAACCCAAGTCTTTTATTGATATTCTACAGTCTAATGTGCACTGTGTGTGTGTGTCAGTGCAAATCTGTGTAATGCATGTAACTCGTTCAGAACTTTTATTAAGGTGATATAAGTAGGACCAAAAGTTGGAGCAATTATAGTGCAAATTAACTGCACCATAGAGGACAAATACAAATTCCCACTGATTTAAAATGGGGATCTGGGGCATATTTATTTGTGCCCTATAGTGCAGTGACTATAGTTTGATCCAGAACTGCTCCACTTTGGTTTGTGTGCATATGTTCTGTTTATGTTGTCCTGTAGTTTGTTCTTTGCTTTTAACCCTTTGAGTGCCGGAGGGGTGTCCGTTTCACTGTAAGTCAATGTGTTGACCACTCCTATGGAACTCAAAGGGTTAACCTAACACCGTACATATAATTAGCCTTTACAAATATATTATTTGCATGTCTCTGCTTTAAAAATAGATTGTAAGCTTTTCAGGATTTTAGCTTGATAAGGAGTGTTTAAAGGTATAGTAATGTTTCACAAAAACAGCAGCTCCAATTCATCTTCATAGTATTTGGACCATGGAGAGCGTTATTTCAATACTGTCAGAGTTGTAGTTCAAAAGTAACTGAATGATAAAGTACTCTCCTCCCGCCCCTTTTACCTCATGTAAGCCACCTCCCCTCAGATGTGGAATCTGGTCCTGGGACCGGACAGCTCACAGCAAGGGACAATCTCCTTACTGTGAGCATAAGGAAAACCCTGCCCCCCTTGACAGGTTTTTCCTTATGCTCGCTGAAGATTGTCCCTCTCTGCGATCCATTTGGACAGTCTTGCTGCTCTGAGGTGAGCAGTGTTACATCAGTAAAAGGGGCGGGAGGGGGATATTTTATCAATTACTCTTGAACTACAACTCTGACAGTATTGAAATAACACTCTCCATGGCACAAATACTGTGAAGATTAATTGAAGCTGCTTTGATTGTGAACCATTACTATCCCTTTAAATCCATCAACTGCATTTTGCATGCTAGGAATAACTAACTGGTGGAACGGGAATCTGTTGGAGCAGCTCTTGTTGTACATGTGGCCTATTTCTATATTTCTACTATCAGTCCAACCCAGTGTCCCAGCCCACCCCCTCAAATTAATGTTATAACTGATACTAATGTTATGAAGTAAAGCAAGGGATACCACAGAGCTTATAATTGAAGTGATGGTACATTAGTGATATCACAGAGCTTATAACAGAAATTAAGCTGCACTAGTGATAACTAGGGTTGCCACCTTTTCTTAAAAAAAATACTGGCCATGGCATTTCCTTCATAGACTTAACATTGGACAGAAGCCAATTTTTTACCGGCCTGCCGGTAAAATACCGGCTGGGTGGCAACCCAAGTGATAACACAGAGCTTACAATTGCAGTTTAGCTACATTACTACCGTAGCTGAGTGAGGCAGTGTTCCACCTGCCCAGACTTATGGCTGGCCTGCCCCCTCATGCAAGCTCTCCCCTGCTCAGAGGGTTAAAGGGAAAGTAACTTTTTATTTTGATTTCCATATTCTTCAAGTGTATAAAATATAAAGTTAAACTGACTGTACTTCTTGTGTTTTTTTTTTATTTTTTTTTTTATTAATACAGACACTATTTGCATACACTGTTTTAGGCCTAGAATGTATTATAGTTAATGCATGTTATCATTTTAAAGGGATAGAAATATTTCATTATCACTATCCCTCTTGTTGTAGCCCTTAAAATTCTGAATTCAACTATACCAGTGACATCTCTCAAAACTTTATGGTTTGAGAGATATCCGCTTTCAAAGTTTCCTCTTTTTTGCCTTTTCCCTGACGTCAGCATTCTAGCTGAGAGCCGGGGAATCCTCTCAGTGAGCAAGCGGCGGCTCTGCAGGAGTCCTGAGACTTCCACGTGGAAGACCATTTTAGTGAAGGATTTCTGTTTCTATAACAAGATTTCAGCACTGCTGCAGAGCCGCTGCTGGTCCTGGGACCGGATTCCCCTTCTCTCAGCTAGAACGCTGACGTCTGTGGAAAGACAAAAAGAGGGAACTTTGAAAGCGGATATCTCTCAAACCATAAAGGTTTGAGAGATGCCGCTGGTATCGTTGAATTCAGAATTTTAAGGGCTACAACACAGGGGATAGTAATAATTAAGTATTACTATCCCTTTAATGAATAGATTTCCATTTAAGTCTCTATGGAGAAATTTGATAAAGGTATCAACTGCAATGTAATCCAGACCTTAGTGTGAAACCGTATTAGTTGCCATTGACCTTCTGCTTCTTGAAATTGAACCCTGTTATTACTTTATGATGCAGAACAGTGATTGACATCTCAAATTACAAGACATTAGGCAGCATAAGATTATGTGGTGGTGAGTAGTTTTACATGGTTTTCTAGGTCATTAAATGCAAACATCATGAAAAGGTTTATTACCTGAAGCTTGTTTTTACCAATATTTTCATTAAAGACAGGAACAATTATGAGAAGTGAATACAGGGGTGGAGCCTACCCTCTAACCATAGCTGCAGCTTCCTGTTAGCTTCAGTAAGTTTTGTTCCTTGTTGCAAGCAACAAGGCAAGAAAACAGTTCTGTTTAGTTTTAGAATTTTATTATTTTCTGCTAGATATGGAATGCCACCATTAGACGGATTATCATCACTGACAATTCCCATCAACCAAATGCGGGTAGCTCAGTTTACCAGGAGCTTATTTGTGGACCTAAGCCCTGGGGGGAAAATCTTGGCTGCAAGTTCTTTCCCCAGGAGTTGCCCACTGAGGCTTCTTCTTGATATATGGTAGTCTGAAGAAAGAAGTCCTGCAAAAAAGGTGAGCACCCCTTTGAGTGCTGAGGTCCACATGTCCCATGGAACCCCTCCGCACAGGGGTCTTTATAATTTGAGTTATTATTGCATACTCTAGCACTCATTGGGTCTATCTGTATGTCTGTCTGGGTGTTTACAGCAGGTTTCTGAGGTACTATAACCCTTTCACTTCTGGTTTGGCATGTTGTGGGGGGGGGGGGGTTGAGCGCACTTTCCCTACTGGGTTTAGTGTTTTTATGCTTTAATTACATGTCCTGGTATAATTTTAGCTTAAAATTTACTATCATTCATTTTTTGTTGAAATTGTGTACTGCGCTTTTAAGACTGTGATTTTCCACATAGACGCCATTGCTCCATTCACTTCAATGGGACTGTACAGTTGGGACACATCTCTGCAACCGAGGTCAGAGATGGCTTGTTTTTCTTGTCTACCCTTGCTCTGTCATCCGGTCAATGTTCTGAACATGCTGGGGGGCTTGGGGCACTGTTGGGGTACTTTTATCAGAAAAACTACAAATCCCATGAGTGCTTGCTTCACGAGCTTGTCTCTGATTGGCTCCCATCGCGGCAGCCATTTTGTGCCTTTCTGAGAACGACTATCCTACACAGGGCCTGGACTCTTCCTTTCTCCTCAGCTGTTTAACCCTTTCTTTGCCAGATACGTTTATTATAACGTTTTCTGAGCTATTTTATCACTTTTAAACATTGTTTTTGGGTGATCAGTGTATTTATTGACCAGCTGACTTCTGTGAGAATGTCTATTCCACTTGAGGCTGGGGATAGACTTAAGACTAAGGAATCTGTGGTGTCTGTGTCCCCCATTGCTCATTGCTCCTCATGTCATGCAGGGTTACCTAGAGAATTCTCAGGTCATATTTGCCCAGCATGTGCTGCTCCCCCTGAATCTCCTGCAGGGACCTCCAGCCATGCACTAGAGCCAGTCTGGATGCAGGAGCTGGAGGCTACAGAGATCTCCGGTCTACCTTACAACTCCTTCCATCCACTTTACAGGGGGTCTTTCGCTCAGGCCAAGCTCCCGCTCCCATCAGGTCTTCCCTGGCAAAACCGCCAGGTGTCCCTGATGTGTCTGATTTCTCTGAGGAGGAACGATTGGTGGATTCTGATGATGATGAAAACTGTTCTGCAGTGCATTCGTCTCAGTTTTGTGGGGATCCCTTTGAAGCTGACCCTGTCCCTTCTGCTGAAGTCCTGGTCAGGGCTGTTTTAACCACCCTGAGTATTCCCTTGGTGCAAGAGACCTCTTCGGACCCCTCTGATGTTTTCCACTTAATCCCACTCTTGACTGCTTGGTCTCTGATGAGTGGAAGTTTCCAGACAAGAAGCCATATGTTTCTAGGAAATTTTCTAGGCTTTACCCATTTTCTGAAGTAGCGTTAGCTCAGTGGGTCCACCCACCTAAGGTGGACGCTCCTGTGTCCAGGTTGTTCAAGTCTACTGCTTTACCTGTAGCAGATGCTTCTGCTATGAAGGACTGGACTGATAGGAAGCTTGAGACCCCTCTCAAAGCTATTTTTGCCTCAGCGGGTTTTGCCTTACGCCCAGCGTTTGCGGCTGCGTGGATGAATAGGGATGTTGCTGTCTAGACTAAACAGCTTACTTTGGCTATTCGTCAGGGAGCTTTTACTTCTGAAATGCTGAGACTTGTCGCCAACATTGCTGAAGCGCAACATTATGTCTCTGCTGCTCTGTTTGATTCAGTCCGTATGATTGCTAGGACTTCTACTATGTCTGTGCTTGCCAGGTGAGCTCTTTGGCTCAAGATCTGGTCTGCTGTTACCACATCTAAAACGGCTCTTTTATCTTTGCCTTTTCAGGGTTCTTCCCTATTTGGGCCTGATCTTAAAGGGATAGTAATACTTCATTTTATCTTTATTTTATTTTGTAGGCATTAAAAAAAACACGAAGAACGATATAAGTCTTATCTCTCAAACCTTTATGGTTTGAGAGATATTCATAAGCAAAGTTTCCTCTCTCTCCCCTTTTACCTAGTGTAAGCCATCTCTTCTCAGACATGGAATGCAGTCCATAGACCAGACAGATAACAGCAGGGGACAATCTTCTTCCTATGAGAACAATGAAAGCCCTGCCCTCCTTGACAAGTTTTTCAGGTTTTTCCCTTATCTTAATTGCAGATTGTCCCTCTCTACAGTCTACCTGGGCACCTCCCTTCTACTATTGCTGAGCAGTGTTACATCAGTAAAAGGGGTGGGAGGGGGATACTTTGTCATTGAATTACTCTTGAACTACAACTCTGACAGAATTGAAATAACACTCTCCAAAGACTATGATGATTTATTGGAGATGCTTTTATTATGAAACATTACTATCCCTTTAAGAATCTCATCAGTGAGGCCACTGGGGTAAGAGCACTCTGCTTCCAGTGATCAACAAGAGGAAGGCGGCTATCAAAAGGAATTGTCTTTTTCGTTCCTACCAGACGGATTCTCGGCCGGCGACCCAAGCAGTCCCCTAGGCTCCGCACTCCTCCCCAAGGCCCAAACAGCAATGGAGGCCCAAGTCCTCCACCAAGCCCAAGACTTCCAAACCTTCTTTGGAGTGACTCGCCGAATCCGGGTCCCCATCCTCATGTGGGGGGGCGCTTGAACCATTACCTTTCTATCTGGAAAAAATCTGTGATGGACCCGTGGGTTTTAAAGGTGGTGGCAGAAGGGTACAGGATTCCCTTTACCTTTCTTCCTCCTCCTTGCACCTTTTCTTCTCACACTCCGCTGGGCACAGAAAAGTGTCACCTTTCGAGGCTGCTATCCAAGCCCTTCTGGACAAGGGGTCTTAGAAACAGTTCCTTCTCCAGAGACAAGGTTGGGAGTTTTATTCCAACCTCTTTGTGGTCTCCAAGAAGAGCGGAGGTTGTCGTCCTATTCTGAATCTGAGGGATCTCAACCAGTTTGTGGTGGTCTCACTATCATCGAGTCCTTGTTAACGGTGATTGTGGCCATGTCCCCTGGGGAATTTCTGGCCTCTCTGGATCTTCAAGATGCCTATCTACACATCACCATTCATCCAGAGAGTCGGCAGTATCTCTGCTTTGCCTTCGACCGAGGGCATTTCCTGTTTTCTGCCTTCCCCTTTGGCCTGACCAAGGCTCCTCAAGTCCTCAACAGAGTCTTGGGAGCATTGTTCTCCGTCCTACATCGGAACAGCATCAGGGTGACTCCATATATGGACGACCTCCTTCTGAAGGCATCTTCTCCAGAACTCCTTCACCAGCAGGTGCAGGACTGCATTCATGCTCTCTCCCATCACGGGTGGATCATCAGCTTGGACAAGTCAGATCTTGTTCCTTCCCAGAGGATGGTCTTTCTGGGCCTCCTCTTCAACATTCAGAGAGGGATGGTATTTCTCACGGAGGAAGTTGCTCATCAGATAGCACTATAGGTCCAGGCTATCCTATCTCAGGATCCGGTTCCAGCCAAGAAGTTGTCATCCTTGGTGGGAAAGTTTATTTCCACCATAGAAGCAGTTCCGTTTGCCATGGCTCACACCAGGGAACTTCAGAGGTTTCTAATCCTGGCATGCAGGGGCCATTCAGATCTCCTGGAAAGATCCCTATCTCTCCCTCTTCAAGTGTAGCAGAGCCTCTCGTGGTGGCTCAACCTGAACAATCTCCTGAAAGGCAGACCCTTCCTGGTGCCCTTCTGGACCACAGTGACGAAGGATGTCAGCCTGTCCGGATGGGGAACAGTGCTGGGGCACTTGAGTGTTCAGGGCCGGTGGTCTCAGGAGGAATCTCTCCTTCTCATCAATGTCTTGGAGCTTCGGGCAATAATTCATGCCCTACATTACTGGACACGGCAACTGGAGGATTGCCTGGTCAGGGTACAGTCGGACAACGCCACAGCGGTAGCCTACATCAACAAGCAAGGCGGCACAAGAAGTCTTGCAGCCTGGCTATTTTATCATGGGCAGAGGAGCATGTCCCTGCCATTTCCGCAGTTCATATTCCTGACGTAGACAACGCTCTGGCAGACTTCCTCAGTCGACACACGGTGGACAGCGGTGCATCCAGAGGTGTTTAACGACATCGACCTAATGGCAACCAGACACAACAGGAAGGTGCCAACGTTCTGCTCTCTCTGGGCAGATCCCCTGTCTCTGACAGTGGATGCCTTGTCGATCCCGTGGACAGTTCCTCTGGCATACATCTTTCCTCCTGTTCCTCAGTTGAACAGAGTACTTCAGAAGCTGAGAGTAGAGCGCTGCCCAGTCATTCTGATTGCTCCTTACTGGCCCCAGCAGGCTTGGTTTCCAGAGCTTCTGGACCTCTCAGTGGCAGAACCTCTTTGACTTCCCCACCATCCAGACCTTCTTCTACAGGTTTACCTCTGGAAGGAAGACATTCATCGTCTGGCTTTGACGGCATGGAGATTGAATCCTCAGTTTTGGAGATGAAAGGATTTTCTTCTGGCGTGGTGGCTACTATGCTTAGTGCCCGTAAGCCTGTTTCCTCTAAGGCCTACCACTGAGTTTTGTCTACTTTTCTGTCTTGGTGTGCTGACAAAGACCTGCCTCAGGATTTTGACCTCCCTACAGTTCCTTCCTTCCTCCAGCATGGTGTGGGTAAGGGTCTCAGTCTGAGTTCTCTTAAGGTTCAGACTTCTGTGCTAGGAAACAGTGGATGAGACTGGTGGAGTGGTCATGTGAGGAGTGGGGTGTGGCCATGGACGGAGCTAAGGGTGCCCAGAGTGCCTTGCCTAGGGGAGCATGAGATGTAAATCCGGCTCTGACGGGATTTGTGTGATTGTCAGTTTATGCAAATATCCTAGTACTGGTAGGCAGGGAGTGGCAGGTGGGAGGGTGAGCTTTGTAGAATGTTAGTATCTGACTGGCATGCCTGCCAGTACCTGTCTAATCTGAATATCTAAAACAATTGCATTAAATAAAAGAATGGCTAACATAACATATAAAAATCATACCAAAGGTTGAGAGACTCTGAGGATGAACAAAAGCACAATGGCTTGTTCTAGGGCTAGTCATCACTGAGAAGCATCATGTTCATACCTGGGATTGTCTTCTCTTTGAACCCTGGGAGATGTGATGCCCAGCAGGGGATGTCAGTGATGTGATTCACTTCATAAAAGGGACAGGGCTTAACCGGATGGGCGGGGCTTGCTTGCTGTGTGTCATAAAGTGGGTGGGAAGTGGGCAGAACAAGGTGGGAAGTAGAAGAAACTCACCACCGCCGGAGAATCAGCCTCCGTCCCTGGAGACCCAGTAATTTAATCTGAAAACCAGAGTCTTCAGGGCAGATCCTGAGAGATCCCAGGTATTATCATGTTTTTGCTCTCTATTGCCATTACAGAGGAGAAATTTCCACATACATATTGGACTACTACCGCCCAAAAGGGCGGTCCAGTTCCAAAATGACGAGCAAGTCCCCTCCGCACTGGAATACCAGCTGAATCCAGATGTATGGTTTCAGCCATGTCTGGATTACCCATCACCCTTATGGATATACCCTAAGAGCATTGAATAAACCATACCAAAATGTGAGAGACATGATTATTTTCTGTATTGGCACCATCATTCCAAATGCCTCCTCTGGAGGTTTCTTAGGAAGCCTTTAATCAGATGAATTTGGAGTCCTTGAGGTTATACATTAGGGAGATAACTTATTTATAGAGAAATTTTCCTATTCCATTCTACAGAGCCTTTAACAAACATATCTTCAAACTGAGACATTAGTGCATAGACTCCATATAATAAAATAGGAATTAGAGAGTACATCACACTTGACATTCATATCTCTTTGTCTTCTCTTAATCAGAGTTTATTGCATCTCCCCCCTTAAGTCCTGGATAATTTCTACATCCAATGACAAGATATCCAGTACTGATTAAAGAATCATTTTGGGGAATCAACCCACACAGAGCTGATTCATAGAGTCCGTGTTGATTTTATGCCCAGATGAAGATGAGTGGGAGTTGATTAATAAGAGGTGTCAGGGTTCCTTTAAGTAACAGAGAATGCATTCAGCAGAAAGGGATTAAAAAGCTCTTGGGGAGACTAAACAGGGAACATGTTTGTTGTTGTCATTCATTTTTGCAGGCTTAAATGGATAGTAATGTTTCATAATAAAAACAGCTCTAATTAATCATCATAGTATTTGGACCTTGGGGAGTGTTATTTCAATTCTGTCAGAGTTGTAGTTCAAGAGTAATTCAATGACAAAATATCCCCCTCCCGCCCCTTTTACTGATGTAACACTGCTCAGCCAGATCAGAAGGGAGGTGCCCAGGTAGATTGCAGAAAGGGACAATCTTCAATTAAGATAAGGGAAAAACCTGAAAAACTTGTCAAGGGGGGCAGGGCTTTCATTGTTCTCATAGGAAGCAGATTGTCCTCTACTGTTATCTGTCTGGTCTTACAACCAGATTCCACACCTGAGAAGAGATGGCTTACACTAGGTAAAAGGGGCAGGATGGGGATACTTTATCCTTCAATTACTCTTGAACTACTACTCTGACAGTACTGAAATAACAGTCTACATGGCCCAAATACTATGAAGATTAATTGGAGCTGCTGTTTTTGTGAAATATTACTATCCCTTTAATGCTTGCAGACCACTTTGCTTACACCCTTTGAGTTCCAGAGGGGTGTGTAATGCATTGTACACCCCTCTGGCACTCAAAGGATTAAACAGTGTATGAAATGCTTCTAGTCCTATATATGTTAACAGGTCAATAATAGTTAACGATGGTATGTATACTTAAGAGGGTGACATTTATTAACACTTTGACTGCCAGAGGGGTATGCAACGCATTAGAACACAATGCGTTGATACCTTTGCCACTCAAAGGGTAAGCTATGCCAGCTAAATTGGCCCTATGTTCGAAAGAAAAGTGTAGTAATGGAGGGGGGGGGCTAAACCAACTGTACCCTTAAGGGGTACACACAGATTGTCCAAATTCCTACTTATTAGGGACTTTTTAAACCCCTCAATGCTAAAGAATTCTCAAAGTAATTTCTTTGCAGTGTGTTGTATACCTCTCTGGCATTGAAAGGGTTTAAAGCTCCATTTAAATGAACATGACTTTCTCAAGCATTTGAAACTTAAAGGGACAATATCTCCTAAAAACAGCTTTGGTGTTTTTGGAAGCGTTTCTAAAATCACCTGTATGTTATATTAGCCATTTTTATTTAGATAACTGTTTTTTGCGTTATCTGGATTTATGTCCTAAGCTGATTAAGACATGCTGCGCAGGTACTTCCTGTCTTAACCCTATATTTCCTCCCCTATTCACTGACACTTAACCCCTTTCATTGCTAAGTGAGGGTGAACAATGCATTGCTGAGCAGTGTCAGAAAGACAAAAAATGTTCCAAACCTCCGGTCTTTAAGGAGTTAAACAAAATTATTCAGTTTTTCTTTTATCTAGAACAAATAAACAATTGGATATAAAACAGGAGCATTGAATCATTTTGTTTAACCTCCGATCTGGAGGTTTGAAAATTTTTTGTCTTTCTGGACAGTGGCTGTTTTAACACTTCTATTGTGTTTAGCTGTAATTTTCCTCTTACTCATTTACTGTACCCACATATATTATACACTGTTTTTCTTGCCATAAGATGGGCTTTCTAAAGATACCATTATTTTCATCATCCTATATAATAATTTGCTAGGATGTTTGTCACAATGCGGTCATGCACAGTAGAGACTGCCTGTGTTCTACTGAGCATGAGAGCCTCATTCAAGCGACGCAAGACTGCATCTCGTGGAGCAGTGAGGTAGCTGCCGCTTAACATTACCCGGATCTTGGTCTGCGTACACAGGCTTTTACACTAGTATCATATAATTTACTATAAAAAAATTATAAAATATGGTGAAAAAAGTAACAAAAGCACTTTTTTTTTTAGCTTTTACACCAAAAATCTTTTACACATCTACAAACTCTAAAAAACCCTCCTAAATATATTGTAATTTTTGCCTTGAGTTTAGAAATACCCAATGTTGACATGTTTTTCTAATGTTTTTACCACGTTATAAGGCAATAACTAAAAGTAGCAAATATTGAAGTGTTCTTAAACTTTTGACCGGTAGTATGTATATATATATATATATATATATATATATATATATATATATATATATATATATATATATATATAAATACACATACATAAAAAATATTAAAATTATATACAGTTACACACTGTTTTTAGATATAAAGAAGCATTTACTTTAGACTGGGAGCAGATCTGATTATTTCAGGCAGATTGTTCCATGCCTTTGGAGCTCTGAAGGAGAAGGCAGATTGTCCTGCTTCTTTCTTGTATTGTGGAATACGCAGTGAGTTGTTAGCAGTGGAGCGGAGGTTATAGGTAGTATGGAGAGCAGGACACTACTAACACTACTGATGACACTACTCATCAATGCATTGCTCATCTCCCCTAGCACTGAAACAGTTAAGTGTCTATGAATAGGGGAGGAAATGCTGGGCTAAGACAGGAAGTTCCTGTATGGCATGCCTTAATTTGCATAATCTAAAAAGCTAACTCAAAAATAAATGATCTAAATAATTAATGGCTAATTCTTCCCTTAAAGGGACAGTAATGTCCCATAAAAAATCTTCTACTTTTATAGAGCTTAGCTTTTTATAGAGTTTTAAAAAAATAAACTCTGCCCCACAAATCCCATAGTGGTTTGAGAGATATAGGGATTCAAAGTCCCTCCCCCTCCCTCCCCTTCTTCTGATGTCAGCTGTAAAGCTGACAGCATGAGATTTGAGTCATATGGCTCGAGGAGGCTCTTCAGCAGAGCCGAAATCTTGTTATTTAAAAATAATTACTTAATTGGAAAGGTCTACAAAGTGTGCTGCCAAACCACTCACACTTTGTAGACCTTTCCAATGAAGTAATTCTTTTTAAATAACACGACTTTGGCTCTGCTGGAGAGCTGCCAGCTGGTCCCCAGACCAGGATCTCCTACTGTCAGCTAGACACTGATGTCAGGGGAAGGGGAGGGAGAGGGGAACTTTCAGAGCGAATATCTCTCAAACTATAGTGGTTTGAAAGAGAGGATTTTTGGGACATAGTTTTTTTTTTAAAGGGATAGAAATACTTAAATTTAAAGCAGAACTTTGAGGTAATACCAAGTCACCATGCATTCATTAAACCCATGGTGACTAGCTTGAAAATAGTTGTCTTACCATTAAATAATAGCTCTGTCTAAAGTAATCCATCCTGTTTCGGGACTGACAAGCAGGTTAGTGCGGTCTGTGCGCCTGCGCCGCCAGTCCCTTCCTGTGACCATTTGGTGCACTGTAGTCTACTCAATGGAGACCAGTACTGTTGGCGCAGGCGCACAGAAAAGATGTCTGTGTTGTAGCCTGGGTTCCGGTCTCCAAACGGGACGGATTCCTTTAGACACAGCTATTACATAACGGTAAGACATCTATTTTCAAGCTAGTCGCAACGTGTTTAATTAATCCATGGTGACATGGTATTACCTGAAAGTTCTGCTATAATTATTTTTAATATTGTAGGGAATAAAAATATGAATACGATGAGGTATTTCCCATCTCTCAAACTTTTATAGAGATCCTGTTTTACAGAAGCCTGCCATCTAGCTGGGAAAAGCAGATTCCCATCTTGGGACCGGCAGGTGGGTCTTCAGCAGAAACGAAATAGCGTGATGTAGAAAGAACTATTTCATTGGAACGGTCTACAACGAGGCACACTTTGTAGACCGTTGCAATTAAGCATTTCGTTTTTAGATTTCAGTATTCCGGCTCTGCTAAAGAGCCGCAGGATGGCCTCGGCATTGGAATCTGCTTTTCTCAGCTAGATGGCAGACTTCTGTACAACAGGATCTTTACATGCGCTATAAAAGTAGAAGATTTTTTTAATGGGACATTAGTGTCCCTTTAAAGTGATTGTAATACCTCTATTAAAGTTGATGTCTGAGTCCTTTTTACTTTTTTTGTAACACATAGCACTATATTTAATTACATACAGATTTGTAGGACAAGTGCTATTCAAGCTGAAAGGATCCCCCTCCCGCCCCCTCTGGATGCCTTCCCTTAGATCCAGAATCCAGTTGTGAGACAGGATGGATGCAGCTAGGGACAATCTTCATTCAGTAAGCATAAGGAAAACCCTGCCCCTGTTGACAAAGGAGGGCTGGATTTTCCTTGTGCTTAATGAAGATTGTGACTCGCTGAGCTCCATCCAGACCAGACTGAGAGGCTCAGTGATGCAGGGAAAGGGGCAGGAGGGGACTCCTTTTCTTTTTCAAGACAGTTTTAACTACAAATCTGTAAGTAATGAAGTATAGCGCTGTGTGTTACAAAAAAAGTAAAGAAGACTCGAACATCAACTTTAATAGAGGTATTACTGTCACTTTAACATGTACTTGTCTCAGTCAATGTAAATGGAAGCCTTTCGGGTATCCAGTGCTTGCACGGTTATGGACACGTCATTCACTGTGATGGATCAATACATCTGACGTTGTAGCTTACATCTTAGCTCATTAAGAACTCCCTGCATTTATTTGGTACTTCTTAGCGAGGCAGCTGTGCCTCTGTCAGCAGAGTGCGGCCTGATGTTTGTGTTTATCCACATCTTCTGAGAGACTACTAATTTCTTTGTTTCTGGAAAAATGTGGCTCTTAGGTGTGATTTACTATTTGCATTGCTGATTTAACGGTTTGGTGAGGGGGAAAGTGGCAGCAATCCAGCCAGGTTTTTTTTAATAAAGATAAATCCTTCTAAAAATGCAACAGCATTGCCAAGTCCTCCTGCAACAAGCGCCCATGCTTCGAGCTCATCTGTACTGTTGGGTAGGTTAACTGGCAGACACTTGATACAGTTGTTTGAATATATTTTAACCCTTTAAGGACAAGGGGGTGCACAGATATGTTGCACACCCACTCTGGTCCTTTAAAAGGTTAATGACAAACTCACAGCTTTGCAATGTGATGGATACTACTTTAGCATCATAGGACTTACAGAAGCACCAAGGCCTAAAATATGCTCACCCCTCCCCAAGCACTGCAGTGAGATTACCGGGCTAAAATAGCAGAGCTGACTGATAAAATGCAAATCCATTAGTGCAGTTCACTTTCTTCCCTATAGGTTGGGAGGAATCATGTGCTTGTGTACCCAAATTAGTGCATATCAGTGCACATACTCATGTGTATGAGTAGCGCTGAACTCTTAATCCGTCTCCTTGCACATGCTACAGGTAATTTCCTCTGAAGTTTTAGCATAGGGAGTAAAAAATGATAACCTGAAAGACTCATGCACCCTCTCACTGCCATGCCATTGGCTCAAGAAGCATAAATTGGACAGATTTTTTTCTGTAAAATATTGTTTAGTGCATAGGAAAAAAGTAGGGCCGCATACAAAAAACAGTTCTTGCTTTACTGCAGAATCATATTAAGAGTTTTCCGCTACTGATTCTGCTACTGTGTTTGTCTGATAAAAATCCTTTCCAAGTATCACCAGTTTTGTATTTGACATCAGTTACAGGCTTTATTGTGTGTGTGTGTTTGTGGGTCAGTGGTGGGCAACATACGTGGGAACTTTATCTTTGGAGTCCGGGGAGCTCTGGTGCCTCTGGGGGATATATCTGATGCCAATTGCAGCAGAAAGGGGGTGGGGCTTACTCGTGAGTTGGGGTGCCTCATAAAAGTAGGCAGGAAGTGGGAGGAACAGGGTGGGAGTGAGCAGAAGGCCTAAATAGTATTTCATATTAGCTAGCTGATATAGGCAGAAGTCTAAATAAGACTTGGATACATTGTATCAGGCAATAGTCAGCAGATGGAGGAACCAGCTGCACGATTCGTGGACATAGACATTTATGTCCTTTTAAACTTCCAAACCATTCTGACATCATAACAGGGGTGTCCATCAGTCACCAATCGCATCTAGAGGTGTGTCAGATGGGAGATGTCATGGTGCATTAATCGGCTTAAAAGTCAAATGGTTTATTTCATTCCTCACAGACCAGTATAGATCCAGATGTATTAGTGATGTTTGACTTAGAGCTCATAAAATTCATGCTCTTTCCCATAGCCTGTTACACCACATTAACTCTGTGAAGGAGCAATAAAATTCAGTCACCACTTTGATCAGTATGTTACTAGAGAAGTAAATTCTTGTGATGCAATGATGGTTCCACATAAATAATTGGTCATTGCAGTTTCCAAAATATAGCATTAGATATATAAGGAATTCTACACAGACATTTTGTTTTTCTCAAGTTACAAGCAGAATCATGGATCAGTCCTGAGCTCTTGAACAAATCATTGGTAAGACCTCACCTCAAATATGCAGTGCAGTTTTGGGCACCAGTTCTGAAAAAGGATATTCTACAACTGGAGGGAGTATAGCGAAGAGCAACAATATTTATTAAGGATGGAGGACTTTATGTATGAGGAACGAATAAACAAACTTGGGTTATTTACTTTAGAGAAAAAACGACTAAGAGGAGAACTTATCACAATGTACAAGTGTATGAGAGTCCAATACAAGGATCTCTGGTGAGCTATTCATTCCAAGGCCTGATGAAATAACCGGGGGCCACCCCTTGAGATTAGAGGAAATGAGGTTTCGACTTCAGCAGAGGAAGGGGTTTTTACAGTAAGGTCTGTTAAATTATGGAATTCCTTGCACAAGGATGTGGTTATGGCAGATACAATGGATACATTTAAGAGAAGATTAGATACATTTCTTATAAAAGTGAACACACAAGGTTATACTGTGTATTAGTAGGCAAAACAGAAAGGGGTCTGATAAAGACAAATTTATTTGGCAGCAAGAAAGTTATATAATTCTCATTTCTCTGGGTTATGAGGCAAAGGTTGAACTTGATGGACTTGTGTCTTTTTCGACCTAATTTACTATGTTACTATGTCCTCACACCACTCCAAAAAAATCACAGAAGGTTAATAAAACAACCAATCAGAAAGTAAAACAGGTGCAGATTTAATTTATAATGTATATTTAAGCTCCTCATTAAGACCCTTTGGATAGTTTTGTATTCAATGGCACCTCCCTTTTTAAGAGCTTTGCATTCAAATTGGCCCACTGGAAGTGCACAGCAAATGCTCTTAACTGCTTCATATCACAATTTTGGTAATGCATGAAGTGCTTGGCTACGCTGATTATTTACATATGTATGTGTTTCTTTATTTTGTATCCATAATCCTTGTCTTAAAGATGTCTGCTGGCCATTACTATGTATATTTTTGAGCATGTACAGCACAGTACACACTTGGGCCAAGGACACTTTGTGGTAGTAGCCCCAGTCAGGGTCCAGGCTCTCCAGCGGGGAAACTTCAACTGGAGTCAGCCAGTGGTCCTCTGAATCCAGGAACTCCCTCTCGAGAATGGGGCTAGGCCTGACACACAGTAGGCTTGCTGGGGGGAATGTTCTGCTGGAGTGTGCCAGAGTTCCAGAGCTAGGTGGCGCAGGGTAAGAAGCGGGCTCAGGCCGGCTGTATGGGTACTGGCTTTCCAGGTGTCATCTCTGCCAGCAGCTGTAACATTCCGGCCCAGAAGGCTGGGACTGTTGCGGGGCTAGAGTGGACCAGAAGCCCACGGGGAGTGCAGTACTGGGCAGGTGTTCGGCTTTAGCAGGAGACCGCACTGGTAGGGCATTTGACGGATGGCTGTAGGGACTGTGCATGGTAACTTATGAGGACCCAGGCATATGGTCTCCTCGTACTTGTCCGCCAACTGAGTGTCTTTTGGAGGGCACAGGGCTAGTGATCCCACACCCTTTCCTGAATCTCTAGAGCAGTGTTGTGATAAACCTGCTCCAGAAGAATTTGCTGGCGACAGCATGCTCACACTCTCTGTGTGTGTATCTGGGGTGATGGCATATTGGGCCAGCAAGCTCCTCTCTACCTCAAGAGAGTCCGTGCTCCGCTTATCTGAAATGGCTCGATAGGCGTCTGCCCGTCAGTTTGCCAACCAGGACAGCAACCCATTCCTGTGAGTCTAAGAGGTGCAGATAACACTGACATTCGAAGTTCTGCAGGAACCCATTGAGTCATCAAAGGCCTTAAAAGACTGGTGGGTCACCTGGATGGTCTCTCTGCGATAGGAGCGACAGTCACTCATGGGGGTTGAGATGGGCCCCTGATGGTGCGTCAATTCCACCAAGTACTCCTGTTCTACTGGAGCCTTAATTCTGAGTACCACCTCCTCCGATGGATTGGGTCCTAGGCAGGCTAGGCATCTCTGGACCTTCCTCACCACAGGGCCTGTGGGCTCTTTGACGGGGGCCTCACCGTGGAACCAGAGCCTCCAGATGGAGGACTGGGGATGGAATCCCAGGGTAGGTACATGGAGCTGGCCAGCTTGGTGGTCTCTTCATCAGACTCCTTCAGGAGGGCTAGCAACTCAGGCTTCTTCAATCCACTGCCATCTCTCCCCCACTGGGTCACCAGGTCCTGAGGAGTGGTCACAGTCAGATGTCGGTATTCCTCTGTCTGATTGTTGTAATCCCATGTAGTGGTTTGGACCCTTAGAGAGAGAGAGAGAGAGAGAGAGAGAGACAGACAGACAGAGAGATCTCACCTCTGCCACCAGTGTTACAAGAACCAAGCTATGCGAGCAATCTTTTGCTATCATTGCCAGGTTTCCTTCTCTGCAATGTGCTACAAGAAGTAGCCGTTCTTGTCTGGAGTAGCGGAGATCAAGTGAATGGGAGTCAAAGGAAAGTCTTTAGACCATTCCTGGAATAACACGCACCAGGCAGGAGAATAGGAATCTAACACGCTTTTTTTGGGAACACAGGGAATGTATTTACACGGGAAGAATCCCAAATGTAAACAAAATGCAGTTTAATATTGCCAAGCCGATCTCCAGCCAGTGGGGATCAGAGCGACAAGCGATGTACAAGTGGTGACCAATCAGAAGGCCACTTACATTTTGAAACTGGGAACCAGGAGGGTTGGAGGGAACACAAAGCACAGTTTAATCTTGCCACGCCAAACTCCAGCCAATGGCGATTGGAGCGACAAAGAATGAACCAGTGGTGACCAACTAGAGGGCTGTATAATTTTTAAACTGGGGGCCGGGAGGTTTGGAGGAATGGGGAATCTGGGGACCACAGAGGACATGTAAAACACCATAAGAGAGATACTGTACATGAGAATTTATAATACAGGCAGCACTGTGTTTAACATATATACCATGGATATCAATTTCCTGGTTATCTGGACTTGCTGGTTTGGTGTCGTTGCTGTAACAAGCAAGCATACATATACAGTCTAACCTGCTTTCAAACAGAGTAAGCATGCATTGAGTAGGTGGAGACCCAAGTGGACTGGAGATCCATCAGTCCCCTTTTATAGATTTTTCCCACCCACCACTACAAGATACATAGATCTTTAAAAATAATACCAAATGTGCTCATTTAGGTTGTAAGTGCATTTCAGTCTGTATAACTTATAAGTTCAGGTTTGTTTTTCTGTTCTATCTTTTGGGGACTTGGAGAATCCCTTTATTCCTTGCAGATCTCCATGCCTTATTCACTTGGGTTCTTATTTTGAATTTCTATATTATATGTACGTTTTATGGTGAGCTAGCACTGTGAGTTTCTTTCTTTCTTTACTTTCACATATAGTTTTTCCTTCTCATTCTAGCTGCATTTTCACCATATTTCATTTCATTTCACTGTTATAAATGATCTAGAATAAAATGCACTTGAAGCCTAAATTTGCACTTTTTTATTTTATTTTAAAAGATGTTCTTAACCCTTTAAGGACCATGTTTTCTGGTGGTGGGGTGCTCTGGAGGACCATGGTCCTTTTTTTTTTCACCATCGGGATCTGTGATCACACACACTGTCATCACAAACGTACATGACGTGCTAGGACCATCACCAGTCCTTAACTCCTGGACAGCTGTGACAGTTCTGGCACGTCCTGTCACGTTAATGATTTATAGGCATAATGTGTGGCCTTCTGTTTGACTTGCATGGCCTATGTCCATTTGTAATAAAGGTAATATGCAGACTCATGTATATTGTACTAGTGGGTGGGAAAGACCTATAAAAGGAAACTGATGGAGCTCTGGACGAGTTGAGTCTCAACTCACTTGCTGCAAGCTAACAATGTTTGAAAGCAGGTTAGTCTGTTCATGAAGATGTTAGATATATTAACTTTAATATTTTAACTAGGTGCTTTTAATTCCAATGCCTTTCCTCAGGGGCAATTTTAAACTTGGATAGGGATGGTATATTCTATATAACTTGATTGAAATGAAGGACCTTGGCGAGGTAAGGGAGCTTAAACCTACTTTGCTCAAATTATGCCACCAAAACCCTCATTATTATTATTTTTATAAAATTTATCAACACACTGGTATAATATATGCCTTATACAGGTTTCACATTTGGCTTTCTGTTCTGATTACATTGTTACAAATACTCTGTGTCAAAAGTTGGGAACACTCCTCCTTGGTTGTTCATACTCTTGCTCACTTGCTATTTCTTTTCTTTTTTTCTTTGAGTTTTAATAAACTTTATTGAAGAATAAAAGTTACAGAATAAAATCAATAACAGATGAGAGTGTTTACATTTAGATGCATGTAATGAAAACAGAAACATACAGAAATTTCATACATTTCAAGCAGATTTGACAATGAGACTGAGAAGCAGCAAGGCCCCTATGAGATCTGTTCCAAGGCAGTATGAATACTGTGGGGATGTAGGAAATAAGATCCTAATTATAGGTCATGACTAGAGAAGGGTTCTATGTGCTTGCGGTATAGCTTGTGGGTGGTGGAATTATGAGAGCTAGTAGGAAGATGGAAAAGAGGTAGAAAATGGATTAAGGTGAGAGAAAGGGGATGAAATTTAAAAAAAAAGTTATGGCCCGGATCTTGATATGTCTGGGATGGAGAAATTGAGATCAATATCCCAACAAGCATCATAGGGAAAAAAAGATAGTGGAGGGTCCCAACTATCCGAGCAGAAGTGAGTGACTTCAGTCAGAGAGAGGCCTATGAGTGTAGTAGTGAGTGTGAGCAATCCAAGAGGACCAAGTCTCCTAAAACAAATGAATGTTGTCAGTAGATATTGCATGTAGATATTCCATGTCTAAATAGCGATCGATAGATGAGGTCCACGTCATAATAGAAGGGACCTCAGGGGTCCCCCAGAGGGTAGGTATCGGGGATTTAGCTGTATTGAGGAGAGTCATTATACAGGTTTGTTCATTCCGGAGGAAGGTAGCAGATCTAAGAAAAATGAGACAAAATGTAGGATCAAAAGGTATACGGGTATTGGTCATGTCCGTGATTCTCTGGACTACGGAAGTCCAAAAGGGTTGTATGAGGCTACATGTCTATCAAATTTGTAACATAGTTTCTGTGGATTGTTGGCATCTCCAACATTGGGTCAGTTTGTTCTTTGAGAAGGAGGCTAGTTTCTCCGTGGTCATGTACCATCTTGATATAAGTTTATAGTTAATTTGTCTAGTCCTAGAGTCTCTAGCCGATTGGTGTACAGTTCAGAAAATGTACTGCCAAGAATCAAGGGGAAGAGCAGTGCCTAATTCTTGTTCCCACAGAGTAAGGAAATAATACTTGGAGGGGCATGAGCTCAGGAGTGGCAAAATTTCAGTGGGCGGAAGTTAGTCGGGGTAGAGGACATATGTTTCTCCCATGGTGTAAGATCTCTGAGAGGGGATGAGCCTTCTAGTTCAGTTGATACCCAATGTCGAATTTGAAATTCTGTGAGCCATGAGAGGACCCATGAATCATCCTTTTCTCCTGAATGGACATTTATCGAAGAGATAGTTGTATGAGTGAGGTCTCTTAGAGTAACCAGAGAAGATTGGCTTAGGGCCAGTATTACAGGGGTGGTCAAGACAATAGGGAATCTTGCATTGCCCACGATCACCTTGAGAGGACATGGCTCAGGAGAAAGATGGTGTGATGCATTAGCTGTCCACCTAGTGAGTAGAAGATGCCTAAGGATTAGATGATTCAAGTACTTTGCGGGGACAGAGCGGGGGGAGACCAGGATAATTGAATAGGGTCTAGAGTACCCAAAACATCAAGGAGTGTTGCAATCCAGCGGGGTTTGGGGGAGATGGAAAAGTCACATAATTTTGCTAGAGTTGAAGCAAGATAGTATCGGTGGATATCTGGAAGTCCTAAACCACAGTTTTAGGGATTCTGGGACAGAATTGATTACGAATTCTCAGTTTACAGTGGGCCCAAATGAATGTAGAGATTGTGCTTTGAATATTGTTAATAATTTTTTTAGGAATTGCGACCGTAAGGCATTGAAAATATATAGTAGTTTGGGTAATATTATCAACTTCATGAGCTGGATTCTGCACAACCTTGCAATCTTCAGAGGATGCCAATTATGGAGGTCTTCAGAGATTTCCCGAGATAGTAAATGTCAATCTTTCACCACTAACTGGTCGAGATTTGGTGGGATGCATATGCCCAATTATTGTATGTAAGAGGAAGACCAATGGAATTTAAATTTACGGTTCAAGGCTGAAATAGTTCTGGGGGCTATGTTAATGCTAAGTATTTCGGATTCAGAGTAGTTAACAGATGCCTGAGAGAGGTAACAGTATTCATTCTACTCTAGAAACAAGAAACAAGAATAAAGGCTCATGACCCCAGATAGGAATGTAGGACCGCATCCGAGGAGGATCTCATGTAGGTAATGCCAATGCACCTATCACGGTGCCCGTGATTTGCTGCCTTTCCTGTCAGTTACCTGAATGGCTCTCCTTTGGCTGTCTGCTTTCAACCCGCCCAGTCTTGCCTATTTAGACTGGGCTTGGGCACCCTTTGGTTGCCCTTTCGTGGTGTCTCTATGTCACCTGCACCTGCATTGTGTTTCTGAGCTTCCTGGGCCGTCTACTATCTATGCTCGCCAGTGATCGACTGAGTTCCTGTCTGACAGCTTCCTCGGTTCCAGCTTCCATTCCTGATCTGGTTGGGGTTGCTGTTCCTGCTGCCGTTCCTGCTCCAGTCCTGCTTCCTGTCCTGTACCGGCTGTGTTTCTGCTCCTGGATGCCTGCAGAGTGTCTCCTTCCTCCAGTCGCCTTTGGAGACATTTTCATTCACTTTGTTTGTGTATTCCAGTACGCGGGTACTGGTTGGCTCCATGTTAACCGGCTGCTTGCTGCGTTCCTTACAGCACCGGTAGAGATTGTGTAACTCCAGTACGCGGGTACTGGTTGGCTCCATGTTAACCGGCTGCTTGCTGCGTTCCTTACAGCACCGGTAGAGATTGTGTAACTCCAGTACGCGGGTACTGGTTGGCTCCATGTTAACCGGCTGCTTGCTGCGTTCCTTACAGCACCGGTAGGGATTGTGTCACTCCAGTACGCGGGTACTGGTTCGCTCCATGTTAACCGGCTGCTTGCTGCGTTCCTTACAGCACCGGTAGAGATTGTGTCACTCCAGTACGCTGGTACTGGTTCGCTCCATGTTAACCGGCTGCTTGCTGCGTTCCTTACAGCACCGGTAGGGATTGTATCACTCCAGTACGCGGGTACTGGTTCGCTCCATGTTAACCGGCTGCTTGCTGCGTTCCTTACAGTACCGGTAGGGATTGTGTCACTCCAGTACGCGGGTACTGGTTCGCTCCATGTTAACCGGCTGCTTGCTGCGTTCCTTACAGCACCGGTAGAGATTGTGTCACTCCAGTACGCGGGTACTGGTTCGCTCCATGTTAACCGGCTGCTTGCTGCATTCCTTACAGCACCGGTAGAGATTGTGTAACTCCCGTGCGCGGGTACTGGTTCACTCCATGTTCACCGGCTGCTTGCTGCGTTCCTTACAGCACCGGTAGAGATTGTGTAACCCCAGTACGCGGGTACTGGTTCGCTCCATTATTTCGTTGGGTGTTCTCTACCTCTTTATAACCCAGCTGGCCTCTGTCGGTCCATCATAGGCGACTGGCTAGCTACACCTTATGCCAGTCGCTGAGGCCATCCCTGTCTGTGTTCCAGTACTTGCAGCCTCCAGGCTGCCTTGCCCAGTATGTTGGTAAGGCCGGTATAACCTATTTCATCTTGTGCCTGTCTAAGGTTGCCTTACCCGGTATTGGCAAGGCCGGTAGAGCCTCATTCCTCGTTGTACCAGTCTCACGGCTGCCTTGCCCGGTATATTGGCAAGGCCGGTAGAGCCTCATTCCTCGTTGTACCAGTCTCACGGCTGCCTTGCCCGGTATATTGGCAAGGTCGGTAAAGCCTCCATCTCCTCGGTTGCTAGCCTTCCAGGCTGCCTTGCCCGGTATATTGGTAAGGCTGGTAGAACCTATTCCATCTAATGCCAGTCTAAGGTTGCCTTTTCCCGGTATTGGCAAGGCCGGTAGAGCCTGTCTTACATTCTGTATACCACTACTCACTATGACTATGTATTGAAGATATATGTTACATGTGAACCCGCGAGGGTTCCCCTTTAAACTTTTCAATAAAGTTGTGTTTTTATCTGAGAGTCTGAGAGTCATAACAAACCGTGACAGCACCCTGTCAAAGGCCTTCTCTGCATCAGTAGAGAAGAGGGCAATTGGAATTTTATGTCGAAGAGCTAGATGTGTGATAGACACAGCCGTCACAGTGTTATGGCGCTTGTCTTCCTGGCACAAATCCGCTCTGATCGGGGAAACAGGAACCCAAGACACCGGGGTGTCCTGGGCCGTCGTACCGGAATCCTCTCTCCCAAAGGCAGCTGGGTTGGGTCGTATCTATCGGTCGAAGAACAGACAGAGAGAAAGACAACTTGGGACGTCTTCAATGGCAAGTTGTCGACCCCGTGTTGAAGTCGACCGAAAGCCAGCAGAGTCAAAGCCGACAAAGAGGGGAGTCGACCGCATTCAAGTCACCTCACCAGGACTGTAGTATCACGGTGCCCATGCTCTTTTCTGTCGCTCTCTCTGTGGTGCGCTCCCATTGGCTGAGCTTACTTTGGCCCGCCCAGTATGGCCTTTTTATACTGGGCCTCTGGCATCTGTCAGGTGCCCTTTCGTGGTGTTCCTGTACCAGTGCTACTGTGTTGCTGTGTTCCTGCATTCCTGTGTACTGACTTGGCCCGTTTGACTACTCCTTCTGGTTTCTGCTCTGTGATTCGACCTGGCCTGGCTGACGTTCCTGCTCCGTGATTTGACCCGGCTTGTCTGACGTTCCTGCTCCGTGATTCAACCTGGCCTGGCTGATGTTCCTGCTCCGTGACCTGACCCGGCTTGTCTGACGTTCCTGCGCTGAGATCCGACCAATGATTCTGATCCTGTTCTCTGTGTCGCTTGGGCGACATTCTTATTTCTGCATTGCTGGCCTAGCAGACTGAGTGTTGTGGCCTCCATCCCTCTGAGCTTTCCGTTAACTCTTGTAGAGCACTGTTGCCTCCGTTAACACTGAGCCTTCCGTTAACACTTGCAAAGCACTGTTGTCTCTGTTTACACTGAGCCTTCCGTTCACACTTGCAGAGCACTGTTGTCTCCATTAACACTGAGCCTTCCGTTAACACTTGCAGAGCACTGTTGCCTCCGTTACACTGAGTCCTCCATTAACACTTGCAGAGCACAGCTGCCTCCGTTACTGCACCGGTCGGGTGCTATTGGCTCTAGTCCATCAGCTCTTGCAGTGTACAGTGTTTCCGTTACTGCACCGGACGGGTGCTTGTGGCTCAAGTTTATTCTAGCTCTAGCAGAGTATTGTGGCCTCTGTTTTTGCTCAGCACAGGGTATAGTCTCAGTCCTGCTTTACAGACTAGGTGGTTCCACACCTCACACCACAGTCTCTTGCTACATTTACCATCATACTGGGCATTGTCAAACACACCACATCAGAGACTGATTACGATCTATGAACTTTAACCCATGTTGTGCTGACGTTGCCTGGTTATGCCTGACCTGTGACAGTATCTAACTCTATACCATTGTATACTGGGCCTGTGTGGGCATATGTACATGATTGATAATTTCCTGTGATTCACTATAGCCCGTAGCGGGTATTCATTGTGTCTTTTAATAAAACTGTGTTTTATTCCAACCTACTGTGTCTGAGTGTCGTACACACCATTACATGTAGTCGATGGATGCGGAGTGATGGAAGTCAACAGGAACAATTCGATTGGTAATGGTTCTCTTGGTTGGGAGTCAGAGGGGACTCTTTAGACCATCCAAGAAATAACGACACAAGGAGACTTCTTAGTCTAACATGAACACATTTTATTGGAACCCAAGGCCGTCTTTTATACAGTCAGAACAGTGTACTCATATAACACAAGTCAAAGAATGCAAAGGACAGTAAACAAATTACTCAGGCGTTACACAATAGGGCAGATATGATTGAATTATACGCAAACCGACTTTGGGCTGATGGAATTATACACAAAGACTTGAGGGGCTGGAATACACATTCTGGGAACAATGGCCAGGGGGTTGAAGCATGTTTGAATATTCGGCTTCAACCCCTGGCCAATCCTGAGACAGAATGTAGTTCGTTGTCGACCAATCCCCTAGTTGCCTACTTTACGCCAGGTTATGACCAGGGGAAACCTTTAAATGTCGAGCTCAGGGAAGTGGCCAATCAGGGGCTGTGTAGTCCCAAATTGTACGACACTTCGTTGAACTATGAGACTGAATAAAAGAGGTCCCGGCTGGGGGGTTGTATCACATAGTCCGACATGTTTAATCATTTTAGCCCCTCTTAACCGTGCTGAACCCCCCGGGCCCAGTCGTTTATCCAGAGAGAGTCATAATTAGCAATCCAGTTTCTTTGGTTGGCCTAAGGTCAAAAATGTTCCAATTTTTAATAATGGTCCGAAAGTCCGTAGGCCCAGACAGTTCCTCCAGTAACGGCCTATGGCTCGTTACATCACTCCCCTTTTTTGGTCCACATCCAGGTGGAGGAAAAGAAAAGAAGAATGTCATTTTAAACGTCCTCCTGCCGGAAAAGTCCATCTGCATTCCGGTTCTCCTGGCCAGACCGGTACTTAATGGAAAAATTAAACGGTTGGAAAGCCAGGCTCCATCGTAGTAGTCGCCCATTGTCCCCAGAGAATCGGTTGAGCCACAACAAAGGGTTGTGATCTGTCAGTACAGTGAATTCACGGCCGTAGAGATAAGGTTGAAACTTCTTGAGTGTCCAGACCAGCGCAAGGCACTCCTTCTCAACAGCTGCATAGGCCGCTTCCCTTGGTTGCAACTTCCGGCTCAGGTAGGCAACAGGGTGCTCTTCTCCTGTCTGGTTCACCTGGCTCAGCACTATCCCTAGTCCACAGTCGGAGGCATCTGTGTGAACCTGTTACGGTTAGTAAACAATACAAGAAGCCAGACGGTATAGTTAAAATCACTTTTATTTAGAATGATAATAGTAATGACACAGCCAGTGATGCCGCAGCGCCAGTCCAGAACCCTGCTCCCAACCGAATGGCACAGACCGAGGTAAGGCACTGTGACAGAACCAAGAAAGTCTTGTTAAAATCAGGTGCTGCCAGCACTGTTCCTGCCCCAACGCCTCCTTGCTTGAAAGGCCTGTTCACAAGCCGGGGACCGTGAGGGGCTTGGCCAAGGTGCTGTACTGGGGAACAAACTTTCTGTAGTATCTGGCTGGTCCCAAGAAAGCCAGGACCTGTTTTTGGTCCGGGGAGTAGGCCATTCTAGGATGGCTGTGATTTTGGCTGGTTCGGGCTGCTACTGTCCACCTCCTACCCGATGTCCCATATACTGGACTTCCCCCATCCCGATCTGGCACTTGTTGGGCCTTATGGTGAGCCCTGCATGGGTAATCCTCCCTAGAATGGCTTCTAAGTGAAGGAGGTGCTCTTCCCAGGAGTCTCTGAAGATAACAATGTCATCCAGGTAGGCACAGGCAAATTCCTGTACCCCTGCTAGCAGATTGATTTTTGTGGCTGCCCTGGGACTGGGCGTCAGCCAAGAGATCAGGGCTATCCTGTTCCTCTGGGTCATCACCTGCCAGGGTGCATATGGCCATAGCTGCTTCCTCCTGGTGTTGATAGACCTTCAAGGCGTTCACGTGAAAGGTCCGCTGGTCCTGTTGTTTGGCCCCTCTGGTGATCACATAAGTGGTCTTTCCCTGTTGGTCAATGACCCGGTAGGGTCCTTCCCATGTGGTTTGGAGTTTGTTTTGTTTCACTGGGCACAGAGCTACGACTTGCTGACCCACGTGAAACTCTTTGGGATGGGTCCGCTGGTCATGCTGGGTTTTCTGTTTAACCTGGGCACGGTAAAAGTGCTGGTGAGCTAACCCCATTAGGATCTCCAGTTTTTCTTGGAGACCTACGACATACGTGACCACCGGGGTTTCCTCAGAGTCGCATTTGCCCTCCCAGTATTCGCAGAGCATATTCAGAGGCCCCCGAACCTTCCTCCTGAACAACAGCTCCAAGGGGGAGAAGCCTGCGGACTCCTGAGGAAGCTCGCGGTAAGTGAACAATAGATGGGGTAGATATTGTTCCCAATCTCGCTGCGACCCCGTGAAAGCCCGGAGCATCTGTTTCAAGGTTCCTTTGAACCTTTCACAGTTGCCATTGGTCTGTGGATGATAGGCCGTGGTGTGCAGGGGTTTAACCCCGCACAGTTTCCATATGTGTTGCATAAGCTCTGAGGTAAACTGGGAGCCCTGCTCTGATAATACTTCCTGAGGGAACCCTGCCCGGGTGAAAACTTTAATCGGGGAGTCCGAGATACTTTCATCAGTGATGCTGGATAATGCCAGGGCCTCGGGGTAGCAAGTGGCGAAGTCCACAATGGTAAGAATAAACTTCTTACCGGTGTGGCTGGGTCGAGCTAGAGGACCTACGATGTCTATGGCCACTCGCTGGAAGGGTTCCCCGATGAGGGGCAAGGGCTAGAGAGGAACTGGGGGGTGGTCTTGTCACAGAACCCAAGGAGGAAACAGGAGACGGGATAGTAATTAGAAACACCACCTTTATTGTACAATAATATAGTACGAAAATCAATATAAACTCCGTCAGAGAGAGAGAGCTAAGCAGGGGGCAATAACTACTACCAGAAATAGTAGACTGCACCTGCAAGTCTAAGGATAGGATACGTGCAAAAGCACCAATGCTGGGGCTAGGACCCAGAAATAGATAGTATACTGATGTAGAAATGCTGGGGCTAGGACCCAGAAATAGATAGTATACTGATGAGTATCAAGCGATAAAGGCAACTAATGAACAAATGGACTGACTTAGGACTACAGTCAGTATCAGAGGATATAGGCAACCAAGGTGGAAAACCAGAGGAAGTTAACCAGAGCAGATGGTCAAAACCAAGGGGGTAGTCAGACAAGCCAGAAGTCAGTATCAGAGCGGGTAGTCAGCCAGAGCCGATGGTCAATACCAAACGGGTGGTCAGCCAGAGCCGGAGGTCCAATACCAAGCGGGTAGTCAGACAAGCCACAACACTGGACACCAGGAAATCTAGGAAGACAAGCCAAGGATCATACACGGAGCTCAAACAAACTACAGCTGCACTGGAACACCACGAAAGGGCTACTGATGTGGTGGCCAGGCAGTTTATAAGAGGATTCCTTCACCCCCAGGAGGTGGAGCACTAAATGGTTCTGTCCCTTTAGGAGTCGGGAAGTGACGTCACTGTAGGATGCCCCAGTGACTTGCTCCCAACTCTCTGAATCAAGGGACAAACTTCAGAAGTGGCAGGAGCCCCAAGTGGCAGCAGCAAGGAAGCCGGTTGCCCTGAGAACACCAGGTCGCACTGGTTCCAGGCGAAACAGGACGCGGCAAACCCCATGAGGCAGCAAGTAGAGAGACCGACCTTCCCCTGAGCATCAGAGCAGCCGGTTCCCCTCTGACAGAAGGTAAGCGTGGCACTTACAGGTCTCCTCTTTTTGCCCTGCTGCTGACAAATGTCGCAGATCTGGCAAAAGAGGCGGACGTCTCGGGACAACCTGGGACAAAAGAACGCTCGGGTTAACCGGTGCTCAGTGCGCCGGACCCCAAGTGTCCAGCTAAGGGAATGTCGTGAGCCATGGACATGAGGGCAGCCCTGTGCTGGACGGGGACTAGCAATTGGGTGCGGGTTAGTGTAGTAGGGCCTTAGCAACGGGTCTGGGTGCTTCTATATAGGAGGCCATCTTCCCATAGGAATCTCTTCCCCCCCCTCCCCCCGGGCCTGCCTCGCCTGTCTCTGCCTTATGCCTATACCCAGCCAATGTTTGGTCTTCAGCCAGGGCAGCTCGGAATTCTGTAGGGTGGGAGCCAGGAGATGGGGGGAACTGGGGCAAGGGTAACTATTGGGGCAAGGGTTGGTGCGGGTCTTACCAGCTCTTGCCATGCCCTGGTATCTCGCAGGCCTTTAACAGACTGGCCCATGGGCAGTGTTTCTTCTTGGAGGGGAAGGGGCCCTTACTAGGGCTGAACTGGTGCAAAGGGGGAAAAGGGTGGTTGGATGGGGCTCGGGGCCCAACCCCAGCCTGGAGTGGTTGAGGACGGGAGCCCATTTTCCGAGTATCCTCGTATTTATCCGCCAGCTGGGCGGCTTAGTTGACAGCCAGGTCGTGGACGGATCTTAATCTCTCCCCCAATCTCTTACAGGATCAGGAATGCTCCAAGAGTAGCTGCTGACAACAGTCCTCAAAAGTCTTTGCTTCACATACCTGCAGCCAATTTCGGGCAGACTGCTCCATACCATATGCCCATTTGGTAAAAGTGTCCTGGGTTAGTTTCTTTGTTTCCCTGAACCTCCGTCAGTACGTGTCCGGAGTGAAGGCATAATGGTCCAGTAGTCTCTTCTTCACCTCATTATAATTAGCTATATCCTGGTCGGGTACAGCCCGGTATGCCTCAATCACCCTACTGGTGAGCTTAGCGGGAGAATGGCAGTCCAATTCTGTTGGTATATCTGCAGTAGTCAAAACACAGCCTTTCAAAATCATGCAGTAACCCGTCGATGTCTCCCTTGATATTGTTGAACATTGGGAAATATTGATGGGTAACAGGTAATCAAGTCCTGTCTCGGTCTGAGCGGGGTTCCAATGTCAAGCTGAGACTGGGAGGATGAGTTTGAGCCAGCTCCCGGGCATAATCCTCTCGGACTTCTGCCATGAGTCGATCAATCAATGCTGTAGAGGGGTTAGGCCCATAAAGTCAAAGTTGAATCGCCATCTTTCAAGCTATGGGGTCATTGTCGTCGACAGTTTGTTGAGCCGAGCCCAAGGGATCTGACGGAAGGGCATGACTAGCAGGGCTGCTCTCCTCGGGGTAGGTCGTGTGCCTTGCCAACTCTGTAGTCTCTTCATCCATCTTCTGCAATGCTTGGATTAGCTCCTGTCACCTTAGACCCACCATATCGCGTCCTCGCTGGGCGACCATATTCCGCAGGGTGGCCAAGGAAGCGTGCATGTAGATCTTGGCCATTTCTTCACCAGTAGAGTCGAGTCGGCAAGGCGGCGGGAGTCATTGAGTCGAGGATTTGGGTCGAAGTCGGAGAATGCTGGAAACAGGGAACAAATAGCTCGTAATGCTTCTCTTGGATGGGAGTCAGAGGGGACTCTTTAGACCATCCAAGAAATAACGACACGTGGAGACTTCTTAGTCTAAGACGAAGACACTTTATTGGAACCCAAGGCCGTCTTTTATACAGTCAGAACATTGTACTCACATAACACAAGACAAAGAATACAAAGGATAGTAAACAAATTACTCAGGCATTACACAATAGGGCAGACATGATGCAATTATACACAAATACTTGAGGGGCTGGAATACACATTTTGGGAACAATGGCCAGGGGATCGAAGCATGTTTGAATATTCGGCTTCAACCCCTGGCCAATCTGAGACAGCCTGTAGTTTGTTTGTCGACCAATCCCTGCGTTGCCAACTTTTCCCCAGGTTATGACCAGGGGAAACCTTTGAATGTCAAGCTCAGGAAATTGGCCAGTCAGGGGCTACCTAGTCCCAAATTGTACGACACTGTGTCGACCTATGAGACTGAGTAAAAGAGGTCCCGGCTGGGGGGTTGTATCACATAGTCTGACATGTTTAATTGTTTTAGCCCCTCTTAACCGGGGCTGACCCCCCGGGCCCAGTTGTTGCTCCAGAGATTCGTAATTAGCAATCCAGTCTCTTTGGCTGGCCTAAGGTCTAAAATAATGTTACAGTTTTTAATAATGGTCTGAAAGTCCATAGGCCCAGACAGTTTCTCCAGTAACGGCCTGCGGCCCATTACAGGGGTATATCAGGGAGGGCAGGAATTACTTGAGTATGTTGGCTCACTTGATACTTCTGACACTATAACCTATATCTCTAAGCACAACAGAGTTCATCAACTCATCTATTAAAGGTATCAAGACTTGAGCAGTTTTGGTGTACCCTTAAGAACTGCCCAAAAAGTATACCCTTTATTCAGATTAGATGGGGGGCATTGCTTGCATCCAAGAGTCAATTGATCACTATTGGCTTTTAGTACATGCCTGTTTAGATTGTTCTATTGGCTTCTTTCTGAATGCTTCCAAGAAGTTGATCTATGTTTGAAACCATTCCATAGTTAAATTGAGATTCAAGTTTTTGGTATTTAATAGGTTAACAAATTTGATGCATAATTCCTTGTGCCTTCCCATAGAAACAAAATATATCTGTATGTTATCTAGAGTGGGCTATAAGATCTGTATAAGGATTCCATATCATTTGAGAACACCATCTTGCAATTCTACCAGCTGAGATGCAGCTTGGTGTAGGTGGGAGCACAGGCTGCCTCCTTTGTTGAAAAAAATAATAATAATTGGAAACAAAGAATTATGGGTACAGAGAAACATCATGAGTTTCATGTTGAATTAATCAAATTATTTTCCTTTTGTAGATAGAAGGTCCAAGAAAAACTGTTCCCTACTTGCCTTCAGCCCCAGGTGATGCTGGATACTGAAATATAATTATTTGACATGGCAATTTACTAAGAAAGCCTCTTGACTCCATTGTGCACCTTTCAGTTTGAGTAGCAGTTCCAAAGTGTCTTTCACATATGATGGTAGATAAATGGTTTCATATAAGATCTTACACAAGGGTTGTGTTAAACCTCAAATTCCCGACATGATTGGCCTTCCAGGTGAACTGTTTGAATATTTATATATTTTCACTATTGCATAAAATGTGTTGATATTAGGATAAAATGCAAAATTTTAAATTAGCCTGAGAGATACTTCTTTATAAAAACTGATGGTAGTATCCAACCCAAATAATCCTGAAAATCATTCAGGGGATATTTTTCTTTGTAAGTTTATAGTATCTTCCATTGACAGCATCCCCCTTTATTTGTGTTAACAGCAAATGTTGCTTTGCATTGATATTGTTTTTTTTTTTTTTAAAGGGGTTGTTGCAATATTTAGGGTATTATTAATCCAACCTTCATTTTTTGGCAAATATTTTCCCCAAATTCTTTTTTAATGGTTACTAACACGTTGTGAAGCAATGCTCCTGAGTTCTTTGTAGTATACAAGGTTTTTTTATTTCTTCGATATCGAGGGTATCAAAATTTGATCCTCAAGGGCCACAAACAGCCTGGATTTAAGGATTTTCCTGATTTAAGCATAGGTGAATTAATCAGCGATGCAGTCATTCTGATCAGTCCACCTGTGCTCAAACAGGAAAATCCTTAATTCCTGGACTGTTAGTACCTCTTGATGATGGAACTCACACAGCATTATCCTATATGGCGCCATTGTTTTGTCTCAGGATTGCTATATTTCTTCTTAATACATCAGTCTCAGTATCTTTTTCTGCTGATCTTGACTGTGATTATAACATGTTCCTTATCACTCCTTCAAGTTGTCCGCATTATTATTATATATTCGTACTGTAGACCAGTCATAGTCAGCTCCGATTTTAGTCATAGTGCAGTTTAATGGTGGGGTAATTTAAAGGGATAGTAATGTTTCATAATAAAAGCAGCTCTAATTAATCATCATAGTATTTGGACTTTGGAGAGTGTTATTTCAATTCTGTCAGAGTTGTAGTTCAAGAGTAATTCAATGACAAATTGTCCCCCTCCTGCCCCTTTTAGTGATGTAACACTGTTCAGCCAGATCAGAAGGGAGATGCCCAGGAAGATTGCAGAGAGGGACAATCTTCAATTAAGATAAGGGAAAAACCTGAACAGTTTGTCAAGGGGGGCAGGGCTTTCATTGTTTACACTATAAGAAGATTGTCCCCTTCTGTTATCTGTCTGGTCTAACAACTAGATTCCACATCTGAGAAGAGATGGCTTACACTAGGTAAAAGGGGAGGGAGGGGAAACTTTGCTTGTGAATGTCTCTTAAACCATAAAGGTTTGAGAGATAAGACTTATATCATTCTTCATGTTTTTTAATGCCTACAAAATAAAATAAAGTTAAAACGAAGTATTACTATCCCTTTAAGGGCAACTTAAATAGCACTGCAGTGTAACATGGTTTAACTGCCCTGTTGGGTAAGTATTATCACTTCTTGTCTATTGTTTTTATCTAGTAATCCTCTTGATGGGAGTGTGTGTGATGGGAACTAGCCCAGGTCTTTGATAGCCATATATTATTTGTGGATGGCCATGTGGTTTGACCATTTGAAAGGCATTGTGACATCCAACAGAATGCCGTGCAAATCAGTCATGCCACAGCTTGGGTGCATTTGATGAATACATCAAAGTTCCATCATGCTACAATAGCTTGCAACATGCATTGCAACCATTGCATCAGTGGCTTGAGAGAACAGGATCATAGACAACAGCATGTTATATTTAATTGTGAGAAAAGCAGACTTGTAATGCTTAATTTATATCACCTGTGTGAACAGGACCTAAGACTGCTGCTGTATGAGGTAGCTAAGCCTCCCAACGACTTCCTTATTCTCCTTTCCATGTAGTGTGGTTCTATGAGGGTATCTCCAAAGTGTATTTTTTGTGCATTTCCATGGTCTGAACAAAGAAATCAAGGGTGTAGTTAACACTGGAGGTGTCCTAATGAAAAGATAGATTAGATTATAGGATAACTTCACTGATCACAAGTGACTTGATTTTCTGTTATCCAATAATGGATCTTCACTGTTAAAAGTATTTATAGAAAGTGTTTTGGAAGATTAAATTTCTACTTACATTACTTGAATGAATTTAATACCTTCTGGTCAACAAATATGTGAGAGAGGTTAAATATATTTTTGTCCTTCAAACAATTGAATTGGTCTGCCCTAATTCAAGAAGAATAGAATTATTCCATGGATGCTCAGGGAGTAATAGTAGAATTTGCAGATATATTTATTTTCGAGTTTATTCACACACTGTAATGGCTAACGATTATAAAGTTAAGTTAAATTTAAAGTAAATTAAAGTGGCAAACACATTCCAGACGCTGAGGAACAATTTTTTTGGGGTGGGGTTACCAAGAACACCACCCCTCCTGCAGCTCCTACTATCAGTGTCTTAAAAGGATAGCAATTCTTAAAATGCAAAAAATATATATTGCATATATATCTGCTGAATAAATCAAGGTTACCGGCACTGCCTGTGATATTGAATTCAAAAGATATTGCAGATCAACTTGCATTTTTTTTGTTGTAGTACCGCATGGCCTGAAAATTTTTGGTGGCGCTGTTCCTACAGTATCCTTATGAAGATTTATGGTCAGCTGACCTGGACTACCAATCGACTAAATTATCAACAACACTGGCATAGAATTTCAGGCCATACAAGTACAAGTTTAAGCTGCAATAACTATTTAATAAAACATCTCGACAGTGGGTGTACCCCTGTTTTACTCAGCAGAATAAGCCATGCAATATATATATTTCAATATTAAGCGTTGCTATCCCTTCAACCTGTTTGGCAGTGTCCCATCTAAGGCAAGCCAACCAGCACTTAAAAGAGTAATTAAAACTGGATAGGTGTCATCTTTAACTCTTTTAATGTTGAGTTGTTCACTTCTGCTTAGTCAGCAACCTACAGTTTTGTGAGCCACATGCAGCTCTTCAGTGTATTATCTGTGGTTCCAGGTCTCTTACAGTTTTTTTGCTTCTATAGGTGGTGGTTGAATGGTTGAGTGCCCCAGGCGGACCTACTTTGCACTCAGTGTGAAGCTGAAACATTGTCTATAACCTCACTATCCTGCACTACCAGGTGCACTCAGGACCTCAGTTCTGCCAGATGCAGTGTTTAGTTGGTGGTCATCTCCAAACTGAATGTAATGCAGGACCGTACTGGGTGCTCAGCCACTACTGACAGAAACAAGAATTAAAAGGTAAAGGGGTATCAGTTTGTCTGTGGGTATGACCCAGAGTAACAAGGCTGGGGTGTCAGGTAGCATATGTGTGATTCTGTGGCTACAAATGGACAGTGGAACAAGGCTGGGGTGTCACCATACTGTGTGAGTTTTTTGACTAAAGCGGTTAAGTAAAACAAGTCTGGGGTGTCAAACAGTGTATATGTGGTTCTTTGGCTACCAGTGGAGTGTGGAACAAGGCCTGGAAAGTAGACAGTGTATATTTTATTGTATCTACCAGTAGAACAAGGCTAGGATGTCAGTTTATAGGCTGTATGTTCAAAAGAACCATTTGTGCTACAGCGGAGAAGTAAAAATTGCTAAAATTCCCATTGATTTAAATGGGTATTTTAACCCATTTAATGCTCAAGAGGGCTCAAACACATTTCTTCACAATGCTTTGGTGACCTCTCTAGAATCCAAGGGGTTAAAATACCCATTTAAATCAATGGGAATTTTTAGTTCTCTGCTGTAGTTGCAGAAGGCAGTGGGGCGCAATATTTTGTTTTATCACAATGGGTTCTGGGGTGTATATGATATTTTTTTAATAACAGGTTTTTGTGGTTTGTGAAATAGAGAGAGAGAGGATGGTAGAGAAAAGGTTTTCATTAAGATGACCATAATCATTTTATTTTTAACGTCCAAATGGAAAAGTATCAGATAAGCGAGAGGCAGAAGATGGAGGTTAGTTCTGGAGCAAGCACAGAAGACAGAGAGAAAATAAGTTCTAAAGCTATAGGAGCAAAAGGACAGATGGTAGGGCTGGAGGAGGAGAAGAGAGCAGAAAGCCTCACCCTTATTTAAGGGGTGAATGATTTGTAGGGGGGGAAGGCAGTATGAGCACAATATGGATTCATAGTGCCGGAAGTCTTCAAAACACTGAGATTTCCGGCAAAAACCAGTGGCAATTCGATATTACCTCTGGAGGTATGAGGTCTGTTTTGTGGGCCTGGGGTGGCATGGTGGACTGAGTTGCTTGTCAAGAGTAATTAGGAGAGAAGAGTGATAGTGTGATGTGGTCAGGTTTTGTATGGACATGGAGGAAACTGAAGATAGGAGAAGTGGTAGAGATGTGGAGAGTTAATGTAAGTCAATGGAGGGACTTAATAGGAATAATGAAGTTACAAAGCACAGGGAATATCACATGGGAAAAAGTAGGTGATCCAAGCAGAGAAGTAATAAATACATTGAAGAGGTGTACCAGGGGACTGGAAATCAGGACCCACAATGACAATGGAGAAAAGTAGTGGGTTGCAGAGGAGGAGAACGAGTGTGAGTGACTAGAAGGGATGTTCTGAAAGGTGCAACTTGGGGATAGTAGAAAACCAACCCTCCCTCCACCTGTCTATCACCAGATTTTGGGTGTGGCTGAATGTAATTCACCAAAGTAGAGTGAAGCAGGAGGGGCAATATTAGAAGGAGTCTTCTTAGTGACTGCCAAGATATTGGAGAGTTAGGGAAAAAAAACTTGATGGGTGGATGTTCATTTATAATACATAAAATGGGCATTCCAAAAATTAGGAAGTGTGTGTGCTGAATGTGTAGAATGTTATTATGTTTACTCCTGTTTACTATTTGGCATGGAGATAATTCAAGGGGGCCCAGGACTAGGAAATATGCTGCTGCAAGCAAAATCATTGAAAGGTGTAGGAGGTGAGGGGAACTTGAAGTATTGAATGGTGGTGGGAAAGGAAGGAAGTGGAACTAAGGGCTGAAGAAAGGCCAAGAGTTCATGAGAGCAGACTTGAGGCAAAGAGGAAAGACAGTGCAATGGACATGCAGCTGGCATTAAGAAGTAAATAGGAGAGAACCCTAATAAATAGTGATGTGATGGGGAAAAAACAGTTAGCAGGGGTGAGCACCAGCTGTTGCTTGAGTGTAACTTTCATAGTACACAGCCAGCTGATGGGAACAAGAGCTGGACAGCCACACAATGCCCAAACTTGACTCATGGAGAAAATGCCTGAGTGCATCATACAGTTGATACTGGTCTTGGCTCCACCACTTTCTGGAGCTTACGGTATGCCACCTTCCTTATGTAATGAACATAATGTATTTGGTTATATATTGCCCACAGAAAGTGTAGCACTGACATGATTAAGGCTGGAGTTCTAAAATCCTTTGTGTGTAGAGGTGAATAATCATGGACCTGGTACCTGGTAATGAGTTGGTTAAAGGCCTTGTGGATTAAATCCTTATTCTGTAGTCCTCATTTGATATTTGTAATCTCCTACTGAGTACAGGAACATAACTAAACTCTGAGAACAAGATTAGAATACAGACCCATTATAGCCATTGTACACAGGCATATATTTTGGTAGTTGTTTGAACCTGGCAGGGGCATCCTATGGGCAGGCACACAAGTGATTGCCTTATCCTTGTTATTTGCAGAAAACCCTCACTGCCTGCCAGCATTAAGCTAAGGGATCTGGATAGAGTGATAGTCACACACACATGGAAACACTGGATCAAAACAATTGCAGACAAAAAGAAAAGGTTAAAGGGACAGTAAAGCTGTATTAAGACCAAATGTTATTCTTTTCCTACTGAGTAAAACCATCTTGCTGATGGAGGATGCTTTATTGCAAAGTTATAACAAATCAAACTGTTTTGTAATCAGATTGTAGGCAATAGCAACAGCGGGTGTCCAGAAGGCACATTTTGCTTTCTGATTCATACTGTGGGAGAACTTGAGCCTTAGACAATAGCATTCCATAATAAACTATAGGAACGGTCCCAACACTGAATACAATTTCAGTTAAATAAAACATATCTGAATTGTAATACAATTTATATGAAGCATCTCTCAGTAGTGGGAATGCCTTTGTTTTATTCAACAAGAAAAGTCCAAAAATGTATACATTTTTTTATATAAAACTGTACTGCTTCTTTAAACTATTGTACCAGAGGGAGGCAGTGAAATAGGAGGGAACATATAAAATAAATGTTACAAATAAATTCAATTGTCTTTCAAAACAATGTTAGATGTATTATTTTGCCTGTTTTCTGACTTCCTGCCTCCTCTCCCTCCAATCTTTGACATGCATACCAAAAGTAACATATTACAGTTATTGGATTTAACCCTTCCACCTTTAACCCTTTGAGTGCCAGAGGGGTACGGAACACATTGCTTTGCAATGCGTTCCTTAGCACTCTGGCATTCAAAGGGTTAATACAGTTCTCCCTTTATCCCTACACTCATGCTGCTCATGTGCACCATAACATATTAATTCACCATGTACTACTTCTGCACACATGTGTATTACCCTCTGAGAGCTGGTGTAGAGTGCTGAAAACAAGCTCATCCAGCCCCAGCAATCAAAACAACCAACTCACACTTTTGCTATATGCTCACCGCAAACAACTGATTAACCCTTTGAGTGCCAGAGGGGTACACAACTCATTGCAGAGCAATGCGTTGTGTACCCCTCTGGCACTCAAAGGGTTAAACAAATTTTTATGCTTTTTATTACGTGCCTTGGTGAATGACATAGAAAACAACCCTGGCCCTCAAACAGCAACAAAAGGCATTTTTACCTTTTAAAAAAGGATTTTCTTTTGTGCATTACAACATAAGCAGTATACTGCCCAAAATGGTAAAAGCATGGTATTATGTGTACAAACCTAAAATCCTTATTCTCATTGAATCTTGGCTAAATCCTAAAATACCAAATTCTGCCATTGCCGTTCAAGGATACTCATGCTTTAAGAAAACAAAACGAGGAGGAGGCATAATCATATACACACACGCCTATAAACGTCATGCCTTTAACCCCTTAAGGACCGGCTGTGCACGTGCCATTCGATTCCCTGAACCGCGTGCAGCTGTGCGGGGAGCACGGAATTCCATGACGGTCCAGGAACGTCATGGCTCCTTAAGGGTATAACAACCCGTGACAGTCCAGGACCATCGTGGGTCCTTAAGGGGTTAAATTACTCTAGTAACTCTGACACATATGAATACATTACTGGCAAAATTGTTCTTCCCTCCTCAAAACAAATCACAATTGTTGGCATCTACCGACTACCTAATATGCCAGCACAGTCCTTCTCAGAAATAACCCACCACCTCAATGAGATTGCCACTCAAAACAAGAAAAGCAAGCTGTTGGTTTTTGGTGACTTTAATGTTAATTGGCTGGACCCCAGTAATGAAACATTCAGCTCATTGTTTTAAACATAAATAAATGTAACAGGGTTTTGAGTAGGCCCACAGACACCCATGTTGGTCCTTTACTCCAGAAACCGCCTTGTGCTCTGAAGGCCGATCCTGGGCCTCCGCTACCTGGGAGTTGGGGTACATGACTGCGGCAGTGCCTCCACTCAGCTGGGCATCCACGGTATGGATGTGGGGCCCAGTTGGGAAGATATTTAAGTGAGCAATAAAACTGACACAGAACTATCTTAAACAGAACTTTGTACTGCACAGAAAGAAAACCCTATGCAGGAATATAACAGATATACAGGAATATAACAGATACATGAATACAATACAATAAAACAGTTCAGGGATGCAATGGTCAATATGGTATTCACCCACCCACAACAAATATTAAGGCCCACCCTAGACTTCAACCTAGTGGCAGTTGGGTACCATTAGTTGGTGCACATAGTTGGGGCCCTGAGTAATTGTAATCCACATTATGGTTTTGCTATGCTGTAATCTTCCAATGATCAGAGAATCTATAGAGCAAGGTCTCTTTAATTGTATAACCTGATTCAGGGTGTCCTGTGGTGAAACAGGGGGAGAGGTTTCAAGCTTACCACTCCATAGTCTGCAGTCTGGTCAGTTCAGGAAGGGGAATGCCTGCTCCTTTAACTGCTGTTGGAATCCCTGCACTCTTCACAGCATTCCCTGCCAGGATCATTTATGTACCTTGGTCTGGTTACAGCTGTCTGCTGTAATGCTGGAGGCTCCTTCACTCACTTCAACCCAGCTCTAAAACCAACTCCAAATTAAAATAGAGTCCTAAATATCCATCCATGTGCAAAGGAGCTCGCCATCTGCTGGCCACTCCACAGGAACTGCAGGGTAGTCGGTGGCAGCAGAAATCACTGTGATCCCAGAGGGGTTACATAAAAAAAATCTAACCATTCTGTACTGGATCCTTTCATCCTGCCCAAGCAGAAGCCAGGATTTAGGTAGGTGACCACATTTCCATTCTGCCATTATGGGACATGTGGTCACCCTAGTCCCGCGGCTGAGGCTTCTGCCAGCACTGACCATCTTTCTGAGGCTGACATAGTAAGAGTTCCCAGTGGGAACTCTTACTGTGTGTCAGCCTCAGAAAGATGGTCAGCGCCAGCGGGAGCCTCAGCCGCGGGTCTCACTTGCAGCACAAGCATACCTGCTCTACCCCAGCTGTCTTGCACGTACCAGTCCAGCCAGTCAATGAAATTTATTTGCTATATGGTCTTCCTTGGCTGGAGGACCATGTAGCAAATATATTCCATTGGCTGGCAGGACTGGCAGGTGTTGCTCAATTCTGGAACTCTTTGTTTTCCCAGTGGGGGGTGACCCGGGAGGCGGGACACAGACCCCCAATAAGGAACAGTCCCGGGCATTCCAGTATGTGTGGTCACCCTATATTTAGGCATACTGGCAAATGTAAAGTGGATTACCAGTACAGTTTAAAAATATATCAGGATGAATACATTCTTCCTACTACTAGTAATAAGAAATCAATTACAAGGCAAATTAATCAGATACATATATAAAAAAATTCATGAACCTCCCAATAAAGAGATACAGAAATCTATAGAACCCAACTACTGCACAAAATAAACATACTCAGTTCATACAGTAAGCAACAATGACCCTAATATCATGAAGAGCTCGTGAACCAAGTGCAAATGTTCAATAAGGAAGTAGTACATTAAATAAAAAAAGTGTAGTTGTAGTGTACAGATAACTACCACAATATAAACTGAGAAAAAATACTGTACATCAGGCAAAGTGCATTAATAAGGTTTTAGTAGGCAGAATATCTGATCCCAACAAGTATCACCACTCATGTGGCTCTGACAGGGAATGTCTGATCCTGCCAGGAGCTGAGCACTAAAAATGGGTGGAAACCCAGATGTTGCAGTCTGCATTTGTAGGATTGAAAACTGCCCATTTATTAGGTCTGAAAATCCATATTCTGCTCATGTACAAGGTTAAACACAATACTTATCATGCTGACTGACAGGACAGACAAAGGACACTCAGGATAGAGGATAAAAACTAGGAACTTGATTGGTAGTAGTGGTTCTGGACTTCTGGAGAACCATGGGTTGGCAGATCGAGCAGACATGAAAAGCAGCTGTGGAGAGCTGCTAGTGAGCATAGCTGGACAGATGTAGATTGAAACTGTGCCCTTACTGTGTCTCCTAGACAACATAGATCGATAACTTGTTGCTTGTGGTGCAGTTGTTTTCCCCCAAAGCTTATTTTACAGGACAATACAAGAAAGTATGCATGTGTGACTTAAAAAAAAATTTGGTTTTCAATGTGAGATATTGGCAAAAAATGAATTTTTATAATTTGGTGATAATATTCCCTGCTAGTTGCAAACAACCCAATTACTAGAGCTTCCTGCACACGTCCACCAGTAGATAGTACTGCAGGGCCCAGACAGTTCAGAGTTTCTTTTGTGTAGTAGTTGGGTTTTATAGATTTCTGTATGTATTTATTCACTTTTTAAAATTGGGTTAATTGTTGCATTTTTTTTTTAATTTGAATGTGGGTTTATTTTGGGTAGTAGTTGTTGGGTTTTTGTAGATTTCTGTATGTATTTATTGGGAGGTTCATTAATTACTATTTTTATTATATCTGAATTTTCCTTGTGATTTTTATTAGTAGAATTAATCTGATCAACCTGATGTGTTTTTGTATTGGGAATTCTATTTATTTTGTGTGCATGTATTATTCTGTGTTCGTACATATTTACTTTGATTCTTTTATCTTTCGTATTGTGTGGTTGTCTTAATAGACAGGACTTCTCCTGAGGATATGTTTACTCTTTAGAGTACTAGATCATTTTTGTTCAATTAAACCCTAGAATGCACCTTACTATTTAGTATGTATTACATACTTAGTTGATTACTTGTACCAGCAATGTTATTTCTTCAACAGTGTAGCTAAAGAAAAATCATAAGGGCCATTAGGATTTTATGGCCATAGTAAGTGTTTAGTGGGCCAGCTCATTAGGAAGTGTAAGCTCCCTCTTAATTCTTTGAATGCTAGTGGCCACCAAAAATTCCTAAGCTATGCCTGAGAGGCCTCTCTAGCATTCTAGCACTCCTCTTTAAAAGCCTAACTGAAATTAACTGACATTTTTGAAATTTATGATGCGATTCAAGAAACGTTTGCATCGGATAAAGGCATTTTTGTGCGCAGATAGATTTTGCGCATGTTCTAATCCAGGAAGCTAAATACCGAACGCTTCTTGAATTGCACATAAAAAATTCCATTTCACAACAACAGTACACAGATGTATAAATTCATTCGCAATAGAGTTCCTGTATTAGGCGCATTCGCTATTCCACTCACACAGATTCGTTAATCTTAGCCACGCCCACAAAAAATAAATATACGCAGCTGTTCGCTAATCTTGATTTTTTCATGCGCAATTCAACAAAATCATGCGCAAACCTATTCCCTAGTGGTTTTCACATGGGAAATAGCGATTGCGCACATTTCCTACATCGCGCCATTAGTCTTGTTTCCTGTGGTGCAGTAGATATGTTCCAGAATTGCTCAACTTTTGCATTCAGCTTCAGTCATCTACTGACCCTTAATTTAGATGTGGCCTGCTAATAGGAGGTCTTTCAATAGCATTTGGTCTGTGTTCAGGGATATTTTGGGCAGAGAGCAAGGAATTTTACTTTCAAATCCTTGATAAGCCATTGAACCTTTTGGGTGATATTATTTTCCTCATCATGGTGAGTCATCTATTCCAAATGCAATCTGGAAATTACTATCAGTCATCTTATTCCACAAAACAGTTAACCCTATGGATATTAGAGATGTTTCCAATGAGTGGCAAATCATTGGTTTCTCAAAAAGTCCTAAGTCCTAGAGGAGTAGCACTAACTTCCAGAGGATTCATCCAAACCTCTGAATCCTCTTTGTAGTTGTTTTAAAATTGAAGAAAAAAAAATGACATCACAAACTTTCTTTAGCTGTCTGTTAGACACATTAAGGCAAAATTGTAATGCTATAGAGATCCTTATCTGAAGTATTTTTTTAAATTTATATCCCCAGTGGAGATTTTAATGCTTAGCAGATGGTTATCTGAAGTAACACTTCCTCACAGATCCCCAGCATTAACCACAGTTCAGAGACAAACACTCCAGTCCTACCTGTTTTAATGACATCATGATCTTCATTATGGATTTTCCAGGGTTTCCTCTTACGTTCTTGTGTTAACTCTACAGTTTCCCCTGAAAATATTCTATTTTAACTGTCCAGGATGAAGGCTGTTAAGAAACCAAAACATTGAAGGGTAACACTTGATCTATACTTCACAACAAAATTGTGACGAAGAGAGGACTTTGGGATGGACAAAGTGCCTGGGATGGAGAACTTCAAACAACATGGAAGATTACCTCATAACATCCATATGTATTGCTAGCTGTCAAAGCAGAATTTCTCTGTCCCGTAGACAGTCCTTCACTGTCCCCAAAAAGTGTCCCCCAGTGTTCCAGGAAAAGAACAAGTTCAAGCAACTCTATTCCTCAAGAACGATTAACAGAGTAGGTTTTCAGGATATCCCTACTTGAGGACAGATGGATTATTAAGTAGCTTGGTCATTTTAATGTATTCTGTATTCAAGCAGGGAAAGACTGGAAATCTGACATGTTATGGGTACAGGAGTTGTATATCAATGGAGTTAAATATTACGTTCGTAATCCTACACCATATATAGGAAAATGTGTATCCAGTTCATATTTTTGCCTTAGGATGATCTCATCAATGGAGGGTATAACATACCTTTGGTCATAACTGATTCTATTAGAAATTAATTTAGAAATGTACCCTAAATCTGGATTCAAGGTGAGTTAGATGCTTCTGGAAAGGGGAAACTCGTGTTTAGAAGTTTTATCACAATATTTACCCTTAAACATCCTACTAAAAAGCAGTGTAAATGTAGTGTCACTATTGGCTAGATCTCCAGAGGAAAGAGTTTATATGCATGGACATGTTGTTAAAGGTTTACTGTTAATACAGTATTCCCCATTACTGCCGCAAACTGCATGATTTAACACTCTGCTTGTCCAAGTCATATGTATCAAACATTTGCCTGTAAATTCTTTCTCTGGTTAATAGTCCTCTACTCTCTGACATTTCATCTCACAAGACTCCATTTTTACTCTCTACTCTTCAGAAGTCATTAGTAATTGTAATGGATGCTTGTTCTGTCCATAGGTGGACTCAGTAGACTGTGGAAGACTTTCAGTGATCTGCTAAAGTCTAAGGGACAGTAGTGAGCAGATACATAATTTCTCTTTCATCCATTGTAGGACACAGGAACCATGGGGTAAAGTATCCTCCCACATGATGGTAGGGCACTTCAGTAAACAGAGCTTTCTAGAGGTAGGTGCTCCCTTCTTATTCCACTGTACCCCCATCAGACATGCTCAGTTTTAAAAGTGACCTTAAAATACATGGTCAGGGCAAAGATTATCTTAGCTGTTTATGTTTTTCCAGTTTACATGGGGCATTTTAATCCTTAGGCATGCTCCTATCCCTGTGTCTCCTTGATGGATATGAACCAGGTGTTAGGGAACAGGAACCAGACAGACACAAAAATGTAAAATACAGAAGCCCTTTATTAAAATAACCAAAGCAAACAAAGCAAAATTCTGATCCAGGAGCGTAAAGCAAAAGACAAGCCAGGGTCAGGAACCAAGGCAGGTACTCAGACAAGCCAGAGTCAGGAATACGGCAAGCCAGGTCACGCATGGATAAACAACAGCTCAGGAGAACGCACTTGCAGCCAGAAGCAGACACAAGGGCAAGGAGGAAGTGAGCCTAGCTGCTTTAAATACCCTGGAAGGGGTTGGCTGACAACAGTCAGGTGAGTAACCATGGAAACTGAGAGATCAAGGCAGTTCATTAAGCATCGGCTGACTCAGCCTAACACAGGGAAGAAAAGCCGGCAGTAATGAACAGCCGAGTGTTAGACCAGATCAGTCAAACCATGACACCGGGTGAAGACTTTTAGGAAACTGTGGTCTGCTAGAGGATGGCTTTCACTCTTGGCCCCGTCAGCTTTCTCTCTTATTGTATAGAGACCTGAAGAGTATTTTAGTTAAGAGATACAGATCCTGTGAGTATACCCCTCTGTCTGTCTAGCAGGCACATTCTGAGGTCTCTGTTGATTTGGCTAGCTTGGCACTCTGGTTCTTCTTGCTGCATAACACTGTTGCCCCTCAACATAACAGGGGTGGTCTCCTACATTTAATTTATTTTGTGTATTTCCGCTTTCTATCGTTTTCACTTTTAAGGGCCACAGGAACTTTAACTCTTTGAATGCCAGAGGGGTATGCAGCGCACTGCTTTGCGTTGCATACCCCTCTGGCACTCAAAGGGTTAAGAATGGGTGAGTGATGTGGTCATATTCGATCAGCAGCATTCTAAGACCTGCTGCCTTACCGGGTGGGCTCTGGTGCACAGGAAAGAGCTCAGTCTTCTAGTCTTTTATTATTATGGGAAGGGACACCCTCAAGGCGTCCAACACCACCGAAGATTTAAATGGTTGTGATGGCTGGAGAACCATTGAGCTGTTCTGATGTCTGGAAGGAAGACTATATTTACTGTAAGGCATGTTTTGTTTGTTATTTTTCCTTTTTTTTTCCCGGGCCTCAAGAAAGACGAAGGGGAGACACTATGCCTTTCCACTTCCTTTTTCTTGCAATGAGTGATCCAATAGATACATGCTTGTTTCTGCCATCTGGGGTCACCAGAGCTTCAGGGGTTTCTCCTTCAACCCTTTGCTTCTCATTTCAGACTGGTCTTCCCAGGGATTCTGCTGGTATTTTATGTCCCTCTTGTTCTGTGGCTCCAACATAGCAATTCCCAGGCCTTTCGTCTTCTGAACAGGAGCCTACATGGGTTAAAGCCCTTAATGCTTCTGAGAAAAATACTGCTTCCTCTATTAAGGGGATCTATAGTTCCTGGGTCCAAACCCCCCCCCCAAAAAAAAGAAAACAAACAACCCCCCCAAACATCTAGACTTTGTGTGTGTGGGGGGGTTATTCCTTCTGAAAGAGGGAGATTCTTCTGATGAAGGTGATTTCTCGTTTACTCCTAGGAACTCTTTTGAGGATGACCCTAGGTCACCTTTTAAGAATCTTATTAGACCCTTAACGACTCTGGCACTTCTGACTTGAGTTCTTCAGCACAAGATATTTTTAACAGGTGCAAAAAGAAATTATTCATTCCCTGTTGATTTTTCCCTCTTATATCCCTTCTCTTCTGAAGCTCTACAGCAAATGGCTACTAATTTCTCATCTTTCTAATTTTACAGCATTACCACTTGCTCATGAATGCTTTCATTATCCTCTCCAGGAGGGGTTTGAGCCCAGGGAATCAACTCCTGCAGTGGCTCAAGTGTGTCCTTCCACAAAACCCAAACAGACCTGGGCAGGCAAGAAGCCTGCCCAAAAGATGCCTCCTGACTGCCAAATCTACCTATGCATGATTAGCAGGGGGTAGGTCTGCCTCAGGCATCTTTCACAATACATGGACTTTCTCTTTGATAGATTAGTGGTTATGGGTGATTTCAGATGGATTTGACATCATTTGAAGTCCCTTCCTCCTCATTGCTTCTTTATGTACAGAGGTGCCTAACAATCTGGTGCATAGCCAATAATTCTTAGACATAGTTTCTTCTCTGATGGACATGCAGGTCTTCTTCTCAGGAAATATTAATGGGATTATTTTCATAGTTCCCAAAAAAGACAGTGGCTGCTGTCCTATCCTGTATTTAAAGCTTCTCAACTGATTTGTTCATACACACAGGTTCATGATAGGGTTTTTGTTTTCTGTCTTTGCTGCTATGTGTCAAGGGGAGATTTTAGCTTTTCTAGACATAAATGATGCATTTCTGCATATTTTCATCCATACAGATCATCAGTGATTCCTTTGATGTGCTTTTCATTTTCACCTTCCTTCCTTCCAGGCTGGTGTCACCTCCGCAGTTCTTCGCAAACTTCATGGCAGCCTTGGCTGCCTTTCATTTGTTTTCTCGGGAGATCAGCATATTTTTTACATATTTCCAAACAAATCTGTTGAGCTTTTATGAAGAAATAAGTAGGAACCTAGATAATAGATGTAATGTATCTATACTTTGCAAAGTCATTTGATACAGTGCTATAATGGAGGCTGACAAAAATAAGGTCATTAGGTCTTGGGAATAAGTATTGTCAATGGACAGAAAATTGGTTCAGAGGGTTGTTGTAAATGGAGTATTCTTAAATACTGTTAAAGTTGACACTGTAGTACCTCTGGGCTCACTCAGTACTTGGTCTAGTACTTTTTAACATATATGCAAACTAAATAGCAAAATGTCAATAATTGTAGATGGCACACAATTTTGCAAGGTAAACTTGGAGCATAATATTTTTTCTCTACAGAAGGTTTAACATAATGTTAGATTAGGCAAACAAATGAAATATACGATTTAATGTTGCAAAATGTAAAATTATGCATTTGGGAGGTACAAATAAACATACTACTTCTAAATTCATAGGGACCATTCAAGGGGATTTGTTGTGGAGTACTTTGAGTATTTGTAAATTTGACAACAGTGATCAGTGTCAAGCAGCAGTTGCAAAATCAAACAAAACACTGTCATGCATAAAAAGGGGGTATTGATGCAAGAGTGTACAGCCTCAATTTGCCACCGCTCAAGTGATTGATAAGACCTCACCAGTAATATGCTGTACAGACTTAGGCATCTGTTTTAATATGGATATTTTTTTTTGTGAAAATATTTTACCAGGAAGAATACATTGAGATTATCTCTCGTTTTCAAGTATGTCCTGGCCTCATTTTATCTACCACAGAGTGATGAAAGGCTGTGCTCGCCTTGCAACCTTGCGGCTTGAACAGGTTCTACAGCTGGTACCTTAAGCAACTGAGCCATCTCACCAGCTAGTTTTGGAAAGAGAGCAGTGAAGAGCAATGAAATTTATTCAGGGACTTAAGGTGCTGACACTCCAGCCTTGTTCACCTGTCCACTGGTAGTCACAAGTCCACACATATACCTCCTGAAACCTGAGCCTTGTTCCACCATCCTCTAGTAGACAAATTCATTGTCTAACCCGCTTGGCTTGGTCAATTGCCTACTGGTAGTCACAGATCCATGCATACACTCTCTCAAACCCAATCCTGGTTCCATTGTTAGTCATGTATCCACATAGTCAATGTCAGAAACCTCGCACTTGTTATAGTGGCAGTCACAGAATCACACACACACACACACACACACACACACTGTCCGATACCCCAGCTTTGTTCCACTGCCACCTGCTATTCACAGATCCTCACATACATGGTATGACTCTCCCCAGCCTGGTTTCATTGCCCACTGCTAAACACAGATCCCAACATACACAGTCTGAAACCCAAGCCTGGTCCCATTGTCTGTCCACTGGTAGGCAGATCCACACATACAGTCAGTCAATGGCAGACGCCCGTAACTTCCACAAAACTACACATACAGCTTTGTTTCATTGGTAGTCACAGATCCACACCTACACTGTCCGAGCCCCTAGCCTGGTTCCACTGTCCACTGGGAATCACAGATCACCTCATATACTGATTCGCCTATGCCTTTATTTTCTGTAGGTAGCAGAGAATTGGAGAACACTACTGCCATGTTGTCCTCTTTCATACCACATGGTGGAGTAGTTCCATGGGCTTCCTCTTTACCCGATACTCACATGTTGCACTAAGTTGACCTCAGTGCAACCTGGATTAATTGAGAAATGTGGAAGTCAATGAATGGAAGTCCTCTACATGCTGAGGCTGGCACAGTAGCAGTGCACTCCAGTGCTCTGCTGCCCCCAGAATCCCGATGGGATACTCTAGCTGTCTTAGAGCCTCTTTTGACATAGGGGCCCTATCGCATTACAAGGGCCTCTGTTATGCCCATGCATTGTGCTGCTATTCAGTGTGGAAGGTTATGAGGTTATGTATGAATCAGCATCTTGTGTGTGTTTGATTTTTTTATAAAAAAAAGACATTTGACATTACTTTTAGCAAGTATTTGAACTCTTGTTGTAGTAAATAGGATTAATCAAACCTCACCATCCCTAGCCTTATGATTATTTTAAATATATTTAAACAAGAGAGATCTGATAATAAATAAATCCAAACTGAAATAAATGACTATATAGTTCAGCCCTGTATGAGTTACAATGATATAAAAAGTACACATTTAAAGGCTACCTTTTGCTTCCTGTTTTCCCTCTTAGGAAGATTTGCCTCTAGTGATTTCCAGCTGATAAATATTGAACTTCAAGACTTCAAATCTCATAGTTCAGTTACATGGGTCTGCAACTACAGTATCCATATGCTACTAGGGATGTGTTTTCTAACCTGAGCCAAGCAGTTTATGAGGTGGTTGTGCATGTAATCAGCGAGGCCTGTAGACAACAGATGTCCTGGTTGTGTCCACCCCCCCCCCCCCCAAGTTGAGGGGCTTTGTTTTCTTACTGTCCTATCAGACAGTTGACAGAAGTTGGTTTTTGGGATGCACAGAGTGAACACTTGTGTTTGCACTGTGACTGCACTGTGCTTCCATAGGTACAGGCTTGATAAATGTGGGAGTCAAAGAAGCGGAAAACATTTTCATGAAAAATGTGTGATATGGCCATTTTCTCCTGTGTAGTACAAAGGTACTGCCAGTGCTAGAAGTTTTTTCAATCAATCATTATTTCAGTGTAAATACATTAATGTTAAAGGGACACTAATGTTCCATAAAAATGTTTCTTTATTTTTTTAGATTAAAAAAACAAATAAATTCTTTGCTTCAAATCCCATTTCTCAAACCTTTATGGTTTGAGAGATATTCGGTCCTAAAGTTCTCCCCTCCCTCCCCTTCTCCTGACGTCAGCTGTAAGCTGACAGCAGGAGTTCCCGGTCTGGGGACCAGAAGGCGGCTCTTCAACAGAGCCGCAATTATTTATTTTAAAATAAATACTTCATTGGAACGGTCTACAAAGTGTGTCTGGTTTGCAAGCACACTTTTTAGACTGTTCCAAAGAAGTTTTTATTTTTAAATTGCGCTATTGCGGTTCTGTTGAAGAGCCTCCTCTTGTCGGCCGACATGGATCTCCTAATGTCAGCTGTACAGCTGACATTAGGAGAGAGAGAACTTTAGAGGCGAATGAGGATTTGCTGCACATAATTTATTTTTCTTTAATCTACAAAACAAAAAAAAATATTTTTATGGGACATTACTGTCCCTTTAAAACACCCGAAGACAACAGTGCCAACTGGGGTCCAAATAGAAAATTTGATCTTCCAAATGCACCCTGTGGAAAAGCTTAGATCATCCATTATGGCATTCCATAGCAAATCATAGGAACAGCACCATCTAGTGATCACAATGAAAAGTAGCAGTCTGATGTATAAAAAAAAGCTTGAGATGTAATAATACAGTAACACAATGATGAATCGATGAAACTGAAAAAATGCATGGCTTCCATCAAGTTCAGCATTTGCCATATCACCCCTGTTGATCCAGAGGAAGGCAAAGAAATCCTGTTGAGGCCATTTCCAATTAAGTTCCAAGGGTAAAGAAAATCTTTCCTGAGTCTAAATAACTACGTAATTATAGATAAATGCCATTGCAACTGAAGATATTTGCCAATTGGCTATTTTTAGCGTCTACAGATTTTCCACCTGCACAGTTCTTCATGTTTTTTTTTTTTATTTTATTTAGTAAATATACATACAAAATTAGCGACTTTAATGTGCGTGAAGAGTGATACAAGCTGAACCGTAACGATGCATTGATGTAAAATTACTAGGAAAATAAACATCAGTAAATACTTTGTATCTTTCCAAATAGAAAAGTCATATAATCTGTAGCATTTAATATCTCAATCCAGTAGAAGCAACCATGTCCCATATGTAATCATGCAAGCAAATACAGGTGGTTAAGTAAACCGACCACTAAGCAACCTTGGCCAGTGAGAGTATGTGTAGTTGCATCAAGCAGAAGAACAGAAAAAGCGAGAAGCAGAAAGAAACAGAGGGAGGAAAAGCAAAGAACAAAAAGAAAGAGTGGAAGGAGAATGGGGGGAAGGAAGGAAAGTGTGGCGTGGAACACCAGTCTAAATCAACTATGCCTTAGGACATGCATCTTAGTCCACTGGTGATGGTGGGTTAGTTTGCAGCCATGACTCGCAGGTATCAGTCACCTTACTCAGACTCAAGCCTGGGTTCAGGGTGGCAGAAAATGTATGAATGCGATGAAGCATTGCAACCCTGGCAAACCATTGAGACCCCAGGGGAGAGACGGCGGACTTCCAATGCAAAATATTGACGATCTTGCCGATGTGGTAAGGAGGGAGAACAGTTATAGGGAGGCAGGGGAAGATGCTTTGTTTTTGGGAATCAATACTCCCAGAACTTTAACCAAAGATTCTACAATCTTAGCCCAAAATTTCATGATCATAGAACATAGCCACCAGAAATGGAGCATAGAGCCTATTTCACTACCATACCTCCAGCACATGGGGGAGTGGGAGGGAAACACCTTGGCAAAATATTGGGGGATGCGGTACCATCTAGTTAAGAGCTTTTAATTGCATTCCCTAGAAGGAATATAAAAAGGGTCAAGTGATAAATGTTTGTAGATAAGAGACCACTGTTCAAGAGATAAGGAAACAGAGAGCTCTTCCCCACCCAAACATACACTTGATAGGGCTCTTTAGAGACTGCAGAAATTAATGCCATTTGGACAATGATCGCATATGTATGGATGAGCTTGGAAGAATTTTTTCACAAACTGTAGGTCATAAGCAATGTATCAGCGTTTAAGTAAATCTTGCAGAAAGTGTTTTACTTACCGATATTGCCTATGAGAGCTCAACGGTAGCCTCCTTTCTGCTGACCAAGTTATCAAAGGGAATTATGGAGGAGTCAAAGATGAGTTTGTCTAGGGTATGAGAATCATGAATCTACCACTGAAAAAATCATTACCCTGTTGACTGGGGATCAAAGCCGGATTCCGAATAATAGAGGACCTTGGAGAAGGATTCAGGATTAGACTATAGGTCTTGTTCAAGTCAGACAAAAGGAATAAGAGATGGCCCAGAAGAGGATGTGTCATCATATTGAATGGTAAGCTACAGGCATACCAAGGTAATTTAGCAAGATCTATATTGGGGAAGAAAAATTTACTGCAAGACACTCAAGGTTTATGAGGGACAACAGAGCATTCGGAGAGTTTGGAAAACAACATAACTTTATAATATGTCTGTGTATCTGGGACCCCTAGACCCCCTCTGTTCTGCGGGAGAGAAAGCAGATCGAAGGAGAGGGGAGTTTTTTTTTTAAATCTCCATATAAATGAGAGCAAGATTGATTGAAGCTTTCACTTCTAGAGTCGGGGGATACGCAAAGGAAGAGCATTGAAGACATATACAAACATCTTGGTCACATTTATGCAGCCAAACCAAGATAGGTATAGATCCTTCCTCTGGTGGGCATCTCTCTTAACAGAAGCAATCAGTGGATCCATATTAAGCGGTACTACTTTATTCAGGATCTCCAAGTATCTTATCACTTGCATAGGACAGTGAAAGGAGAACTGTGATCACAAACAGGCTGCCATCTCTGAGGAAAGGTTAAGGTTAAGAATCTCGGATTTGGAGTAGTTCACCTTAAACAGAGAGAGAGTGTCATATTCCTCCAACACTAAGACTAGAGCGTGCAGGGAGCTGGAGGAATGAGAGAGGAAAAAGAGTATATCGTAGGCAAAACACGCCATCTTACACTCTGTAGAATGAGTGGGCAGGCCTTGAATGATTGACGAGTCTCAACAAATAGAGCGGACAAGGGGAATCCTTGCCTTTCTTCATATGTTTTGTGAAGAAGAAACTATGGGGTCCAGTCACCCCATATTTTTAAAGTGGAAGAAACACCCTTCTGAAAATTACTATTTTTGAAATAAACGTGGAAGGCTTTCCAGGGACTCCACCCCTGGTACAGTATGTGTGTTTATGCGTGTGTGTATATTTAAGTAAAAACACATACTTACCTGGCTGACAGACATCCAGGGCCGTCCACAATGCTCTGGTCCTTCATTCCAGGTAGCTGCACAAAATAAAAGATATATAAAGAAAATAAATGCCCAGGACACTGAAGAATAAACAGGGATTGGTTAATATATGTCCAATCCCTCTTTAAAGCCAATAACTGATGACAACAAGAACGGATCATGCATGAGCCATAATGGCTCCTTCCTCGACAAGCAGTGGAAGAGGTCGTGGCTTGTGCATGGGAGACCCCTTCTTGTTTTCATTGATTTGCTGGTAGGTGAGGTTACCCCAGGGCACGTTCAGTGACCTGCAACCCCATCTTCCTGCCAGTAAGAATGTGGGATAATACTTAAACAGGGATTGGCAATATATAGGTCAATCTATTTATTTATTTTTTAGAATGTCCTATGCAATAGCCCAGGAATGACTGTTGGTGGGGAAGGGAGTGTTATTATTATTATTTCTAGCAGTAGCAAAAGTATTGTTGAGTTTTTAGGGCTTTATTATTTGTGTATGTATCTGGGCACTGCTGAACCTAATTGGGTGTGTGTGTCTACTTAACATGGGGCACTGGATCCTATGTATTTTTTGTTGTTGTTGAATTTCTATGCATTAATACAGGGTATTTATACTCTATGTAAATTAATTTAATTGTATTTTATATTTAAAAACCTCTCTGGTGAATGTGCCCCATTTACTTTTGTCTCATTTGTTAAAGGAGGGAATGAAAGTGCCGTTCTTTTTAACAAAAAAGATTATATGGGGTCCTAGTACCCCTTTTAAATTTTGAACACTCTCCATCCTGATCTGATTATATTATCCCCAAAAATGTATTTAAGGTAATTCTGGCATTATATTTTAAATGGGGTGTTTTCTTTTGGACAGGTTTAACCACTCCATTGCTGTGTACCATGGAATTCATTGATTGCAATGTATTTCCAGGTAATCTGGGGTGGTGGATCCCTTTAGGCTAGTGAGTGTGGCAGTGTGGATGATCTTTATTTTATTTTGAGCTAACCCCCTCCATTGCTAATGTGCTTGCAGTGCATTGGGCAGCAATGCACTGCAAGCTTCCTTGTTGTTGAAGGTTGTTGGATGCACGTGGAAACAGTGTGTGGGGGGGGGGTGTGGTGGTCAAAGCTGTTTTCTGCAGGATAGACTGTTTTTGTCATGCTTTCTTAGCTCTGAGATGCAAAGCCTGGGAAGATCTGCCCATTCACAGGGAGCTTTGCAAATGAAATAACAGAATGGTCCTTTGCGATGCTCTTTTTGGCTACTTTTGAATTTATTCTGAATTGCCAAATACAGGCTACATATCAACCATTAAGTAACTTCAAGACATGGAAAGGTGAAAAAGAAAAAGTTTTTGCCATCTGGAATTCAAATTGGTTGTAATGGAATCGAATTCCTAAATTGCTTAAAATGGTCTTGCTACCTAGCATATTAAATCATCTCTAAACTTTGCCAGTAGTTGTAAATAAGGAAAGAAAAGTATATTTGCAGTGACTTTTTTATCAATGTATGTGTAACGGAAAAAACTGAGTGTCAAGTTCTCTAAAACAAGTGGTGCTTGATCATTCATCATTAACCTCTTGGATGCTCAGTATCAATGTGTCTGTTCCCACCCCACAATAAAAAAATTAATGTAGACTAGTATTTCACTTACTATTTCTGTCACACTAGTACTGGATTCATGAGAGAACAACAATTCTATGTTGGTTAGAACTAGAGATTGACAAACTAAACTATTTTATTATCTGAGGTTTAATGTACATTAGTTTTGCTAAATATTCCTCTCTGAAAAACTTAAGCATGGACAGGTTCCCATGATCACTGGCTCCAAAATATTCTATTTAACAATTATAAGACTTAAAGCGGAAATCACCCCACATAAAGCCCCCCCAATAATTGGTCATATAGCGATAAGCTTATAAATAGTACTATAATCCAACATAAGTGCTGTGTTATTAAGAAATCCTACTTCTTCTGAGACATCTTGCTTTATTGGGGGGGGGGCTTTATTTGGGGTGATAGTTTTTCTCAACCAGGATATGCTATAGAACCTTGGCATTCCACAAGCGCCAAATTAGGGTACCTCTCTTTTATTTGAGTTTCTAATGTACAGTGGATATAAAAAGTCTGCACACCCCTGTTAAAATGCCAGGTTCTTGTGATGTTAAAGAATGAGACAAAGATAAATCATGTCAGAACTTTTTCCACCTTTAATGTGACCTATAGCGTGAACAATTCAATTACAAAACAAACTGAAATCATTGAGGGGGAAAAATAAAAAATAAAAAACTCACAATAACCTGGTTGCATTGGTGTGCACACCCTTAAACTAATACTTTGTTGAAGCACCTTTTTATTTTATTACAGCAATCAGTCTTTTTGGGTAGGAGTTTATTAGCATGGCACATCTTGACGTGCCAATATTTGCCCACTCTTCTTTGCAAAAGAGCTCCAAATTTGTCAGATTGCGAGGACATCTCCTGTGCACAACCCTCTTCAGATCACACCAACTGGATTCAGGTCTGTGCTCTGGCTGGGCCATTCCAAAACGTTAATCTTCTTCTGGTGAAGCCATGCTTTTGTGGATTTGAATGTGTGCTTTGGGTCATTGTCATGCTGAAAGGTGAACTTCATTTTCAGCTTTCTAATGGACGCCTGAAGGGTTTGTGCCAAAATTGCCTGGTATTTAGAACTGTTCATAATTCCCTCCACCCTGACTAAGGCCCCGGTTCCAGCTGAGGAAAAACAGCCCCAAAGCATGATGCTGCCACCACCATGCTTCACTGTGGGTATGATGGTCTTTGTGTGATGTGCAGTGTTGTTTTTGCTCCAAACATACCTTTTGGAATTATGGCCAAAAAGTTCAACCTTGGTTTCATCAAACCATAACACATTTTCCCATGTGCTTTTGGGGGACTTGATGTTTGTTATTGCAAACTTCAGCTGGGCTTGGCTGTTTTTCTTTGTAAGAAAAGGCTTCCGTCTTGCCACCCTATCCCATAGCCCATTCATATGATGAATACGGGAGATTGTTGTCACATGTAGCACACAGCCAGTGCTTGCCAGAAATTCTGCAGTTCCTTTAATGTTGCAGTAGGCCTCTTGGAAGCCTCCCTGACCAGTTTTCTTCTCGTCTTCTCATCAATTTTGGAGCGATGTCCAGTTCTTGTTAATGTCTCTGTTGTGCCATATTTTCTCCACTTGATGATGACTGTCTTCACTGTGTTCCATGGTTCATCTAATGCTTTGGATATTCTTTTGTACCCTTCTACTGACTGATATCTTTCAACAATGAGATCCCTCTGATGCTTTGGAAGCTCTCTGCGGACCATGGCTTTTGCTCTGAGATGCAACTAAGCAAATGTAAGGAAAATCTTACTAGAATGGCTGAACTTTATTTGTGATTAATCAGAGTCACTGTAAATGATGGCAGGTGTGTAATGACTTCTATTTAACATGAGATTGAATGTGATTGGTTAATTCTGAACACAGCCACATCCCCAGTTATAAGAGGGTGTGCACACCTATGCAACCAGGTTATTGTGAGTTTTTTATTTTTTATTTTTCCCCCTCAACAATTTCAGTTTGTTTTGCAATTGAATTGTTCACGTTATAGGTCACATTAAAGGTGGAAAAAGTTCTGACATGATTTATCTTTGTCTCATTCTTTAACATCAAAAGAACCTGGCATTTTAACAGGGGTGTGTAGACTTTTTATATCCACTGTATATCTATGGAAAATATTATGTACAGTATGCTTGTTTTGTAGTTTTAATTATGAAACATAAGAATAATTACATATGTATCTGTCCCTTTTTTATACATTTTTGACGGATGACCTGTAAGATTTTAGGGGTGCCATGAAAATCCCAGCCTGTATATTAGGCATGGCTTCAGTAAAACCATAACATTAAGAACCTTTAGCTTAGACTAAAACAACATTGTTTCTTCATTTTTTTTTTTTATTTTGGAAAAAAAACACACAAAATACTTAGTCATCCCACTGAAAAGATGTTAGGGTGAACCAATTTTGTGATAACAAAATAGATTCCAATGTGATTTATTTAACACTTAACTGCTTTAAATTTACTGAAATATTTGAGAACTGTGGCATTTCCAACTGCATTCATTAGCTACTGATATTATAAGAAAAATGGCACCTCATTGGTATGAGCTGACCTATTGCAGAGGGTGCCAAAAGCACAAAACTATACCTATCTGTTTTCTTTTTTGAAAATTGCTGCCTGTAATAAAATAGCCATAACTATTAGAGATATGAAGGAAAAGTATACAAGTATATCATTTTGGAAAGCAGACATTCAGCCATATCAAATGAGGTGTCACTCCCAGGCTGCAGTGCACAAATACATGGGCTTTTTTATGTTTCCAACACTTCAAAAATGTTTGAAAACCATACCATTTCCTACTGTATTCAGTACTTGATACCAGACTGACAAAAGGTCAGCTATTATTGAACCCCTTGGATGCTAGAGAACGCAAGAGATAGCTCTAGCAACCAATGGGTTAAAGACGTTTTATTGGCTACCCTTATTAAAGGCCAAGGGTATTTTCTGTGACAGGATATAGTGGATGGGTCAGGGGGTGGGGCCATGGGTGGAGCTAAGGGTACCTATAACACAATGCATTTGATATCTTCCTGGCACAAAATGTTAAAAGCCCCATTTACATCTAGAACAGTTGTGATTTGTCCCCAATGGGGAAGATAGTTTGACCCAATATTACTACAGGTTTGTTTTGGAGAGTAGTTGACATTAAAGTAGACCTGTAAGATGTTTACTTAATTTTAAAGATAATTAAAAGATGCCTAAATGCTGTACTACATATTTGTCATATAAATAGTTTTTGAGAAATCCACTTTACTTTTTAGGTGACACTGTGTAGAGCTTTATGTTGGGTCAGTATTCCCACACACTGTGCTGTGAATTATTGTAGACATACACTGGGGTCACTGCTAATAGCATAATGGGAGAATGATGTAGCCTTGAACAGAAATAATCAGCTTACAGTACCAGGAATTAGCATAAAATGCATCAATGTGCCATCAGAATATAAAAGTTAAATAATCCTTTTTTTTTTTTTTGCTTTCTTCTCTTTCCTTCCCCATTATCCCTAATCTAGTATAGGCTTGGTTGTGGATATCAATAAACCCCTTCTTCTTCATGTGCTTTTCAGAGATAGTTCAGGCAGCATAAAATCAATATTGTCTTTATTAAGAATACATCAGGTTGGGGTCCTTTTTGCTGCCTACTACACAGGGATATTGGTGCCTATTGCTACATCCAAATAATCTTTTGTCAATTTTTTCTGTGGAAGATGTATATGTATGGAAAATCTCAAATAAACAATTGTATAAAAATGAATAAAAGTTCCATTCTCAAAAACCATTTACGCTACAGAAAAATGGATAGTGCAACACGATAGTCAGATTTTTTTTCTCTTTGTAAAACTATGTGCTAGTAGGTCTGCTTAACCCCTTGGGCCTTATGTTCATAGAAGCAGTGAAATGGTGTCACGGTTTTTAAAGACTCTCAGACCAGTATGTAAAATAAAACACAGTTTTATTTAGCAATAATAACACATAAGGTCGCCCTCTAGTGGCGGTTGGGTGTACATAAATGATAGTGACTGGAAAATACAAAGTTAAATGCACAAACGGAAAGCAAGTACACATTTACCACCAAGGAAGGGGTATAACCCCAGAGGGTTAAGTCCTTTATAAATATTAGTTTCAAAGGAACTGTTTGGCACACCCTGGGTATGAGTAGGTTACGCTTAAGGTAACCACAAAGGGTTAAGTCCTTGATTATGATCAGTCTCTTAAGTGGATGCTTGGCACGCCCAAGGTGTAGATAAGCTGTGCTGAAGAAATGTTTGCCAACAAGTGGATAGGGACTGTCTCGCCACGGTGTGTAGTATAGCAGAGCCCAATAGCCCCCCACGGGCGTACCTACAGGAATGGCTACTGCTGGTGCAAGTGATCTTAGCCCCACGGGCGTGTATCGGACCGGCCTGCAGTGCAAGAGCTCCCAAGCCTCTTCAGACTCTACCGGACTGAGTATAATGAGACAGGGCCCAAAGCCCAACAGAAGTAGTACCGGAATGCTAGTGCTAAAGCCTGTGCCTGTCACCACTCGGTATAACGGAATCGGCCAGTGTATACAACAAGAGAGATAGAGAGCCAAAGCGCCCAACCGGCCTAATAGAAAGTGAACACTCTACTGGGATGGTATCGAGTTGCCGACGGAGAGCGGCCAACTCAGCAAGAGTTTCACTATGAACGAGGCTCACACTGGAGTAGGGAGAGTGGGACCGAGACAGCACTGGTAGGGTTAAAAGGCACGTTTACACAAGGCTTTTCTGCGGTAGCACAGCACTGCGGTCTGAGGGAGGCGCACACAGCTCTGCACGATAGTAACACTGCACTGCACGAAGTAACACCAGGCAAGACAGCCACACAAGTACTGGAACAGTGGATGATAATGTCGCGGCGGCGACAAACCGGAACGTGGGTCTTCTGGAACACGCTGGAACAGCCGGGTCATACACAAGCAGGAACGTCAGCCAAGCAGAGTCGAGATCCGGAGGAGATAGTCAAACGAGCCGGGTCATACACAAGCAGGAACGTCAGCCAAGCAGAGTCGAGATCCGGAGGAGATAGTCAGACGAGCCGGGTCATACACAAGCAGGAACACTGGAGAATGGTCACGGCTAGCCAAATCGGTACACAGGAAACAGAAACGTAGCAACAGAACAACTGGCTCAGAAACACCACGAAAGGGTGCCTGACAGATGGAATTGCCAGGTATAAAAAGGAAACCAAGGGGCGGGCCAAACTAAGTGAACAAATCACCCTTGTACATAGCAGAGAGTGACAGCTAGATCACAGGCACTGTGATAGTACCCCCCCCTCAAAGACCCCCTCTCCCAGCTGGAGGCTTCGGTTTTTGAGGGTATTTGGAGTGGAAATTGCGCACAAGTCTGGGCGCATGGAGGTCCTTCTGGTCAATCCAAGAGCGCTCCTCCGGGCCATAGCCCTTCCAGTGGACCAAGTATTGCAACTTCCCTCTAAGTCGCCTAGAATCAATAATGCTCTGGACCTCATATTCCTCTTGCCCCTGGACATCCACCGGCCCAGGAACCACCGGAGTGGTCGTGTAACGATTGCAAACCAAGGGTTTCAATAACGACACATGGAACACATTGTGAATGTGCATAGACGGTGGAAGTTCCAACGCATAGGAGACCGGATTAATTTTGCGAATAATCTTAAATGGGCCAATAAACCGGGGAGCCAGCTTATTCGAAGGGACTTGCAGGTTGAGGTTTCTGGAGGAAAGCCATACCCTATCCCCAACCTGGAAAGAGACCGCTGGCAGCCGTCTGCGATTGGCATACCTCTGATGTCGCTGGAAGGACTGACTGAGGGTCCTTTGTACCTGTGCCCATGTGGAACGGAGCTGCTCCATATGCTCATCCAAAGCCGGAATCTGCTGAGACGGAAACAAATCCGGGAGCAAACCTGGCTGAAACCCATAATTGATTAAGAACGGGGAGCTCCCGGATGATGAGTTAACTGCACAGTTCCTGGCAAACTCTGCCCATGGCAACAGGTCGGCCCAATTGTCATGATGATCAGAGATGAAACAGCGCAGGAACTGTTCCAATCCCTGGTTGGCACGCTCAGCGGCTCCGTTGGTCTGGGGATGGTAGGCGGAAGAGAAGGACAGTTGAATGCCCATCATGCCACAGAATGCCCTCCAGAACCTGGACACGAATTGACTCCCACGGTCAGAGACCACCACTCTGGGTACCCCGTGCAAACGAAACACCTCACTAGCAAACACTTTAGCTAGTTCCTGAGCCGATGGAAGCCCTCTGAGTGGCACAAAATGAGCCATTTTGGAGAACCGATCAACCACCATAAGTATAAACGTAAACCCCCTCGAGTTAGGCAATTCTCCCATAAAATCAATAGAAATGTGGGACCAGGGTCGTTCCCCATTAGGCACAGGTTGGAGCAAGCCCACTGGAAGATGCCTGGGGGTCTTTGCACGGGCACATGTGGCACAGGCGGCAGTAAAGGCGGAACAATCGGCTCTGAGCGTCGGCCACCAGAATAATTGCGAAAGAGACCATGCCAGTTGATCCCTGCCAATGTGCCCGGCAGCTCTAGAGGAATGATAGGTCTCCAAAAGGCGAGTACGGAAAGGCTCCTCCACAAAGCATTTGCCAACTGGAGTCTCAGGTGGAGCCCTAGCTTGAGACCCCAGAATCTCCTCTCCCAGAGGTGAGGTTATACTAGTGCGGATGGTAGCCAAAATACGGTCAGGCTGAATGATGGGTACCGGCTCCTCCTCCCTGTCAGTGTCCGATGCAAACTGACGAGACAATGCGTCTGCCCTGATATTCTTAGACCCTGGAAGGTATGATACCACAAAGTTAAATCGGGACAGAAAGAGTGCCCACCTGGCCTGACGAGAAGATAACCTCTTAGCTTCAGAGAGATATGTCAAGTTCTTGTGATCGGTCAGGATCAATACTGGGTTCTTAGTACCCTCCAACAGGTGGCGCCACTCCTTCAATGCCAGAATAATAGCCAATAACTCTCTGTCACCAATCTCATAGTGACTTTGTGCGGTAGACAACTTTTTAGAAAAAACCCCACAAGGTTTCAAGCTACCACCTCCCACAGGACGCTGGGAGAGTACTGCCCCAACCCCAACTTCGGAGGCGTCGACCTCCAATGTAAAAGGCAGGGAGGGGTTGGGATGGGACAGTACTGGAGCAGACGCAAAGGCAGATTTTAAGGTCTCAAACGCATTATCAGCGGCCTCGGACCACTGAGAGGGAGAAGCGCCCTTATGAGTTAAGTCAGACAAAGGTTTCACAATAGTGGAAAAGTTGCGTATGAATTTCCTATAATAGTTGGAAAACCCTAAAAAGCGCTGAATCGCTTTTAACCCTTTAGGGCGAGGCCACTGCAATACCGCTGCCAACTTCTCTTGGTCCATAGCGATTCCATCCTTCGAGATTATGAACCCCAAGAATGGTACTTGTGACACATGGAATTCGCATTTTTCCAACTTGCAAAACAGCTTATTAGCCCTGAGTAGTGACAAAACTTGCGTGACATCTTTAATATGCTGGGCTAGCGTAGAGGAGTGAATCAATATATCGTCCAGATATACCACCACACAGGACTGAAGCATGTCACGCAAGATGTCATTAATCAGCTCCTGAAATACATTACATGCATTACATAAGCCAAATGGCATTACCAGATATTCGTAGTGTCCCGTTCTGGTATTAAATGCCGTTTTCCACTCATCACCTTCTCTGATTCTTACTAGATTGTAAGCAGCCCGTAAATCAAGTTGAAGAGAGAAGAGCCCTTCAATCTGTCAAATAACTCAGTGATGAGTGGAATAGGGTATGCATTCTTGGGCATCAGCTTGTTAAGCCCCCGGTAATCTATACAAGGCCTAAGTTCGCAATTTTTCTTCTTAACAAAGAAGAATCCGGCACCAGCCGGGGAGTTAGACTTGCGGATAATTCCTCTACTAAGGGCATCCTCAATGTACTCCTCCATAGCCCTGTTCTCTTCGTAAGACAGTGGGTAAGTACGACCCCTTGGAGGAAACACGCCAGGAGGCAGATCAATAGCGCAATCGTAGGGTCTGTGCTCGGGCAATGCGCTAGCCTCCCCCTTGCTGAATACATCACTGAATTCACCATATTCAACTGGTATAGCAGGGGAGGTACACATAATTTTCACAGGGATAGATAGGCAGTTTTCTTTACAGTACTTGGACCAGGCACTGACCTCGCATGTTTGCCAATCAAATTGAGGATTATGCAGAAGCAACCATGGAAACCCCAATATGACTGCATGGTGAGGAGAGCGGATAATCTGAAACTGAACCTCCTCTTTGTGGAGAGCCCCAACTGACATAGCGATAGGAATAGTTTCCATAGTAATAAAGGCTGGCTCCAATGGTCTGCCATCAATGGCCTCTACTGCCAACGGACACTCCTTCTTGCATAGAGGAATGTTGTGCAAGTCTGCGAAAGATTGGTCCATAAAGTATCCGGCTGCACCAGAGTCCACTAGTGCCAAGGTGTCTGCGCCCTTATCTGCCCAAAAGAACGTCACCTGGATGGTGGGTTTAGCAATGTTAGGATCTGAGGACTGTTGTACACCACCTAGGGCCTGTCCCTCAAGGTACCCTAGGTGCGTGCGTTTCCCGGCCTTACCGGACAATTGCGCAAAAGGTGCCCCTGTTTGCCACAATAAAGACAGAGACCATGCTTTTTACGAAAAGACCTCTCCTCGTTGGAGAGTCTCGTGAAACCCAGTTGCATTGGCTCTGCTGCCTCTCCCTTGCGTTCAGGAGAAAAGGGTGGAGAGGGTGGGTCAAAGAAGCAGTTCACCCCATGCTTCCTCGAGGTTGCCTTTCGTGCCAACCTTCTCTCCCTGATACGGGAGTCAATGATCATTACATAGTCAATGAATTCATCTAGGTTACCGGGTACATCCCGGGCAGCAATTTCATCTTTAATTGTCTCGGAGAGCCCCTTAGCGAAGGCTGCCAATAATGCCTCATCGTTCCAGCCCACCTCCGCAGCCAGGGTCCGAAATTCTGTCGCATAACTGCCCAAGGAATGTTCGCCCTGCTGTATCTCCATTAGCTTTTTGGCAGCGGAGGCCACTCTACCAGGCACCTCAAACACACGGCGGAACTTCCTTACAAATTCGTTAAAGTTCAGCGTGCAAGGTCTGGCACCTTCCCACAAGGGGTTCGCCCAAGCCAAAGCCTTGCCAGTTAGTAGCGATATCATGAAACCGACCCTGCTTCGGTCGTTAGGAAAAGCCTGAGGCGTTAATTCCAGATAGATCTCTAACTGGTTAATGAAGCCCCTGCATAGGGAAGGCTCGCCATCATATCTCAACGGTAACGGCGCCGTAGCCGTTAGGCCCCTGAAGCCCGTAGGAGGAGCTATAGGCGGATTGTCTGGTGTCAAGACTGAGGAGACCACCGGACTCGGATTAGGCTTGTCTAGGTGTATCGTACGCTCCAGCAGGGTTTGTAGAGCCAGTGCCAATTGATCTAAGCGCTGCTCTTGGGCATCCATTCTCCAGTGGATGTTTTGAGTGTTACCTTCGCCCTTACTGTCTGAGGTCATTGGCCCTTTCGTACTGTCACGGTTTTTAAAGACTCTCAGACCAGTATGTAAAATAAAACACAGTTTTATTTAGCAATAATAACACATAAGGTCACCCTCTAGTGGCGGTTGGGTGTACATAAATGATAGTGACTGGAAAATACAAAGTTAAATGCACAAACGGAAAGCAAGTACACATTTACCACCAAGGAAGGGGTATAACCCCGGAGGGTTAAGTCCTTTATAAATATTAGTTTCAAAGGAACTGTTTGGCACGCCCTGGGTATGAGTAGGTTACGCTTAAGGTAACCACAAAGGGTTAAGTCCTTGATTATGATCAGTCTCTTAAGTGGATGCTTGGCACGCCCAAGGTGTAGATAAGCTGTGCTGAAGAAATGTTCACCAACAAGTGGATAGGGACTGTCTCGCCACGGTGTGTAGTATAGCAGAGCCCAATAGCCCCCCACGGGCGTACCTACAGGAATGGCTACTGCTGGTGCAAGTGATCTTAGCCCCACGGGCGTGTATCGGACCGGCCTGCAGTGCAAGAGCTCCCAAGCCTCTTCAGACTCTACCGGACTGAGTATAATGAGACAGGGCCCAAAGCCCAACAGAAGTAGTACCGGAATGCTAGTGCTAAAGCCTGTGCCCGTCAACATTCGGTATAACGGAATTGCCCAGTGTATACAACGAGAGAGATAGAGAGCCAAAGCGCCCAACCGGCCTAATAGGAAGTGAACACTCTACTGGGATGGTATCGAGTTGCCGACGGAGAGCGGCCAACTCAGCAAGAGTTTCACTATGAACGAGGCTCACACTGGAGTAGGGAGAGTGGGACCGAGACAGCACTGGTAGGGTTAAAAGGCACGTTTACACAAGGCTTTTCTGCGGTAGCACAGCACTGCGGTCTGAGGGAGGCGCACACAGCTCTGCACGATAGTAACACTGCACTGCACGAAGTAACACCAGGCAAGACAGCCACACAAGTACTGGAACAGTGGATGATAATGTCGCGACTGCGACAAACCGGAACGTGGGTCTTCTGGAACACGCTGGAGGTGATCTTGCGGGAGGAAGTCAGCAAGGCCGGATCGGAGCACGTAGGAGGTAGTCGTACCAGCCGGGTCATACACAAGCAGGAACGTCAGCCAAGCAGAGTCGAGATCCGGAGGAGATAGTCAGACGAGCCGGGTCATACACAAGCAGGAACGTCAGCCAAGCAGAGTCGAGATCCGGAGGAGATAGTCAGACGAGCCGGGTCATACACAAGCAGGAACACTGGAGAATGGTCAGGGCTAGCCAAATCGGTACACAGGAATCAGAAACGTAGCAACAGAACAACTGGCTCAGAAACACCACGAAAGGGCGCCTGACAGATGGAATTGCCAGGTATAAAAAGGAAACCAAGGGGCGGGCCAAACTAAGTGAACAAATCACCCTTGTACATAGCAGAGAGTGACAGCTAGATCACAGGCACTGTGATAAATGGCTTTTGTTGTTTATAAAGGCATTTCAAATTACAATGTCGTTAGGCTCATTAATATTTTTAGAGAGTGACGGTTGTGATCAGAAATATGTTGAATTGTCATTGAAATACGATTCGTAACTGAAATTGTAATATGTAACAACAAAAAATTATGTTATATAGTTATGGAAATTGTGCTTGTGTTGTGTTTCCTTCAATTATTATAGGTTTCTTACATTCAGAACTTTACATTCCCTCCACTTTTTTCTTAAAGTACAAATTCTGTCTTTTGCACCACATTTTTTTTGTCAACAAATTTTCTTTTTCTGTAATCGACACTGGCGAATAGTTTAGCCACGCCCTTGACCCAACCTTTGCCCAGGAATTGTGGCGTTGTTTTGTACACAACGGACATTACTAGTTTGTCGTATATTCTATAGAACAAATGTCTTTCACAAATACAATTACTTATTTTTGTCGTTCATATGACATTTTTTTGTCATTACCCTTTGAACGAACAGCACCTTGAGTGCCAGAGGGATATGCAATGCATTGCTTTGCAATGTGTTGCATTGCCCTCTGGTGCTTAAATGGTTAAAATGCAGAAGATTGTTAGTTCTATGTCTTGGGAATAAATTACAATTTTTCGTGGCCTGGAGTAATTTACATTTCTTTTGTGTTTTTCTGCAATATGTGTATGGGGACATAATTTTCTTCATTTTTTTTTTTAAAGAAAACCTTAAATTCAAATGAAAGCGTGTGAATTTTATAAATCATATAAATATTTTTATTTCAGGTGGAAATTTTAGACTGCAGAACAAAGCAACAGTTGTGTTTTCTTGATAAGGTAAGAGCTGAAAATCTATTTTTTAAATGACAGAAACAAAAGCAGTGGTTTAACCTTTTGAATGCCAGAGATGTCTCCAATGCATTGCAAAGCAGAGACATCTTTGTTGTCTTAGATGTTAATTTTAATATGTTATGATTTATTCACAGATATAAACAACAGACATCAGTGTTAGGGCAGCAGTGTGTTTTATAGTATTTGTTGACTGGAAACTTCATGTTCTTTGGGGTGGTCAAAGATTCTTTGCTGTGTCTCATTTTATTAGAGATTTTGTTTCTATGGACACAGTCTAAACTGATGATGACCTGTTTTCTTACATCTCCAATTATGTCGTGACCACTTTATCTCAGAAGAAGGATGATGTCATTAAAAGTTGTTATATTCTGCCTTTGTGTGTGCACTCTGGCTCGGAAGGAGTTAACCTGCTCAGCATATCCAACCACACACATACTGTGTCTTCATTGTCATTGTACTCATTTCTGATATCAGGTCTTTCTCATCAACTTTTATATTTTGATAAATATGTTGTTTCAAGGGTTTGTTTTTTTATATAAATAGATCTCATATACTGTTGCTCTTTTCCTTATAAGGCAATGTAACTTAACTTCTCTGTTTTACAGCTCAGTCTGAGTTGGCCATGCTTGCTTATCTTCATTCAAACGTTGTCCTGGCAAACCCATCACAGGCAAAGGTGTAATGGATAATTTACCAAACATACACGGCTGACACCCACATTGGTCATTCGTTTATTGGAGGAAATGATGTGCACCTCAACCCCCATTGTCACACATGTGAATGATCTGCACAATGGTTCATAGCCTCACCCACAACAGGCATGATAAAACCATAGAATTCCCAATCCAGTTGTAGCTTGCTGCTTTTCAGTGCGTCATGAGTGTTGGTGATCGCCCATGTGAAAATCACCATTGGGGGGAAAATTATTTTATTGGGCTAATATTGTCTGTGTGAACCTAACTAAATCTATATTAATCCATTTTTGAGGATTAGTGGTCGTTATGCCTCGAGAAAGTATTTGTTGACTTTATCGCTCATAAGTTTGGCTATTTTTCTTAAAGCCATTTTACCAGTGATTTAAGAATTCAGTGATTACCGTAAGGTCTTCTTAAAACCCTACATTTTGAGATTAGCTTGCAGGAGATGGGGAGCTTTCATTCATTTCCCTTCATGACCCGGCCCCCTTGTACCAAGAGGACTTTATAGATTCCAGCACAAGTTTAGAAAGTCTCGTTTATGGTTTAATATTAGATTTATCCATAGCTTTTATGGTACACAAAGCCATAAAATGGTTTCACAGCTACTTTCACATTAGTAAATTTCCCTAAACCGGTGTTCAAAAATAGGAGGGGGGATACTAAATATGTTCAAGCCCCCAAATCTGTTTAAAGAATATGTAGTAGAAGTTTTGGGTTAGAAATAAGGTGAGAATAGGGAGACTAGACAGGCCAACTGGTTCTGAATTGTCATATCGATTTCCATTTCTGGCACCATGGAAACTGATCATAGGTTAAATAAAATAAAAGTCTTTGAAAAGTTATTTTCTCTTTTTTATAATCCTAAACATTTCCCCGATTATGTAAAATCAACATAATATCTGGCAATTATAAAATGTATTTGAAAAAATGGGATTCATTTGAAAGTTGGTTGGTTGCTGTCGAATGACAACATTATTGGATTCCTGTAAATGATTCCAACAGTTAACTTGTACAGTTTCATGTTAAGCTCACATTGGCAGTCTTAATGGGGCTAAAACTGTCCATTCTAGATCTTTTGGCAGGTAGTGAGCCACTATAATATTGGTCCTGCCTTTCTAAAGTGGGTCATAATACTATATCAGGCCCCTCAAACCTCTTTAAGAACTAACAGTATTGTGTCCCAACATTTCAATTTAAATAGAGGTTCTAAGCAGGGATGCAAACTTTCTCTGCCCCTGTTTTTTTCATACCTATTGAGCTGGTCATTCCTATGTGTACATCCTATTCTATAGAGGGGGTGCTGTTATTGCAAAATTGTTAAGAAAACATGTATGTATGCAGATGATATGATGTTATTTCTTGTGGATCCTTGTCCCACTCTTAATGTTCTATTGTAATTGATGAATGATTATGGTCAGGTCTCAGGACTTAAGGTCAACTGAACAAAGTCTGTTTTGTTTCTAATTCATCCAGTATGTGTACCTAACAAATGTGTACCTATCACGGTGCCCGTGATTGCCTCCAGTGTTGCGTTACTGTAACAGCGACCTTGCTGCTTCCTGGCTGTCGCTGTTCTTATAGGTCACTGGTAATTGCTGTCATGTCCCCACCCACCTACTAGGCCTTAAAGGCCTCAGTATTTCCATTACCCAGTGCCCTTTCGTGGTGTACCTGAGCCTAGTGCTTTGTTGGTCCATTTACTGATTCCTGTGTATTACTCCTGGCTTTGTCTGACTACTTGATCTGGCTCTGACTCCTGGCTTCGTCTGACTACCCGATCCGGCTCTGACTCCTGGCTTTGTCTTACTACAACGATCCTGCTCTGACTCCAGGCTTCGCCTGACTACCTGATCCGGCTCTAGACCCTGGCTTTGTCTGACTACTCAATCCGGCTCTGACTCCTGGCTTCATCTGACTGCCTCCTCCACTGTTGCACTCCCGGCTTGGTTTACTGCCAGCCTCGGCTACCCAGCCCCGGCTATCGTTATCCTCTGCTTCCTGGGCCTTCCATTACTGCCACGCTTGCTACTCCTGTAGCAGTGCTTGTTCAGTCAGTCCTTGTCAGTGACCTTGTGCGGTCTAGGTTCGGGTGGTTTGTTGCCTCACCTAGCATTCTAGGTGCAGTTTACCTTGCCTTTGGTATATCCTAGCGGTAGGGTATAGTTGCGCTATTTTAACCTGCCTTATGAAGGATTGAGGAAGTGCCGTGCACTGTCCTCATATCTAGTCTCGTGAAGGTTACTACGGGCCATACGTATACTAGCTGACCCCTTGCCTATTGAAGGGTTGAGGAAGTGTTACGCACTGTCCTCACACCTGGTTTCGAGAAGGTGTTGGAGTTAGAGTTGCTACTTTGGTGCTCCAGCGTTCTGGAGTTTCTCGCTCCTGTTGCCTGTGTTTACTCTAGCGTTAGGGTACAGAGGTGGGTCCATCTCACACTTGCCTAGTGAAGGGTGAAGGAAGTATGTGCACTGTCCTTCGCTGGTCTCGTGAAAGTGAGAGGTACATTGCTGCTACTATTGTGTTTCAATAAAATGTATTCATTTTATCTGTACTCGTCAGTGTCTTTATTTCTCAAGTCACTCCATGACAGTATCAAACATGACCAACACTTTTAAATACCTTAGCATCCATAACCATAGAAACCCCACACAATCTTACACATTCAACCTGTAATTTCCTCCCTGATAAACAAAAAATGTCCTAGGCCTCTTATACTTTTAGATTGAAAATTAATTTAAAAAAATTCTAGTCCACCAAATGTTTATACTTTCATAACTTGGTTGTCACATCTGTGTCTGCGCTCTGCCATTTTGACGAGGCTCCTCTCACAGGTTTCAGCAGGCAGTGCAGTCATGCCTAGTGGCGGGTCGGCTGATCTCCGTTGCTAGGCAAGCCGGTCTGTACTTCTTGGTTGAGACTTTTTAAAGAGTCTGCTCTCAATCTTCGGGTTCATTTGTACAGCGTCCCGTCAGTGTGTCTTTGCTTAAGTCTTGCATTGTATATTTGATATCTCTGTGTCTGACCTGGCCTGTCCCTGAGACCCCTCTTCTGCCTCCTGAATTTGTATGCTGTGACTCCTGTGTATGACCTGGCTTGGTTTCCTGACGTCCCTCCTGCTCACAGATTTGGCACATTCTCTGTCCTCCTGTGTATGACCTGGCCTGGTTTCCTGACATCCCTCCTGCTTTCTGATTTGGCACCTTCTCTGACCTTCTGTGTATAACCTGGCTCGGTGACTTTGCTGTCTGTACCTATGATCCTGTGATTCCAGCTTTGGTCTGAGTGAGTACCCTGATTATTGCTCCTTTTGGAGGATGTTCCTCCCTGGGGACTGGGGTGGTAGAGCTTGTCTAGACAGAGTTATTGTGGGTCTCCTTTGGCTCAACTGTAGGTGACTAATCTAGCTTTGTGGGTAGCACCTTTATACGGCTTGGCCACAGCACAACTCCATTTAGGCAATCACCGCACCCAAGCAGCACACCCCAGCATCCTACCGTAGCGTCTTGCTCCCTAGTTACTTGTTGGAGGAGTTTGACCTTCATCTACTATTCCTTCTTAAGGTATTACTCTCTCAAGGTACCCTATCAAGTGATTTCGTCATAATGTTTTATGTCCCATATCCATCTTTAAACACACTGTTAAAATACTTAAGGCTTTTCTCTGGGGCAATTCTCCTTCTAGATTTAACCTTAATATACCTCATTCCCCATTTAAGAGGTAGACTTGCCCTTACCAATATCTATTTTTTTTATTCTCACCTTGCATCTTTTCTATCTTGGTAGTTCCTTCCAAATCCCAATAATCATGTTGTGATACTGGAGATGGGTCTCCTATGTTCTACTGAAGGCCTCTAAAAATGTCCCAACACAATCACCAGTGAAAACTTCCATTATTACTACAGTTGTTGGTGATTGATGGCAGGGTTTATGGTCTCCTAATGCTCTTCTGTGGCAGAAGCTCAAAATGCATCAATTTCTTCTTGGGTCCTACATGGCATTAAAGATTTAATTCACCTAGTGCAGGATAATCAATTTAACATTTTTGTGGCCGGATGGTCTTTATATACCTAAAACGTTCACATGTCTTTCAGTCTCAGAATAGCATTCCTGAGATCCCCTACTGAAAATATGCTTAGTAACTAATTTCAAGAAGAACGTTTTCCTAAGTTATGTATTTCTAATCTGGAAACTGGCCTCTCACCCTTGCAGAAATCATTTGTTATGTGTCAGTCCTCCCTGCTGCAGTGCCCTCATGTTGAACACAGGGAAGCTACAGAAAGCTGCATTACACTTCTCTCAAATTTAATGAATTACCCAAGTGAACAGCCTGATGGTGGTCATTTGTGTGAACACCCTCTTGGCATTAACATATCCAGAATATAGGGAATGCTGTGGTGTGCTCTGGTCATGGTTTTACAGACGCTAAATTGCTGGACTAAGCTCCTTGTTCCTGAAACAAAATGTGCTTTATATACATAGTTCAGGAGAAAAAAAAACTGCCCCATAGGGTATAAATAAACATTCACATGGATTTAAAAAGGGATTTTGTTTAACCCAGAATCTCTCCACTTTTGTTTTTGTACATATACCACATTGTATTTCACTTCCATTAATAAAATATAATACTGTATCAGGCCAGTTAAAAATGAGTACCCCTGTCCATTCCCTATTACAATGTGAACATATCCCTAAAAATAAAGTAACTGAACTGAAATTCGATCAAAGCAAATATACAGTGGAGTGGTATTAAAATATTATTATTAATTTTATTTGGGCAACTGAAAATCACCATCCGACAATGTTTGCCCTACCCTTGTACTATGCGTAGTACTGACTCTTATGGCTGAAGTTGAAAATTGGATTAAGTGGACAAAACTTGAGAAAACTCAGATGCTATATGAAAGATGGACAAACTTTCTATAGTTTCGTATGAAAGGGTATCTTCAGAGGAATGATGCGGGTATGCCTCCTAATGGATCACTCACACCTACAAATAAAATTAAGTTCTATACATTAACCCTTTGCGTAGGATACCCCTCTGGCACTCAGACAGTTAAATGTCATAAACTTCAAACTAAAACCTGTAAATACATCTTTATTTAATTAAAGATCATTAAAGGGATAGTAATGTTTCATAATAAAAGCAGCTTTTAATTAATCATCATAGTATTTGGACTTTGGAGAGTGTTATTTCAATTCTGTAGAGTTGTAGTTCAAGAGTAATTAAATGACAAAGTATCCCCCTCCCGCCCCTTTTACTGATGTTACACTACTCAGCCAGAGCAGAAGGGAGGTGCCCAGGTAGATTGCAGAGAGGGACAATCTTCAATTAAGATAAGGGAAAAACCTGAAAAACTTGTCAAGGGGGGCAGGGCTTTAATTGTTCTCATAGGAAGAAGATTGTCCCCTTCTGTTATCTGTCTGGTCTATGGACTGGATTCCACATCTGAGAAGAGACTGCTTACACTAGGTAAAAGGGCAGGAGGGGAAACTTTGTGAATATCTCTCAAACCTATAAGACTTATATCATTCTTCATGTTTTTTAATGCATTCAAAATAAAATAAAGATAAAGCAAAGTATTACTATCCCTTTAAAACCTAAAGCTAGAACATGCTTATTTGTGTTGGTGTTTGTTTTGGAAGTTTGTGATGGGTGACATCTAATGCAGTTAAAGAACAACAAACATGGAAAAATAATATGTTAAAGCTTGGCCATTTACTGGTTTATTGCTGCTACGCCTAGTATCACCTACGAGTAACAACATTATAAACACACCGCTCTTTATTGATTTACAACAAGAGCTGATGCTGCCAGTAGCAGTCTGATTCCTTTGAATGGTTCAGTTAGGGGTAGTCCCATCCCAAATTATCCATATCCCTAATAGTCAACTTGGACAACTCAGTCAGAGCACAGTAACTGTCCAACCCATCCGTCCTTCCTGGTGGTCAGTCTGAGCAGGCTAGTCAAGATATACCTACAGTTCAGTTGGCACAAGCTTGTCATAGTTTATCTTCTGTGTGTAGTGCCATTACTCAGGGTGTCCTGCCTAGTGGTCTTACCTCTGCAATTTCCACTTGTCAGGGTGCACAGTCTAGTCATGGATGTTCCCCAGTGGGTAATGCTGTCCAAATGTTAATGGGTCAGGCTTCCCCATGGTTAAGCATGGCAATGGTTTGCCAACAGCAGATAGATCCTTACTTATCCATTGGCAGTAATAACAGTGGTCTCAGATAGTGCCAAGGGTTCCACATACTTGTGTTTCAAGCTCTCTGTCATGCACAGCTTAGATTAGAAATCACAGAAAAGGTATAGAAGGGTGAGTACGTGGACTCATTCCTTGTTGTCCCTATAAAGGCTTTAAATTGGATAAAACAGTCTGATGAGAAAAAAGCAGAAATTGAGAGGAGGTGCGATCATCTGATGCCCGTGATTGCCCTCCGAGAGTGCTGCCTCGTGTTGCTGGCGATTGATGATAGACCATTAGAACCATCCCATGTCACACATGAGACCTGTCCTTTGTCTATGTGGAGACCCTACAATTTCAGGTCATTCAGTCTCCACTACGCCGTCATTCTGGGGTTTCCTTGGCTTCAAACGCACAACCCAAGAATGGACTGGAAGACCTGTAACATCATATCTTGGTCCAATCATTGTAAAAAGTCTTGTCTACAACAGCCCACTAAGATATTATGTACCTCCCCCTCTACACCCTCAGAGTACCAGTAATTCAGTGAGGTATTCAGTAAGGGGGAGGTTAGCATAGGACATAAAACTGTGCTATTGATTTGACTCCAGGCACGATACCGCCTAAGGGTCGCACCTACCCCCTGTCGGTAGAAGAGAGCTGGGCAATGGAGGAAGACAATACTGATGCCTTGGCGAGAGGAATTATCAGGAAGTCTTACTCGACCACAGGGGCAGGTTCTTTTCTGTAAAGAAAAAGGATGGGGAGCTTAGGCCTTGTATTGACTATAGAGGTCTAAACAAGTTGATGGTCAAGAATGCGTAGCCCATACCATTGATAACAGAGTTATTCGACCACCTGAATGGCTCCTTTGTTTTCACAAAACTTGATTTACGGGCAGCCTACAATCTAATTAGAATCAAGGAAGGCGTTGAGTTTATAATGATGTACTGAGAGACCTGCTACAATCATGTGTAGTAGTTTACTTGGACAATATTTTGATACACTTTCCTAATATAGAGGCACATCAGAGAGATGTTGCTACCGTGCTACAAAAATTAAGAGAAAACAAACTCTATTGTAAAGTAGAAAAGTGCGAATTCCATAAAGATCATGTGCCATTCTTGGGTTATGTAATCTCTGCTGACGGTATCGCTATGGATACAGAGAAACTCTCAGCGGTTCTGCAGTGGCCACGTCCGGTGGGCTTGAAGGCCATACAGAGATTCTTGGGATTCGCAAACTATTATAGAAAATTCATATGAAATTTCTCTATGGTAGTCAAACCTTTCACTGACTTAACTCATAAAGGGTCTAATCATTTGGCTTGGTCTTCTGAGGCCAACAAAGCTTTTGAAGCATTGAAGTCTGCTTTTGCTGAGGCTCCAGTATTGTCTCATCTTAACCCTGCCTTGCCCTTTACCCTGGAGGTGGATGCATCTGAGACAGGAGTGGGGGCAGTGCTGTCCCAGTGATCCGAGCCTGGTAAGACCCTCATGCCTTGTGGGTTCTTTTCCAAAAAGATGACTAAAGCCCACAGCCTATATGACATAGGCGATTGTGAGTTATTAGACATTATTCTTGCTCTCAGTGAATGGCATCACCTCCTGGAGAGGATGAATGCTCCAATCCTGATCTTGACTGATCATAAAAATCTGACATATTTGTCTGAGGCCAAAAGACTATCTCCACGGCAGGCCAGATGGGCACTGTTCCTATCTAGATTTATCTTTGTGATCTCATATCTTCCAGGGTCCTAGAATGTCCGAGACGACGCTCTATCTAGGCAATTTGGGCCGGACAGTGAGATTGAAAGTGCACCGATGCCCATCATTCCTCCAGATCGCATATTGTCACCATATGTACTAGTATCACGTCTCCTCTGGGCGAGGAGATTCTAACTTCCAGGGCAATGCTCCAGCAGAAAAACCTAGTGGTAAATGTTTCATAGCCGAACCTCTCCGTACCAGATTATTGGAAACATACCACTCCTCGAGGGCAGCTGGACACATTGGTCATGACCAACTGATTTGGTAAGTCTATCAGCTCTTTTGGTGGCCTTGCTTAAGAGCAGACTGTGCAGCATTTATGGAGGCCTGTTCAATTTGTGTTTGTTCTAAGACCCCGAGACACCTTCCACTGGGGTTGCTCCAGATGGTCCCTAATGGTGAGGACCCATGGGCACACGTATCCATAGATTTTATGGTGGAGCTGCCAGTAGCCAAAGGATGTACGGACTGCCTTCCTCCAGAGAATTGGCTGTGGTGTTTGCTAGAGAGGTGTCCCGACTCCATGGAGTACACCAGGTTCTGGTCTCTGATCGTGGGAGTCAGTTTGTGTCATGGGTCTGGAGGGCCTTTTGCGACCAGATGGGCATCCAATTGTTGTTTTCTTCCGCCTATCATCCCCAGACTAATGGTGCTGCTGAGAGATCCAACCAGGGGTTGGAACAATTTTTGCGCTGTTTTATCTCTGACCATCATGATAATTGGGCTGACCTGTTGCCTTGGGCGACTTTGCCAGGAATTGTGCCGTAAACTCTGCGTCCGGGAGCTCTCCCTTCCTGATCAACTATGGGTTCCAACCATCTCTGCTCCCGGACTCCATTCAGGCTCAAGACATTCCAGCTCTGGACGAGCATATTAACCCCTTAAGGACCGGGAAAATCTGAGTTAGATTTGACTTAAGGACCGGACCAATTATTTTGACTTTTTTGACTATGTCTTTGTTCAACCATATTTTCTCTTTAATTCCTTTTGTGCACCCACATAAATTATATACTGTTTTTTTAAGCACAAGTAGGGCTTTCTTTTGATACCACAATTATATGAATACCTCATTGTTTAATTTGATTAAAATAGAAAAAAGAGGAAAAAAATTGAAAAAAAAACAACATTTTGCTTATATTTTCGTGTCAGGATTTGCATACAATTAGTTTATGACAAAAAAATACCCCTAAATATATTCATTTGCTTCTCCTGAATATAAGAATACCCCATATGCCTAGTATTTCAATCACTTCCTCACATTTACAAGGTAAATATTACAAGATGGATGCCATTATTTCCAACTTGTAATTTCTCAACAATTGGCATGTGAGCATCATAGCTTAGCTGACAGTGCCAAAACCAAAAATGTCCCACAAAGGTATATGTTTCTGAAAACTACACAACATAAGGTAAATAATCAGGAGAATTTTGGAGTTTTTCATGCAGCTATTTTTCCAGAAAAAAAATTCAAAATTGTGGTAATATTTTGTTTTTTTGCAGTTTTCACACTTACATTTCAATACTACTGTTGATATCAAGCACATGATAGGTGAAGATTTTTAAAAATGCATTGTTTAGTGTTCAGCTCCTTCTTCTGAGTACGGCAATACCCCATATGCATAGGTTTCTCAAGGTTTGGGAGAGCTACGGGGCCCAAATTGGAACATGCTTGTTTCCAGTTTCACACTTTGAATTTTCACAGCTTGCATCACTGGTGCCATGTCTCATTTGGGGCTGTGTAACAGTGCTCCACTCTAAGATTTCCCCCCAAAAGTATATATTTTTGGAAAGTAGACACCCCAGGCTTTCATTTTATGTATGTTTTCAATTTTTTTACGCAGCCATTTTACCACCAATCGCTCGTAAATCTTGACGTAAGTTAAAAAAACAGCGTTTTTCACACTTGCACTTCAATGTTGATGTGAATTTCAAGCACATGATAGGTTTAGATTTTTAAAAATGCATTGTTTAGTGTTCAGCTCCTTCTTCTGAGTATGGCAATACCCCATATGTATAGGTTATTCAAGGTTTGCGGGAGCTATGGGGCCCAAATTGGAACATGCGGGTTTCCAGTTTCACACTTTGAATTTTCACAGCTTGCATCACTGGTGCCATGTCTCATTTGGGGCTGTGTAACAGTGCTCCACTCTAAGATTTCCCCCCAAAAGCATATATTTTTGGAAAGTAGACACCCCAGGCTTTCATTTTATGTATGTTTTCAAATTTTTTACGCAGCCATTTTACCACCAATCACTCGTAAATCTTGATGTAAGTTAAAAAAACAGCGTTTTTCACACGTTCACTTCAATGTTGATGTGAATTTCAAGCACATGATAGGTGAAGATTTTTAAAAATGCATTGTTTAGTGTTCAGCTCCTTCTTCTGAGTACGGCAATACCCCATATGCATAGGTTATTCAAGTTTTGCGGGAGCTATGGGGCTCAAATTGGAACATGTGCGTTTCCAGTTTCACACTTTGAATTTTCACAGCTTGCATCACTGGTGCCATGTCTCATTTGGGGCTGTGTAACAGTGCTCCACTCTAAGATTTCCCCCCAAAAGTGTATATTTTTGGAAAGTAGACACCTCCAGCTTTCATTTTAGGTTTGTTTTCAAATTTTTTACACAGCCATTTTACCACCACTTTCTCGTAAACTTGACGTAAGTAAAAAAACAGCGTTTTTTACACTTTGCCTTCAATGTTGATGTGAATTTCAAGCACAGAACAGGTGAAGATTTTATAAACTGCATTGATTAGTGTTCAGCTCCTTCTTCTGAGTACGGCAATACCCCATATGCATAGCTTTTTCATGGTTTGTGGGAGCTACGGGTCCCAAATTGGAACATGCGCGTTTCCAGGTTCACACTTTGAATCTTCACAGCTTGCGTTACTGGTGCCATTTCTCATTTGGGCTGTGTAACACTGCTCTTTTTTAAGATTTCCCCCCAAAAGTGTATATTTTTTGAAAGTAGACACCCCAGGCTTTCATTTTAGGTGTGTTTTCAAATCTTGCAAACAGCCATTTTACCACCAAGCCTGTGAAAACTTGACGTAAGTAAAAAAAAATTCAGCATTTTTCACGCTTTGCCTTCAATGTTGATGTGAATTTCAAGCACAGAACAGGTGAAGATTTTATAAACTGCATTGATTAGTGTTCGGCTCCTTCTTCTAATTACGGCAATACCCCATATACATAGGTTTGTCGGGGTTTTGGGGGAGCTACTGGGCCCAGTTGGAACATGTTAGTTTCCTTTTACAGACATGCCATTTTTACAGCTGGTGCCTTGTCTCATTTCTGTCTGTTTGGCAATGCTGCAATTAATTTTACCCCCAAAAGTATATTTTGTAGAAGAGTAGACAACCCTGGCTTTCATTCTATTTGCATCTTATCAATTTTTTCGCTGCCACTGTATCACCAATCCCTCCCAAAATCTGCAGTAAGGCAGAGAAACACCATTTTTCACATTTCTATTTTAGTGTTGCTCTGGATTTCAATCAGATGATATTTGCAGATTTTTTTAAATGCTTTACATTAGTGGTGAGTTACATTGTATGAGTACGGCAATGCCCCATATGCATAGGTTTGTCAGGGTTTGGGGGAGCTACTAGGCCCAGTAGGGAACATGTGTGTTTCCATTATCAGAGATAAATTTTGATAGTGTTAGATCTAAGGAGGGATGTATTTTGAAAAATAAAAAACAGGATATTTCAGGGGGAAAAAGTGGCCAAATAATAAAAGAACCTTTACAGCACTACTGCATTGTGCCTGAATGGTATTCCTTGAAACAGTCACCAATGCAGAGGCCAGGTTTGGAAGGGCAATCAGGACAGTAAGTGGTGGTGTCTGTCCGTATTCCCTTTCTGTAGCAAACCCTGCAGCGCTTCTGTGGTTTGTTCTTTTGGGGAGTTGGGGGGATTTTATAAATAAAATGTACTAACCCGGGTCTTGGTGGAATTATTTCAGACGCACCTTGAAATAAAAATATGGAAATAAGTTGTAGCTGGTACTGTAAAAAGCTACATCTTTGATTGGGGTTTGCCAGCTTGAAAAGTAAAAAGGAATTATGTACAGCAGTCTGCATCATATAGATGGCAACTTTTTTATACCATGCCCTACACTTCCTCATTGCGAGGTATGGCTGCATTAGTTGATCACTCAGATCAACTCCCCCCATGTTTTTATTATATTCCCTGATGCAGACTGGCTTTCTCATTACCACTGTCCTGCCACGAACAGTGACTGCCACAGATCTGTCCTCATGCATTGTGGTCAGCATGTAGACCTCTTTTTTGTCCCTAAACTTCACTGCCAGCAGCTCCTGTTGGCACAAAGATGAGGACATCCCAGTTTTTAATTTGGTATCTATGAGTGTTTTGGGAAACTCCCTGCAATTGCGTCTGACAGTGCCACAGGCCACGGTGTCAAAATAAAACAGAGACCTAAATAAAAGGGGGCTGGTGTAATAATTATCAACAAATAATTGATAGCCTTTATTTAATAAGGGGTAAATTAAATCCCAAACTATTTTTCCACTTGTTCCCATAAATTCGGGGCACCCAGGAGGATCAAGTTGGCTGTCCTTGCCCTCATAAATTCTAAAAGCCTGGGTGTAGCCTGTGGCACTTTCACACAATTTATAAAATTTTACACCAAATTTGGATCGCTTTGAGGGGATGTACTGCTTGAACCCTAACCTGCCTTTGTATTTCATTAGGGATTCATCTACACTAATTTCTTTTTGGGGCATATACACTTGGGCAAACTTTTTCTGCAAATGGCTTATTAGGGGACGAATTTTGGATAGTCTATCATACTGGGGGTGTTCTTTTGGGGGGCACAGGGTATTATCGTTAAAATGCATAAAGTGCAAAATGATTTCAAATCTGGACCTGGTCATAGTCTTGGGGAATATAGGGGTATCACATACGGGGTTTTTGCTCCAGTAGGATCGGATACTGGGCTTTTTTATTATACCCTTTGCCATTATTAAGGCCCAGAATTGCTTAAATTCTATGAGGTCTATGGGTTTCCATATTTCTTCCTTAACTACAAAAGCTGTAGGGTTGGCGGCAGTATACTGGGATGCATACAAGTTGGTTTGGGACACAATTTCACCTAAAATATCTTCCCCCAAAAATAAATCAAAAAAATTATCATAGTTAAATCCCTCAACATCAATTTGAATCCCTGGGGTGCCTGTAAATTCTGGTATTTGTGGGCAAAAATTTATTAGGGATACCCATTCATTATGATCAGGAGTGGCTGGTGTTGGGGCATTTCTTTGGCCAGATCTTTTTTCAGGTGCTGGGGCAATTGCCAGGGCAGCTCTTGGGGCAGCACTTGGGGCATTCCTTTTGGCAGGTATTTTGCAAAGTCTTTTGGCAGATCTTGTGACAGGATTTTTGGCAGATCTTGTGGCAGGATTTGTGGCAGGTGCTGGGGCAGGATTTGTGTCAGGTGCTGGGGCAGTTGCCAGGGCAGCTCTTGGGGCAGTGCATCTTTTCTTGATAGAAGGCCCAGCGTCGTCAGTAGAGCTGCTCTCAGTTTCTGAAAACTGCTCTATTTCAAAATCTGATGCAGTATCTGTTGCCTCTGAGTCAGATGCCAAAAAGGCATATGCCTCTTCAACGCTATAACTGTGCTGCATTTTGCCCACTAAAATTTTTTTTCCTTACTCTAACGCTATCCCTAAACCTAACTCTAACCCTAAAACTTACCCTAACCTACGTATATCTAGAACCTACCTAACCCAAGTAAACTACCTATCTAAACTATACTTATATATATATATTTTTTTTTTATTATTTTTTTTTATTTTTTTATTTTTTTGGGGGTTTTTTTTGGTTTTTTTTTTCCCTAAACCTAGATCTGTCCCTAAACCTTTCCCTAACACACTAAACCTACCCACCTACCTACCTAAACTACCTAAATTATATTTTAAATCAATTTTTAATAAAAAAAAAATAAAAAAAAATAAAAAAAAAATAAAAAAAAATTCAGAGGATACAAGGGGGATGGGGGGTATCCCACAGATCAGCAGACGCTGATCTGTAGTTTATTGATCACTCTAAAAGTGATCAGATGGGGGGGAACTTGGTGATCACTGTAAAACAGTGATCAAAGGGTTAATTTTAGCTGATTTAACACTTTTCTTCACACAGGAACACTGCAGAATGATCTGACACGATCTCTCTCTGTCTGTCTCCACCTCAGCAGTGTGCAAGATGGAGGGAGGCAGAGATATATGACAGGGACAGTATTTACAAATACTGTCCCTGTCAATCAGCATTTGCAACATGTGATTCGCTCATCAAGCGAATCGCATGTTGCAACAAACTTTCTACTGGTTGTTACTAAGTGTCCCAGTATCGGGACACTTAGTAACAAGCAGCCCGCGCTCTCCCATCGCTCCGTGCGGCCGCGATGGGAGAGTTTAACCCTTGACGTACCGGGACCGTCAAGGGTCGTTGGAGCACATTTACCCTTGACGGTCCTGGTACGTCAAGGGTCGCTAAGGGGTTAAGCAGCTCTGCTCCACATGGGCACAGGTTCAGGATGCCTTACGTAGGTCCTCACAGCATTATCAGAAACATTCAAACCGCAGGAGGCTTCCTGCTCCTATTTTCCAGGTTGGGGATAAAGTGTGGCTGTCCTCCAGGACCCTGAATCTTCAAGTACCTTGCAATAAACTTGCTCCACGTTTTGTAGGTCCATACCAGGTACTTCATAGAGTGAAGTAGAAGAAGTCAGAGATGCTCAACTAGACTCATGAGCTGCAAGGGTATGCAAAAGCTCACTGGGACTGTGTCCTCGCGTCCAGGGTGCAAATTGCTCTTAGGGTTAGTCACCCTAAGGGTAATGGGGGAATCCAGACGTGGACCCCTTGCTCACAAGTGCCTAGAGGGATTAGCTGCACCTCACCGACGAGGCCCAAGAAGGCCGAAACGTACGTCTGGGGTTAGCTACTTCCCTTGTTCAGAGAGGAATTGTCTGGCATTTCGTGGCTGGACTGTCATTTTGGCAGGACCAGTATGATATGCTTCAGAATATTTCTTCTCTGTGTACGGCATTTGTGAGCTAAAAGAGATTGCACCCTGGACGCGAGGACACAGTCCCAGTGAGCTTTTGCATACCCTTGCAAGCTCATGAGTCTAGTTGAGCATCTCTGACTTCTTCTACTTCTATGCAAATTGCTCTTAGGGTTAGTCACCCTAAGGGTAATGGGGGAATCCAGACGTGGACCCCTTGCTCACAAGTGCCTAGAGGGATTAGCTGCACCTCACCGACGAGGCCCAAGAAGGCCGAAACGTACATCTGGGGTTAGCTACTTCCCTTGTTCAGAGAGGAATTGTCTGGCATTTCGTGGCTGGACTGTCATTTTGGCAGGACCAGTATGATATGCTTCAGAATATTTCTTCTCTGTGTACGGCATTTGTGAGCTAAAAGAGATTGCACCCTGGACGCGAGGACACAGTCCCAGTGAGCTTTTGCATACCCTTGCAAGCTCATGAGTCTAGTTGAGCATCTCTGACTTCTTCTGCTTCATAGAGTGAACCATGTCACTTATGCCTTGGACCTCCCTGTGGGAATGCACATTCACAACGTCTTCCATGTATCCTTGTTGAAGCCTTTGGTCTGTAACCGTTACACTTCTACTCCAGTGGTACCAGGTCGTGTCCGCATTCAAGACCACGAGGAGTATGAAATTCAAAGCATTCTGGACTCCTGTAGAGTCCGTGGGCACATTCAATATTTAGTGCATTGGAAGGGCTATTGCCCTGAAGAACATTCCTGGGTGAATCAGTCTGATATTCACGCTCCTGTTCTGTTGCGCAGATTCTATGCTAAATTTCCGAATAAAGTTGGGTCTCTTCCGCGGGGGAGAGATCATTGAGGCGGGAGGTACTATCATGGTGCACGATTGCCCTCTAAGAGCGCTGCTGAGAGGTGCGGGTGACATTATCTTTCACTTCCTGAGTGTTGCGCTTATGCGCATTTGCTATTCTTATAGGCCTATGGTTCATTGCCTGAGTGAGTCTCCCCCTACTTGCTAGACCTTATAGGCCTCAGTCATCCAGTACTTCTTTGCCCTTTCGTGGTGTACCTGCGCATTTGCTCTTGTGATAGTCCTATGCTCTGTTCTGTGTATGACCTCTGGCTACGTCTGACTCTGGTTATGTTTGCTCCCTGACTTGTTGCCATCCGCTCCGATCTGACCCTTTGGCTCCGTCTGACTACACGCTCCGGTTTGACCCTTTGGCTCTGTCTGACTACCCGCTCCGGTCTGACCCTTTGGCTCCGGCTGACTGCCTGCTCTGTGCTAACCCCGGTTTGGCTGACTATCTGATACAGTACTGATCTTGGCATGGCTGACTTACTGCTCTGTGTTCTTGACCCTTGGCCTGACTGGCTCCTCTCTCTTGCTAGACTGTGCTCTAGCTGTTCCCTCTGGTACAAGCTGTTATCCTCCTGCTGTGCCAGACCTTGATATTGATATTGATAAAGACTTGTGTAGAGATTCTTATGTATTCTAGGATAGAGTGATTCATGTGATTAGGGAATGTGGCCTGGAGTCATAAATCGTGAAGACTGATATTAAGCCAACCTTTCATTAGCAATGAAGGTGCACCTAAGAACATTAATTTGCTTGGCTGTCATTCATAAGGCAAGCATTATTTTGATATGGGTTGCTCAATTTAATGTGCTACTTTGAAAAATATTACCTTTCTAGAGTGTTGTTCATTGTGAGCTTGTGTTTGATTCCATTGTTTATCTAGGAGACCTTTGAAGACCATTCAGAGAACTTCAACTTTCTAGACTGGTCCTTTTGCTCCAGACACAACTGCATGTTACTCTGTTCAGTTATTAGATTCATTGGAATCGAGATGGTATGCAGGCTCCCTTATTATAAGTTTGCTAACTTCTGTTATCTGATGTTTTTGCATCTAATGTTTGATGTGCTCTCTTTGAGCAAAGGATTAACCTATTGAGTGCTAGCAGGGTAAGCCAAATATTGCAAAGCAATGTAGGCCTTTTTCGTCCATTTCAAATATACACACACACACACACACAGTATCCCATATAATTAACTGCTTAAGGATCGCAGGGGTGTACAAGGGGTTAATATGTATGAAGACAAAAATGGAGCAATTGGCAACCTTGCTGCACTGTACAGAACAAAAACGCCCCATTGATTTGAATGGAGTTTAAAACCGGAGCTTTAAATGGAGTTCTATTAATAAAATAAAACTTTCTTAATTAATACAAAGTTATTGCAAGCCTTTTGGTATTTAACCCCTTTGCTGCCAGAAGGGCTATCATTGTATTACTGGACTCCTGACAGTAAAATGATTTATCCCCCTATATTCCCGCTGACCCCTCAGTTCTACCCTTTCCAATGATATCCACTTTAACATTGTAAAGGTTGGCAAGGTAATGCACTCTGAAAAATCCAGCATCTTCTGCATTGTATTTTATTTTGAGTATGGATTCATGCCAGGCAGTTGGAGGTTAACTGGCATGAGCCACCTCTTGCCTCATGCTAGTGGAAATTTGCTTCTATAGCTTTAGGAGGGGACGATATAGTAGGCTACATAAAAAGATACCTCCTTACTAGAAAGGTAATTTCTGGTACTACTTTGTATTCTGCTTCCGAGTTACATTATTGCCCATGAAACATTATATCACTAGGTGATGCCCGATTTCCAAGTAGAATATAATGTAAGAGTAGTCAGTGTTGGTAAGTATGTTTGTGGGGGACACACAAACCCCCAACCCCCCCCCCACACACAAAAAAAACAAACCCTCAATGTTACCCAAAAATGTTCTAGACATCTTGGGGAAATTGTCAGACCTCTTCTAAGATGCCATTTGCACTTGGAGTTATACACTTTTTTTTTTACTGTTTTGGTGGGAGGTGTGCTGGGGCACCGTTCTGTGTTGCTTCCAGAACCATAGCACCTATGGCACTGCCCCACAAACAGCCCTGCATCCAGGACTGATTAAGCTTATTACCTCTTGAATCAAAGAGAAAAAAATTCAGATGGGCCATTAGGATTTTTTGTCTATAGTAAGATAAGGGGTTATTATTGTGAGGTTCATCTTCACATTGTTAAGTGTATACAATACCGTCTCATGTTTAGATGATTGCGTTCCTTTCAAGGAGCAGTAATTGTTTTTTATGGAAACATAATTTAAAAGTGGTTTTCCTGCCAAGTATGGGAACAAGAAAAATAGAAGATATATTATAGAGTAATAAACTTCAGCACCAATATAAAAAATAGGAGAAGTAATATACTCACAAATATGTTGGCCAGCACTGGGTAAGTAGCTGACAACCAAGCAGTTGGAGAAATTGTCCCGTCTCCGGAAAAAAAAATCAGTGGCTTAAATCAATAAAAAAAAGTATTTATTCAATCAAAACATTTATATAGATATGTACAAATACAAAGATAAATAAATAAAATAACATGAGTGAACAAATATATCTAATTTTGCTGTGATGCACACCACTTTCTCAAAGAAAACAATGGCCAGCATATACAAACAGGCCACTGCAATTTCCTTCCATTTAAGTATCCTATCTGTAGATAACAATTTGATCTTAGGGACGAGCCCCCTTTTCTGTCTCAGCCAATCATTACTGAGTATGGTCTCAGTGCATAACATGCTGCAAATAAGGGATGTGGAAGGATAACCTCTTAAATTCACATCCAAACACCGATCAAATTTCATTGAGGGAGCCGAAAGATATTTATACAAATCACAAAGTAACAAAACACATTAATAACAACAATAAAAGGTCTAAAAATTGAAATATAAGCATTGTGGTATGTGGTGCATTCAGACAACTGATTATCATATATATATATATATATATATATATATATATATATATATATATATATATAGTAGCAATGTGGGACGGCGTTGCCCATCATATTATTTACATAGACATTGTGTGAAACAGTAATATGCAGTGTTACAGTAGGCTGACCAGACCTCACCTTTAACCGGGGACGCATAGGAGAAATACATACTGCAGGACTGCACTGATTTCAGTGAAGTACTGCAAAATGGCTATTTCTTATGTGTCCCCGGTTAAAGGTGAGATCTGGTGAGCCTATGTTACAGACACATAATTAAAGAGACAGAGCGTGTCACTGTGAAACGCATACATACAGAGAGACACACACATACATGGACGTATGTCACATATGTAGACAGTGTGTGACAGACGCAGTGGTGATGTAGATATGCTGATAAGAGTTGTAAAAAAGGTTTTAACTGCAGCTCCTCAGCTTGATGAATAAGGCCCTGTATCCTTTTGTACTTGGAAAGCTTACAGTTGAAGTGAGTGTGCTGTGTTACTTGTTGAATAAGATCCTGTATCCTTACAGTTGAAGTGAGTGTGCTAGGGCTGCAACAACGAATCGATATTATTGATAAAAATCGATTATAAGAATCGTTGTCAACAATTCTCATAATTGATTAGTTGCAGCCCCAGACTGCCGCCGCCGCCAGTGTCAATATGACAAGATCCATCCACCCAGATCATCACGCGCCCCTGGGGGCCGTGATGACATACAGACAGAGAAGAGGAAGAGGGCAGAAGCACCGGCTGATCTTTACTGTCTGGCAGCAAGCGCTTCTCTTCGGTGCCTCTGCCCTCTTCCTCTTCTCTGTATGTATGTTATCACGGCCCTCAGGGGCGCGTGATGATGCGGGCGGGCAGGAGGGAACTCAGAGCCAGCCAGCCACAGGGGACCGGATGCCACTCAAATTACCCCCTAGCCTGCCAACTCAACGCAGCAAGAGGAGTGCAGCAGTGACAAGGAGAGCGACAGAGTGACAGTCTAGAGGAAGAGAGGTTCAAAGGGGAGAAAGAGAGGTGCAAGGGGGGAGAATGAAGTACAAGGGAGGAGAAAGAGACACATGGGGGGGAAAGTACATGGGGGAGAAAGAGAGGCACAAGGGGGAGAAAGAGAGGCACAAGGGGGAGAAAGAAGTACATGGGGGAGAAAGTGAGGCACGAGGGGGGAGAAAGAGAGGCACAAGGGAGAGAAAGGAGTACAAGGGGGAGAAAGAGAGGCACAAGGGGGAGAAAGAAGTACATGGGGGAGAAAGAGAGGCACAAGGGGGAGAAAGAAGTACATGGGGAGAAAGAGAGGCACAAGGGGAAGAAAGTACAAGGGGGAGAAAGAGAGGTACAAGGGGGAGAAAGTGAGGCACAAGGGAGAGAAAGAGAGGCACAAGGGAGAGAAAGAAGTACAAGGGGAGAAAGAGAGGCAGGGGAGAAAGAAGTACATGGGGGAGAAAGAGAGGCACAAGGGGGAGAAAGAAGTACATGGGGGAGAAAGAGGTACGGGGGGAGAAAGAAGTATATGGGGGAGAAAGAGAGACACAAGGGGAGAAAGAAGTACATGGGGGAGAAAGAGAGGCACAAGGTGGAGAAAGAGAGGCACAAAGTTGAGAAAGGTTCAAGGGGGAGAAAGAGGTACGGAGGGAGAAAGAAGTACATGGGGGAGAAAGAGAGGCACAAGAGGGGGAGAAGGAAGTACAATGGAGGGAGAAATAGAGGTGCAAGGGGGAGAAAGAGAGGTGCATAGACCCCATAGTAAAATAATAACAATGACGCATGTTAATGTGTAAAGTTTTTTATTCTACTGTTTGTTTTTAACACTCAGTTTGTTCATTAAATCATTTTAAATAATGAAAAATTAGCATATTGTTTTTTTATCCGATTAATCGAAAAAAAAATAATCGCCCAACTAATCGATTATCAAAATAATCGTTAGTTGCAGCCCTAGAGTGTGCTGTGTTACTTGGTGAATAAGGCCCTGTATCCTTATTGAAGTGAGTGTGCTCTGTTACTTAATGAATAAGGCCCTGTATCCTTACAGTTGAAGTGAGTGTGCTGTGTTACTTGATGAATAAGGCCCTGTCTCCTTACAGTTGAAGTGAGTGTGCTGTGTTACTTGTTGAAGGTCACAGTGAGAAGATGTTTGTGAGTAAAGGAATAAGAGGTACACAGAGCAATGTGCTGCATATCATCTCTGGTACTACAAATGTTAATTGGCTTAACCCTCTGAGTGCCAGAGAGGTATCCAATGCATTGCAACAGCACTCAAAGGGTTAAATTGAAACTAAGTGAGTCTATCAGCCCCAGTTCTTACCATGGAAACTGAAGATCTGCGATCTATTCCCCAGCTGACTCCACTCACCTGATTCCAATCTGCCTCTGAATGTCCCATTGCATTATGGGACAGGGGGTGGAAACAGAAGTTTTTATACTTTTGAAAGAAGTGATCAATGTGTGGCTCCCCAGCAAAATGGGAGCTGCTGGTTGGTGGGTTATATTATTGTGCCATGAGTTGTTTACTGTAGGAGTTGTAAGTAGAGAGAAGTGATGTTGCAGTTGGTGAGTTATGGAGGAGAGGGTTAACCCTTTGAGTGCCAGAGAGGTAAGCAACTCATTGATTTGCAATTTATGCATGCCCCTCTGGCACTCAAAGGGTTAAGACTGATGTTGGGGGGCAGGCTAACTCTTCCTTACAGCTGCCCCTGGGTGTGTGTGGCAGGGGACGCAGGTTTTCTCTCATATATATATATATATATATATATATATATATATAATACCAATGTGGGACGGAGTTGCCCGTCATGTTATGACCATTGGGCACACATGTGTGAAATGTAGACACACTGATTAACACAGACATATGCAACACACTGGGAGACACATACACACAGTGAGCGGCAGAAACATGCAAAAGACATGCACACACACAGACTCACCAGAGATGCACACATGGACACACATATGTAACAGAGATGTACACACACACACACACACGCAACATATATGCGCAGAAACACATGCGTGCATGAGTTGTGCACCCCTCTGGTACTCAAAGGGTTAAAGTATAGAGAGGCATGTCAGAGTTAAATAGCAGTGGGAAGTGTATTCATACCTGGGAACTTTGATTTGTGGAGTCTCTGGAGGGGAGTTATGTGGTGCTGATGTGGAGAGACAAATGGGGCAATCTGGATTAAAAGTGGGCGGGGCTTAATCGTGAGTAGGGGCGGGGCTTAAGAGAAATGTGGAAAAGTGTCAGTAATAGGCTGGGGAAGGAGGAGAAGTGGGAGGGAAATGCAAGTTTACAGTGTGAGGGGTTTGAACACACTCCCTGAGGGGTAAAACTTGATACACAACCCTGTGGCAGTCTGTGGGTTAAGTGTGTACCTGATGGCTGTCTGTCCTCTGTGTTGTATGGCAAATGATGACAGTGAAGAAATAATTGAGCAATGTGGACCTACCTTAACCCTTTCAGTTCCATTTTGTTCCCCTGGTGATACAGCACCCTTCAGTGGCTATACTACAGGTCCTGCTGAGGCCACTGGGAGTCAGGGTGAGTGACTGTGTGTGTGTCAGCCATATTTCTTTCTGGCTTTGTGTGTGTGAGTGGGGCATGTGTGTGTGTGTGGTTCTGTGGGAGTGGGGCATATGTGTGTGTGTGGTGCTGTGTGAATGGGGCATGTGTGTGTGTTTGGTGCTGTGTGAGTGGGGCATGTGTGTTTGTCTGTGGTGTAGGAGCAAGTGGCATCCATTTTGTTTTTTTCTGACTTTGATCGTGGCAGCCAGGCTGCATAGTGGGGGCAGGCCAACTCTCTGCATGATTTTCACACCAATACCAGTGGCCTTCGGCCCCTGCAATTAGTGTGAAAATCACGCCCCCATTGAATCACCCAATGGGAGCAGTAACTTCTCCTTTCTGCCTCCCCTGGGTGTGTTTTGGCAGACACAAAGTCTTCTTTTATATATATAGATATATATCAAATTCAACAAATGTCAAAATACGGCCCATCCACCGCTTATGTCTCAGATCAGTTGAATACAAAAACTACAACATAAAAACCGAAATACAAAGAATGTTCCTTGAATCCTAAAGGATAGCAGCAGTAGATGGATAAAGTATATAAAATAAAATAAACCTATAGATCATAACTCACACTTTACAGTACCATCTGCTATTGAATATAACCCAAAAGTTTTTTAATTTGACGATAAATATTATTTACTGGCCGAAGGGACATCGATGGACACCAAGTTTGTGTCTAGTTATACCAACTTATAAAGACAGAGAGGAGATAAAGATATATGGATCTAATCTATTTGGCTCAAACCTGATGTTCTATCACCATTATATAGATTACATTTTTATCATTTGGAAAGGCAATCCAACAAAAATGTCTTGTTTTTTTTATAGTTACATGATAGATAATTGAATATGGAGTTCATTTCAGCCATCCATAATTTTTACAGCTGTCACCTTACCAAATTGTTGCGAAATATCCCATACAGTCAGTTCTGTTGAATTAGACAAATCTGTACAAATGTAGATGATTATTATGGTCAATCTCTTATCCTTCAGGAATGTTTATTAGAAAAATCTCATCTCCCCCAGCTAATTATGGACTCTTATTAATGTGCTCAAAATAGTGATATAAACCTTTCTCAAATACAAGTAAAGAAAAACAGTGATTTTTCTAATTGCCCTCTCTTTATCACAGCATATAATGTAGCATCAAAGGAAATTTTTAGAATTGTTAAAAAACACTTTGCATCCTTTTAAATTAGGGAGACAAAAAATTGTGAGGAGCACCCATCAAGCACGAACAAGATAAAGTGTCTTGTTCTAGGCATGGTAGCCTCTCAATGGTGCTACAACTCACGTTTTTCACTCCCATGTGCCATTGCAGAGAGGAAATCTCCATTTACAAATCAGACTGGTCCCACCCACAGCCAGTCCAGCTCCGAAATGTTAGGCAAATCCTTTCTGCATGAGAGAAACAGCATAACCACAGACGTACATTTTGGCCTATGTGGGCCTCGTCGGTGTGGTGCAGCTGAATCGATCTAGGCACATGGAAGCAAGGGCCCATGCCTGGGATGCCCTTATACTTAGGGAGACAAAGTATTGTGAGGAGCACCCATCAAGCATGGGGCAGTGTTCCACCCCAGAAGGTCCTTTGTACTGGCTTTCACAGAAGTGAGATTGCAGTCAATATTTTGTGAGTAATCACTCATGGTGTGTATTGGTGGTGGTCAACTGAACCTTTCGATTCAACACAGGGAGCTCCCCTTTTTTGACTCTCTTCTTGCCAAGTACTCCCAATCTTGAGTTTTCAATAAAAAAGTTATTACAATTATTAAATCTGGGAAAGCCTGAGTAAACTGACAGTGGTTTCCATAGTGTGTGATAGAAATTATATCACCTGGAGACCACGATAGAAAACTGAATTATAATTAAAAAAAGTTTGCACTGGAATAATTTACGAATATATCATTTCCCAGCAGTGGTAGTATCCTTTTTTGTAGCAGGAAAATAATACTAATAAAAAAATACTGCTCCCTTAAAGGCATATTAACCTTTTTTAATTATATATTCCCATTAACACAACATTTGGCATTATAAGAATTGAAAATCTGCTCCTTGATGCTGCCTTCCATCTATTATAACCTGGCCAATTTGTCATTTATTTAACCATTAATTAAATAAAAGCCCAAACTATGTACTGTATATCGTACAACTTTAAATTTAAAGATCATTTGAGATGTAGTTATGTGTTCAGTCTAGAATACACAAGTATCCAATGATTGAAGGACTGTAGAGACCATCATCCTCAGATGGCCAAAGACAGTCTATTGATGTTGGGAGCTGTAGTCTAAAACAGTTGGGGAGTTAAAAGTTTGCCACCCCTGGTATAATCTGTTGAAATTCATGTGATATGGATTTGAAATTAGAAGAGGTCCAATCAAGGTTTTCTAAACTGTCTCAGTGGGTCCCACACAGGAGATCTGGGGAAGATGCAGTAAGGGTTGATAAAGGGATAGGTTGGTACTATGATAGTGATGATATATGATATATGGTGTAAATACTGAAATTACTGACAGACCATGCATACAAAGTATCTTTATATGAATATATGCACCACACATTTCTTGAACCTTGTGGATAAGAATGGGGATTTACTGGTACTCACTTATTGATCAATAAGCTAATGCAATCTGGCCATTAATTATCTTTTCTTGTACATTCAGCCATTTGATGAATCACAGCTTTTATATTTTTTCAGAGCTAACCACATTGAGTTGAATTTATTGTCATTTTTCTTTCATCTAGGTAGAACCGCATCTTACAGTTAATGATCTAAAACTGATGTTTCATAAATGTTGTAAGTATTGATGTTTTTTTGTAAAGGTTCATGCTCTGACAATTTAAAATATGATAAATTGTACCTGTGTTTTTATGTTTTCCTACTTTTTTTTATCTGTGGGTAACCTTGCCTCCAGATTGTCACCATATTATATTACATACTACAGCACATTTCTGTAACTTTTTTTTTTAATCATTGATCAATGTTGCATACAGATGTATCATACAGTCATGTTCATGCTGTCAAAAAATTGTACTTTCCATTATACATTTTTCTTGTTGTCACAAAATATTAAGGCTGCAGAAAAGTCTGTAGCTCAAACTTGTCACTGCTAAAGATCATATGGGGGACACAGTCCTTTCAGTTTTTTGATAGGTGGAACTCTGAGATTACCAGTTCTATTATGCACAGTATATTTTTGCTCATTGGGATAATATGTGTAGGTTGAACATGCAGTAGAGGCTTGGGTTTAAGGAGATTAGAATTTAAATCAATCAAACACAAAAATTTAGCCTGATTGACCAAATAAATAGGCATTTACTAATACATACTTTAAGAGCCTGGAGTATAATTTTCTCCAATAACAAGTTCATATTTTCTTTACATAATTTCTGTAGTTGGTAATTCAGACCACCAACATGGCAATTTGCTCAAGTCTTTAAAGAACTGGCAAAAACAAGGCATAATTGCAACTGTTTCCATGATTAAAATAGAATTCAAGTTCCTTTTGAACAATTTTCTAGAAAATGCAATCACAATATGTTTTTCTACAACAAACTAATTTTTATTAGAAATTGCTGAAGAACCTAGGAAAATACCTATTTAAAACTTCTGTGGTTGACTAATGCATGAACTTGGTAGTGTCCAATAAAATCAGAAATGTAATTTCAATCTCATACGTCCTCTTTAAATCTTGCCCTCCTTATACCCTCTGATAACACCCATCTCAAAAAGCCACTAAAAATGTTCAGATTAACGCAACATTGTTATACTAGAGTTAGCACTCCTTCTTCAATATAGAGAAAACAACAATATAAAATAACCATAGTGTCTGTATTGCCTATGATTGAATATGCTTGATTCCGAATGCCCAAAATGTGATCTTCCACTTGCTATTAGAATGGCAAATATTCAGTTAAATCCACAGTGAGATATAAAGCTGAGACATGCAATCGATTCGCCAGAGAGTTGATACAATACTGACTATTCCTCTCAGGAGCTTGAAATCATAAAGGCTTAGCACAGAAGACAGAGAATGAGAGCATAAATGTTTTGAATGGATCATGAAATGTCCTGTGATGTCCTTCTGTAGGTAAAGCAGTTAGATAAAGCAACCCACAAGGAACAGTAAGCCATACACTCACTAAAGAATAACCAGGATATTATTATTAAGCCTGCGGACTTGGGGGGGGAGCTATTGTTATTATGAACACTGTGGACTACATTTAAGAAGCAAATGGGCAACTCTCTGATGAAAGATAGTATGTGAAATTACAAAATGATCACATAAAAAATACACAAAACATCTTAATTAAATCATAAAATAACTGCCCTTGATTGTAGAACAGATAAGGCCCCTAATATTAGCAGATCCAAAAGTAGGCTCCTTCTACATGCTACTAAAAATACTCAAAGAAGGAAACCTGGGAAGACCCATAATTTCATGAATTGGCACACTCATAGAGAATATCTCTGGCTGTGTAGAAAATACCCTGAAACCCCTGGTAAAACGAACACCTAGCTTCCTTCAAGACACCATGGATCTCTTAAACAAACTGACTGACTTGGGCCCCATTTCAGAGAGCACCATCCTGACCACTATGGATGTAGAATCCCTTTACACCAACATTCCACACACAGATGGCCATGAATATCTGGAACAAAATAACACACCCATGGAACCGGTAACAAAACTCATACAGTTTATACTCACCCACAATCACTTCAAGTTCAGACAGGACCTCTATGTTCAGAAAATGGGGACTGCAATTGGTACCCAAATGGTACCACAATTTGCCAACCTGTTTATGGCAAAATTAGAAGAGGACTTCCTGTCCACCTGCCAGACAAAGCCCCTGGTCTATCTCCGCTACATAGATTCTTGTCATCTGGACCGTCAGTGACAAGAAACTTCTCAAATTTCATGAAAACTACAATGCATTCCACCTCAGTATCAACCTAACACTCACACTCATTCACAAACGTTAAATTCATAGACACCAAATCAGACAGATCAAGAGCATGACACAATCCTTTCTTTGTTAGGGATAGTAGTAGATTGTACAACGTGCCCTTTTGTTCTGGTTAATCCGAGAAGGGCTCTTCCCTTTAGAGCAGTGGTTCTCAACCCGTGCCCTCAGTGGCCACTAACAGACCAGGATTTGAGGATTTCCTTGTGAAAGCACAGGTGAGTTAATCAGTGGGAATGATCCTCTAATCACTACACTTGTGCTCTAGCAGGGGAATTCCTAAGTCCTGGCCTGTTAGTAGCCACTGAGGGCACGGGATGAGAACCCCTGCTTTAGAGGCATCCGTAGGGTGAAGGACTGAAGGGGATAATTAATTACAAAAGAGGTTAAAACAAAACAAACAAACAAACTAAAAAATAATTAAAAAGTATTAATTTTGACTTTATATATTTGCTCTTTTAGAATGTGTACAGTATATTCGGTAATTAAACATTTCTAAATCAGTGAAAAATTATCACTGTCCTTAATTGTGGCAGATAAATTCCCTGGCAGTTGAACTGTGTTCTTAATCACACAACAAAAGTGAAAGTGGCTGTTATTGCTTAACTTTCAATCACAATAAGGTTACAGTATCTTGATACATATAAGTCAGAGCCATTTTGGGTCATGGCACTTCTGTTGAAATATGACAATGCTTTTCTATGTATGGTTTATCACCTAGTGCTGTCTTTCTTTTCCAGATCCCCAGTGGTACCCAGCAAGACAGTCTATTCGGTTGGATCCCAGTATGTGTCCAATGATTCTTGCTTGTATTTCTTTTGTTTAAAAAAAAAATGTTTATTTTTTGTTTGAATTGCCATTTACATTGAAACTAGATGGATATTATAAGCTTTGCTAAAACAGTATCTGACAATAGAATCATAGCGTTTGATGGCATATATGAGGCAATAGGCCATAGTCTGTCCATTCCCATATTTAGTTATCTGATGGTCCAGACTTACCATTTTAATAGAGTAGCCATATGTCTATCCCAAGAGTTCTTAAATGAATTTCTCTTTTGGACTCAAACGCAATCTGCTGGGAGTATATTTTGTTTATCTATTGCCTCTTCTGGAAAGTAGTTTTCTTTTCTTATCAGAACAAAAAGAAAAAAGCACCAAATCGTGTATTACGTTCACTCAATAATGTGAATATAAACTGATTGATAATCTACTCACATTTTGAAATGGTCAGGGTTTTGATATCAAAATCCATTGACAAGCAAACATACGGAGAGACCCCGTCTCCGTTCAGGGGAACTCACGTAACAAAGATGGATATGTGGCTGTATTCTTCAATACTTTCAATGAAGGAAGACAGACGGGGACTCCACTTAAAAAATTAATTTAAAAGAATTTAGTACGTGAGTTACGTGAGTTCCCCTGAACGGAGACGGGGCTAGTCTCTCCAGGGCCGGATTTACATCTCAGGAGCCTGTAGGCACAGAAATCTGAAGTGCCCCCCCATGGGCCATCTCCACAATACTCCTAATCTCCACGTTGCCCCCCATCATCTCCATATTGCCCTCATATACCCCCATCATCTCCATATACCATATTGCCCTCATGTTGCCCCCCATCAGCTCCATATTGCCTCTTTCATATCCACATTGCCCCCAACAGCTCCATATTGCACTCACATTGCCCCCCATCAGCTCCATATTGCCCCCACCATCTCCACATTGTCCCCATCCGCTCCATATTGCCTTCATATCCACATTGCCCTCAACAGCTCCATACTGCACTTACATTGCCCCCATCAGCTCCATATTGCCCCCATCATCTCCACATTGCCCCCATCAGCTCCATATTGCCCTCACATTGCCCCCATCATCTCCATATTACCCTCATATTGCCCCAGTGTCTGTTTCCTACCTCTTTCCTGGTGGTCCAGGGGCAGCATTCAACTGTAGATGCTGGAGCTCCCACATTGTATTCCCTTTAGTAATGCAGAGCGCTGGGAGATGATGTCATGCTATCCTTGAAAGAGCAGCCTAACCTGTATGGATCGTCTTGCTGTATCTGGAGACAGCCTTTATCCTCCAGCGTCCTGGAACGTCAGATCCGGCTTAAGCCATTTTCTGACATATAGCCTTTGTGAGTGCACACATATTGGGTGAAAGGTGGTGATCTACATTTAACTGATTGATATATACAGGGGGTGCTCCTGTTTTCCTTTTTCTCCCTATCTTCTACAGTTTGTTTTTCTTATGTGTCCTCATTTTTTCATGTTCCAATTTTTGGGTATGCCATCCTCTTTTATTATTTATTATACTGTGAAAAATTGATCCCTCCCTGCTTTTTCTATTGCTATCACTGTGCCACCTTTTACTTATATTAGACTGAAATATAGTAAGAAACCAGATTAACATCTGTTGTTAATTTCTCTTTACCATTCAGACCAATATCTAAATTTAGTTTAGAAAAATGTTTTAAAAAAATTGCACTGATTTGGTTATAAAATAACTTTCAACTTATGGCAAAAAAGGTCCTTTGAAAATAAAGTCCCAACACATAGTTTCATTCATATTGTTTGTACAGTGTTAATGGAAATCATTGGGGATGCTGTATTATGATAGTGGTGCAATTCTGGACCATAGGAAACAAATGAATTACACAGTCTTACCATTGATTTAGTTGGGACTCTTAACCCATCTCATTGGCATTCAAGAGTCCCATTTTAAATCAGTTGAACTTTTTGTTGGTTCCCTATGGCTCAGTTAGCTTTCATCAGAATTGCACAATTGTTCCTCTGTACATTAGAGTCAGTGTGTATGAGAACAATGGAATATCTGAAAGATATATATGTTTTCATTCTAGAGGGTAGATCACTAAAGGATGAAGAAATCCTGCAAGATCTTCCAGTTGGCACAACTGCAACTTTATATTTTAGAGATCTGGGCCCTCAAATTGGATGGACTATGGTAATAAGTAGATTAGGTTTATTATTTCATTTTATACCATTGTGGTCCTAATACTAACCTGTTGTGATCTTGGGTTACAGTAGACTGTAGACATACTAAAGGGTTTGTACAAATGTGCTGGCACAATACATGAGCTGTGATGTTTATACTTCTCTAATGCAGCGCCTACAACTGTGCTTAAGAACAGCTGCAGTTGTACAAAAAAGTGCACAACAATCTCAGTCCACAATTTTTATGTAAATGATCCCATAAAGTAACCCCTATAGCTGGTTTAAGGAAATGGAAGTATTTTGCTGTTTTTTCCTCTGCAAAAATGGCATTGGACAAGGATCACAACAATAAAACCCCATACATTCCAACACTGATTACCTTTTTATGTAAGGGGTACACAGTGACCAAATGAACACTTCGTACACAGGCATTAGGCACTTGCAGACAATAAAAACAGTTCATAGAGTGTTTTCATGAGCCAAAATGGATGCCCTTTTTACGTTTTTGATAGTCCCTATGACATGTTCTAATTTGCAATTTATAACTAGTTATTCATTTACTATTAATTTATGACTACTCATTTTGTCAATGCAAAGAACCAGTTCAAGACTAGACAGACATATTTATTGAAGACCTATTGACTCATGAATAAAGTCTACTATACTGCATAGCTGGACATAAATACTTCTGTAATAAAAACAACAAATCTTGCTTTAAAACAGAACATTCTGATATTTTTATATTCTAATTAACAAATACAATAATTTAAATGGTATAAACTAATATCCTTATGATAATTGAAAAGAGGTTCATAGAAGTGATTTGATCACAGAAGTGTCTGTATGGGACACTATCCAATCTTTGTGGGCAGTTGAGGTTTGTCAAGCAAGTGTGGCTGATGTCCCATGTGCCTGCCCACTGTTTCTGGCACATAATGTTCCGCCTCCCAAAGAAGCCCCTTCCACTTGCTTCACTAATAATTTTGCATACCCCTTGCAAGAGGTAGGGCCCTCTTTGGGAGGTAGAACATTATGTGCCAGAGACAATGGGCAGGCACATGAGACATCAGCCGCACTTGATTGACAAACCTCAACTACCCACAGTAATTGGTTAGAATCCCATACAGATACTTCAAACTCCAAATTTCTGGTAATCACCATCAATGTCAGGAAAGTTAAAGTATGCAGTGGTCAAGAACAAATGTCACAACACCCCATAAATATAGAATTTCCAAAGCCCCATTCACTGGGTCATGATCCAAAATCAAAATCTGGAACACCTTTGGCCAATTATAGCATTACTAGTTGAACAGCCCGTTACACGGGCCACAGTGCCACTGCCACCCGGTCGCGGTGCAGTCGCGCGCAGTAGAGACTGCCCGCGCCACGACTGATACACAGCTGTATCAGCAGTGGCTTGGGCAGTCTCTACTGCGCATGACTGCAGCACGTGCAGCAGTGTCTACTGCGCATGTCGCGGCGTTACACACAATTTAGCGAATTATTATATAGGATGTGGTTTTAAGGTTTTACTCTGTTTTACTCTGTTTTCTGCACTGAATTTCACACTGATTTGAACTGAAAAAAATGTACTGAATATCTCTAAACTAAGGATAAAATAAAGGAAACCAAACTTGGAATTTTCAACTGCCATTTCATAGATCTGGGCTCTTAATACAATCTGTACTTTGATGTTCCTATTTGAGCTTTCACTTTATAGGTTTGTGACATTCTGAGGGTTGGAAAGCATGCAAACAGTGGCCACTTTAGCAAGTATATGTAAGTCTGATGTATTTACTTCAAGGAAACTAGATGGGTAAAAATGATACCTGTATTGGCTAATTGAGTGGCTTTGAATGCATGCTTTCAAGGCAACCAGGTCTCTTCAGGCATAAGAATGAAACAGGATACATGACTTTAAAACTCATGCACATAATTTTAACATCTAACCCCTTGACTGCCAGAGAGACATCCACTACACTGCAACATAATGCACTGGATACCCATGTGGCACCCAAAGGGCCAAATTCCACTAGCAGAATATTCTTATCAGTGGACCTAAATTATACTCTAGGCTCTAGTAATGACTCTTTGAAGTGGACTAGTGTGGTGGATGCCTCCTTTGCGGTCAGGGGGTTAGATGTTAAAATTATGTGCGTGTGTTTTAAAGTCATGTATTGTGCATTCAGTCTTCATTCTTATTATGCCTGAAGAAGAGACCTAGTTGTGTTGAAAGTTTGCATCCAAAGCCACTCAGCCAGTCATTTTTACTCTACTAGTCTCCTGCATTTTCTATGGCTAACACAGTATCACGCTTTACCCAGATGTACTTCTAGACATATAGGAAGATGTGTTCTATTTTTAACCATACACTAAATAAAGTAAAATAATATGTTAGATGTAGTTATCCGCAAATGGGAACTGCTGCAGTAAAATACTAATAATTATGTCTAATGTTTATTGTTTAGATGTTATTCATTACAAAGATACCACTTTTTATGATTCTTTTTAAGATACATTTTAAAACAAATTATGTAATTTGTCTTTTTACTTCCCACATCCATGGTCTCCAAAAGAAAACCCATCAGACTCTGACTTATTTATTGTATCCGTTTCATATTCAGGATCACCAGAGTAATTGGCTCCCAAATACAATACGTTCTGTATAATCAGCCTCATTGGTGGACCTGCATCACCATTACTAGGAAATATCTAATTACACTGCCTGGTACATTAAGCAACATAATTAATGGATGTTCTTGCAGGAGACTGGTAGAGTATAAGTGACACATTTATTGGCTACTTGAATGGCTCTAGGATGCAAGCTTTCAATACACTAGATCCCTTTTTCAGGCATATTAAGAAGTAAGGCTCCATTCTTATTATGCCTGAAGAAGGGACCTTGGGGGACATTCACTAAGGAGTGATAAACAGATGATAAAGTTGAGATCAGTTTCCCAGTGATATCATTTCTGCAATTCCTGTGTTATTCATTGGAGCCAGTTCACTAAGATTTGTAGATCTTAGTGCATAGGGCCCATAGAATAACATAGGAACTGGAGAAGTGAAATCACTGGAGAAGTCATCTCCGCTTTATCACCTCATTACCATGCTTTAGTGCATAACCCCCCTAGTGTTTTGAAAGCTTGCTTTCTAGAGCCACTCAGCCGATAAACATATCTCTTTACTTTACCAGTCCTGTGCTTTTCCTGTTGCTAACTTGGTAAAACCTTTTACCCATATTGATGTTGTAGGGCAGGGTTGCACAACCTTATGCCATCCAACTCTTGTGGACTACAACTACCATCATTCCTGGCCAACAAATAGGAATTGTAGTCCTCAACAGTTGGAGGGCATTAGGTTGCCAGTCACTGTTGTAGGTACATGTGATCTGATTAGACTGTACATTTTTAATTAAACAAGGATCCACACATAAATGCATGCAGCTCTGCATAAAAATGTTACATCATGAATAGCCACAGTCTTACAGTGAATCTTAGAAACATACAGAAAGATGCAAGCATCTCTTATAATATAATTATAATATTATCCTATATAATATTTGCTAATATGCGTGTAACTATGCAGTCATGCACAGTTGAGACTGCCTGCGTCGCGGCTGATACAGAGCTGGACGCTCCAAAGCCCTGCTCTGTATCAGCCTCGTCACTGGCAGTCTCTACTGGCCATGACTGTACCGTGACCGGCTGGCACTGTATCAGCCGCGGCGTGGCCAGTCTCTACTGTGCAAGACTGTCCTGCAACTGGCTGGTAGTGGCACTGTGGCCCGTGTAACGGGCTCTTCAACTAGTATAATTATAATTTGCAGAAATTCTGAGCAAACCAAGTTCACCATAGGTGACAAACACAAATTCACTAAATTCCCATTTATGTATATTGGACTTTTAACACCTTAAATGCTTTGCTTTGACATCCTCTCTAGCATTCAAGTAGTTAAAAGCCTCATTTAAATCACCAGGAATTTTTCTGTCCTCTATGATGCACTATTGCTCCAATACATCCGCCTCTAACAGAGCAGCTTCTTTATATACCACTTTTCCTCTTTATCTTGCAGGTGTTTCTAACTGAATACGCGGGTCCACTTTTTGTCTATTTTTTATTTTACTTCCGTATGCCTTTTTTCTATGGATTGGCCAAGGCATTTACATCCAGTCCGCATTCAGTAGTTCAGTAAGTTGTGGATCAGTTTGAATTAAACTGTTTTGGAAAAGCTCAAATTCCAAAACTGCTATGTTAGACTCCTTGTATTTTTGTCTCTAGCTTGGCATGCTGCTGTCATTCTTTTCACTACATCAAAAGACTGATTGAAACAATATTTGTTCACCGATTTTCCCATGGGACTATGCCGCTAAGGAGTATTGTTAAGGTAATCTTTCATACCATCAACATCTTGAGATACACACTTCGGTTCATACTTATTGTGCTGCAATTACGTACAACACTGAAAGACCCTATTGTTTAATTATCAATTAGCTAGATCATGAGGTTCCATTTAGGCTAAAGTACTATGGGATTGCCTCAAATAGAGGACTCATTAACTTATCTATTGAATAGTCAACATCTCTTCTCATTCTGATATTTCAATACTAGCTGTTTAGCAAATAAGTAACCTTGGCAATGGTGTAGATATATCCAGTACATTACTGTGAATCAGTTAAAAAAATTATATATAAGTTACTAAATTAGTGGTACTCAAGAATATGAACAGCAGTAAGAATTTGGAAATTCTTTATCATGAAAAGTCTACAGTCACTTTCATATGTAGCACCATTTGGGTATTGCTGCTGAGTGTCCCATTTTGATCAGAACTTCAACTAAAAGAATATTTGTACAGATATATGCAGACCATGTTGATGCAATTAAGCTATATATCATTTGACCAGTTACTTGCCCTAATTTTTTTTAACTAGTACAGTATCTTAAAAATAATATATATACCCAACTACCAAGAGAAAAGGGTAAAAGGGATAGAGAACAAGACAAAGAAAAATATTTATTTATATAACCTAACTAGAACGCGAGTAAATTAGTTGTACAATATAAAAAATTACAGGAATACAGAACAATTGCATAATTCCAGAAAAAAGTAGCATTCACTTACATTATAATATAGGAATTAATAAAATACCACCTCCTAGAGGCACTATATCTTTTTCCAAGGAAAAAATACTCCCTCCACTCTCCATGGCATTATGTACACCTTCTGACCACCTTCGGTGTTAGCATGGGATTTAACAATAAAGTATGCCTATATGCAATATAAAGCTTCTTCAGGTATGGCCATAAGGAGTCTGTATAGTCTCTCATATGGCATCATTATCCATATAAGGTAACATATTCTATAATCAGAGCATTACATGACTTCCATTTAATCTTGGTAGTCCTAGTTGCCAAGTAACCATGTTCATGAAGCTGTTTGCGGGCAGTCTACATTCTGCTGGAACTGACATCAGAATCATTGATGTATCCTAGTAAACCCATCATTCTTAGTGTCATATCCAGCCATCTAAGTATCTAGGTAACTATAGACATGAACTGTCAAGTTACAAATCATATTTTTCAGGCTCAAGTTGCATAGCAACCTCACCAAACACTTCACAATTGTGTGTTTGTATCTTCAACTGCAAACAGTGTCCACTTTCTCAACTGCTCTTCAGTCCTTTGAGAACTTCTGCCATTTGGAAAGTGAGTTAGCTCACTACTGTAGTTTCAATGTGCGGACCAATGCTCACTGAAAGGTCCTGAAAGGGCATTAACTAATTTTCCAAATGGCAGAGGCCCTCAAATGACCAAAGAGCAGCCGAGGAAGTGGGTGGCAAATGGAAGTATGCCTAACACTTTTAGTACCAAAGGATGGGCATTGTACAGCCCTGTTGCACTAAAAGGGTCTCAAACTAGATCATGGCAGAGAAGATATATATCACAGATTGTAATACTTCTGATATTTCAATGAGGGTGTTTGTGGGACCCCATCATGCATTATGTTGTGTTATTATGGTGTAGTTTTTCCTCAGTGTAGATCTACCTTGCCATTGGCCAAAGTTGTGGATACAAACTTGTAGTTTTGTAGAGTTTGGTGAATGTGCTAGGCAACTTCAGTCCGAGGAAATAATTTCTAGTTTGATGGATGAGTTGTATAGCTATATTAACTGATGACCTAGGTACTTAGACAACTGTATATGACATCACTGTGTGTGTGTGTGGGGGGGGGTTTACTAGAATAATAAATGCTTTTGATGTCTGTTCCAGTAGAATGTAGATTGTGTCTTTATACATACTCATGAATGTGGTTACTTAGCAACTTCGGATGTCAAAATTACATGAAAACTAAAAAGCTGCAAATCTCTAACACTATTGCTCAAACTAAAAAACTGTTTGCACAAATCTGTGTGCATTTTAAAGTGCTTTCAAAGTAATCCAAGTTGTTTCAAAGTGACACTTTAATTTTACTTTAAATGGAAAGTATAGCCCAAAAATAAGTTTGGCTTTATTGACTTACTGTGAATTGAAGACTCCTTTCTGTAGAATTATGATGTTAATTTTTTGTTTCGTAAGGGTTTGCTATGAAGACCTCCATTTAGATTGCAAAATGCATTGTAGGTACAAATAGAAGGAATAATCACAGCAACTTATTATTCACTAAAGTCATATTTTAAATTTCAAATATTATTCAGAAGTAATTGTTACAGTAAGATTACTGTTTCCCATCTGACACGTGAACCATTTAATGGGAGGTATAATATCAGTTGGTCCATCAAAGTTCCAATGAAGGCATTTGCTTGGCAACTTGACAGTGGGAAGGCCTTAAAATGCCTCAGATGACCCAAGTCATTCCTATTAATTATTAAAATGGAATTGTTAGTGGGGTACCCCTAATTAAAATATATTTATCAGAAGGCTTTATGATGATTTATACTATATTATTCACAACATATTTTGATGAATACTGTGGCTTTCATCACAAAAAAATAGAAAAGGAAATGAAGCTAACACAACGAATAGATTACTTAGTTTCCTAGGTTATGTTCACAAGGGAAATATCAACACAACACTGATGCCATCACAATGATGCTTATGAAGAACACAGAATGAATCAGATTTGGTTGTTGACAGGGCAGGTATTGCCTGTGCATGAAGCATAGTGCAACTTCCCTGTATATAGCTCTGAATGCATGGAAGATGCAGCAATTATAAAGTACACTGTGTCCTTTTAGGTCACTGTGTACGTCAGCATCAAATGAACGGCCAATCATATATGGATGACAACATAGTGGTAAAGCCATTATATGTGTGCCAACCACCTCATGGTGAGATTGCTAGGGAAATGCTGGTAAGTAACATAAGTGGCTTGAAAGAAGAAGAATCACATATCTAGACTAAATTTTGTCTCAGTTACCAAGTAGAGATTTTGCAAATGCTAGTTGGAGTACAATGTACATAGTGAGTTTCATTTTAGGTTCTATTGTTCCTTTAAGCCTAGCATATATTTTGGATATACTTTCTCTTGAAATGGTAACACATAGGTCATATACCCTGTAACATATTCAAATTGTACTTATAAACTATGGATCCTTATGAAATTCCAGGAGTGATAGTTATTTCAAAATAGTCAAAGTTCTTGACTTGTTTTACAGAACTGTTTCTATTACTGGGGATTTGCAGCCTGGCTTGCATATTACATCAATCACCCACTGTATACTCCACCCTGTAAGTGTGACAAATGCATTATGTACTTTATAAATGTCTTCCATTGCTCTTCTTTACATAAGTAATGTATTTCTTCTGATATATTACAGCTTATGGAAAGAAACAGATAAGCTTGGCCATGATCATGTTTCTGGTAAGCTGAGTGTTTGTTCATTTAAACCCTGGAGCAATTATATAACTTCGGCCTGATTTCCATTGCAGTTCATAACTTCAATAGAAGTTTTATCTACAAATAAAATAAACTTTAATGGAAGACTGTTAACCCTTTGAGTTCCAGAGAGGTATACAGCGCATTGCAAAGCAATGCATTGGATACCTCTCTAGCACTCAAAGGGTTAAAGAAAACTAGATGATAACTCTTATCAAATGCAATTGAATCTGGGCCTTTATTTGGTAAATATTTGATTAATATTTTATGTTTTCAAAGGAAAAATGTGCAATTCTGGAGCAAACCAACTACTCCATAGGAGATAAGTAAAAATGTCACAAGTTACCATTGAATCAAATTAGGCTTTTAACCCTTTGAATGTGGGAGAGGTCTCCAGTTCTTTGCAAAACAATGCATTGGGGACCTATCTAGAATTCAAGGGATTAAGCTTCCCATTTAAATTAATGGACATTTTCATTTCCTTTCTGTGGTACATCTGGGTTACTCCAGAACTGCTCATTGTCTGCTTTCTGTATTTGATTCCAATGTGTTTAGTACCGTTGGATTGCAGTGGTATAGATGCTTCTAATGAAGGAAGCCTAGTAGCTGAGCTTGGCATAAACAAGACACATGATTGCATACAGGTTAAGAAATGAGTGGGTTCATAAAATAGAATGTTTGGAGAAGAGCACATGGTTAAAAGGGGATTTTAATTCTTTAGATATATCTTAATTTATATGAATTCTGAATAGTTAATTAAACTGTATATTTCAACTAATACCATGTAAAATATATAAACTACCCTAGAAACTCCACAGCAAAGATGCATTTTGAACTCCATCATATTCATTAAAAGCTTCAGTTTAGTTCCTTCTGAATCACAGCATGAACCAGCAATCAGTCATTCCAAAACATGCATGCCTATGCTTTGATTCTATTCAGAGTCCATTGACTGAAGGTATGAATTCACCATCACATCTCCACTAGCATTAGCCTCTAACATCGGTGGCTGCATGCCAAGGGGTGTACTACAGTGTATAGTGCTGTGGAAATTTCTGCCAGTGTTAGGACTTTAATGCCAGTAAACTCCGTGATCTTGCCTCATAGCACATACAGGGAAATGGCATAAAATCACTCCCTTTCCTCAAAAACTTGTTTAATGTTTTGTATAGAGGAAATGAATGTCCATAGTCTGCACCGTTGTCATTCCCTTGGTGTAGACATAGTTAGCCCTTTGAGTGCCAGATGGATACGTAACGCATTGCAATGCAATGCACTCTGTACCCCTCTGACACTCAAAGGGTTAAGGAGAGGAATTTTGACATACATACTGTAGCTTAGTAAATTGGAGTTATGCAGATATGTAGTAGTTGTTTTCTATTATGCAGATATAGGGTCTGGAAAAATAATTCAAAACAATATGAACTCTGTTATATCTAAGGTTAATGTTCCCCTTTATGTCATGTAGAGAGGGACTTTTAGTTGAAAGCTGATCATCTAATACTGTCCATATTTCGATTGTTTAGAGCTTGAAGTGGCTTACATTCAGAAGGTGTCTATATTGAACTGAACTGAGTTTACTAGCAATAGTATTTAAAGAATTGCATTTAAGTGATTTGGACCATGTTTAGGTCTATTGTGATCTTTTGCAGAATGAGAGGAGTATGTGATTGTCTTTTCATTATTAGAATTATTATGCCTGAAGAAGTGTCTTGAAAGCTTGCTTTGTATAGCCACTCAGGTATACCAGTCTCCTGTTAGCAATAAAGCACAGTAATAATTATTTGAAGAAGCATTTTCAGAATGTATCCTGCTTATTTCCTTCTCGTAAGAGCGTTGGGCTTCTTTCTCCATGTTTCAGTCTAAAAGAGGAGCAGGGAATGTGTGGAGGACTTCTGGAGCAATACATCAGTATAGCAGTAAGGTGGAGATGTGTTCGTTGAACTTATTATAAGGTGAGGATAAGTAAAAGGTATAGTACTGTGCAAACATTTTAGGCAGTTGTGAAAAAATGCTGTAAAGTAACAATACTTTAAAAATAGATTGTTAATAGTTTATTATCAATTAACAAAATGTCAACATTTTAAATATTTGGCTGTAGTAGAAGGCAGTTTGTTTGCCTAAGGACTGGAGAGTGGTACAAGAATGAGTATCTGAAGGCAACAGTGAAGCATGGTGGAGGTTCCTTGGAAGTCTGGGGCTGCAATTCTTCAAATGGAGTTGGAGATTTGTTCAGAAGTAATGGCCTCCTCAATGCTGAGATGTACAGGCAGATACCTATCCACTATGCAATACCATCAGGGAGGCATCTGTTTGGCCCTAAATTTATTCTGCAGCATGACAACGACTCCAAATATACAGCCAAAGTAACATAGTGACATAGTAAATTAGGTTGAATAAAAACAAAAGTCCATCAAGTTCAACCTTTGCTTCATACCTCAGTGACTGAGAATTATATAGCTTTCCTGCTACCAAATAAGTTAGTCAAAGTAATTAAGAACTATCTTTATGCTGAAGATAGTTCTTAATTACTTTGACTAACTTATTATGGCCCCCACAGAGTCCTGATCTCAACATCGAGTCTGTCTGGGATTACATGAAGTGAGAGAAGCAACTGAGTTGTCTAAATCCACAGAAGAACTGTGGTTAGTTCTCCATGATGTTTGGAATAACTTACCTGCCGAGTTCCTTAACAAACTGTGTGCAAGTGTACCTAGAAGAATGGATTCTGTTTTGAAGGCAAAGGGTGGTCTCACTAAATATTGATTTTTAGATTTTTCTTCTGTTCACTATGCATTTTAGTAATTGATAAACCTATTAACCCTCTGAGTGCCAGAGGGGTACGGAACACATTGCAGAGCAATGCGTTCAGTATCCCTATGGCACTCAAAGGGTTAACATGTCTTATTTTTTTAAATCATCCTTACTTACTTTTTCCACACCTGCCTAAGATTTTTGCACAATACTGTGTATGCTCAAGAGAAGAGAACTGTGGATGAATGAAGAAGGAACAATGATGAGGTTTCAGCGCGATGATGACAACTGGAATAAACAGATGGTCATAATATTCTATGATCAGGTGATTAGTTTAGCCAAGTGAACTACACTTCTAGTCACCATGTTATTTATTGGGTTGAATGTTTGACTAAGTTTTGGATGAATTCTTAAGAGTATAATGGTAGATATTTGTGTCAACAGTATTTAAAGGAGAATTACGTTTAAGTGTTTTGGAACATATTTGGGAGGAATGTGATCTGTTGCACAACAACCTGAAGAATGGTAGGAGTAGATGGTTGACTTGTCATTATTAGAATTCCTGCCTGTTCTCATATCACTTATAATTGGTGGTGGTAGTTATTTGATAAGGCTGTAGTTTTCCCACTATAACACTGGAGTAGTACTGGCTATTGTTTATAATGGCAAGTTATCATTCTTTTCCTGGAATATTATATAGTCTTACATTAACACATCATTTGGATCTGTTGGATTATGATTTGATTGTAGTATGCGAGCTATAAAGGTAAAGAGTCTCTGTGCTCCAGATGAATCTGTATAGTAACCAGTCAACTACACAGTGTGAGACACTCCAAGGCATGTCTTGAAATTTTCTAAATTGCAAAAAAAGAGATGGTCAGATTTAATTGGTTATTTACTGAGGACAGAGTATGCTAGTACCTATACTGAAGCTGCCAGAAATGTCAGCTTTGTACCTTTGTTCTAGTATATGAAATGCATTTAAGTTTTGCAATATAATTCTTTAATCTCACCATAAGGCATTTTATTCTTTTTACAGATATGTGAATCTGGTAATTTCTCCATCCATGTAGCACTCAGTAATTTGAAACAAGATGGTAAATAATTAATGATATTAAATTAAAACATTATTTTGGTGAGACACAACTGGCACATCACACTGGAACCTCTGCATTTTCACTTCCAAGAAAAACTAGCAATTATTGGTGTGGTAATGCGGTCCAGAAGGAAGTCCTGAGAGAGATATGAATGGGTACCCCTACAGAGGATATGTAAGACTAGATTTTAATCATGCTAGCATGAAGTGCAGGGCATTTTAAGTGTATGTAAGCCCAGATCATTTTGAAGTGTGTTCCTGCTCTGATCAGTATTTGTAAAACCACATTTTCAAAATTAAGATGTCACAAAAATCCATAAAAGGGATATACACCCTTAGTATACTAGATGACTTTTTGCCTGATGAAAAGAGCCTGTAAAAGAAAATGTGTTCCTGAAGGGCTTGGTGAACTAATCTGCATTTCTACATTTTGAGTCTTCTGAGAGGTATGATTTCTGGGAACAGTAGGTCTATGTATGCCCACACAATGGGAAATGTTTCTGAACATGATCAGATGAAGCACAGGGTTTGAGCAGAAATACATTTGTCCCTGCTCAGTCCCTGTAGAATTAGAGACCCTTGGAAAACTGAAGAAAGAAGATAAGCTAACCCACAATCTCAGTAACATACATATAAAGGAGAGAATTACAATGGAAGTACAATTTTTTTTAACTTATATCTAGGTTTATTTAAAACTTTGTAACAACATCACTTATAGTTTTATTTTGTGATTGTACTATAGATTTAAATCTGAATAAGACAACATTTGAATCTCCAGTTGTATATAAGGAATCTTCCGGTGCCAAAAGGTATCTGATGGTATACAGCCACTTAAAAAATATAGCGCCACAGTCTATTGTATCACCTGATCAAAATTACTCTATGAGCTTTATTCAAGTTCAAGAAGAGCTATTCTATAGCAAATAGACTGTATCCAAGGGTTCAAATAATTCCTAATATACCATGAGTTCAAATGCACGTTTTAAACCCTTGAAGGCTAGACAGCAGTCCAGTGCATTGCAAAGCAATGTGTGGAGACCTCTGTAGCAATCAAGATATTAACCCTTTGAGTGCCAGAGGGGCACGGAACACACTGCAAAGCACTTACCCATGTGACTCAGTTTGCTTGCGCCTAAATTGCTTCTCTGTAGCTTTCTGAATAAGGCCCCTAGTCTTCTGTACAAAGGTACAGATACCTGTTAGAAAAAGATATCCACAGTTTTGATCTCCAGTGAAGTTTGAGGCTAACTGACAATAATATCAGGAAAATTTTATATGAAAGTTATAAATAAATTGGGAATGTAGACAGATTATAGCCTTTTATGGAGAGTAGTTTTGAAAGCACATCATTTTGCATATAATGGTCTGAGAAAGAACTCTGTCCAGTCCAGCGGTTCACAATCATTTTTTGCTCAAGGCACATCTAACACTCATTTACAGGGCATAGCTAACATTTCGTAGTCATTTGTCAAGGGTACAATGAAGGGTAAAATTCCCAAAGTTCAAAACTAGTGGTTAGACATCACTTAGAGTATTGTGTACAGTACTAGAGACCAACCTCCAGAAGGATATAGATATTCAGGGGAGGATTCAGGGAAGGGCTACTAAAATGGTGAGTATAGACTAAAGCATTTGAACATGTATAGCTTGGAGGAGAGAGAGGGGGGGATATGATTCAAACATTCAAATACACAGAGGGATTGAACAAAGTGCAGGAGGGAAGTACATTTCAAAGGAGTAAAAATGTATGACAAGAGGCCATAGTCTGAAATTAGTGGGACAGGGGCTTAGGTGTAAGAAAGTTTTACTTCTCTGAGATTGTGGTAGATACGTGGAATACCCTACTAGCAGAGGTGGTAGAAGTTAATACAGTGAGGGAATTTAAGCAGACACGGCATAAGGCTGTCCTGTACATAAGACCAAGAACTAAATTAAGGTTTGTTTTTTACAGTAGGAAAAATGGACAGACTAGATGGGCTGAATGGTTTTTATCATCAAATTCTATGTTTCTAATTAATCTTAGGGCTAAAAATCTAAAAGAGAAAAGCTAGCATGTTTGCATAATCATGCCCCTTAACCCTTTGAGTGCCAGAGGAGAATGCAATGCAATGCGTTGCATACCCCTCTGGCACTCGAAGGGTTAAAATACATCTGAAAGTCTACATTCATAGTTCTGTCAGTCATCATAGAAAGAGAGTGCCACTCTAAGTTGGTGCCCTTGGCACACAAAAGTGTCACGCCACTCCGGTTGAGAACCACTGATTTAATCATTCACCACACTCTGTATGTTGATTTTAATGAAACCACACTTAATCCTCAGGTTCCAGGACGCGGAGGATCCCTTTCCCAACAAGAAATCCTTTTACATGGCTTTTTTTCTTTGTATCCTGCCCTAACTATACCTATGAGGTAAACTTCAATGATTTATAATTGTATTCATAGTCTAATTAATCTGAAATCATTAGGAGAAACAGAACACAATTTTTATGCTTCATGAAAAGCTGTAAAAAATACAAAAGTGTAATGTTGGTTGTGGGGTATAGCTCTAGCTGAGGTATCCAACACAGGCCTATTTAAGTGGGTATTTCCAACATTGGCAGATATTTTCTGAATGTCCATTCTGCAATCACATTCTGAAGGAGACTAGCACTAGCCCCACAGCTCTCCATTCTGATGAACTCAGGATAGAATGTTAAAAAAATTGGACTCCAATCACCTAGTATTATCTTTAAAGTGAAGAAATTGGAAAAAAAAATAAATATGGGGTCTGGAGCCCATATATTAAAAAAAATCCAAGGAAGAGGACGTCTGGACTTGTGTAGAGTAAATGGGATACCTTTTATCAGCCGAGTTGCTTTCAAGTGCAAGTTTTCAAGACAACTTAGGTCTCTTCTTCAGGCATGTTACAGAATAAAAAGCTGAATGCCTCAGATATATATACAATACATAACATACTATACAGCAGATAGTCACATACATTCATGACTATGGGAAATGCAAGTTCCTGATTACATTGAATTCCACTGGAGGTGAAACTCTTCAACAAAGTCTGTATAAATTATTGTTTAGACTTCAGCAGATATATCTCTTTGTAGCTGGTCAAGTGGTGTAATATTTATTTCCCCTTTGATGTGTTAATAGATCCAGTAAACACTTGGCCAGCTAAAAAGAGATGCCTCTACCAAAGTGTAAGGAATAAGTTACACAGACACAGACATTGGTGATAAGAGTTTCACCTCCAGTGGAATTCAAATTAATCAGAAACTTGCATTTCCCAGAGTCATGAATGTGTGTGTGATCTGCTGTACAATCAATGTCATGTATTTTATTTGTCTGAGGCATTCAAGGGATAGTAATGTTTCTCAAAAACAGCAGCTCCAATTAATCTTCATAGTATTTGAGCCATAGAGAGTGTTATTTCAATACTGTCAGAGTTGTGGTTCAAGAGTAATTGAATGATAAAGTATCCCCCTCCTGCCCCTTTTACCTAGTGTAAGCCATCTCTTCTCAGATGTGGAATCTGGTTGCTAGACCAGACAGAGGACAATCTTCTTCCTATGAGAACAATGAAAGCCATGCCCCCCTTGACAAGTTTTTCAGGTTTTTCCTTATCTTAATTGAACATTGCCCCTCTCTGCAATCTGCCTGGACACCTCCCTTCTGATCTGGCTGAGCAGTGTTACATCAGTAAAAGGGGCAGGAGGGGGATACTTTGCCATGGAATTACTCTTGAACTACAACTCTGACAGAATTAAAATAACACTCTCCAAGGTCAAAATACTATGATGATTAATTAGAGCTGCTTTTATTATGAAACATTACTATCCCTTTCAGCTTTCATTCTATATCATGCCTGCCAAAGAGTTGTCTTCAATGCTTGTAAGTCAGTAAAGATGTCACTTTTTCTCTACCATCCTCAAGTTTTTCCCATGACTAAAGCTGTACAACTTTTAGCTATATTAAAATCATTGAGGCAGATGTACTAAGATTAATGGAGAAGTTCTGGGATAAACCAACTCCACCATAGTGAAAAAATTACAATTCACAAATTACAGTTTAAATGGGGATTTTAGTCCCTTGAATCCTAGAAAGTTCTCCAGTACTTTGTATCACCCTTAGCCTCACCCATGACCCCACTTCTCAAATGACTCAGTGCCTAGCCCTATCCTCTGTTCTTGTTCTGTGGCACAGAAAATATTGTTTTGGCCTATAATATATATAAAACTATTGGCTCCTAACCCCATGGTTGTTCTTACAATGTTTAGGAGACCCCTCTATCAGGTTAAATAATGGGGTATCTAAACTGGTATATTAAACAGCTCCATAAACCAAGAGTGAGTGTCTGGTGCAAGGACGCTGGTATGGCTCTAGCCACACCCAAATATAAAATGTGGGAATGACTAGCACAGCTACTGCTCCCCTCAAAACTTAGAGGTCTTGGGGGTTGCATACTCTGGCTAATGAGAAATGTTGGCCCTCACCATCCCATACACATTCATTATGCACACTCAATACAATACACACTTAATGGTTTATAAGTCTGGGAGGAGGGCAGCATATCATATGATATGTTGCCATCCCCTGCTACGGTCATGTGATAATTTGGAAATACTTGGATACAACTGAATGATCAAGCAAATTTCCATGATTACCATAAATCTGCCATGGAAACCTACTTGAAATTGTTAATGGACTTCCTATACTCGAAATAAGCATACAGCACATGTTTAGTTCACATATTGTGACTAGCACAGGGTACTCATTCAGGACCTAGCATGTGTGAATGACACATTTCTGTAGCCCATCTATGAACCTCATTGATAATGGAGTGACAATAAATACACTGATAAATATGTGAAAGTTTACACTCCTGGAACTATTGAGACTAATTTTCTAAGAGGTGTAAATCCACTGAATGATAAGGGACAAATACAAATTCACCAAAGCTCCCATTGATTTAAATTAGGGGTTTTAATGCTAGAGGATTCCAGTGCATTGTAAAGAAGTGCATTGAAGACCTCTCTAGCATTGAAGAAGTTAAAATGCCTCATTTAAATAGATATGAATATGGATGTCACATATGGTGCAGATTGTTTTGAGGCAGAATTGCTTCAGTTCATCATCATTATGTAATTTCTAGCAGCTTTTCCTCTCTAGCACCTGGCAGGTTGGGGATGATGGTAGGTGTAGTCCCCACCTGGCAGGCCAAAGGTTGTTTACTCCTGTCCTATGCTATTACACCAGTGGTTCCCAAACTTTTACATGATGCTCCCCCTTATAGCAAAAAAAACCTCTGGGCTCCTGCCCACTTTATTATTGGAAATACATTTAGCTCTTTGCAAACTTTTTTGCATTTTATTTATGTAACATGTTTTGAAGAAACCATTTCATGAAATGTCTTTTTCTTTGCTTCAGCCAATTCTACAAACCAGTTTACACAGGCTTCCTGCCCAATGTACTTGTATTGCACACAGGGAGGACTGTGCCACACACACCATCCCTTGAGCCAGTCTTTCCAAAATGTGCTTTTTAACAATAAAGATACCTTTTTGTTGCATGGCAAAGTGGATATTTGGTGCTGAAGCAAAGTCTTGTGCCTGTCCTGGAATGACCTCAGTCTACCCCCAGGGGTCATGCCTCCCGGTTTGGGGAATCTCTGTATTACATGGATCTGTATGTATATATATATATATACACAGAACCTGATGTACGAAGCAGATTTTTACACATTTTGAACAAATACAAATATCCATTCAAATTGGTCTTTTAACCCCTGAAATGCTAGTGAGGACTCCAATGTATTGCAAACACAATGCAGTAGAGACTTCTTGAGCATTCAGGGAGTTAACATTTTCATTAAAACAATGTGGATTTGGAGGATTTGTGTTTTTCCCCTATCATGCTGGTTGCTCCACAATTTCTCTGTTTTTTTCTCAGTACATCAGCATTGTAGAAGTTAATATAAATCTTATTCCTTCTAGGTGGGAAGCTGGATCAGTTTCACGGTCATGACTCAGTGTGCCCCAGGTAAGACCTCCATACCTCCCAACATTTCAAATGGCCAAAGAGGGACACTTGTTTTTGACGGTGTTGATGGGGGATGGGTGGCTTGGGGGCGGGGCATTACCAAGAGTTTTTCACGACCTATTGACATATTTGTGTATCTGAATTATTTATTTTCAACATGACCAAAGTATTTTATGCACACAGATTAATTTGTTAGCACTTATAGTGAAGATTATACAATGGTTAATGTTAGGTGTGTGTGTGTGTGTGTGTGTGTGTGTGTGTGTGTGTGTTGTGCACTAAGATGTGTGTGTGTGTTGTGCACTAAGATGAGTATTCATCTCAATAAGTCCCAAACAAACAATGGGTGAAAATATCCAGCTGGTAGCACCTACCTAATCACAGTCCCACTGAGGTTGTTAGTACATCTCTAACAGCCCAGAGCTGTTCATTTCTTCACCTGTACTATCATTCACTTTCGTTCCCTGTTGTTACAGTGTAAAGGCCGCTCACAGAGATCTCTACTGCTTCTGCTATCATTACTATCTTGTGGGTTCCAGTAAAAATCCAGCCCAGTGAGAAAAAATCAGAGTAATTGTACTGCAGGATCCAGCTGCCGACATAAAAAATACAATACTGACAGCAGGAACCAATATAAATTCCTACTGCACACAGACACTGCTCAACAGGTGCTGAGATGCAGTGACAGTACTCACTTCCACGAAGCAGCGCAGTGGGCTTAATCCCCCATGCAGGCACCGCCTCGCTGAATGCTAATAGTTCAAACTGAAAGAGAGTGAGTCAATAATGTACCTTTCGGAGGACTGATCGGGACGCAACAGCAGGCTGTTTGACCTGGCTACACTGCAGCTGAAGTGCTCAGACACACTCTCACTCGAATAGGCCAGTAAATTGGGATACAGTGTATTGTGGGAGGGACAGCGGGTTTGGGCCCTAAAATCAGGACTGTCCTATGTAAATAGGGACAGTTGGCTGGTATGCCTCTGCTGTGACACAGTTCTGCCTTTGCCTGGTCAAAGGACTAGATCCTATGGTTTGTATGTATAAAGGGGAAATGTGCAATTATGGGGTCAACAAAAAAAAAATAATAATTTAAATGGAACATTGCAGAGCAGTGCTCTAAAGACCTCTCAAGTAGTCATGGGGTTAAAAAACCCCATATACAAATCAATGCCTAATTTCTATTTGCCTCTTATGGGTACAGTTGGTTTACCCCAGAATTGCACCACTCAACTTTTATACACAAGGCCATATATCATTATTAGATGAGTGCTCAATGGAAAGATACATTGGGGGTATGTACTAAGAATAGGCAGATCAAGTCTGGGGGCATTATAGGTGCATCAGTCTGCCTGTTCCATGCCCCATGGCCCATCGCCTTGGAGGTAGAGATCTGCTTTAGTGAATTGAGTGCAAGTGTCCCATGTTGACAATATGGCTGCTCCCTTGCATCTGGACCAGCAGGCTTAACTGGGAGGGCCAGAGACTTCCTCGGTCCATATTTAATCCTACAGTGACCCCTTTACCTAAACATCTTCCCCACAAATAATTATCCCTTTTTAACCCTTCCATTGCCAAAGCTGATTGGACTCTGCAAAGAAATGCATTCATTACCTCCTTCAACAAAATAAACAAAAAAATGGGGACTATTCAACTCATGTCAAGTTAGTAATATAAATTAATATAGGGTCCATATACCCCAATCAATTTATTTATCTTCAAGCTAAATAAACAAATACTATGTATGCTAAAAGTGCCTGTAGTAACTTAAAAAATGCTAAAGGAAGTGTTCAAGGATTATTAATATGGGGTCTTGGAGCCTACATATTCATCTAGCTCTGTATCCAAGAGGAGGGTTTGGAACTCATTCCTCTATCCTCCCTAAGGGGTGTGGAATCAAAACAAGTATACATTTGTGTGTAGATAGGAGCTTGAATATTAACCATAAATATGGCCCAGAAAGGCGCCTCTAACCTCCCTTAAGGGAATGGAGGTAAAAATTAACTAATGTGGGATCCGTACACCCCATATTATTATTACGGAATATAGAAACGAGCAAGGAAGGGGCTATATGGAATTTAGAATTAGAAGTATGCCAAATACATAGCAGAGTATTCGCCACAGAGTGTGGGTTAGTTCCGGAAACTGGATGGAAGGATTTTGTCCGTAGGAGTTGCGTCCCCCAAATATTGTTTGCTAATCAGAACCCAGTCAGGGGAGGACTGGGTCGACACCATAGCTATCAAAGCAATCAGATTGGAGGCCACGTAGTATTAGTAGAAGTCTGCAAAGTTAACTCCACCAAACGAAGAGGGAGGGACAGGACGGAGATGCGAAACCTGTTTTTTTGTATAACCCCATATGAAACTGTGCCACAATGAGCGTAGGTTATGGTAAAGCAGTGGTGTATAAAGATAGATATAGTCTGGAATAAGATTTTAGGGAGAAACAGCATTTTGACTGTGTTGACTTGCCCAAACCATGATAAAAATAAAGGGCCCCAGAAGGTGATATCTTGCCTGAGGGAGTTCAGAAGAGGCATAATGTTGGTATTAAAGGTGTATGAGGGGTTAGCAGTTAGTTGCACAACCAAATACGTGATATGATGGGTGGTCCACATGAAAGGGTAAATATTTTGTAAGGTCTGGGCAGTATCAGGAGGGAGATTGATGCTCAGTTTTCCATTAATTTTTACTTGGGATACGAAGGAATAATCATTGAGTGGCTATAAGGGCCGACTGAGAAACTGCCAGGTCTTTGAGGAATGTCAAGACATTTTCCACATATCATGCAAGTTTAAACTGATGAGAAGCTACTGTGATCTCTGAGATGTGCGGGTTTAGATCTAATATTCAGTAAGGGTTCCAAAGTACCATTAGAAATGGGGAAGGATCTGGATAAAGTGCCGTTGACTCAAACCTTGGCTGTCTGGTTACAGTAGAGTGCCAGCACTCCATGTAGGAACCATGGTCCCAAGCCCACCCACCACAAAATTGCCTCCATATAATCCCAGTCTACCAGGTTGAAGGCCTTCTCTGCATCAGTAGAGACTAGCAATGAGGGAAGCTTACAAGAAACTGCTTCCCGAATAAGAGAGAGCGCTTTAATGGTGTTCTCGCTGTTTACAATATAGAATGCAGCCTGACTGATCCTTATGAATCAGAGAGAGCAGGAGATGCTTCATCCGATTTGCCAGAATTTTTGCATAAAGTTTAACATTAACATTTAATAGGGATGTGGGCCGGTAATTTGCACAGACAGAAGGGTCTTTACCGGATTTGTGAATCAACGTGATATTGGTTTCCCGTCTCCCGAGGCAAGTGTCAAGGGGCAAAGGGAAGGAATTCCCAGAAAAACAAACATAAGGGCCATAAATAAGCAACAGCCCAGTAAGGTGTAGTACTGTAAACATAACACTGAGTGGGGATCAATTCCCTCCCAACCCGGGATCAACCCGGAACGAGAAGCAAGGTAGGCTGCTATCACGGTGCCTGTTCTATGTTGGCGACATTCTGTCAGTTTCCTCTGTTGATCTCGCTCACTGGTTGAAGTGACTTGTCCCCGCCCAGTATTTGTCCTTAAATGCTGGGCCTTGTCACTTGTCCGGTGCCCTTTCGTGGTGTTTCCGTACCAGCTCTTGTTCCTGTGTTTCGTGTGATTTCCGTGTACCGACCCGGCCTGCCAGACGACTCTGCATCTTGTTCCTGCCTGTGTATCGACTCGGACTGTCTGACTATTCTGCATCTCGTTCCTGGCCTGTGTACTGACTCAGATTGGCTGACGTTCCTGCTCTGTGTACCGACCCGGTCCAGCTGACATTCCTGCTCTGTGTACTGACTCGGATTGGCTGACGTTCCTGCTCTGTGTCCAACCCGGCCTGGCTGGGTCCCTGTGGTTGCGTATCCCTCCTGCTACGCCTTATCCGGATTCCGGTTGGAGTTGTGGCAGGATCCTCTCTGTCTCCGGACAGTCGCTCTCTGCAGTCTAGTCTCCGTTGTATCAGTGTTGCCCAGGAGATATTGTTGTGTGTTCCGTCCATCCGTTCAGTCCCCGGTTGGGTGCCTCTCCGCACAATTTGCCTGGCCTCCGTTACTGCTATGGCAGTCCACAAGTTGCCTGGTCTCCATTACCGCTACGGCAGTCCACAAGTTGCCTGGCCCCCGTTACTGCTACGGCAGTCCACAAGTTGCCTAGTCTCCGTTACTGCTACGGCACTCTACAAGTTGCCGGTCTCTATTACTGCTACGGCAGTCCACAAGTTGCCTAGTCTCCGTTACTGCTACGGCAGTCCACAAGTTGCCTGGTCTACGTTACTGCTACGGCAGTCCACAAGTTGCTCTGGTCTCCGTTACTGCTTGGGTGTTACTCGAGATTGTGCTCTCTCTTCAAGATTGAGCATCATAAAGGGCCTTGCCCTATTAGGGCCTGTCAGTCCTCCCGGCCTAATAGTAACCCTTTCAGTGCTGCCTAGCTTGAGTGTCACACGTGGACTGCCTGCCCTCAGTATATTGTATTCTGTACTACCTGCATATACTGGACCCGTGTGGGTATACCTCATTGTAACCTGTCCTGTGTCTGTACTATATTGCTGATATATTACTGGACCCGCGAGGGTTATTATTATTACAACTGTTCAATAAAACTGTGTTTTATGCAAACCTACTGTGTCTGTGTGTCAAACAAACTGTTACAGCTGCATACAAAAGGGCAATCTCCGGGGACCTCAGGGGGAGGGAGTGGGGTGGCAGCAGAGAGAATTGGAAGGCCTCTTATATAGGAAGCAAAGTGTGGCTCCGTAACTGCCTCTCCACAACCCCCAGATCAGCGGCAACCACCTGAGTTAACAGTCATATTGGCAGACATCAGTAGAGATAAGCATATCATAATCAGGGTAGTCAAAACAGTGGGGACCTGCAAAAGCACGCCAGTCACTGCTACCTGACCAGACATTTGCCAAGGGGAGAGAGGGAATCTCCAGCCTGATGTAGCAGCTGTAGTAGTAGCAATGCACCAGCTAACAATAAGCAAAAAAAAGGAGGTAAAAAAACATGGATAGTCAGCCATCTGCCAGAACAGACAGCGGAAATGAGCATAAATGTCTTAGAAAGGCATCAAACCGGGTTGTGTCCATAAGCCTTGGAAGAGGTCAACAAGCTCCAAAAGAGGGAATGGAGAAGAGCTGCTAACTGGAGACGATAAAGCGGAAATTCCTCAGGTGTCAGCATGGAGCTGGACGTGGCCTAAGCCCAATATTGATACATCCAAAGTACTGAAAAACTGTGTGTAACGTACAATTGAGTAACCCTTTGAGTGTCGGAGGGGTACGCATTGCATTGCAAACAATGCGTTGCATACCCATCTGGCATTCAAAGGGTTTTCAAAGTGTGTGAAGCATGAATAAGTAACCCTTTCAATACCAGAGGGGTAAGCAATGCATTGGTAAACAATGCATTGCATATCCTTCTGGCATTGAAAGTATTCTACAAAATGTGTGTGAATGAAAAAAAAAAAATGAACACCTTGAGTTCCAGTAGGGTATACAACACATTTCACAGCATTGCATACCCCAGTGGCACTCAGAGGGTTAATGAGTCACAAAATATAAGACCAATAATAAAAAAAAAAAAAAAAAAAAAAAAAAAAAAAAAAACACGTACCTGGAATTCTGATGTCCAGCGGAGTCATCAGCAGCCAGGTCTTCTTCTTCAATCCTCCTTCTGTAATATTCTATCTTCTTCTTCATCTGTCATCCTCTTCTTTCTTCTTCTTCATCCTTTATCTTCATCTGTCCTCTACATCTTCTGTCAGCTTCTTTCTTCATCTGTGCTCCTCTTCTTTCTTCGTCTTCAAACTTATTGTGGAACCTGTAAAAGAAAAATAAAGTTACTAAAATAATTCTGGCATTAAACGTATGCCACTGACGCTGGTGGTGGCAGGAAACAATGGCAAATATCCCATCTCCTGGTACATTTTGAACTGCTGCCCGATGTGCACTGAGGTAAATTTGAATAGGGACGGCCTTTTATATGACCAGTCCCTGTCCAAACTAATTATCACTCTCCTATTGGCTGGAATGTGGGGTTACGCAGGGCATGTGTAGTAACCCCACCTCTCAGCCAATCAGCTTCTAGTGCACTGAGCTAGAAGCTGTTTGGCTGGGAGGTGTGGTTACTGCAGGGTACATCCCATGCCTTGCCTTAGCCCACATCACAGCAAATGGGAGCATGGGGAGCAATTTGAACAGGGATTGGCCATATAAAAGTCATTCAAATTTCCCCCAGTTGGTATCGGGCAACAGCCCGAAGGGTACAAGTAGGGGAGATTTTTGCCATAGTTTCCTATTGCTGTCGGCGAGAGCAGCAGTGGTGGCAGTGTATGTTTTAATGACAGATTTAGCTTCTTAACTTTATTTTTTCTTTACAGGTTCAACAATAAGTTTGAAGAAGATGAAAGAAGAGCACTAATGAAGAAAGAAGTTGACAAATGAAGACAAAAATGACTGATGAAAATAAGACGAAGAAGAAGAAAGAAGAGGGTGACAGATGAAGAGGAAGAGAGAAGAAGATAGCAGGTTACAGAGGAAGAACTGAACTAGCAGAGCAAGGTGCAAGAGACCCAGCTGGACATCAGGGTGACAGGTAGGTTTTCTAACTATGGGTGATAGGATAGTGTTAGGGCTCGTATGGGTACACATTATTGTTAAGATTAGGAGTAGTGTATGGTTAGTGTTTTGTGCGAGTGACTGAGTTTGCGCTCTGTGTTTGATAACAAGTGCTAGCTGTTTTCCATTGATGTTCCCATTCTCATGCTATTTAGAGTGAATTTTAGGAACAAAAAACACAACAACCATTAAGTCATAAGTTGGGTTCTGTGGCCTAACGCTCATCATGGTTCCTGTTGGTAGGGCAATTGAATTCAGATTGTAACACTGTATGTGTTTATTAATAATTTTTGCCCTAACAACAGTTTTACAGACTACTATTAAATTGAGCCCTAGACGTCTCCAACACACTGTTTCACGTCCTTATCATCTCAGAGGTTAAAAGGGAAGTGAGCTCTTGTGAAAAAAAATAATAATAATTATATTATATTATATAAGAGGATTTTAGTCTTGCCTGTTTAATCCTTTTCTCTTAGTCCATAAAGGTTACTGGCAACTTTGGTTAGGCAACTGCCCCTTTAAGTAGGCAGGAACAATTCTTGAAGAGAATGCTGGGTGGAGCCTACCTCCTCTCCTTAGCTGCATCTAGCCACTCCTCTCCAGAAAGATTTGCAACACTAACTAGCGACTAGGTAGTAAGAAGGAAAAAGAAGAATCCTGTGAGCATGAACCCGAAAGAACTCCCACTTTCAGTAACAGGAGAGCCAAGCATGGTCCCTTGACAGGGTGGGAGACCAGTAACCTACATGGATTAAGAGAAAAGGATTCAACAGGTAAGACTAAAATCCTCTTTAATCTGTCGTCCAATATAGGTTACTGGTAACTTTGGGATGTCCAACTATTGAGTTTCCCAGAGTTGGGAAGTAAGGCAAGGATCAGGCATAGGTCCCCAAAGTCACCAGAGCACATATGAACCATCAGATCATAAACAGCCCAACAATAAGAACAAAGTGTCAACGGACACAAAACTGGAATATAACACACCACGAACTATAGCACAGCACACTGAACTAGAGCCAACTGGGCTCAAAAGTGAAGGAGTACTGAAGAGACAAAAGGAGAACCTACACAGGCAATACTGCCTCCATGATCTTCCTTCCAAAGCTGGCATCAGCTGATGCCAGCACATCAGAGCAGTAGTGCTTAGAAAAGGTGTGCCAAGAGGACCAGGTAATGGCCTTGCACAACTGATCAGCTGAGGTTTGATCCTTGTAAGCCCAAGATGCCCCAGTGGATCTAGTGGAATGAGCTGAAACCCTAAATGGAACAGACTTCTTCCGCAGTTCGTAAGCCTTGCGAATAGTAGATTTAACTGAAGACGCTATGGTAACCTTGGATGCTGGTCTCCCTGCCTTGGGACCCCCAGGAATTATGAACAGGGTGTGAGACTGGTGAATAGACTCAGTGCAGTGCACATAGAACTTGAGACATTGCACCACATCCAGCAAGTGAAGATCCCTCTCCTTGTCGGATGTAGGGTCAGGACAGAAAGAGGACACCACGTTTTCCTGATTAAAGTGGAATTTAGAGACCACCTTTGGAAGAAACTCCTGAGAAGTGCGAAGAACCGCCTTATCTTTGTGAAACACCAAAAAGGGTGGTTTACAAGGCAGGGCATGCAACTCAGCGACACGGTGAACAGACACAATCGCCAGGAGAAAGGCCAGTTTCCAAGTCAGCATATGCAAAGAAATAGTAGCCAGTGACTCAAATGGAGGGCACTGAAGGAAGCCCAAAACCAGGTTAAAATCCCAATGAGGAGCAGGATTCTTAAAAGCAGGGAGAGAATGATCAACGTCCTCAAAGAAAACCTTGACATCCGCAAGGATAGCGATGCGTCTCTGAAAGAAGACAGAGAGTGCCGAAGTCTGAACCTTAAGGAAACTCACGCTGAGGCCCTTATCCAGTCCATCCTGCAGGAAGGACAGGACCGTCGGAAGATCATATTCCTCTCTTGGTATCAGCACACCAAGAGAGGAAGGAAGACCATACTCTGTGGTACACCTTAGAGGAAACAGGCTTGCGGACACTAACCATGGTGGCCACCACACCTGAAGAACCCTTCTTCTTCAGTATTGAGGATTCATTTTCCATGCCATCAAACCTAGACGGTCCACATCCTCCTTCCACAGGTACCCCTGTAGAAGAAGATCCGGGTGGCAGGGAAGCCAGAAGGGCTCCGCCACAGAGAGATCCAGAAGCTCTGGAAACCAAACCTGATTAGGCCAGTATGGAGCAATCAGAATGACTGGAGAACACTCCAGAAGCAGTTTCCGCAACACCCTGTGCAGCATGGGAATTGGAGGAAAGATGTACACCAGAAGGAACAGCCAAGGGATCGACATAGCATCCACTGCCAGAGCTAGAGGGTGCCTCCAGTGAGAGCAGAACAACGGAACCTTCTGATTGTGCCTTGTTGCCATCAGATCGATGCAAGGAAGTCCCTTGGAAAATAGCCTTGACCTCCAACCAAGCTATGAGACTTCTTGTACCACCTTGCTTGTTGATGTAAGCCATGACCGTGGCGTTGTCGGACTGGACTCTAACTGGGCAACCCTCCAGGTGGTGCGTCCAGTGGTGAAGAGCATGAAATATTGCCCGAAGCTCCAAAACATTGATGGGAAGGAGAGATTCCTCCGGAGACCACCGATCCTGTGATCCAGGTCCGCTCCTCAGCCGGAGAGGCTGGCATCCATCGTCACGGTAGTCCAGAAGGGTATGAGAAAGGGACTGCCCTTGATTGGAGAGGTTGAGCCACCACGACAGACTCAGCTCCACGTGAAGGGAAAGAGACACTGACATCTTCAGTAGGTTCGGCTGACCCTTGCACACATGGATCACAAACTTCTGAAGTTCCCTGGTGTGAGCCATGACAAACAGAACCACCTCTATGGTGGAAATGAACGTACCCACTACGGAGGTCAGCTTCTTGGCCGGAACTGGATCACGAGAAACACCATACCCTGTTTGGTGTCGAATAGGAGACCCAGGAAGACTAGCCTCTGAGATGGTAAGAGGTCTGACTTGTCCATATTGAGGATCCATCCCTGATGAGTCAGTGCATGAATGCAGTCCTGGACCTGCTGATGAAGGAGTTCTGTAGAGGGGGCTTTCAGAAGCAAGTATTCATGTATGGAGTGATTCTGCTGCCGTCCTGGTGTAGGACAGCCACCAATGCTCCCAGAACGCGATTGGAGACTTGGGGAGCAGTAGTCAGACCAAAGGGAAGAGCAGACAACTGAAAATGTCCTTAGTCGTAAGCAAACCAGTGGAACTGCCGACTTTCTGGATGAATGGCAATATGCAGGCATGCATCCTGAAGATCCAGAGAAGAGAGAAATTCCCCAGGAGACTTCCTGGTGATAGTGAGTCTCGACCACAAAGGAATTGAGATCCTTGAGATCCAAAATTGGACAACAGCTGCCATCCTCCTTGGAAACCACAAACAGGATGGAGTAAAACCCCAAACCTATTTCCGGTACTGGAACTGGTTCCAGAACCTCCTTGTCCAAAAGGATCTGGATGGTGCTTCTCTGCTTTCTGAGGAGTGTGAGAAGGAAAAACCCCGAATGGGGGAAGAGAGTCGAAAGGGATCCTGTACCCCTCTGACACAACCTGCAAAACCCATGGATCCACCACGGTGTCTGTCCAGACACTGAGGAAGTGGAGCAAACGACCGCCCACTGGCGCATTGGGACCGGGGTTCGGCGAGTCATGCCGTAGAAAGTTTGGAGGCCTTGGGCTTGGTGGAGGACTGCTTGGCCCTCCATTGTTGGTTGGGCTTGGAGGAGGAGCGCGGAGCCTGGGGAACCGCCTGGGTCACAGAGCTCGCCTCTGCCTGAAAGGGACTAAAAAGCCAATTCCGCTTTGCTGGAGGCTTCTTCCTAGGCACTAAGGGCAGCAGGGTACTCTTACCCCTTGTTGCCTCACTAATGACATCTTTAAGCTCCGGCCCAAACAGAGAGGTACCCTGAAAAGGCAACGAAAGCAAGCCTTTCTTACAAGTAGTGTCAACAGACCAGATCTTGAGCCAAAGAGCTCATCTGGCTACCACAGACATGGAAGAAACTCTAGCCACCAAGCGGGTGGTGTCAGAGATACCAGCAGAAACATAATGCTGAGCCTCAGAGATGTTAGTAAGGAGCTGCAACATCTCAGCAGTAGGAGCTCCCTGGAGGACAGACACAGTCATCTGTTCAGTCCAAACTGCAATGGCCCTGTTGACCCAAGCAGCGGTGAACGCCGGGAGCAACGAAGTACCAGCCATAGCAAAGATGGACTTCAGAGACATCTCAAGCTTCCTGTCAGTCCAGTCCTTGAGGACAGATACATCTGCCACAGGCAAGGCAGTGGACTTAGAAAGTCTGGAGACTGGGGCGTCCAGCTTGGGTGGATGAGCCCATTGAGCTAGTGTTGATTCAGAAAAGGGGTACAACTTAGCAAACTTCTTAGATACAGAAGGCTTCTTGTCTGGAGCCTTCCACTCATTAGACACAAGACTGCCAAGAGTGGGGTTAGGTAGACTGCTTCTTAGGCTCTTGAAATACATCAGAGGGGTCCGTGGGAGCCTCTGGAACCAAGGGGTTATTCCGTGCGTTTAGCACTGCCCTGATCAGGCCCTCAGCTGAAGGATCAGGATCCGCCTCAAAGGGGTCCCCAAAGAATTGGGAAGAGACCACCGCAGAACATTCCCCCCTTATCAGAATCCACCAATAGCTCCTCTTCAGTGGAATCTGATACATCAAGTACTCCCTGCGGTTTTGGTAGGGACGACCTGATAGGAGTAGGGGGCTGCCAAGACTGGTAGACCCCCTGCAATTGGGATGTAAGGATTGGAAGGTAGACCTTAGGTCTCTAGTAGTGGTCTTAAACTCTTGCATCCACAGTGGCTCTAGTGCATGGCTGGAGGTCCCTGGGGGAGAAGCATAAATGACCTGAGTATTCTCTAGGTAAGCCTGATTGACATGAGGAGCAGTACGCAATGGGGGACACAGACACCTCAGTATCCTTAGGTCTAGCCCCAAGTTCCAACAGAGCTGAGATCCTCACAAAGTATAAATAAAATACCCAAATACAGTGTGTAAGATTAAAATTTCACCCCAGAAACCGCTAACTTGCACTTATCTGGCAGGCGAAGGATTAATCTGCTGAGGAGAGAAGTAGAGTCCAAGCCCTGCGTATGATACTCATGAAGGGAAACAGAAAATGGCTGCCGCAACAGGAGCCAATCAGAAATGAGCACGCAAAGCAAGCGCTCATGGGAAATGTAGTTTTCCCTAAAAAAGTACCCCAACAGTGCCCAAAGCCCCCTGAGCCCCCCAAAACACACAGAACATTGGCCGGATGATAAACCAAGGGCAGACAAACAAAATGAGCCATCACTGAAGTCGTTACGTTGAGCGGTTGCAGAGATAAGTCGCAAACTGTAGAGTCCCATAAAGGTGGCATCATGCGGTAAAGTGTGCCAAACTCAAAATTGCAACATTTTACAATGAAGAGTAAATAGTTGTAAAAACATCAGAACACATTAATATAAACAAATAAACACTGTACCCAGTAGGGAAAGTGCCAAATACCCCAAAAAGGTACCCAAATCAGCAAACAAAGGGTTAAATTACCACAGAAACCCAGTTGCTCCAAACCCCAACAGACATACAGATAAACCCAATGAGTGCAGGAGTATGTATTAGGAACTCCAAAGGAGACTACTGTGTGGAGAGGAAGTGTGGGAAGCGGACCTCAGCACTCAAAGGGTAGCTTACCTTTTCAGCAGTCTTCTGTCTTCAGATTACCACTGATAAAGAAGAAGCCTCAGTGAGTAACTCCTAGGGAAAGAACTTGCTAAGCAAGATTTTCCTCCCAGGGCTGAGAGGTCCACCATAGCACCTGGAAACTGAGCTATCCACTAGGGAATGTCAGTAATAGTAATCCGCCTAATGGTGGTATTCCATATCTAACAGAAAACAAAAAATAAGCTAAAACGATAGCAGAACTGTTCTCTTGCCTTGTATCTTCATCAAGGAACAAATCTTTCTGGAGAGGAGTGGCTAGATGCAGCTAAGGAGAGGAGGTAGGCTCCACCCAGCATTCTCTTCAAGAATTGTTCCTGCCTACTTAAAGGGGCAGTCACCTACCCAAAGTTACCAGTAACCTATATTGGAGGACAGAGAAATATAAATCAGAGCTTTATTCTACACTTTTTGAATCATTCTTCTCCCAGCAGCAGGATTGTCATTGTTCTCATGAGGAATAGTCCTACTGTATAATTAAAAAACGTCTTTAATCAGATAGTAAAGTTGTGTAACATCTTACTTCTATATCTCTGTTCCAGTTGGAGTCTTTACCTTGATTGGTTTCGTTCAGATGACTATTTGGGCAAAGGAAAAACATCACAGATATGTAAAAGAGTTTAAGGATTATCCAAGACTCCGGATGTCCATAATTCCCTTTCTGCTGTAAACATGGATTATATACAACAGGGGAGCTCAACCCTGCCCTCGGGCCCTGCCAGCAGTGCAAGTTTTCAGGATCTCCTCACATGAATACAGGAGAATCAATAAATGGTTCAGTCATGCTGTGGGATCTGAGTGTCATGTTCAGTCGTGTTTATTGAGAAGATCCTGAAAACTTGCAGTGTTGGGAGGGGATTGAGGAGAGATTTGTGTTCTCCTGATATACAACATCCAACCACGTGACATAGGACGGAATGCAAGAAAGTGGAGCATTTGCTATTTTTTGAAAGCCATAGCTTTATGCTCTGTTTGTGATTACTCACGTTTTAATGCAACAAACATACTAATGCCTTTATGCTAAAAAGCACACTCTCCTAAACTAACGGCAAAGTTAGGGAATGCTCCTAAATTAATGGCAAAGTTAGCAAGATGTATGAAAATGTGTGATAATTGCTTTGATGAAGTAGCTGCAATCGCTCATCCTCTCACAAAATGGCAGACATTTTATCCATGCACATTCACAAAAAAAAGTGCAAGCATTCTCTAATTCTGAAAAAAACATTCATAGTTCAGTAACAATTTTGGTGCTAATTATTTTGCCATCAAAAGTACACCGTAAATAGCGATTGTGAATGTTTCTTGCATTCTACCCATAGTTATTTAGGTTTCCAAGAAACTGTCCCCAAAGAACATTCATGTTTTTGCTTTTCATTCAGGAACCTTTTTCCTGGAAATGAAATGAATCTTTTATTTGTAGCTATTTATATAACCTAAAACTTGGTCTGGCTTTTTCTTTTTTTACTTATGGATATGACATAATCATACTTCAGAGTAATACTCTTCCTTGTTAGTCAAGCAATGTATCCCATAGTGCCATATTGCGGCCAATGTACCACGAAGAACTAGAGCAATTCAGGTGCAAACCAACTCTACCATAGAGTAGGGCTGGGCAGAAAGAGGTCCTCCCCTTGTAAAGGACTGCAATTCCCATTGTCCTAGGCCAGCCGTCTGCTGGTTAAAGATGATAGGTATTGTAGTCCTCAACAGCCTTTTTCCCTAGATTGCCGCTAGTTTCCACCAGAATTGCCCCAGATCAACTTAGTACATAAATAAATCATAATGCCTTTTAATGCTTTAACCCCTTGAGTGCCAGAGAGGTATCCATTGCATTGTAACACAATGGAAGAGATGATAAAGAGATGATAACATGGAGATAACTTCCCCAGTTTATCACTTCTCCAGTTCCTATGTTATTCTAGGGAGCCTATGCACTAAGATTTCTTAAACTTTGGAGATCTTAATGAATAGGCTCCGAAGAATAACATAGGTACTAGAGAAGTGATAAACTGGAGAAGTCATCTCCACTTTATCACCGTTTAGTGAATCTCCCCCAATCTGATGGATATTTCTCTTAAAATGCATTATGTTATAAAGTGTATAAAAATACAATCACTTTATCCCATTGGATGCACACAGTAGGGTTGTAAAACACATAATTAATTCCTTGGATGGTAGCAACGTCTACAACACATTTTATTCAAGGGGTTCACATCTATCCCAGGCCTTGATATACTGAGTATTCTTCTCTATGTGCCAGGAGAACATTGTAACAAAAACTATTTAGTCTGATGTATTGTGAGAAAGTTGAGCACTTCTAGAGCATGCCAACTGCACCAACGGTAATAACGAAACATTACCCAAATTCCCATTGGCTGAAATTGGACTTTTAACCTCTTGAATGCTAGAGTTATCCATCAAATTGTAAAGGACTGTACTATAAACATTTCTATAATTCTGTAGGAACATTTATGTGTACTTTATGGTGCAGTTGGCAGTTGGAGCGGGGCGCTCCGAAGAGACTGCCCGTGACGAGACTGATACAGAGCGGGGCACTCCTAAGTCAGACCAGAGGACTGACTTTGGAGCGCCCAGCTCAGTATCAGCCACGGCGCAGTCAGTCTCTACTGGGCATGACTGCACCGAGATCGCCCGCCACTGTGGCCCGTGTACACGGGCTCTTCTACTAGTTAATTTATAATAAAACATATTCTGCAGAGCTATTAAATTGGGGAACTTAGTACAAACATGAAACACACTCAGAGAGATAGTAATACTTGTATTAACGTTGAGGTCCGAGTCTTCTTTATATTTTTTTAACACATAGCGCTATATTACAGTACTTACTGTTTTGTAGTTCAAGGGCAGTTGAATCTGAAAGGCTCCCCCTCCCGCCCCTTCTGGCCGCCTCCCATCAGATCTGGAATCTGTTTGTGAGATCAGAAGCAACAGGGACAATCTTAACATAGGGTAGGATTTTCCTTTTGCTTACTAAAGATTGTCCCTTGCCGTGTTCCATCCATACCAGACTGAGGTATGAGTGACGAAGGGGAAAGGCCAGGAGGGGGATCCTTTCGAATTGAATAGCGATTGAACTACAAAACTGTAAGTATTGAAATATAGAGCTATATGTTAAAAAAAAATACACTTGGATCTCAACTTTAATACAAAAAAATACACTTGGACCTCAACTTTAATACACGTATTACTATCCCTTTAACAAACTGATATGCTAATAAAGCAGTAATCACACTTTAGCCTGATGTGCTTGCCACTGTCATGTATTTTTCTGTATTGTAAGATTAGTGTTCATGTATGGCACTATAAAAATAAAGATGCATATCTGTAAGTGGTGGAAAGAGCTCTGCTCTTGAGAGTTTATAATCTAGAGCAGGGTTGAGAAACCTGAGACCCTCTAGCTGTTGAGGACTACAATCCCCATCAATCCTGGCCAGCTGGAGAACCTTCTTTGCCATACCTAGATTGCTTGCCATAGAATCGTTCCACTTTCTCTTAGTACAAAAACCTCACAACAGAGCTTCTAATGTAGGTTACACTGATAGCAGAGGCTGATGCACTAGTAAAAAGTGGAGCCATTCTGGCATAAACCATGGGCGTTGAATACAAATTCCCAATTATTTAAATGGGGATTTTAACCCCTTGAGTGATAGAAGTCTCAAACTTATCCCTGTGAATGCTGGAGAGAAGGTCCATTAACCCTTTGAGTGCCAGAGGGGAACTTATGTGCTGCATACCCCTATGGCACTCAAATGGTTAAAAACAATGGGGAAATAGAGAATTCTTCCCTATGGTGCAGTTGGTTTGCTCCAGAAATGCTTCAGTTCTTAGTAAACCAGTGTCCCTGTGTTAATCTTACAAACTGAACCTCACAGATTGTTACCAGCAGACTGTCTTTCTTTTTAAAGGCAATCTAACCCCACAAAACACAGCTTTATTTAATAGAACTACTTTTAATATAAACAATATTTTAGTCCAGCTGTAGGCAATCTATGGTTTTCTAGCTAATACAACTCCTGTTATCATCCCCTGCCAGCAAAAAGCTAGAGAACCAAAAATTGTCTACCTCTGCTTTAGCATAACATTATGAACATAATTGTGTATCTTTATCATACCTCCCAATGTTTAAAAAGGTCAAAGCGGGACACTTGTTTTAGGTGGTATTACTGGGGGTGTGGCTGGTGGGCGGGGCATTACTAAGAATTTGTTAGGTTCTTTGTGACCTATCAACAGCTCTTTATGTAGCTGAATAAATGATTTAGAACAAAACTAATATATTGAACACTTATACTGAAATGTAACCCTTTAAGGACCCTTCTGTCCTTAAAGGGTTACCCCAACATTAATGTGAATTTGTTTGCTGTGGTGGTATGTGCTACACTTATATAAACACTACACATCCTGATGTCCTATCAAGTAGGACACCAGGGTAGGAAAGTGGGACAGAAGGATTTGCATCTCAAAGAGGGACTTGTCCCACCTAAAGAGGGACACTTGGGAGGTATGCTCCATTTCTGGTTTATAGTAGCTGAAAATGGTGGTGGTGGTGGGGGGGGCATAAAACCCCCCCACTAATTATAATGGCTGTTTTCTAATTACAAGATTGCACGTAAAATCGAGGCTGGAATCTGTTTCTTTAAAAAAGTAATTTTTTCATAAAAGATCTTTTCAACTAAGCTTATGCTTTATAAATTCATATTTTCAAATGCAAATAAATTGTATTAAACATTTTCTTTTTCTGAAACATGGATTTATGTACGAATATTGCACAAAGTTATCACAAATATTTTTATGAAAAATTTGGTTTATTTTGAAGTTACACAAATTCTGAAAGCAAAATTTTAGTAAAAAATATATGTTGACTAGATGCTTTTGTATTGTACAATGTGGAATAAAATAAAAATATTTAAACTGATATGTCACTTTTGTAAAATAATAGGCGTACATTTGGAGTGTTAAAGGGATAGTAATACTTAAAAATTACTATTCCCCATCTTGTAGCCCTTCAAAAGTAAAATAAGCCCAGCGGCATCTCTCAAACCTTTATGGTTTGAGAGATATCCTCTTTCGAAGTTCCCTCTCCCCTGACATCAGCATTCTAGCTGACAGCAGAGGAATCCGGTCCTGGGATCGGTGGAGGCTCTGCAGCAGAGCCGAGATCACAGTAATAAAAAAGAAACCCTTAACTTAAAAGGTCTTCTATGTGTGTTTGCAAACCAAGCACACGTAGAAGACCTTTGTAGTGAAGGATTTCTATTTTATTACCACGATCTTGGCACAAGCTGCAAAGCCTCTGGCTGATCCCAGGAGAGGATTCCCCTGCCCTCAGCTAGAATGCCGACGTCAGGGGAAAGGCAAAAAGCAGGAACTTTGAAAACGGATATCTCTCAAACCATAAAGGTTTGAGACATGCCGCTGGGCTCATTTTACTCAGTTTTAGAAGGGCTACAAGATGGGGGATAGTAATATTTAAATATATATTTCTATAATTTTATACATATGTGTCTATGTACTGTTGATTTTTAGGTTGGGAACATGTTTTTTCTTTCCTGTTAAAAAGGGTGATGGTGGAGGTCACAGCACATAAGCTTGCACAGTCAGCTGCACCCTCTCCATGGATTATTGTCCTGGATACTCTGAATCAGGCAGGAATGGATGGTTCCTACTTGCCTGTAGATGGGCAAGACAAGTGAATTTAGCTCTTGCAGTGGCTGAGATGAGGATCACCAGCCAAATCCCCTCCCAGGAATCCCTTCCAGAAATACAGCCGAAACTTGTATTGTGGAGGGTACAACAGAACAGCCTTTATTACTGAAACACACTGCTTATATACACTTCCAGACACTCTTATCAAGATTAGAATGCAAACTAGGGCTTGGAACGTGGTTGGTACACTTGACCAATCAGGGAATGGCCTCTTATCAAGGTAAGTATGGTTAGAATTCTGATTGTACCAACAGGCCTTCTGTAGTAAATCAGGTGTTACGTTTTATTTTTAAATTCACATTATGAATATGGTGACCACATTTCCTTCATTCTATTCTGGGATACTACTGACTTGAGAACAGAAGACTGCATTTCAGATCTAGTGTGGGCAATGTCATATGTCATCACTTGATATCGTTGTCCATCCTGTGCTTCCTCCAGTCCAGAGCATTAGAAAGAGCTTGAAGTCCTAGCACAAGAACTGGCTGTTGGTGCTGTCACAGAAAGCTACACCTTTGGTTACAAGAATCAAGTCCCAAGCCTTAGATTAGCCTTACACTATAAGAGAAGGTTCTAGTTTGGAATCAGGAAGTAAGCTTACCTAGGAACTCTCTGGCACTGCCCTGGAAACTACAGTTATTAGAGTTAATAAATGGGTCACTGGGGACAGAGGCTGATTCTCTGGCTTTGGGGAGTTTCCTGGGTAACTCCTCCCATTAATTTCCATTCTGTTTACCCAAATAATTTCTAAACACTTCATGATGCAATTTGCTTCATTTACATATGCCCAGTTGCAACCCATGAGCCGTCTGCAGGGGTATAAAGAATGTTACAAGGTATAGGTGAAAGGATCATTTCTCCCATAACAGTTTTAGAACTCTGTGCAGTGACCATTTTGTTGTAGCCCAGCACAGGGGTCATGTTCAGTCCCAGTAGTTAATGGGTAGTTTGGAATTCTGTGCTCCAGTCATTCTGTTACTTTGTATTGTGCTGGAAGGGGGGGGGGGTACTTGGGTTATGGGCATCCTGAGACATAGTTACTTAGGGTTATATGAACAAAGAAAAAAGGCAGTTCAGGGACACACCAGGTGTACTATAAGGAACAAATAAACTTCCAATTGATTTAAATGGGGATTTGAGTACTAGAGGTTTCTATCACATTGCTTTGAAATGCATAGGTGACATCAATAGCATTCATTAGTTAAAAACTCATTTAGTCACTGGGAATTATACAAACGTGGCTGTAAATTTCACAACACCCTTTGATAAAATAGGAATATATTTTAAAATTATGCAATTGCCTTTATAATTGCATATTGCCTACTCAGGCAATGAATGACATCCCATTACAGACATAGCTCTCTCTATATATTTTGTGTAAGGAGAACTAACACCTCCTTATACCCCCATACACACACCTTAGTTTTACCCATGCTCAGAAGATAGCATCTTCTATCAATAATAGATGACATGTCCATAGATGAGGGTGTGACATTTGCTAACAGGACCTCAAACTCTTTCTGCTTCATGGTGAAAAAACTGCCAGCAACTATCACGTCTGCCTCCATGGATATAACATCTTCACTAAGTCCTGGATGTCATCTCTTGAATAAAGGAACATGTGCAGAAATCAGAGTGTTCATTAGAATTTTCTGCCCACAGTAAAGTAAATGGGGAGTGTAGTATTAGGACTTTTGGTTTTCCATTAAAGAGGAACATTCACCTCAACAAGATTGGGTCTGTATCCTTTAGTCTCCCTCTATTGTATAGCTTTATGTGTGTGAAATAGTTTATAAATATATGTAAGGTGTTTAAAAGCAAATTAAAGTTTGTACCTCCTGGCGTCACGAGCAACATACGCAGTACAGATTCTGTACCTTAAGGTACATAAGTCACTCCCACAGAGCATGTTTAGGAATAGTCTGTCCAGCCTTTTGTAACCACGTGACCTGGTGCACTCCAAGCATCCGGCACCTTCAGGTCATACTAGTATAGTGCGAGCGCGTTCATGTAACACATTCACACTATATAAATAGGTAGCCTTCTAGAGAAAGCTGCATATCTTGAAAAGTGGCCCAAACACGTGTGGCAAGCCATGTGGTACTCATTGTTGCACAATGATCATATACTACATTTCACATGGTTAGTTCATAAGGCGAACTCGGTGCAAACTAGCATTATCCGTATCACATCATGTACAATGTCAAGCAGGCGGCCGGAAGAGCGAATCATCACTACAATTGATTTGCATGCGAGCCATACATTCGTGCACAGGGAGAGCTGACACATGCGCAGTTACAGATCATCAGCAAGATGGCCGCGCTCTTCATGAGCATGAAGCTTAAACACAAGGTACTTTTTTTAATTACATACAATGATTCCTACAATGTTAACCATACATTTTCTTGTTCACTTTGGGGATATCTACTACCCTAACTAAACTTGATGTAATGTGAAAGTTCCGCTTTAAAGCATTGTGAAGTCCTGCTCAAGGATGGACGACTGTTATCTTTAGCACTTGAGGAGACTGGGGAGAGATGCACTAAGGAGTGATAAAGAGGTGATAAAGTAGAGATGACTTCTCCTCCAGTTATATCACCTCTCCAGTTCCTATTTCTCCACTGTTGGATATATTAGTTCCTAGGCTCTATAGAATAACATAGGTACTGGAGAAGTGCTATGACTGGAGAAGTCATCTCCACTTTATCACCTCTTTATCACGCCTTAGTGCATAACCCCCCTGGTGTGATTCTAGAGCAAACCATCATCACCGTAGGGGACAAATAAAAATACCCCACATTCCCACTGGTTAAATTGGACTTGAGTGCTAGAAAGATCCCAAGGTATTGCAAAACAGTGACTTAGGCCGCTCTAGAATTCAAGGGGTTATAAACCTAATTTAATCAGTGGAAATTCCTGATTAGTTAAGTTCTTCTTATTACTTAGGGAACGTGGAGCCAGAATCACTCTGGGCTGAACAAGGGACATTTTAAGAATAGTTTTATTTTTCCAGGGTCAATAAAGTTACAAATAAGTATTCCTATTAAAAGGGCAAGTTTTTTTTTGTTTTTTTTTTACTGACAGTGAAGGGTTACAACTCTTTATCAAGGTTGGCTAAAGTAACAGAATAAAAACTTTCTTCTTATCCCTGTGAAAGTAGCAACACTACATGTTTGTGTGCTCTGGAGAGGCAGCTCATTATTCCCACTGGCTGATGTGATGCCACACTCACAGCTAATATGAATGAGGCTGCCTCTCCACTCAAGATAAGAAGCTCAGGGTAGATGAATAAACTGGGGGCTGTAATTGTATAAGGCAGCCAGGGCAATTTCTAGGGCATTTCAGAGGGTGAATATATACTGGGCACCAGGGGTGCCCTTCCCTGCAAGAGTAGTATTTGACGTGCAGGTGTCTCAAATTTCTTCAGCTTGAATCTTGTTGAATGCTGCTTTTAGAAAGGGGAGAGGCCCTTCCATCCCAATGATATTTAAAACGGAACTACCATGTTACAAAATGTTTAGCTTAACTAAGTCCCCTTCTGGCAACTAACTGCTTAGTAGCGCTAGTCGCCAGAATTATTACCTGATTTAATAGATATATGCTTTATTCCCCAGCTGTCAGTAGCATGGAGCATGGCCATCTTGCCAGAATGATGTCCGCACGCCTGCGCTGTCAGTCCCAGCCGGGTCTAGGAGGCATTGCTAGAAGCCGGCCGGCTCTGGCTGGGACTGATAGCGCAGGCGCGCAGATGTCATTCTGGCAAGATGTCCGCGCTCCGTGCTACTGAAAGCTGGGGAATAAAGCATATATCTATTAAATCAGGTAATAATTCTGGCGACTAGCGCTACTAAGCAGCTAGTCGCCAGAAGGGGACTTGGTTAAGCTAAACATTTTGTGACATGGTAGTTCTGCTTTAATATGTGGGGTTTGCACAAGGGTATCTGAGATATCTGCTCGGTAGGGAAGCACAGTGAATGCTGTTCAGAATTGTCATAGTGTTGGTGATATGTGAGGGGAGGAAATCCCTTCCACACCGAAAACACTTCGAAAATCCTGTATGCTAATAGGGACCTTCTCCAACCCTCCCCTTCCATCCGTGTGTGCAGATCGAATTGTCGGTGTGATTCGAAGACATCAACATGATCATACCAATACCACATCGACTTTTAGTGCATCTAGACTAATAATTAGTAAAGGTATGAGTTTTAACATTTTGTGTGTGTTTGTTGCTCTTTAAGATGCATTTCAATATATAAAAAGTTTACTCTTTCCATAGCCCCATTATCATGTAGCATTAATTAAAATAGCAATTATTTCCAACAATATCCTTTCAAGCAAACACAAAGCTGAACTGACCTTATTTTACAAGACAGATGGAAATTAGGATACTTGGTATTCACCTTGTTAATAAATTAATATTTCAGAGATAATAGAATGCAAGTTAGCTGTTACCTGGCTTGATAATGCATATATAAGCCTCAACACATTTGTCACTGTACCAGTGATTATTTTTTTACATAAATTATAAAATGTGTTTAAATATTGAAATATTTATTTTAAAGAACAGAAAATTACAATGTAAAAGGTGAATCATTAACCTTTTGTAGGCATGCTATACAGTAATCAGCAATATTCAATTATTTAAAACTAGCAAATAAGTCTGATTTGTACCTGGTTTCATAGAAGAAATTAACCCTTTGCATTCCATGCAGAAAAACCTGACCTCTCATTACAATCAGCCACAATTTCCTACACCTGATTGGCTCAAACAGGAGAATGGCATACCAAGGGACCCTTGTATTCAGTTAGTTTCATATCTAATTATACATATTAGAATCTCTGAAGCAGCAGAAAACCGTTCAAATGATTTACAGAAGCAAAACATAAATTAACATATTTTCAGGGCACCTGATGCGTTTGTTAAACCCTTCATTTAAAACTGCATTACCAGTACAATTTGGTTTACCACAGAATACCATTATGTAATAAATACTGAGATTTATATGATCAGAAGATATTGCGTGTCCTGTTTTCAGCATGTCAGAGGAAGCCATTTTCCTTTGCAGTGGTCTCTTCCAGTTGAAGACTATTCTGTGGAAGACACCTCTAGGAGTGAGACATCTGTTGTGCTTAAATATGCATGCTTAAAAAGAGTATTCAGTATTTTAATATCTCCCAAGGTGTATATATACAGCTTTGACTGTAACTTGTTCTTTTACACCATATCAAATGGTGTTTTACCGTTATTGTTCTTGTAAGCCTTTGAGTGCCAGAAAGGTAGCAGACACATTGCGTTACAATGCATTGGATAACACTCTCAAAGTCAAAGAGTTAAACGCTGATTATTTTTTAGAGAATACATTTTGAGGAAGGTAAGAGAAATTAATTAAACTGAAGAACAATGAAATTGAATTAGCAGATCTGTTCAGACAGAAGCAGTTAAAGAGTAATGAACACTTTAAATTAAGAAAAAGAGTGCCTTTATTAAAAAGGACCTGTGACCTTTCCAAATCCTTTTCCATTGAGACTCACCATCTGGAAAAGATTTGCATGATAATGCCTCACCATTAACCCTTTGAATGCCAGCTGGGTATGCAAGGTATTGCTTTGCATATCTCTTTGGCACTCAAAGGGTTAATTTATTCCTCCATTCTGGCTGAAATGGATCACTTCTAGCAACCGAAGAGAGTGGAGTGCGGTGATATTTTTATCTTGTTAGTGAGTAATTAATTGTGCAGGGTTTATCAGACAGGTTAGAAAACAAAGCTGTACTGAGATTAGATTCTAAAACTACTTCATCAAAAATCTCAGACTAATAAACATATTGAAAAATAAAAAGCACACGGCGTAGGCTGTTTTAATAGATACTTTTAATTAGACAAAGCTGATAGGTGGCAGGTGCACTTTAACAGACTTCTGTATCCATTTGAAATACATTACGCACAAGCTTGATGCTGCATTAAAGCGACTGAAAATACCATATTGTAGTAAAAAGTTCCTGTTGCAGTCCTAGGACACCTTTTTTTTCTTACATAAATGCTTGTACTCACTGTGGCTGAGGCCAGCTAATACCTTTTAATTATGTGGTACAGCAAACCAAACAACCCCAGCTAATCCTGTTCTTACAACCAATTTCTTACTATAACTTTACACTTAAACCACTAAGGACCAGGGTGTTGCCCAAAATATTGAGAAGCAATGCATTGCACACTTCTCTGTCCCTTAAAGGAACAGTCACCCCCTTTTTTTACTTCACATTTTATACCCTTACAGAATATATAAGTCAAAGTGCCTGTACTTTAGATAAGTCTTCTGGGCCACTCCCTCTAGATGTCTCTCAGACCATATCCGATAAGTAAAGCAGAGACAGTGGAAGAACAATTATCCCTGCTAAAGAAGCGATTAGTGTGAGGTTACTTAAAGAGTTATCTCCCTCCAATCCAATGGTACTCATACAGTTAGAAATACAAATTTATATATATATATATATATATATATATATATATATATATATATATATATATAATGTACATACAGAGCACCCGATGTACAAAAAAATCTAGAGACCCCCTTTCCCCTCCAACTCATATATATTGACTGTCCCAACCCCCTTTTTTACTTCACATTTTATACCCTTACAGAATATAAAGTCAAAGTGCCTGTACTTTAGGTAAGTCTTCTGGGCCACTCCCTCTACATGTCTCTCAGACCATATCCGATAAGTAAAGCAGAGATAGTGAAAGAACAATTGTCCCTGCTAAGGAAAAGAGGGTACTTAAAGAGTTTTCTTCCTCCAGTCCAATGGTACTCATATGGTTAGGAACAAAAAAAATATAAATAAACATAATATAAACATAAATATAATATAAATATTCAGAGCACCCACTGTACAAAAACTCTAGAGACCCCCATTTCCCCTCCAACTCAAATACACTGACTGTCCCAAAATCCTTTACCCCCTGCACAGTGATAAATAAAGGTATTATTCCCACCTCAGCTGAAGCCAGCTCTGACTCCTGTCAGTAGCATTGAGCTCTGCTGTGCTCATGTGACAGCCAGATCCGGGACATTGCAATGACCTCTCATTTAGGCTCCTGTTATCATTTGAACAGGGCAAAGCTCTGTGTGTCCAACAGGAATCATAACTGTCTTTTGCGCAGGTGGAAATACTACCTTTATTTTGCTATTCTCAGGGGATGAATGGGTTTTGGCATTATTATTATTATTATTATTATGTGTATTGGAGGGAAGGGGGTCTCCATGCAATGTGTAAATTGGGTTTTTGTACAGTAGGTGTGTGTGTGTATGTATGGGGGGTCCTACATTTAACATTTTAATCACCAGAGTGTGTTGCCACCTCACTTGCACCTGAAGGGTTATATATATGTATGTATGTTCTAAGTTTTTCTGTATGTGTGTATCTGTTTTTTTATCCCTAATAGTACCATTGGATTGGAGGGAGAAAACTCATTAAGTTTTCTCCCTCCTATTGTTTTTAGCATCGATAGTGGTGGTAGCTACTAGTTCCACTATGCCTGCTTTCCTGATCAGATATGGTAAGAACAGGCTGTGGGTAGCCATTAAGATTGATCTAAAAGTGTAAAAACAAAAAAGCCTGCTGAGGATAAGAATTGTAGTCTAAGAAAAGGTGGAGGGAAGATTTCCCACACCTGGCTTAAAGTGAATACTGGCTCTGAATGGGTTATGAAGTTGGTGGAGTAAAGACTACGTGTGGTGCTCTTTGCCACTGTTATGGCACCTCCTCCTGAGTTTTTCTGTGTATGGAGGGGAATATGTTCTGGATAATAGTGAACATTAAAGGTCACCAAGAGAACTTTCTTTATTGACCCTTTGGTGGTGGAGCAGGAGCTACCTTCACCTCCCGTGTGGCACCAGCAGCTCGAGGATGCAAATGGATATCCTCGTCTTCTGTTTGCTGTTTGGCGAAGTTCACAAATACCTGCAATAGAATATTAGGATATAACAGGCATACACCATTATTTCAAATGGTCGTATTCAGGAAGCTAAGGAGAAGGATTGTGTTGGAGAATTTCAGGGTTTTAAAGCCTTGTTAAAATAAACTGAATTTGGGGAATTTTCCCTGCCCCAGTCCATTTTCCCTTTTGTTTAGCTCTCATTCTCCACTCTCTGGCCCATTCTCACCCCTCTCACTATATTGCACTCGCATGCTCCCACCCTCTCTTACAAACATTTGCTCTCCTAGGTGCCTCTCTCTTAACCCGCCCTCACTCCACTCGCATATCAATTCAGACAGACAACAAATTTTCCCAGGTCTTCAGAATCAATCCAGGAAATGTGTTGTTTTTTTCTGCTCATCTCTACCCTATACCATGGTGGAGAGGAGAACTAGTTATTGCGCTGTTACTGAAAAATGTCAGGTCACACTTTGGGCCTTTTTTTAAATTAAAATTGTCATTGTTTTAAAGGGATGGGGGTGTATCGTGAATACTAGAGAGAAGCAATGTGTTGGTGACCTATGGGTTAAAGGAAAACTCTGCATTAATAGAGTTTCCCTTGCAGCCCTATGTTGCAGATTGTTTGCTCCAGAATGAAATTTTTTTTTTTGCCAAAGTAATCTGTTGTCCCCAAACGGCGTGCAGCCGCGCGGGGACCCAGACTTCCGGAACGTACATGTCCTCTGTCACTAAGTGACAGTTTCTGAGGAACGTACATATACGTCCATTGTCGGAAAGGGGTTAACCCTTTGAGTGCCAGAGTGGTACGGAACGCATTGCTTTGCAATGCGTTCCGTACCACTCTGGCACTCAAAGGGTTAATAATAATACAGTTATGGACCTCTATCCCTGCAGGTCTACTGCTGATATTTGATATGAACTGAAGTGTAACTTCCTGCCTATTAGGAGCAGCTGGACCACAAAATGGAAGTTCAATTCCATAAAAACCATGAAAAATAACATTTCTAGGGGAATGCCAGACTCCTAATATATAGGAAACATGGGACATATGTGGGAAGAAAATCAGGCTTAAGGGGCTGATCATGTTGAGACAACCGGTACACAATTAATGCTTTCCAATATGTTTTTAGCCTTTTGAGTGCCAGGGAGGTGATCTAAAACATAATTTAAGAATAAATTGCTTACCCTTCTGATAGTCAGAGGATTAAATGGAGCTATGAATATGCTAACAAGATTAAACAAATTAATAAGATAGATGGCAGATGGACCTTCTTTTCACCTCTGTCATTTTTTAACCTTAGTTGCTATCTCTTTTGTTTAATTTAAATCTCTAAAGTTACTTACTTGATCCAAAGTAGTCTGTGAGACAGAGTACTCCTCAATGTTGAGGCTGTCTTTATTGGAGATGAGAAGCTGAAATATCCTGGCCAGTGAGGAGGATGATATTTGGTACTGTAACATGTTGTAGTGCTTCTCTCTCTGCAAGCTGCCAGGAAAATTAGTCTGGATAAACTTCTCTGCCGGGCCGGGATCTGGCACTGCACCTGGCTTATGGGCTCTTACTTTCATGGTGACAATATATCCATCTCCAAATCTGAAACCAAAAACAGATAATACTTAAAAGGAAATAACTTCTTTGACAGTGAGGGACAAATGCGGTTCTATGAAAAAGCTCTGCAATAACATATCACCAAACATATTTTTTGGGGTTTGGAAGGGAGCACCAAGAGAATATGATTACAAGCAAGAAGAACAAAAGAAGAGGATATAAAGAACCTAAAACACATCAAAATAATTAAATAATGTACACAATTCTACAAAATGTTTATAATCACAAACATGTTTCTGATAATTTGCTTATAAACCTCAAATAAAATTATTTGGCAAGTAAGACAGGAGCATTATGTGGGTTACTGGTAGATTACCCTCCTCTCTATACAAGGGTCAAGCAAAGGTGTGTTTTCCAGTGAGTTAAAGTTTCCTCTGGATGCACTGGGATTATCCTTTATACTGAATGTAGTCTACTATATAACTATGTCTTCCTGCATCATGAGATCACATCTAACAGCAACATGGTCAGAAATATAATTGCATTATACAGTAATTGAGTTGGACTCATGGGCATCAACAGAGATTTCTCTGGGTTGGGGGACAAAGGCAAAATCAGGGTAGGCATTTAAAGCCATGTCCGTTATCCATAGACACAAATAGTAAATATGTAAAAAAAATTATGGAGCTTATGACAGAAATGGAACTACACTAGTGATACCACAGAGCTTGCATTTTAAATTGATCAACAATAGTGATACCACAGAGCTTATAAATGAAATAGAGCTACTATCAATACCAAATGAATGAAGCTACTTTATTGATACTATAGTATTTACAACTGAAAAAGAGCTATTCTAGTTATACCACATAGCTTGCAACTGAAATGGAGTCACAATAGCGATACCACAGAGCTTAGGTAGAGTGTGAGAAAAAAGGGAGAAGGGGTGAAGAAAGGCAACGGGGAATAAGAAAGGTAAGAGAGAAGGGGCAATAAGAAAGATGTGAGAGAGAGATGATATGGCACTAGAGGGAGAAACAGGAACAATGAGGAAGAGATGTGAAAGTGGGGCTGGGGGGATTGAAGTGAGAGAGAGTTGAGCTTAGAGGGGATGAGAGTCGGCTGATGGGGAGTAAGAATGGGGATTAAGGGAGAGGGGATGGGGAACAAATAAAGGAGAGGGGCTGAGGAAGAGAAGTGAGAGTATGGAATGGAGGGTAATAAGTGCTTGGTCTGATGGGAAAATATGTAAAAGTATCATGGGACTTGAGGGGGACAAGTCAGAGAGCTGGAATGGGAGCTAGCAGACATGTGAGGTTGTACTGAAACAATGAAAAAGCTCTATCCTGAACTGATATGATGTTTCCCCTCTGTTCCATTGCATACATTTGCAAGAAAAACCTCAAAGAATGAGATGGCTACCTGACCCATATGATCACATTACTGTACACACACAGAAAGCACAATAACATTCTCTGTTGTGTTGCTGGTTCAGATTGAAAAAGGCTAATGAGTATTAATTGAACTTCAATCATTCAGTGATCCAACACACACTCATTTGCCACTGTAACGGATCATAGTCTGTTACTGGAAGCTCTTTCTGGGCATACGGATTGTCAACCCATTGTATCAGGCTATGGACACATTATAACAGAGGACGGCTCTGCCAAAAAGACTAAAATCAAAGCCTTGCTTTCTCTAAAGGTACTGGGTAATACACTGTCCTGTGTTAATTCTGTGCCTACAATCTTGCCTGGGCAGTTAGGGGTTACTTATTTGTGTTTGTGCCATGATACTTCAAAAGTGTGTGGTATCCCTGTTTGTGTGATGGGATTAGTGTGGGGTTCTGACTGCATGTAACACCTGGTTCCATTGTACTGTGATGGTGATTATATCAATCATACTGCCTTTGTTCAGGTATGTACAGTAACCCCAGGGGGTCCCATGGTATTGCAAGTCCCTCCATTGTACCCCATTGTGTGAGGTCTCCACCATTTGCTGTGTCCCATTGTATCTATGTGATTGTATTACGTAACCATTTGCTGCCATGTTAGGTTTACACCATTTGCTGTCCTTATTGTATCCATGTGATTGTATTATGTGACTATTTGTTGTTATGTTGGGAAATTCCTGGAATCCTTTATAAAAACCCCTGGGTTATAGAATAAAGTGAGCTAATCATTTGGAACTAAGAAGGAGTACAGTGTCCTTATTCTGAATGGATTAAAGGGACCACTCATTCAGGCAGCATTCTGGATGGTCTAGAGGGGCCCCTTTGCTCTCCTTTCAAGCAGCTTATGTCCCAGCCTTCCAGTGTTACAGCATTACAGTTACCAGCCTGCTTTCTTCAGCTACTTACTTTGTAGCTGACAGTAGGAGCCCAGCAGTTTCAAATTGTTTATGCAGTTCCAGAGATTCAGCCAGTTATCCTGTTTTTCCGGACAGACTACCCACTTGTATCCGCATCCAGGAGGGAGGGACCCAGAAAGATGGTTTAAATCAGCCCAAGGACTTAGGCTTCCATTACAGCCACTCTTTCTTCCAAGTTTTTGCACAGGAACAGGGCAGGCAGAGCAGCAGTAATTCATTGAGAGTTGAGACTTTGAAATTGAGAATCGCTAATGTTGTCTTCCCAGAGAGGACATGTTTGACAGTGACAGTGTGCAGCCCTGACTCCTGTCCCACTCCCATTATACCTTATGTTACTGGCAAATTTGGTTCCCTGCACATGGTACCTGCAACTTAGGCAAGTGAGACCAGTAGAAGCTCTCCTCTGCTCTCGTAAGCACAGCCACCAGCTAGTCAATGATAGAGGTAATAACAGAGTATTGCGCTGTCCTCACTCATTGATTAGCTGGCACTACTATTGCAAACCCAACCCAGCCAGAGTCTGCACTTTTGCCCATTAGTCTCAGATGAGCAGCAATTACCCTCACTTGCCTTACTCTGCAAACGTCCAGGGTTGGTCTACTGATGCCATTGTTTTCATATTAAGTACATTAGTGAAACACTGACTGACCATCCCACTGAGCCTCTTATTTATTTTTATATTTTGAAAGTGTTTTACTAGGAACAATACATTGCAATGTATCTTATTCAGGTATAACCTTATTTACCAGCTCTAAAAAATACTCCAACTCCAACTATAGCAATGATATTGGAATTCACTTACTGCACTGCATACAGGATTCTAACTGGGTCATCCCATATTATCCACTTGAGGACCAGTAAGGTGTATAATGCATTGCTCCCCCCTCTGACCCTCTAGGGATTAACCAAACAAAATTATTTTTTTGTGCTCCATAAACCTACAAGGACAATAAATCAAAGTGCCATTGATGTATGAGGTCATTAACCTGTTGAAAAGCTTTGGACAGCTCTCGGGCACTTAAAGGGTTAAGAACACAAAATATATATTGAGAAACATAAATTTCGTACTTATACTTCAGATGTTGAATTGTTCCAAGGCATTTGAAGGAACCCTTGACCATTATGGCAAGACGAGTGCAGAGAGCTTCACATTCTTCCATGCTTAAACATAATAAAAGAGAAGTCAAGGTCAACACAAATATATGGAGGTGTTCTGTAGACACCGTTGTTAAGTCTTCAAAGACATCAGCAACAATACACTAGATACTCATTTGAAAAGTCCCCAGGTATGACAATACAATACTAGTTCTCGAACAATTTACAGTGGTGGAATCTTTTGGTTTCAGACAAAATCTCAAGGGAACCCTAACAATCAAACTCTTTAACCTCTGAAATGCAACAGTGTCTCTAACACATTGCTTTGCATTGTAATGGATACTCTCTAGTATCCAAGGGGGTTAAGTTGATGTCTGCTTTACACGTATAGGAATTCTGGTTTATAGTATTCACCCTTTGAGTGCCAGAAGGGTGTCCAACGCATTCATTTGCATGTGCTGCACACATCTCTGACACTCAAAAGGTTAAGACTAAATTATTAATTTACTAGTGTAAAAGCCCGCATGACGGCTTCTGACAAACATCCCAGCGAATTATTATATAGAATACACAGAGCAATGGTTTTCATAAGTCTTTATTTAAGCTCAAGGGTAATAATCACAATAATAGTGAGGTACTCTCTGAGACTCAAGACAGTTATGTAGGGAAAGGACCAAAAATCACTCAAAGAAAACCATGTGAAAAGCAGATAGCAAAGAAAGACTCATAAATAAGGCACTTAAACCAAGAAAAAGTAAGAAAATATGATATTATTAGGACAAAAAATATCAGTAAGGACAAATATAAACATGACTCCAGGTCTACAAACAACAAAAACTCATGCCAATTAAAATTGAATGGAAGCCCATGTATGTAATCATCAACAAAATGTATAATACAGTTGGCTCCTTATTAGGCTATGACCTCCTATTCACACAATAATACAGAAATAAAAATATATAACACTGCTACGTGATACAATATAATGTGCTATAACATCAACTAGATAGAAAATATAACTGAATAATAACCCCTAAAGTGCAAACAGGGCCATAAATCGGCCTTCATGTGTGTACAAACAAACATACAATCACTGTATGGACTCAATAATATAAATACAATAAGCTATTATCTGAAAAATCCTATATAATAATTTGCTAATGTATGTTTGTCAGAAGCTGTCATGCACAGTACAGACTGCCCTCGCTGCAGCTGATAACGGAGAGGGGTGCTCCGAATTCAGACCGTAGTCCTCACTGAGCTGTGGTTGATGTACTAAGAAAAAAGGTTAAGCAAATCTGGAGCAGACCAAATGTATTTTTAGAGAACAAATAATTCTCATTGATTTATCCCTTTGCAATGTATTATATACCCCTCTGGCACTCAGAGGGGTTAAATCAATGGAAATATTGGGACTTTTTATTTGTTTGCTTGGGTGCAGTTTGTTTTCTCCAAACAATACAATTTCCTTTTGTACATAAGCCTTGGGGGCATTCAGAAGGACTACTTAGGCACCAAATGGAACAAATACAATATCCCAAAATTCCAGTTGATTTAAATTGGTCTTTTAACCCCTTGAATACTAGAGAGATCTGAAAATTGTTGCAAAACAATGGATTGGAGAGCTCTCTAGTATCTAAGGGATATAAAATCCCAGTCAATGAGAATTGTTATTTGTCCAGTTAGCTTGCTGCAATTTCTTAGTACATCACCATCATTGTCTGCTGCCCCAACCTTGTTCCTTTGTTTGCCATTACAAACATTTGCTCAGTCAACCTCCCAACATTTCAAATTGCCAAAGAGGGACACTTGTGTTTTAGAGGGTGTTACTGGGGGCGTGACTGGTAGGCGGGGCATTACCAAGAATTTTTAGGCTATTTCACACCCTATTGATACCTCTTTGTGTAATCTAATAAATGAATAATAACAAGACCAAAGTATTTTATTTATACAGGCTAATTTATAAACACATATACTGACATTTAAACAAACATTAATGTGAGTTTTATTGCTGTAGAGCAATGTGATACACTTATATACACATCACACAGTCTGATCTCCTAAAAAGAGGGACATAAGGGTGGGAAAGAGGGACAGAGGGATTTTTTAGTCTAAAAGAGGGACTGTCCCTCCTAAAGAGGGACACTTGGGAGGTATGCTCAGTGGAACTCCTAGTACATCCACAGGGAATCCTGGGATTCCACAGAACACAGTGTGAGCACCACTAATACAGGGGCAGAGAATTCCAGACACACAATTAGTACTGTACCTGTGAGAGGTCAGAACCACAGCTCTTCCTTCCTTGATGATACTGACTATGGAATTCCACAGAAAGCGGCGGGACTGGGGATCCATTCCTGTTGTTGGTTCATCCTGTTTGAATACAATTAGTATTGTTGATGACAAATATAATTTATCTAAGTTTCCTGGTTGTAAAAGCATTTAAAAATGAATTTGAAAGCAAAAGTGCAACAATTCTGGGATAAACCAACCGGCCTCTCAGGGGTGAAAAAAAATTCTCATTGAATAAAATGGTGTTTTCACCGGTTGAATCCTACAGAGGCCTCCAACACACTGCAAAGCAGTTTGTTAAAACCCACTCTAGCACTCAAGGGTTTAAAGGCCCTATTTAATTTAATAGGAATTTGGGGATTTTTTTTTTTTAATTATACCCTTTGGTGCAGTTAATTTTCCCTAAACTTACACCTCTTTTTCTTTCTGCATATGCCCCTTGATCCCTTGGATGCTTAAAGTATCTCTAAGATATTCCTTTGCAATGCATTGGAGATACTGTTTGCATCCATGGAGTCAAAGGAGAACTATATAGGTAGCTGTTAAAATTAAGAGTTCCATGGGAAAAGGTCCTTCATATACATTCTAGTACATTGCTTTTCATTGCATTGGTAGTTTCCTGCATTTACAGATTTTCAGTGTAGTTCACACGTGCTCATGATAGAAAATAGGTTTTAATATTCTGCTTAATATATCCTATAGAGTAAAACTGCACCCGTGACACAGTTAAATATTTTATGAGATTGTAAACAAAGTTGAAAGGCACCATAGTTCAGTATGTTACCTTTCACCATGGGAGACAGCGGAATGCAGCATCCCTGTGTTGGTGTGGTCCATATGGTTTGTAGTCCTCATTTAATTCCCCATATCACACATATAATGGTAGTTTTCAGACTATGAGGCTGATATACTATAAAGAGCAGGAGTAATTCTGGAGCAATCAAAATGCCTCACAGCCAGGAAGACAAATACAAATTAGCAACATCCCCATTGGTTTAAAAAGGGCTTTTAACCCATTGCTTCAAATGAATACAGTGGGTTAAAAGCTCCATTTAAATCAATTCTAATGTGCAGTTGGTTTGGAATGACTCCAATTGGTTTAAATTACTCCAATTCTATGTAGTACATTAAGCTACCCTGTAGACAAGTGGTGAAGATGGTATAGAGAAAGGCTTGACAAATGTGGATTGACTCTAGGAGCCAGATCAAAAATTTAGGAGCCAGACTCTGTCTCCTAGAGGAGAACCTCCCCTCAGGACCTGGTAAAACAAGGCTGGAGAAGCAGAAGTGTGTATGGGTGATTCTTTGGTTAGCACCAATGGAAAAAGGCTGGACTGCCAGTCGGAATAAAGTATGGTTCTGTGGCCACAAGTGGAACCAGGCTGGGGGAGGTGGGATGGCAGACAGTGTATATGGGGGATCTGTAGGCTAAGGGGACAAAATATATGGGCTCTGTGAGTACCAGTGGAATCAGGTCAGGGTGGGGGCCACAGTGTATGTGGGGCGTTTGTGACTACCAGGGGAACCAGGCTGTGGAGGTCAGGCAGTGTATGTGGGGTTCTGTAAATACCAGCAGAAACAGACTGAGGGGCAGTCAGTTTATATGGGGGATCTGTGGCTACCAGTGGGCAGGTGAAAAAGGATGAGGGGGTCGTACGGTGTATGTGGGGATCTGTGTTTACCAGTGGGCAGGAAAACAAAGCTGGGGTGGTCAGATAGTGTGTGTGGGGAATCTTTTGGCTACCTGTGGGCATGGGAGCGAAGGAACACGGTGTGTGTGTGTGTGTGTGTGTGTGTGTGTGTGTGTGTGGTGTCAGTCAGCGTATGTGGGGACTATGTGGCTACCAGTGGGCATGGGAGCAAAGCTGGGGGAGGGGGGTCATGCAGTGTGCGTGGGGATTTGTGGCTATCAGTGGGCATGGGAACAAGGCTGGGGTGGGTCAAGGCTAGGGGTATAATTTAATATTATTACATAAATAAAAATAAATAAAATATTATTTATTTGTTTTAATTTCTTAACTTCAGACCTCATGGGGGGAGCATCAGGGCCCCCTCCTGATACCACCTGGCATTGATTGCCTATCCATTAAGACTCTAGTGGTGTATTGGGAGGATGATAGTGACTGAAGACCACTGGTTGATCTCTGTGTTAAATTAACTCAGAAAGATTCATCTGAAAGGACATTGTGTTATTTAAATTGGTTAAGGATTTTCACTGGATGAGTATTGTCTAATTATTCCCACGGTTACGGTAATATTGCTATTTATCTCACTGCACTCTCTTTTCTGTCAGGACATTACATATGTTTTTTTCATTTGGCATATTTGCCAAACCTATTCAATTTTTGAGCAAATCAGCTGTAATTTATTTATCAAATAAAACTTAACATTATTTTCTTTCAATGGGACTGGCTTTTTGATTAATATGGAACAGTTAGTTTGCTTCAGAATAGCAGGTGTTCTATGTACGTCCGGGTTGAGGAAGTGGACCTTCTAGGCCCACATGACGCAAGAGATCCCACGCTATGTGCATTTTTTATAAACAGGATCTCTCCCAAGCTTATGGGAGAGATTATCATAATGGGTAACCCTCATGATCTGCCCCGAGGACTCCAGCTTTTAATGTTAATTACCGGGTTTCCGGGGACAGAAGCCGATTCTCCACCTGTAGTGAGTTTCCTGAGAAACTCTGCCCACTTCTCCTCCTTACCACCCTGTTCTGTCCAATTCCTGCCCACATCCCAGCCCAATCCTGGTTAAACTTTACCCACCCAATTAAGCCCTGTCCACTTTATTACACAAATCACATTATTAACATAAGACTGGTTGCAGCCCTTGTGACTTCTCTGGGAGCTCCACACGAGGAAGTTCCCAGGTATGGCGATCGTGTTTATTTTAAAGAGTTAAAAGTTGCCATACAGTGTAGGGAAACTCCTTTCTTATATACAGGGCAATTTTCTAGGCAGCAGGTTCCAATTTCTAGTCACCATGGAATTTGTTGTATAGTGTTGCAATGAAAAGAACAAGGGAATGAAACTAACCAGGAGTACTACAGGAGGACATCCTATTAGCGCAATTGCTGTAGAGAGCTTGCGTTTGTTCCCACCACTGTAAGTGCCAGTTGGCTGATCTGCATATTTTTTAAGCCCCAGTTTTTCAATTGCCCAGTCTGCAACCTGAAAAAGGAAAGACAACAAGCATTAAAACACATAGGATCCTGCTGGATATCGAATCAAACACACAGAAAAGAGTGGATGGAGACAGAACTATGGGCAGTATCCACAAAGTCAAAAGTGGAGGAATTTTGGAGTAAACCAATTGCACTGGAAGGATCAAGTAAACATTCTCTGATTAAAAATGGGATATTTAACTCCTGAAATGCTAGAATTGTCTCCAGCATATTGATCCCTATAATGAATTTGTCCCACTTTTGCTTTTGTACATATGGCCCTATATATGCTCCCTTGGTCGTGATAGAGAAAACTCATGTACCTCTATTAACCCTATGAGTTCCAGAGACTTGGGCCAATTCTTAGGGTTAACCTCACCATATTCAATTTGGCTCTTTGTTTTTCCATAAAAAATAAAATTTCCTCCTTCTGTGACCACAATAAAGGTAACACCCTCACCTCTTCCCTCACCACTTCTCTGTTCTTACAAATGTTTCTCATTCCTCCATTCCCTGTCTCCAACATCTCTTTCTACCCCTGCAAAAATACTCTGCTGTTTTATGTCTCACTCTCACCCAAGACGTTAAAGTGGAACAGTAAGGGTAAAGTGTGGTATGCTTTTAGGGTATGTACATTTGTGGGCCAGAATAGAGTCATTGTGATATGATAGAGGGAATTAGCTCTTCTTCCCATCTACAGGAGTTACCATGTGATGGCATGATGATCTATCAGCTTCAAAGACTCAGCCTACAGTAACACATGCTATTAATAGCGACTTCTCACTTACCTTGCTATGCCCAGAAGATCCTAACATCCTCATGAATTGTACCCTTGTAGCCTCAATAAATAACATCTTCAATCAATCCGGATTGCCATGTCCATTGAGGTGGACACAACAGTTACTGGAAGGACCACAGGACACAAACTGTGCCCATTGCACATGGTAATCTTAACCGTTTGGATGCTAGAGACATTTCTAGTGAATTGCTTGGCAATGAGTTGGCGACATCTCTAGCATCCAAGGGGGATTAGAAGGGGTGTATCAAATTGCTTCATAATGCATTGTGTGCACACTGGTACTTAAAGGGTTAAGCAGGTTCATATATTCTGCCTGGTTCTGTTTGAAAAAAAAAACACATCAGCGACTGTCATGTCTGCCTCCAAGGGCAGAAGATGTAATCTTTTCGAACAAGAGCACAAGGGTGAAATTCATAGGGGCCATTAGCATTTCTGGCCATAGTAAGGTAAGTGGGGTTTATTGTTAGGACAGTGTTATTTCCCTTTTAACACATTTCTGACAAAGCTGATATGCCCTTATTTCTTTCATTGGGATATTGGTTAAAGTTTTGACATAATTTAACAAATCTAAAGAACTGTTGGCCATGAGTGGGCATTATAAGGCTCTCCAGATGTTAAAGGCCACAATTCTCAATACGCCCAGCCAACCAATGCCTGGAAGGTCTCAGGTTGTCCATCACGGTTCCAGGTTATTAAGTGATAAAGCAATGGATTATTTTACCATGTTAACTTCATCCTCAGGAACCCCTCTCAGACGTCCATATAGCTGCAGGTGTTCACGGCCTGTCAGGAGTTCATCAATGGCATCAAACTGAGGGCAGTATCCTGTGTTCTGGTGGACATCAGCAATGTCAGTCAGTATGCTGGGAGATAAAAGAAAGACAAGAATAACAATGATGTTAGTTGTAGAACCAAATGCAACCCATTGGATGTGTTGGAAACCTCTCTAGCATTGATGGGATTAACCCAGTATGTGCCAGACAGGTGACCAACACACTGGAGAATATTGTGTTATACACTCATCTGGCAATGAAAGGGGTTATTTGCATAAATCCATCAAGCATGGTTACAGTGTTGTGTTACATACACCAGCGGCTGAACAATATAATTAGGTAGGTCTCTAAGAGTGTGTTATGAAGAACACACTCAAAAGCTCCGCAGCTGTGGAAGACAATGAGGCTGCTGTATTAAGCTGAAATGGAATAATTCAAAAGGTTAAAACCCAGATAAAATTAATGATAATTGTATTATGCCCCATGGTGTATAAGGTTGCCCCAGTTTTAGCCCATTCTAGCAAAAGTTAACATTTCCACTATGTCTTACTAGTTATACTTCAGTTAGGCCTCTCATATACAATCTATCTATCTATCTACACACACACACACACACACACACACACACACACACACACACAGTCGTTTTTGCCTTTTCACTGGCTACAAATTTCCCGCCACCTTACTTACATGTACTTCATGTTTTTTTCACACCAAAAACATGATTTTTCCAGGAAGTGAAATACAACACAAGCAGCTAGAGAGATAGACAGGGTGTTTAGCTGTTTTGCAGTGATTTATTTAGTGAAATTAAGGCAGAAGAGGCTCAGACTGTTGGCTAATAGGATGAACACCATCTGAAAAAAGGAGGAGCTGGAAGGACCGTGATGCGTCCAGTGAATCTGAGAAGGAGGAGTATATGACCACCACCAGCGTAGAAGGGTCTGTAAGCCCTGATGCCCCAGAACCAATGATGCTAGGCCCTCCGACATCGTCCCTTGGGATCTGGGGAAATATATGAGCAAACCAGCAAAGGCACATGAAGAACTGGGTAGCAGTGTAAGCAGCACAGGCCAGCTAATTGTGCCTGCTGTTACGGCTGCCAGTGTGCCTTCTGATACTCAGGAGGAGGAGGAGGAGATGATGGCAAGTGTGACAGCACAAGCAGTCCCACTATTACTACCACGAAGCACCTAGACAGTGTTGGGGGAGGGAGGGGGTGATGGTGAAGGTATTGAAGCAGTTGGACTTGCATGACCGCAGTAATGGAAAGAGATGTGAAGCGGTCAAGGGAGTCCACAACATCCCCTTGACTCTGTGATTCCCCTTCCACAGCATTATGCCTGGGAGACCTGATTCTGAGGAAGGGAGAACTGGCTAGCAGCAGTAAAAGCATCAGCACAGGTCAACTTCCTGTGACTACTGCAAGTGCAGCCAGTCTGCCTTCTTCACCTGTAGAAATGGCAAGTGTGACAGTAGGGGACCCTCTGTCACATTTATCATTGCCAACCAGTGAGACTGTCATAGAGCAGCACTAGCAGTATGGAGGGATTGGTGGTGGTGGCGATCAGTGTGATAATGGAACAGCTGTGGTGGAAGAGACATTAATGGTCTTTTTAGTCCAAAGTGAGAAGGAATGGGAGACAGATATGAAAATGGGGATGGGCATCACTACCAACAGTGACATTGCGGAATTTGAGGAGTTTGCTGCTGCTGAGTTACAAGGGCAGCAGGCTGATGAACAACTAGCTAGTGTGCCACAGACCACCGTGGACACTGTGGGAATGGGGTCCAGCGCTAGTGATGCGGAACTAGGACAGGTTCCACTTGCCAGCAGTACTCCTAGTCCTAGTTCTAGTGCTGATTGTAAAGCAGCAGCAGAAGCAGAATCATCCTCTGCCCCAGCCAACAAAGGAGAAGAAATAGGCCATTCTTCTCCACCTTTCCATCAGTGATGGCACTGTACATAATTTGTGAAAAGGAGAAAGGAGGGAACGCACCTTGGCAGAACAGGCCTGATAACACACATGAAATACAGATACCATGACATTTATGTGAAGCATGTAAAGCCAAACCCCCACAAAGGAAATTGGGAGCCTTTGTTGCTGTACCCACTGTCTCTCCCCAAGGGTACCAAGAGTCAAGGCATAAATCAAAGAGGAAGAAAAATAGAGAAACCCAGCCTGAAAGTTCAATGGCGAGTGAAACACCTGGCTCAGCATAATCTTCTGAAGTTAGGGTCCGGGCTTAGGAATATGTAGCAATGTCTTCTCATGATCTGCCTCTGTCATCGTTACCTGCCTCCGTCAGCATATAGCCATTCTGTAGATGTCAGGATGTGGCAGTTCGTGTCCACCCATTGCACAATGTATGGTGCTCTGACCACACATGGTAATGTGGTGGAGGATAATCTCAGCCAGGGCATCAAGCAGCATCTGAGGAGATTCCATCCTACAGAATATGTTAAGCTGATGACATGGAGGATTCACCATTATTATTAAGTCTGCTTGTTGTCAGGTGTCCTTAGTGGAGAGGACAAGGGGCATAGTGACACAGTAGCAGTACTTGGTTTCTGGGGGGGATGAGTTGACATTGCCGACCTAAGAGTCATGGCATGTGGTTACAGTTCTGTCAGTTGTTTTATGTGAGTGCAGATGTGCTCATTGTTCCCAGTGCTTCCCCAATTCCACAACTTTCCTCCACACAATGTGCACAATGCAGTTGGTGATGGAAGGCAAGTTACTTCATGCTCTCAAGGGGAAAAATATATATATCAACAACACACCTCTGATTTTGAAGGGGGTGCAGGAGGAGAAACATTATTGGCCAACTTCTTTTCTCCACATATACCTGAAGTGGTGGGGCTAGTTGTGGTCCTGCTACTGCCTCAGGCATATCACTGGAGCTAGTGGCGAGTGGAACCACCATGATTATCTTCACCCTTATCACTGCTGTTGTTGGTCCCATTTCCTTGACGCTGCCTAATCGTCCTGCTGCTTAAACAACTCAGCAGCTGCAAGAACACCAGTCCCAAATGCTGTAATGATACCAGTGCATTTGCCAATGGCCAGTGGCAACTGGCCACCATAACATGACCTGCTGGCACTAGGCCAGTAGGGCGATTTTTTTCTCAGGGCTTGCAGAGGTGTACAAAAAACAATATTTGGGTACTTGTTTCTAACAAGCCCAAATCCTACAAAACACTGATTTCTCGCGGCTTGTGAGTGACTATAATCCAAAAAATTATCACTTCCTCAAGGCTTGTGACTCTAACAAACCTGAGTTCAACAAATCAATGTTTCCTCAGGGCTTGGGCCTAGCAAATGTGTATATCATACAAATCAATGTTTTCTCAGGGCTTGTGCCTAACAAGTCCAACACATCAATTTTTCCTCAGGGTTTGGGCCTCCAACAAGTCTAAGTTCTACAAATCAATGCTTCCTCAGGGCTTGTGCCTAACAAGGATATGCAAAGATCACTTCACCATGAAATCGGACAAAATCCGGTGAATTAAAATCATCAAACATTTATTCTGAAGAGCATAAAAACATAATGTATCCAAATGACTCACGACCTCAGATGACTGAGTACAGACTACTTTCTCATCAATGCATTTTGCATGAACCCCGCTTAATCATGATTACAAGGTCTCAAACTTCAGCAATCTAAATTTAAAATATCACTCACCAATAGATTCACAACACGTCAGCGACACAGGTGCCGAATAAAGCACTATCAGAGCTTAGGTGATGTGATTCAAATGCTATATGGCACATTTGGTATGGTCTACTTGTAGACATTGTATTTATACTGTGTGGATGTTTTTACTATTTGTTGCCCAGAGATAAGATGACCTTGTGCAGGTAATTTTTTGTGCTCATTCGTCACCTTGTTTCAAGGTTGCCCTCTTTTCGCTTTTTCCGATTACATGGTGCAGTGATCTTTACATGTCTTTGATACTTTTTGGACTTTGGAAACTCTTTCGTTTGCTTTGCACATCTTGTCAGGCAAATCTGGACAAATTAGGACCCCGTATTGTTATTTATAAACCAGGGTTTCCTAGAGCCGCGTAATGTGTTCTTTATATATTTCTTGTGCCTAAAGTCTAAGTCTAAGTCCTACAAATCATCTTCTACAAAGCATTGTATCCCATCAAGTATCAGTCTGACCTAGTCACAGCTTAGATCAGGGGGTCCCTGTCTCTGTCGTGTTACATACCAATTTTTTATTTACATTTTTTTAAATGTTATTGTTTTTTTATTGATGTCCCCTCAATTCCAGTCAACAAACCTCCCCCTCCAAAAACAAAATAAAAAAAATCCCTATTCAACTGATTCTTTCCCCAGTCTCCACCAACACAGGAACCCTCAGACCCCTTTCATACCATGGCTGTGGCAAATAAAATAACATTTTAGATGTGTTGTGTGTAAATTCAGTCTTCCCATTGATTTCAATGCAATGAGCTTGGCGAAAAAAGCAGAAAAACTGCACTTTTTGCAGGAAATTTTCTGCTAGACAGGAAATGCCATTTTTCACCAATTTTGGTTTGAAGTGAACATTTTTTATCCATCCCTAGTGCTCAGGGATATCTGCTATTATGTTTTTCTAAAGTGCACAGGGATACCTCTCCTGTAATGTACAGAGATACCTTCTTGGAAGTGTTCAGGGATACCCCTCCTGTGGTGTTTAGCGATACACCTCATGTAGTGTGCAGGGGTACCTTCTTGGAAGGGATACCTTCTCTGAACTGTGTACTGATATCCTTTATGCTTTTCCTGGGACCCACTCTATGCATTGATACTCTGCGTGCAGTGTGAAGGGTTGCTTCTGAAAGATAAGGGATTCTAATCATAAGTGTGTAGATATAGTCTGAATTGTGCAGGTAAACTCATTCTGAAGTACTCCTCCTGCAATATCCAGGGATACTCTACCGTGTGCAGTGATATTATAGTAAATTATGTCCTTCAGGACATACACATCTTCAGTATATCATTCAATTAGCCTTCAAGCACAAACGTTAATAAGCAGCACTGGGCATATGCAAAAAGACAAGGTGGAGTAAATCCGAGGCAAACCAACCACAATGTAGCTAACAAATACAGTTCCCAAAGTTCCCTTTTATTTAAATGATTTTTTTAACCACTTGAATGCTGAATAGATCACCAAAACATTGAAGGCTTTTATATAATTTAGGGTTTAATCCATTGAGTACCAGAGAGGTAGCCAACACATTGCAACACAATGCATTGGATACTTCTCTGGCACTCAGAGGGTTAAAACAAGAATTGTAATTTGCCCCTAAGGTGCACTTAGCTTGCCCCAGAATTACTGCACTATTGCTTTGTGCACTTGGCCTATTGCTTACAGGAAATCATGGACTAGGGCATTGGAGGACATCAGAAAACGTATGCCAATAAACTCCTATTCACCAGGAGAATGTATTGTATACAGTATCTTTCAGACTAACTGTCCCGATATTAACCCTTTGAGTGCCAGAGGGTTTAAAAACCTTTTCAAGGTGACATGACTGATTGGATATTGAAACAGTACGAAAAAACAACTTCATTTTGATAATGAGGTTTTCTTGGACACACCTAATCTTCAGATTGACTTTGGGCACCTTACCAGATCAGGTATCCAGCAAAACATGTTCATTTGTTTCTGGGTACTGGGGGGGTGGGGATGTAAACCTGGCATTTTTTTTCCATTTCACAGATTTATGCTATTTTGAGTAAAACCATTTTTTTTTTTAAATTCTAGTTTATCTAAAATATAAAACCATAAATGATTGTCCCAGAAAGAGTGAAGTTATCCACTATGCACTAATCCAGGGGAGAACTCCATATCTCTCTCCAGATGTCGTTGGACTATAATTGTTTTCATACCAGGCTGCCCATTTGGAAATCTACTGCTCTCCAGCTGTTGTCAGATAACAGTTCCTTTTACCTTAGTCGGCCAGCCTTAGGCTAAGTGTAATGGGAGTTACAGTTCAACAACAACTGGAAAGTCACAGGTTACCCACTTTTGAACTTCTGAAAAGAGAAAAGTAACCAAAAAATATATAAAAATATTAACCCTTTGACAGCCAGCCACACCCCCCTTCCCTCTGCACTCAAACTGTTAATAGAAAAATAAGATGTCAATAAGAAGTTCCCTCAGAAGTTCCACATTGATCTATTCACATTATTTTATGGCTGGATCAAAAAATAATAAAAGTTTCTAGTGCTCAAACAGGATGTAATTATATTTTTAATTTACAATGAGCAGTCTTTGGCAAGCTCACTATAGTAATCCATTTACATAGATAGACTTATTCAATTCATTTTTTTTTCTTGATTTTTGGAAGGTAATTTTTTTTCATTATCATTTGAGTAAGTATTTACATACACATCGGTTACCAGTGGTGACACATCAAATACTAACATTTCAAGAACATTTCCAGGTACACACTTTGTTTATTTGGAAACACCTCTCTGTTAATCCTGGGTTAGCCTCTGAGTGAGTCAAAATCAGGGAATGTCCCTGGTGATTGGATACCACTGGAAGAGATGTACAGTACTCAGGCATAGTTGTTTTTTCCTTCTGGATTATTTACCTTCCCAACTCAAGGCCAAAAATGGAAGTGCATTGATGACATGCCTTAATTGGTATAATCTATAAATCTAAATAATCCAAACACAGTTTTCCAAATAAAAGATTGCTAATACAACATGTAAATGATTTTAAAAGTTCTTTCAAAATCCCCTAGTTTGTTTTGAAGTGATGGCTTCCCTTAAAGGAATATTCTATTCCAGGCAATAGTGATGGGGAAGGAGGAAGTCATTTAAAGAATATATTTTCTATTGTACTCTGTGGTATAATAATTAAAGGGATAGTAATGTTTCCATTTAAAGGAGCAGTAAACTTTTTTTTATGAAAAAATATATATTTTAGGGATTTTCCTACTGAGTAAGATAAGGGTACTCCCACTGCTGAGAGATTTATATTTCCAGAGTTATTACAGTTTAAACCCATGTTTTTTACATTAGCAGTGCCTTCTAGTGGTCAAATTCTAATTAGATTTTCTGTTAGATTCTAATGGAGAGGAAAGTCAGAAAAGTCAGAGACATACAGTTCTCCATAGAATGTGATAGAAACTGCCTGTCACTTCCTGTCAGTTAGAACAATCAGGAAGTAAACGCACAATAAATTCACTTCCTGATTATTTAAACTGCTATAATTTTTTAATAAAATGTCTGACAGCGATGGGAGTGACCTTGTTTTATTCAGCAGGAAAAGCTCTATAAAATATGTGTTTTCATAAAAAAAGTTTACTGCTCCTTTAAGCTTCTCTATTTTGCCATGTATTTGACAGGTGATTTCTTTAAGATCAGCACCTGTATGGGGCCCTACCATTGTTATGTACAATCAATTAGGACTGTTAATCAAACAGTTACTATGTTGCTTGCTTGTTATACTTCAACTGATGTATAGTGGCTCTTTGATTTTACTTCTCTGTTTTACTTCTATCAATATAACTTTATTGAAAAAAAGATTTGGGTCCAAACAAGGAACATGAAGTGAACAAATGGAGGGTCATTTGTTAGAAGAAGGAAACTAGGAGGGGGCGTATGAAGAGGCAAAGGCAAAAACAAGGACAAAAAGACAAGAAGGTCACCAAGGTGATGGAATAGTTAATGCAAATGGGGATTCTTCACAGAATAACATTATGATTAATTGAATGGATCAGGATCATCATATATATCTTTTGAAAAAGGCTTTATCATTCTTCCCTAGAAATATGGGTAAAGAATTTGATATCATTAAAAATGTTCATTTATTTCCTCCACAGGGAGATTTTTCTTCTAATGAATGCTCAAGGATGACTCTTGGTGAGTCCAGCAGTGGTAGCAGCAGTAAAATATTCAAAGGAAGACATCACGGCATAGTAGGGTACTCTTACTGAATGCTGGTTATGGAATTTATTCTTCAGTATATGTAATACTGGCAAGGTTCTCTTAATCTATATTAAAAAAGAGACCTGACACAACCCAAAGCATCAGTAAGGAGAAGATATTCATATCTGCTACATAACACCTGTGTAAAATATACTGGGGGGCGTGGTCTCTGAAAGAATTATCACGTCCTTTACCTTTTGCCCCTCTACAAACATTACATGTCACCTCCTGCCTCTTCCTCACTCTAGTGTCCTCTCACCTTCCTATTTCTTCCTCTTTCACAGACCACTGAATTGCCATATCAGCCTTTCAGAAAACTCTGCATCACCCTCTCAATTCATCTATCTCTGCCCTGCCTCCCTCTTTCGACAAATGCCACATTAGCATCAGCTTCTCTTTTTCACCTCTCCTGCTATGACCACCAACTAATCCCTGCCTCACATCACTACAGCCCATCATCCCAAGACAGCGGCCGGCAAGCTTTAACATTTTGAGTGCCAGAGAGGTATTTAACACATTGTGTTGCAATGAGTGGCATAGCTCTATGGCACTGAAAGGGTTAACCTCCACCTACTTTCTCTGAAGACTTTTTGATAAAATGCACGTCAGGCGCTTTGCTGTCTTTTAAATATTGAGATTGATTTAATACCATCAAGACACTGATTGTCTTTTGGACATTTTAAGTATTCAGTGTCTGTACATCTCATTTATTGTATGTGACTGATTCTGCTTCACAAATCTTAGGCTCGGTTCTATTACACGCTCTAAAACCGGCGTTACAAGAAAAACAAGCAATGTGTATTTTGCAAACGTGTTACGCCTGTATTCTATTGCAGAACCATGGTAAAACAAAACCGGCGTAGACGGCATATTTCTACGTACTAACAAAACTTGTGCCGTCTGCTTTTATTCAACTACCACCTAAAAAAAATTTGCAAAATGTCAAAGACCAAGGAAATAGGCGCACGTTTGACAACAGAAAGATCAAGTTTAGTGTTAGATATGTTCCTCACATTATCAAAATGCAACATAGAGTGCCCCCTTGGCTCTTAACATTGCTAGCATTTATGTTGCGATTAGGAGGAGGTGATATTTTGTGAAAATCATCAAAGATTTATCTCCGAAAATGGATGAAGCAAGACTGAAGTTTTCCTTCTAAGGAATGTAGACAATGTAATCTCTCAGTCACTGAGTGTCAGTCAGTGTCTTGATTTAATAAGTGGCATTGTTCCCTTCATTTTTATTTATCATAATAGAAGATTATTTTATTTTGGAATAAGAGGGATCCTGTTTAATCAAGCCGGTTAGTGCCCCAGAAAGACACTGGATTCAATGACGTAACTATACACTATGCTTGAGGACCAGAGGGTTGTGAAACTCATTGCTTTGCAATGTGTTGCACACCCCACTGGTCATTAAGGGTTAATTGTGTGCAAAATGTCTGCTCCTCAAGCGGTTACTAAGATCATCCAGCATCACAATCTAAGTGGAGGACTGGGAAAGCAGGTTCTGGATCCCCATTGCACCAATAACCCTTTTAGTGCCACCCGTATAATTTCTACATTCCACTGGCATTCAAATGGTTAAACTGTAGCCCCACCACTTTCATTTTGCTCACAAGAGGTATGGAGGCTTGCACAGGTCCACCTGCTTCTATGGCAGGAGGACGGGGGGAGTATAAATTGTATGACTGAAGAGTTTCTTATTCGGCTACTTAAAGGGATAGTAATGATTCATAATAAAAGCAGTAGTATAAGTCTTTTGGCACTTCTAATTCATCAGAGGCCATATGCTGTGAATACAAGTTGATGGTTGTAAAAACATATATTTGATTCACTAAATATTCAAACCCAAATATTACATTTTGACTTCAGTTAACCTCTTTATTAAGTACTTGGATGCTTGAGAGATTTTCAGTGCATTGGGAATCAATGAGCTAAAGATGTCACTAGCTTACATTAAATGATTTACATTGTGAACAGACATGCATTTTTAGTATACAGAAATGATTAAATTCTACCTGTATCCAGCCACAGAGGCCTCTCCTGATGTCACTTCAATATCGCCAGTGAGCATCTTGAATGTTGTTGTCTTTCCAGCTCCATTCACTCCCAACAAACCAAAACACTGGGCAAAACAAAGGCATTCAAGGTTGATTCAGTTAGCTGAGAAGCAACACATTTGTTTGTTTTCTACATCCAACTCTTGAAGGAAAAAGCTCTCTTTATATTTATACACCCCCTCTTAATGCTAGCTGCTCCCCTTTGGGATTAATTTTAACCCTATGAGCGCCAGGAGTATCCAAGGCATACGTCTCTGGCACTCAAAGGGTTAACAGTTTTTTTTTTTTGCAGACACAAGAGCTCAATACGGATTGCAGCAGCACTACATGAATCTAATGAATCCTATATAATAATTCGCTAGGATGTTTGTCACAATGCAGTCACGCACAGTAGAGAATACCCGCGTTCGGGCACTCTCTACTGTTCATGATTGCATTGCGTGAGTGAGGTGACGCAAGACTGCATCGCATGGAACAGTGAGGTAGCAGCCTCTTAACCCTTTGAATGCCAGAGGGTTACACAACACATTGCAAAGCAATGCGTTGTGTACCCCTCTGGTACTCAAAAGGTTAACATTACCCAGACCTTGGCCCATGTACATGGGCTTTTACACTAGTACCTAAATAACTAACTAAATAAATAAAAGTTTACTCAGTAATAACTTTTGACTAGAGCACCTTGCAGCACAGGGAACACCCTAAGTTTACTCAGCAGGACAATATTTCCTCTCTAATCCATAAGGACTAGTGTGTTGTATAGCTCTCTGATCCAGAAGGGGTACACATTTAGGAGAGGTTAAGAATATTTTCAGCTGAACAGTAAAAAGTAGCAGCATGTCCTGTAATGTGAATAACATATATTTCTTGCAAAACAATGGGTTGGAGAGCCTGCTAGCATTTAACTCTTTGAGTGCCAGTAGGGAATCCAACACTGCAAAGGCAATGCATTGGATACCCATGTGGCACTCAAAGGGTTAATGGGTTAGAGCACCTATAATCATGAATGGGAATGTATATTGTTGGTTTGCTCCCATTGTGTTCTTTGTGAATATGGTCTTTGATACTAAACAGGGGAGTTGCTAGGTTCCCTTAAGATCTGGGGCTTCAGCCATGCATTATTAGTGCATCATGCAGCCCAAGGGTACTATGCCCCAAGATGGCAACAAGACACAGGGTTTTAAGCATAAGACCTCGGGCATTTTGCTCTCTCAGCTAGCACCTAGAATTAAGAAGGGTTTTGTGTATGTGTTTTTTATCCTTGTAGAACCAGAGGGATGTACAACTCTGATATGCAATACACTGCACACTTCTCTAATCCTTAAGAGGTTCATTTTTGTTGCAGTGGTCATTTATGGATTCATCCGGAATGTTTGAAGATCAGTGACCTTTTGAGTGCCAGACAATTGTTCAACTAAGGTGACCACACATCCATTTAACCCTTTGAATTGAAGGGGTATCCAACACATTGCTTTGAACTAAATTTTATGCCACTCTAACACGCAAAGGGTGAACCCTTTGAGTGACAGAGGGAATACGCAGTGCACTGAGAGGCAATGCATTGTGTACCACTCTGGCACTCAAAGAGTTAAAAGCAGGACACACAAAATATTGCACCCTGCAAAGGTAAGTAGCATGCATTTAAAGGGATATTTATTTGCTTTATGTTCAACTCATTATTTTGCAATGCGTTGGACACCCTTCCAGCACTGAAAGGGTTAAAGATTTGAAACTGCAGAGCACTTCAGTATTAACGCAAAAAAACATTCATTTTCATGATGTACTGCATAACAGAAATTTTAAAAGCTGACAGAGAAAATCTGTAGTTTCCCCACATAAAGTTTTGGGAGATAAGCAATGATTCGAAAGAAAACCTTAATGATATCCAAATCATAGAAGATTATTGAAGTATATAATAGTATATATATTCTGATTGGAATTAAATGGAATTTTGTTAATTTTCAAAACTTAGGTGAAATGTTTCGCAAAGTAACATAGTAACATAGTAACATAGTAAATTATGTTGAAAAAAGACACAAGTCCATCAAGTTCAACCTTCTCCTCATACCTCAGTAACTGAGAATTTTATGGCTTTCCTGCTACCAATTAAATTAGTCTTTATCAGACCTTCCTGATCAGCCTACTGATAAACAGTATAACTCTGTATGTTCCCTTTTGAAAGAAATGTATCTAATCTTCTCTTAAATGTATCCATTGTATCTGCCATAACTACCTCCCTGGGCAATGAATTCCACAATTTGACAGACCTTACCGTAAAAAAACCCTTCCTCTGCTGAAGTTTAAACCTCCTTTCCTCTAATCTCAAGGGGTGTCCCCTGATCACCTGAGCAGGCCTTGGAATAAATAGCTCACCGCAGAGATCCTTGTATTGACCTCTCATATACTTGTACAATGTGATAAGGTCTCCTCTTAGTCGTCTTTTCTCTAGAGTAAATAAACCAAGTTTGTTTAGTCGTTCCTCATATGTCAAGTCCTCCATTCCCTTAATTAATTTTGTTGCTCTCCGCTGTACCCTCTCTAGTTCTAGTATATCCTTTTTCAGAACCGGTGCCCAAAATTGCACTGCATACTCAAGGTGAGGTCTTATATAATACACTATATACCATTATTGAAAAAAAACTGTTATTTTTTTGTATTCATGTCTTGAAAGTTGTGTTTTTTAGACAATGTGTACAATTATATTTTAAGAGCCACAAACCACCCAAGTGTCCCTCTTAAGGAGGGACAGTCCCTCTTTGAGAACCAAGGGCGGAATGCAAGAAATGTGCGCATACTCTATTTCCAGTGTGAAAACCACTAGCAAATATGGTAGTGCATGAAAAATCAAGATTAGCAAACAGCTGCGCATATTTTTTTTTTTTTTTTGTGGCCATTGTCAGGATTAACGAATGGAATAGCGAATGTGCCTAATGCAGGAACTGCTATTATGAATGATTTTATACATCTGTGTAGTGTTGTCTTAAACGTTATTTTTTTGCCGTATGCGCAATTAAAGACGCGTTCAGTATACAGTTTACTGGATTAGAACATGCGCAATATCTGTCTACGGAAGAAAAATGCCTTCAACTAATGTGCACATTTCTTGAACTATACCCCAAATCCCTCTGTCCATCTTTCTTACCCAGATGTGCCTTTTTTGTTTGTCTTTTTAGGTGATCGGACTGTGTGGTGTGTATATATAAGTGCATCACATTGCTCCACAGCAATAAAAGTAACATTCATGTTTGTACATGTGTTCATAAAATAGTCTGTATGTATAAAAATAATTTGGTCTTGTGCTAAATAGTTTATTCAGTTACTAAAAATTATTAGTAATGCCCCACCCACTCCCCTAGCAACACCATCTAAAACAAAAATGTCCCCTTTAGGCCATTTTAAATGTTGGGCCACCTATCACAAAAATATTGGCTACTGGCCGTTGGGGCACATGGGGTTCCCATGGATTCTGGGCCATGGTGCAACAACACCTTCCTCATACACCTTATCTCATACAGGGCTATGATTCTATTAAATCTATCTGCACTACACATACATGGCCAGCAGATGGTGTAATTAGACTTTACTATTCAGCTCAGCTGTAAATTTTGTATAGTCAAATACAAATCACTGAAGGACAGAACATTTTTCATTCAATATCTGAAAAATAGCAACATGAGAAATACATGAGGAATATATTTTAGAGCAGTTTGTTTTCTATACTTCTGACCTTTGCTTCATATTACTTTCTGGTATTATTATCACTGGAACGTTTTTTGTATTTTAATTTTCCATTTATATAATTTAATGTGACTCATATTAGCACAAAAAGGTCTCTGTAAATTATTTATAAACTAAAAAATGTAAGAAAAAAAAGATCTTTTTTACAGCAACATTAGGTCTGGATTCCATAGGAGCTGACTACAATAACAAGGGTATTTTCCTACAAATTGCTCAATATACATCAATGGGAATCTATTATATAAAACATACAAATCAGACTACTGTGCAATTGCCTTCTCTTTATAAATTCTCTAGTCAAAAATACAGGTTTACATGTCACTCCAGATTTTGTAAAGGCTCATTCAGATTCTGTTAGTTTTGTCCAGGCTGGTAAACACAGTGATCCTGATGTACTAATAAAAAGTGGTTCCATTCTGGGGCAAACCAATTACATTGCAGGGAACATATAAAAATCCCCATGTATTCAAATAGGGCATTTAAGCATGTTCATGCTACCAAGATCAATGTCTCAGAGACTACCGTAGCATTCAAGTGGACAAAAGCCTCATTTGAATAAATGAGAAATGTTACTGGTACATCAGCCTCAGAGTTATCCGGTGGGACTCAGCTTATCAATTTTCCCCGGTTTTGCATATTTACTTACATTTTTGTGGTGTGTATGCAAAATGGGAGGGCTGGCAACTTGTGGCCTGAGGGGACAAATACAATCAAACAGCCTATTTCTACTTTCGTTCCAGCCCATACCCTGTTACTAGTGTAGTTCTATTTAGGGTGACCACATTTCCTTTCTGTCATTCAGGGACACTGTCAAGGCAAGAGTGACAGAGTACTTCTTATTGGCTCCTGTGCAGATGGGAGGCCACTGTCACATGACATTATGTGAACCTGCTATGGTGTACCTGGAAGTCATTGTGCAACATTCTCCAGAGCACGGTGGAGTGGTTCACACACACACACACACATATGTATTTTTTTTTCCAGTGGGCAGTTTTGTGTTTTCATATGGATCACATCACATCACTCTGCGCATAGTGACTGACAAATAAAAACTGAAAAAACATATACCAAGTACAGAATTTGGTTCTGCATGTTTAATACCAACAGGAATTTATCTTGATCATTAGTGAACACAATATATTTTAATCAAACATTTAAGGTGTCCTAACATTTGAAAAAACACACAGCTGATCATTTTGGACCGATGCACAGTTCCATTATTTTATTAATCAGGGACACACCTTTAGCAAATACCTAAATAAAGTCTGTTCCTCTGCAGAAAGCTATTTTTTTTAATAAGATAAAATATTTCCTCACAGATAAGAGCAGAAGTAGTAGCAGGTGAAAAATAAGCAAAAAAAAAAAAAAAACCCCAACAAACTATAAAGAAAAAAACTATTCATTTCAGTGGATTTTTTCTTTGACATATATAGGCTTGTTCAGATATAATAAACTTTATTCTTGAAGCCCCATGTGTTTGATCAACACACCACAGTTCATTTCCTAGCAGGGACAGGGGCTCAGTGTGGATGCCCAGCCAAGTCCAAACTACAGAACCACCTGCCGAACTTCTATTGTAGTTCTCTGTGGTATCACTAGTTTAGCTCCATTTACAGCAACAAGCAGGAGATTGAGTGAGGAAGTGCCCCCCCCAGCCCAGACCTATGACAAGTCCAGGAGACAATTGCCCCCCTTCCCCCCAGGCCAGCCCTCTCCTGGTATGAGAGAGAGAGTGTGTATGTGTGTGTGTTCTTCTTTTACAAGTTTTTTGTTTGTTTGTTTTGTGAGATTCTATATAAGCCAGCTTGCTAAAACAACCATCGCTAAAGTGCAGAAAAGAAATGATGTCATGCAAGTATCAGCCAAGTGAATCAAACTTCTAGAAAACTGAAATGGCTGTGTGTGTGTGTGGGGGGGGGGGAGGGTACACTAAAGTGTGATAAAGGGTAGTGTTGAGCGAGCGTGCTCGGCCGATGCTCGGATCGGCTCGAGCATCGCTCTGCTCGGCACATGGCGGTACTCATCGAGTACCGCCATGTGCTCTCCCGCCATGTTCGGGTGGCGGGGATCTGTGCCGGAAGAGGCACAGATCAGAAGACGCTCCGCTGGACCACCAGGGACTGGAGGTACGGGGGCATTGCGGAGATGAAGGGGGCATTGCGGAGATGAAGGGGGACATTGTGGAAGAGGGGCATAGACTCTATGCCCCTCTTCCACAATGTCCCCCTTCATCTCCGCTATGCCCCTCTTCCACAATGTCCCCCTTCATCTCCGCTATGCCCCTCTTCCACAATGTCCCCCTTCATCTCCTCTATGCCATAGAGGAGATGAAGGGGGACATTGTGGAAGAGGGGCATAGCGGAGATGAAGGGGGACATTGTGGAAGAGGGGCATAGCGGAGATGAAGGGGGACATTGTGGAAGAGGGGCATAGCGGAGATGAAGGGGGACATTGCGGAGATGAAGGGGGACATTGCGGAGATGAAGGGGGCATACAGAGATGAAGGGGGCATAGCGGAGATGAAGGGGGGCATTGACCAGGCACCCTCCCCTCATCAGAGCAGGGGGTGCCTGGTGTAATGCTCGTGTCGCCCCATTCATTTGAATGGGGCTCGGGTGCTCGGCCGAGCACTCGAGCCTCAGGGGGTGCTCGGTCAGAGCACCCGAGCACCCGAGCATCGGGGTGCTCGCTCAACACTAATAAAGGGATGATAAAGAGGAGATAACATCTCCAGTGATATCGCTTCTCCAGTTCCTATATTATTCTGTGGAGATTATGCACTAAGAGTTATCAAGAGAGAGATGTGTTAGTGCATAGGCTCCATAGAATAACATAGGAACTGGAGACATGTTATCTCTGGAGAAGTTATCTCCATGTTATCACCTCTAAGTGCATCTCCCCCCCCCCAGCAGTCTTTAAAGTGGATGTTTCACCTTAAGATATGGCTATGGTTAGTTAATTTTACAGAAAATAAAAAAATGCTTATATGTCATGATAGCCATTTATTTGTTTTATAGTTTGAGAAATTCCTTCCAACATTTCGAATGGCCAAAGAGGGACATTTCTATTTTAGGTGGTGTTGCAGAGGGTGTGACTGGTGAGTGGGGCATTACTGAGAATGTTTATGGTACTTGACCTGTTGGCAGCTCTTTATGTAATTAAATAAAAGATTTATTTACACAGCCTAATTTATAATAGCATATTCTGAAATGTACACAAATGTTAATGAGAGTTTTATTGCTGTGGAGCAATGTGATACACTAACATACACACACCACACAGTCTGATCGACCAAAGGGGGAAACCAGGGTGGGAAAGAGGGATCTGGATCTCAAAGAGGTTCTTGGGAGGTATGAAATTAGTCTTTATGATGGCATTTATGCTTATAAGCCTATGTTCTGGGTCAATATTGCTACTTACTGTGCTGTGAATGAGCCTTGGCAGAGCCCACACACTGGGGGCATTTCTAATAGCATATACAGTAATAAGTTTCACCCCAAATATAAATAATTCAAATATACGCTGGGAATTAGCATAAGGTGCCATACAGTTGCACTGAGATATAAAAATACTCTTTTAAACATCATGTTGTATTCCTAGACTAGCCAGACTAGCCATGAAAAAACCTGTATTAGGCACCTGGGCCCATATTAATAAAAGCAAACTGGAGTAAACCAGCTGCACCATAGGGGACAACTAAAAATGTCCTAAATACCCATGCACTAGAATAGAAATATTTAATCTCATGAATGCTAGAGAGTTCTCCAATGCATTGCAAACCAATGCTTTGGAGACCTATCTATCATTCAAGGGATTATAAAACAAATTTAATTTAACAGGAATTTGTATTTGCTCCCTATGGTTCGTTTGGTTTACCCCAGAATAACACCAGTTTGCTTTTCTAAATATGGGTCATAGGGCGTAATGAATGGAAGAAACATGATTTCTCTAACATCATTGAGGGATGCAGGGGCCATGGGGTTAAGTAGAGTGCCTATAAGAAGCAGGACACTCTAAAAAAAAAAAAATCCTCCCACTTCCTAACTGTTAACCCCTCCCCCTGCCCAACTATCTTCTATGCAATGCGTTGGCTACCTCTCTGGCACTGAAAGGGTTAAGTAGAGAAGAAGCTTTTAACCTGTTGAAGACCAGAGGGGTGTGCAATGCATTGCCTGCCCCTTCTGGTCCTCAAGAGGTTAATATATATCTCCATAAGAAGTTGGCTGAAAGCATCCATAGCTTTCAAATTCAACTGAGTCAGCGAACAGCATCTGTCACAAAAAGCAATATGTATTCCTCACAAATATAGGAGATTATACAGAGAAAGGGCTGACTCACAAAAATACAAAACTGGTAGCTAATGAACACATACTAACAGTATAGGAACTCAATTAATTAAAATTCCAATCCAAAAGTTTAAATATAATGGGCTAAATAAAATGATTTTTGCTGTACATTCGCTGTTAGCTGAAGTTATATTATGTGCAGGAATGGTGACTGATCTCTGAATTGTGACAGTAAGCAGAGGAGATTTAAGAACCTTAATGTGTGGCGTACCCCTCTGGCACTCAAACACTCAAACGGTTAAAGGTCCCTGGCAAAATAGTGAATGGAGGTCCATATACATATACATACATCTATATATATCTATATATATATATATATATATATATATATATAAAAGAATAAGCCTCATTGCATAATTTATGGTACCCCACACAGAACATAATTTATGTCTCCTCAGAAAAGAAACTTGCATTGAACAGAATGTCTCATTACATAATTTATGTCTCATTAGGAGACACAAGTCCTACTGGGTGATTCAATGGGGGCTTTACTGCTCCCATTGGTTGATTCATTGGGGGCATGTTTATCATACAGGGAGTTGGCCCGCCCCCTCCAGCCTGCCCACCACTATTCAACTGACAAAAAAATATATATATAGCTGCCACTCGCTCCTGAAGTAGGGGATATCAATAACTTCTCCCAGTCCACATACACTCTCACTCAGAATCATGACCCCACAAACACACTGTTTCACCTCCCACAGATAATTGTAACCCTCCATACACTCTGATTCAGTACGAGGGTAAAATGTTTCCATACAATACAAACTCAGGGATAAAATTAATAGCAACTCTTTTATTTAACTCTTTTCATCTCTTCAGTCACCTCACTATCTGTTTTCAACTGTCACTCCTCCGCTTCCTGCTTCCTGATTCCCGCCCTTTCTCCTTAAAGGGAGAGAGATGCTTTGCTGTATGTTACAGAGGGCAAGCCTCAAACACCACTTTCTATTTGTTTCCTCAGCATATTGCTACGTTGCCTCAACTGAAGAGCCACCGTGTGTTATATTGCTATGTCACCTCAGCTTAAGTAAGGAGAAGTTACTGCTCCCATTAGGTGATTCAATGGGGGAGTGATTTAAATCATGCAGGGAGTTGGCCTGCGCCCACTATCCAGCCCACCCACCACTATCCAAGTGACTGAAAAAACAAAATGGCTGCCACTCGGTCCTACAACACAGACACAAACACAAACACACACACTATCTCACACTCTCACTCAATCATACACACTCAATCACACACACTCTCTTACACTCTCTCACTCAATCACACACTCACACTCTCACTCAATCACACACTCACATTCACGCACTCTCAATCTCACACTCAGTCACACTCTCACTCACACTCTCTTACACTCTCTCACTCACACTGAATCACACACACTCACTCACACTCTCTCTCTTACACACACACTCAATCACACACAATCTCACTTACTCACACTCTCTTACACTCTCTCACTCAATCTCACACTCTCTCACTCACACTCTCACTCACTCACTCTCTCACTCACACTCTCTCACACTCTCTCACACTCACACTCTCTCACACTCACACACACCCCGGGAGCCAGCACGATCCACCTTCCACCATAGTATGTGCAATTACCACATCCATTTCAACTACATGAATTAATGCCACAGTGGAGGCATAAGTACAAACACAAACTCATTACAATGACACATAAGTCACGCCCTTATGACTCACTTCTGTGTGTGTGTGTGTCTGTGTGTGTGCCTGTGTATTTCTCACTGTGTGTTGCATGTCTGTATCACACTCTATGTGTCTGCATGTTGTGCATTGCATGTATGTGTGTATGGCTGTGTCGCTCTTTATGCATCTCAGTACATGCTTGTGCATTTGCGTGTGTGTCTCTGTGTGCTTGTGTCTTGCATCCGTGTGTGAGCATTGATTCCCTATAGCCTCACGGGCAGCGCCATCCCACATTGCTAGTATATATATATATATATATATATATATATATATATATATATGATCCAGTTATGTTTGGTGGTTGCCTTCTTTAGACCCTTTAATACTTGTGGGGAAAAGCAGCCAAAGTGCTGCACTGTACATCCCGGACAGCGTCTTCCCCAGTAATAGATTTACATCCCAGGAGCCCCTAGGCAAGGTACTCTAGGTGCCCATAGCTCCACACATAGCCACACTAACACTCCTCACATAATCCCACCACAATCTGACACACTTTTTCCTGGCGCAGCAAATACCTTGGCCTATAACAAGCAAGAACCAAAAAACAGCTTTAACCCTTTTGTTACTGGAGAGATTTCCAGCTCATTGCTCCTCAATACAATGGAGATCTCTTTAGCCTCCAGGAGGTAAAATAATAGTCTGTACTGGGGCATAGAACTGGTGCAGGGAATGTGGAAACTGCTCTGGCCACACCCTCTAGTGAGAATGTAGGTGTGGCTAACACAGCTGCATTACCCCTTGAAATTTGGAGCTCTAGACAGTTGCTTAGTCTGCTTACTGGAAAATCCGGCCCTTCTCTCCCCTTTCTGTTTATAGGATTAAACTTGTTTGTTGATGAAAATATGGGACCTATGAAACTACAATGGAGTCACTGAGTCAATCCATAACCCTGGCTTAACTTCTACTCTCACTTCCTAAATTCTTGCACTCGCTCTGCTGAACATCTTTGGAGGAAATCTCACTCACGTGCAGATTTCATCCACTTTAAATTTCTGCTGGAATACTATACCACACTAATCTGCAACAACAAATGTAACACTTAACGTCTCTTTGCAGTCTTTGACTTCTTGCTCCATCCTTCCATAGCTTCCTCTCACCACAAGTTTTTGCTGAGCACTTCAAAGACAAGGTGGAATCTAGTCAAAAACAGATTCATATTATTCCACCTGTCTCTGAACTCTCTCTCCCCAAACCCCCTTCATCATACTTTGTTCACTTTACTCCTGTAGCAGAGGCTTAAGTTTCTCAGCTTCTCCTATCTACCCACCTCACTACCTGCTCCTTGGATGCTTAGCCCTCCAACTTATTCAAACCACTTGCACCGGTCCATACACCTATATTAACATATATTTTCAGCACCTCTCTCTCCACAGGCATCTTCCCTTCTTCAATGAAACAGGCACAAATCAAACCCCTACTCAAGAAGGCTAACCTCAACCCCTCCTGTCTCTCTAACTATCAACCTGTCTCCTTTCTGCCTCTTACCACAATACTCTTAGAACGCCATGTCTTCTCCCAAATAACCAAATTCCTCAACTCTAACAATCTTTTGGACCCTTTGCAGTCTGGATTCCGTTATGGTCACTCAGCTGAGACAGCTCTCCGTAGAGTTGCTAATAATATCTAGCCTGCAAAATCCAAAGGCCAGTTTTCTATACTTATACTGCTCGACTTATCCTCTGCCTTTGACAGTTAAGCATTCTCTTCTTGCTCAAATTCTCTGCATCTTGGTTTCTGCAATCAAGCTGCTTCGTAGCTCTCCTCCTATCTTTCACAACGTTCCTTTTTTGTGTCTTCTGGCAATAACACCTTCTCTACAGTCCCTCTGTCTGTGTGTGGGGGTGTTACAAGGCTCTGTTTTGGGTCCTCTACTTTTCTCACGGTACACCCTTTCATTGAGTGAACTTATTAATTCATTTGGCTTCAAGTATCATCTACATGCTGTTTATACCCAAATGTATAGGTCCAGTCCTGATCTTTCACCACAAATCCAGTTACAAATTTCAGACTGCCTCTTGGCCATATCCTCCTGGATGACCCACTGTTAGCTGAAGATAAACATGCCAAAAAACAAACTTCTCATTATTCTCCAAGACCTTGCCCAACACCTAGCTTCACCATTACAGTTGATGGAATTGACACTGATCCAGTCAGCACAGCACTCTGCCTTGGGACCATATTTGATTCCTCCCCTTACACCCATCTTTGCCCTATGCAATTTGTTTTAAACTCAGCCAAAAACTGAAGCTGCTCACATCTGACATGGCTACCTATTCAGCAACGCATCCCTTACAAAGTCCTTCTTCTTACCTTTAATACTCTCCACACTACTACTCCTCCTTATATCTCTTCCCTCATCTCATGTTCCTGGCCACCTCCTTTGCTCAGCACACAACTCCCTTCTTGTTGCAGCATCCACACCCTTTGCCCTGTCCCATCTCAAGCCATTTTCACTTTCCACTACTACCTATGGAACTCTATACCCCTCTCCCTACGTTTTGAACAACCTCCCTCTGTCCAAGTCTACCCTGAAATCTTATCTTCTGAAACACTAGGACCATGCACTACCTTTTGGCAAACTCAGCAATTGAAATCATAGCACTTGACACCCTCATACCCTGTCGTTTGTCTCCTTTCACCCATTTAGACTCCTTGGGGCAGGGACCTCTCTCCTATTGTTTCTATGAATGTGACACTTACTTTATCCCCTTTTATTTATTGTAACATACTTCTATTATAAGGTGCAGTATACACTGTGTGACAACATATAAATATACATATACATACATACATACAACTCAAGGTGAGGCCTCCTGAAACTGAAAGCCCTTGGAAAACACAGGGTAAGGTAATTAATTAAAATACCCCTACAGTGAATAAAACAATAAACTTAAATGCCCTGTTTCTTGAATATTGGGCCACAGGATAAGATATCCATACAGGAGGGCCACATTCATTTTTTCTTGATAACAATATGGATTTTTTTTAGCAGTAATACAAAAATATTTACTTAACAAGGTACAGCTCTAGTCATTAAAATTTTTGACCAAGTGAATGAGAATACTAGTATTCTGAAGAACCGAGGTAGTGACAGGAAGGAAGACTGGCCTTAATTGCTGAAGAACTGAGGTAGTGACAGGAAGGAAGACTGGCCTTAATTGCTGAAGAACTGAGGTAGCGACAGGAAGAAAGACTGGCCTTAATTGCCAAAGAACTGAGGTAGTGACAGGAAGAAAGACTGGCCTTAATTGCCAAAGAACTGAGGTAGTGACAGGAAGGAAGACTGGCCTTAATTGCCTAAGAACTGAGGTAGCGACAGGAAGAAAGACTGGCCTTAATTGCCTAAGAACTGAGGTAGCGACAGGAAGGAAGACTGGCCTTAATTGCTGAAGAACTGAGGTAGTGACAGGAAGGAAGACTGGCCTTAATTGCCTAAGAACTGAGGTAGCGACAGGAAGGAAGACTGGCCTTAATTGCCTAAGAACTGAGGTAGCGACAGGAAGAAAGACTGGCCTTAATTGCCAAAGAACTGAGGTAGTGACAGGAAGGAAGACTGGCCTTAATTGCCTAAGAACTGAGGTAGTGACAGGAAGAAAGACTGGCCTTAATTGCCAAAGAACTGAGGTAGCGACAGGAAGAAAGATTGGTCTTAATAGCCTATTGTAACTCCCTATAATGACTTCCACCATTATCGGTCTTTTGTTTGGGAGGGTTGTTGTAATGAAAATGATGCAAACATTTGCTTTCATTATACTGTAGCTGTAATTCTTACTAGATTATTGTTATTGCTCTATAAAAAAAAAGAATAACTTACCTCTCAAAAAAACCCTTCAGACCACATATTGCCATTTTATTATTCTATTCATTGCAAAACTGATTTTGTTTTCATTTATCTAATAAACTGTCGAAGTACTTTAATGTCAAGTTGACGTTATAACTGCAGACAGTTCTGTCTTTCATTCATTTTTGTTCCTTGAACTTTTTCACCAACTGCAGAAGATTTCCCCATTCCTGTTTACTGACTGGGCTATCCCCTGAAGAACTTACCTCTCCAGGACGGACACCAATGCAGAGTCTGTCCACAGCAGGGGTATGCTTCCCTGGATACATCTAAAAGAATAAAGCCAGCGAATCAGCAAGTGGGAAAAGTAATGTAGGGCTAAGACAGGAAGTGCCTGCATGGCATGCATTCATTAGAAAGATATAGACATCTAAATAACTCAAAAACTCATTTTCTAAACAAAAAAATGGTTAAAACAACCAGCAAACTCTTTCTAAATCACCAAACTTGTTATTATGTGATAGTGCCCCTTTAACACTCTGAGTGCATCACATCCCTCTGACATTGAAAGGGTTATGGCAGAACTATTAGATGTTCAGGGATCATGCTATGATGGTTTGGGTCATATTCACAAAATAAAAGTGGAGCAATTCTGGGGCAAGCCAGCTGCACCACAGATAGGCCTTCAGTGCATCGTTTCAGAAAGTATTGAGGACATCTTCAACATTCAAGGTTTCAAAATCCTCATTTAAAACAATGATAATTCTTGTCCCCCTATAGAGTAAGTTTTTTTCCATAATTGCTCCACTTTTTTGTTGGCATATGGCCTTGAATGAATGTTTTGTATCACTGATGAGGGTCAGCACTTTTCAGCACTATAAAACACTGAAACAGATTAGATTGCACTTTAAGAATGTCAGTGCTTCTAGTTTTTTGCTTCAGACACTCCTAGGGCCATCAGACACAAGCCTAGAGGTGCCTGGAAAGTTTAGGGAGTGGCTGGCACCTCAGAGTAACAGTTAACCCTTTGAGTGCCAGAGGGGTATGGAACGCATTAAAGGGGATCTATCACCCCAGTACAAATGCGTGTTAAACGTTAGATTACCTAGCAATTAGGTGGTATTCGTGAATATATATTTTTTTCAATCCTAAATTGGCGAAAATGAACATTTCTAGACTGCACTATACCCGCAGTGTGTAACGCTACCTCCGCTCCCCTCCCACTATCCAGCCTCCGCCAATGACAGAGGCTTCTGTCTGTAGGCTGAAGCGATCTCTTTGGCAGAGATCAATATCTAGCCAATGAGACAGCTCCAGCCTACAGACAGAAGCCTTCGTCATCAGAGGAGGCTGGCTAGAGGGAGGGGAGTGGAGGCAGAGTTACAGACTGTAGGAGCTGTACCCTCAGTTTATCCGGAAGTGCAGTCTAGAAAAGTTAATTTTCACCAATTTAGGATTAAAGAAAATTCATGAATGCCACCTAATCGCTAGGTAATCTAATGTTTAACTCGCATTTGTACTGGGGTGATAGATCCCCTTTAAAGGGTTAAAATATAATTTATTTATTATTTTTTTACAAATTCCTTCAGTATTGTCGGTCTGCATGTACCATCAACACAGATGTCTTCAATGCTACATTCCACAAAACCACATAAATAGAAATGACATTATACTGCGTCGTTTGTTTGGACACAGATAAATGCCTAGGGGCACATTACAAGTATTGTACATCCGGCCCTGGACATAGCCATGGGAAAATATCTACATGTATCATCTAGAGATGGAAGGAAAATGAGTTCAGTAATTATTTTGAGCCCTTTGAACTGTCTGATTGTAGAAATGTTCAGTGAAGATAGATAATTGACTTTTTTTTTCGGAGTGGGGGGAGGATAAATCATTTGTTTTTTCTGAACTTATGTCTGATCTGTGGTTGTATGGATTGTATACCGTTGGAAGTGGATGGAAGGTTGTAGTATTTTGTATTTTATCTTTTTTTTAGCTTGTTGAGTCTATTATAGCTGCAGTTGTCCCTTTATCACTTTTCCAACTTAGTAATTATTTTATGCTAGTGTAAAAGTCAGTGTACAAGGTCCGGATGATGTTAAGAGGCTGGTCCTGATCTGCGTCCTGCCGCCGATGCAGTCGTGCACTGTAGAGACTGTCTGAAAGCACAGAACGCTCCCAGCATTCCTACACCTCCCAGCATTATGTGCGTTCAGGCAGTCTCTACTGCGCATGACGGCTTCTAAAAAACATCCTAGTGAATTATTATATAGGATTTGTCTTTTTTATATGTTTTCATATTTTTGTGTTTGGAGCTAGCTGGTGGATTTGGCCAGATTATGCTACTATAGTCTTTTCTATTGTTTTTATTAACAGCACAGACTGACGCCACTTTAGCACAGTGGGAATACATGGGACAAACTCTCCTTATGTGTATGTGGGGGATTATATTATTATAATTGATTTCAATGCAATAGAGAAGTGGCAAAGTTGCATGTTTCTCTTTTGGAGGCAACAGGTTTTGTCCAGCCCTAGTAATAAGTTGCCTTATATTTTTTTTATGAACGTGCATGCAAAGCATGAAAGGTCTACCGATTGGGAATGGATTATTATCCTTTGCAATAGGTCACATTTCAGTATGTAATAGAATTTGCAGTAACGGACCACGCTGGCCATGCCTGAGAACTGCCAAAGGCCAGTCGACCTTAGTTTAGATACTCCTGAGTAAAAGCATCAAAAACTAAGAATGCCGTCACAAATACACGCAGAAGTCTCTCTATATTTTATAGCTCTGTAAAAGCACACACAAACTCAATGTTTACCTTGGATAATTGTTTGAGTTTTAAAATATCATTCTTCCCTCCTCCTTTCATGATTCTCTGTCTCTCCTGTGCAACATCTTCATCTTCACCTTCTATAGGATCTTTTGGGGGCTCTGAAAACCTAGATCAGCCGTAAAGATTTTGTGAAAAAAAAGAATGCAATCTATGATAAATCAGTGCATCACAAATTGTTACTTTCTAAAGTTTGTTTATTAAAGAAATAGTAACCTTTTATTTTGAAGTTACCTATACTTTTTTCATCTGAACTTATTTTTTTAACCCTTTGAGTTCCAGAGGGGTACCCTTTGGGTTGCACACTGCTCTGGCAACCAAAGGGTTAACACTTTTATCTCCTTGACAATGAGCACCCTTGAGAGACTGTAAAATTGCATTACATTCTGCTTTGATGGTCTATTGACCATAAAACTCATTGTATACTGAAATATAGGAAGCTCACTGTCAGGAACATAAAAGTGTAAAAACAAACAAAAAATAGGTGAACATAGCTGGCATTTTTACTTTACATATGTACTTTTAGAAAGACAACATAAAGGGTTACTATTCTTTTAATGACATATCATAATTTATTTCAGTAAAATGATATTCTCCTCTCTAGTCTATCAATGTCTCTAGAATCTAGTGTTGTTTTGTTCCATACTATTATATTGTGCAGTGCCACCAGTTGGTCATGATACTATATTACAATGCAATTAGTATGACATTTTTTGTCCTCATTCATATTGAAAAACAGAACAATTTGGCTAATTAACGGAAACTGGATTTTAATTAAAAATTACTAATCCAACAGAATATACTATTGGAGGTTTATTTAATAATTTTGCAATTTGAAAAGTGTAAAATGCTTTATGCATTGCAATAAATAGTGTATTTAACTAGTGTAGTTGAGACATATGAAGATAGAATGATCCTAACGATCAACAAAATGTATGCTAAAATAAAAAATCACAAAATGACCATAGATTTAAATGGGTCCTATGTGCCATATAGGGAAAGAGAAGCAGAGCCATTGCTAGTTACTGCTTCAGGTTGCTAATGTCTCAGGTGTCATTCTTATTTTTTTTTTTACTTAATCATTTTTTATTTATTTTTTACAACATTACAGAAATCAGATTTAACACTTTGAGTGCCAGAGGGGTACACAACGGGTTGCAGAGCAATTCGTTGTGTACCCCTCTGGCACGCAGAGGGTTAAATCATACAAAAAATAAAGAAAAAACTTAAGAAAGGAAAATAAAAAATAGAAAGCAAATAAATATCTTATATATAAAACAATATCCAACCAGAGAGATCCAAACAAGAGAACAACACTCAAGCCCTAAAAGGAAGTCTGAAATCCCTACCACGTCTATTATTTGGGCAGGGAGACCACTTTAAGAGAAACCTATCGTAGTTACACAACTCTGTGGAAGATAGATACTCATTAATACAAACTGAGTTTATTTTCCCCAGAACCATACTCCAGGTCAGGGCTCAAAATTTCCACTCGCCACTAGCCAAAGGCAAGTGAAAATTTAGCCCTGGCGAGTAGAAATTCAGCCCTGGTGGGTATGTTTTGGCTTGCAGTGGCGAGTAACTTTTCAGGTCTGGCTAGTAGCAAAGGACTTCAAATTTTAAGCCTTGCTCCAGGTACCATAGTAAATTAGGTTGAATAAAGACACAAGTCCATCAAGTTCAACCTTCTCCTCATACCCCAGTAACTGAGAATTTTAGAGCTTTCCTGCTACCAATTAAGTTACTCTTTATCAAACCTTCCTGATCTGCCTACTGATAAACAGTATAACTCTGTATGTTCCCTTTTGAAAGAAATGTGTCTAATCTTCTCTTAAATGTATCCATTGTATCTGCCATAACCACCTCCTTGGGCAATTAATTCCACAATTTAACAGACCTTACTGTAAAAAACCTCTTCCTCTGCTGTAGTCTAAACCTCCTTTCCTCTAATCTCAAGGGGTGTCCCCTGGTCACCTGATCAGGCCTTGGAATAAATAGCTCACCGCAGAGATCCTTGTATTGACCTCTCATATACTTGTACAATGTGATAAGGTCTCCTCTTAGTCGTCTTTTCTCTAGAGTAAATAAACTAAGTTTGTCTAGTCGTTCCTCATATGTCAAGTCCTCCATTCCCTTAATTAATTGTGTTGCTGTTCGCTGTACCCTCTCTAGTTCTAGTATATCCTTTATCAGAACCGGTGCCCAAAATTGCACTGCATACTCAAGGTGAGGTCTTACCAATGATTAATCCCAGGCTGTTTCCAGTGTGATGCTATACATAGTCTAGCTGCTGAGCAAATACTTTGAACTAACTTATCCTCAAACTTTCTCAGCTCACCTATCCTAACAGAGCTCTCCCACAATCTAGTTTAATATTTTTATTCAAGAGCTGAGAGAGAAGGGAACCAATCTTATTCCAAATCAGTTTTATCTTACCGCAATCCCACCAAATGTGAATGAAAGTATCTTCCCTTTGACAACCCTAATCATTCTTAAAGCCCTGGATCTAGTTGTCCGGCCATATGGCAATCTCCCTTAACTTTTTGAGTCCTAGAGACATATGCAACACCTTGCTCTGTAATGTGTTGCACACCCCTCTGGCACTCCACTGGTTAAAATAATGGTGAAATTGGGCTGCACAGTGCACTAATACTGCATTAGGTTTGCCTATGTCCCTGGTCTTTTGGGAACCTACCCTGATGGGAATTTTTATTGGTCCTGCAATGGCACATGGATTGCTCCAGATCTCCTTAGTACATTCACCATTATGTGTGTTTTCAGGATCTGCTTACTAGACGCAGATGTTTCCATCAACAGCTTAGGTGGCTCTCTTAAGATGAATGAACCACTGATTGTTAAACTGTGATCATTTGTGGAGATCCTGAAACCCTCCACTATTTTCAAGTCTTAAAAACTGATTTTGAAAACTGCGGTTTGGGATGTAAATGTCCAATTTCATGTGTCCCAGTCACTTGAATGACCCTTTATTCAATATATATCCCTTTGTGCCTCTGCTGTTATAGAAAGGTGACCACAGACTCTTACCACGTGTTGACAAAGAAACGCTTCTGTATAAGGATATTTAAACCGAAGTACAAAACGCCTTCCACTGCCATTGCAAAGATGTTCTTACCCAAGAACTCCCACTGGAAGGGGTTTGTAATGTGCTCTTCCCCTGAGAAAATGAATTAAGAACAAGATAAGCATTGTACAATTAATAATACACACTAGGGATGACAGACCAAAAGGAATTAGACTAATTTCGGAGAAACCAACTGCACCCTAAGGGACAAAATGGGGCTTTTAACCCATTATATACAAGAGAGGTATCCAACTCAATGATTTTCAATGCGAGACCGCTCTAGCAATCAGTGGGTTATATGCCTTATTTAAATGAATGGAGATTTTGATTTGTCCCCGATGGTACAGTTGGTTTGTCCCAGAATTACTCCAGTTCTCAGTACTTTAGTAGCACTATACTGACAATGGCCACAATTTATTAAATAACAAATTGCCCTTTATCAGAAAATTAACAATAATAATGTTGTGCTATTTATTAATGGGAGTTTGAATCATTGAGGCAATCTGGTTATATTTCTGAGATGGCCAACCAATTCTATTATATTCTATGAGAGATATATAATGCAAACTATATAGGAATGTCTACCACCCTCTAAAAAATGAGCTTTCCTTGTGTTAAGTACCCATTTATGCCAGGTCTCAGATTCATTTTTTTCGAACGTAACAGTTCCTCATTCACTTTTTGGTAGACGTCTACAGGTCCGTTTCTGTGCATGGCTAATGTCATGGCTTATGGTAACAAAGGACATTTAATTTTTTACAAAATGGGTGCTATTAAGCTGGTGAAGGGCAACAAGATTTACCACAAGGGGCAGCAAATGTGGCCATCCACATAACAGCAATATAGTTAAACTTTCCATTTAGTACCCAAAAGGTTAAGGTATAATTCTGTAAAGGGAGGTATGTGCTGAGGCAGAGAAAGATGATTTGTGGTTCTTGGGGTGAAAGTATGGTGTATGTGGAGTAGGATGGAAACATTATCCCCCTTCTCATTATACCAAAGAACAGACTGCTGGACACAGGAAAAGCTTTGAAAAAGCATGTGCCCCCAGAGTTGGATTTGACTACCCACTCTATCAAACCCTTGACTGTCAGAGAGCCCCATAGCATTGTCCTGTGGTCAGCTGCAGGCCCCTCTTGCAGTGAATGTTATACAATACCTGTATTTTGTGTACAGGTCAGGGAACATTGCCTGGCACTCACCAAAGCGAGCATACACATCAGTCACTGCTTGGTTCATTGCTAAGTCAATGAGTCCACGGCCCAGACAGAAATGTGGGAATATTAGCAGCAGATCCTTCAGTCTTTCATTGAACTTTAACAAGGACTAAAGTGGAAGAAAACAGCTTTATTGTTATTACTTGCTGTAAAAACATAGAAACAATACAATGCTTACTTATCTCCTTGAGAACCAGAAGATATGCAACCCATTGACAGGCAATGTGTTGTACATCCCTCTGGTCTTCAAGGGGTTAATTAGAAAGATGCCATAATGACAAATAGCAAGGTGAGGCTTACTCTGTTGTTCTCAAAGAGGTCCAGGATGAAAGTGATTGCACTGCTGTTTATGCCAATGAAGAGATTCATGCAGGATAAAGCTACATAGGCAGTGCTTGGTACATTGAAAAGGTAAGAGGCAGGGTACATCATGGGGATTACAGACCACCTGTAAAGCAAGAAGATTCACAGTAGGGGAATGCACTATAAGAACACAACAGTAACATTATATTATTTGCCTTGATTACTTTCAAGGAACACCAACACAGACCTGGGGTTGTATACACTTAAATAACCCATACTTCATGCTAGCATCTGAAAAACTTGAGTTTTCTGAGGCCTATATTATAATCTTACATATGTTCTGTGGGAACAGCCATTTTTGCCTTTTGTAGGACTCCATGACTGCTGATTACCATAGTAGTCTTGACAGAAATCTCTGAAGTGACAGTACTGTATCCTCTTTAAATGACCCAAGATAAGGTAGCAGCTTTTCTAAATACAGATCTTAGTAAATTAACTGCCTTAACAACCGTGTCTCACAAAACATAAAGATTAGTGAAACTATTCTATCATTTTGTTTTCACACAAAACAGGCTGTTTCACAAGACTCACTTCAAGTGAAACAGGTGTTTTGTTTCTGCTTTTAGTTTATTTGTTTAACCAATCTTATAGCTGGAATTGCATTAACATTTTGAAAGGCAAGTGGTTCCATGCTTCGACCCCTTCTCCCTCTCCCATTCTCTGCTCCTACTTCCATACACAACACCCTCTCCCATACTCTGCTCTCTCACACACACCCTCCCCCTCTTTCTATCTTGTGCTCACATGTTCCTGCCCTTTCTCTTTTCCTCCCTTATACCTTCCACATGCTGCCCCCCTCATCCCTCCATGACTCATTCTGAATCAATTTGGACAGAACCTGAATTTTCTCCAGGTCCTACGGATTGATCTGATAAACAAACTGAAGAAGTTTCCCTCATCCTTAACAGAGAGCACAAAGAAAATAAAGAGGACAGTCTACACATGCATTTAAAAAGAGTTTATCAATATACTTTATGAACCTAGCATAAAACATAATTTTTTTCACATTTAAAGATATATCAAGCAATTTTATCTTTAGATTTTCATGTTTCTTTAAGCAGGATACAGAAGTTGTTGCACTAAGAACTAGGACAAATCTGGGCCACAACAGCTGCACCATAGAGGACAAATACAAATCACCCATATTTCCTTTGATTTAAGTAGAATTTTTAATCTCTTCAATACTGTATAGATCTCCAGTGGAGGAGTTAAAAGCCCAAATAAAAATATGTGGAAATTTTTATTTGTCCCTAATAGTGCAGTTAATTTATCCAAAAATTGCTCCATCTCTTCTTTGTATTTCAACTTCAGAGTCTCAGTGCATTGGTGTTTTAACCCAATTGCACTTCAACATTCTCAATACAGATTTGCTTGTGTTCCGACCAGTTGGGTGGCACTAATAGGTCTTGATACTTTAGAGCAGATTCTAGTTGCTTGGGTGGTGGGGTAAATAAAAGCTCCTACAATTACATAGAAACATAGAACTTGATGGCAGATAAGGACCATTTGGCCCATCTAGTCTGCCCATGTTGATCATTAATACTTACCCATAGAAAAAGAGCAAGGCAATCAGTGCAGGGAGGTTGCTAGAAGAGGTATATGCTTTCTTTTCAAAACCAATGAAAATGATCACTACCATGACAACACTGATAGCATAATTTGCCTGATAGTAGAGAAAATAATTCAAAATTTTAAATTAGTCACTGTGAACCCCATATTTCTTCACAATGCAATCCTAAAGGCCTTTTACAGAAAGTAGTCGTTTTGGAGCATACCAGCTGCACCATAGGTGGAAGTAAAAGTTCCCACTGAACTGCTTCAGAATTGGTCCAGTTCTCTAATTACATTGTCTTCAGTATTTGGTTCGACTACAGTAGGTATAAAAGCTTAGTACTGCTTAGTAATGCATGTACCTGCATGTAATGCTCAACATTGTGTGACTCTGCTGAAAAAACTGACTACTCACTTTGACAGAAAAAAAACATTTATCATTTAACTCATTTAACTCAATGGATGCTAACGAGACTCAATTTATTGTGAAGAAATGCACTGGAGATCTGTCTAGCATCCATGGGGTTAAAGGGGCCCACTACTTTATACTTTGTCCAAGGTCCAACTGTGGATTAAAACATCCCTGGATGAGAACATGCACTTTGTGCGTATTATATATCTATTGCACGCATTTCTCTTTCTATTTTCCTTTACTAACAGTCCAACAGTGCAGAAGGTTGTTATTTATAAATACACCAGATAATTTATGGAGTAGAGTGTATGTGTGTGTATGTATGTGTGTGTGTGTGTGTGTGTGTGTGTGTGTCCGTCCTCCAAATCTGGCACTCTAGGCACTTGCCTGTTTTGCCTAATGGGAAATCCAGCCCTGCAAAGAACAGTACTGTAGTTTTGTAAGATGAGGAGTGTGATATTTTTGTTCCTTTCCATTTTATGTTTGAATTGTTGTTATTCCAGCCTAGGAAGAACTTAGGTCAGTGACAATTGTTTACCATACACAACATTAGCAACAGCTCCACCATGAAATGGAAAGACCACCTACATTTTTCACTCATCCACTCATAACAATACAATTATGTCCTGTAATAACTTCTGAATACAGCACTTACCAACAGTGATAGTACTTGATTTAGTTGGCAAGGGAAGCCCAACAACATAAACAATGTTATAATGTGTTACTATCACTTTAAAATGGTCCATAAACAAGATTTACTAAAGGACAAATGTCACATGAAAAGGTGCTTGTGCCCAGATGGCTTGCCTTAAGTGTGATCACCCCCTAAAATAATAACTGCTCTGTGAAATTCGTATAAAACATAGGATGCTTTAGGATGTGCAATTCTGCACCATAGGGGAGAAATGGAAAGTTCCAATAATTTACATGGAGATTTTAACCCACTGTATTTATTTAACCCAAATGAATGAGAATTTGGGTAAGTTTTAATTGAACCCTACGGAGGAGTTGGTTTGATCCAGAATTGAATATGGCCCAATACTTACAATATCCCAAGCGAAGTTTGTGATCCAATAAATGGTAGGAGTGATGCCATTAACAAATTGGAGGTGCTTAGAGTTTGACACCCTCTCTTGGATCAAATACAGAACAAAGCTGGCTGGGATGAACGACATGGCGAAAATCACACAGATCGCAACCACAACATCCACAGAAGTAGTCAGTCTGGAAAGAGGAAAGAGCAGTGTAATGTTGTCCAAGTTGGATACCCATTGCATGCTAGAGAGGACTTCAGTGCACTGTAATGCATTGGAGACCTCTTTTGGATCCAATGGATTCAATTTTCAGAAATCAAATATTTAAAAAATGTACCTGATGCAAATATCTCAATTAATTTGCCACTTATCTTAAGCTTTTGAAAATAAAACTTGCTTATGATGTTTTTCACACATTTTTATTGCAATTATTTAAAGGAACACTAACCCCTCTTAATAATGGACTTCCACTTACCTTAGCTGGGTAGAAAATCTAATGGTCACACTTAACCACTTAAGGTGATAGTCCTGGCATGTCAGGACTACTATGAGCACTACGGGAGTCTGACACTGACTGCTCTAAGACCACTCTGTGAGCTGGTGGTACACATGAGCAATCATATGTGCCAGCTTGCCGAATGATGTCTGCGCGGTCATTAACGCGAGTCCAACCCCAGGATGGATGGGCATTAAGGGGTTGATCAGTTCTCTGTGGACTGTTTTTACAAGATGAGCCTTCCTAAGAACTCTTAAGAGGGAGGAGTTTAGGGTTCTGGAGTCCAGATGCAAAGAATAATTTACACATCTGTAGAAATAATATCCTTTTCTAATTAAAGATTAATATTGGGGAGCTTGTAATTTGTTTATAGTTGATTTGCCCAGGAATTGCTCCTTATTCTTCTGTTTATAGAACCCAGTTTGCATACTCAGACATCAATGAATTTAACGTATATAGCCAAACTGCCTCTTCATCCATTGGTGGCAAAAGAAGTCGGTTCACCCAATGAGAGGGAGACTAGACAGACTTATTAAAATATTACATAATTTTTATGTGCTTTGTCTGCCGCAAATTATACATATATGGAAAGAGATGTGGAGGAAAGAAAGAAGAGGGAGGGGACTTGGCTTCCATGTTTAAGTTCAAAAGATGGTTCCATTTTATTTGATAAACATAAAGGATGGAGGTGAATGAAAGAGAGAAAACAATGAGTTTAGAAAGTAAAAAGAAGAAAGAACGGAGGAGAGAAAAGGGGACATAAGGACTAGGTATTATTTGGATTCCATTGCATTAATAATTTTACCAATGTTTTTTTTCTATAATTTTCTCCATATACTTCAATGGGAATCTGTTAGATAAATCAGTGATAACTCTTATCAGCTGCAATGTAATCTGGTCCAGATTTAGAAATCGAAGTAAGGCCTCTTCTGACTCCAGTAAAAGGTGGATTTTACTTGTATTAAAGGAACACTAACACCTAAAAATCAACTGAGGTAATATGCACTTAAATACCCTGTAAGTCATCTTAGCATCTGTAAAAATATTGTTTTCTGAGGCATAAAATCTAGTCTCACATATGCTTTGAGGGAGCACACATTTCTGCTTTTTCCAGGGCTCCCAATGACTGTCCATGAATATCTGTAAACGGTCTGAGATAAGATAACAGCCTTTCTGAGCAGAAGAGCAGTAGGCATGAATCAGAACCAATTGAAAAAAAATAAAAATAGGAGCACAAGTCATTTAATTAGACACAGCCAATCTATATGTATAATTTATGAGGTGCCACAGATCCCAAAAATAATAATAATAAAAAAAGTAGGGTCCTATATGTGGATGTGGCACTTGGCCAAATAGAAGCTTAAAGAAAAATAGAATAACAAAGTAAAATATAGGAAAATAAACACTTTATTATAATTAGTAACAGCTCACTAATAGAGACGCAGCAACAGAACTCCAAGGTTCCACCCACACCGCATACCCAAAATATACAAAAAACACAAAAACAGGCCCAAACTAAAAAATTAAAAATGTGGACTACCAAAACAGACAGAAAAATATAAAAATGTATATAAGCCTAGGCTCCAATGTTGATGAGATGGAAATTGCATGACAGTTAAGTAATGATGAATAATGATATATGGATGATAAGGTCATCAGACCATAGTCAGTAGTTCTCCAATATATATGTAACAAGAGGAATCACAATGACCATGTGTTGATAACATGGATTTGGTGATAATGGAGCAATGAGATAAAAAAGAGAGTATACAACTAGTCTGGCTGTCTGATCCACAGATCAAAAGACACACAGGTATACAATATTCAAGGGTATATGAACTCACCCATCTTCACCCAACAAGGGCTTAATCCTCAGTGTCTGCCAGTGTAAATGTCATGCTCCAGATGCCACTCACAAGTCTTGTTCCAAGTAATCTGATGTTTCAGACGCCTCCATATGACAATTTTCTGATCATAAACAGTCAATCACTACTATATTGTCTCACAGTTGTATAGAGCAAGTTGTAGATTCATCTAGTCAGTACCATATAAATGAGGCCACCTAATGCACCCACCAATGCGTTTCGCCCGTTGTCTATTGGATTTCAAGGTAAGCAGAACAAATATGTAAACTCTGTTATTTAAACTCTAAAAACTGTAAAACATGATATCTTTATATCGTTGTATAGATGATTACTATATATCTATAGTAATCATCTATACAACATGTAACAATTATAATTATTTACATAGTATCAATATTGAGCGTGTTCAGTAAGTTGGGAAAAGGTACTTTCCCAGTATTATCTAAACCCTTAAATAAGGCTTCAAGGGGCTGACATATTAAACAATTAGTCCACTATCAAACCCTCAGATGCCGGGACAATGTCAAAAACATTATTCAAATACTGAACATTTACCAGGCATACAGAGTGGCAAAACCACTAAAGTCCAACAACATGATTACATATTTCAATCACCTTAAGCATGCTGTACAGGTATTGACCCATCAAATGACAAGAAAACATTGCACTCAACAGTTACGTTGAATGTCTGCAAGGCATCCAGTGGGATAAAGGACCAATCAAAAAATATCAAGTCACCAAATGATTATGTAATTATATAATTAAGAGTACCCTATTTGAGGTATGCAAATTCCAACAATAGTCCCTTCTATATTAACTACAAGGATCAAACATATAGAACATTATCTAAACCTACACCACTTTTATGCTCTTCCTAATATACATAAAAGCTTGCCTATAAGACAGCAATCAGTATCTTTTATAATATAGGTTCAGCACTCTATCAAATAACTAATATATAACAAAAACATATTGTACTTCAGTTCTGAATTTAGACCTTCAGGGTATAAAGCCCCAAGGGTATAAATCCAACATGTCTCATACTGCATTAGTTTACGATTCATATGTCTTCTTTTGATGTTCTTTGGAACTTGTGCACTGCCTACAGCCTTCAGATCCTTTGCACTGCCACCATGATATTCATTAAAGGGACACGTGACTGTGCTGTCGACATTGCACCGCTCTAGACTGCATTTGTTCCAATATCCTCCTCCTAAATTCTCAAATTGTTTTTCCAACGTACATTTTCCATGGGTGTTTCAGTTGGTATATCTCTCCTTTCTTTCTATAGTTGATCATACCTTTAAGTTTATAATGTTTTGAGCCATCAAAATGTACAACATTTTTGTGTGTTGGAAAAAATTACACGCCTCACATGAACCACATCGAAAAGTACCTGAAATTTGATCCTTGTTCAACCAAGAACTTCCAGAACTAGGAATATAAAACAGCTATTGACTAATTTGTCTCTCAGATTGTGTTCTACATGCCACTAAAGCAGGGCAATCTCCAACAATTTGTTTCAAATATTTATTCTGCTTTAACAAATGCCAATGCTTTAGCAATATGTTCCTTGGTATAGTCCAATGGGAGTCAAAAGTAGAAAGTCTAACTCTATTACCACTCTCACCTTTAATAGATTTCTTAAACAGAATATCATCATGATTTTGATTCAGTTCTCTATGATATCCTTTCTTTAAAAGACCAAAAGAATAATCCCCTCCAGAAACATATTGGTTAATTCCTTAGCTTGGATTTTGAATTCCTTCAAATTGCTGCAATTTCTGCATAATCAAAGATATTGGCCATAAGGAATCCCATGCATTTGTGAAGGTAAATTATGACATTGTGTGGAGTAACGTGTTGCATGCAGTGGGTTTTCAAAATGTTTTTTGTCTTAAAGGGATAGTAATGTTTCACTAAAACAGCATCTCCAATTAATCTTCATAGTATTTGGGCCATGGAGAGTGTTATCTCAGTACTATCAGAGTTGTAGTTCTAGAGTAATTGAATGATAAAGCATCCCCCTCCCACCCCTTTTACCTTGTGTAAGCCACCTCCCCTCAGATGTGGAATCTGGTCACTTGACCAGACAGGTCACAGCAAGGGCCAATCTTCTTACTGTGAGCATAAGGAAAACCCTGCCCCACTTGTCAGGTATTTCAGGTTTTTCCTTATGCTCACTGAAGATTGTCCCTCTCTGCGATCCAGCCGGACAGTCTTGCTGCTCTGAGGTGAGCAGTGTTACATCAGTAAAAGGGGTGGGAGGGGGATACTTTATCATTCAATTACTCTTGAACTACAACTCGGACAGTATTGAAATAACACTCTGCATGGCCTAGATACTATGAAGATTAATTGGAGCTCCTTTTATTGTGAAACATTACAGTCCTTTTAAGAAGGGCATTAACTATAAAATTTAAGATCTAAAAAATCTATCTCCACTTAATTATCATATTGTGTAAATTTAATATTTAATTCCTTTACAAACTGACCAAGGTCACTCATATATTACTTATTACGTCCCACTTCTCCTCTATGTATAATGCTAATACCTTCAAAAAGGTTTTACCAGCTAACATATTCTGTTAAACTGCCGATTCCAGATATCACTGGATGACCTGTAAGGTTTTACATAGATTTGTGTACCTTAGGAAGAATATACGAGGTTGGAACAGTAAGGTTCTCCACCCACATATAATCAAATTCATTTTGAGATATTAAATTCTCCTCTAATTCTAATTAAAGTTTGTCGTAAGTTAGTCTATATCTCAATCGTGGGATCATGTTGTAAAGCTTCCTTACAATTCCTATCCTGAAGTTGTCATTTGATCTCTTTAAAATAATATTTCTCGATCAGTACAACATCCCCCCTTTTATCAGAGGGCTTATAATTTCAGGATGGGATTGACATCTTGTAAAGCCCATCGGTCATTCTTATTTAGATTATCACTATAATGAGATATAGAGAGTTGCAATGTCGACAACCAAGTCGTGCCACTTTAATGAATATCATGGTGGCAGTGCAAAGAATTTGAAGGCTTTGGGCACTGCAAAAGTTCCTAAGAACATCAGAGATCTGAACTGTAAACTACTGTAGTGTGAGCACGTTGGATTGATATCCTTGGGACTTTATATCTTGAAGGTATAAGTGAGGAACTAAAGTACAATATGTTTTTATAATATATTAGGTATTTGATATAGTTCTAAACCTATACTATACATCAAAATAATAACATTATAACAATATAATACCTTATAGGCAAGCTTTTTTGTAAAATAGGAAGAGCATAATAAGTGGTGTAGGTTTAGATAATGTTCTATTTGACTTCCAGTCTGGGTATATTTTTTTCTATATGTTTGATCCTTGCAGTTAATATAGAAGGGACTATTATTGGAATTTGCATGTCTCTTAATTATATAAATACATAATCATTTGGTGACTTGATCAGTTTTTTGATTGGTCCTTTACTCCATTGGATGCCAGGCAGACATTCAACATAACTGTTGAGTGCATTGTTTTCTTGTCATTTGATGGGTCAATACTTGGACAACTTGCTTAATCTGATTGAAATATGCAATCGTGTTTGTGGACTTTAGGGGTTTTGCCCCTCTGTATGCCTGGTAGATGTTCAGTATATTTGTATAATGTGCTGGACATCATCCTGGCATCTGATGGGTTAAGAGTAGACTAATTGTTTAATATGCTTGACTTGGGGATGTTTGTTGGCCCTTTGATGCCTTATGTAAGGGTTTTGATAATATCGGGATAGTGCCTTTTCCTGACTTGCTGAACACACTCAGTATTGATACTATGTATTTAATTATAATTGTTACAAGTTGTATAGATGGTTATGATGATGAGTTATTGGCAATTCCAGTTTTGAGAGTCTAAATAACAGAGCCTGCATGTGTTCTACTAGCCTTGCTAAAGCCCGATAGTCAACATGACTTGTGAGAGAAGGCTGGATCATAACTGACACTGGCAGGCACTAGGGACTAAGCTAGTGTTGGTTGAAAATGGGTGAGATGGTATACCCTTGAATACTGTATACCTGTGTGTCTTTTGATCTATCTGTGGATTGGACAGCAGGCTGTGTCCTCTCTTTTTCATCTCATCCCTCCATTGTCATCAGCTACATGTTATCACCACATGAGCATTGTGATTCCTCTTATTACGTATATGTTGGAGGACTATTGACTGTGGTCTGATTACCTTATCATCCATATATCATTATTCATCATTACTTAACTTTCATGTCATTTACATCTCTTTGACATTAGAATATAGACTTTTATGTATTTTTATATCTCTTGGACTGGTGCAAGTATGGCTATTTTTGGTGGTCCACATTTTTAACTTTTAGTTTGGACTTGTTTTTATGGTTTTTTGTGTTTTTTTATATTTTGGTTGTGTGGGTGCGGCTGAGATCTTGGAGTCCCGTTGCTGCACCTCTATTTTTGAGCTGTTCCTTATTATAATAAAGTGTTTATTTTGCTATATTTTACTTTGTTATTCTATTTTTCTTTACGCTTCTATTTGAAAAGTGCCACTTATAGGGCCCTACTTACGAATCACAGCCAGTTAACTGACATTATTCTTCTGTCTCAATACAAACGGCAAAAGAATCTTAAATGAATGCTCTTTGAACAGGAACATTTACACATGAGTTAAAAAATGTTTAGGGATATAATTAGGGCTGTAACATGACTAAATTTACTCATACTAGCTGTAAGTACATGATAATTAGTTATATCATCCCATTTTTTTTTAGTGTTTCTTTAATGAAAAAGTAACAATACAATTTAAAAATCAAATTTCTGTAAATTATGGTGTTGTTGTTTAGCATGTTTTAATATTTGCTTACACTGTGACCTCTGAAAGCTGATCCTTTGTGAGATTTAGTGGATGGTTCATAGTAGTTATACCAAACTCCCCAGGATCTTTGTCTTCACCTAGATTGGCTCTCAGAATAGCGTTGTTTGCAACATTGATGAAAATTACCATGGCATGCCAGCCTTTATTGTTAAACCAAACCTAGAAGAAAGACAGAAGTTATGTTTGTCTTTAAACTCTTATTCTTGAATAAATAATATGCTTAATGGTATTTAACCCCTTAAATCTTGAAGATGTCTCCAGTGCATTGAATTGCAATACACTGAAGAAGTCTCAAGAGTCGAAGTGCTCAAAAGGATACCAACGGGGAAGACTAAAACAAGTCCTATTCTGTTGAATATCATGCACTTTCAAGCAGTATGTGCACAAATATATTTGTTGTTGCAGGAACCTTTAAACCCCTGTGTACCCCAGAGAGGGGTACAACACAATGGTCACAATGTATTGCACCCAACTCTAGTCCTTGAGATGTTTCATTTAGCTTTAATGTTAATTTTCTGATTCATGTTTGCTTTTCCAGGAAAGCTTATAATTAGTCATAAGATTTGATGTCAACTTTTGATTGAGATAAACACAGTATGTATTTCTATTCAGCATACTGACCATTTCAAGTAGGATGGTTGAGTCTGCTATTGAGTAATTAGCAGTTAATAAGTAAGCTCAAACCTGTCCTCAGGCTCCTCCAACAATGCAGGTTTTCAGAATCTCCTCATATGAATACAGGTGAATCAGTCAGTGGTTCAATTAATCCGAACAATTTTACCAAGACAATGACATTCACCAATGTTTGAGGGTATCCTGAAATCATGCAACGTTATGGAAGCTTGATGGTTTGAGCCCTGCTGAGCTTTACCATGGGTACACATAATCATATTCAGATTTTTACTTGATGACATTTTTCCCTTGAATATTTTATTTCTCTTTCATTTTTGTTCTCCATTGATACAAGCTGAAGGTGAGCATGCATTTGCTCATCACTGGGAAAAGGAGTATAGTAAATTGGTTTCTTCACACATAACATAGGGTGTGAGGGTTAGATAAAATTAATGGATGGAAGGGATATAACGCCTTCTTGGTATATTATACTTACTTACTTTACAACTCAAGGGGTGTAGCTCAGGGAATCTTGACACTTTTTTTTTATTCAACGCATCAACTTTAATGTGCAGAGGTGGTAGGAAGTGAGTGTCTTAAGCTTCCTCCTGCTGTTGCTGTGCATTACCTTCAACTATAACCTCAAGAGTAAATTATTTAAGTATCACCCAGTCCAAAGACCAGAATTTGATTACAAAGAGGGGTCTTTTGACCACCATGGTTATAATCACTGCCCATGTGCGGACATAGGATAAGGATTGGTCCAAGAACCACTGGTTTTAGTTACTCAATTCATCAAAGCCCAACAGAAGTGGGTCTTTTGTGTCTCTTTAAGTTATGAGACTCTATCCCACATGGGGAAGTGGCTTGGGGTCTGAAGTCTTGTATGTATTAAATTATATTAGGCTAACAATATGTAACCCAGAGGGTACCCCACCACAATAAAAATGAAAAGGTATGGGGGTAGGGCAGAAGAGCCTTTTATATTATATTGGGGTAGCAGAAAGGTGTGGAGAAGTAGGCTGAAAAATAAGCAGGCTAGAGAAACTCCCCTCCTCCTCTACCAATGTTACTTCAAAGTATTTACTACCCTGAAGAGTTTTATACCTTGGCTATGATTAGTGCATCCACTGACAATGCTGCTTAGATAAGGAATTGCTGCACAGTGTTATGCATTTATCATGACATGTATTATTTTAATTGACTTGGTGAAACATATGATGCAAATAACTTCCCCACTCATTGAGGCTGATGTACTAAGACATATTGGAGTAAAACAGACACTATAGGGGACAAAGAGAAATTCTCATTGATTTAACTGGTTTATTTGTCCTTAAATGTTAGAGTTACCCCTACTCATCACAAATACACTTTAGCTCTCTCTGACATTCAAGGATTTAAACACTCAATTTAAGTGTTTAGTGCTCTGAAAGCCTAGAATAACCTTCCCTAAATATCAGATCTTCTCCCTGTCTAAAATCACTAAAAATAATTGCTTCTTTGTATATAGAAACAAGATATAACTGTGCAAAAATTTTAGGCCAGTGTGAAAAAATGCTGTAAAATAAGAATGCTTTCAAAATGACATTTTAATAGTTTATATTATCAATTACCAAAATACATAGTGATGAACAGAAGAAAAAATTAAAATCAAACCAATATTTCGTGTGACCACCCTTTGCCTTTAAAGCAGCATCAATTCTTCTAGGTACATTTGCACACAGTTTTTTAAGGAACTCAGCAGCTAGGTTGTTCCAAACATCTTGGAGAACTAACCATAGTTCTTCTGTTGTTTTAGGCAGCCTCAGTTTAATCTCAGACAGACTCAATGATGTTGAGATCAGGGCTCTGTGGGGGCCATACCATCACTTCCGGGACATTTGTTCTTCTTTACACTGAAGATAATTATGAATGACTTTGGATGTATGTTTGGGGTCTTTGTAATGCTGCAGAATAAATTTGGGGCTAAATCAGGAGCCTCCCTGATGGTACTGCATGATGGATAAGTATCTGCCTGTATTTCTCAGCATTGAGGAGACCATTAATTCTGACCAAATCCTCAACTCCATTTGTAGAAATTCAGCTCCAGACTTGCAAGTAACCTCCACCACGCTTCACTTTTACCTGCAGACATTCATTCTTGTACATTTCTCCAGCCCTTCAGTGATCAAATGCCTTCTGCTACAGCCAAATAGTTCAAATTTTGACTCATCAGTCCAGAGCACCTGCTGCCAATTTTCTGCACCGCTGTTCCTGTGTTTTCATGCATAGTTGAGTTGCTTGGCCTTGTTTCCACATCGGAGGTATGGCTTTTTAGTTGTAAGTCGTCCAGGGCCGGATTTACATCTCAGGAGCCTGTAGGCACAGAAAGCTGAAGCGCCCCCCCCCCCGCCAAAAAAAAAAAAAAAAAAAGTTCAAAAAGTTTTGACTGAAATATTTTTCGATTAATCGGATAAAAAAAATGCTAATTTTTCATTATTTAAACTGATTTAATGAACAGTGTTAAAAACAAACAGCAGAATAAAAAACTTAACACATTAACATGTGTCATTGTTATTATTTTACTATGGGGTCTATGCACCTCTTTCTCCCCCCTTGTACTTCTCTCCCCCCCTTGTGCCTCTATTTCTCCCCCCTTGTACTTCTCTACCCCCCTTGTGCCTCTCTCCCCCATGTACCTCTTTCTCCCCCATGTACTTCTCTCTCCCCCTTGTGCCTCTTTCACCCCATGTACTTCTCTCTCCCCCATGTACCTCTTTCTCCCCCATGTACTTCTCTCTCCCCCTTGTGCCTCTTTCACCCCATGTACTTCTCTCTCCCCCTTGTGCCTCTTTCACCCCATGTACTTCTCTCTCCCCTTGTGCCTCTTTCACCCCATGTACTTCTCTCTCCCCTTGTGCCTCTTTCACCCCATGTACTTCTCTCTCCCCCTTGTGCCTCTTTCACCCCATGTACCTCTTTCTCCCCCATGTACTTCTCTCTCCCCCTTGTGCCTCTTTCACCCCCATGTACTTCTCTCTCTCCCCCTTGTGCCTCTTTCACCCCCATATACTTCTCTCTCTCCCCCTTGTGCCTCTTTCACCCCATATACTTCTCTCTCTCCCCCTTGTGCCTCTTTCACCCCATATACTTCTCTCTCTCCCCCTTGTGCCTCTTTCACCCCCATATACTTCTCTCTTTCTCTCCCCCTTGTGCCTCTCTCCCCCATGTACTTCTCTCTTTCGCTCCCCCTTGTGCCTCTCTCCCCCATGTACTTCTCTTTCGCTCCCCCTTGTGCCTCTCTCCCCCATGTACTTCTCTCTTTCGCTCCCCCTTGTGCCTCTCTCCCCCATGTACTTCTCTTTCGCTCCCCCTTGTGCCTCTCTCCCCCATGTACTTCTCTCTTTCGCTCCCCCTTGTGCCTCTCTCTCCCATGTACTTCTCTTTCTCTCCCCCTTGTGCCTCTATCTCTCCCCCGTACCTCTTTTTTACTTTCCTGCACTGATGACATCCGGAGCGCAACCACTCCAAACGCGGAGACGCCGCATGGAGTGTGCAGGGGTTTTCTTCCTCTGTCTGGGCGCCAGTTTTAAACTGGCCTCAGAACAGAGGAAGAAAATACCTGAACGCTCCACGCGGCGTCTCCGCGTTTGGAGTGGTTGCGCTCCGGATGTCATCAGTGCAGGAAGACAGCAGTATCCGGCGGCTGTGGGGCTGCTGGGCGGCACAAAAAAAAAAAGTGTAAAAAAACCAAAACGATCCCAATGACAGGCGCCCCTCTGTGGGGTGCGCCTGTAGGCAGATGCCTACTCTGCCTTATTATAAATCCGGCCCTGAAGTCGTCCATAAAAAACACTTCTGACCAGACGTCGCTGAACAGCAGATGGGTGAACCAGGGTACCACTGTTCTCTGACAATTCTGAGCTGAAGGCACTTCTGGATATCTTCCGATTGTGAAGGGAAGTAAGCAAGATGTGTCTTTCATCTGCTGAACTAAGTTTCTTTGGCTGAACACTTTGGCTCAACGTTGCCTATTTGCGGTTCTTCAAAAGAGATTGAACAGCACATCTGAAAACCCCTGTTTGCCTTGAAATGTCTGCCTGGGAGACACCTTGCTGATGCAGTATAGCTACCTTGTGCCTTGTTGCTGTGCTCAGTTTTGCCATGGTGTATGAATTTTGACATTAAAACGGTCTTCAGAAACCTAAACTTGTTACCTGAGTTTGGCTGTTCCTTACCCAGTTTTATTACTCCTACACAGTTATTTCTGTTGCAGTTAATGATTGTGTTTCAACCTGCATATTAAATTAATGATCATTAGCCCTGGTTTGGTATAAATTGTTTAATCATACACTTGACTATATGCCTACAAAATCCCTGACTGTGTGCAAGTGTACCTAGAAGAATTGATGCTGTATTGAGGGCAAAAGGTGGTCACACCAAATATTGATTTGATTTAGACTTTTCTTCTGTTCGTTCATTTTGTATTTTGTTAATTGATAAAAATAAACTATTAACATGTCTATTTTTGAAAGCATTCTTAATTTACAGCATTTTTTCCACACCTGCCTAAAACTTTTGCACAGTACTGTATATAGTTTTTCTACCTGTGTAAATATATAACTTATTACTGTAGAAAACTCTCCAGGACATAATTTAAAATGAGATAAATATCTATGTAAAATATTTTCTAAATAAATACATAAATATATTTATCCCCTGTGGTGCAGTTGCCCCTGAGTTGTCCAGTTTCGTCTTAGCTCATCAGCCTCTTTGTGAATATGTAGGGGTAGTGTAAATTTAACCTTTGGGTTCCACAGAAGTATCCAATACATTGAAATGGATACCTCTCTAGCACTCAAAGGGTTAAAAGGGACAGTTAAATCATGGTTGCATTTCTAGATATGTACAGTAATATTCTGTATGTATTTTTTCAGACACTGTTTGGCTACCTTTATATTGTCTTCAGTTTCCAGGTTTTGGAGAAAAGTCTTCAGTTCCCGTGTAACAGCTTTTGTAGTAGTACCCTAGCCAAAATATCACAAAACAGGAATATTCAGTAACTTTGATATATGTTTGTGTTTTTGTTTGTATCCAAGAAACAGCTTCCTGTTACTTACTCCTGTTATATTGGTCATCTGACTAAGATGATTAAAAAAGTTTATTATATCTTCTGTTTCCACATTAAGAACAGGAAGTTTTCCACCTACAGAAATTCCTCCATACCTACAGGCAAGACAAAAAGCAAGAAGACAAGATGAATTAAACCATGTTTAACCACTTTTAAGTTACTTCACTGTCACTTTTTATTTGTGTCCATTTTGTTTTACACTTTTTTTTAACCCTTTGAGTGCCAGAGGGGCATACGCTATGCATTGCAGAGCAGTGAGTTGGTACCCCTCAGGCACTCAAAGGGTTAAATTGTTTATACATTTTACAATTGGAAAAAACAAGGCATGCATTAACATAAGCATGGAAATACCCATTAATACCCATTAATTTTAGCTATATTAATGATATTTTTATAAAATAAGCTCATAATATTTTTTATTAGTTAGCAAATCTAAAGAATTTAAGCTAACTTTCAAGGTTGTTTGAAAATGTATAACCATGAAATTAACAGCATGATAAATTTCATGGTTAAGTAACAACAAGTCAATAAATGGCTACAGCTTAACCCAGCGGTGTCCAAGCCCAAGTTTACTCCTCAAGGGCCACCAACAGGGCAGGATTTATGGATCTCCCTGATCCATACAGGTGAGGTAATCAGTGGCTTTTTAATTCTGATTGGTCCACCTATGCTTAAATCCTGGACTATTGATAGCTCTTAAGGTCTGATTTTGGAGGGGTGTGAAACACATCACACCACTGGCACTCAAAGGATTAAAGAACACAACAATTCACAGATAATCAGAGCTGTGTAAGGAAGCTTACACTCTTGTACACAAAAGCTATATGCTCACATTAGATTGATATGTCCCTATAGGATACATTCTTACCATGCTTACCGTGCAGTAGACCACACTTCACACACACACTTTAATCAAAGTATTTCTACATTTGTCATTTTTAGCCAGTAAAATTTATGATGCACTAAAATATGACACCTACCTTTGCTCATTGACCCAGTATTTGCTCTTCATACTACACAGGAAGATATACAGAGATACTATTTATCAGTACGAAAAAATATATACACACATATATTCACAGCAGCTATGATGATTTAAGAGGGCCTGTCACCTTTCCAAGTCCTCCTCTTAGTGGTAGCCTAAATCTGGAAAGGGTTTGCATGATTATTCCTCCTTATCAATTTATTCCACCCTAGCAGCCTAAGAAGATGGAGAGATGTGACTGTCTGTACATGTAATTGATTATCCAACTTTATCTGATGACACTGGAGAACAAATCTCTGCTGAAATTAGATTCCCCAACTACTAAATCATAAATCTCTAAAACTGAATCGAAAACAAAAAGCACAATGTTTATGCAGTTTAATATATATATTTAATGTGATTAAAAGGGATGTAGACAAGAGGTCCACTTTAAATAACCAAATTACTATCCAGTATTCCATTGTGAACAACGCAGTATCAAATGCCTTCATAAAATCTAATACCGCATTTAAGTAATTTATCTAAAGACTAGTTTTAAAGCCAACACTGGGGGCCCTGCAATCATGTGCAGTACTGATGGCACGGGCAGTCTGTACTGCGCATGACTGCAGTGCACGCAGCCGTCTCTACTGCATATGACGGCTTCTGACAAACGTCATTAGCGAATTATAATATAGGATATGCTTTGCATGGTCATCCATCATCTATTACATGTGCATTGCAGCAATAAAACTTCTGGCATATTGGAATTTGCAAATTTCTGAGATTTAGATACTCAACAATTATTTCTTTTAACAGTGTTTCTATAAACTCTTCGACTTCCTAATTCAGACTCACTGTGCAGTTATCATGTTCTCTATTATTATTGTTCAGAGAAGAGTTTGAACAAATGTTTAGTCATTTGAAAGCCAAAAGTTTAATTAGGTCAACTTATATTGATTCTAATGAGGATGCAAAGACAGATACGTTCTTTTCTGGTCTGTAGATCCATACCACCCTATTATGACTAACAAAGCAAGCAGAATTTTATATAATTATGTTTTTTTCACTGACACTGAAGTGTAAAATGTTTAACAAATAAGTTGCAAGAAAGTTGTGTCTCATGTTTCAAAGATAACTACCACTGAAAATTGATTGATTTGTTTCCTGGAATGCATAAAGTTCAGTTGGTTTGCTCCATATTTATTAACCCCATTAAGACTTTTAACTAAAACAAAGGCAGGGATTGTTTACAGTAAGGGCGTAAAGCTATGAAATTCTTTGCTTCGGGATGTTGTACTCGCAGATCATGTAACTGCTTTCAAAAAAGCAATGGAAACCTATCTATCGCAGAACAATATTGAAAATTATGACAGATGGCTTCAATGCTGATAGGATGTTGATCCAGTGAACTATCTGACTGCCATTTGGAGTCAGGAAGGAATTTTTTTACTCACTTAGAGTGAAATTGGAAATCGCTTCAGAGGTTTTTTTTTTTGCCTTCCTCTGGATCAACAGGGCTGTTTTGGCATGGGCTGGATTTGATGGACGCATGTTTTTTTTCAGTCTCATCAACTATGTTACCATGTAGTGCCGTGCCAGGACAAGTTATGGCTGTCCTGAACTTAAGGAACAGTGATGGCCCTGGCATGTCATTGAATTCATGGGTCCCCACATGGCTGCATGCCACTCAGGGATTCCTGAATTGAATGTCAAGAAAAAAAAATGCCCTGTGGTGCTTATCTGCCAGCAGCGCAGCGCGAGGTCTGTCCTTAAGGTGTTAATTTTTTATGTTACTACACATGACTCTCTGAGACTAATTGGTGTATAAGAAGAGGTATAGCAATTCAGGTGCAAACCAATTACACTGTACAAATAAAAATTATAATGGATATACATGGGGTGTTAACTCCTTGAATGTAAGAAAGGTCTCCAACAAAGTGATTTCAAGAAGTTAAAAGTCCCAATTAAACCAATACATTATTTGCCCCTAATGGTAGGGACACATTCCCTCAGGTCCCCCAAAGGTTCAGGTTTGCAGAATCTCCTCACATGAACACAGGTGAATCAGTCAGTGGTTGAATCAGTCTCAAGGATCTGACTGAGTTATTGACAAACATTTGTGTTTAATTGAGAAGATCCTGAAAAAACATGCACTGTTGGGGGCAGAGCTTGAGGACAGGTTTGAGGGCCTCAGCCTATGGTTCGGTTGATTTGCCCTGAATTGTTCAATATATTCTTAGTACACCAGCCTCTCTTTCTTTTCTGAACAGTGTCTAATAACCAAGTTTAACTGCATAATTAGCATGATTCTCCTTGGCTTGATAATAATCCTATATTATAATTCGCTAAGTATGTTTGTCAGTAGCCGTCATGTGCAGTAGAGATGGCTGTGCTCGATGTAGTCATGCACAGTAGAGACTGCCCGCGCCACTGCTGATACGGAGTGGGGCGCTCCGAATTTAGACCGGAGTTCTCTCTGGGCACCTTTCTGGGTCTGCTTGGTCCCAGGAAGGTGCGCAGAGAGGACTACGGTCTGAATTTGGAGTGCCCCATTCCATATCAGCCGCAGCACGTATGGGGAATCAGTACTGCGCATGACTGCAGCACTGCCAGTGTTGGCTTGTTTACATGGGCTTTAAAACTAGTATGCATATGTTACTTAATTATTTTAACAATATCAATAGTGGTTGTGGGGGCAGGCCTGTTGGTGGGTGTCTGGACTACTTAACCCCTTTAAGACAAAGCAATTAAAAGATTAATATGTGAAGTGGGTGGAGATTGTGTCCTATAGTCCTGTTAGCAAAAGTCATGTCCGCTTCCTTGGACATATGAGGTTATGCACTAAAGCATGATAATGAGGTGATAAAGCGGAGATGCCTTCTCCAGTGATATCACTTTTCCAGTTCCTATGTTATTCTATGGAGCCTATGCACTAAGATCTCCAAAGATCTAGAAATGTTAATGAATTGGCTACATAGAATAATATAGGAATTGTAAAAGTGATCAATTGGAGAAGTCATCTCTACCTTATCACCTCTTAGTCACCACGTAGTGAATCTCTCCCATAGAGTTCAGCACTGATTGATTGACCTTGAACCAGGACACAAGGTCAAAATTAATAGAGGTCAGTAAGAATCTCTGGCAATAGTAAGGTAAGTTGTGGGTTATTATTAAGAGGTAGTACTTTTCTTTTAAGGTATGTAGGAAGAAATCAGTCTGGTATTCAGCCATAAGAGATGTGTGAAAATATTTCAGATATTTTAAAATTGTGTTAACATATAACATTCCTCATAGAAAAAATATGCAATTTCTTCTAATATGTTGGCAGAAACTAGGTGAAGGTTGCATAAAAGTCTTGAACTATGTATTTTTCCCTTTAAAATCTATAGATAAGGAGTCTAAGACAGATTTATGTATCTTTATGTATTGTCTTTTAAGCTTATTGTAACATGATGAAAACCCTTGATGACAGCATGTTATGCTCACCGCACCTGCTTCTTATCAGATTGGGGTATGTTTTGAGTAGAAAATCTGAAATATTTCGTTCAGTGAGGTCCTGAAGAATCTCGGAGCTGGGCTGAATCCGCTGAGGAGATAAGAAATTCCTTTAAATACTCATTCCTTACAGTTAACAAGATTACTGCCTACATGTTGAAGATTCTCTTAACTTATCCCACTGCTGTGTGTGATAAGAGTGGTAAATAACCAAGTATTGCAGGGATATCTCTGGTACAAATGTAGGATACTATAAACAGTTGCCCCATATGCCGTCACCATGGCTGAAACATGCCAACTGCACCATAGCGAACAAATACAATTCTCCAAATCCCCATTAATTGAATGCTAGCTATTTATCCAATGCATTGTGAAAACTGGAGACCTCTCTAGCATTCGAAGGGCTAAAAGTCAAATTTAACCCCTTAATGACCAGAGAGGTGCGCAATAAATTGCACAGCAGTACGTTGTGAACCCCTCTGGTCCTTAAAGCTATAGTAATAGTTCACAATAAAAGGCACTCCGATTAATAGTCCTGGGTTGTGGTCTATGTAGAGCCATGTAGCAATACTATCCGATTTGTATTTCTGGAGTAACTTAATTATAAAATATCCCCCTCCCTCCCGTTTTACCCATGTCACTCTGCCTTTCATGCTGATCTGGATGGAGTGCAGCAAGGAACAATCTTCAGTAAGTGTATGGAAAATCCTTTCCCTTCATCAAGGTGGGCAGGGTTTTCCTTATACTTACTGCATGAAGATTGTCCCTCACTGTGAACTATACGGTCCCAGGACCAGATTCCACAACTGGGTGTCCATCTCATTGCAAAGCACCCTCTTGCACTCAAAGGGTTAAAATATTTTTATTGTCCCCACACTTTGGTCAAAGTACTAATTATTTTTTTGCTGTTTGATTATTATTATTATTTGTAACCTTTTGAGTTCCAGAAAGGTATGCAATGCACTGCAACACAAAGCATTGAATACCTCTATGGCACTCAAAGAGTTAATACTGGTATTTGACTGCACACTTTTGTTTTTTTATAGCTGGAGAGCCTGAGTATAACATATATACATATTCCAACTCAATGAAGGGATGAATGTTTCTAGAGTAATGTTTTCTAACCCCACTGGATCCCTGAGACGTCTCCAACAACTTGGTGGTTATACGCTGATATGAAAGCTTGTAGCTGTGAGAACAGACTAAGAACGACTACTATCTTTTTCTTTTGGGTGCTTTACTGAAAAATGAAGTTGTTTGAAGCCAGACATGCAACTATACCTGTGGTGGGGGACGTCCGCCAGCTCCCTCAGGGCACTCTGGGAGCATTATCAGCTTACTTTTAGAGCTACAGGTACATGAAGGTGATGGATTATCATGGGTCCACTCCTGAGATAACAGTACGCTGGTTACACTTGGAGGAACAGACGGGATGATCCATTCATTTGACGTATTAGTGCATGGAAACTTTTTACTAAGAAACAAAAAAATAGCATTGATCTATAGTTTCAGCATTTACAATTTATAGCAAAAAATGTAGTACAGGTGAAACAACATAGAAGATACCAAAGGATACTTCATCTGCCATGAAATAGCAGTACACTTGACTGAATGGCAAATCTTTTGCTGTGACCTTCATTTAACCTTTAAGTATAGGTGTGACAAATGTAATAAAAAGTCAGCCAGAACATTTAAAGCAAAACTGATGCCTTCTAATAATAAACTTCCACTTGGGTAGGAAATGCTAATGGACACTATGAATCAAATCTGTGAGGGCTGGTTCCCTGAAATTAATCTTTATTTTGTTATTCAACACCATGCCAATGAAACGGAACATGATTTTTTTGCTGGACTCCAGGACTCCAGACTTCTCTGATATTTTATTTCTTCATAAAAGGGAACATTAATGAATAATGATCACCTTGGTAGACATGATAGTCTTACTAATTAAAGATTTATTTTGGGAAATCTGTTCAAACAGAACTGATTCAAAGTGGCCATAAACATTGAATGCCCAGATTATGGTAAATGGGGTATAATATTATGATGTGTCAGTTTTTCTTTTAATATTTTAATACCACCATTCTAGTATCTGTTCTTCAAATACACTTTATAAGTGAGACATTGGCAGCTGCTGGGCCAAAAGATTTCCATATCCAACAGTAACAGCTCCACCTTGGGAAAACTGCTCACAAAAATGTTATTTTGATTAATAAAAACAAACACAATTTTGAGTTTCAGTAACGTTTGAATGAAGCAATTCCCAACAGTTTTACTCAGTACCTACGCTACTGAGAATATGTTTTCTCATAATTAGGGTTTACTTTGCCTTTACTATTACTGCAAATATTAATATAATTAATGACACTTACGAAAGTGGTTCATCTTTCATACAGCGAGTTCCAAATCCTGGACTATTTAGGAAGGCATCAGAAATTGTAACCAACTGCTCATTGCCAGGCTGCTCGTTGCTAAAATCAGAAAAAAATCTGTCACAAAAATGTATTTAAAAAGTAAACACTAAGTGCTAAAGGAGTGCCCAAGGACAAACTCCATATTTCCATATGGGGGTGAGATAGGAGCCACCAGAAAATAAAGTACTGGCTAACATAAAGGTAGGCAGTCAATGTAACAAAACAGAAGGGAATGCAAGCAGGGTGCTGGATTGTATATCTAGGGGCATTAGTAGCAGAAAAAAGGAAGTTGTCATGCCATTCTACAGATCTCTGGTTAGACCTCACCTCCAGTATTGTATACAGTACCAGAGAACTCCATCTCCAGAAGGATATAAATTCAGAGAAGGGCTACTAAACTGATGAATGGTTTACAAGATAGACATTATCATTATAGACTAAAGGATCTGAACATGTATAGCTTGGAGGAAAGAAGGGAAAGGGCCGATGTGGTAGACTCAATCAAATACATGGATTCAACAAAGTGCAGGAGGGACGTACGTTTCAAAGGAGTAAAAATGTTAGGACAAGAGGCCATGATCTAAAACTAGAGGGACACAGGTTTAGATGTAATGTATGAAAGTTGTACTTCACTGAGAGGGTAGTAGATAAGTGGAATAGCTTACCATCAGCAATGGTAGAAGTTAATACAGTGACGTAATTTAAACATGCATGGGATAGACATAAGGTTACCCTGAACATAAGACAAGACCAAGGACCAAATAAGGTTTGATGGACCGAATGGTTCTTATTTGATGTCAAATTATTTGTCTCTTTGCAATGACAATACCTAGATAATGTGTTATGTAATCCTGCAGGTAAAAGCCATAACAGCTGCATAAGCACAGACAATTGGTCAGGCAACCAGCAACATTCTAGCTGTTGCTGAGCTACAATTCCCAAATTGCCCACCCCTGGCATAGGCAAAGAACAGCAGCAACACAAATCTCTGCATTGGTATTTCTAAATATTTGTCACTTTCTGATCTGAGAGTGGTAAATGTGGGAAAGGAGGGTTACTGCAAAACTAGAAACCATCTCTCAGTTGGCCCTTGCAAACACACTATGGAGAAAAGTGTGGAAGGGACCCCACAGCCCCTTCCGGGTATTTTTTAAAAGGAATACTGGGGCTCTGGAGCCCATATTAATTACATTTTATTTCAAGGAACTCTCACACCTAAAATGAATTGGGGTTATATATACTTAAATACCCTGTACTTCAAACAAACCTATGTAAAAATTCCTTATTTGATTTGGATTCCTAAAGTCTAGTCTTACATCTGCTCTGAGGGAGCAGACAACCCTGCTTTTTTCCATTAAATAAATGCTCTGAACAGGACAATATACACAAGCAATAAAAGCAAGATTAGGATGATATTTTTGGGATAAACTACATCATTAATTTTACATATGCTAGCTGTAAGTATGTTATATTTAAAATTATAGCACCCAGTTACATTTTTCATTGTTAGTGTTCCTTTAATTTGACATAGCCAGTGGGCGATTCAATATGAGGCCCCGGCACCATATTGATTTCATTCTGTTTGTTTTTTTATGTGGTTAGAATTTAATTTTCAATGCATTATTTTAGGATATATATACCCAATCTTCAGATATTTTGCTGTACTTTTAATTTAAAAAGGTGGGATGAATGTATTTTTTTTAATTTAATTTATTTAAAGGTAGGAACAAGTGCCCTCCTTTTAACAGAAAAAGTGTGTTTGGAGGTCCTAGGGCCTGCTTTAGGTTCTGAGCACTCTTTATTCTGATTTTACCAAGTTTAACGTTTCCATTGCCAGGCTCACTAGAGCACATTGATTTTATTGTGTTCCAAACCAATCCAGTTATGGAGGGGTTAGTGGTGGAAGCAGTTAAACTAATGGGGGTGGAGGGGTAGTATATGTGGGATTTTTGATTAGTTAACTCCCTGCAATGCCACAAAGGTTACACCATATTGCACAGCAATGCATTGCAAGCTACCTGGCATTGAAAGTGTTAAGGGGGACTTGTGCGAGTATGGGGAGGGTGCTTTGGTGTACATGGGGACACTGGGAGCCTATGGTGGTCACAAACTTTAGAAGCTGAAAACTACTTTTTTCAAAGTTTGGCAGCCCTGAGCTACAGAGTCTGGGAAGGTCTATCCGGCTGAACAAAGCAGCCTTACAAAGGCCATCCTGCTTGTGTGTAATAATAGAATGGCCATTTGCCATGCTATTTAATGCCATTTTGCTATGTATGCCAAGTTAGAATTTCAGCACTCATACCGGTCCAGAATAGCAGAAGTAGGAAAAAAGATTGAAAGAAGCCCTTTGCCTACACTTTTGCTGGCCAAGTTTTCATTTTAGTGGAATGGAATCTATGCCTTAATAAGATCTGGATGACAAATAAAAATGACCACTGCTAAGTATGCTGGTTGGGGATAATGGGAATTGTAGTTTTGCCCACCACTACATTAGGGGTTTGATACAGTCTACTGCAGTGATTCTCATCATTAGTCCTAGGACACGCCAACAGGTCATGTATTTCGGATATTCCTGCTTGATCACAGTTGGTTAATCAGTGGATCAGCCACTGTGATTAATCTGTCTGTTCTTAATCAGGGTTATCTTCCAAAAACTGACCTGTTGATGTGTACAGAAGACTGGGTTTGAGAATCACTGGTCTACAGTATTGTGGCATACAAAAGAAGACACAGAAATGGGAATTTGTAGTCTACTTGCTCATCTGACCTGAAGAATATAAACTGTTGCCCATAGATCCATGGATGCAGATTTAAACTGGGATACTCTCCGAAGGGAGGGATAATAAGAGTAAATACCAGAGCCAGCAACACAAAACTGGCAGGAAGCACAATCTGTAGAGATGTGAAAGGCAGTAATAATGGTGTTATCTGCTAACAAAGACATAGCACACATGAACAGGTAAAGGAAATGTATTAGGGCTCATATACAGAGATTTAAAAAAGAGCAATTGTGAAGCAAACCATCTGAACTAGAGGTAGCAATTAAACATTTGCCAAATTCCAGTTGATTAATTGGAGCTTTAAACTCCATAAATACTACAGAGGTATCCAGTGCATTGCAAGGAAATGCTTTGGAGACCACACTAGCTTTAAATGGGTTAAAATCTCCATTTAGATTAATGTGGATTTGCTGAATTTATATTTGACCTCTGTGATGCAGTGTGATTGCTACAGAATTGCTCCTCCTAAATTAGGTCCATAGTACATTTAAACTGCATGCATGGTTTTCCAGCAGGCTTAGGACAGAATATTCCCTTTGCACTTTTATCTTCCTGGTAAGGAGACTGTAGCCTTCTTCCCTTCAGGTATCCGGATAGCACGCCAGAGAGAGAGACATGTCCTGCCCCCAGGTAGGACAGCAACCTAAGTTTCAAAACAGGACCTAGCTGTTAGTCATCCCTCATGAGTTGTTGTCCTGCCGGACAGGAATGTTAGGGTGATTAGGGTCAATTTTTTTGGGGCCTAAAATGGTAGCCCTTGTAGTCCTCTTGTATTCTGCCTTGCTCTGGAGTGTTATCCATGAGGGACACAATACTCCTTCTGCTATCCCCTAGTATGGCCCTGCTGGGTCAGTGTATAGCAGCTTCAGCTGCACCTTTAAAATACAGGTCATAATACAGCCATAATCCTTTGTGAGGAGCTTTCTTTTGATTTTCTGGGTTCTGGAAGGACTGCACTCCACAAAGGGCATATAAAGTCCAAGAAGAACTGAGCACTCTAGTCTGCCTTCCAGACTTCACCCAACTAGCTAGTTGGCTCTAGCTACTCTTCTGCCTCTCTTAAGTAAGTGGTGCAACTTAGGTGTATTTTTTCCACTATGAATATGGTTGAAAGTCTTGTATATAGCTTTAGCTCAAACTGACACTTACAGTACTCAAAGTTTCTAACTATAGATGTCTGGACTTTTTGATTCCAGTCCTTCTCCTGGAAGATATAGGTTATGTGAGATAGGATTAATAGATGGATATAATAAAGAATTTGTGATACGTGTATCAAAGATAATATGTCTGAAGAAATGTATTATATGCTTACCCAGCAATGGCCGCGGTGCAGTCATGCACAATAGAGACTGCTCGTGCCGCGGCTGATATGGAGCAGGGAGCTACTACGGTCTGAATTTGGAACTCCCCGCTTCGTATCAGCCGCGGCACTGGCAGTCTGCACTTCGCATGACTGCAGCGCGCGCAGCCATCTCTACTGCGCATGATGGCTTCTGACAAACACACTTAGCGAATTATTATATAGGATTTGCTGCTTCTAATATTTATATGCTAGTCAAAGCAGTGTTAGAAGATACTCCTGTTAAAAGATACAAGGAGGATGCCATGTTTTTAAAGATGTTTTTAAAGATTAACTTTCCTTAAGAAGACGAGATCCATTTTCTCCTTCAATTTGAAGAATTCAGCACAATGGAATAACATTATCAGGGTTGACATACATAGCCAGACTATCCAGGAAAACAACTATTCCTCCCAAAGAAGGTTCCAGTTTTAGCAATCCCATGAAAAAAAAAATCTGAGCTGGCTGTTTGCAGATATTATGAAGCAGGAGTTAATTTATTTAGAGGGAGTGCGGCTGTTACATGTGTTGCCAGATCAATAAAGGGAAGCTATCAAGTGTTTTGTGTTTTTGTAATTGTCCAGTAATCATCTTTATTGGTGTATGAATAATTAATTTGTAAAGTATCTTGGTTTACACCTTACTGTTTTTTAACCTTATCTTGTTGGTAAACCTTTTAGCCAATCTCAGAATTACAAATGTCATGCCTGCTGGTAGAAGCATAAGTCATAAAAATGGGCATTGTTGTGATTCCATACCTAGGTGACTTTTTTCAAAACAGCTACTCCTCATATGCTTCATCATCATATTCAGGCAATGATCACTCATCTAAGTCTTAGGATGGCTAGTAAACTCAGTCACGTCTGATCTCTTTCCAGGTCACAGAAAGACATATTTCTAGATCCCATCCTAGGAAAGACTTTTCTTCATACAGAAAAGACTGACAATATACTTCTTCAAGACGGCAGGACCAGATGAGCATCCCATATGCCACTGAGACAACGGATATAATTTAGGGGACAGATGACAGAGCTGTATAAGCAGTCCTTTGGGCCCACCTGTACATGAGGTACCTACAGTAGTTAATCATAAAAAATGGTACAATAGAGATGAATCGCTTGTCCTTCAAGACCACACTCCCCCCAAGAATCAAACTCTCTCTAATATGGTGGTCAGTCATATGCTGGCTGATTATCACTATGAATGAGCAAGCAAAGCAAAGGAGCATTCCTTCATGTGAAAGCCTTCCAAGACCTTAGGTCTTCAATCAAAAAGTCACTCCACTCCAACTTCCTGGAGCTACTGGCAGTCTGGAAAGTTTTGAAGTAAAACCAGTAAAAATTAGAGCAGACAACAATACTGTGGTTGTCTTTCACTTTTAACAGGGAGGCACAAGAAGCAAGACTCTTCTTAGTCTTACAGAAAATGCATATCTTTGAGCATAAGCCAACCTACAAGCCTAACAGCAGTCTATATCAGAGGGGAAAACAGCACCTGAGCAGACAGCCTCAGTTGAAATATGATACAACAGGAATTACGAACCCTCTATTAGGAAGTTCTCAAAAATCTGACCAAGAGGTTGGGTATGCCTTGGATAGATCTGATAGCAATCATGAAAAATATGAATGTACCAAGATTCTTTTTTCAGTTTCCTCAAGAACACCCAAAAGCAGTGGCTGTTCTACAGGACTGGAACTTCCATATGGCATAGTTCTTTCATAGTCTGGGGCTCAGTCTTCTGGTGCTGATGATAATACAGGAATTTTTCTCATAACCAACTTTTTAGAGCAAGAGATCACGGTGTTCAATCCTTAGAGACCTCTCAGTGGAAGATCATGCTCTGAAAGAAGCAGAACTTTTTACATCAAGGTCTGGTTCCGCACCAAAAAGTTCTTCAGACTGTACCTGACAGCTTGGTTTCTGAAAGCAAATGGCTTAAACCCCACATTATTGACCTCTTCCTCTGCTCCAGAAAGCAGAGTACATCTACAGCATATAATAAACCTTGTAAAAGAAAGATTTTTCTTCTGGTGCCAGTCAAGAAATAAGGACCCTAGGTCTCCATTGATCATTGAGTTCCTCACCCAAATTTCTTTGCCCTAGTATACCAAGATAAAAGTTGCAACCCTAGGAACCATTCTGGGATCCCCTTTGAAGTCCATCAATTGATTAAAATATTCATGTGGCATCAAGAATCTAAAGCCCATAATTCTTCTTTATATTCTCCTTGGGATTTGAATCTGGTTCTCTAAACTCTTACCAGGCATCCATTTGAATTACTGCAAGCATGCCACCTCAAGTTCTTATTCTTGATGACTACATTCCTTGTTACATCACATCTTCAAGAAGACTAGGAGAACTTCAAACCCTCTCAACCATAGAACTTTATCTCATATCATCTTTAGGGTGACTCAGTTTCTGTTACACTTCCTGCCACATTCAGGTCTAAAATCAGAGATCAAGAAGATTTAATTCCAGACCCGTATCTCAAACCTTTGAATGCCAAGGAGAGGTTTCTTCATGCTTCATAGATGTTAAGATATGGCTCAGTTGTTATCTAGAAAGGACAAGAGATTTCAGAAGAAATATTTTGTTGTTTGTCAATTACTTTAGGACCCCCATGGGTTCAAAAGCATCTAAGCCCACCAAGGCCAGTTGGTAAAGATCATCTTTATTAGAAGTCTACTTCACTCAGAAGAAGCAGCCTCCAGCTCATGTCAAGGTTAATTCGACCAGAGCTATGGCAACTTTATGGTGACAGAAGACAAGTCTTCCACTGAGCATATATCTAAGGTTTCCTCTTGGAAGAATATCCACACCTTCACAAGATACTACAGAATGAACACCCAGTCTTATGGGGATGCTGTCTTTGGGAGGTGTTCTTCAAACAGGCATTTCTTAATCCCTGCCTTGGTGGAGCATTGTTTTCTCTCTAACATGTGCTTCCAGGAGAAGTATAGGAAAGACGTAATTTCATAGCTATCAATTCCTTTTCCTTTATGTTCTCCATAGGTAGCAAACTGACTCACTCCTTTTATAGTATTAGAATTTGCACCAAATATTTTTTCTTATCTGTGGGGCCTATTTGTCTTAGGTGTATTACTTATGGAGAGAGTGAATGAAAAGGAATCGACAGGTAAGATATTCTGTCTTTCCCCAGCCATTTGATAAACCATGTATGCAATTTCATTTAGCCTCTGTTGATAAAAAAAAAATATGGAAATGTTCCTACATCTCTGAATTTTACAACAAAATTTCATATAATAACAAACTGCATTATAACATTGGTTTTCATTTACAATGTGCTGGACACCCCAATGACACAGAGTCTTTAGCAGAAAATTAGCATGGACAAAATAATTACTGAATAATCCTAATGAGAAATAAGGACTGGTAGAACAATACACAATTCCCAAATTATATAATAGTATGGGAGATAGACCATTGTTGGACCTCTTTCTGGAGACTTCCTTCATTCCAACCATACAACAGCAGGTTGGGGTTGATGTTAGTTGCAGTCTCCAACAACTGGAAGTCAACCAATTGACTATCCCTTAAATAGGTTATGCATGAGGGCAAACTATACAATACTCTTTACTTTAAAAAGGTCACAGATTTGTGAGCGCATGTCCCTTCCTAACCCAACCTATCACCCCCAGAACCTAACCATCACCCCCCAGACCCCAACCTAAGCTAAACTCGACGACATTGTTACACCATGTTTTAACAAGACAATATTTTAATTAGTGACAATTTAAACATGCCATTTTTATTCAAATGACATTTTATAAGTGCTGTTTTGATGCTCGCTATTAATAATCTCCAGTTCAATAGGATTCTGTAGAGCAATATACAGAGTTTAGCATATATATTTATTGCCATGATTATGTCTTAAAAATTCTCAGTTTGTTTTCTGAAGCCTAAAATCTAGTCTAGCATATGCTCTGGAGAGAAGACATTACTGCCTTTTCTAGGGTTCCCATTGATTTCCAGGATTATAATAATACCAAAGTATTTTACCAGGATGAGTCCATTGAGATTGTCTCTCATTTTCAAGTATGACATGGGGGATAGATATTATTACCCAATTTAATGGTACTCAATTTATCTACCTCGGAAGGATGAAAGGCTGAGTTGATCCTGCTGGTACTAGAACCTGCAACCTTCAGGTTTTAACAGATTCTACAGTGGGTGCATTAACCAAATGAGCCATCTCGCCAGCACCAGCTTTAAACTGACTGAGCTAAGAAAACAATTTCTCTGAATAGTGCAATGGGCAGCAATTACAATCAGTTAACTGATATTAGCTCTTATCTCTCAGTAGAAACTGCAAAAACAATGTTAAAGAAATGCTCTCTGAATAGGTCACTTAGACATGCGTTAAAAAGCAAGTTAAGGATTAGACTTTAATTAATTTTTACATATTGTAGCTGTAAGAAAAAGTTATGTCAACCCATTTAATATTTTGATGTTAATATTCTTTAACTTTCCATTGTAAAGAGATCACCTGATAATCCATTAGATTACCTGAGCAAAGAAGTCCTTTTGGCTGCGAGTGGCATGATTGAAGCGTTTAATTATCAGAGCTCTGAACTGTTGGTGTAGTAGTTCTGAGCCTTTTATTTGCCGGGATCCTCTGCCATCTGCCTCTCTTGCACTGGGAGGTTTATTGCTGGTATCCGTTGGGACTTTCTCAGCCTCACAATGTTGGGATTCTTTTCTGTGAGCTGTTTGTGATTCTTCAGTTGGGGATAGATTGATAAAGATTAGCCCTTGGATTGAATGGCATTGTAATAGTGGCATGCTCTATGAAGTGCAATAAAACCATTCATGGTCTGATGCCAAAGAATTAGGGACTAGATTCTAAGGGGTTAACAGCTGGACAATACAACTATAAAGAGTGTGTATGAGGGGGAGGTATATGCAAAGCAATGTGTTGGAGACATCTATGGGACCCAGTGGGTTAATGCTTTGCATCCCAGAGGGATATTAAAAGTATTGGAAAGAAATGTATTGCACATTCCTCTGACATTAAAGGGGATGTACAGTTTTCCAGGCTAGTTATTGTGTGGGCCTGAGACTTTTGAGTTACATCATTGTCAAAGAACTTAATTATCACAAACAGGTCATTCTATAGCAGAAGGATGTGCAGTGTATTACTAAGCAATGCATTCAACAAACCTGCCTGGCACTCAAATGGCAAATAGCAGACCATACCTTACTCTGATCTAAATGGTAGAAAATGCTTATTAAAAACAATATTTTATCTCGCATCAGACTGTAGTTCTAGGCTACTGTGAACATAGGGCAGACAGGAGAAGTGTCACCACATGGAAACATATTAGAAATGTAAATAAGTTTAAAAAGAACATTTGCTACCATTTTGAATAGGTTAATGAATAGACAGCAGTTAATGTTGCTTAATGATATGGAAATATTATTACTTGGGGGAGGAGTGATAGGACAAATGCGACTGAACAATGATAGCCTTAGTTAAAGATAACATAGCAGTATATTAACCCTTTGAGTGCCAGAGAGGTATGCAACGCATTGCAGAGCAGAGGGTTAATATATTGTGACTTTAGATGTTTTTGTTTTATTTCGAGCGGAGGGTGTTTTGAATATAGTTCTTCATTCTGCAATTAAACTACAGTTGCAGACGGTTACATCACTTCTGTCCAAACTGATCTCAGGATACTTTATTGTGGATTATTTTATCATGCCTAGCGACAGAACCTACATAAAGGCTCAATTACATACCAGGCAAGATATGTATATATGGCTGTGTCACTAATAAAATAAGAAACATTACTGATGTCAAGTTTTCTAGTCTATCAAACATATGCTGATAGATAAACCTATCTACAAAATAATGTAAGCTGAGGAGTTGCCTGAAGCGTCTTACAAAGCTACAGAGAACCATTATAGAAGGCCTAACATCCAATCATTGTCCCTAAAGGAAAAAACTTACCCCTTGTTCAGCTGATGTCAGCCCTGTTATCTAGATACTAAGTGACTGACATGTTAATTTTAAAGAAAGACACGGAGGCTCCTATTATGCATTAAACTCTCTTTACTGTCCCTCAGCAGCAAAGTCAAAAAAGTTATTTTAACAAAGACAAAATGTTTAAAGTCATACAAACATGCTAGTAACCTTTTCACCCAACCACCAATCAGCATGCATTAACCCCTATAAATTATGCTGTGTTCTCTGAAGATTCCCTCTTTCTTTGCTGCTCCCTTTGGCAGATAAGTACATAATTGGTGTTAAATAAAATTTGATAATGTATTTTTCCTTATATTCCTTTTGTTTTCTTTGATTTATGTGTATATCTGTTTTGGAGATTCTTTTATTAAAGTTTTAGGAAAGCATGTCAACACTTTAACAGCCCTAGATAAGGCTCAAAATTCGATGAAAAAGTCTTCAATAAGCAGGTTTTCGTCAGGGCTGGGAAAAGTAGGGGTCATTTTCCCGGCCGGTCCTCTGGTTCCTATAGAGGCCAATATAGGAACTATCAAGACCCTTCATACTTTGGAAAAACAAATTATTCCCAAGAGATCAGAGCACCCCCTCCCTTTTTCCCTCAACGCGGAAGAGTTTGGAGAGCGAGAAATACGAGAGGTTTTCCACAATCCAGACCTTATTCAAGTAAGTGTTTTTTCCCCTCCCTCACCCTCAGAGGAAAAAGTGGGTGGCAGACTCGACCATTTTTTCCAAGCCTGGTCTCAGATCACTTCAGATCTTTGGGTACTTCAAACTATCCAAGGATACGAAATAGAATTCTATCTCAATCCTCATCAATCACAAATTCCAATTTCTTTCCAATTCTCAAAAGAAGATTTCCACTTGGTGGATTTAGAAATATCAGATTTAGAAAAGAAAGGGGCAATAATTCAATCTCCTTTAATGGAACCAGGTTTTGTCAGCAACATTTTCCTGATAAACAAGAAAGATTTGGGCGTACGCCCGGTCATAAATTTGAAAGAATTTAATGTTTTTATCCTTTACAGACACTTCAAAATGTAAGGCATTCATTGCCTAAGAGATCTGCTTATACCATCAGATTGGATGGTCAAACTGGATCTAAAAGATGCATATCTAACAATCCCCATTGCTCAACATCAACAAAATCTCCTCCAATTTTTCTGGAAAAGGGTAAAATGTGAATTCACATGTCTCCCTTTCGGCCTCTCCTCGGCTCCGTGGTGCTTCACAAAGATCATGAAGCCTGTAATTTCATTTCTAAGGAGCAGAGGAGTACCCATGATTATTTATCTGGACGATATTTTAATCATGTCTCAGGACTTGAACGTGATCAAAGACCATCTTCAAATGACTATTCAGATCTTAACCGATCTGGGCTTCATCATAAATTGGAAGAAGTCAATATTACAACCAACCCAGAGTATAGAATTCCTGGGATTCATAGTGGATTCTCTGAATTCTGTTCTTCTTCTTCCTCACAAGAAATTGAAAAACATTCAAAAAGAAATCAGATCAATTCTGAAAAAAGATTTGATTTCTTTGAGAATGATAGCAAGGATTGTAGGACTTCTCTCTGCCTCAATTCAGGCAATCTTTCCGGCTCCTCTTCATTACCGAGACCTTCAGAGATTGAAAATTCTACATCTTCGCAGAAGCTTAAGTTATTCGGAACGTATCCCTCTGTCCTCGGATGCCAGAGAAGAGCTTCCATGGTGGTTAAACCACATGGAAGCCTGGAACGGGAGAGCAATTTTCGTAATGTCTCCGTACGTGATCATAGAATCGGACGCCAGCAATATAGGCTGGGGAGCTCGATGTGGAAATCTCACCACAGGAGGGAAATGGTCCCTCACAGAAAGAAGGTTGCACATAAATTGCTTAGAATTATTGGCAGGATCGTTCACAATCAAAAGCTTCACAAAAAAGACACGTTGAATTGTTGTATCCTGCTAAAGATGGACAATGTATCATCGGTGAGATACATCAACCATCTGGGTGGCACAAAATCAAAAACCCTGGCAATTTTGGCCAAGGAATTTTGGCAATTTTGCCTAGACAGAAACATCTCGGTTCAGGCAGAATACCTTCCAGGACTATCCAATACCATTGCGGATTGGAATTCCAGACATCTTGCAGACTCGAGTGATTGGACGCTCCACTGTTCAGTTTTTGCAGTACTAAATTAAATCTGGGGTCCCTTAGAACTGGACCTTTTCGCTTCCAGATTGAACATTCAGCTTCCAAAATTTTTCAGTTGAAGACCGGATCCGGTTGCCTTAGCGGTGGATGCCTTCCTTCAACAACGGCTTGTAATAGGGAGTTACTCGTTTCCTCCCTTTGCTATGATTCCCAGAGTCATTATCTAGTCACCACAATCCTTGTGACCCCCTTTTGGACAACTCAACCGTGGTTTCCTCCACTTCTCGAGATGTCCATAGACTTTCCACGTTATCTGACTCCATTTCCCCAACTATTGCTGGACCCAGCAGGGAATTCACACAACCTTCTGCTTTAAAATCAGTTGCACCTGTTGGCATGGCGGATTTCAGGAATCAGTGGTTTGTTGATGGAATTTCGGAATTGGCTCAGTCACTCATCTCCGAAGCCTGGGCACCAGGTACTTGAGCATGTTACAAATCAGGCTGGAATACCTGGACACGTTGGTGCATTGAACGGAATTTGGATCCCGTTTCTGCCGATTTAAATTTTATCATTAACTTTTTATCTTCTTGTTTTCAACAAGGCAAAGCATACAGAACCATTAATTGTTATCGCTCAGCTATTTCGGCTGGTCATTCTTTCATTGCAGGTTTTCCTTTAGGTCAACATCCTTTAGTGTGTAAACTTATGAAAAGGTATTAAAATTTCTAGACCTCTGACTACCAGATATTCCGACCTCTGGGATGTTCAGGTAGTTCTCCAATTTTTGGAATCTTGGCCCCCTAATGAAGACTTATCTCTAAAACAACTTTCAGCCAACCTCGCAATGTTGCTTTGTCTTATTTCCTTTAGGAGGGTATCTGATGTCCATGCTCTGGACATTTCCATCAGATGTTATGAACCAGGTGAAGTAAGATTTCTAATATCTAGACGAACTAAATCCTTATCTAGGGAAATCTTCTACCCAAATTTTCCTCAAAATCCTCAGCTCTGTGTTGTACTTTGTTTGAAAGCTTATGAATTAGCTACCAAAAAATTTAGATCTAGTAGTTCACAGCATTTGTTTATTTCATTTGTTAAACCTTATCTTCCTGTTTCTACTGCTACTTCAGCACGATGGATTCGCTGGATCATGCAGTCAGCGGGCGTGGATACTAATCTGTATGGTGCTCACTCCTCTAGAGGAGCGATGGCTTCTAAGTCCTACCTTACTGGCAGCAGACTTGAGGACATACTTAAAGCGGCTGATTGGTCCAATGAATCCACCTTTAAGACTTTTTATTTTAAACCAATTACTCGTGCAACTTCTAATGTAATTCAACAGCTTTGAACTTGCATAATAGGAGCTTCTGTGTCTTGCCTTAAAATTTGTGGATTTTCCTAACTTCGTGATGTAAAGTCAGAATTTTATTAAAGACACGGAGGAGAGTATTATCCCTCCCTTCCCCACCCTGACATATTCTCTGTTTTCATGTCTCCACAGGTTGAATTATTCATGGTTCTGTTCCGGATTTCTTCTATGTTTACTCCTATTCTGAATTCATTGGGTCAGAAGTTCCACGTTGCCATCATCAGATGTTGACTTGTTGGATTTATTTCATCTTCTGGACACCAAAGAAAGAGGGAATCTTCAGAGAATACAGCATAATTTATAGGGGTTAATGCATGCTGATTGGTGGTTGGGTGAAAATGTTACTAGCATGTTTGTATGACTTTAAACATTTTGTCTTTGTTAAAATAACTTTATTGACTTTGCTGCTGAGGGACAGTAAAGAGAGTTTAATGCATAATACTCGCCTCCGTGTCTTTAATAAAATTCTGACTTTCCATCACGAAGTTAGGAAAATCCACGAATTCTCCTCTACTTTACTGAGTCATGAATAAAATCATAAGACAATGGGTGGGTCACCTCTGGATCTCCAGCTGTTCTTGGTCTTCAACTCCCATCGTCCTCAGCTGGTCCAACTGCTTTAACAATGCTTTTGTACATCTGATATAAACCTATAATTGCCATGTGGGTTAACACCCACCAGACACTCAAAGATTTAATCATTTTAGTGCCAATGAGGTATCCAATTGGATACCACTCTGCAACTCAAAGGTTTAAACCTTTGATTGCCAGATGGGTACAGAACGCATTGCTTTCAAAGGGTTAAAATAATGTCACGTTCAATTTGAATTTTGAAGTATATGTGAGAAAATGCATTCTGAGATCTGTTAATGTCAGATGAGTACCAACCTATTAGGCAAAATGCAACATAACCATGCATTTATTTAGCTATAGTTGTTTATCTAAAGCAGTTCTAGGTATCAAGCAGGCTAATGCATCTATTTACAGGATGGCTAATTCCCGGAGCAAATTCTGTTAGTTACCTATGCCTTTCTGAACAAGCAAGAAAAGGGAAGCTGAACATGCCACTAGAATATGTGTAGCTTACTGCTTCAGATAAGAAATAAGGATGGGTAAAACCAGATTTTCTTACGTTATTTTATACAACTAATGGTATTTGTATGGTTTGACAGTTGTAATTCTATGAAACGTGCTTAAAGGAGCAGTAAACGTTTTTTCAATGAAACAACATATATTGTAGGGCATTTCCTGTTGGGTAACATAAGGGTGCTCCCACTGCTGATAGATGCATATTTCCAGAGTTTTTACAGTCTAAACCCATGTTTATTTACATGGGCAGTGCCCTCTAGTGGTCAAATTCCAATTACTTCTCCTCTTTCATTCTAATGGAGAGGAAAGTCATTGACTGTGGGAGTGACCTTGTTTTATGTAGCAGGAAAAGCTCTATAACAAACATTTTCATAAAAAAAAGTTTACTGCTCATTTAAAGTTATGATCCCCTCTGAAAAGCTACAGAGACTGATTAATGTACGGAGCAATTCCAGTGCAAACCAGCTGCTTAATATGCGAGAAGTTTCCATTCATTTAAATGGGGGTTTTAACTTCCAAGAACAGAGAGAAGTAAAGAGTTCAAAGATTAAAAACTCCAGTTGAATCATGGGAATTTTTATTTGTCTCATGTGACACAGTGGGAAGATGATCCAGTTCTTCTTGGTAAATAAACCTCACTGTCTTTTTTCTAAATTAAGCAGAATTATATATATGGGAATAAGTGGCTCTTAATTTGTTTAACCCTTCCAGAGGGGTACACATCACATCCCAAACCAACGTGTTGCCCACTCCCTGGCACTTAAATAATTAATTGACTGTCTTACTAGGTATGTGTCCTGTATACAGCTGTGACACAAATATATGTACTCTTTTCCACCACAAATGATCTGATTTCTTCTATTGTTATTCACTTTCTGTGTACTTTTTCAGCAAGACGGTGTGCCATATTCACAAAGAGAAAGAGGAACAATTTTTACTGCTCCCCTATGGTGAATTTGGTTTACCTCAGAAAGTTTCCTCTCTTCCTTTGTGCATATAGTCCAACAGAATTTCTCAAACTGATGAAACTTATTTTCTATTGTAAGGAAGTGTGGACTAAATGAAGGTTAAAGTGGATGTAATACATTATAACACAATTGGTGATTTAGAAATAACTTTCAAAATCACTTATGTTATGTTAGCTATTCTCTAAAACAGTAGCCTGAGATATTTTGCTTTATTAATATGTCAGTTTATGTAAATTAGACAGTACTAACTGGCATGCCAGTCAGATGCAAACATTCCACACAGATTTTTCTCCCACCTGCCACTCCCTTCTGGTCATTACTAGTTAATTTGCATAAGCTGATGGTCATGGAAATCCTTTCAAGGTAGATGAGGTGAGATGAGGACAGGTGACAGCGAGTTATCATAAATAAAGGAAATTACAGCTACACTGCAACATTATCAAATCAGTATACTTGGCCACTGTACAGTATGTAGGACACTTACCTGGGTATTCTTCTGTTAAAAAAAGTAAGAGCCACTTATTCCTATAGGTATAATTCCCTTTTACAAGTCATTAGTTGAATCTTAGGTATGATGTGTTTTCTCTAATTTTATCATTGATTAATTTTCTTACCCACCTCTCCCTTTTGAGTATTACCAAATAAAACATATGACAGCCCTTCATGATGTATAAACAGATTGAAGGGAGTTGTAGAATTCAGTTTGTATCAGATGGATGATAAATGCTGTTGGGCAAATATTTGTCTCTGATCTCTACTGGATTTTTCTTCCATATAAGGATGGTGAAGCAGCATAGCAAATAGTGGTGACATTTCGTTTAGTACAATTGCTGGCTTGATTACAGAGGAAATCAGTTACTATGTAAAACAGCCTATATAAGGGACACCTGTTCAGATGTTGCACAAATAAAAATAGACTTCCTATGAAAATGCCCAGGATTTACAGAGGGGAGCTTCTACCAAATAAAATAAATTTGTTATAACAATACCTAAATGTAATTATTCAACCAAAACCTATTGCAATTACCTCTGCATAGACCAGGGATGGGCAACCAGCAAACCTCCTCTAGCTGTTGCTGGACCTCAGATCTCATCATCAACAGCAAGCCATTGGCCAGCTACTGTGGATGATGGGAACTGTAGTCCAACAACAGCTGGAGGGTTCCAGGTAACCCAACTCTCATATAAAACCGCAAGTTTATGATATTGGTCAGTTGAAAATACCCTCTCCGTCTGGCCTTCCTATATCTAACTAACATGTGAAAAGCTTTGAAGAACCTCAATACTAGTCTAAAAACGGCAAAGCAAAATACCCAAAAGGGTAAAAAGATAACATAATTACATGACCGATACTGCTACTCACAATTATTTGTGTAATTAAAATCGAATTGTTGTGTCGAACTACTGTACTGTTCAGTGTCTGTCTAGTTTACCCATCCTTATCCAGCCCAAGTTACCTTTATTATCAATATTGATAACAGTTGTCTTGTTATCCACTGCTAGACTTGTTCTGGATTTCCTCTGTTGTAACATCCATTCCTCTATTAGTCAGGTTAAAAACAAGATACAAAGCAAGCAAAACAACTTATAAACAAGAGTGGATTCAACTTTCAAAACTGCTATGTCTTCAGAGCTAGAGCTCCATTTAGGCAACCACCTTAGAGCAACATTGTGAAGAGAACGTAAGCTGTGCTGGCCACATCTTCCAGGTGAATCATAGAAATGACCAGAATGCCTCCTGGTTATGGGATCTGATTTAACAATGTACATATTACAGTAATATTTAGTTTATATAGTAATCCCCTTCTGGTTATGGGTTCTTTTTTAACAATGTATATATTATAATTATATTTAGTTTATGTAGTTATTTGACCAGTCCATTTTACATACCCATTTACTACTCATCTTAATCTTAATATCAAGTGCAATTATGTTTTATCATGGGAGCAGACTTAGCAATAAGTCAGTATTTTGCAGCCCCAACATGATGCCTATCAATAAGTTGGAGGATCAAAAAGCTGATCCCCTCAGCTGGAACTCAACCCAGAATTTACGTTTCCACAAATCGTTAGATCGAGTGCACAGTCCCCATAGACCTAATGTGTCAGGCTTTCAAGACAAATACAAAAGTTCTATGGGAAAATGCATAACGAAGGACAGGAATCTGAACTACGAGACTCCAATTAGTTCAATCTAGTTCAGTCTTTTCTTGTGGGACCAAGGAGTGTATCTGGGTTTTCTTCTCAAGGTCCCTTTTGATCCTATAAGCTAAGGTTATTTGCTGTGCCAGGTAACAGTCGGTGGTGTTAGGACAGTGTCCAAAGGCACTAATGGTGCTTTACTTATGGGCATTTCAGATGTAAATCTAGCTCTGCATGTTATAGTGAAACATAGAATCTCATAAATATTATGACCTCAATGTGCAGCCATGTGGTCCCATATTCACTATGTAGTCTTTACATAAAGACATCTTTCACTGGTGTGGCTACCACTTTAAGACTTATTGAGGGGCAGATGCTTGTATTATAAAACACTGCCTATTAATAGGACTATGATTGGTTATTTTACTCTAAAAAAAAAAAAACAGCGTTCAAACTTGTTCAATTTTTATAGCAACACAAGAAAGCAAGTTCAATTTTTATTATTCATTCATTCTTCAGCTTTCTTTACTGCCCTTAACACCACCTCCACAACACGATAACCTTAAAAAGACATGCAGTCTCTGAAGCCAATGTAAATAGAACTGGAGTAAATTGGCAATACTCTGGTGACCTCTCTAGCATTCAAGGGGTTAAAACCCCATTTAAATTAATAGACAATTTAAGATTCTTTATTTACTATTTACTATAATACACTTAAAGTTGGTTCCAGAATTAACCAAGTTCTTCCTAAGTAATCATCCTCTCTCTCTTGCTACTTTATCCCATATGAAAAACATAGCTTGTGTTCCCACAGAGCACAGATAATTACCAGTAAATTATTTGTATGATTACACAACAATCCAGTGATGCAAAATAAAACTTTAGTCTATGTCCTGAATAATATGTATAATTACAATGTTTGCTAAATGTTTGATAACTAATAGGGCTAAGTAATTGTTAAGTAGTATCAATACCTGGAGTTTCAGTTCCAGTCACAGAGTCTGCTGTAACTTTCAGAAAAATCTGAAGGGATAAAAAAAAACATCAGATCAATTTATAATAAAAGAAACCAAACCAGCACTTAAGGGAATATCAAAGGAAGAGCAAGTAGCTGTATTAGGTTACAATTAGATGTAGCAAGGAAGGGCAGAGGAATAGGGTGGACACACTTGTATTTACTCGCCTTAACAGATTTGCTACATTGAGTGATGATGTTGGGGGTGTTGGCACAGGAATGCCTTTGGTGGAGAGAACTGTTCTCTCTAACAGCTAGAAAAATGCCCCCACTAGTTCTGATGTGATTTGGGACTCAAGCAGACCATGACAGATGATGGTGCTAATTAGGAATCTTTATCTAGGATCGCTACAACTGAATGAACAGTTTGTTGTCTCCCAGGTGTTCGTATTGGACTGTAGTAGATCAGGTTTACAGATTGTTTGGAGGGGCAGGGCATGACCCGTCTGTCATGGTTACATGTTGGTACCAATGACAAAATCAGTGGGAAAAAGGAGAATTTCAGGGCTTTTGGTTATGAGCTTAAGCAAAGGACTTGAAATACTACTTGTGCCAAGAAATACACCAGAAAAGCAACAGGAAATTAGGGAGCTAAATGGGTGGCTAACGACTTGGTCTAAGTAGAAGGGGGTTGGGTTTCTAGAACTCTGGGCTGTCTTTTTCCTCATGGACCAGCTTTCTAGTAAAAATTTATTGCACCTTAATGGAAAGGGAGCTACGGTGCTAGGGGTTAGGATGGTTACAGAGTTGTAGGAGATTTAAACTAGGAAAGGGGTGTGAGGGTTATACAACACAGTATCTCAGTCATAAAAGTGTATCTTTCTACTATATCTCTGTCCTACAAGCTGTTATCTTCTAATTTATCTCTATCCTATGCACTACTATTACGTGATACTATATCTCTGTCCTTCAAGCTGCTATGTTCTACTGTATCTCTATAATTCAAGCTATGTTCTGCTACCAGCTGCTATGTTCTGCTCTGTCCTGCACATTGTTATGCTCTACTGTATAAGCTACTGTATCTATATGCTGCCAGCTGCTGTATTCTTCTGTATCTGTCTTATAAGCTGCTATGTTCGACTGTACCTCCATCCTGTAAACTGCTATGTTCTACTGTACCTCTGTCCTACAAGCTACTATGTTCAGCTATATCTCTGTACTATCAGCTGCTACACAATACTGTATTGTTATCATTTTAGGAGGATGTTTGAGGATCTGAAAGCAGTGTGTCTAATATATGTTGACTAAATAATTAAAAACTGGGTCTGTAAGTTATAAGATACCACATATTATGAGGACTACATATTACCTCTTCCAGTGGAGTATCAGAAATACCAAAGCTGCTCAGTCCTAAGTCTCCAAGAGTCTCCTCCAGCTCCCTGAAGAGGCTGGCATAGGCTCTGTATTTAAAATCTTTACCAGGCAGAAGATAAATCAACTCCTGTCCAATACTTTCAATCAATTTAGCTTCAGGAACATGATGATGAATTAACTCAGTAAGTCCGTTCACATCACCTGCGCATATAGAAATAAAGAAAAGTAGAGTTAATGTTCCAAAGCCATATTGATACTGATCCTTTATGACATATACTAATCATAAAAACTGAAACAGGTATTTTTATGCATTTCTTTTTTTTTTGCACTAAATACTGAAATTGCTACAAATAACGTTTTGCATTTAGATTTGACTTCATCCTGATGTAGAGCAGGGGTGAGTAAAATACCTGGGAGGAGATGCACTAAGAGGTGATAAAGTAGAGAAGACTTCTCCAGTGATATTGCTTCTCCATTTCCCATGTTATTCTATGGAGCCTATGCACTAAGATTTTTCCAACTTTGGAGATCGTAGTGCATAGGCTCTATAGAATAATATAGGAACTGGAGAAGTGATATCACTGGAATAAGTCTTCTCCACTTTATCGAGCATTTAGTGCATAACGTTCCCTCATGAAGTTATCACCCAACAGCAGTAAAGTCATATTTAATCTCTATAGAAAGGCAGGGCAGGATTATCCAAACTACCATTTCCTTTAAGGTCCAGGGCCCTTCATCCAGCTAAAGAAGCAATTGAACCTCCTAATCACCATAGCACTAGTTATTACCCTCTCTATTGTATTCATTTTGATTTGGGATTGTTTATATTTTAAGCATAATGTGGTATTAAGTCATATGTTAAAAACATGGATCTGAGCATCCTTAATTTAGGATAATGCTAATGCATTGTCGTATCTGGAAAATCTGTCACCTTGATAAAATGTTCCTGAGGCAAAATACGTATCTGTGAGCCATTAATAACATACTGCTGGGTAAGGTATGTTGTAAACCATTTATGATACAGTATAACTCTAATAGTAGAAGTAACTATTATTATATCAGTTACATATTTCTCTCACCATCTAACTCTTGCTCCAGAGGATCTTCTTTTACTTTAGGTGTACAACTTGGACATGGACATGAGCAATCAGACTGGCAGGAAGCCTGGCGAATGGACAGCAGACAGCATATGTTTAGTATCTCATTTTAAGGAGAACTACAGTATACTTATAGGGATTTGATACAGAGCTATTATTTTGTTTAACTGCAGGACTTACCCAACTAAATGTCCTATATCTCTATAAACTTTTATCATCTTTAGCAGGACAATTGCATTTCACCATCTGAAAATGTTTATAGTGTTCTAAGGGACCATAGGTAGAGTTTCCTCTATACGAGTGCTCATTCACACTGATAAAGTCTATTGTGAGGAGGTGTACAATAAAGGAAAAGTAAGTTGAAGATCAGTGAATACTGTCAACTGCTGTTACAATGCAAAATATATGCTTGACATGCAAAACCAGAAGGTTGACCTAAAATAAATTCTTCTGTTCCATCTCTTAAGAACCATGAGAGCTTTCATTTCTATATTGTATTACGTTACATCACGTTTGTGACCAACTGGAAAAAGTCCTGTGAAGAGTGCATTCCCAATCTCTGTCTTTAAAATTAGATATCTTGGACTATAGTATAAAGTCATTCTACCTAAGTAGCTTTCAAATCCCTAAACAGACACTTTAGAAGATTCTCTGAAGAGTGCATGTCACGGTTTTCAAGCAAAGACAAGAGTCAGACATTAAAGTAAAATTCACCTTTATTAAAAGGATAGTAATACTTAGATTTATCTTTATTTTATTTTGTAGGCATTAAAAAAACATGAAGAACGATATAAGTCTTATCTCTCAAACCTTTATGGTTTGAGAGATATTCCCAAGCAAAGTTTCCCCTCCAGCCCTTTTTACCTAGTGTAAGCCATCTCTTCTCAGATGTGGAATCCAGTCCATAGACCAGACAGATAACAGAAGGGGACAATCCTCTTACTATGACAATAATGAAAACCCTGCCCCCCTTGACAGGTTTTCCCTTATCTTACGTGAAGATTGTCCCTCTCTGCAATCTACCTGGGCACCTCCCTTCTGATCTGGCTGAACAGTGTTACATCAGTAAAAGGGGCGGGAGGGGGATACTTTGTCATTGAATTACTCTTGAACTACAACTCTGACAGAATTGAAATAACACTCTCCAAAGTCCAAATAATATGATGATTAATTAGAGCTGCTTTTATTATGAAACATTACTATCCCTTTAAAGTAAGTGTAGTAATAACGATACTCAGGATGGAGCAGAGGGTAACCAAGAGACAGGAACTCTATCAGCAATAGTAGTATGTCTCCAGATCCCAGAACTGCAGAGACTAAGCCAAAGCCAATGGTAGTCTCTAAGTCAGAGAGGAAGAATAAGGCAGACAGTTCTCCCTAGATGGTGACTGGAAGATGACTGATGCACGCCTGCAGTCAGCCAGGAAAAGACCATCGCTAGAAGGAGCGGCAATCTAAGAACCCACTAACTTACACCTGCAGTCAGTAAGGTCCGAGTCTGCCAGAGCCACAGGTCTGCACCAGATAGGATATCCGCTCAATAAGAGGTGACGCAGAAGTCAGCTGGACAGAGCCCCAGGTCAATACCAGGATGGATGGTCAGACAAGCCTAGGTCATACACAGAGTGGAGAGTCAGCCAGAGCCACAGGTCTGCACCAGATATTGGGTGTCCACTACAAAGGGCAACAATAGAGAGTAGTCAGACAGGCACAGGTCAGCACCAGGATGGATGGTCAGACAAACCTAGGTCATACACGGAGTGGGTAGTCAGCCAGAGCCACAGATCTCCACCAGATTGGGTGTATACTACAAAGAGCAGCACTAGAAAGTAGTCAGACAGAGCCACAGGTCTGCACCAGGATGGATAGTCAGACAAGCCAGGGTCACACACAGAGCGGGTAGTCAGCTAGAACCACAGGTCTGCACCAGATTGGGTGTCCACTACAAGGGGCAACACTAGAGAGTAGTCAGACAGAGCCACAGGTCAGCACCAGGATGGTTGGTCAGACAAGCCAGGGTCATACATGGAGCAGGTAGTCAGCCAGAGACACAAGTCTGCACCAGACTGGGTGTCCACTACAAAGGGCAACACTTGAGAGTAGTCAGACATAGCCACTGGTCAGCACCAGGATGGATGGTCAGACAAGCCAGGTCATACACAAAGATCAGGAACAAGTAGAGAACTGTACTGCACACCAGCGTAAGGGTAACTGGATGAGCATCCAGTTCCGTTTAAATACAAGGCGCCAGGAAGTGGATAGGAGGAGCTAGACCAGACCAAAAGATAAGAAGGTAGCCTGCATCAGATACGCTTTACGCGCCCGTAATTGACGCATCTCACCGCGAGATGCATCATAAGCCTGAACCACTGCTGCGTCAAATGGAGCTAGTCACCTAGCATGAGGACAAGGGCATCCGCTACAACCGCCAAGCGCTCCCAAGCCCAGTCCAACCAGCGATGTGTGGGATGACGCAGAAGCATCATACAGAGTGATGCAACTCCAGCGCCAGCCAAAACGGCGACGCTGGATATAGGTAATCTGTGATAGTTCATTACATTTATTCTTACAGTTCCAATCACGATCACACAGCTTTATGAAAATTCAGCCTCAAGAGAATACAGTATAAACATATACCATTCAAGGTAAATAAGCAAAATTAGCACATATTGACATGGAGTAAAAATGAGTCCTTTCAAAAAAATATGACATATTAATAATTTTATTTGTCTAGTTATTTTCCATTAGGATAAAAAAAAAGCTTGCATGAAACGAAAGTATTTTACTCGTACATTGGGCCCCCTACCTCTTTATTTATAGAGATGTGCAAAATGAATCAGATGAACATACAGTATTGTCTTGGCATTTAAAATCTTATTGTGGATGGATGAATGAATAACTCACAAAAAAAGGTTGACTCAATATTGTCTACAATGCAATATAATTTAATAGGTCACAAATTCCATCATATGGTTTAGAGTATGTTGTATTATTATTATTATTGCTATTATCATTATTATTGGTTTTTTAAATTTCCAATATATTCCAGACTGCTGTAATTTTAGGAAGGAATAATTAGAAAAAGTGAGGGCCACCTTTGGTTACAAAGTAGAGTAGAAAAAAATATGAAACAAGGTATAAAGAAGTGGCTGGGTTGTGCATCAGAATAAGTTAATTCCAAAAGTAACTGTAGAAATAATGTTTCTAGATAAGATGTGGGACATTTAGAAGATTACACACTTTATGCAAGGAAACTGAAAGGTTTTGCTAGGTAGAGTGATAGGGTTCATCCAAAATCAAAGTTGATTAGATTGTTAATAGGTTCATTGGTAATCTTATTTAAAGTGAAGGTTTTAATGAGTTTTAACTCTGGAGGGGAGTCTGATGGAATATTGTAGTGCATTCCAAACACTGGGTGCATATCAAGACAACTCTTGAAGGCATGATTATGATTATGAACCGAGGACAGGGGAAACATGTGGGGTGAACAAGAGTTGTAAGAGGCTTTCTATATTAGTGATATCATTTTAAAAGTGGAGAATTAATTTTAAGTTGTTGTGGCCAATTATGATTTCTGTGGTGATACTTAGCAAAGCAAGATTACCTGTGGATTTACCTTGTTTGCTTGGTATTACCTGGTTAGCTGGGCACATCTATGATGACAGGAGATGAGTAAGCTTCAAGTGAGACAAAAAACTGTGTGCCCAGTTTTTTGTATGTTTTGTGGGAGGCATTGTGAGATTGCATTTCAATATATTTTAGGCAGGGAGTGGGAAATAGAGATTACAAAAACACAAGAAAAACATTAGTTCCTAAAGACACCAAAAGAGGAGGATAGTAGGAGAAGATTGGTTGTAGCTTGGCCATTTGGACTATGAATATGGTGGTATTGGAATCAGAGAAAAGAATTTTGGGGTGGGTAGAGTTGGTCTTTGCATGTCATGAAAATGAAAAGGAGCACATTTCCTGGATCTGGACATCAAATGACAACTATGAAAGTTAAGGAATATGTGGCACAGCTTGGTAAGGGCACCGTGCCTTCAGAACATGAGCTCTTCTATGCCAAAATACCATGTTCAATTAGTCTATCAGTTATTTAGAAGAAATCACCACCCTGTAAAGCATCAGAATATTAAGATGTATTCAAGGTCAGGTTTCCCAATAGGCAGAGTAGAGCTCCAAATTTAGAGGGGAGCTTCAACTGTGCTGATCACACCCACATTCTGAATTGTGGTGTGGCCAGAACAACCTCAATTCTCTGTACCAATTTATACACCCCTTTACAGGCTATTATTTAAAGGGGAACTACCACCCCGCAATAACTTAACATGAAATCAGTCTTCTTATTCGAAAGGGACTGACAGCGCAGGCGCACGGACGTCACTGTGACGAGATGTCCGTGCTTCCTGCTCCTGTGAGCCTCAGAAAAACGCCAAAATCTTTGGAACCGGGTAATATTTTTGGCGACTAGCGCTACTAAGCAGCTAGTCGCCAGATGAAGACTGATTTCATGTTAAGTTATTGCGGGGTGGTAGTTCCCCTTTAACCCCTTGGATGCTACAAAGATCTCACTTTTTTTTTGGTTGTTATAGGCCAAGGGTACTTTCTATGCCAGAAAACAGTGGTTGGGACTGTGGGTGGTTTCATGTGAGGAGTGGGGGTGTGGTCATGGGTGGAGCTAAGAGTGCCTAGAGTGCGTTGCTTATGGGCTCCTGGGATATAAATACAGTCCTGGATGTATTTATCTGTGTATATAACAGTCTTGATGGTTAGATGAGCAGTGAGTTGAATATACTTACAGAATCCTTCTTCCCAGTTTCTTTGATGTTTCTCATCTTACGTACAAGAGTGAGGTAGAAGCCTGTACCAAAGCAGTTCTTCAAGAATAGAGGAGAGCCACTGCAGTAAAGTTTTCCCTGGGATATGATTGCAATTCTATCACCAAGGAGATCCGCCTCATCCATGTGATGGGTGGAAAGGATAATGGTTCTGCCTGGTAAAAACACAAAGCTAAGTAGAAAGAAATATATAATAACAGAAACATATCTTTAATAATTATCTTATTATCCAATGGCCAATTGGGACCATTATAATGTTTCTCAATTTCCATTTACTATTCTCTTTTAAAATGAGAAGGCATTATTTAAGCCATGTGTCAACCCATAATACATTTTTTTCTCTTCTGTATACTTGTATTTTTGGTGTTATCCAAGAGATGTATGTATGTTTGGATAGCTGAGGAAATCTTATTCTAATGCTATTTTTTGTTTTTGATCCTTTCTGGGATGTTGTTGGCTGGAGATTATTAACCACTTGAGTGCTAAAGAAGTATCCAAAATTCTGCACTCAAAGGGGTAAACTCTGGATCTTGGTTGCAGAGCTCCTGGAGGATAATACATTATAACCCTTTGAGTGCCAGAAGGGTATACAACACATTGCACAGCACCCCTCTGGCACTCAAAGGGTTAATTCTCATGAAAAGCAACATTTTCTTTATTTTCATCATGTGGATTGTAGCCTGATCACCAGGTTTTAGTTACAATGACTTTTGAATTGAGCATCTTCCAGCCCTGATAGTACTCTTGTTTACCTCAGCAACAAAAGTCCTATAAAGTCTATATTTTTTGTAATAATAAAACATTCTTATTCCTTGTAAGGACTGCTAGAGAGATCTGCAATGCATTGAGTTAAGAGCAAAGAATATTAACACAATTAAATAAAAATGTGTAACCTGATGTATAGTTATTAGTGGGGAAACACAACATGGAAACTCACAGTTTGTAAACATATAAAGGAAAATGCAAAAGAGGTATTTGAAGTCCCATAGCCTTCCCCTTAGAGATCAATGTGTTTCCAAAATGCATTTAGATATAAATAATATTCAAAACTATTTTCATGTGCTAAAAATGAGGGTTCAGCAAAATGATGGAGCCTACCTGACCGGTACTTGAGTAGTAGATCCCAAATTGACCTTCTGGAATATGGGTCTACACCTGACGTCGGTTCATCCAACACCACAACTTTTGCATCACCAACAAATGCTAATGCAACAGACAATTTCCTTTGCATTCCACCTGAAGATCAAAGACCCTGCATAAGTTCCCAGTACAGTCAACATACTCTGGCATTATAAATTAAGGTGTTGCAAACAAGGTAGCCGTTTAGTGTTGGAACCACTTTGCATGCTGTATAGTACTAAAAGATTAATCCAGAGAAATGGCCTAATAGGAAATTCAAAGGGGCATTTACTTTGCATCAGGGAAAGAAAGATACCAAACTGATAATTGAATGAAACCTTCCAGTTTTTATCAGTGCCTGAGTTTTGATTCTGGTGTTTTATACATTTGTTTATCGTACATTAGAAAATAAATAAGCAGTGTGCGTTAGCTTAACGTTATAGCTAATATGCTACTGGGGTACATGTTTATTTCCAGTACACTAAAGAATAATCAGGCAAAAGCATTTAGCATTAATTGAGCAGCATATCCCTGAAGTTAATCATGATAAATAAGCAAGTCCAAGAAGATGACTGCTCATTGATAAATGCACAAAATGAAATGACCAATGGCATCAATCAAAGATCAATGGTCTGCCCTTCTAAAAATACATAGATCCTGGTATCAGGCACTATGTGGCTGACAGGACAGTACAAAATTGTTAATTGCTCACCCCTCTAATACTCAAGGGTACTTGATCTATTTGGTGCCCGTCGATGAGGCTACACCCTGGTCCATTCAATATGTTGCATCGGTGGTAGTTCAACCCTTATATGTGTCATGCATATTCCAATTTACCCTACTGGCATCATTTTCTGATCCAATAGCAAAAGCCTGCCCAAGATGTAGTGCTGCACTAGATACATTTGCTAGGCCCTCAATGATACCAAGTGGTCCAGGCCACCTCTTTTTTAAAGGAGCAGTAAACTTTTTTTTATGAAAATCTATATAGAGCTTTTCCTACTGAGTAAAACAAGGATATTCCCACTGCTGTCAGTCATTTGATTCAGCATTTATAATGGTTCAAATAATCCGGAAGTGTATGTAATGTGCATTTACTTCCTGAAAGATCTACCTGACAGGAAGTGAATTGGCAGTTTCTATCACATTCTGTGAACACCTGTATGTCTCTGACTTTCCTCTCCATTAGAATGTAAAATAATAATTTGACCACGAGAGGGCACTGCTAATGTAAAAAAACATGTGTTTTAACTGTAATAACTCTAGAGATATGAAGCTCTCAGCAGTGGGAGTACCCTTACTTTAGAAAACATCCTACAACATATATATTTTTTCATAAAAAAAACATTTACTGCTATTTTAACATAAGGCAGGAATATTTCAATGGCAGCCAACAAGCCACATTTGCTTTACAGGTATGATGAGAGAACAAGAAATCCAAATGTGACATGCTAAGGCCACATCCACAAAAAGAAAATGGAGCAATTCTGGGGCAACCAATTGCACTGTAGGGATCACATGAAAATCCATATTGATTTAAATGGGGCTTTTAACCCCTTGAATGTCAGCGAGGTCTCTAATGTGATTAAAGCCCTATTTAAATGCATTTGAATTTGGGACATTTTTGTTTCTTGTAGAGCAGCTGGTTTGCCCCAAATTTGTTTCAAATGTTTCTCTATTCGTGAGCCACAAAGACGGGTCTATTCACCAAACAGTGAATTGCTGAATGCCAAGGACATAATCTTATTTCCTACAACATTCTCCATTTACCATTAATGAGTGGGTTGTATCTGGAGAGTAAAGGGGCAAAGAAATACATACCAGACAGATATTGTGCTTCTTCATTCCTTTTCTGAGGGATGCCAATATCCTCCAGCATAACTTCCATCTCCCTCTCTGCTTGTCTTTTAGATTTGCCTTTCAGCTGAGCATAAAACAGAATATGTTCTGCCACGGTCAAGCTGTAGGTACAAGAGACAGCAGTCTTAAATGTGGAATGAAGATAACTCAAATGAAATGCAAGTTATACCTAAATGGCTGCAAGACAAAAGTGTAGCAGTTCTTGACAGTTGCATTACTGTCATTGGAGGGCCCTGGTGCAAACACTTTTTGGGCCCCCTAACTAGGGCTGGATTTCCCAATATGGAGAGTAGGCAACTGCCTAGAGCTCCAGATTTTGAGGGACACCTCAACTGTGCTGGCCACAGCTGAACAGAGCAATCTCAGTGCTCCTGCACCATTTTTATACTCCTTTACAGAATATTATTTAACCCCTTGAATGTTAGAGAGAAATCACCAAAATATTGCTTCAACAACCAAGGGGTTAACACTCTGAGTGCCAGAAGAGTAAGCAACACATTGCTTTGCAATACATTGCATACCCTTATGGCACTCAAGGAGTTAAAGCTTTTTTATGCCCTTGCTTGTTGTGGGCCAAGGGTATTCTGTGTGCCAGGAAACAGTGAATGAGACTGGTGGTGGGGGTCAGGTTCATAGTGGGGGTATGATTGTTGGTGGAGCTAAGGGAGCAGATACACACACACACACCTCAGCTACTATGTGCATTAAATCTATTTTGAATTTTTTATTTACACTAGGAACAAAAGGAGTCTTTGGTCTTTGGTGGAAACTACACTGGCATCTCTGGAGTCATTGCAATCGGTTTTCATAAAAAAACAAAAATACAACTGAACAGTGGCAAAAAAGTGTGCTATGGGTACTTTAAATTTAGAGTTAAACTGCTAAGAACATTAGTCAGTCACTAATTGCCAAAAAAGTGCCCTAGAAAGGACAGCAGTAAGGCATATGTGTGTACTGGACAGTTGATGATATGGACAGACAGCTATGGATTGTATAGATCATTTTAATTTGTTTACTGCAGAATGATTGCAGTGGCAAAAAGGCACATGCTGTTTCTTCACTGAATACTATAACACTAGTCCCTGACTATTAGCCCCTAGATATTATTTATTTAGCTAAAGTAACTCTAGCTGCTGCTAAGAAATATAGTACTAGTAGGGCTTCTAGAATATACTGGTAGGACTTGCATTATTTTCTAACAAAAATGTATCCCTCCCCCAGAAAAAAAAGTATTAGTGATTTACATGGAGCACTGGTTATTTGTAGACTTGCTGTACACATAGTTACTTAGTTGATGGTATCCAAAAACAGAAGTTCAGATCACCATTGTTGATCCAAATAGTAGTGCCAGAGATTCAAAGCAGTATATATACAGCTCCTGTAAAGCGTGAATTTAGAATACTTACTGACGGAAAAGGACATTGTGTTGTGGACACATTCCAAGACTTTGCCTGATAGATTCCATATGAGTTTGAATATCCTTACCACGGATCCACACTGTCCCGTATGTTGGTGGGAACAATCCAGTTATGATAGACCTAAAATAAAGCCAATTTGATATGACTGATGAATAAGAGTGGAAATAACCATTCTTTTTTAAATAAATAGATTTCATCCTCAGGTCTTTAGCATTCAACCCTATAAATCTCCTTCCTCCCATTTTCTGATTGGGTCTTTCACCTCATCTGTGCCCTTCTCTCTCCCTCCATGATCACAAATATTTTATTATGTGTCTTTCTCCCTTTGTCCTCCTCATGTCTTTTCCATCCCTCTTTCTTTCCCCATGTCCTGCCTTCTATCACTTATACATTTTCATTCTTTCGCCCCACGTCTTTTCCTTTCTCCTTTCAATAGCTCTCTTTTCTTTCTTTCATCATGTTCTACTGTCAATCTCCTACAGACATTTTTTAATTCTCTCTTGCCCAGTGTCTTATCTATCTCCAAGTTCCTATTTAGGCCCATTCTTTCTCTCTCTCTCCTTGTATCCTGTTTCTTCTTCCCAGGACTATGGTTCAGTTGGTTTGTCACTTTATTTCTCTCCCCTTTTTCACCTTCTGTCTCATTCTATTCCTCCCCATTCTTTCTCTCCCATGTCCTATGTTCATTATTTTTCTCATGCCCATTCACTCAGTGTATCCAAATCTTTCTGCAAAGAAAAGACATCTTGCTCTGTATGTGTTTCCTTACACAGCTTAGTGTCATCAGCAGATATTGAGACACTACTTTCAATACCCACTTCTAAATCATTAATAAACAAGTTAAAAAGAACGCTGTGGCACTCCACTTTCAACTTTAGACAAACTGGAAAGAGTTCCATTTACAACAACTCTCTGCCATTTATCATTTAACCAGTTCTATATCCATGCACAGATATCACCTGCCAAACCGAAGCCTTTTAATTTGTGCAGTAACCTATTGTGAGGCACATTATCAAAGTATTTTGCAAAATCCAAGTATACTACATCAATAACAATTCCCTTAAAATTCCTACTTAACCTTTTGTAAAATGCAAATAAATGTGTTTGACATGATCTACTCTTCATAAAATCATACTAATAATATTGTTGGTCTTCACATAGCTCTTAATACTATCAGTTATTGACATCTAATATCTTACCCACTATAGAAGTCAAGCTCACAGGTCTATAATTTCCTGGTTAGATCTTGCCCCCTTTTTTGAATAATGGTACTACATCTGCTTTCCTCCAATCATTGGTCACTATTATTGATGAAAGTGAATCAATAAATATTAAGTATAATGGTTTTGCTATTACTGAACTAATTTCCTTAACTATCCTTCGGTATATGCCTGCTTTATTCACCATAACCTTTTTACAGTCTCTTTGAACTTTGTCCTCAGTAAGCCATGAATACTCTTGTTAGTGGGTTTCTCATAACAAATTCCTTGCCAATCCCACAAAAAACAGCAAATGACTTGTGGTGTCGGTGGTGGTAGCTTGAACGACTGACACTACCAATGGGTCTGTCACAGGAACTGGCCCAATCTCCTATGTTTGGCAAACCCTGGATCATTGCCCTGATGGGCACCACACTGCCCAGCCCACTGAGGATCTTTGTCTGGGCACAAAAGCCCTACGTTTTCCCCAAGCAGCTGCCATTCACTACAAAACTGAGCCGCCGTGGTTTCATGGGGAGAAGTAGGCCCTTCTCCTATTGGCCCACCGTTTAAAGGGCACTGTGATGCGGTATGGAAAAAGCCGGTCACCCTCTGATTGCCCGCCGACTCAACGAGGAGTTTAAAAAGACTCCATAGACTTATCATAGAGAAATGTTGGAGGCCACCTGATTGGCTATTCGGCTTTGGTCGCTTGTGCTCCCCTGGCCGAGGCTTCGAAGCGGCGGCGCCACCAAGTCTATAGTCTGTTTGTGACCCTGTTTACCCTGCCTATTGTCCCCCACCTAAAGCTCTGCCCCGGCCATTGTGGTGTTGTGTATCCCTAAGCAGTCCCATTGTCCCTTAATTCAATTATGTCAGAACCCTTTGTCCACCGGTCCCAGCCCACTATTGTATAGCCCTCACCATTGTTTGTCCTTTTGTTCCATACTGTATAAAAATGTGTGTTTTTGTGCCATTAAACAGTTCTGGTTACCCTGACACTAGTTTTGCCTGGTGATTGGGGTACATTGGGGTATGCTGTTGGATTTCCATCTGGCAAGTAGCAGAAGAAGTGACCATTGACAGGGAAACCAAGGCTGGGTGTCCGCTGGTGCCATCACAGGGTAATTAACAATAAAATTAAATTGATATTTCTTGATATGAGCCTGGCATATTTTGAAGGGTGGACAGTCTGCAAATGCTCCTTTTTCTACTGCATTCTATTGGTCTCCACTACATTGTCATGAGTGGTCACTGCACCACCCAATATGCAGTGTGTGGAGATATATTACCAGATCCTTACATCTTCAGATTTACCGTCTGCTGGTGGTACTGGTGGCAAATTTACATGTGGCAGTATCAAAGAGGAGGACTCTGAGGGTGTCAGGGGGGACAAATAGGATATTATTAGTAGCCTGGCTCTATCACCAGATGGAATGATACAAGGGGAGGTTGTTGACATTTTGGGCTGGTTAGAGGTTGTTCATTGTTTTTTTTTTTTTTTTTGCTCTCCTTTCCTTGAATATGGACTGGGGGTAAAGTAACAGTTGCAGCAATTTATTGCTTGAGAGGAGGTTTGCACATATGCAGTTCAAGGTGTTATGCTGCCTGTGTTTTAATAGGGTGGATATGCCTAGGTATGACCCCCTCCTTCCACCTCCCTTCACAACCTTGTGATGGAGACTATTGCACAGGAAACGTTTTCGCACACCAGTGATTGCAAGGGGGAGGTAGAGGAGGATCTTCAGGACTGCACATTTTCTCCCCAGATGCACCTGAATTGGATATAAGTGGTGCTGCTGCTTCCTCAACATCAACACTAGTAGTAGGACGTAGAATAATGACCTGTCCTATATCACTGCTGGTACTTCCCTACCACCACTACTACCACCACAGTCTGTGGCAAGGATGATGACCCCATTCCAATCAGTACCAGTATGGTGGACACATCAGCCTGGTCCTTCAGTAACATTTGATGACACTGATGTGACTGAGACTCGGACAATTCAGCATCAAAATGTTTAGAAATTATAAAAACACCAAACAACATTGCTGGTGATACCCATTCTCACCATATCTCCCTCCAAGTCCTGGTTTGGCTGAGCTAGGAAAACTGAACATCAAATCTGTCATCACCCTCATCATCAATCACCACTACCACCATATTCCTCCTGCTCTCGTGTTTGTTGTGGTGGTGACTGTAAGTGTGCCGTAGATCTATGTGATGCACCTGGTGTCACATTCACAGGCACAGCAGCAGCAGGTTCAGAATCAAACAGCTGCACCTTTTTGCTGATACTGCTTCACACTGCCATCCAGGGGATAAAATATTGACCATTTTCAGAAGTTCATCCCATGGTCCTTGGGATATGGTGGTAGTGGTGGTTGGCTCTGGTATCTTTAAGCCATAGGAATGTGCTAGGGATGGTGGCAGCACTATCTGGTAGTGGGCTCTGCTGACCACTGCTACTAATTTAACTACTGCTGCTGTTACTGGATTCCTCCACATCAGGAGCAATAGTCCTGCAACTCTTCTTACTCGCCCACCATGCACGCACATACATACACTGACACTGCAGTGCAGCAGGCAACAGCAGCAACAGATGCACTGATGCTAACTCTTGATGACTACAAAACTATTACATCCTTTCTTTTTCACTATATGTCCTATCTTCTTTCTCATTCCCATGGCTTGCCATATTACCCACCTTCCTTCTCATCCCAAATCCTCTGCATTATTTGTCTCTTCTAGTGTGCTATCTTGCTTTTCATCTCTCTGTTTTTTCTCACCCTATTGTCCTTCTCCTTTTCTTGTTTCACAAATGCCCTGTGACCCATCTTCTGTCTTCTGACAAAGTATTGTAATACTTTCTCTCCAAAAGTCTCATATGTATGACTGTGAGCCAAAATATATGCTCATCAATTTATCACATTACAGGGACACTTACAATGTTGTTGTTTTCCCAGCTCCATTGTGACCTAGGAAAGCTGTGATCTGCCCTTCATAAAAGGTGATATTCATTCTGTCAACAGCTGGCTTGTAGGTATTTTTATAAATTTTTACCAGGTCCTGAACACAAACACCTGGAACCATTCCTGGTGGCTCAGGTTCAAAAAATGGATTTGCTAAAAAAACAAACAAACAAAAAAACAAACAAAGAAAAAAGAACAGAGTAGAAAACATAAAAATCATGAACCAAACACATTGTGTCAATCACCAATAAACCAATACTCTTATGGGCCTATATTTACATTTTAGAGGGTTATATATATATTAGACTTATGCAAGGCAAAACAATTAACATGTGTTGTGATTAACTTTGTATCTTGGATGGCCCATCATCATTTATTGGTGCCTGGGACTTTCATTTATACTGTCATTACCACAGCTCCCACTACTGATGGAGGCTAAAGAGTGATGCTTGAGGGTAGGGCGAGGCATTACAGCCAGTCCTCAAACTACCCTTGCTACAGCTGCAACCACAGGAAAAGTTGACAACCTCAAGATTGTATGTCCAACCCCAATTGAGCCAGGGTCAAGACTAGGAAGGGCAGAATGACCCCTGGATGCAGATCAAATGGACTGGACATAGACTGAAACTCAGGAAGTCTGGTTATCAAATGAAATGACTACCGTAGATAGCTGAGGCATTGGTAGTCTGATGATGAGATGAAATGGCTGCTGGCAGGAGCACACAAAGTTTGTTGATCAGACAAAATTACTGATAGCTGAGGTGCAGGTAATCTGCTGATCAGATGAAATGCCTGCTGCCAGGAGTGCAGCTAAACCTGTAGATCTGATGAAATCACTGCTGGCAGAAATGCAATGCAGAAAGTCTGCTGGTCAGATTAAATGATTGCTGGCAAAAATGCAGGACGTCTGCTAATCAGATGAAATGGCTGCTGGCAGGAGCACAGGTAAGCTTGTACATCTGATGAAATCACTGCTGGCAGAAACACAGGAAGTCTGCTATCAGATGAAATGACTGCTGGCAGCTCAGGTAAGGCTGTAGATCTGATGAAATCATTGATGAAATCTAGAGAGTAGGTCTGAATGATGTATTCCGGCTCAGGGTATCAGACAAATAATCAAGCAGAAGGTAGAAGCAGAGGTAGTCATTCAAAGATTGTTAGGTGCCACTTGATTGTGAGGCCAGGCAGGAGATTGTGAGAAGAGGCTTGTCTGCAGGATAACTGAGAGACGGAACTCAATAGGATGATGCTCAACTGAGAGGCATTTTCCAGAAAGAAACCTGGCAGCATGGAGAGTTCAATCTAGCCAGAAGAACACCACAGCAGTGGAGAATCCGGTACAGAGTCAAAAGACAATCAGAAGGTCAACAGGCAGTATAGGCAACATGAAGTTGTAGGACAGAAGTGCAGTACCAGAGCACAAATCCAACTCAGAGTCAGCAGTAAGACAGAGTCAATAACCAGGGAGAAGACTAGGAGTGGAGACAGAAGGCAATTCTGAGGGACAGACAGCTGGGTCAGCAATGAGTGATCACTAAATTAGAGTGCAGCACTAAACAGGTGATGGAAAAATCAAGGTGACGGAAAAATCAAAATCAAGGACCAAGGAGAAACAGGATTTATGCAGGACTGGAATTGAGAAAGTAACGACTTCCTGATAATCAGACAGGGAGGCGAGCACCAGAATGTAACGTCCAAGGCACCAATCAATGACGAGGGGCAGTCCAAGATACAGAGTCAATCGTAACAATTTTGGCCATTTTTTTACCAGTTTCAATTAAATAAATCTTGTTTACCATAAACGGCTAGTCAGAATTTCTGTGAACAATTTCTCTGCCAGACAAGATTAATTCACCGCTATTATGAGTGCATACAAATAAGACCTCCCCCCAGTCCTAATACCAAGTATGCCCCATGCCTCCTCCACACGTTTAACAAGTATCACACTTACCTCGATGTTGAAGGTGCAGCTGGTCCTAAATTATTTGGTCCTCCAGCATCATCAGTACAATTAAAAGCAGAATTTTATACAAAAAAAACCCATCCTAATACTCCTCCACCATCAACAATGCATCTAATAAATAAAACAACAAAATTCCCCCTTAGCCCTTCTTGGGCTGTTTCCCCAAGCCAGTAGGAGCAAAAAATGAAGTTTCCATGCTCCCATTGACTGGGATGTGGTGTTTTACAGGGCACAGAATATACCCTGTAGTGACCTCACCTCCCGCTAATCAACATCTAGTGGGAGAGGTCAGGAATGCCTGTAACGTCACCACTCCAACTAGGTGCTGATTGACTTCACATTCCAGCCAATGGGAGAGTGGGATCTAATTTGAAGAGGGATTGGCCATGTACATTTTTGGCTCATACTGGCATGGGCAATAGACCGAGCAGGACTGGAGAAGGGGATATTTTGTTTATTAGCTGCATCGGTTGTGGGGTAGTAGGATTTTTTTTTTCCATTCCGCTTTTAGTTTTACTGAAGATGCTGGAAGACCAGGGTGTTGAGAACACCATAGGACCTCTGACATCAAGGTAAGTGTGATACCGTTAAGTGTGTGATATAAATGTGTAATTGAACTAATAAATTAATGGATGTGAACAAAAAAGAACTGAATGTGTTTGTGTTTCTGAAATTCCATAAAACATTTGTTACAATGCACAAGTCTAATGTATATTATATTACATATACACATGTATTCTAGATATAGTATACAAACACATACAAATATATAATAAATCTAAGCTATAACACTTGCCTGTCATCCACTGTCAGTCTTCTTCTGTCATCTTTCGTCTTTTTCTTTCTCTTCATCTTCTGTCTTCTTATCATCTCTTTTCATCATCTTCTGTGTCCCAAAGATGTCCCTGAAAAGAAGAAAAAAAGTCAACATTAAATTTGCTCCCGAAAAGTATGAATCAAAGATATGCAGTTATTAAACCTTTGAGTGCCTGAGGGGTCGCAACGCATTGCAGAGCAATGTATTGAATACCTCTCGGGCACTTAAAGGGTTAAACTGGGGCTTGCGGTCTAATGATAAAAGAAATTATTGCAGTCTAATTATAAAATATAGGGTGGAAGTCCAGTTTATAAAATATAAGGTAACTGTCCAAATAGAGAATATATGCTGGCAAATGGTTAAAGTACATTGCCACCGCTTTCCCTGGCAGTGACGGCAGGAATCCAGGCAAAAAATTCCCCCAGACTTACCTCTCGAGTCAGTCTCCGTTCGAAATGGTTTTCACTCTACATTTGGCTGGGATGTGTGATTATGCACTTCTCAGATAGTCAGCTTCTAGGGGGGAATATGATGAAATTCACTAGAAGCTGATTGGCTGGGAGGTGCGTAAGCAAACATCCCCACCAATTGTAGCGTGGGAACCATTTTGAACAGAGACTGGCCTTATTAAAGCCAGTCTCTGTTGAATTTTCCCATAAAAATGCTCGGCACGAGAGGTAACTCTTGTGGGTGATTTTTTGCCTGCATTCCTGCTGCCGACGACAGCAGCGGCAGTGTACTTTAACCATTCGACTGCCAGTATCTCTTTTCCATTTGGACAGGCACCATAACTTTTATTATTGGGCTGCCACCATATATTTTATAATTGGACTGAAACCATTTATTTTATGATTAGACTTCCAGCATTTATTTTACCATTGGACGGACAGCACCAGTTTAATGACTGCATATATTTGAGTCATACTTTTTGGAAGAAAGTTTAATGTTGACTTTTTTTCTTCCTTTCAGGGACATCTTTGGGACACAAAAGAAGATTAAAAGACATGAGATAAGTAGACAGAAGATGAACAGAAAGAAGAAGACGGAAGATGACAGAAGAAGACTGGTAGTAGCTGACCAGTGTGCTGAATACCCCGCTGGACATCAGGATTACAGGTAAGTGTTTATTTCCAGGGGATGTTGTTAGTTGGATTAACCCTGGGAGTGCCAGTGGGGTAGGCAACGCTGTGCAGTGCGTTGCATACCCCACTCATAGGGTTAATTCTACTAACATTACACATATTTTTTCAGTACTTTGGATGTATTGATATGGGGCTTAGGGACCCATATCAATATATCCACTAGTCACTTAGGTTTTTTTGGCTTTTTTTTCCCCTTCAAATCCTGCATCATCAGGTTTATACATGCTTTAGGGGACTCTGCACCCAAAAGAACTGGGGGCAAATTTTCAGCCGTTAAAGTGGGTCCCATAAAGCATGTTTATGCCAAACGCATGGAACTGAATGGGAAATTCTAATTCATTTTAATGGCTTCAAATGGGACCAAATTTTAGCATCCAATATGCATCTTTTTCCTACCGGTATTTTTTCACACACAGGTAATTGTATGGCTTACCATGCTTGAAAAAATTACTGTTGGCTGTTTGTTTTTTTTGGCCAATGGGGCCATTTGAATCAAGGCCTTAGTCCCCAAGAGCTAGACAGCTAAAAGTTCCCTACTTCTGCTATAGATTAGTTTTTATGGAAAAATGTATGTTAAAAATTAATGATATACGGTTTCAAGGACCAGAGGAGTGTGAAACACATTGCTTCTCTCTGGGTAGGAGATGTTCCATTTACTAGGAAAATCTGAGATCCTAAATGATTGAACTGAACCATATTACTACAGTTAATGGCTTTACCGTTTGTCATGTCATCTTTGTCATTTCTTTCCTTCTCCTGTTCATCTTTCTTTTGCTTCTCTTCCTTTTCTTTTTGTTTCTTAACCTTGTGTTTGCAAGCAGAGGTCTCCTTGTCGCTAAACTTATTATCCATAATTTCATCATGCTTCGTAGCTTTCTCTGGCTCCTTATCTGTAAATGTATATATATATATTAATGGCAACATCAGAATACAGAAACAAAGCTATGCCAAACAGTTGTCACATGTTTCATAACTATGTATGATTCAAGTTTAACCCTTTCAGGGCCAGAGTGGTGTGCAGTGCATTGCAGAGTACACGTTCCATACCCCCTTGGGCACTCAAAGGGTTAAATGAAAAAGGAATTGTTGCTCTTCTGCCTTTGTTCAAACAATAAGATCTTCAATCAGTCCTGGATGCCATATGCATGGAGACAGACATGACAGTTGCTAACAGGACTACAGAACCTTGGACTCACTGTGCACTCTGCTTGCTTGGTTTTGAAAAAAATTGCCAGAAGCTGTCATTTACACCTCTGTAGACATGACATCCAGGACTTGAGATATTATCTATTATTGAACAAAGGCACAAGGGCAAAAATACATAAGGGCCATTAGAATTTTCTGGCCATAGTTAAGTGAAGTGTTATTATTAGGAGAGTTCTGCTTTAAACGTAAATTAATTTGCATGTCATATGAAAAAATATGTCTATGGTAGTCATCTGTTGGGAAATCAATCTTCCCTAACTAGCCAGTGGTTGGTTGGGGAAAATAGGAATTGTAGGGAGAGATGCACTAAAGGTCATTGCTGTAGAGATATTAAGTTATCAATGTGTTCAAAGCACTTTGAATTTTGGATGTAGACACACATCGCCATATGTACTAAAATTTAGGGATGCCAGGGGAGGGGAGGAGAAGGTCCCCATTAACATACTAGGATGTTGAACTGCTGTCGATGTGGAAGGGATGCCCTCTCTTACACATCACCAGCAGTATAGCAATCCTGAAGTGCCATAAAGATGCACATTGCACACCCCCTGTGGCACTCAAATGGGTTTAAAAAGTACTTCAGACAGTACACAATCATCCCCTCAGCTCTTTATCATATTTTATACATAGTGTGCAATCCCAAGGGAACAAGGCTGGGGGGACAGCTGATAGCCACAAATCTCCATGGATCACAGCCCTGTTCCCTCAGAAGTGCACAACAGGTTTGAGTATGAAATATGATACAGAGATGAGAGGATGATTGTGTACTGCTTGGTGGACTTTTTTTTTTTTTTTTTTTTTTTTTTAACTCTTTGAGTGCCACTGGGGTGAGCAATGCACATTCCTATGTCACTCAAAGAGTTAAGGGAGTGATGCTGTTTGTGGTGCTGAAAGGATCCTCTCCTCTCCTCTACTAAGCAAATGGGGAAGCAGAGAGAATGCTCTCGGACTTCAGGTTTGCTGATGATGTTCGAGGGAGAGCATTCTTATGATTGATTGAGGGCTGTTACTGCATAGGAAACTACAGGCAGATCCCAACTTCTCCAGCCTCAGGTAGGTGAAGTTGAGACTGTGAATTCTGACAGCAGAGGCTGCTGTCGGAGTTTAGTACATGTGGTAAAGTGCCACATTAACATATAAACACACCAAGATGAATATGATAATGGCTCATTATCCTGCATCTCCATATGGAAATGACTCATTATGCTGCATTTCCATATGGAAATAGGCCATTGTTGATGTGATGAGTGAAAATTCGTAAACCTGTTGAAGCCATGTCAGATTGATGTTGATGTTGGCAGATTTTTGTCGGATTGATGGGGATGTGATATAAGATAGGTTTAGTGCATACTGTCGATGTGCCTTCTACACTGCTCAGACAGGACATCGACATTATGAGCCCACTTCGACCTTGTAGTGCATCTCCCCCCTAGTCTCCAACAGCTGAAGGTCCAAAGATTGTCTGCCTATTTATTTGGTTATTGAAACTTGAGCTGTAAAGTTCCAGTGATGCAAGTTTTGAGGATATCCTCACATTAGGACAGGTTGTTCTTGCCTTAGCTGACATTGATCTCTGAAAATGATTGAGCCAATAACTGCCCCACCTTTGCTCATTTGAAACCTGAGGGCAGACTTTGAGACCCTAAAGATCTATAGTTTTAGTGGAACAACTTTGAGAAGCACATTTTTACCTGGTTCTATGAGATTTTCTTCCAAATGTTCATGTACGGATAGCTCAGTTTCAACCGAATCAGCTTTTAGGAAAACAAAAATAAAATAAAATATTAGTTTAAAAAATACAATTAGATGCAACTGGTATAGCTACATTTTTACAATGAAATAAGCTAAATGCAATTGACTGCCTTTTAGAAAGTAGCATTGAATATTTCTGCATCAACATCAACCTTTGAAAGACCAGAGGGGGTGAGTAGCATATTGTATAGTAATGTGTTGCACACATCCCTAGCCCTTAAAGGGTTAATAACGTCAGATGTCCCCTTAGATCAATGGTCCTCAAACTTTATGTTGTTGTGGGACCCTTTTTGTTGCAAATAAAATCTGTGTGGAACCTTAACATGCAAACTCTTTAACTCATAGGATCCTCGAGACATTTACAGCCTCTCTAGCATCCTAGGGGTTAACACGGTAATAAAACCATACGTACTTGAATGGTAGTTTAAGAATAAAATTATTTTTTTTCTTTGAGGGCCCTGAATTATAGTGCCAACTACTACATTATGTGTACTGTATATATATATATATACAAAATGCATTATTTGAATGTCCTCCACACATCCACAGGTAGTCACAGAACCACATATACACACCCCACACCCCAGCCTTGCTCCTCCATCTGGCAATAAAAGATCAGGGTTTCCATTTGCCCTACAGTTCTCCATGATCTGCAGGGCTGGGTGACATCAGCACTTCACTCAGTGCTTCTGGGAGTTTTCTGTCCTCTCCATTAAAGAGGAACTTTCACTACAATAACATAGCGCATCCAATGATTATTACATTAGCGATATGCAACACACTTATGTTTATTTTCCAGTATAATTGCTCCTTTAACAAAAAAATAACCTTTCATGCAGGCAGGCACCGGGGAACAGAACAGACATCTTGCAAAGCCGGGATCTCTGCGTCTGTGCTCTCCATCCTCTTCAACTACAGTATTGGTGAGTTGAATGCCTTTGTGCCGAAAGGCACCGGATGGAACTGACAGCCCAGGGTCAGAGCACCTACTGCAAGATCCCAGCCAATGTCTTCCTGCATGAAAGGTTTTTTGTTAAAGGAGCGATTATAGTTGAAAATAAACATAAGTGTGTTGCATATCGCTAATGTAATAATCATTTGAAGCGCTATGTTATTGTAGTAAAAGTTCCGCTTTAAAGCCTTTTGTCAAACTATTTGCTGACACGGGGCATCAATGGAGAGACTAGTGATGTTGCTTCTTCTCCAGGTGTATTAAGTGAAGCATTGATTTCACTCAGCCCTGTAGATCATAGAGATCTGCAGGACAATCAGAGACAGAGGGAGAGATATAGAGAGAAATATAATATTTTAGAGTTTTAAGCTATGAGCACTCTGTTCCCACATCTGTCAGGTAATTACATAAAGTTAGAAAACCCATTACCCTGCCCTTTTTAATTTGTGCAATGGAACCCCTTGCACTTCTTCAAGAAAATATGGGACTACGCAGAACATAGCTCGAGAACCACTTCCCTGGATCACGGGTGGGCAGCTATACAATGGATGGCTCTCTGGCACATAAATAAAGACAGGACATTGTAACAATATATAATTAAGCAATGTGTTGTTCGAGATTAGACAAGCTTATCACCCACTGATTTGCACTAAAATTAGCCTAGGTTCAACTGTATTTGAGTTTTCTCATTAGCATCAAAGTCCTCCAGATGACTCAGCTTTTTAGTAATTCCATAAAATATAATTATAGGCCATTTATGAGTTCAAAGGCAGTCAATAATATTCCCACTGTTCTGCATCTAATCTTTTTACTGGGCATCACAAAGACTGTATAGTGTACTACTGCCTAACTAGATTAGCATTAGTCATTACTTACCATCTCCTTCCCAGGGATTTTCGAAAGTGCACCAATAGGTTGCCAAGAATGGGAAATACCATGGTTTGGGGATTCCATATTCTCCTAAAATATATAAAGATGTTACAACAGATGGCAAGGAGTCAGATTCCCAGCCAAAACCCACCCCCCTAAAAAAAAAACACATGAATGGAGGTCATTCATTAGCTTGTTAGCTGTTGAGGGCCATTAGGGGACTCCTTGAATACAGACAGCGCAAGTTGCAGTGTTGCAAATAAGGACATTTGAGTGAATATGTAAGATCTACTTGTCAACAACATGCTTACATGTTAATCCCTTGTATGTTAGAGAGGCATCCAATCCATAGCTATTCAATGCATTGGAGACCTCACTAGCATCCAAAGGGTTAATGACTAACCAAAGATGTAGATATTGTTTGTGCCAATAATAGAGGATTCATTTGAATACACAACTTCTGATGTTGGTTTAATGGAAATAAGATAATATTAAAGAAGTATGTTTAGTAATGTGGCTTTATCATAGGTGACAGTGTAATTTGTAGTTCAAAAACACATCAGAAACATTTTTTTAACACGGAGGGGCAATGCATTGTATACCCCATCTGGCACACAAAGGGTTAATAACTAATTAATTAAAAACAACAGTGACAACAAACTAAGGCCCTTGCATCCCTTGGACATCGCCAATGTATCATCCATGCAAATCTTATAAAATAATAAAAATGTGGTATGCTGCAATACATTAGATTTTTAACAATGAGGCAGAAATTTAGGGCATTATTAATCAAGCTAAAAGGTGAAAATCTGCAGAAGTCAACTGATCAAAACAGGAGAATGGAAAACAGATGGCCTTTGTGCTTACGGTACTGGAGATAATTGGAGCACACACTCCAAACCATAGCACTAAGGCCATTGATCCTTAAATACACTCTACCTAGTACTGAACGGACAAGGAAATATGCTACTGCTGGCAAGCTGGTTTATTTTTTTGGTTTATATGAATAATGATTGAGTGCAACAATACATTTGGTTGCTTTGTAGGAATTGTAGTCCCCAGCAGGTGGAGGTCCAACAATTGACTAACCCTGCTTAAGGCAGATTCTCTCTTGATCTCTTGGGTACCAGTGATATCTCAATGACATTAAACTTAATGGGGCAAATTAATGTTAAACAGATCTACTATCTACTCCTCAATCTATAAAAGTCACCATAGCTATTGTTATTCATTGAGAACTTCAATTGATGACCAGAAAGTTTGCCAAAGACTGCATTGTGTAGTCTTGCAGCTGCTGTAATAACCTTTACATGAATCTTGTACAAGTAGTGAAGGTACTCTTGTTTTTCTCAACAGGGAAAGAACAATTTTATGTCTGTACTTGGCAAATTCATCAAACTAAAGTATTATGTAGAAATCTATAATGGCATTTTAAAAGAAAATTTCTATATCTGAATATACAAAATGGAATAAACTGTATTTAGAGTAGGTATTTATTTATTTAGAAAGTTTTTTTTACCATGAAGTCTACACTGAGATTTCTTTCCCTTTCAAATATTAAGTGATTAATAATCAAAATGTGTCTATAAAACCAAAAACAATATAAATCATTTTTTACTTGGTTAAAATCAAACAACCAGTGTTTCTAAAGGAATTTTAATGGCAAGAGAATGCCATCCTAAAACCATCAATTGAATGATTAACTTACCCGGAAAAACATGGTCTATGTACCAAGCAAGAACCCAGTAAACAAAGGCATCAAAGAGCATCATGAATATGGAGAACAGGAAGCTGTATTCATCTCCTTCCACCGGGCTCCTCCTGATGTTGCCCCACTGAAGGCCGAGCCCTTGCTCTTCATATCTAGATAAATATTCTGTTCCAAACCCAAAAGCTACAGGGGATAGAAGGCTCTGAAACACAATTAATTTGATCATTAAAGGAGCAGTAAACTTTTTTTTTATGAAGACCTATATGTTACAAAGCTTTTCCTGCTGAGTAAAACAAGGTACTGCTACCAATGCCAGTTTTTTTTATTCAAAATTTAGAACAGTTCAAATAATCAGGAAGTGATTTTACTGTGCGTTTATTTCCTGAACATTCTAACTGACAGGAAGTGACTTGGTGGTTTCTCTCACATTCTATTCCGAACTGTTTGCCACTCACCAGGTAAAACCCTATAAGATGTGGTTATTTCATAATACTAATACTTTAAATTGCTGGATATTTGTAACTTGGCTTCCTCATATTCATATGACCAGATCATGCAGAACAATGGGTGGTGTTTTTATATGAAGGGCACACCTAAAAATATGATTTTTTAGTAACTATGCAAATATGGATCAATTCAGAGGCAAAATAACCACATAATATTTATATAATACCCTTTGAGTACCAGAGGGGTACGCAACGCATTGCTTTGCATTGCGTTGCATACCCCTCTGGCACTCAAAGGGATAAACCCCTTGAATGCTAGAGATGACTTAGACATATTGCAAAGCAATGCACTAGAGACCTCACCAGAATACACGGGGTTAAAACTCCCATTTAAATCAGTGGGAATGTTTCTTATATATATATGGTGCACTTGTTTTGCCACAGAATTGTGACATATGGACAAACTCAAAAGTGAGGAAAATCAAACCAGCTGTACTACTGGGTTACATTAAAATCCTCAGAATTTAAACAGGCCTTTAACCCCTTAAATGGTAGAGAGGAAGTTGACCATTCAAGGGGTTAAAAGCACCATCTAACCCTTTGAGTGCCAGCTGGTACGCAGTTCATTGCTTTGGAATGAGTCACGCACCCCTCCAGAAATCAGAAGGTTAAAGAGTGGGATGTATAGCTGGGTACTCTCCAGATTTGCCCCAGAGACTGTTGGTTTTTGCTGTTGATTACCGGGGCTCCGGGGCAGAGGCTGGTTCTCTGGCTGTAGGGAGTTTCTAATGAAACTCTGCCCACTTCTGCTGCTTCCCTGTCTGTTCTTCCAACTATCCCACCATCTTCTCCTCCTTCCTCAGCCTATTCGTTATACTTTTTCTTTATTTTATAAGCTCTGCCCTCAACACGCGATTAAACCCTGTCCCTTTTTTTTGACACAAACCGCATCATTTTTCTCCCCCAGCGGCACCACAGGACTCCCCTCTCCGGGAAGTCCACAACAAAGAGTTCCTAGGTATGGTGAGATATTTGTTTGTTCTCTATGGTGCATTTGATTTGCCCCAGTATTTCTCCATTTTCACATTCCTGCATATAGACCTGTGTATAAGATGTGCTGTATTTAGTGGCCATGGGCAGAGAAATAAACCTTACTGCTAGCGTTTTCAGTTTGAACGTCATGCGGTCCTGCCAAGCAAAGCAGAGGATGTGAGGTAAGTAGAGTGTGAAATAAATAACACCGCTGCAGGCCGCTGCCAGGTTGGCCTTAGAGAAGAAGACACTCATCAGGAAGCCCTGCATGATGGTCGCTATTGTGAAAGCCATCAAGAAGCAAAAAAGGATCAGTGGATTGCTGTAGTGAAGGACTCCACCACCCTGCAAAAAGAATAGGAGAAGCAATCAGCATGCACGTCATTGTGTCTCAAACACTAGAACACAGGGAAATGCGACATACCATGCAAAAAAAATTAGAAAGTCGAGAAACAAAAATATTTTTTGCATAGAGTACAGGTCTGCTCTTATTTGTATATAAGCATTTAACACAATATAGCATAACTGTATATCTAAAGAGGCATTGAAGTATTTGTAAAGCAATGCACTGGGGAATTATCCTGCCATCAAGAGATTAACCTTTTAAGAACCAGGGGGATGAGCAACACTGGTCCTGAAAGCATTAAGCAAAAATGATGATAGGGAAATAAACACACACTTGTCTAATGCCAATTTGTTAGGTCACCAAGGAAGGAACCTAGGCACCACTCTACCCCAGAACTGTTCATTGTGCTAATTTTCTACTGGAAAATAAATTGTTCCTATTTATAAGAAACTTCCTGGTGCCCAAGTCTACAGACAAACACACACACACACACACACACACACACACACACACACACATACATATGAGCTCAGAGACACACACAAACACACACGTACATGCACAGAGACAGACACACACACAGATACATACATACACGCACAGAGACAGACACACACATATACTCACACATATACATACACACACAGAGACACACACACACACTAAGGCAACCACATTTCCCTCTAAATCAGGGGCACTTATAAAAACATCATTCTGTTGAATTGCAAGGAATCAGTGGAATCCTGCAGGTTGTGTGTTTATAAAAGTCTCTGAAATAACCCTTTGAGTGCAAGATGGATGTGCAATGCACTACTTCATAATATGTTACACATCCCTCAGGAACTCCAAGGGTTAAAAGGATATGTGGTCACCTTAGTGCACGCACATGCACACACACACACACACACACACACACACACACACACACACACACACACACACACACACACACACACACACACACACACACACACACACACACACACACACACAGAGTCTCAGGGGCAGATCCAGAGAGTTCCAATGTATGGTGTCACACACAGACATACAAATAAATACAAATGTGGAACAGTTCTGGGGCTATTAAACACTTGAATGCTAGAGAGGCCTTTAACACATTGATTTGCACTGTGTTGGAGACCTCTGTAGCATTAAAGGGGTTAAAAGATCAATTTAAGTTTTAAAAAAACATGTTATTTGTCCCCTATACGGAAGATCTGAATTGCTCTTCTTTTCTTTGTGGATATAGTCTTTAATATCAGTCAGCGAGGCTGATGTAATAAGAACAATGCTGCATTTATGGTGCAAATCAATTGCACTGTAGGAGAAATAAATCTCACACCTTCCTGTGATTTAAATGGGACCTTTACCCTTTGGATGTTAGAAAGGTCTCCTCTACATTGCTTCACAATGCATTAGAGACCCATTTTAGTATTCAGGGGTTAAAAGCCCCATTCACATCAGTGTAACAGCTTATTTGTTCCCTTTGTACAGTTGGTTTGCTCCAGAATAGCACCATTTTTTACTATATCAGCCTTACTGTTGACTGGTGACAGGAACCATAGTCCTACACTGGAGCAACTGCCTGCAGATACAGAGCTGTGCTAGTAGCATGAACCAGAACATCTGACCCTACAGATATTTCAAGCTGCTCATTTCTGCAATCACATTCTGACTCTTAGAATTGGATGGCCAAGAAAAGGAGATGGATTATGGCCATTTTCCTTGGAAAATCAGGGATATAATATTTTTTGGGGGCAGTAAACCCCTCTCATGCCAGGCAGCTTACAACACATTGCATTGCAATGCAAGACAAGCTGTTTGGCATTTGAGGTGGTTAAGGGGGCTTTATGTGATTGTGGGGAGAATGATGGGTGTAGATATGGGGGGGAGGCTGTGATGATCAGGTCCTTTTGAGACTGAATAGGCCTTTTTTTCTCAGGCTTGGCAGCCCTAAGCTGCATAGCCTAGGAAGGTCTATCCGTCCAGAGAAGGGGGACTTGTGAAGGCCATTCTGATTAAATGTAATAGCAGAATGTCCGTTTGCAATGCTATTATGGATTATTTTAGTACATATACCAAATTGCAATATTCAGTACGCACACTGGCCGATATGGACTGAAATGGACTGTTTATAAGTATAATATTCATATACCAGTGTAAAAGCCCATGTACACGGGCCAAAGTGCATGATAAAAGGCCAGATGCATGTTTGTCCGCCTTAGTCATGCTCAGTAGAGACTGCCTGAATGCACAGAAGCAGTCATGCTCAGTAAAGACTGCCATTCTGTCAGTCTGCCTTTACTGGTGTTTCTCCTTTCTCCAGCTGTCTCTCACACGCTCCCTTTACTGGTGACTTCTCTCTCCATCTCTCTCTTACTCTCTCCCCTTGCTGCTGTTTCTCTTCTCTCTTACACTCTCCCCTTGCTGGTGTCCATTCTCTCTCCAGTTCAATCTCTCACTCTGCCCTTGCTGATGTCTCTCCAGTTCTCTCTCTCCCTTTACTGGTGTTTCTCGTCTTTCTAGCTGTTTATCACACTCTCCCTGTGGTAGTGTCTCTCCAGTTGTCTCTCACACTATCCCCTTGGTGATGCCTCTCCAGCTGTCTCTCACACTCTCCCCATACCAGTCTTTCTGCACTTCTTGCTACCTCTTCCCCTCACACTTCCTCCTCATGTGCGTCCCTAGTTACCTCATTCACTCTGTTTCTACATGACATCACCACCTGCCAACCATTGCAGACAATCCCCAAGCTCCCTGTGCCTTGCCTACAGCTCTCAGAGGTTGACTGGATGGTTCCTCTGTGCTGTGGTGTCAGCTCTCTGCTTTATCAAGCATGTCCTTGTGTGCCCGGTTTGTGCCAGCCTTAGCCCACCTGGACATGAGGCTGTCCTTGAGCTCCAAGCCTCTGGATGGTGCATCCCTAGTTACTTCATTCGCTCTGCTGCTAATCAGTTTTCGCTGTTCAGGCAGTCTCTACTGTGCATGACTGCTTCTGTGCATTTGGGCAGTCTCTGCTGCGCATGACTGCATCGGACAAACATACATCTGGCCTTTTATATTATTGCATTATTTTTATAATAGACCATATCACTGATAAGATCAAGCAGACTAAACCCCCTCTGTTTATGCACTGAAACATCATGTTATGAATTATGTTTTTGCCCTGATTCTACTTTACTGACAGCTGTTGGGATAAGGATCAATGGTTGCTGGCAATAAAGCTGCAACTACCTCATGAATTCTACTACCGTATAGTGACAACTATATACAGTACTTAAAGCATTGAAAGACTGAATTAACGTTCTTATAATTTATAGGTTTTTATGAGAACTGTAAACTGAGGAAATATGCACTGTACATTCCTTTACACAGCCATGATCCAGTAACAGCTCTCCCCCTTCCTTGTCAGATCAGACAGTACTGATAAAGCACATGCTGATGGACACATAAACCAACAGCAAGCCTGCACGTTCACTGTGGCTCTGAACCTAAATGCAGCTTGCTATTCAATTCACATAAATGCTCAGGTTGTTTTGGAATTCTTTGTATACCAAGTTAATGAATTTTTTACGACCCTTTTTTGTTTTGTGTTTCTATATACCCAGTAGCTCGCTAATGGAAAGGATCATGACCTGTGTCATAATGTTGCCCTTAAGGTATGCTAAAGAAAGGTTAGTTTATACATTTGTGACGTCTACACATTGGCATTGTTCTTATGAGGTGTAAGCCCTGATTGAGACATATTGTAAGCAAGGGAAAACATTTTAAACAAGTGTGAGACTGAAACAGGCACCGTTTTGGTCTCAGTAAAAAGTGCACAATAAGTAATTAGGTTTTACAAGTTTTACAAACTTTTAGTGTTATTTTATATTTATGAGTTGTGCTGTAATGAGTGACTCACTGGGCAGTGTGCACATAGGCAATTCTAGGGAAAGCCAATTGCACCATAGTGATCAAATAAACATGTCTATTTTTTTAAAGGGGACTTTTAACTTCTTAAATGTTAGGACATACAGCTTTTAATCTTTTGCATGAATATAACAGAGTACACCCCTCTGTTATTTAGAAGTGACCTTGCCCTAGTTGCTGCCAGGGTTGTAATTTAAATAGAATGAACCTGCTATAGAGTATATATTAGCCTGTCAGAAAATGACCTGAGTGTATGTGCTCTGGAGAGGTGACTTCCAGGTGGAGACAAACCATGTCCGCTGGGGAAGAGAAGATTCCCTGGACTGGGGCCTAGGCCAACAATAAGGGATCCACAAAGGAAAATGAAGCAGGTCCCCTCCTGAGTCCTGAACCTTGAGTCCTGGAAGGACCAGGGGAGGCACGTGCCTGTCCACTGCACAAACGTGCAGGGCTTCCAGCATGATGCAAGCTGTGATAGTTGTCATGCTTGTATATAGCATCTGTAAGCCAGCCCAGCAGGCAGATCCTGCAATGAACAATTCTTAAGTGGGTACTAATATCCTGCTTTTGAATAACATTGCAGGCAAAAAAGAAGGTAGGAGGCATGTTGGGAAGTGGTTTGCAGCAGGAATCAGCTAGCATTGTATTACTGAGAGAAGGATAGCTCCCCCACTAGTTATCCATACCCATCAGTTGTATCCCTGTTGTATCTGATGAGTTATGAACCTCAGACATTCTGAACTGTATTAATGGTCCCAATGACTGAGAATGAATTTGTGTATGCATGTGTGTGTGGAGGGGTTTGGTAAATACTTCAATTCATTATAAAGGGGAATCTAGATAACCCCCTTCCAGTTACACATTTAAAAGTCCCCAGAAAAAGTAATATTCTTACATTTTTATTAAACTAATGAGGAGATATAATAATACCATGGAGATTGACATAAATCATATATGGAAAGTATGAGTACTGCTCTAATTTCCATTTCTACTGCTTTCCACTCCTGTGACAGGGTTTTATTAGTTTTTAAGTACTGACTCAATAGAAATGGAGTGTTGGGGTAACTAAACCAATTTTTTGGGGATACACATTACAAAAAAGGTTGAGATATCCTGGTCTGCAGTGCTGCATCTGTTGACTTTTTGGAGCAGGTTTGAGAAAGGGTTCTTCCAGGTGAAGCAACTAGGTTTCCACAGGCTTCTCTAGGAGAAAAGGGAGCCTTGTGAATATTTTGTGACTACACTTTGAGAGAATTTGCCTGATAGAATGACTCATTCAGTAGAGTGAACATCTGGCCCCCAGTGATATCTCTCCCACAATGCACACAGCATAGAGAGATAATCAGCCAAATTTAAAGGAAGAAACCAATGTACACCAAGGGTTCCATGGTGTGACTATATCTGAAGTCATCCAAAGGGTTAGAATAGTTTGATCCCTTCACCCATTGCTAAAGGCAATACATCAATATGCTTGTAACATGAAATATGTCACTTACCACAATGAGAATGGTGAGTAATAAAGTACTGGCTGTCATAATCGAGAAGCTATCTATAAACCAGGTAAACCAAATGACATCATTAGTTACTCCCATATTTTTCATAGTCTCTTTCAAACGCAGCTCCTTTTCCAGCACTATGTCCTTCACCAGCATTGACACTGAGTAGATCCAAGCCAACACCATGAAAATTGGGAAGCAGCGGTTCAGTGTTATCATAAATCTGAAAGGAGTAGACAGCATATATTGATTTAATTAAGAAAAACAATACAAAAATATATATTACATGGAGAACATGGTGAACTTAAATATCAGTTACCTTTTTTTCTCTAAGAATTCATAAGGCAGGCAGCTTTAATGGGGAAGTTTTTTATTTTAATTTAGACATATGTTATATTACCTTTCCTGCTGCTACAGGAAGATATTCTAACTCGATTTATTTATTTATTTAAATTAAACTTACATTTTCTGTTCTGGTCATTAATTAGTGCTTTCACCAACTATGTAGAGCAGTAGTCAATGACTCAAGCTTTACCTTAGTGTGCATTAAAAAAATGCAGTGTGGACAACAGTTAGCACTTTTGATAATAATTTGATTACAAAAAATAAGTTTTTGAGTTGTCATGAATGAAAAACATTGCACCAGTTATTTTTTCACTGACAGGAAATGACTCAGTAGTTTCTATCTAAGGAATGCAACAAAATCTGACCAATAGAGGCACTGTTAATGTAAAAAACATCCTATATAATAGTTCGCTAAAATGTATGTAACGTCGCGTCATGCGCAGTAGACACTGATGCGCATGCTGCAGTCATGCGCAGTAGAGACTGCCTGCGCCGCGGCTGATACAGAGCTGGATGCTCCTTCGGAGCTGCGGTGCAGGTAGTCTCTACTTCACGTGACTGCCCCGTGACTGGGTGGCAGTGGCACTGTGGCCCATGTAACGGGCTCTTCAATTAGTGAGTTTATACTGTAATAACTGTGAAAATATGCATCTCTCAGCAGTGGGAATACACTTATTTTACTCAACAGGAAAAGCCAGAAAATAGAGACCTTGGGCCTAGGTGCCAGTTAAAAATGTGGTTAGAATTAAAACAAAATAGCATCACTGGGATTCTTTATAATCAAAAAACTAAAGAATGATGTGTTTATATATAGAAAGTCAATGTTTTAGAGGACACCCCACATTTATCAAGACAAACACTAACACTGTAACAACTCAGCATATAAATACCCCCAAAGGAGCGTCCGATATAGAACTGCCGACACACAAGTTTGAAATGAATGATGGGTGACCTCATTCACTTTTTACGTCCCCAAGAGAAACACTCAAGCATACTCTATATCCCCAATATACTATTCCATTCTACAGAGAGTCGTGACTTGTCACGTCTAATGCCTAAATGTGGTTATTAGTCGCAAACTAGTCATGTCTGAGTAAGTACCATACCAGATAAACGTGTACCATGTCCAGTTACTATTCAATGTGAGCATCAACATCATGAGTATATATGTGTCTATGACAGCATAGGTGCAGAATAAACAATAAGTACGTTATAGTCATGTTCATGGGTGTCCCTACGTGACTCCGGTACATTGCACAGCACTAGACCTGGTACATCTTTCAGGTGAATGCGCAAAAGACGGCCCATTCCATAATCTGGAAGTGTAATAAGACAACAGAAAAAGTGGTGCAATATAGCACCAGGGACTGTATGACGCTATATTACGAGCAAGTGTAAAGAAGTTTGCATATAAGCGTATTGGTGGCCGAAATGGGGCAAATGTCATATCACTTATGAATGATATATAGCTTATGTAGAGTTAATAGTGCAAGGCTCTAAGAAGTGTCCAAAGAGGGCCACAAACTCTGAATCATGTCACCCCAATAGAACATCATGCATAATATGATAATATCCATGTTGCCTCAATAGTCGGCACCACAAATAATGAATCACTCCCTGCTAACCAGTGACAAAAAGTGACAAGCAAAAATCAGCCAAACGGATATGATGAAAAACATGAATGGACTCAAATGATTAAACAAGGATAGGGAAGACCACCGTGGCATACTATAGTATGCTTTAGAATGTAGACTGCTATAGAATAATTAATTGGGGATATGCAGAATGCTTGAGTGTTTCCCTTGGTGATGTCAGAAGTTAATGAGGTCCTCCACCAATCATTTCAAACTTGTATGCTGGCGGATCTTTATCAGATGCTCCTTTGGGGGTATTTATATGCTGAGTTGTTACAGGGTTAGTGTTTGTCTTGATAAAGGTGGTGGTGTCCACCGAAACATCGACTTCCTTTAAATAATCACATCATTCTTTAATTTTTTGCTTAAAGAGTGATATTTTTTGGAACTCTATCTATATTTTGTAACAAAAGTTTACTGCTCCTTTAAGGTTAACCCCACTCACTAGATTTGAATTTCCTGAAAAACTGTGATCTAGGAGATATCTGGATCAGTTAATGCACACTTTTTGGCAACCTGTGCAGAAAGCAAAAGATGATTGGTTATGGAGGCATGCAATGCAATCCGTACCCCTCTGACACTCAAAGGGTTAAATTGATTGTGAATAAAGTTTAAGTCTTAGGCAAACATTAGGTCTTTAAATAGTTAAGTACTGAACTGATCACTTTAGGGGTCAAGGGGTTTTGATTAATAAACATTTTGACTATCTAATTTATAGTCAAATGTCCTTTTTGATTCCCTGCATTTTCTTCTTTAAGAATATTTACACATATACAGGCAAGGTATTCAGGCACATACCTTGCCTATTAACCCTCTGAGTACCAGAGGGGTAGCAAACACATTGCAATGTGTTGCTACCTCTCTGGTACTCATAGGGTTAATCTTGCAATACAAAATACAAGGGCATGTCGAGAAAAAATAGGAGAAGAAAAATGTCAGATTTAATTGGTGAAAGTAAGTCATGGGAGCACTGTAAGTTGAATTTTAAAGGGGGGGGGTTAAAATGTCAAATGTACAATATTCCTCGAATTAATGTGGTGAAAAAAAGCACTGTAAGTCGAATTTTAAAAGGGGGTTTAAAATATCGAAGGGGGGCACTCTATGTCAGATTTTGATAACGTGGGGAAAACATCTAACACTGAACTTGATCTTTCTGTCGTCAAATGTATACCTATTTCCATGGACTTTGACATTTTGCTCATTTTTTTAGGCGGTAGTCAAATAAAAGCAGACCGCCAATTTTGTTAGTACTCTGAAATGTGCTGTTTACTCCATTTTGTTTTACTGTCATTCTGCAATACAATACCGGCGTAACACGTTTGAAAAATTGCTTGTTTTTCTTGTGATGCCGGTTTTAGCGCTGGTAATAGAATCGAGCCCTAAAACTGCAATCAATTCAGTTGGAATTTGGAAGATTTTTATGTGTCTCCCTATGGTGCAGCTGGATTGCGCCAGAATTATTTTACTTTTCTTTTGAAGATACGTGTTAGAGATCAACCCAAGACATAAAGGCTCTTTACAGAAACAAGGATTCTCATAACCCATTAAACAACCCACTTGACTTCCTGTATAATTATCAGAGTTCTGGTCACTCTTTATCTTGTACATAGCCTTCTCAGGGATACAGGAAAATAGATTGCCTTAGTTATGTAATGTGTCTGTATTTGTATGTGAATTTGAAGATAAAAGAATTCATTGTGAAGAAGTAAAAACCCTTCTGAGAAATGCCAAAAATAAAGTGATCCATCAAGCTCAGGAAACAGGCCAAAAATACCTGCCAGTTGGACAATGACAGGATTGTGTTTTGATGGACTACACTTTAACTCTTTACATCCCAGATGGATACGCAATATAGTGCACAACACTTTTGTACTCATCATATCCTGCTCTCAAATTAAATTATAGATGGATGGTAATAACCAGGGCTCCTTATTATATTTATATTCAGTCAGGCAGAATGAACATGGATATAATTTGCAGTGTTGTTGTTAAGTGATCTTAAAGGAACATTAACATTTATAAATTAATTTAGGCTATATGATTTAATTATCATGTATTTCCAGCTAGTTCATAAAAAAGTGTATTTAATGTTAGATGTCTAAAATCTAATCCAAAAACTGCATGTTTATTGTATATATTGGATGTCCTACTAGAGATAAGTGCTGACTTACTTAGATTAGTACCCACTGCTATTGTGTTCAGAAAGGCTATGACCTTATCTCGACCCATTCACAGAAAATTCAGCACTCTATCATTTCTCAGACACCAGTCATGATTGCTGTGGTAATGGCAGTCAGGGAACCCTGTAAAAACGGCGTTTGTGGCGACACGCGTAGGGATGAAGGGTTGAGGGGCTCTTTGAATTTGCTCTGGGTTCATTCTTTTGAGACCTTATCTGGATGGGATCCCGTTTTATATTTGGAGGATGAGTATACTTCTTACACTTATTACTACTGCACTTTTGGAGTTATATCTTTTGTAATATGTTAGGTACTGCTTTTGTGAGGGGGTTTTGCACTTGGTCACTTTAATATGTAGTATACTATCATCCTTATTGGGATTATTTTTTCCATCCAGAGGAATATTGATTATGGATATGTGATATTTTCTCCGGAGCAATCCTTGATCCACTCAATATTTGTGTTTTTTAATTGTTTTTAATTGGTTGATTGTATCTGTATTAGTATCAATAAAATTTGAGATTGGTTATTGTTTGCTTATTTTTTGAGTGCCTCCTTAACTGGGTTTCTTTTTTTTGGTTTTCTCTGGAGAGAAAGAGAGGCACTTTCTTTTGGTCTCTCTTTTCTTTTTTCTTTCCAGGGGGAACTGGTTAGTTTGTTGCTATAATATTGGACATATTCATGTGAGGATGTATACCAGCACCTAGATGTATGTGTCTGCTATAAAAATAAATTATACTAAATGTATTGCATATTTCATATTTAATTGTATATTTAATTTAAATATTGAAGAACAATTTTATGGGAGTTTATATAGAACTGGCTGGGGACCCAATGAAAATGAACACCTGAGACCTGGCACCTATACTAAGAGTTGTGGTGGTCTGGTGGTGTAAAGGGTCCCAGGGAAGAGGCAAAATGGGGCACAGGCTACAAGAAGAATAAACAAGTGACAAGTACTTTAAAAGGACAGTAACACTTAATATGTGAAAACAATTCATATTATAGGGTTTATCCTCCTGAGTATAACATGAGTACTCCCACTGCTGAGAGGTGTTTTATTTGAAAATGTCTGCAGCTCAAACTTAATTTTTTTTTAGGTATAGTATCTCAGTGTCCTGAAATTGTACAATGGCGCTGTTGCTACAACATCCTATGGACAGCTATGGTCAGTTGATCATAAATCTCCATAGGGTGGTATAGCAAAAGCACCACTTTACAATTTCAGGCCATTGAAATACTACACCTAAAAAAATTTAAGTCTGACCTGCAATAACATTTGAATAAAACACCTAAAAGCAATAGCAGTTCATTTGTTTAAATCAGGAGGAAAACCCCTACAACATATGTTTTTGACATATTATGTGTTACTATCCCTTTAAAAGAAGATGCTTACATTGGCCAGCCACGTCAGCTGCTTGTCCCAGCCCTACTACACCTATGCTATCGTGGAAACTAGCCCCCTGGGTTTTTTATCCCTACATAGCTGCATTCACTTTAAAAAACTGACTTCTCTTTGCATACGTTGATATCATATAGATTATTATCTCTTTAGCATGGAATCAGATAGAATCTTAACAGATGTTGTCTTCTGGTTATGTATATGTGAATTAGAAATTATTTAGAATGGTCAACACAAAGGGTATCATGGTGATGTGGAGATGTTTCGATCTATCTGTTTACATGCCAATGTGATATTCTAAGTATTACTTTCATATGTAAATAGTATTATTCATTAATACTTTCTTTTCATGTATTTTTAACAGAGTTTTTTTTTAATATTAGATATTGTAATATTCTCCTACTTATCCTTTTCCCTGATGTCAGCCTCTTCTATAGTAAAAGGGCTGAATGATTGTTCAAAGTGAAATTGTGTTGCTAAGGCAACCCGACCAATATGGCCCTCAATCTGATGCATTTGTTTACTGTAATCTCTTTGAATGCGCACAGAACACTGACTAAAGCTCATTCAGTGCTCAAGAGACTCACATAAATTGTCTCACAGAAATGGTTCCATGTAAGTGCCAGGCAGGTTGCCTTAGCAACCAATGAGCCCGGGTGGGTAAGCTCCTTCACTTGGAGAAGGGACTGATATCAGTGAAAGACATTGGAGGGCAGATATTAATATCTTAATTTATTGTAAACAATTGCTCTCTGAAGAGTGTGACTGAGATTAGTCACATTATTTAATATTTCACAATGCTTTAAAAGAAAAAATAAGTATCTCTCTTTAGGATATGTCAGTCATTTTAGCTTTTCTCTAGGGAATGAGACCTAAGAAGAAAATTGGTATCATTCAAATCAAGAAGAAAATTAGGTGTCTTGCCTGAAGGTGCCTAGATCTGAAATCTGATCCTGCAGCTGTTCTATATATACATATTTTCCCAAGGCCTTTCAATAGTCTACACAAAAGTCAACACACGTTTATGGAGGGACTGTACTTTTAAAAATAAGATGACACATACAGAAATCTATTAAACCATATGAAATAGAAAAGAAAAAAGTAGTTTCTAAATTTTAATTCAGACTGATACATGACACACACTTCAAATGAAAGAATGATATTCTTGTAAATCACCTAATTTACATTCAAAGCAGAAATGGCATAACTGTGTTAACCCTTTGAGTGCCAGAGGGGTACGCAACACATTGCTTCAATGCGTTGCGTACCCCTCTGGCACTCAAAGGGTTAAAGATTTCTGTTCAATGATACATCTGCATAGATAACTATATTTGATATTTTAGAATTATAATTGTATCCCATTTAATTATATTGATAAATTCTTGTCAGAAATATTCAATACAGCTAAGAGCTAGGTTACCCCATTAGCTAAATTCCTATCTATCTACCAGAACACTCTGTTAAAGCCTATGTAGCTACAGGAAGTCTTATTTCATTCATTTTAGATAGCATTACAAAAACTTACAATGATTGTATGTCATCAGGCCCATGATTGATTGATTGGTCATCATAAGGTTCCATACTAAGTCAGAATAACTTACAATCATGAAGTTCAGTGATAATTAAGAATGATTGTCCCTTATGGCATTCAGCCCTAAATCTGAAGGATTGTCCAGCAAGTATTTCAGTACTAAAAAAAAATAATGATTGACTTTTATGAGAACTGACCCAGAATCTTAATACATTTCCTAAATCAGTTTCATTACCCAACTGCCTAGGGTACCTATTTGGGAAGGGTACTTAGCTTTAGCTGGTCACGCCCACCATGCTGTGTTTGGGGGTATGTCCAGAGCAATCCTCCCAAACCAGACACCTGCTCCTAGTTTATGTTGGTTGATTTATTTACCAGGTTATTTATATTGCTGTGATGTCCAATGTATGTATCAATGTATATACTAGTTTATACACCTCTGTACTAGAAAAAGCAGATATTGTTGGCAGTGAAAGTGGTCAGGGTGGAAATAGTGTACCAGAGAGGTATGGCATAAAGCTTTCTAGTAAGGTAATCCACCCCTGTCAATACAAATTCAGAATGATTGTCCATTATGAGGCTCAAAACAATGGGACTTATGTTCAAGTGAAAACTGGAGTAATTCTAGAGCAAATTAACAGCATCCTAGCGTAGAAATGAAATACTTATTACAATAACTTGGGCTTTTAACACTTTGAATGCTAGAGAAGTCATATAATTGACCTCTATAACATTCAATAGGTTAAAGCCTCAAGTACATCAGTGGATTTGAGAAACTTGTATTAGTCCCTTTGGTGCTCTTAGTTTGCCCCAACATGACCCCCTTTTCTTTTGACCATAAGGCCCTGAATCAGACTGTTTGCTCATGATGACCTTCAAAACTTAATCTAAATGTTTGTCTTTCATGAAATTGTATAGTAAATTTAACATTTAAAACTGCCTTACTGCACAAAAAGTATATTGTGTACAAAAGGTATAGCAGGACCTACAGTATAAGCAAGTAATAGTAACCAGGATATACCCCCCCCACACACACACACACTTTATACTCATTTATTTTGTTCCAGATTCCATCTCTTGATTTTAGAAAAAGAAAAAACATGTAGGCAGTGCCAGAGCCAAAGAGGCACTCCTTGCTGGCACATCCCTATGAACTGTTAAAATTAATGTGAGGTCAAAGATTAAATCTTTAAGTTTACAATATTCATCGAACCCACTCATTCTAGCCATTTTGCATATCTAGAAAATAATTACTGAATGTTCACACTCACACGTCATCTACAAAGCATGGGTATGGCATCTGTTGTACATAGATTCCTGCTGGTACATCAGTGTTTGTCTGGCTCTTTATAATTCCATGGTCAATGATGTCTTGCAGATAAGCGAAGCCTCCCCAGATATACCGCATATCTTCCACTGGGTCAGCTCTCGGGCCTGGATCCCAGTATCTAAAACAAATCATAAAAAGTCACTGAATATCAATCACAACCAAAAATGAAAAGAGCAGAAATACATTGCCTAAAAGTTTCTAACAATAAGGCCTGTGCAGGAATGCAGTAAGTAAAGAGTATGTGACATGTCAGGACTGTCACTGGTCCTTAAGGGGAAAATGGTGACAGTCCTGGCACGTCACAGGGTCATTAAGGAGTTAATACTTTTTAGAACTACTAGTGACAATCTCATAGCCATTTTGATGTTTCTTTTCCATTAATTCCACTTTTATAAATCTGCCTTCTATTTCTTCCTTTGTTTTGATCACAGCAGAGAAGCACACAGATGCTTTTAAAGGGATAGTAATACTTCATTTTATTTTATTTTATTTTGTAGGCATTAAAAAAAGATGAACGATATAAGTCTTATCTCTCAAACCTTTATGGTTTGAAAGATAATCACAAGCAAAGTTTCCCCTCCAGCCCCTTTTACCCAGTGTAATCTCTTCTCAGATGTGGAATGCAGTCCATAGACCAGATAGCTAACAGCAGGGGACAATCTTCTTCCTGTGAGAACAATGAAAGCCCTGCCCCCCTTGACAAGTTTTTTCAGGTTTTTCTCTTATTTTAATTGAAGATTGTCCCTCTCTGCAATCTACCTGGGCACCTCCCTTCTGATCTAGCTGAACAGTGTTACATCAGGGGAGGGAGGGGGATACTTTATCATTGAATTACTCTTGAACTACAACTCTGACAGCATTGAAATAACACTCTCCAAAGTCCAAATACTATGATGATTAATTAGAGCTGCTTTTATTATGAAACATTACTATCCCTTTAAGTAGAGGCTAATATGTGGGTAGACTGGAGCAAAAAGTACCAATGGCCCCACTACATCAGTGCAAAGGGTGAACCTAATCTAATACCTACTTGTAAAAGTTGATTACTTTATTTCATTTAGTGTCTAATGACAAATGCTACTTTCAGAGATATTTTAAAATGTTTACTGCAATGCAAAATGTAATGACAGCTCTTTTCAAGTGACCAAATATAAAAAAAAAAAAAGAAAAATTAGGGTGACATAACCATGTGTCAGCATATTATAATGTCAACTCAAAGTATCTAATAAAGTGCATACCCAATAGTCTGACTTGCAGCAGCAAGTAAATGCTTTTAGAATGTACAATTTTTATTTAACGTTTCAATCTCCACTAACCTTCATTACATTTGACACCTGGGGAGTAGTAACATAAAACACACTTTTTGTCACTTGAGATCAAACTTCCTGTTGAAGGAGGACTGTGGAGCCCGATACATTGAATAATATTTTTATTTTTCATTTTTGAATTTGAAAATATTGATATGTGCTCATTATTTGTATTTAAACATCAATGTAACTTTTTAATAGTCCTTTTCGGTAGACAACTTACTTCACTGCTCATGTACTGTAATATTTACATTTATACTCGCTATCACTGTTGAATTTCATCACAAATTTTTGCTTATACAAGGCTGTGTCCTTACAAAGAACCTTTCATTGATGCTACGAAGGCAGTGCCCCCCATTAAGCATTTATATACACAAATATTTTTGTTTGTCATTATATGAAAAGGGATAAGAAAGATGAGTGTGTTTGGGGGCATGTCCTGTTATTCTGTTCCTCTGTGCTCAGTTACAGGCAATCTACAACCAGATCACCACAGAAACACAGAATCTGATGGCAGATAAGAACCATTTGGCCTATCTAGTCTGCCCATTTTCCTACTGCCTATTTTCCTTTGAAATGTAGTTCCCTCCTGAATGTTGTTGAATCCCTTCATGTATTTGAATGTTTCTATCACATCTCCCCTCTCTTCTCTCCTCCAAGCTATACATGTTCAGATCCTTTAGTCTATCCTGATACTTCTTTTCCTGTAAACCAGTCACCATTTTAGTAGTCCTTCTCTGAATTGTCTCTACAGTATCTATATCCTTTTGGAGATAGGGTCTCCAGTACATACACAATACTCTAGGTGAGGTCTAGCTAGCTATACAACCCAGAACCCTGCTTGCATTCCCCACCACTTTACTACATTGCCTGCCTACCTTTAAGTCATTAGAAATAATAACTCCCAAATCCCTTTTCTCTGTTGTCTCTAACAGCACAGTACCCTTAATAGTATATTTTTCCTTTGGATTTTTATGTCCCAAGTGCATTATTTTACATTTATTAACATTAAACTGCAGCTGCCACACTCTTGTCCATCTTGTCAACCCTACTGCAGATCTTTGTATCATCTTCAAAAAGACATATCTTACTTTGGTGACCTTTTGCAATATCACTAATAAAAATATTAAAAAGAATGGGCCCAGTACAGATCCCTGAAGTACCCCACTAGTAACACTCCCGTCTTCCGAATATTCTCCATTGACTACCACCCTCTGTCTCCTGTCACTCAGACATGTAACTAGGTGGACACTCCATAAGTCTGCTACAGTGGTGTGGCTTAGATCAGGGTAGACAGGATTTGGAGGCGGGATTATAAAATATCATGATTGAGTTTGGGGGGGTAGATTTTGAAGCTAAGTGTTGATAACCTTTTTGCAGGAAACACATCTGATTTGCATACCTGGTAACTTTCTGGAACTACACCGACCCTAAGCTATGCCAACTGCACTGCTATAGACAGAACATCACATACCAAGTTAACTCCCCACTGGAACCAGCAGAGTTCCTATGGGAATTTTCTTGCAGTTAGCAAAAAGGCAGAAATTTTAAGGTGTTTCTAGCCATGTGAATTTTAGCATGAAAAAGTGGAAAACTGCTGGTTTCCCACCTAAAGGGCCATATGCTCAAAGTCAAAATTAGGAGCAATTCTGTGGACACCAACTACACTACAGTGGAAAAATTTGTATTGATTTTATACCCTTTGGATGCCAACAAGATCTCCGATGCCTCACTTAAATAAATGAGAATTTATTTGATGTCTAACGTGCAGTTGATTTGCCCCAGAATTGCTCTTATCTGTATTTGTGCTTATGGCCTTATGGGTATTTTATGTGCCAGGAAATCATTGAATGGATTTGAGGGCCATATAATGGATGAAGTTGTGGCCATGGGCAGGGATAAGAACACCCAGAGTCACCTGCTTATGGGGGACTGATATGTTTATCAGACCCTGTTGTCTTTGTGAGATCCAAATAGGTGGGTGCTTAGAACTTTTGAAAAATAAAATACTGTAAAATTATAGAAATGTGCCCTGAGGAATTCCTCTGTTATTAATTATGAACTGTGTAGAAGAACATACCTCAAAAAGAACTGTCAGATGCACTCAGGTCTCACTAAGCATTTTCCCTGAAGCCCTGTACAACCTTTTGTATCAACTCAAGCATTTCCCATGTGTCAGAAGATTGATAAAGTAACAGGTCTTACATCTGTTCTGTCTCACAATAAAGCACCACATTCAAAATGCTATAGAGATGCAACTCTGGAGCAAACCAAATGCACCACAGTGAAAAAATAAACATTCCTCAAATGCCCATTGATGTAAATAGGGCTTTTAATGCCTTTAACTCTTTGAGTGCCAGATAGGTATGCAAGGCTTTGGATATCTCCCTTGCATTGAATGATTAACCCTTTGAGTGCCAGAGGGGTATGCAATGCATTGCAAAGCGTTGCGTACCCCTCTGGCTTTCAAAGGGTTAGAAGCCCCATTTCCATAACTGGAAATTTTCTGCCCCATGGTTCACTTTGTTTACTCCAAAACTGCACCTTTTTAGCTTATTGAATACAGCCATAGTGTTACAGATTTACTCATTTATATGTTTGAAAAAAACAAAAAACCCCATAAATACTGACTTTGCTCATAAGTATGGTGCATAAAATAAAGCAATTTTAGGACTGATCTGAGTACAAAATCCTAAAAAAGTGAATTCAAAGCGAATCCAAATGTTATTACATTTTTAAAAGAGACGGAAACAAAACTCACATGCAAATGAATATCTGTGGAAGCATCTGTCCTTAGTGCAATTTTCATTCTCTGCAATTTTTTAACTATTATCCCCTTGGATGCTACACGTCTCTTGCATCCGAAAGGGCTAATTGCAAATCTGATGTAGAACAGTCAGTCAGTGGAACCTTAAGCATTTGTCCCACTCCAAATCCTCAAAGGTAGATTAAGATTTTAATGGGTCTGGAGCAGACCCATTATGTTTTCTGCCCAGTGCTGCTATATCATCTCTCCAGCTGACAGTGTGTGTGTGTGTGTGTGTGGGGGGGGGGATGTACTAAAGCCTCAGCACCTCTATATGAGGTGGATCAATGCCACTAGGTAAAGGGTGCCATTTTTTTTTATTTTTTTTTTACACGGGTCTGGATTTACATCTCAGGCCCCTGTATACTATAAGGTGCCGTTTGTAAACCATTCATTTTAGACAAAATTGTAGCAGTTAGGCCACCAAAGTCATGTTGTCCACTGAATGTTTGTATATATTTCCACAACATACATTGTAAATCACCAAATGATGAGCAGGTCCATCAAATATGTCAATCAAATCACCAAATGATGAAAGGGTCCACCAAATGATGACATTTTGTCACCAAATGAATTTGTTGCACCAAATATGTCAATCAAATCACCAAATGATGAACGGGTCCACCAAATATGGTAATCAATCCACCAAATGATGAAAGTATCCCACCAAAGGAATTCACTGCACAGAATATGTCATTCAATTCAGCAAATGAGGAAAGTATCCTACCAGATGAATTCAGTGCACAGAATATGTCAATCAAATCACCAAATGATGAAAGTATACCACCAAATGAATTCAGTGCACAGAATATGTCAATCTAATCACCAACTGATGAACGGGTCCATCGAATATGTCAATCAGTCCACCAAATGATGACATTTTGTCACCAAATGAATTCTGTCACACTGAATTTGTCTCTCAAATCACCAAATGATGAACGGGTTCACAGAATGTGTCAATCAAATCACGAAATGTTGAAAGGATCCCACCGAATTTGTCAATAAATCCAAAAAAGCTGAAATTTTGTCACCAAATGAATTCTGTAGCACCGGATATGTCAATCAAATCATCAAATGATGAACAGGTTCACAGAATGTCAATTAAATCACGAAATGTTGAAAGGATCCCACCGAATTTTTCAATAAATCCACAAAAAGCTGAAATTTTGTCACCAAATGAATTCTTTCATTGGCAGAGATCGATTTCTGGCCAATGAGAGTGCTCCAGCTTAGCGACAGACAGCCTCCGTCATTGGAGGAGGCTGGATAGAAGCTGAGACTATGGTACAGATCTGGTCAGCACTGTCTGCCGGAAGTAGGAATCCTACCAAAAAACATGATTCAGTTGAATAAACCACAATGATATGTATTTAGGGATCCTTTTTTCTCTTTACAGGAAATGTCATGAAAACCAGGGAAAAGAAAGAGTTACTTGGTAATATGCATACTACTATATATCCAGCTGAAATAATATAGATCAAGTTAAGCATTGTTGTATTTAACTCATTGGATGTTAGAGACTTTTCCGAAGCATTGCAAATCAGTGGGGGAGATACGTTAAAAGTAGATTTTGTAGTGAGGTGCTTCTTAGAACACAAAGGCTGTACAATTATTCCTTGTGTTTGCTAATTTCCAAAGGAGATTTATCAATAGTGTTTCAAAAGTCTTTGTTCACTTTACTCATCTCACCAGGTCTAAGGTCTGCTTTACCTGAAATAAGACTGCTCAAGCAAAATCTGAAGAAACACTTTTCTGAAGATCCTATCCTGAGGCATTCTTCTGCATCTTTGCAGTATCTTTTGGAAGTTGCAGTAGAGGCAGTCCTTTCAAAGAATAAACCCAACAATTTACTTCATCCAGTAGCTTTCTTTTCATGCAAGCACTCACTGGTAAATAGCAACTATAATGTTAGTGACTGGGAATTACTGACTGTAAAGATGGCCCTTAAGGAATAGTTCCAGCTAGTTGAAGAGGCTCATTATCTATTTACCATTTCCACAGATCATCACAATCTTGAGTATCTTTGTACTGCTAAATGACTTTGTCCATGCCAAGCCAGACGGGCTGCCTTTTTCTCAATGTTTCAGCTAGGAAGTCATAACAGTAGAGCAAATGTACTCTCTCTCTCTCTCTCTCTCTCTCTCTCTCCAGTGTTGCCAGCTCTTCACAAGTAGACATCATCCTGACTTAAAATAATTTCCTTCTGATGCATACTGACACCATTTCTCAAATCCAAGCTTATTGAGTGCCATCTACGATTGGAAGTACAGAAACCTGTACATAACCTGCCTTTGACTGGACCTCCGGAGTTCAGCAAACCAAGGATTAGTTTTGGTGCACATTTTGACAACCTGCTATGGGCACCTTCTTTAGTTATTATGGCCATTCCTGTGCCATTTCTGCCAGTCCTGCCAGTAAATTATTGCCCTTGCCAGTGCTGCCTCATCCTTAGTTATCCGTTTCAATGGACTTTATGGTTGACTTACCACTGTCTCATTTTTTCACCCCCATCCTGGTCCTGATGCATAGGTTGTCTCAGATTGCTCAGTTTGTTTCTCTTAAATCTTTGAATGCCAGAGGGGTACACATAGCAATGCACTGAACAACCCTCTGGCACTGGTTTAAACAGTTACCTGAATCTGCTTCCAAATGTGTATGTGAAGTGATTTATTTTCATGGAATTCCGGATGAGGTAGTCTCTGATTGAGGGAACCAATTCACTTCCAAGTTCTGGCGGGCTTTCTGTTAAGCCTTACACATAGCATAATTATTACAGTAGCATTTTCTTCTGCATTGTCTCCACAAACTAACAGACAGGACCAATCTTTTGAGCAATATTTTTGGTGTTTTACATCTTATCAGCAAGACAATTCAGACAATTTTTGTTTAGAACAACAATGTGCATTCTTCTGCCCTGCTCTCACCTTGTTGTTGTTTTTGACCAATCATGGGTTTCATCTAGCTTCATTCCTTTCTTCCGTTTGTTTCTTCTGTACCTGACATCATGGATATGACATTTTGACTGCTACTCTTCAGGCCTTAAAAACCAATCTGGCCCAGGCACAAACCTCCTACAAGGCTCAGTTATTGTGACTCTTGAAAATAACTGATAATGTTTTGATTGTCTGATTGGAACCTTAAACTGCCTATTCTAGCTAAGAACCTGGGACATGCTTCTTTTGGTCCCATTAAAATTCTGTGTCAGGTGAGTTCAGTAGCCCATCAGCTGGACCTACCTAATATACCATATTTCTTTATTGAAGACTGTGAATCAGAATCATATACCCAACAGACGTCTGGTCCTCTGTCAGTGCTGATCAACCATTCCAGTGCAAAGTATATGTCCCTAAAAATATTTTTTGGTATTTCTTTACACTCCTGACCCCCTCCATATTCTTTATCACCTGACCATCCTAATCCTGCAAACTGGAGGGCGTTGTGCGGGGTGTGGTCATGCCATGACTTGCTTTAGATTAGACATTCTCAAGGGCATAGGTCTATCTATGCATTTGTCTTTGAGTATGTGCAGATGTGTATGCATTCCATCACCAGCTATTTAAGTAGGTATCATCATTACCCAGATGCTTAGTTGTTAGGCTCTTCACTGAGAACATGGTGTTTAGTCCTCAGGCTTGTTGCTCCTGACTATCTTTTAATTCCACCTGCACGACTTCCAGACTATACCCTGAACTCAGCCTGCCTTGACTTTTAGCTTGTACCAGGCTTTGTTCTCTGGTTTGTGATTTGGCTCCGATCCTTCTTGAATTTGGTTTTCAGATGTATCTTCAGATATCTTGTGAATGCATCCTGATCTGACCCTGGCTCTAATGTAGTAAGATATTTAACATTGTGGTTGGCACCTTTAACATCGCAAAGAGCCATGGAAAGGACACTCACAGCCAACTCCAAGTTCAAGCTTCGCTCATGAACAGCTCTCTCAGATCTCTACTATCAGAGATGTTTGTTCACCTACATTTCTCGCCAGACTTGACAAACCTTTCACTGGAGTGCAGCCCTTCTGGTGTCATTCTAACATTAGATCTTTAATGCCAGCAAACCCTTTTAACCTGCTCCATATCATGGGCAGGAATGTTGCACAATTCCCTCTATTAGTTCATAGTGTTAGGCAATGTGTATTGAAAAGGAACACAAAATGCCAATAGACTGCCTTATTGACATCCCCTTGGTGCAAGCAGTATTAAGAGGAGAATATTTGGAGTAAATAACTTACCAAATTGTAGTAAATTAGGCATAGAGCACAGCTGTATTTGTACATTCGCCCTACAAACAGGATTTCAGTACATTCATCTATAAAAAGAATGGCTTCAAAATGCTGCATGATCTAACTAGAAAAACATACTAGGAAAGACTCCAAGACCATAATGTGCACAGCTTGGAGGAGAGAAGGACGAGGGATGAGATGACTTAAATGTTCAAAAAAATTTTTTCAGATTAAAATAAATCGAATAGCAGAAATGGTGCTAAAACTGCAATTAATTTAAGAACTCTAAAGATAGATACATGGGTATTGTAAGGATTAAATAAGTCTGTTCTTTTTAAACAGATAAAGAAATGGGCAGATTAGATGGCCCGATTGGTTCTTATATACCATAATATGGTACATTTTGGTGATTTGTTAAGATTGTATGTATGTGTTTATTTATTTATTGATTTACTATTGTAGACTTTTTCCCCTCGTAATGGAGGTGAGAAACTCTCTAACCTCTATTTTATTTTATGGAGCACATGCAAGATCATTTATGCAACTTCAAAAGGAGAATCCATTGAAAAAAGAATTTCAGACTTTTTATAAATTTCTTTCATTTTTTTCTAACCTTAGTCCACAACTACCATTGCTGGCAGCTTTCACATCTGAGAATATTGAACAGAAAGGTTCTAGGGGTTCTAATAGCTCTACTTCCATACAAAAGTGGCACAATTATGGTAAGAAGTATAGTGAATATAATTTTACTTTCTTCTTAATGTGCAACAATCATGTTTTGCCAAAACTGCTCACTTGGTAAGAGAAGTGAAGCAAACACTGGAAGTCTCAGGCTTCCCTTACGGACTATACAGATAGTACTGTGGCATGCTAAATCTCAAACTTCCTTGTTTAAGAGTAGTACTACTATAATTGAACTGTAGGACTTCAGCCTCAGATTTCAGATGTATAGTCCTGCCAGTTGTATATATCAGTTTTCTGGCAGCCAAAATGGCTGATGTCAGCCTTTTTCAGCTTGTCTGCATAGTGCAACCTCTGGCTGTTTACCAAGTGTGCTACCAAATGAGCATAGTCTCCTGCTTTTTCTTCAGCCAACACAGAACCACCTTTAACCTAAGCAAATTTTTCAGCACACTGGTAAATAGCCAAGGGTTGCACTATGCAGACCAAAACTGGAAAAGGCTCCAATCAGCCATTTTTGGCTGTCAGAAAATTGGTATCCACAACTGGAAGCACTATACTTCTGAATCCTGAGACTGTAGTATTGCAGTTCAGTTATTGAAGTACTACTCTCAAACTGGAAAGTTTGAGATTAAGCGTGAAATATTACTATTTATATAGGTTGCATTTGCAGCCGGTGCATGTGAGGCCTGAGATTGCTTCATTTGCAAAGAGCAAATAACTGAGACTAGTACTGGACACTGCTGTCTGTCCCCAGGATCATCAGTTCAGCTGTACAATGCAGATATGATAGATTGGCAAGTCTGTTCATATGACAGCAAACCTCCTTTAAAACAGACAGTTGTAATACCTTTAATAATATTTCACCAATGGACAGTAGAAAACTAGTTAGAACAGTACCACTATAGAATTAGTTTTGGAACATTTAAAAATACAAAAACAACAACATGCAGTAGCTCTTGAATTGCTTGAAATGGATGACAATAACACCACTCCACAGGGGATTCTGTTCTTATCAAATCCACCCATGTCAAGATTATTCAAGGTCAGAGGGGTTGTTAAGAGGATTTATTTCCTATTTCCCTTGATCTGATTTGCCTACATATTTTAATGTGGGACCACACATCTGCATACCCATGTGCCATAATCCTTTTCCTAAGAAACCAAGCATCCAAAAGAGGACTTAATCTACCTTTCCAATGCACTCATGTTCCTGGCAAGGTTTTTTATAAGCTACAGCACACAATACCAGTATTTAACAGAGCAATCCCCAATTAAAATGTTCTGGAATAACAATAAAGGGGAATATTTAATTCAAGAAGCATATTCTACACAGTTTATGGCAAAAAAGACAAACAGACAATAAAGTCAAATGGGCCATTCAAATTATGGTCAAATGATTAACCTCTTGGTCAGTTGATTTTGTAACACTTTTGTAACACTCTTCATATAAATATTACATTTTTTAGATATTCATTTTGCAACGATTGTTTTTCTTAATAATGCCGGAATAATTTTCTCTCCCCATACCACATTTTTATAATATTCATTTTTTTGATGCATAACGTGCATATAATTTAATTAAAAACATGCCCAGATCCAATACCAGACATGGATATTAATATCCTAATGTTTAAACTAATAGTATATGTATATCCTTTAGTCTGTGCCAAGAGCAAAAATATGCTTTTTGTTAATTACTATGACGTTACTTGTGAGGCATTTAATTTAATTTAGAATAGGCCTTTTCAGGTTGGCCTATAAATAACAAATGGAAATGTATGAAGCTTTTATGTATACCTTAAATTAAGGTGTGTTTGTCAGACTAAGACAAGGTTAGTTTGTTTTACAGAGTATTAAAATCTACTTAAATGTTTAAACAAACAATTTTTGTAAATTAGTTTCTGAGAAATTAACATTTATTTTTAAATGGTGCAATGTGGCACATTATGCTAATTCCCTTAACAATATGCTAATTAGTTATTTCCAGGTCAAATTTATTGCACACTGTGCTTTTGGAAATGGCCCCCAGTGTGTGGCCTTACTCTAGATCATTCCATAGGTAGCTGGCGCAACATGTTGGCTGTTTTTAATTCTCTAAAGCTAAACAAACATATCCTAAGTTGACAGGGTCCACTTTAAGGAGGGTGTGATTACTCATATGCTTTACAACATAAAGTGGACCTATCATCACTTGCCTGTGAAGTACAAATGAAATGTACTTATTTTCACTATGGTTTTTAGTTTTTTCTAAGATTCACTTTTATTTATTTATTTAAAGAGGGACCTTCTGTCTTGAAAGGATTTGCATGACTATTCACCCTTAACAAGTGCGACCCCTATAGTGGAACCAAATAGGTATTAGCAGCATACAAAGGTGGAGAAAGACAGATTTTCTGGACATGTGAGTAATTAATTATGGATGCTTTATCTGACCAGAGACAAAGTTGTGAGGTTAGATTCACCAACTACTAAATCTAAAATCTCTTCACCTATCAACCTGTTTGCAAAAAAAACAAAAAAAAAAACATGAGTCTAGTATAGTGAGATTAGAAGCTGTGTAGGTAACATGTCCTCTTTAAGACTCACTTTCACTTTCAAAGATAAAGAATCATGCAGCATGCCCAATAAGCTGATCTACACAAAGGAAATTCAAATATCTTTTTCATAATTTCTTCTTTCGCACATGTACATTAAAACAATAAATTGTACTAGTAATCTCAGGCTTTATAATACGAAGTCTAGTTTGCATATATTGTCTATGGTTTACACTTCTTTATTATTATTGTGAAGTTCACTATCATGCAATATTTGTTTGTAGTTTTTTTAAAGAAACATAAAATAGTAATACATTTTTCTTTCATATTTCTTTTTCTTTTCATATTTTTGCTGGTCAAGGAAATAACTAAGATGACTGTGAAAGGTGAGGTTATAATTATGAGGGACCTTAATCTTCATGATGTGGACTGGAAAAACCAAGCAGCAGGTTCAGCCAGGAGTAGAGATATCCTAAATTCTTTACAAGGATTAGCTCTTAGTCAATTGGTAGAAGAGCCGAATAGGAAGGAAGCCACACTAGATGTATTATTTACTAATGGAGACTTGGTATCAGATTTAGCTGTAGGAGTGTGTTTGGGCTTCAGTGATCATCAATCTGTGTGGTTTAATATAAAGACAGAGGCTGAGTTGCACCACACAAAAACAAAGGTTCTAGACTTTAGAAAGGCTGATTTTTCTAAAATGGAAACACTTTTTTCAGTCTTTAACAACTTGGAGATCTTTAGATGGAGTCCAGGAGAAATGGGATTATCTGAAATGTGTTTTACTAAACTCAACAGAGAATTGTATTAGACATGTCAGCAACGGTAAAAGAAAAAGAAAACCACTGTGGTACTCAGCAGAATTGGCAAATATAGTAAAGGAGATAAAAAGAAGCATTTAAGAAATATAAGCAGATGCAGAAGGAAGAATATAGTTCCGCTTTAACCTGTTGTATTTTCATTTTAAAAATATGATTACTGTATGTCATTTTTTCTATTTCTATTTCTAGTTTGGTTATGTTTTCATTTCAGTGGAAAAATGTGAACTTCCTTTCATTTGTTCAAATATTATATATTTTAAATCTCAATAAAAATAAATGAATATATATATATTTTTCTAAACAAGAAACAAAAACATTTTATTGAAGGCTGTGCCCAAATACAGCCCAAATACATTTTATTTAAAATAATATATATATATAATAATTCTACTGGTTAATACTTAATCTCATTGCTTGAAATAGAAAAACAATATATAGAGAACTTTGAATCCCAATATAAACATGATAGTATTGTGGGATCTTTTACCAAATCTGGGAGATGCAGTAAGGGTTGATGCTATGGTGATGTGCCTGGCTATTTATGGTGAGTACCTCACCTTGATGATGGAGGCACACATTACCATATGCTATACAAATTAGGAATGGGGAGATCATCTCATTAGCATGCATAGTTTTTGAAATAGTGGTGATGTGCAAGCGATACCCTCACTTACACATCACCAGAAGTTTGACCACCCTGAGGTCTGAATGCATCCTCTCTACTCCCTCATTTGCTCCCTGTGGGAGTGGAGAGGATCTGCTCAGACTTCAGCACCACATTTAGCATCACTCCCACAACCCTTTCAGTGCCATAAGGATGTGGATTGCACACTCCTGTGGCACTAAAAGGGATCCAAATTTAGAGAATGGCAGAGAAGCTATGTATCACAACTTCCCTGCCCTTCTGTACTGACTGAACCAGCTGAGGGGACTATGCTCCAATTAGCCATTTCAGGTAAACACATGACTCACAAGGCACTCACTTGCAGAGTGCCTTGCAAGTCCTGTGTTTTCCTAAATCAGCTGATTACAGGATATCCAGTCCAGCTGGTTCAGTCAGTACAGAAAGGCAGAGAATGAGTGATATATAGCTTCTCTTCCATTCTCTCATTTTGGAACTCTTTCATTGCCACAGGGGATGTACTCTGGCTCCATAGAGAGCTATAGTAAGAGCCCAAACTCAGGCTGGCCATGTTGGGACTGTGACCTCCAACAGCAGAGGTTGCTATCGGAGCTTGGTGCATGCAGAGAACAGCCACATCAACATATAAACACACTCACGACTATAACAATGGCTCATTAACCTGCATTTCCATATGCCAATGAGCCATTGTCAAATTAGTTAGAGTGAATCTTAAATCTGTTGAAGGCATGGCTGATTCATAGCAATGTATGTGGATTAGTGGTGGATTTACAGGAATATGATGGCATAGACATCTCAGTGCATACTGTTGATATGTCATTGACATGAAAACACCACCATATTGCCAACCTGGCACCTTATCACCCTTTAGCATATCTTCTCCCTGGTTCATGTATATAATATTGAAATATAAATTGTATGGTCTTTGTCAGTTTGGAATTGTACTTTGGCAATTCAATATATAAACTTAAAGATGTCCCTACATTAACTAAACCTACATTAATATCTCCAGGTCTAATACAGAAATTAATCTTTTTTCTATAGAGGTTAAGTGTCAGATCTTCACAAGAAAGCACAAGGTCCATTGAATAAAAATACTATAGAAAATAATAAAGTTCAAAAAGTAAAAAACATAAAAGCACTGTAAATATACAAAATTTTTCTCTCATAAAAATAAAATAAGTACCTGTCTTTAATCTTGTTTGTTTTTTCCACTGCATCTATGTCCATGCGGATCTTATACTTCACATGAGGAGGTATCTTATTAGTCCAGGGGAACATGTCCATGAACACAAGGCCAGCCCAAAATTTATTTTCTTCCAACAAGTAAAGAGCATGATGTGTCAAATGAGATTCATCATCATGACCTTCAAATTTGTCTAAGGTCAAACACTGTGGATAAAATAAATGAAATTATTAAATGAACAAGATATCCAATATCCAGTGAAGAATGGTCAGAACATAAGTGCAATATTATTTATCTTGGATTTATCATAGACAGTTTAGTTGAAAACATATCGGACTAACTAATATTAGGAACAAACAATTCCAATAGATTTTGTGTTGCAGTTAAATATAAGAAAATGATAAAATACTCTTTTACAAGTAATGTGAAAATCTAGTCTAAACGAAACGTCTTCAATTTAGTAAGTTGCAAAAAAGCTGGGTGAGTCTAATTTTGAATTTATATGTGTGGAATCGGGTACAGACGTCTCATATTTACGGAAATGTAAATTCGATTTTATTCAATAGCATTGGTGCTTATAAAAATGCAAAAATAGCATATTTCAATAGGGTGATGTGGAAAATAAGCAGGTAATCACACGCAGAACCTCAACTGTAGCTAGGAAGGACATTTTTCAGCCTATTGGATGAGATCAGTTTATGCGGAAACCCTATGCTGGGAGCCAAAAAGTGAGTGAAAGTAATCTTCTTTGTAAATACAGCAAAATGGGAAATGAGAATTGTCTCGCTCATCTCCTGTTTTGCATCTAAAAGGGGCTTTTTGCCTTTTAGCAAATCCCCCAATCAGAAGTTAAAGAATGTCTGTTTGTTGGAGGGAATTAAACAACCCATATAATCACTTGCTACACCACCTCTCTTCTCCATTTTTTACTTCAAGCTCATATTGGTTTGTTTCTTACATAGATTCTTGACATAATACATACAGAGTAGATACAGAGTAGATACAGAGTAGATACAGAGAGCAGGGGTATGCATCCAACTGCTGTTGGATTATAATTTCCATCATCTTCAGCTGGCTGTTGGTCAGCTGAGGATGATGGGAATTTTAGCCCAACAACATCTGGATGACAGCATGCTGCCTACCATTTTCTGCCCTGACCTAGAATGAACATTGGCTCTGAATGAGTTATAAGGTTGGTGGAACCATAGACCTGGTGGCCCATCTCTTTCCACTGCCTATTCACAATGTTAAAGGTATATGTATAGTCAAAATGAGAAATTCTCATACCAAACTGTAAACCGCTAACCTAAAATAAGCTCAAGGATAGGAACCAGCTGTAAGACCAGAAGGTAACACTAGACTCAAACAATGGATTTCAATAGATGGCAGCATTCTAGCTTAAACAAACCCAATCTGTTAACCTACAAGTATTTGTGGATGTTTTTCCTACAGTGAACTGTCGCTCAGTGTGCCATGGTATGAAATACAAATATGTTTAGGTTTAGTACTTATTACATCTAAGCTCTAGCAAAGCTTCTGCACACTAAAATTACATAAAACCTAACATTTAGAAAAATGAAAAAGTAAACAAACTGTTTACTACATCTTGTCATGTACTGAATTATACAGGGGGAAAACACAACAAAACAAGTATATATGGATTCCATGTCATATGTTTTGCCTTATGCCCCTAGAGAGCTCTATGAGCACCAGGAGCAGGAGGAAACTCCACCAATGCATCTATGATGCAAATAACTGGTCTAACACTGATTAATTCTCATAATCCATCATGGCCAGTTGATCTGGCACAGACATATGATAAAGAGAATGTAGCAACCCCCAGTTCGGCCAAATGTAAAACAAGAGCGGGTTTCCAGTTTCCCAGAACCCCTCTCCCCATGCATTCTTTTTGCTCAAACCATATCAGGGAGAAGCAAAGCTTTAGCAGTGATAGCACCACAAATAATGAGCATTTTTATGGTATTGTATATGAGTGTCGGAGTGATGCACATAAACACAACTATGCTCCGGTAGCTAAAACTACTTTAGGGTAGAAGTGAACATTAAAAATTCTTGATATTTATTACTATGTGCTCACTTTTATTTTATGCTTGTAATCCTGGCTTTTCCCCTAGCAGCATATATGTGCTGCACTTATGTATAAGGTTGCTAATGAAGAATCTGAACCTGTGCTTAAATACAGATGCCTTTAGTACATATATATGAGCAAAAATGTCACCAGCATACAATTTTAATCTGAACAATCCTTTAATGGCACACCTAAAGTTATCATAATGAAAGGAGGAACTTTGGGTCACAGAGGAAAGCTACACTCCGACCCTGACCATCCTTTAGTGCAAGTGAGGACAATTCATGCACAAAGCTTTCTACAGAAGTGTTAAGCAGACATAGCCAAAAACAGTTTTTATCACTTATTTTATTGTGGGGGTCAAGTCTAATCTTCCTCTCTCTGTTACATACTGTGCTAGAGCTTCAGAGTACCTAGGACATGTAATGGGCGATTTTCAATTAGCTAAATGGATGCATTTCTGGATCAAGCCAACTGTGCCATAGAAGAAAGATGGAAATTCCCATTTAAATTGTGATTTTAAAGGGGTAGTCTAGGGTCCATAAAATACCCTTTTAAATGTTTGATTGTGCACCCATAACAATGAGAACTGTGTTCCCACAGATCAAAGCTCTTCTGTTTTACTCCAGTTTGCCTTCCAGATCATGGAGATCTGCAAGGCTGGTGACATCAGTGCTTAAAGGGATAGTAATACTTAAATATTACTAATCCCCATATTGTAGCCATGTTAAAAAGAATTTAATTGTCCCCAGTGTCATCTCTCAAACCTTTATGGTTGGAGAGATAACCGTACGCAATGTTCTCCCCTCCCTCCCCCTTCCCTGAAGTCAGCTTTGTACTGACTGCAGGGGAAGTCTGTCGTACGACAGGCTTGTGGCTCTGCAGCTGAAACGAGATTGCTTTAGTAAAAAATAATTATTTCACTGAAAAGGTCTTCTATGTGTGCTTGGTTTGCAAACACACGTAGAAGACCGTTTCAGTGAAATAATTCTCTTTTACTAATGAGATCTCGGCTCTGCTGCAGAGCCAACTGATGAAAGTCAGACCGGATATACCTGCAGTCAGTACAACGCTGACTTCAGGGAAGGGGGAGGGAGGGGGGAACTTTTTAACATGGCTACTTTATAGGGATTATTTAAGTATTACTATCCCTTTAACTCAGTGCTCCTCTCTATTGAACTCTGTAGAAGCCCCACATCAGTGAATCCACCATCAATGGGCTTTTTATAGACAGGAGAGCAATCTCCCATGAGTGCCAAATGAGGCGCTGACATCACCCAGCCTTGCATATCTCCCTGATCTGAAGGCAAACTGGAGGAAACAGAGGTACTTTGAGTTATGAAAACACAGCCTTCAATATGTTGTAGACATATCTTGCATTCAAGGGGGTAAAATGAGTTGGCTACTTCTCTGGCACTCAAAAGGTTAAACCAGTGGAAAGTTTGGGCATTTTTATATGTTCCCTGTGATGCAGGTGATTTACTCCAAATTTGCTCTTTATCTGACTGTATAATGCCTGAAAGGACCTTATTCATCAAAGTGGTGCAGTTTTGGAGCACAGTAACTGTACCACATGGGGAAATGAACACTCACATTGATTTAACTAAGGCTTTAACTCACTTCAAGGAGTTAAAAGTCCCATTTAAACCAATGGGATGTCTGGAAACGTATTTGTCATGTATGATGTAGTTGGTTTATTCCAGAATTGCTTATCTTGGCTTGCTGAAGAAGATCCAAAGTGGTTTAAAAACAAAAACAAAACCCACAATCTGTTTCCCAGAGACACTTTCTCTTTAAATGGAATACAGACTAGCTTCATGGGAAAGCGTACCACTTGTTTTACTCTAGTAATTCTAACACCAGATCAATCAACACATGGACACTTAGCACAAATCTTATCTGCGAATGGGTTCATCGAGCCTATAAACTGAATAGGAAGAAATTTAGACTGTAACTGCACTTAACGTAATGCCAAAAAGCTACCTTGTTTGATCTCCTGTTTGGATACCTAGTGCAAGTCACAAACTAACAATTACCGCACATCAAAGTCTGTGTACACAGGTTGTTATTTTCTTGGCAGACATCTCTTAATAAGTAAAGACGCCATTGTTTAAATATCCATTAAATGAAATGAACCTAACTACTTTATGACTTTTGGAAGATCTTGGAGTTTAATTGTATTCCAGCAAGTGATGAAAAATGAAATAGAATCTTAAGATCTGATCATTTTAATCTACCAAAATTTTTTCTTAACAATATTGGCAAAGTATATCCCCTAATGTTGTGGGGTTTGCATTGAAAAGGATAATTATTACATGTAAATGTTAATTAATAGCAATAAAGTACTTAATGATTAAGAAATTCCGTGTGAGCCTGTTCACCTCACACAACAAGTTTGTGTGCATTATATGTTGTTAAAAATCTTACCTGTTATGTCATTTCTGTCATCTGTTCTGTTTTTCAAACACGTATTTTTGGTAAATTACTTTATAAACAAATAATGGAATATGTTGAGTTGTTGTATTAAAGAAGTAGTAACATTTTACTATTATATGCTCAGAAATGAATTATTATAACTCTTTCCAGCATCCCAATTTCTGTATTATTCTATGTCAGTGATTGCTTTAACCCTTTGAGTGCCAGAGGGGTTCGCAATGCATTGCAAAGCAATGCGTTGCATGCCCCTCTGGCACTCAAAGGGTTCAAAATAGTTGGAAATGTTGTTGCAGTTGGAAGTAACATAGTCTTCCTCTTCATCTACCGGGTCAGTCCATTTTATACCCATAGTAAACTAAAATAAAATATACACTTCTTACACCCTACCAACTTTAACTTAAAGGAGCAGTAATTGTTTCATTAAGAAAAATATAAATATGTAAAGATTTTCCTGGGAAAAATAAGGACACTCCCTCTTCTGAGGAATAATTCATTAAAATGTTTATCATTAATCTGCATACCAGTTAGTACTGCTGTGAATACATTGATAAAAAAAAGAATTGTAATTACAGTGGGATTACACTATTTTACTCAACGAGGAAAGTCCTATACTTTATATATTTGCCATACTTAAAGTTTACTGCTCCCTTAGAAGAAGAATTATACCTACAGCAATACGTGGCTTTTACATTTATTTAACAGAAGGGCCTACTTATAGCACGTATGTTCAAATCTCCTTTTAAAGTTTGCATTTAGTTCAAATATCTTTAGACTAAACAATATATTCAAAACTCTGAATAAGAAAACCCATGAAAAAATCCCCAGATTCAGTGGAACGATGTAAGAAGAGGATCAGATTCTGAAATGGAATCCTCCTGTTGTAGACTCTCACACATGTCAAATACACTGTATAAAATACATAAATGAATATACAAAGGAATGCATTTAATGGGTTGGAATTTGGGACATTTTTAAAGGGATAGTAATATTTCAAATGTAAAAAAAAAACACCAACACCACAAATCTAATAATGGTTAAGACATCACTTGGTAGGAGTGAGGTGTGTGTGTTTTTCGAAGTCCAGCACAACTACCCCTGCAAGCTCCTGTCAAAGGGATAGTAATGTTTCACAAAAAAACAGCTCCGATTAATCTTCATACTATTTGGGCCGTGGAGAGTGTTATTTCAATACTGTCAGAGTTGTTGTTCAAGAGTAATTGAATGATAAATTATCCCCCTCCCACCCCTTTTACAGATGTAACACTAATCACCTCAGACCAGGTAGACTGTCCAGATGGATCTCAGAGAGGGACAATCTTCAATTAGCATAGGGGAAAAAAACTGTCAATGGGGGGCAGGGTTTTCCTTATGCTCACAGTAAGAAGATTGTCCCTTGCTGTGACCTGTCCGGTCAAGGGACCAGATTCCACAGCTGAGGGGAGACGGCTTACACTAGGTAAAAGGGGTGGGAGGGGATACTTTATCATTCAATTACTCTTGAACTACAACTCTGACAGTATTGAAATAACACTCTCCATGTCCCAAATACTATGAAGATTAACTGAAGCTGCTTTTTTGTGACACATTACTATCCCTTTAATATCTTTAGCTAACACCACTAATGTGTGTCCTGCCAGAAGGCCTGGAACGTCTTTTAAACAGTTTTCCAGAGCATAGGTTCTAGTTGATTAGTCTCTGTTTGGCCTAACCTAGAGGTTCCCCAGTCAGTCCTTAAAGTGGAACTGTCACTTTGCAGCAAACTGGTGATTTTGAAACTCTTGCTTTCATATATCTTTAAGCTAATCTTTGCTTTTTTCAGCTAATAACTTAAATATATTTAGCTTTATTTATGTTACAGTTTTGGCAAAAATGTTAGTAGAATGTTAGTATATGCTGGGTGTGCCTGTCAGATATGCATTAACTGACCAATAAATAAAGCTAGATATCTCAACCTATTGTTTTAACCCTTTGAATGCCAGAGGGTTACACAAAGTATTTCAAAGCAATGTGTTGCACACCCCTCTGGCAAAGAGTTAAAAAAAAAGTGCATTGCATAAAATCACCTGTATGTTAAAAAAAAAATGACAGTTCCACTTTAAGAAATGCATAACATGATTCAATATTAACCCCTTAAGGACCGGCCACGCACGCATGGTGTGGTCACTTAAGGACCAAGGGCCACTTTTTTTTTTTTTTGCGGAATCCGATTCTGGACTCCCCCAACGGTGTGCAGCCGCGCGGGGAGCACGGAATTCCATGATGGTCCAGGACCATCATGGGTCATTAAGGGGTTAAGTATGTTACTACTTATGCATAAAAATCTGGACTTCTTCCTGTGAGTTTCTGGTAGAAATTACACCAATTTATAGACTAAAAGGTGTAGTTAATTGGTACAAATCCTATATTAGAGAACACTGCATTCTCCTTAACCTGAGAATTTGGCCCAATATCGTAAGACTTCCATATTTGTTTCAAAACCCTCCATCTCAGGATCAACCTCTGAGAGTTCCCAGGTATGCCTGGCAGACAGGTATAGTATTAAAAAGCTAAAAACAAGAGCAATTCTGAAGTAAACCAAATGCACAGTATTAGACAAATAACTATTCCCAACATTCTCATCAATTTAAATAGGGCCTTTTAACTCTGTGACTGCTAAAGAGGTGTGCAACACATTGTGAAGCATTCAAGGGAATTACAAGCCTTGCTTAAATAAACTGGAATTTTGCGAATTTGTAATTTTCCCCTGCAATTAATTTGGTTTGCTCCACTTAGCCTTTATATGTAAAGCCAAGTGAGTCCTATGCAGCCCTTTCAAAAGCAGCCAGAATTAAGAAGATGAGGTATCAGTCATAGAAATAAATCTAATATGTTTCCACTCTGTGATGTCTAAACATTAGAATGTCTACAATGGAGGAGTACTTAGTCTTACAAATAATGCCTCACAGTGACTAGTGCATAAAACTCTTCGTCAATAAGATTGCAAGCAACTGTAGCACTTTGTCTTGGTTGTGTAAGCTCATTTCCCCCTCCCAGTTTCAATTATCAGCCTTCCTTTGGTACTAGTCCACAGTGCCATGAAGAGGAAAGAAAATTCAAGATTCCCTGCTGATAAACACTGGATGGGAATGACACGAGGGAAGACATTCAGGACAAAATGAATTGTTTACCCGCTGACTCACCATAACATGCCTGACTGAGTTTAGCTTAACTTCCTGCTCTTTTTATAAGTGCCATTACTCTCTGTTTATTTATATGTACAAGGTGAAAGCACAGGAAAATAATGTGTAAAAGAACAATACCCAAGTCATCTTAAAGCATCTAAAGTCTGAATGACCACCCAATGCCATTTTCTAAGTGTAACAGTAAAAACCAGGTATTGCAGACGTTTTGGGAGCAGAAAACTAACACTCATAACATTTGAAAAGATTGCCAGGAAAACTGCTTTACAATCAAATCAGAGGGCATTACTATGGACTTAATGTGGTAAGGTACAAAGAGCCATATTCAGTAAATTAAAGATCTGCAAATCAGCTGTACCATAAAGTGATATATGGCATTTCTGATTGATTTAAATAGGCATAGCTGGGAACCTGCTGGATTTCACCTGGAGACCCCAGATTTAGAGCAGTGTCTCCGGGCCTCCGGGTGAAACCTTAAATTCTCTAGGCATATACAGTATGTGTGCATTTGCTGCTCCCTCCTGCGCACACTTCATAACTTACATCAGTCTCATCAGAGCCCTGCTCTGGCATCGCGATCCGCGGACAACTTGTGACCTGTGTCACCTGATCAAGACGCTGCGTGCCTGGTGTCAGGGCAAGAGAAGAGCGGAGAACCTGGCCTGGCCTGGTCACCAGTGTTGTTAGTGTTGTTTTTACGTCATTCAGTCAAGGTGGTGTGATAGATGAGAGTGAAGTTTAATGCTGCTTTAATCCTTTGAGTGCCGGAGCACCTTTTTTTTTTTTTTTGAAACCTCCGGGTGACCTATTACTAAAGGTTCCCAGGTATGTAAATAGGATGTTTAACTAAATGAATGCTAGATGTTTCCAACACATTTAAATAATATGGAATTCTCACTTATCAGCCTATGGTACAGTTGGCTTGCTCCAGGACAGTATTACATGTTTTTCCCTTATTTTTGGGATCACTATTCCTCTATTATATACAAACTGGACACAGTGAAAATCTGCATTAATGTCTTCCTTTTCCTTATGGCAGCCAGGCCCGGATTTGTGAATAGGCAGACAAGGCACTTGCCTAGGGCGCCCGATTTTCAGGGGCGCCTGGCAATGCCATTGTCACGCCCACAATTCCGGGTGTATAAGAATAACACTGTCATTGCTGTGCGGGCTGCCTCACACTGCCATTTAAATGTATGCTGTTTTCGACTCGAGGGCGCAGACGTGAGGCGCTGTTACTTTGGACTAGTGTGCTCTATTATGTGCTGCCGGGGCCTCAGAGCTCCCCACTCTTCAGCCACCCTTCTGACCTCGGCCAATCAGTGCTGGTTATAGCTTGCGCGGGCTTTGGAATCTGCAGTGCGTAGCTGCTGCTGTGGAAGGGGACAGCAATGCACGGGCAGCATGACCAAATGGATCAAGGAGCACCTGGGATTCAAGAGCTCTCAGCTGCCGCCTCCTGCCACTCCTAAACAGGCAGTGCTAAGTTGGGGAGCCTATCTCCACCACTACTCGACAGCACCCCAGTTCCCAGAGTTTAGCCCCGCTTAAGACACTAGACAGCAGCATGCACGAACTCTTTAATTCAGGTATGTGATTTTATCAGAAGTACTCCTCTATCATATAGCCCTTGGTACGGTCTTATTTCTAACACAATAAAAGTACAGGCTGGCAACATGTGACTCCCTGGGGATTGTTGGACTTCGACTCCCATTCCACTCAGCTGGCTAGCATTACTGGAGTTATAGTTCAGCAGCTGCCGAGAAACCACATGTTGAGCTCCAATGCTCCATGGAAGGCCTGAGTTGTATTCTCTTTACCTGATGTGCACATTATAATTGTCTTGCACAGTGGAACGGTATATAGCTACCTGTTCCCTTATTGGGTCACATATGCCTAATAGTTTTGGAGGTGGGTTGTATGCCACCTGTTTATTTTTGGGATGAATGATTAGTATACTAACCAGTTTTACTGGAGTGAGATGGGTGTATTTGCCTGCATCATTTCTGCTAAAGGTATGTATATGAACTTGGTCCTGCGTGGAATTAGACCAGGGATTTGAACTGGGGTTTTATGTACTCTTACACAGGTGTTAGGGGCTCATTCAGAAGAGTTCTTAGGGGCTCTCTGAATTAATATGTATGTAAATGGTATCCATGGCAAAGCATTTTAGGGAGGGACTGATGACAAATGCTTTTTTCCCAGTATTTAGGACTATGAAGTGTTAAAACACTACGTGTAACCCTTTATTGTCAATTAACATTTTTTTTTTAAAAAATGTTGCTACATATCTTAATGCTCAGCATATGACAGGCTTATTCTTTTTGTTAGATAAGTTTGTCTTAGAAAAAAGTGTATATATAATTGAAAATAATACCTACTGTAATTTACAGATGCAACATGTTCTTTAATATGAATGCATACATAAGTTTTTAAAGGGATAATAAAGAGATAATGGTTACCACTAAGACTCTGTGTGGCCAGACCAGTTTGTTGGCGCGAGGGAGGTGGCAACCATGTGTGTCGGCAGTTAGTGGAGGTTGCAATTACATCAAAACTGCCAATGTTACTTGTGTGGATGGCATTCTTATCCTATTCACTCCATATTTTCATTTTTGTATATTACAAATTCGATTCAGGAGGATATGTACTCTAGGCTACTCCATGGACCTGTTTGTATCTCTCAATGTTCAATATGACACTTTAGTTTGTTTTTCTGATGTATAGAATTCAGTGTTTTCTGCAAACATTTCCAATGACTCCCACTGGGGTTTCATACTACCCATATCCACCGGGCCCTCCCTATATATAACATTTTCCTCTACCTCTGGAATATTGCCACAGTACTATGAACAATAATACATCGAAAAATGGGTTAGGCCATGAGAAAATGTGGTTAGTGGAGGGGTGTGGCTAATTGAGGGCGTGGTTAGGGGTGGGGCAAAGGCGGGACTAGGGGGCGCTGGGCGGTGTTGTGCCTAGGGGTGCCTGAGATGTAAATCCGGCCCTGATGGCAGCTATAGGTATAGCTATAGGGTCTTATTTGCATATCATTTGTGGTTTTGCAGAGTTGTGTGCCAAAGTACACTAATGCATCCACACATAAGCTCAATTAACTTAAGTGTATATAAACGCATTTCATGTGGTGTGCCCCATTTCACACATCCCCCACTGAATGCTTTATATTTCTGTGGTTTCTTACCCCCATGTATTCGTTAAACAGACGTATAACTTGATCAGTGAAGTTAAAGACATTTCTCCAGTCAAAGTTTGCTTGTCCTTCTGGTCGTGCGTCTGGATTTCCATTGTACAGAAAGTTGATCACATCATCAGCAGTTATTCCATCATCTCCGAGTTGTCTATTCAGGAAATCTTTCACTGTTGGGTTTTTGATTGAATCCTAAGAACAATTGACGAGGTGCATTTTATTTAATTTTAGTTATTACACCAGTTATTACAATGCTAGTTGAAGCAGTTTTCAATTAAGAAATGTACATTTCTTAAGTTCGATAAAGCTCTGCAAACTTTATATATAAGAATGTTAGACCCTATTCCTCCATATAAAACACTTTTTAATACAATGAATATATTAATAAATATATTTTTCCGTATCATATTACATATCAATAAAATAAGAGTATTCCTACTCTTGGGATATTTTTATTTAAAATTATTACAGCTCAAAGAGTCAATTTTTTTTTATTTTTTTTAAAACAAGCTGCTACAAACAGTGTCTACTGGTATCCAAAAGGCAATATTTTTTTCACCATCACGGCTGGACGGCACTTAAAGGGATAGTAATGGTTAAAATTAAGTTTATTTAATATTGTAGCCCTTAGAAAATATTAACAATGATGTAAGTATTTATGGTTTGAGAGATATACCTTGATAAAGTTACCTCCTGAGAGATGTTGGCGCTCTAGCTGACAGCTGCAGTATCCGGTCATTAGTCCGGATGGAGGCTCTTCAGAAGAGCTGAAATTGCACAATCTCAACATTAATACTTCATTGGAACGGTCTACAGTGTTCCTGGTTTGCAGGCAAACTTTGTAGACCGTTCCGGTGAAGTATTAATGTTAAGATCGTTAATTAATGAAGTATTAATGTTAAGATCTGCTGAAGAGCCTCCATACGGTCTAATGACCGGATACTGCAGCTGTCAGCTAGAGCACCGACTTCTCTCAGGAGGTAACTTTAGCGATATAAATCTCTCAAACCATAAAGGTTGGAGAGAGAAGACTTACATCATTGTTAATATTTTCTTAAGGGCTACAATATTAAATAAACTTAATCTTAACCATTACTATCCCTTTAAGGACCAGTGACGGTCCTGGAACATCATGGAGTCCAGGGCACCCCGCACGGTTGAGCCCTGAACGGGAAAAAAAAAAATTCCCAGTGGTCCTCAAGAGCCGTCTGTGTGTGCACGGGCACTGGTACTTAACCCCTTAAGGACCCATGACGGTCCTGAACTGTCATGGAATTCTGGGCTCCCCGCGCAGCTGCACGCCGTTTGGGGAGTCTGGAATCAGATGCTGAAAAAAGAAATAAAAGGTCCCTGGTCCTTAAGTGACGGCCGGTCCTTAAGGGGTTAAGGAAGGAAATGGCTTAACAATAAAACAAGATAAATAAATAAAATGCAAGTATTAGGAAACATGGGGGTTATGCACTAAGGCGTGACAGAGAGGAGATTACTTCTCCAGTGATGTCTCTTCTCCAGTTCCTACTAGGGATGAGCGAGCACCCCGATGCTCGGGTGCTCGGGTGCTCTGACCGAGCACCCCCTGATGCTCGAGTGCTCGGCCGAGCACCCGAGCCCCATTCAAATGAATGGGAGCACTCGAGCATTAAACCAGGCACCCCCTGCTCTGATGAGCGGAGGGTGCCTGGTCAATGTCCCCCTTCATCTCCGCTATGCCCCTCTTCCACAATGTCCCCCTTCATCTCCTATGCCATAGCGGAGATGAAGGGGGACATTGTGGAAGAGGGGCATAGCGGAGATGAAGGGGGACATTGTGGAAGAGGGGCATAGAGTCTATGCCCCTCTTCCACAATGTCCCCCTTCATCTCCGCTATGCCCCTCTTCCACAATGTCCCCCTTCATCTCCTCTATGGCATAGGAGATGAAGGGGGACATTGTGGAAGAGGGGCATAGCGGAGATGAAGGGGCACATTGTGGAAGACGGGCATAGCGGAGATGAAGGGGGACATTGTGGAAGAGGGGCATAGAGTCTATGCCCCTCTTCCACAATGTCCCCCTTCATCTCCGCAATGCCCCCTTCATCTCCGCAATGCCCCCGTACCTCCATTCCCTGGTGGTCCAGCGGAGCGTCTTCGGATCTGTGCCTCTTCCGGCACAGATCCTCTTCACCCGAACATGTCGGGCGAGCACATGGCGGTACTCGTACGAGTACCGCCATGTGCCGAGCAGAGCGATGCTCGAGCCGATCCGAGCATCGGCCGAGCACGCTCGCTCAACACTAGTTCCTACTTTATTCTATGGAGCCTATGCACTAAGATCTCCACAATTGGAGAAATCTTAGTGCGTTGGCTCCACAGAATAACATAGGACTTGGAGAAGTGATATCACTGGATGAGTCATCTCCAATTTATCACCTCTTTATCATGCCTTAGTGCATCTCCCACATGGTATTTTACAGGTGACTCTATACATACCCGTAGCACATTCATTTGGACACTATTTTGGAGAAAGTGCCACAGCTGTTGTCCCACCTCTTCCCAGGTTTTACCCATTTGTCTGACCCGCTCCAGTTGCTCAAAGGTGGAGTTTGCCTGAACAGAGAAATAAATACTATTCAGCAGGGATTATTCATACTGCCATCAAAGGTCTAATGGCCTTATGTGTAAAGACAAAGAAAAAATCAGGGGCAAACCAACGGCACTGTAGGGGGCAAATAAAAATGACCAAATTCCCATTGATTTAAATGAAGCTTTTTAACCCTATGTGTGCCTATGTGTGCCAGAGGGGCACACTGCTTAACATTGTTGATTAACACCCCCCTTGCTAGATGCTAGAGACATTTCCAGCACTATGCTTGGCAGCACACTGGGTATATATCTGGCATTCAAGGGATTCTATTGCTTATCAACATACAGTTTATCTGATTTCATACACTATTCCAAAGCCACTGATTTGTAGCTACTTGTCATCTATTTAGATTGCAAAATATTGCATGATATATTGAAGGGTCATTTTCAATAGGGAACAATCCAAAATATAATCTATTCACAGCTGAAAAAAATAAACACCCAGTCTAGCTTTTTTAACCCTTTGAGTGCCAGAGAGGCATCCAATGCATTGTGATGCAATACGTTGAATACCTCTTCAGCACTCAAAAGGTTTTAAATGAGATGGAGCAAGCAGACTGGGGGCTGACCTGAACAGCGGGGGCTGCAAGTTTATAATGATGCTACTTTTTTCTTTTGTAAGTAACCCTTTAAACACCACAAAACATATTGGTTGACACAGGGAGCTTTGATCTCTCATATGACACTAATGGTTTAAAGTGATTTATTGTTAAGGCAAGTGAGTGCTTTACCTTCTTCAGGATCTCTCTCACTGCAGGAGCATCAGGGGAGTAAAGGATTTTTCCCATCAGGAGAGGTTTCATTGCACTCCATGCTATTTTAGTTGCAGGGTTGGACTCCATACTTTGGATCAAGGCATTGCAAAATGGTGCTGTGGAGACAATCAAAGGACATCATTTTTAAATCTTCAGTAACACATATAAGCATGAAATAGAAAATCCAAAAGACGAAATGCACTCACAGGCCTTTCTCAAGGTGAAAAATTGTGCTGGTTTATTCCATCAACGTTTCAGGCCCAATTTGGGACTTTGTCAAGATGCCTTTAATGCCCGATGCCCCGAAACATTGATGGAATAAACTAGAAAATTTTTTCACCTTGAGGAAGACCCGTGAGTGCATTTCTTCTTTTTGGATTTTATATATCTATATATACTTTGTGTGCGAAAATATATACAAAATATGAATGTTAAACCCCTTGAATGCTAAACACATCAACAAAGCATCAGTCTGCTATTGCTTGAGTACCACTCAAGCAATATAGTCAATCTGTGGACCCCAGCTCTTGGAGACTACAACTTCCATAATCTCCAGGGACAGAGGCAGATTCCCCAGTTTGGCGAATTCCCCTGTAACCCCCTCATTCTATCTACACCCCACCCCATTCTGCCCAATTCACACTCATTTTCAGGACACAGAACACCATCCTTCCTCCCCTAATTAATCCCCATACGTATTATGATGCAAATCACATGGATCCCCCCACATCTAGTCCTTCTTGGTGCTCTGGGAGCTGGGGACAAGAAGGTTCCCAGGTATGGAGATATACAAGATTTTCAAGGGGTTAAAAACTCACATTTAAATCAATGATAATGTTGGGATATTCTTTTTGCTCCCTATAGGGCAATTGGTTTGTCCAAGATTTGCTGCACTTCGGTTTTATAGAGAAGGCCCAGAGTAACTACTGTAAAACTGTACGTTCACCTACTTGTTGTCTTGTCATAAGAATAATAGGAATCTTTCTTAGTGGAGTTTACTCCCAGGAAGGCTTTGTAGTTATTGTCTTCATACCAGTTGAAGGAGAACACTCGAGCCCCTCCCCCCTCAGGGTAACCACAGAACAGGTCCGACAGTGAGTTCATGAGTTGAGTGAAGGTTGCAGGTCCTCCCTCCTGCACAAGTGGCTGAAGAACCCATAGGAGATCTTGGATACTTGGTCTCTGTGACAACTGCAGCAAAAATAGTTGCTCACATTAAACTGAAATGAGTAGGCTTGCATCTTTAAATAAAATCAAATAAATAAATAAATGTAAAAATACACTCTACTGATTACAAAAACTCTACAAGGTCTGGGAGAAGCCAAATCATTATTACTACCATTTAACCTTTTAATAATAAGAGCGGTGTGTAACACATTACTTTGAAATGGCTGCTCACCCCTAAAGAGGTGCAATGTCTTTTTTCTGAATCCTATCTTAATGCACCTTTTGTTGTTCCCATTCTCCCTCTAGTCTTTTCCACCATTTGTCCATTTTTTAAGTGTGTCAGGTAATTGTACAGAGTTCCCTATTTATACAACACTGCAGATTATATAAAGAACTTCTAGGCAAAATACCCTGTGTGCCATTCAAGCACACACACTACTTAGAGGGAGTATAGACCCACACAAAGCACTTGTAGATGCTGTTATCCAAGTGCAATGTTTATTCGGACAACATTACAGCCCAAACTTGATACTGGCCTAAGTTCTGGTTGAAACATTGACAAAATAAACACTTGCTTTGCCACCTCTACAAGTACTGGAAGTGCATCTATACAGATAGATAGATATATATTTTATCCCTATGTCTTTTAACCCATCGGTGCCAGTGAACCCATACATCTTGCCATACCTTGTTAACTTCTGACACTAAGTGGGCTAAAAATTAGTATGTTGTGGACATGATATGTATGGCTAAGTAGAAATAGGCACTTGAAATATTTCAAACTCATTATTCAGAAGCTAAAATGCTCCATTACTGTGAATTTCCCTCAAGTCGATATTTCACATTTGATTATGGTGGATGCAAAAACTAGTTCTTTCATAGCAGTGCTTCTGCCAAAAGACCAGGGACTTAGTCAAACCTAATGCATTATTAAAGCACTGTCCAGTCCAATTTCATAAGGACTTTAAGGGAGATTAGTGCCATTACATGCAATGAGCTGGCAATAAAACTAAAATTTTTAAAGCATGAGACATAAGGATTTACCCCCCTCAAGTAGTAGCTAGCAATGCCCTCCAGTTAAAAGATTATAATGAGGGAAGCAGGGAATGTTGTTTACTTGCCTCTCGCAGAGCTTCAGACAGATTTGACACCACCTTCCCCCAGAATCGTAGATCAATACCATGTGACCTGCTGTCTAGCACAGTGGGAAGCTGGAAAGAAATGGGGAAAATCTTAAGTGTTGGAGAAATAGGGAAGATGAGTGAAAAAAAGGACCACACAAAATGTAAGCATTGCGTAATGAAAGGGAAAAGTGATTTTATATATTTATTACACACACAAAATATAGAAAAATAGAAATATGCTGATTGCTATTGGTACATATATCCATAAGTTGGTGAATATTCAAATACCTTTTACATGGAGTTCCAAGAAGAGGAACAGGGTCAATACTTAAAGATACAGATACATAAATTCAGAGTCATTAGTCAAATGTTTTCATACATTGTATATAAATATATATATATATGTATATATATATATTTATTATTATTATTATTTTTTTTTTTTTTCAAACAGAAAATATCATTAAAGGCACCTACAATGATATAATAAATAATTATCTCTACAATCCTTGTATCTGGAGGTGAACAGAAATAGAAAAGAAAAAACTATAGTAAGAGGAGAGCGCTAGTATATATAATCAATAAAATATTTAATACATATACAACACTGAAAACACAAGGGATAATAAACAACATGCAATTATGTATGTACTAGAAAAAACAGTCCTAATGCGTCAAAAAGACTGAAGATGCTACAAGATCTCAATTTTAAGCTTGGTTCCACAGCTTCTCTCCCCACTCCGGAGCTTTTTTCCCAGGGATCACAATCCCAACAGTGAACCTCCTTCTATTGCAAATAGCGGGCAGAGGCTTGAACTTCCGAGCTGACACAATCTTAGGTAATCTGCTACTGAGCTGTATTCCCAGGGATCTCAGTCCCAACAACGGGGAGCCTTGTATAGAGAACAGCAGGAAATAACTGAGGTTTCAAAGCCGACACAGTCTCAGGTGTTCAGATTGATGCCTCAGTGCATCAAAATTGAGATCTTGTAATGGAAGGCATCCGCCCGCTAGAACACCATACACAGCTATATACCGGTACTTTTTCCAAACAGCGGGCATTATCCAACTTAATTATTTACACATGGGGCTTATTATTCCATTTTTTTTTTCAGTGAATTCACTGTTTTTTAGTGTCTTCAGTCCTTTTTGATGCACTAGGACTGTTTTTTTCTAGTACATACATAATTGCATGTTGTTTTATATCCCTTGTATTTTCAGTGTTGTATATGTATTAAATCTTATATTGATTATATATACTAGCGCTCTCCTCTTACTATAATATAGATATATAAAAGCCCCATTTAAAAGAATGGGAATTTGGGGAATTTTTCCCCAATGATACAGTTGATAAATTCCAGAATTGCTCCTTAGAAAGCAGTGATCTACTCTTAAATCAGGGGAGTTGAAGTTCAGTCCTCAAAAGCCACTACCAGGCCAGTATTTAACCCTATGCCAGAGGGGTATCCAACGCATTGCTTTTGAAATGCATCAGATACTCCTCAACCACTCAAACGGTTAAAGAAAATCCCTTTTTAAGCACAGGCAAGCCAATTAGTGACTCACTCATTTGTCTAGCCCTTCTGTACTCAAGCAGGGAAATCCTTAAACCCTGGCCATTTTGCAGCCCTGTATAAGACAAATGCAATGAGCCCTGAGAAGATTCTGCTAGGACATTCCATAGAACTAGGGATGGGTGAAAACTTTTGCCTCAAACCAAATTCAGAGAAAAATGGCACTTCCTGCTTGGTGAAAAATTTCCCAGGAAAAGTGCAGTTTTCCTGCTTTTTTCGTCTAGCTCATTGCATTAGGATCAATAGGATCCACATGGCAGTTATCTCTTCTTTTCTTGCAGGCATATAACAGGTTGTCAGACTCTCACAGCAGCCATTTTGTGTTTGTGAGAGGATAAAGCAGCATGTTTTTGAGCAAGAGAAGATAGGCAAATAAAGGGGAACTGAAGCTTAGATTAGGGTGTATTTTAGGTAGGACATTTGTTATCTGTAATAGGATAATCTGGGGCAGTCTGGGGGAGAAGAAGGGAGTAAGGAGGTTGACTCCAAATACATCAAAATTTGGTGTGACTGACTGGTAAGACACAGTCAGCTGGGGTCCAGTTTGCTCCCTGATCTTGCTGCTATTGTTTCTGTGCTGGGGAGGTCTGGGCAAAATAAAATGTTGATTTTCTTTTTTTAGTTACATTTTTTTTTTACAGACTTTGAAAAGATAGGGTGGACAACTTGAAAAAATTTTTTATTAAAAATAATGATAAATAAATAAATATATTAGGTGATAGCTGAATGGGTGTCTGACATGAGCTGTGTGATTAAGGCAAATTTGTTAGACAGCAGACAACACATTCCATCAGTTGTGTTGTGTACTGTAGAGTAAAAACACACACAGTATTTAAGTAATGTACAGCAAACTCACAAGGGGCAGGGGGAGGGGAAAGGTGGAGTAGTGCAGGGATGTGGGAGTAAAGTGGTAGTTCAAAAACTAACTGCAGCTATGGTTGCTGCAGCGTGTGCAATAAATAATGATGATGATCTCTCTATTCCTGGGGTGGGTGCAGTTTGTCAAGGTTCCACCAAAAGTTCCACAATCACCAGAGCTGATATAAAAAAAAAAAACATATAAGAACTATACTGAATGAGTCACACTCTACTATTGATGGTGGCAATGGCATAATAGAGGAAGGTTTTGCAGCTGAAACAACTGCTGCATCTGACAGTGAGACAAACAAGCATCAAAACACCAGTCCTCAAAGAAGTAGTGAACTTTGTGAAAGTAAAAGTACAAACAAATTGTTTGACACCTCTAAGGGTTTAGAGGAATATAAGGGTAGTGGGCAAGCAGAGGCAGGCAATGCGGAGAATGACCTAATGATGACTGATGATGATGATGATGATGATGATGATGATGCAGATCTAGACTATATCCCTCCAGCATCCACATCTTGTTGAGATACAGAAGACGTTGAGAGTGAGAGAGATGATATGGCCAGAAAGTTAGTAGAAAGGCAAAGGTTGAACCACCCACCACTGAAAAAGAGCACTGTGCCTCTCTATAAACTGTTTGCTAGTAGTTTTCACTCTGGAAATATAGCACATGTGCATGTTTCTTGCATCCCGCCCTTGGGGCTGGAGGGGGGAGGCAGCCTTGGATTTCTTTGTATATTCCTTATTTTTATTCCTGTACCTTATTCTGTGATTATATAAAGATGATGTTTTCATACAATTTGCTGTGGTGGAACCCTTTATTTCCAGAAGAAATTCCATCAATCAAATTGTTTAACCCTTTGATTGCCACAGTAATATGCAACATACTACAGAGCAATACGTCTCTGGAACGCAAAGGGTTAAGGAAGCATAAACATCAGAATGCACTTGAATACTAGTTGGTGCTGATAACTAGAGATGGGCAAAACTTTGTACCTCTAAAAAGAAACGTGAAAAACAGATCATCCCATCATGTAGGAAAATTCTTGCAAAAAGTGGCAACTACTCACTTTTTCCAATCTTTTTCACTGCATTGAAAGCAAACATAATAATGCATCTCCCCTCCCGCTGAAAAGTTTCCCTTATGCATTCCTGCCATGATAGTATAAAAGAGTCATCAGTGTCCTACATGTCAGTGAGCTTGTGCTTGATAAAGCAGCTGTGTTTTGGATTATAGCTAGTGGAGGCAGACAGACAAAGGTACTGAGCTGGAGCTGCTTTATAGGAGTGCTGCTGGTAGACATTACCAGTTGTTCTGTGTATATGGGAGATTTAGAAAATATTTTTTGACTAATAAGTAACCGACAGGCAGGCAGGTGAGTCTTTTTACCTGAGTTGGCTGAGACTCTACCAACACTGAATGAAAGATTTTACTCAGACAAACAATATACCATACATACAAAATAAGACAACTTGACAAGGGGTACAATTTAACAAACTGTGTTACTTATTAACATTCACTCCAACATCCACATGAACAAGATGGGCAAGCATGTACTGAGTTGTGGTGGGTAATGCACCAACTGCTGTGCACTTTATTCTTTTAGTGCAAACTGGTGGTAATTTTGAATATATAACAAATCTATCTTTTTCTGTTAACACTAACACTGAAGTCCTTGGGAAAGAAAAAACATTTTGACACTAGCTAGATATTAGTATAGGGACAGACAAGCAAAGAAGGAGAGCTGGAGATCTTTGTGTTGGCAGAGAGTGTGGGTATGATTTGTAGACAGTGACAATGACAGGAACAGTTAAATATTGAATAAATAAATAAAATTCACACTTTTGACTGACAGATGACACAGACAAAATTAAGCATGAGATTCTTCACCTGAGCTGCGACTGATTGTAACAATGACAGATCAAGACATAGATCATGCATCATTTTCAGCCAGACAAAACATCACTCTATACAATAACAGCTGTGTGGTATACTGTACAGTAAAAATCAATAACACTATCATTATGCCTACCAAACATGCTACTGGTATAAGTAAGGGAAGGTGTAGGAGGAGAGCATGGACTTATTGGTGGTAGAATAGTCTTACTACAGAAACTGACTGCAACCATGGTTGCTGCAACTTGTGCAGTAAGTAATGATGATGATGATCCACCCATGAGGAGGATGTTTATAAAAGTGATATGAAAAACTCTAGCACAAGTAGTAGTACTAAACCAAAAATGAAGAGAAGACAAATTCTAGTGTTGTTGCTTTAGTGGAAGAGGATTTAGCAGTGAGACCAACTGTTGTGCAAGTCAGTGACAGTAATAATCTTCCACAAACTAGTGGTAAATATTTTATAAATAGCCCTAAGGGGAAAAGTGAAAATAAAATGCTTTATACATGAAAAACATAAAGAATATGAATGTAGTAGGTATGGGGAGGAAGCAGATGCTGCTGCTGACCTAATTATTATGATTACTAATGATAATGATTTATAATCTGTCCCTATGCTTCATCATCAGATACAGACAAAGTAGAGTGTAAGAGCAATGATAATTTGTCCCAAAAATTTACTAAAAGCAAAAGGCTCAGTCTTCCACTGCAGTATTATATATATTTATAAACTCTCCGAATGATCATCTGGAATGTCTGGACAAAGAAAAAAAAATGCCTAAAAATACACAGTCATCATCTGTCATCATCATCAATGTCATCGCCTGCTCAGACTCACTATTATGGACTACTAAGCAGAAACACAGGTCAATATACACAATCATATCTTGCTTCTGCTGTTTTTATGTCACCCTTTTGACACGGGTAACATTTTGATTTTGCCCTTTTTTACTCTCATCATTTAGGTAATGACATTACAGTAGTAAATGTATCCAAAAAGATAAAGACAGAAGATAAAATTGCAGTGCATAAAAAAGGCCAGATTTACATCTCTGGTGTCTCTATTGAAGGCACGCCAGTTACCTTTTGCCCTTCCCATGATCATAGCCATTTTCGTCACATGACTCTGCCCCTTGTCCTATCCACACTGTTCTATGAAACAGAACATATATGTAGCCTATAACATTCAAATACAAAAAGCACTTAATCCATTGGATGCTAGCGAGGTCACCAAAGCTTTACTTTGCAATGTATTGGGAACCTCTCTAGCATCTTATTGGTTAAATAATGGCCACTTTGAAAAATGTTAAATTAACTAGCCATCCAGCATAAACCAAGATCTGGGGGAGATGCACTAAGGGGGTGATCAAGAGGCGATAAAGTGAGATTACTTCCCCAGTGATATCACTTCTTCAATTCCTATGTTATTCTATGGAGACAACTCACTAAGATTTATCCAACATTTGAGATCTTAGTACATAGGCTCTATAGAATAACATAGAGACTGGAGGAATCATATTAATGGGGAAGTCATCTCCACGTTTTCACCTCTTTATCACATCTTAGTGCATAACCCCCCTGGTATCTGGTAACAGGGGCATTGAGATATATTTAATGGTATTTACAGAAGTACGCATTCTTTTTCACTCCAACTGTAACTCTGGGTCAGACCAACTGCACCCTAGGGGATACATTTTAACTCCAATAGATTTAAATAGGGCTTTTAACTTGTTGATTACTAGTGATCTCCAAAGTACTCCCTAACTACTAAACCAAAAACATCAAAAGCTAATGAGATACTGAAATCACACACAGCCCTCTAATTTCATGGTCATACTGCTTGTTTAAAATTTTGTCAGTGGGCTTGGTCATTATGTCATCAGTGGTTTAGAGGATTCAAGGAGCAGGAGGAGGAGTAAACCAACTTAATTTCTGGACCCAGAAAATTGGGTTGGATAAATAGCTAAATAGATAAAGTTTCCAATAATGTAGTTATTAAGAAAGTGTGTTTTTTTTCAAGTAGGAGCTTAAAGCATAACTTTTGCAAATGTATTTATAAATTATCATTGGAGTACTTAATGACATATATCTTAGTGTCAAATAAGCCAGTGATAATATACAAATACATTTGCAAAAAGTTGCTTTAAACTCCTAATTGAAAAAACATACTTTCTTAATTTAAAGGAACAATAACACCTAATAATAAACCCTAATTTATCTAAATCTATGCAGGAAATCCTTAGGACTACCGTGAAACAATTCTGTGTGGATTGCTCCTTCATATTCAATCTTTTGTTGGGAATGGATATTGTGTACACGGAGGCAAACAAAATTCTTTGTTGCAGCAAATTGGAAGCTAAAGTCCTCTAAGTGAAGGCCTTCTAAGAAGATTTCAGAGGGAGGAACTGAGTTCCAGGGGGGAGATGCACTAAGATAAAGAGGTGCTAAAGAGGAGATCACTTCTCCAGTGTGATGAACTTTCCACTTTCTGTTATTTTTTGGAGCCTATGCACTAAGATTTCTCCAATTTTAGAGATAGGCTCCATAGTACAACAAAGGACTTGTAGAATTTAGTGCACCGGAGAAGTGATCTACTCCTTATCACCTGTGTTATCACCCCTTAGTGTATAACCCCCCCAGGAGTCCTGCAACACAACTCATGTCTGTCTCCATGCATATGATACCCAGACCCAACTCAAGATTAATTTTTGGAGAACCAGTTCACATAGAATTGATTCATAGTGGCAATTAGAGTTTTCTGGCTACTACCCCTCTGGCATTCAAAGTGTTAATATTGGGAGGTAATAGTGTTTCTTTAAATATTAATCAGTATTTCTGACAGCTATTTGGTATACGGTCAAGCATGGCCTTCAGACTGCTCTCTCTGAATCATTAGATCAAACAACATAAAAAATCTAACTTGTGTGTTTATTCCAGAAAACAATGCTGCCTCTATACTTTTTTGGCTCTTTATCAACATTTTGCAATACTGAGCAATCTTCAATGCAAACAGAACTCCAGTGAGATTCTTCCTTAACATTTACAAACAAATGAAGAAATACCTCAAACAGAAGTGAACATGTGTCAAATGATTTGTGTTTTTCAGTTATTTGAGGTGTAATCTCTATAGACCCCAGAACGAAAGGTTTTAAGTAGAACAGCAGACAGTGAAAAGCTTGAGGCTTCTGAGGCCCACAAATGGCTCTGGTCAGCCTTTGCGGGGGTGTCAGAAATCCGACTCCTTCAGCCGTGGAGCGAAGCCGAAAATTTGTGGCTCACAGCCACAAATATTGTGGTTGTGAAGGCAGCCTCTGTAGACCCATAGTGAGGGAAAAGGCTCAGTTACTTAATTAACCGAATCCAAGGCACTGAATGGGAACAACACATTGTGGTCTTCATGTCCTTCAGGTACTAAACATTTAGATTGTAAGTTCTATGGGGCTAGGACTCCCTGTCCCTGAAAAATGTTGTGTATAGTGTTGAATACTATTACATAGCACTATTTAAAGATATTTTTACCATAACTGGGAACTTTCAGAATTGGGTGACCCTGAGATTTTTCAAATATTAACCCCTAGTGTTCCCAAAAATATAGATATTGGCAATATGCTACTACTTGCTCTGTACCAGAGATGCTACATATAGTTGACAAGGAACCTTAACACACTACAATTTTTGATCTCATTGCTTAAAAATTCACTAGGACAAGCAGGACTTATATCGCTACCTCTCTAGCAGTAATGGATCTAATTCAAAGACTAATTAAGTAGTTAATTGGTGTAGATCATGCTGTAAATAACATAGAACTCTCTCACCCTGAGATTTTGGCTCTTCACCCTGAGACCCTGAGATAGAAGTCAAAACCCTGAATCTCAGAGTAAAGCCCTGTGAGTTCCCAAGTATGATTATTACAATTTTTATTATTATTGTGTTATTATGACAACTTATTTTTGGGCTTGGAAGCCCTTCATCACTGACTCTGGATGCTGCATGCACAGCCCAGCAAAAGTGAACAGTGGCATATCAGAGCCTCATGGTCCCCTCTTTCTTGTGGAACCAATGAGGAAACTGTAGGGGTCTCTTACCAGACCTCCATACTAAGCAAAGGTATGTCCCCCTGGGGCAGGTGTGAGTTGATTCCAAGGGGAACGTAAGGCTTTGATTCAGCACCTAACTTCATTATTGCTATGAATCATGGCAGTCACATTGTCAAAAAGTGATCACTGACAGTTGGCACAAAGAACTGTGAATAGCACAGACTGCTTTGTTTGTAATCATGTTACACAATATGTTGCTGGTTTGCATATATAGTATCTTACATAACTGAGTACACCACTCACATTTTTTGTAAATATTTTTATTTTATCTTTCATGTGGCAACACTGAAGAAATGGTTTAGACATTAATAGGTATATGTTGAGTTATTTTGAGGGGACAGCAAATTTACACTGTTATACAGTCTGTACACTCACTACTTTACATTGTAGCAGAGTGTCATTTCTTCAGTGTTGTCACATGAAAGATAAAATAAAAATATTTAAAAAAATGTGAGGGGTGTACTCACTTATGTAAGATACTGTATAACCAAACCAGCAACATATTGTGTATTGGGGTGTACTCACTTATGTGAAATACTATATTATATATATATATATATATATATATATATATATATATATATATATATATATATATATAATTGTGTGTCTGCAGCAAAGAAAAGGATATATAATGTACATTTTTCTCAAAATATATAAAAATTTAAATTCAAAAGAGTAATAATATTTATAGAAACATGTTCATAGCTTCATATGTTATTTCTATAAAAAGGGGGCAACAAGGTTTAGTGAAAAACTAAAAGGGACATCATGTGAAAGGTTTTTGAATCACAGATTTAAATCAGCAGACATTGTGATTTGTCTCATGGAGTGCAGTCGAATTGCCACAGAATTGCTAATATTTCCCAGCCCTCACTTTCAGGAAAAAGGTTTTTAGACAATGATAGCACCTCCTATGACAATATACAAAAATGGATCAATTCTGACTGGAGCATACCCACTGCACCACAGGGGACTAATACAAACTCTTTGATTGTAATGTCTTTAAACCCTTAAAAAGAGTCTTTAACCGGGGTGGGCGAAAGCTCTCTCCATGTTCCCACGAGAAATCCCTCGAAAACCACGTTGTTGTCTGCTTTAAAACCAGCTATTCAAATCTTAGCATTTTTTGCCCATTGGCCAAAATTCTTCGCCATTTTTTCAATGGATAAAAAGTTTCCGCCAATTGACTTATGTGTTTTTTGCATCTTCACTATAAAAACATGATTCTAGGAAGTGAAACACAATAGAAGCCGCTACTGAGCAAGGTAGTGGTGCTGTACTGTTCTGCTGTGATCTTTTTGAAAAAGTGAGGCTGGAGAGGCTCATGAGGACTGCTATCACTATGAGCAGGTATAAAAATAGTGAAAGGAGGAATTGGAAGGACCCTTATGTGTCCACTGAGTCTGAGGAGGAAGTGAGCACTACAGAAACAATGCTGTCCAGTCTCCCGAAATCACACCTAGGGATCTTGGGGAATTTAATGGGAAGAGAGCAAGAAAAGGGTAGTAGTGAGAGCAGGACAGGTCAGATGTCTGTGCTTGCAGCCAGATGTGCTGCCTCTGCTGCCACCATTGCTGTACCTGCTGCCGGACATGCTGCCCCTGCTGCCACTAGTGCTGTGTCTGCTGACAGACGCGTTGCCCCTGCTACTGCTACCACCATTGCTGTACCTGCTGTCAGATGTGCTGCCCCTGCTGCCACTATTGCTGTACCTGCTGCCAGACATGCTGCCCCTACTGCCACTAGTGCTGTGCCTGTTGTCTGACCTGCTGCCCCTGCTACTGCTCCCATCATTGCTGTACCTGCTGTCAGATTTGCTGCCCCTGCTGCCATCAGTGCTGTGCCTGCTGCCAGTGCTGAACGTGCTGCCACCAATACTGTGCCTGCTGTCAGGCATGCTGCCCCTGCTTCCACCAGTGCAGTGCCTGCTGCCAGTGCTGAACCTACTGCCCCCAGTACTGTGCCTGCTGTCAGACATAGTTCTACTGCTGCAACCAGTGCTGTTCTTGCTGTCAGTGCTGAACCTGCTGCCACTAGTGCTGTTCCTTCTGTCAGACTTGCTGCACCTGCTGCAACCAGTGCTGTGCCTGCTGTCAGACATAGTTCTACTGCTGCAACCAGTGCTGTTCTTGCTGTCAGTGCTGAACCTGCTGCCACTAGTGCTGTTCCTTCTGTCAGACTTGCTGCACCTGCTGCAACCAGTGCTGTGCCTGCTGTCAGTCTGAACTTGCTGCCACCAGTTCTGTGCCTGCTCTTAGATGTGCTGCCCCTGCTGCCACCAGTGTGGAAGCTGCTGCTAGTGTGTCTTGTAATACTCAGGAGTAGGGGGAAGGAGAAGATGATGCCAAGTGTGACAGCAGGGGACCCTAAGTCACCCTTACCATCACCAAGCAGTACCGCCAGGACTAGTACTACTACTACTAAGAAGATCCAGCAGCTTGTTATTGTTAGGAGTGAAGGAGGGGTTAATCAATATCCTCATATTTCTAGTGACTGTGTGAAGGAAGACTCTGGGCTGAACTTGATGTGGTTGGGGTTAATAGTAGTAGCCGGTGGGATTAGTGTTAGGGGAGTGGTAGGGGAAGCATTTGAGAGCATCCAGACTAGCAGTCAAGGGAGCCCACAGTATTCCTCTGGCCCTGGGAGTCCCCTTCGCTTCACGACGGTGTCCAAGTTGAACATGATCCTAAAGAGGACAGAACTGTTGGTGAATAGCAGGCGCACAAATAATAATACCACCACTACCAGGAGCACTAATCAGCTACCTGTGTCTGCTGCTACTGTTGCCAGTCTGCCTTCTTTACATCACCAACAAATGGCAAGTGTGACATTAGGGGTCATTCTGTCACATTGCACGTTACCTCCTCCAACCAGCAGATGTCTGTAATAGAGCAGCAGCAGGATGCAGGGACTAGTGGTGGTGGTGGTGATGATGTTGGAGAATCTGGGGTGGAAGAGACATCGATGGCCTTTTTAGCAGAAACTGAGAAGGAATGGGAAACAGGAATGAGGATGGGCATAATCACCGCCACCACCAGCAGAGAGCTTTTGGAATTTGCAACTCCTATAATTCCTGTTGCTGCTGAGCTGCAAGGGCAGTAGGATGCTGAGGAGCAAGCTAATATGCCACAGACCACAGTGGACACAGTGGGAATGGGGTCAAAAGGTGATGCAGGACTAGGACAGGTTCCACTTGCCATTGACAGCAGTACTCCTGGTCCAGGAAAGGTTTATCATTACTATTAAACTGTCAGCAAGTTGTCATGTGTCCTTAGCGGGGTGTGGACAAGGGGTATAGTGAGAGCGGCAATACTTGGGTTCTGGTGTCATTTGGATACAGTTGTGCCGCCATATGTTATTTACCACACACATACTGTGCACATTGCCATTGCTGATAAAAGGCACAGTTCCTGCTCTCAAGGGAAACATTTCTATTCTAATATCAATACATCCATAATTTTGGAGGGGGGCAGGTGGAGAAGAATTATTGGCCAACTTCTTCTATCAACATATACTGGGGGCTACTTATTGTGCGGCTACTGCCTCAGGCGCATCACTGGAGCTAGTTGTGTCAAGTGGAACCTTCATCATCCATCACCTGTTTTACTGCTATTGTTGATCCCATTCCCTTTCAGCTGCCTTATCACCCTGCTGCTTAAACAACTTAGCAGCAGCAGCAGCAGCAAGAACAGCAGTTGCAAATTCCGCAATTATGAACTCAGGAGGACATTTGACAATGGCCATTGGCCACTGGCCAACACAACATGACCTGCTGGCAGTAGGGCATTTTTTCCCAGGGCTTATGCTTTAAAAAAACAAACAAAAAAAATAGTCCTACAAACAAACATTTTTGGGGGGTTGTTTCTAACAAGCTTAAGTCCTACAAATCAATGTTTCCTCAGGGTTTGTGCCTCTAATAACAAATCTAACAAATCATCCTCTACAAAATGCTCTATCAAGTCACGTATCAGTCCAACCCAGTGGCAGCTTATGTCAGGGGGATCCTGTCTCTATCACTTTACATACATATTTCTTATTTTATTTTATTTATTTATTAACTGCCCTCCCAATACCAGTCAAGAACCCCACCCAAAACAAATTCCCTGTTCAACTGATTCAATCCCCAGGCTCCCTGCACCAACACAGGCACCCTCCTCAGACCCCTTTTATACCATGTCTTGTGTTTTTTTTAATTGTATTTAGGATTTTTTTTTTTTTTTTTTTTTTTTAACTTCCCCAGGTCCCAGTAAACAAACTCCCAAAAACATTCCCTGTTCAACTGATTCTTTCTCCACACCCCACCAACACAGGCACCCTCATGGCCCTTTTATATTATGCCTTTGGGAAATAAATAATATTTGTTATGTGTTGTGTGTAAATTAAATGTTCCCATTGATTTCAATGGAATGCACTAGGTGAAAAAAGTGGAAAAACTGCACTTTTTGCGGGAAATTATTGTCCAAGAGGGAAGTGCCATTATTCGATGATTTAGTCTTTAACCCCTTAAGGACCAATGATGTGGCAGGACCATCACAGCTGCCCTGCACTTAAAGGGATAGTAATACTTCATTTTAACTTTATTTTATTTTGTAGGCATTAAAAAAACATGAAGAATGATATGTCTTATCTCTCAAACCTTTATGGTTTAAGAGATATTCACAAGCAAAGTTTCCCCTCCCGCCCCTTTTACCTAGTGTAAGCCATCTCTTCTCAGATGTGGAATGCAGTCCATAGACCAGACAGATAACAGAAGGGGACACTCTTATTCCTATGAGAACAATGAAAGCCCTGCCACCATTGACAAGCTTTTCAGGTTTTTCCCCTTATCTTAATTGAAGATTGTCCTTCTCTGCAGTCTACCTGGGCACCTCCCTTCTGCTCTGGCTGAACAGTGTTACATCAGTAAAAGGGGCGGGAGGGGGACACTTTGTCATTGAATTACTCTTCAACTACAACTGTGACAGAATTGAAATAACACTCTCCAAAGTCCAAATACTATGATGATTAATTAGAGCTGCTTTTATTATGAAACATTACTATCCCTTTAAAGCGGAATTTTCACCTATTAATAAGTCGCCATGTAATCATTAACCCCTTAAGGACCATTGATGTGCCAGGACCATCAAGGCAGTCCGGCACTTAAGGACCATTGAGGGTCCTGGCACAGAATGGAGTTCAGGGCTGAACCGGAACTTTAAAAAAAAAAGAAAAAGCCCCATGGTCCTCAAGTGCCGGACGCATGTGCGCGCGCTGGTCCTTAAGGGGCTAAGCATATCTGCAGGGGTATCCATACAAATTTTTCCGGGGGGGGCAAAGCCATAATATGACTCCCAGGCCAGCCCATCCAGCCCCTTTGTTTATATGGAGGGGGTAATTGTAGGGGAGCGCAAGTGCCTCCCCTCCTGACGACCATGATCATATGGCGACTAGCTTGAATATACATGTCTTAACTATCACAAGGGGCAGAATCTAAATAAGTCTTTACCCTTTGGAAACCGGAAGCCAGGTAACAGTGCAGGCATCTTGCGTGCCTGTGCCATCAGTCCCGGTCTCCTGTAAAGCATTGCAGCGTGCCACATGGTAACCAGAAGGGACTGATGGCACAGGCGTGCAGACTGCACTAACCTGTCCATCAGTCTCCAAATGGAAAAGATTTCTTTAGACTCTGCCACCTGTGATAGGTATTTTCAAGCTAGTCGCCATATGCTTAATGATTGCATGGCAACTTATTAATAGATGAAAATTTTGCTATAAGGACCAGTGACGGTCCTGGCACGTCATGGAATTCAGAGGTACTCAAGTGGCTACACTCCACTCCAGGACCCCTGAATCTAATGGCAAAAAAAAAAAAAAGCCCCGTGGTTCTTAACTGTCGGCTGTACTTAATGGGTTAAACCCCCTTACAGAGCTGTCCACAATATTGTTTCATTTCAGTGTTAATCTTGATTGTAAACACTATAGTTTTAACTATCCCACAGTTATACAAGTTTCTTAGGTTTTGAACAGCACTGTAGAATGTTAGCGTTTAATAAATAAATAAATAAATAAATAAATAATGTGTAGGCAGATCTACATGACAATTAGAGCCGTATTGGCATATTATGTTTCTAATTGCGTGATATAATAAAAATAAATAGACAGAATGTAAGGGTTCAAATCTCAGTAGAACTGATTACATTGAACAGGTAATGACTCTAAACAATGGACATACCTGGGAAGCTTGATGGCTGCAGCCCCTGGAGTAACAAACTGGAGATGGGAATGGGAGTATCCAAATGAAATAATTTGTATCATAATGTGGGTGGGGCTTAAAGGGATAGTAATACTTTATTATTACTATCTCCCATATTGTACATATTTGTAAAATAATGTAATAGTCCCGAGGTTCATCTCTTAAACCTTTATGGTTGGAGAGATAATCGAAGGCAAAGTTCCCCCCTCCCTCCCCCTTACCTGAAGTCAGCGTTGTGCTGACTGCACAGATATCTGGTCTGACTTTAATCATGTGGCTCTGCTGCAGAGCCGCAATCGCATTAGTGACAATTATTTCACTGAAACAGTCTTCTCCATGTGCTTGTAAACCAAGCACATGTAGAAGACCGTTTCAGTGAAATAATTATTTCTTACTAATGGGATCTCGGCTCAGCTGCAGAGCCGCAAGCCTGTCGTACGACAAACTTCTCCTGCAGTCAGTACAACGTTGACTTCAGGGAAGGGGGAGGGAGTGGGGAACTTTGCCTTTGGTTATCTCTCAAACAATAAAGGTCTGAGAGATGAACCTGGGGGCTATTACATTATTTTACAAATATGTACAATGTGTGGGATAGTAATAATAAATTATTACTATCCCTTTAACAGGAATGGATGGGATTGGCTTAAGAAAAGGGTTGGAGCAAAGGAAGGAGTTGGCAGAACAGGCAGGGGAATGGGCTGGATTACCAGGGATGTCCCTACCCAGAGAACTACCCCCTGTCCCTGGAGTCCCAGTAATTAACTCAGAAAACAGAGTTACCAGCTATGCCAGTTTTGCAAACATAAATAAATAAAAGGACTGAGGCTATAAGACATTTTAGAATTCTCATACCAAAGCAAGAATTTTTACAAATATGTTAAAAATACAGGATATATAAATGTACATAACTCAGAAATAAACTCATGATTTCCACGTGTACCAACCTATTCTTATAATGTAACAGATACAAAACTGTTGCTTTACTGCGGTGAAGGTAATTATGAAGTTGATTTACTAACTGGATCAAACCAACTATACCATTGGGGGAAAAATTATAAGTGTACATTGTTTTAAATATGTAATTTAACCCCTTGAATTTTATATAGAGGTTTCCAACATGTTGCTTTGCAATGTGTTGGAGACTGTTCTAGCAATCAAGGGGTTAAAAGCCCCAAATGAAAGCAATGGCATTTGCTCCAGAACCGTCTTAGTACATTAGCCTCGGTATGTTGTTGTTGTTGTTTTTTTTTTTACCCTTTAACCTTTTGAGTGCCAGAGATCAATGTTATGCAAGTGGTTAACTCTTAACCCTGTGAGTGCCAGTAGGGTATGCAACTCATTGCTTCGCAATACGCTGCATACCTCACTGGCACTGAAAGGGTTAAGAGCCACAGTGTGCTACCTGGCCTTCGAAGGGTTATTAGTATAATGTAACTCTACCACCGTCAGCATTTTTTTGCCTAGAGTGAGCACAATAAGGCCTGTCCAGCTGTAATAACAGGAGGGTTCAGACTGCGGCTCACTTTACCAGCTACAGCTGAGCAAACCAGATATGCATTAGGACCGTATTGCTTGTTCTGCTCTCTGCGGGCAGTACTGTGATTTACTCTGCTCCATGCCAAGAAAAATGTGTTTTTTTCTATCAAAAGATAGGATATAAACAGTGGGTTGTTTTGGTTCTCAGTACTCTATCTGGAATGCAAGATTTTTTTTTTTTCATAGCTCAAAAATATCTTGAAAAAGTAGGACTAGTAGGTGTCATAAAAGAATTCACCTTGATTTGTGGTCATAGATTACAGTGACATGCTGTAATACATTGGGGACAGTGAGGAATTTTACCCCTGCAATGACAAGGACACCACCAAAGCACAACATGAGTTGGAAGCCTATCTGGTATGTAGATGGTTAACCCATGGAGGGCAAATTTGCTGACCTCCAGCTGTTTCTGGGCTACAGCTACCATCATTCTGGAGGTTGTTTTCCAGAAACAGCTGATGGGTTTAATTTAACGCAATATATTGGCTACCTTTCTGGCTGCACGCCATTCGGGGAGCCCTGTGATAGATCGCCCCCCCCCAAAAAACAAAAAGGTTAAAAACAGCTTTTAATTATTTGTGTCAGTGAGAGTCTCTAGCATGTAAAAGCCCCATTTAAATCAATGGGAATTTAAATTTTTTCCTTCTGTTGCAATTGATTTGCCCAAGAATACCTAACCTGTTCTTTTAAACATAAAGCCCTTACTATAGGAATGATTTCAAGAACAGAAATGTGTTACCCTATTAACATTTACAGTGCCAAAGGGATCTGTTTCACAATACAGAGTCATCTAGCTTCATTTTAGTCAATAAACTGAACATTTACCCCTGTGAGTAAAGAGGGTATGCAATATGCTGCCTATCTGGCACTCATACAGTTAAAATATAAATGTTTTTCATTGATCTCATGGGGTTTATCCTGATCCAGACACATCCCAATTTGGTTATTTGCAAAGTAATAAGATGTATGGCTTAATTCCCATTATCTTCACTTATTGATTTCAGAGGTGTTGTGTAAGTGTGGCGAATGGAATTAATGTAGTGGTGGACAAACTTCCTTTTTAATCAAATAAAACAAACCAAGTTTCTCTTAAAGTGGACCTGTCACAGTAAGACAAATGAAGATTGTTTAAAAGAGCATTAAAACCTGGGTAAATGAAGTACTAGCCATATTTTCTTAAACATTTTTTTTTTGAGAAATTAACATTTATGCGTGGGTGGCATAGTGTGGCACTTGACCCTTTAAGCGCCAGAGGGGTATCCAACACATTGCTTCACAATGTATTGATACCCCTACGGCACTCAAGGGGTTAATATATATTTTCCTTGTACAATGTTATAATTCATTGGGGAGATTCACTAAGCAGTGATAAAGAGGTGATAAAGTCAGATAATTTCCCAAGTTTATCACTTCTCCAGTTCCTAGGTTTTTCTAGAGAGCCATCTCCAAAGCTGAAGAAATCCTGGTGCATAGGCTCCATAGAATAAAAAAGGAATTGGAGGAGTGATCAACTGGAGAAGTCATCTCCACTTTATCACCTCTTTATCACTGCTTAGTGAATCCTCCACATTATGTTTGAGGCTATTCAATGATTGGCTAGGTGGAGGGATGATAAAATGCACATTTGTGACCCCTACAGCTAGTAGCCAGGGAGCAGAAAATGATGCTGGACCTCAGACTTCAAGGTAAGTGTTACAGCTATGGGGTATGAAATACTGTTAGGGCTAGTATTTTTTTAACTTTATTGTTAATGTTAGGTGTAGTGTAGGGAAACGGGGGTTACTGTTAGGGGTAGTGTTTAGGAGGGTGGCAGGGAGAGTGATTGTTTTTAGCTCATGCTCGATGTTTGACACTATGTCAATCATCACACGTTAGCTAGTTTCCTTTGCTGTTCCCATTATCACGTTATTTAGTGTGCATTTTGGGAACAAAAAGCTGCAGTGAATGTTGGGCAGCAATTTATGTTCTGACGACCAACGCTCGTTGTAGATCATGTTGGTAGGGCAAGTGAATTCGGACAGTACAACAACATGTGTACTGGCCGGAACTCATTTGGGCCCTATCGTATGTTTTTTCATCTCAAATTGAATCGAGCCCTAGGTTTAGTAGTTGCATTTGGAGTCTGTTGCTGTTGTCTCTCAACTTGAGGAGCAGGAAAATATCAATTGCAGTAAAGCAGGCAATCATTAGAATGAAAATTAGAATAAATTGATCAGAGACGTGATGGATTTTTAGAGTTAATTGGCAAATCAAATATGTGTGCATATGTATATACAGCCTTTCTACATTTGTATTTTAAGTAGATTTGTTCTACTGTTTCTCGGATTCAAATACTTATATGTTTGTCACCACACTCGATATTCTGAGGTCTAAATGTATTACTATTTTTCAAGTTATGTTCCAGTCGCTGATCATTTTGGAAGGACATGTGGGTTAATACCGGAGTACCTGTACAGGGGCAGGCTAACACACTGTGAAATACCATCTGAACTTCCACCAACTGGTGGATCACTCCCTGGGAGTATTGTTAAATATAGAGGCCACATGATTATATGTGCTTTTATGAACTTGTAAACACTCCCCTTCTTGTTTGTTCTTTTTGGCAAACTGGCAGGAAGTGACAACGTTGTTACTATCACATTCTGTGGAGAAACATTGTCATTGACATTCCTCCCGCAGCACTCACCTCTCCCATAGAATGCAACAAAATAACTGTCTGAAATCTGGCCACAAGAGGGCAATACTAATATAACAAAGAAACAGTTCAGACTAGAACCCTGGAAATATACATTTCCCAGTAATGAGAGTATCTTTGTTCTGCTCAACAGAAAATGCCCTAAATATATATTTTTTCACAAAAAAATTAGGGAAATAATGAACCATAGTTTAATAACTTAAATATTTTTTCCATGTCAAAGTAATACTTTGATTAAATTCCACCACTATATCATTAAGAAGGTGGTAGAAGGAGAGTTATCAGCAAGGAGCATTACGTCAGGCCTGTCAAAGATAACTCATCTGCTATTCCTCTCACACATTTTTTGATTGTGTGTGTTACAACTCTTCATCTGTATTCAGAATTCTTTTGTGACTGATAATGAAAGAGAGAGACAGTGTAAAATACAGAGTGAGAGAGAGAGAAAGAAAGGGAGAGAGAAAGAAAGGGAGAGAGAAAGAGAAAGTAAAAGAGAGAAAAAGAAAAAGAAAGAAAGAAAGAAAGAAAGAAAGAAAAGAAAGAAGAAAAGAAGAGATCACATTACAGGCACTCTCACTTCTTCAAATTTAGTTAAAAATATCATATATAAATTATTCCTCAAGAAGTATCAAGGTAGCATTGTATAACACCGTGACTTACCCAAAAATAGAAGACCCAACTACAGAAATGAATTCCCATCCTATATAATAATTCGCTAAGGATGTTTGTCAGAAGCCGTCATGCACAGTAGAGACGGCTGTGCTCGCTGCAGTCATGCTTAGTAGAGACTGTCCGCTCCACGGCTGATATGGAGTGGGGCGCTCTGAATTCAGACCAGAGTCCTCTCTGCGCACGTTCCTGGGACTGCTTGGTTCCAGGAAGGTGCGCAGAGAGGACTACAGCACCTGCGGTGCGGGCAGACTCTACTGTGCATGACTGCACCGCGGCCATTGCTGGGTGGCACTGTGTCTTCAAGTAGTAAAAACAAACATTTTACACCCTATTACCAAATTATCCTAATTTCAGGCAAAGTAATAGCTGGGCCCACGCTACAAAAATAGCATGCATACACTGAAAAAGATCTAAAGTCAATCAAAATTTGATTGTATTCCTTCTCATTAATATGGTGTATATATAAAAATCTTTAGCCACAAGGATCACAGTGGAGTGTATAGCCAGTAGGCATAGAAATAGCAGCAATATATAAATACAAGCTTGTTGAGCAATCATTAGTAAAGCCAGTAAGAAAGCAAGCTGAATTAGTGCAGGCATGTAACAAGTTAATTCTTCACAGAAGCCGAACACTGGTGGGCGAAACATTTTGGAGAACTATGCCAGTGTTACACTCATATCATTTGTTTGGTGGAGTGATGCCAGTAAGTTTGGTCTGATGTATATATGCAACTGCAGTTGATTGATGCAGCGCTGAACTTTAAGTGCAGAGGAGATGTGACTTCATGTTTAAATACAAGTGCCTGGACTGCATGGTTTATTGCACAGGAATGATTATATGAAAAAATGAGCGGCAGCAGAGTGGTGAGATCGTTGCTGTGTTCTAATCTGCTATCTTGAACTTTATCTGTGCACAATGTCTTATGCATCCATGGAGTTATGGAGTTATGTGCCTATTCAGTGGTGGAGCATTAATTTGTTACATGCCTAAATGAATTTAGCTTGTAATGGAGCTACCTGTTTACAAAGCTGTGGAGAATTAACCTGTTACATGCCTGCACTAATTCAGCTTGCTTTCTTACTGGCTTCACTAATGATTGCTCAACAAGCTTGCATTTATATATTGCTGTTATTTCTATGAAGCAATAAAGGGACAGTAATGTCCCAAAAAATGTTTTACAGTTATGTACAGCTTAAAATATTAATTAAATCGCTCCAAACCCTATCTCTCAAACCGCTATGGTTCGAGAGATATAGGGATTCAAAGTTCCACACTCCCTCCCCTCCTCCTGATGTCAGCTTCTAGCTGACAGCAGGAGATGCCGGTCCAGGGACCAGCAGGAGGATCTGCAGCAGAGCCGAAATCAAGATATTTAAAAAGAATTAATTCGTTGGAAAGATCTACAAAGTGAGCTTGCAAAACAGGCACACTTTTTAGACCTTTCCAATGAATTAATTCTTTTTAAGTACCGTGATTTCGGCTCTGCTGCAGAGCTGCCTCGAGTCGTACGATTCGATTCTCCTGCTGTGAGCTTTACAGTTGACATCAGGAGAAGGGGAGGGAGGGGGGAACTTTGAATCCCTACTATTTTTTGTAGCTTGGGCCCAGCTATTACTTTGCCTGAAATTAGGATCTTTTGGTAATAGGGTGTAATATGTTTGCAGTTTATTATGTTTTTATGGGGATTCATTTCTGTAGTGAGGGTCTTCTTTTTTTGGGTATGTCACGGTATTATACAATACATTTGAAGAAGTGAGAGTGCCTGTAATGTGATCTCTTCTTTTCCTCTTTCTTTTCTTCTTTCTTTTCTTCTTTCTTTATTTTTTGATGATTATTGGCGAGATCCATGTGCACCCCATGAATGTTTGTGCATGGAATACTTCTCAGGAGTATCTGTGAAGAGTGCTCATCTCTATATATATTGTAAAGAAAAGATAAAGCAAGATCCTTTCTATGTATGAGTGTGTCTAATAGGCTGAGGGTACTTAATCCATAGTGTGGCCATTATGAAAAATAGCAATAACATGATATGAAAGAGGTAAACTCTGAACAAAAAAATATTTTCTTGTTCTAACCCTAGTCACTGCTCTGAAGCTTCACATTTCAGCTATCTGGTGCCAGATGTATGTTTTGTCCTTCTTGGGACTCTTCTGGTTTGCCTAGGAAACGGTAGCAATGTATCTATATGTCAAGTACCCCATATACTTTGCAAGACTCTCTAGGATGCACACAGGTGAAAACTCATGGAGATAAAACAAAACCAACACGTGCCTTTCCTACCCATAGTCACTGCACTTGTGCTTCATGTATTAGCTAACTAATTCCATTAGAAAGGATAACAATAAAATGAACAAATGTTGGAAAAATTGAAAAGAAATATATAAAAAACAAATACCAAAATAGTATACTGGTGCTTAGGGTGTGATGTATTAAAATGAGCTGCCCCAGGATCCAGTGTTCCAGGTCATAGTACCAACTTTGTTCTCATTCTGCCTTCACCCACCTTTTCCCATCATTATCTCTCCCATCTAGTTCCTCTCTGTTTGCAGGATCCATTAAAAATGATTACGAAAAAAATTACTGTAGTGCTTTTTCTTTTGAGTAAAGGGTATTTCCACTGATGGTAGTTGCTTCGCTCAAAAGTCATTACAGTTCAAAATCTCATGAATGGTGTAGATTTTACCATCACATTTTATGGATGACTGTAGCCAGTAACACCCTTCTACCATATAATGCAAAAGAATAGTTGTCAGGAAAGCAAGTGAGCAGTCTGTATGTAAGTGGCATTGTTGCTAGCAGTTTAATATAAAAATAATACTTTGATCTATACTAACTCTTTAGTGAAGCAGTTCCTTGAAGCTGGAGAACCATTGTTTTACTTAGCAGAAAAAGTCCTACAATTTATGTATTTTTTCCTTAGTGAAGGTTTAGTCCTCCTTACATTTCAGTTTTGACCAGGAGTGTGTAACTTGCAGCCTTCCAGCAGTTTTAGTCCAACAAAGGCTGGAACACTGCAGATTTCCTATCCCACACGTATTTGAACAGCTGCAAAATTCATGAGGTGTGAGTTCTATGTGATGCAATGACACGGCACCAGCCTAACACGATATAAGAATGACCCACTGACAATATATGGTGACCTTTGCTCGCAATATAAAGGTGGCACATCTGTAGTCTATTTGAAAAGACAACTCCTAAATTATCTTTGAATGACAAATTTTGAAAAGAATTTTATTGAATGCAAGCTAGATTTGTTATTAATCTCCATATTTTGCTTTAATCTATTTACCTTTAGATTAAATCTTATACAATGATGTTTCTGGTTTCAAAAGAGTACTGGGATTTTTTTCTGACTGCTTTCTACCAGTAATCAGTTTCCCAATGTTGTAGTATTTGCTATTCTTATCTGCTGCACTTTACCTAATACATCTCTCTTGAAATTCACATATTGCATTAGTGTAAGAACATAAATGACATCATTGATCTTTACTTGTATTATATGTAGAAGATTTGGTGAAGGGACAAGGATATCACAAAATGTCTATGTATTTGGATATAAAGTAATCAGATTCAGAGCAGAACACTAAAAAGAACAAATAATTCTGGAGTAAACCAGTTCCAAAATAAGGGGACAATTAAAATGTCCCCAAATTCTCATTGATTTAAATGTGGCTTATCTTTTATAACAGAGTTTGTTTTAAATTTCATGAGTACAACATGATACAATCAGTCACTAGCGACAGGAATAGTTCCAGAAGATTGGAAGGTAACAAATGTAGTACCGCTTCACAAAAAAGGTAGCAAGGAAGAGTCTGGTAACTACAGACCAGTAAGTCTTACATCAGTAGTGGGAAAAGTAATGGAGACTATGTTAAAGGAAATAATTGTTGAATATCTGAATATGAATGGCTTGCAAGATACCAAACATCATGGGTTTACAGCAGGGAGATCTTGTCAAACTAAACTCATATATTTTTTTGACTGGGTAACTAAAATAATAGATCAAGGGGGAGCAGTAGATATAGCTTATCTAGATTTCAGTAAAGCGTTTGACACTGTCCCTCATAGAAGACTCATAAATAAATTGCAGTGTTTGGGTCTAGACGTAAAAATAGTGAAATGGATAAGGCAATGGCTGAGTGACAGGAGACAGAAGGTGGTAGTCAATGGAGAATATTCGGAAGAAAGGAGTATTACTAGTGAGTACCTCAGGGATTTGTACTGGGACCCATTCTTTTTAATATTTTTATTAGTGATATTGCAAAAGGTCTTCAAGGAAAGGAATGCCTTTTTGCAGGTGATACAAAGATCTGCAATAGGGTAGACATTCCAGAGGGAATAAGCCAAATGGTGAATGATTTGGGTAGGTTGAAGGAATGGACGAGAGTGTGGCAGATGCAGTTTAACACTGATAAATGTAAAATAATGCACTTGGGACATAAAAATCAAAAGGAAAAATATGCTATTAAGGGTACTGTGCTGTCAGAGACAACAGAGGAAAGTGATTTGGGAATAATTATTTCTAATGACTTAAAGGTAAGCAGGCAATGTAATAAAGCAGTGGGGAATGCAAGCAAGGCACTGGGGTGTATAGCTAGGGGCATTAGTAGCAGAAAAAGGGAAGTAGTCATGCCACTCTACAGATCTCTAGTTAGACCTCACCTAGAGTATTGTGTACAGTACTGGAGACCCCATCTCCAGAAGGATATTCAAAGAAGGGCTACTAAAATGGTGACTGGTCTACAGGAAAAGAAATATCAGGATAGACTAAATTATCTAAATATGTATAGCTTGGAGGAGAGAAGAGAGAGAGGGGATATGATAGAAACATTCAAATACATGAAGGGATTCAACAAAGTACAGGATGGAAGTATATTTCAAAGGAGTAAAAATGTTAGGACAAGAGGCCATAGTCTAAAACTAGAGGGACACAGGTTTAGACGTAATGTAAGAAAGTTTTACTTCACTGAGAGGGTAGTAGATAAGTGGAATAGCCTACCAGCAGAAGTGGTAGAAGTTAATACAGTGACAGAATTTAAGCATGCATGGGATAGGCATAAGGCGGTCCTTAACGTAAGAAAAGACCAAGGGCCAAAAAAGGTTTGAGGTTGTTTTTTTTTTGTTTTGTTTTTTTACAGTAGGAAAATGGGCAGACTAGATGGGCCGAATGGTTCTTATCTGCCGTCAAATTCTATGTTTCCATGTTTCTATTTACAGCTTATTTAACATAGTTAGTATAAAACGTGGCTGAGAGCTCTGAACAAGCCTGAGTCCATATTACATCACTGCCTGGGTGAGGTTAGCTCTGTGGGTCTAGCAATCAGTGAAAGTGATAGGTCCTCTTCCATGTAGCAGGGAAGGAAAGAATTGGTAGGAGTCAGAGTAGGGGTATAAGGGGAGGGGGTATAGCAGGGGTATAAAAGTGGATGTAGGTCCAAGCTTTTTAACTTTGTGTTTGCCCACCTGTCCTAACCCGTTCTTGTCTTTCTAGAGCTGCAGCTGTAGTAGCCTCTGCTCTGCAGACCAAGAACATCATGAAGACAGAAGATCATTTAGGCCTGTTAATGAGGTACTCCTAGCCCAGCCAGTGTGGTTTAGCCTAAGACAGTTTCAGTTGCAGAAGTCACTGACGTGACAGACAGGTACTCCCTTTAGGGTGGCTATTGCCACAATTTACTGAGATAAAGGGAATGTATACCAGGAGGGATATGACAGATCGGCCCAATTTGTCTCTTCCGGAGTGAGGCTACACTGTGGTGCTTTCAGTGGAGGTGGAGAAACAAACACCATAGAATCATCAATAATAAGATCTTATAAGCAAATAGAAACTGGTGGTCATATGCACAAGGAGAGCAGAACTATTCTTAAACAAACCAGTTGCACCAGAGGGGGAAAAATAAAAATTTCCATAGATTAAGTGAGCTGTTATCCCTTTGAATGATAGAGAGCTCCCCACTTTTCCTTTGTGCATTTAGCAAAACAAGGATGACTTCTGGGATTTGTCCACAAAAATATCATGAGAATTGCAATCCTGAACAGCTGGAGGGCCTCTGATTGCCCACCATTGGTCTATGACTTTACTTTTATTGTTTTTATATATCATGTGGAACCACGCAGTATATAATATACATATATGCATACACACACCCACACATATACACAAATAATCAAGTTCCTTGCCTCTTATTCCTCTTTCAGGTCTACAGCCTATCCAAAAACACCATACAAACAAAATCAATGACATCACTATGGTAACAACCAATAATGGCACTGGTTTTAAAAGGTAGGTATGTTTAAATATTTGAAATCACTTAAACCATATATTTTCTGCAAATAAAATGAAGCCTGCCAACATAACAATGTTTCAGTAGAGAAATAAAACAATAATTAGAATAATTTATGTGGGCAAAAACACAGATTTGTTCTTTAATTTTAGATCTGACGAGAATCCTCTCTATAAGATATTCATAAATATATTAACTAGGCACTGTCTTGTACCTTGTTGTTCTGAGCATATTTTAACCCTTTGACTGCCAGAGGGGTACAGAACGCATTGCAAAGCAATGCGTTCCGTACCCCTCTACCACTCAAAGGGTTAATTACAAATTGTGAAGCAATGATAATCATGCGAGTCCTAATCTATGATATAATCCCCTTACAATACTTGTTTGCCCTTGTTCTCCAAATAAGGACAAGCCTTTATTTGTTTCAAAGTGATTCATCTTTATATTCTACCGACACAAGCCTTGGAGTTATGAAGGTCTTGTTTTCCAGTCTATGAGCCCCTGTGGAGGTTAAAATTCCCACTAATTAAAATAGGGCTTTTAACCACTTCAGTGCCAGAGAGATTCTGGAGACCTCTCTACCATTCAAGGGATTAAAAACCTAATTTGAGCAAACGGTAATCTCTATTTGTCCCATAGTTTCACAGTGAGGCCTCTGGACTTGCCTTTCCCTGGGCTTGAGCCTGCAGCCTTGGTCTTGCTATTTCCAATGCTGCCACCAGAGGATCTTTTCATCAGCAGGCTGTTCTGTAGTAGCATTGTCTTCCTGGATCCTGGGTCTGCCTCAGAGCACTGATTGATTAATGTCATCCAGCTTTACCTGATTTGGGAGACTGCCTGCCTGGGAGTTAAGACTCAGTTTCCTGTTTTGTGTATTTGATTCTCCATTGATTCTCTTTTGTAATGCATTGCATACCCCTCTGGCACTCAAAGGGTTAACATCGGCTTGTATCTTGCATTCTCCTGAACGCCACTTGACACAAATATTGGCTTGCCTCAACTACTCCTCAGTCTACCACTCCAGTCTCTCTGCTTTTCCCTGGACTACCAGCATACCTATCCTGGTCTGGCCCTGGCTTAACTGGGGCTGGGATATCAGACTTTGTGGCCAGTACCTTTAATATGGTTTTGACCGCAAATAAGGTACACGGGTTGTCAGACCAAAGACCTTGTGTTTCATCATTTTTGGTGGCCTTCCATGATGTCTTACATAGACAATTATGTCCAGTCCTGTACATATTCTGATATATCCAAAAGTTAATAAACCAAACTGAAAGGTGAACTAATGCCACTGTCTATTATGACATGCCGTTAGTCTCCAGTCTCCATGTAATTAATTGTGGAACTATTTCCAGCTCAATTCTACACAACCATCCTAATGTTCTTGCCAAGAAAGTGGCATCTGCATGCCAATGTTTATTCGGGATTTGATCATCTTCAAGGTGTTCCAGATGAAGTCTTATAAGACAGAGGTTCGCAATTCACATCAAAGTTCTGAAAGGCATTCTGTTCCAAGTCTTCCTGTGTTCGGCCTTTCACCTTCAGCCCAATGGCCAGATGGATCAATATTCTTCCCCTCATTGAATTCTCATACAAACACATCAAGCTTCTACATGTATGTCTTCATTTTATACCAATTACATTAATCCTGCTTCCTTTCTTGGATCTACGGTACTAAGCAAAAATGTTAGGCAGGTGTGAAAAAATGCTGTAAAGTAAGGATGCTTTCAAATATAGACATGTTAATAGTTTATTTTTATCAATTAACAAAATGCAAAGTGAATGAACAGAAGAAAAATCTAAATCAAATGAATATTTAGCGTGACCACTCTTTGCCTTCAAAACAACATCAATTCTTCTAGGTACACTTGCACACAGTTTTTTAAGGAACTCGGCAGGTTTGTTGTTCCAAACATCTTGTAGAACTAACCACAGTTCTGAGTTCTTCTGTGGATTTAGGCGGCCTTAGTTGCTTCTCAATCTTCATGTAATCCCAGACAGACTGGGTAATGTTGAGATCAGGGCTCTGTGGGGGCCATACCATCACTTCCAGGACTCTTAGTTCTTCTTTATGCTGAAGGGTCCTTGCCTCCCTGATGGTATTGCATTATGGATAAGTATCGGCCTGTACTTCTCAGCATTGAGGAGAACAAATCCCTAACACTATTTGCAGAAATGCAGTACATGGGCGTACCAGGGTCCCACTGCTTTCTCTCAATGCTGAGCTGATGGAGCTGATGGACATATTCTGATTGCAAAGATTTGTAAGCATGATGTAACTCATCTGCTGCACTAAGTTGTTTTGGCAGATCACTGTGTCCTCACATTGTCTGTTTCTTTGTGCTTCTTCAAAAGAGCTTGGACAGCACATCTGGAAAACTCTGTTTTCCTTGTAATTTATGCCATGGTGTATGACTTTTGACATTAAACGGTCTTCTGCAATATCACCTTGTTAGTTCCTCACCCAGTTTTAATCCTCCTACACAACTACACCACATATTAAATTGATGATCATTAGCACCTGTTTGGTATAATTGTTTAATCATGCTGCAAGTGTACCTAGAAGAATTGATACTGTTTTGAAGGCAAAGGGTGGTCACACCAAATATTGATTTGATTTAGATTTTTCTTCTGTTCACTCACTGTGCATTTTGTTAATTGATAAAACAAGCTATTAACATGTCTATTTGTGAAAGCATTCTTACATCACAGCATTTTTTCACACCTGCCTAAAGCTTTTACACAGTACTATATATCTGTGTCACAGTTCCCTAAGACAACAGCTAAGTTTCATGCCCTCACCACAATCCTCAAGTCTTTGAAGACCAAGCTTCTATTGGTACAAGCAGCATACAAATCAACGGCTGACCATAAGCACCACTCTCTTGTGTTGTTTCAGCCTGGCTCTCTACTAAGCATCTGAGCTTGTCTGTGCCCTCTAAAAAATTAGGTGCCAGTTTTGTTGGCCCTTACTGAATCCTGCAATGTATCAACAAAACCCCCAGCAACAAAAGGGAAGAGGAGTGGCAACGGTGAGGTAGGGAGAGGCGAAAACCCCAAGTAGACACAGAGCTGTGAAATAGGATGGACAGTTAAGTGATGAAATTAAACAGAGTGGTCATGTTCTTGCAGGAATATGGGCAAGATTGGGCAGGGAGGCTTTGTACTCCTGCCCATATCACTATTACAGTGGACATGTTTCTGCAGTGATTTGGACAGGACTGGGCAGATGACTCTGTGGCCTTGGACTATATTTGAGTTTGACATGCCTGCTTTCTAACATAGGTTACTACATAATAATAATAATAATTTTGCATATAGCACATTCTCAGTGGCCCAGTTACACATATATATATATATATATATATATATATATATATATATATATATATATATATATAGATATACACAAATGGGAAGTTAAGTGGGTTATGCATCTGTGAAAAAACACACTCAGGGGTAGAAATATGATAGAGTAATGAATTATTGGATTATAATCCTGCATTACTAGATCATGTTCTATTTACTGAGAGCTCCCACATTTAAAACTACAAATCCTAGGGAAATGAAAAGATAATTTCTGTTTGAGGGAGGTTTGAGGGTAGTCCTTTACTTTATGCATTGAACAGGCCAATGTACTAAGCAAGGAGTAGATGAAATAGGGATAGTGTACCATATTTCCCTGTGAGTGCTTTGGGGCTGGCGTGTGGGGCTGGTTGGCATTGAAGTCCTACCCTGATGTGCATTCCAGTGATCATACACCCTACAGTATACCCTTAAGTGTTACCAGTGGTATTAGAGACTAGCGCCAGTGTGCCTGTATTGGCAAATTTGTAAATTCCCTCCACTGTTAGCACAGATACAGCTATTTGCACAAATTAAAGCAGAGAAGAGCAACACAAAGTCAAAGACAGAAAGCGAGATCAACAGACAGACCCATGGAGGGAAGTTAATTAAGTGGTGACTTGGCACGGTTTGGGGTGGTGCCCAAATTGTTTGCCTTTCCCCATTCACTCTGTTTAGTAACAATGATTTGTGTATTCTTAGACAAACAGGCAAGTTTCCAATCACAACTTGTCTGAATGCAATTAAAGTTTTAGCCTATGAGACAGTTTCTATATGCACCAGATTTCTCCATGTATAAGAACTTTAAAAACACCCCTCTGGCACTCAAAGGGTTAAAGGTAGAAAGACAGCGAGAGAGAGAGAGAGAGAGAGAGTGAGAGACAGAATGAGACTTCAGATTGTTGGTGTATGATGGTGAGTATGGTGCACATTACCGGCATTGCTTTGATGTTTTATCATAGCTAGGTATAAGTTTAACACCAGCAAAGGTTATTCTTTATACAGTTGATAAATCAATTCTAATTAAGATAAATTCATATGTGGTGGATAAAACCCTTAAAAATAACTGCTTCTTTATATCTAAAATCAATATGTAACTATATATAAATCTGTAGTATATATGTTTGTGTGTGTATATATATATATATGGACAGTTGTGTTTGTCCCGATGCAGTCATGCGCAGTACAGACTGCACGCGTTCGGGCAGTCTCTACTGCTTATGATTGCATTGCATGAGTGAGGCGACTCAAGACTGCATTATGTGGAGCAGTGAGGTAGCGGCCTCTTAACCCTTTGAGTGTCAGAAGGGTACGCACTGCATTGCAAACAATGCGTTGCGTACCCCTCTGGCACTCAATGGTTTAACATCACCCGGACCTTGGCCCGTGTACATGGGCTTTTATATATACACACTATTTGTGTAAAAATGCAACTCTTTTACACTCCAGGACGTACTTGAAAACAAGAGAAATTTAAATGTTTTATTCCTGGTAAAACATTTTTCTAAATAAATAAAAATAAATATGTCAAAGAGCCAATATCATAGTAATTTGTACAGCAGATAATATACAACACTTAAAACCCAGTAGAGGTCTTTACTTGTTAATCCCTTAGATGCTTTTGCAATGCATTAATGACATCACTATTTTTCAAGAGGATAAGAAAAGTACAAAATTGAAGACCTTTACCATTGCTGACCTTATTTAGTAGACATTGTTAATCACTTTTCTACTTTTCAAAGTTGTATAGGGATATAAAGCAAAATGATGATAGACGGGACTGACAACCAATAAGGCTTTAAGAAGCCACAAGCTTCACTATACTATTCCATGTGGTGAACAAGTGGTATTGTTTGGTTCCCAATGGAGATAAAGTACTTACAATTTCAAACAGCTTGAAGAAATCAATGTTTGCATATAACACGTCTTCTATTCTTTGTAGTCTCTGCTGGGAGAGGACACAAATGGAGTTGCGTACAGTGTGCATTGCGCGTCGACTGCTGAAAATGATGAAGCGCTCCAGGAGAGTCTGACTGCAGGCTATGTCTTTCAAGGCTAAATCAGGAACCCCAAAGGCAAACTGCAATCACAAAACAAATCCATTACGATATTTCACATTTCTTTGCTACTAGGTTATAATATTTGTGTACCTTTACTTTGCAGACCAATCATAACTCAGGGGTGGGAAACCCATACCTCCCAATTGTCCCTCTTTGAGACCCAAATCCCTCTGTCCCTCTTTTCTACCCTTTTGTCCCTCTTTTTAGGAGATCAGACTGTGTGTTGTGTATTACATTGCTCCACAGCAACAAAACTCACATAAATATATTGTTAATCTTCAATATATGTTAATAAATTAATCTGTGTAATTAAAATACTTTGATCTTGTTCTAAATCATTAATCAGTTACACAAAGAGGTGCAGATAGGTCAAGACGTAACCTAAAAATTCTGGAAAATGCCCCGCCTATCAGACACGCCCCCAGAAACACCACCTAAGTCAGAAGTGTCCCTCTTTGGCCATTTGAAAAGTTGGGAGGTATAAAAACCTGTACTGTAGTTGCTGTTGGATTACAATTTCTGTATCCTCAGAAATCCATTGGAGTTGTTGTTTAAGAGACAGAGGTTACACACCCTTAGCCTAGCCCAGTAGGTAGACTGGAAACTACAAGTAGATCACCCAGTATTTACTGGTAGACCACAAGATTATTCATACTGAGTAGTGTTGGACAAATCCTTCCAACATTGAAGGAATTAATTTAGTTATAGTCTGCAACTATATTAACACATGCAGTAATCTTTCATCAACTTGACACTATAACCAGATAAACTCCTGCAGCGCTCAGAACCAACATTTCCTACCCCATCCGGCCCATTTGGCAGAATTCTAGATTTGTACAAGTTAATATTGTCACAATACGAATGCACACAGTGAGTTTCAGATACCTATATCTGCTATTAACAGAGCACTATCACTTAAATAGAGTTTATATCCTTTTTAAATATCACACAATTGTAAGCATTTTTTAGGTATATACCCAAAATATATTACAGGCATGAATTTCTTATTCGCCTGAAGACAGCTGTACATGGCTATTTGACTTTTTTTTTATTTATACAAGTTACAAGTATATGGGCGATATATGGCATGATTTAGATAAATAAGAGAAAAGAGTTTCAGTGTAATGAACAGGGTGGATTTTTTTGGTTTTTTTTTATCAGACTTGATAAAGTGTCCAGACCTGTACACATTTAACTTTTGTTTGGAAAAAATTCAGAACTCTCCCCAAATAAAAAAAATGCTGTCTAGGAACATGTAATATTTTTATGGATTTGACCTTTTCATTTCTGCTGAGAACGTCCCTTTAATGCCAGTGAAATATGTATGGGTCAGTTCTTCATGGGACCAAAGCATACTAAAGCCATTATGACTGTGCTTTTCATTTAAAAATTGCGCTATAGGGAGCAACTAAAATCTTTAATGCTATATAGGTATTCAGTGCATTTCCTATCAATACATTTGATACCTCTTTAGAATTCACTAGCTTAAAGCGGAACTACCACCCCTTGCAAACATGGCCCCAAATAATTACCCATCTGGCGACTAGCTGCTCAGTAGCGCTAGTTGCCAGAATTATTATCGCGTTAATGAGAATTATACACTGCTCCTGGACTGACAGGCAGGAAACATCTTTCCACAGTGAAGTCTGAGCTCCTGTACTGTCAGTCCCTTTTGGAGCCGAACAGCTCCTAGCAACTCCTCCTAGAGCAGGCTGGGACTGACAGCGCAGGCGTGCAGACGTCACTATGGAAAGATGCAGGGCTCGTTTTACATCTCAGGTGCCCCTAGGTAGGGATGGGAGAAAATTTTCATCTCAAACTGAAATCAGCGAATAATGGCACCATCCGCTTAGCGAATAATTTCCAGTGAAAAGTGCCGATTTTCCACTTTTTCCCCCTTTTCCGCCCATTGAAATCAATGGGAAGAAAAGTTTTCTACAGCCATATAAAAGGCTGTCAGGCTCTCACAGCTTGTTATTTTATGTTTGTGAGAGGAGAGAGCAGCACCTTGTTTGAGCTAGACAAGACAGGAGGGGAATTGAAGTTTAGATTAGGGAATCTTTTAGTAGGACATTTGTTCTGTGTGTTTATTAGGAGAGTAAGCGATACACTCTGGGGAGAAGAAGGGAGGGAGGAGGTTGACCCCAAATACTCCAAAATTCCATGTGACTGACAGGCAAGACACAGGCAGCTAGGGATCTATTTGCTTGCTGATCTTGCTGTTATTGTCTCTGTGTTGGGTGGGGAAGTCTGGGGAAAGACGTTGTTGATTTTGTTTTTCAGTTAGAATTTTTTTTGGACACACTGTGATAAGACAACATGGTGGACAACTTAAAATAAATAAATAAATAAACAAAATAAAAAAGAATAAAGAACTAAATATATTAGATGACAGACAGCTGACTGGGCTTAGTCAAGCCATCATACAGCTCCATCAGTTGTGTTGTGTACCGTACAGTAAAAAAACACGTAATGTGCAGCAAACGCACAAGGGGAAGGGGGAGGGGTGGAGCAGTGCAGGGACGTGAGAGTAAAGTAGTAGTTCAAAAACTGACTGCAGCAATGATTGCTGAAGCAAGTGTAATCAGTGATGATGATGATCCCTCTACTCCAAGGGAGGATGCAGTTTGTCAAGGTCTCAGCAAAACTAGTTCCAGCACCACCAGTGCCAGTAAAAATAAAGAAACAAATAAGAAGAACTCTGAAGATGACAACAAGTCGCATTCAAGTGTTGATGATGATGGCAATAGCATAATAGAGGAGGGTGTAGCAGCTGAACTGCCTGCTGCATTAGATAATGAGACAAACAAGCACCAAAACACCCATAGTAGGGAACTTTGTTACAGTAAAAGTAAAAAGAAATTGTTTGAGACCTCCAAAAGCTTAGGGGAATATAAGGGTAGTAGTGGGCAAACTGGGCAAGAAGTGGCACGTGATACTGCTGAGGATGACCTAATAAAGACTGATGGTGATGCAGATCTAGAATATATCCCTCCAGCATCCTTGTCTTGTTCAGATACAGATGAAGATGAGAGTGAGGATGATGACAGGGCTATAAGGTTAGCAGAAAGTCAAAGTCTGAATCTTCTACCATTTTTAAGATGCACTGTGCCTGTCTATAAACTGTTTGAGAAAGCCATTGGAAAGTCTGACCCTGGACAAGCACAGATGTCAAAAAGTACACAGTCACCCTATCAGTCATCATCAGCATCATCGCCTCTTCAAAGTCCAAGTCCCACTCAGCAACACACACCTGTTTTGAATACCCAGCAACAACAACACAGGTTAACATTCACAATGTTAGATATGACGAGTGCCTCTGCTGCTGTAAGTGCTGCACCTTTGATGCCTAGTAGTAGTTGCAGTAGAATTGCATCAACATCTAGCCCCAGTAGTAGTAGTAGCAGCACCACCTCAGGAGCCCCTCATTCCATGAAGTCCACAGTATGGAGATACTTCACTCAGGATCCTCAAGCTAAGCATTTTGCTGTTGTCTATGCAAAAAGCCCATGAGCAGGGGGAAAGCAGGCTCACACCTAGGCACCTCCTCTATGAGATCCCACCTGAAGCACAACCACAGGTCTGACACACTGTCAGCAGGCCAAAGGTGCCACAACTAGCAGCAGCAGAAGCACTTTAAAATGTTCCCGGGGCTCTAGGGCAGAAAAAAAGTAGTAGTGAAGTTATTTATGTGTCAGAGAGTATTCTACTGCCAGTGCCAACAGTTAGTTCAGTCCAAATAACACCTATGGCTCCTGCTGCAGAGGAGTATGATGACTCTGGCTTTGCTGTAGGAGATGGATGCATCTACCGCCACCACCTCCTCTAGTAATATTAAAGCAATAAAGTTTCAGGGTTCTTCTGCCATGTCCTGCCAACCCCCACTGACTGAGTTCCTGGGAAGGAGACAAAAACTTCACAAAAACAATCCCAAAGTACACCTTTGGAATAGCAAAGTTGCCAAGTTGTTGGCAATGGACATGCTGCCGTATTCTTTTGTAGAAAACCGAGGTAACAGAGAACTAATGTCATGTGTAGCTCCACGCTGGAATATCCCAAGCCAAGGTTATTTTTCCAGGACAGCTGTGGCTGAATTGTACAAGCAGGTGGTTAGTGTGGTGGGCAAAGGACTTAAAAGTGTATATGGGAATACAATCCACCTGACAACAGATATGTTCCCTCCCAGCACGAACAGTGGATAACACTAGATTAGAGCATCAGGTGAAAGCCAGTAATCGTGCCTCTGGTTGTGGCACTGTGATTAAAAGGCGGCAGAAGCAGCAGCAGGATAGCCCATACCATCGTCACCCCACCTTGTGCATGCAGAGTTTTGAGAGACAATCCCACAAAGCTGTAGATGTTCTGAGTAAGCTAGAACAGGTGATAGAGGAATGTCTTCTACCAAGCTCCTTAAAAGCTGGTTTTGTGTCTGCTGATAATGTCTCCAACATAATCGCTGCTTTGAGAATTGGTGGTATGGCTCATGTGCCTTGCTTTGCCCATGTGCTAAATTTAGTTGTGACCAACTAAGACCCTCAAAGAGATGCTTACTATTGCCTGCAAAATCTGTGCCCATTTTAGTCGCTCCTACAGTGCACGCAACGCTCTATAGTCCATACAAGAGAGTAACAACCTGCCCCATCACCAGCTGAAAATGGAGGTCCCTGCCAGGTAAAATTCCACCATGTACATGCTAGAGCGTTTGTATGAGCAGAATAAGGCCATTAGCGAGTACACCATGCAAAACTGGAATGCTTTGGAGGGAGCCTCTTTGTCACCTGGCCAATGTGTCATGGTTCGGCAAGAAAACTCAGGACCAGTACTAAAGCGTAACACCAACTTTATTAGGCAGCAACCATGAAACAGAAATATCACAATAGATAGTATGACAGAGAAACGCACAACGGAGCAAGCGACAACTACCAGAAATAGAAGACTGCTTCCATGTGATTCTCTTTAGATAGGTCCCAGCGATGGGACAAGGAGAGTCTGCAATGCCACAGGTCCGCACCTGGGAGAAGCCAGACAAAATAGGAAGGCAACCAGGAGTAAGTCTGCCAGAGCCACAGGCCTGCACCAGATTGGATATCTAACTTCACAGAAGGCCACAATAGAGGATAGTCAGATAGAGCAACAGGTCCGTGCCAGAATGGGTGGTCAGACAAGCCAGAGGTCATACACGGAGCGGGTAGTCAGCCAGAGCCACAGGTTTGCACCAGATAAGATATCCACTGAAGCATTAGTATGTTGGATACACAGTGGACAGAGCCCCATGTCAACACCAGAACGGGTAGTCAGACAAGCCAAGGGTCAAACACAGAATGGGTAGTCAGCCAGAGCCACAGGTCTGCACCAGAATGGTTACCCATCTAAGCCAAGGGTCATACATTGAGTGGATAGTCAGACAGAGCCACAGGTCAGCACCAGGTCGGGTAGTCAGACAAGCCAGGAATGCACGGAACACCAAAATATAGAACTGCACTGGACACCAACGAAAGAGCGAATGAGCCCTGCGTCCAGGCAGTATAAATAGTGTAGTCACAGGAAGAGGAGGAGTAACTAACAGGTGGCTGTCCCTTTAAATGGAGCGCACGTCCATGCCCTTGGACGTGCACCCATAGATGATGTCACCAGCCATGTCGGAACACTGAAGCGGCTGGAGCCTTGCATAGATCCAGGAGGGGGCTGAGCCACCAGGACACAGGAAGCGGCCAAGCCACGATGGGGAGCAAGTGGCAGAGTGCCAAAGCAGGATGCGGCTGGAGCCACTGGATGCGTAGTGCGGTAAGGCAACCATGCTGGTGAGTGGCATTTGGGCAGGAATTAGTGAAATTCTACCACTGATATTTTTATTGCAGAAAAAAATTAGGAGCATGGCTGAGGAGTCTTACCGGAATGACAACACAGACATGCACCAGCTGGTAAAGGACATGTTAGAGTGCTTTGAACAAGATCCTCACATAGTGTCCATTAAAAGCAATGAAGAATACATTCTTGCCACTTTGCTGGACCCCAGCTTTAAACACAAAATTTCAGAATTTCTGCCAAAGGGCCATTAGCAGTTTGTCACAACAAGGAGTCATGTCGATCATCAGCAACTCTCTGAGGAATCAGATTCTGTCAAGGAATATCGTGACATGCTTATTGATCGAGTGGAGGGTTGCATTGTGGAGGATGAGAGGGAGAAAGCGAGAGCACAACAAACATCTAGGTAGTATAGTGAAAAGGAAGGCAGCAAAGCATTTGAACCAGTAGAATCAGCTGCATCATCAACCAGAATATCCCATTCGGAGCACAGGGCAGTACATGAGTCTCAGCAGAGGCAGCAAAAACCCAGCATTGGTAGTGGTGGTGGTGGCGGCGGCACATCTCTTTGGGACTTGCTCCCTGAGTATGGGTTGGTAACTGACACACAGGAACACAGTGTAGCTCCTAGAAGTAGTCCCAATGCATGTGAGATGGTTTCTGCATACTTGCAGGATAGCTATGTTTTAGGCAGAAACAATGACCCCATGGATTACTGGAAAACGAAGCAGTGTGTGTGGACAGCATTGACACGTACTGCAGTGGAAAGCTTCAGTTGTCCTCCAGCAAACATTGAGTCTGAGAGGGTTTTCAGTGCGGCTGGTTAAATTGTCAATGACCACAGGAGACGGCTATCAAGCAGCAATGTTGGGAGACTAACATTCTTAATAATGAACCAACATCTCATACCACCTGAGTATCAGCTAACAGAAACCACATATGATGACGAACAAAACCAGAACAAATATATTAACAGCAGCACAGATGAGGAGGTGGATGAGAGATGTGAAGAAGGGTTTCCACTATTTTCCACACTTGGGACCAGTCCATTGCTATGACCGATAAGTTATGTGTGTCAATAATCTGAGAAGGAGGATAGCATGTGACAATGGTAAAAATACATACACAAATCACATCATCCCAGTCCCCACCACCACTACCATACACATCTGCCACATTGTAGGTTGTAGGTTGTACTTTTTTTTATAACTTGACATCATGAATATGTATCAGTGTCACAGCAGGAAGTTAGTGTTGTGGGCAAAGGACAAATACATTCTGCATGCTAACACATTTTTCAAGGCATATGTTGCTGTAGGACTCACAGCTTTGACATTCAGCCACTTATTTCTAAACTTCAGCCCTCACAAGAAGTAGTATTACAGTAGAAGATATAGTACCTATTGGAAATATAGGCGAAAACTGTGTTAAAATTGGAGGAAAATGTGTTAAAATAGGCGAAAAGGAGGACATTTTTGCATAGGCGGAAAGGTGAAAGTTTTCGAGGGAAAAGCGAAAAATTGGCACGGTTTTGCAAAATTTTTCGCAGGACATTTTTGACACTTTTTGCCCACCCCTACCCCTAGACACAACACCCTCTGGTGCCCCTAGGCCCACCTTTGCTCCACCACAACCACTCCCCTCACTTAGCCACACCCCTCCCTTAACACACCCTCTTGTAGTCACACCCATTTTTAATTGTATATTGTCCTAAAGTGCAAGAAGGCAGGCAGCTAACAGATTATTCATTACAGTGTTTGTTGGAAAGAGTGGAATACCAGTAAATGAGAAAGATAGGAATTATGGTTGAACACACACATAGCAAAAATGGTAAAATTGCTTGTGTCCTTATGTGGTTAATATCTGCACTTTGCATGAACTGTAAAGCGCCTGTTTTACTAGATCTATTTTTAGCAGTATGTAGCAACATTGTAATAGTTTCAGGCTGGAAAGCGCCGTGCCCTCTATTTTTAGTAGCATGTAGCAACATTGTAATGGTTTCAGGTAATGTTGCTTAATAAATAAAAATTGCACCCTGACAACCAGTATGGGTCTATGCACTTTCTACAAATCAAGCCTACTTCCTGAGTGGCTGCCTGACACGAAAACATGTATTTTATTCAGCTTCCCATAGCTACTCCTGGATCACACAAGAAGGAACAGAACAGCTGGGGGAGGGCTGCATAAACACTTTGGGTGCAACTAGGGATAAAAAGAACAACTCCCATCGATTTAAAGGGAGTGTTAAATTCCTTGAACGCTATAGAGGTATTCACCATATGGAAAAGCACTGAATTGAAGAGCTCTTGAGCTTTTCAAGGTTTTAAAGGCCCCAGTTAGATCAATGGGAATTTTTTGTACTCAACGGTAGGGTGAGCAGACCTTACCTTTAACCGGGGACACATATGAAAAATGCACACTGCAGGGCTACTTTGATTTCAGTGCAGTCCTGAAATATGCCTATTTCCTATGTGTCCCTGGTTAATTGTGAGGTCTGGTCAGCCTGCTCTACGGTGCAGTAGGTTTTCTCCAGAATTCCTCCAGTTTTGAGTCTTTGTTCAAGACACTCTGTGTTAGGTAGTCATGCGTGAAACAGTGGATGTTATTAATGCACAGATGCATCCATGATGACATGGGCCCTTCCTCCTACCTTATTCCTAGTGCAGCCTGTCCAGCTAGGGAACCTTCTCATCAATGGCCCCAAGAGAAAACACAGGGCTGTGGATGGGAGTGTTCAAATTACACTAATCATGTCATCATATGGGAGGGGCTTAACTGAGATGATATGGCAGTGTCAAATTTCGCTATTTGTATCATAAAGTGGGAAGGGCTTTATCAGGGTGGCAAAGAGTTGGAGGGCTGAGAGGTGGGATTTACATTTAAATGGGTGGGGAAGTGGGAGGAACAGAGTGGGAGTAGGCAGAAGAAGTGGTCAACTAGGCAGGGTTACCAATTCACAGTGCTGGAGTATTAGACTATGTCTTTGGAGTCCTGGCAATTCGTTCTGAAAACTGGGTTCTCCAGGACAAATCCAGGGAGTTCCCAGTTATGCCAGTTGGTACCTTGGCTATATGAAGACACCTACTGTGGTGTACTGCAATAGTGTGTCAAATAAACTTAGGACATATAAAGTATTTTAAAACCACTTGTTTGCAGTTGATACTTTCCCATTCAGGTACGGGTGGGCAAGCTGATGCCCTCCAGGTGTTGAGGACTATAATTCCAACTATCCCTGGCCAGCCAATGGGTTGATGGGAATTGTAGTTCTCAACAGCCGAGGGTCTCAACTTGCCCACCCCTAACTTAATGTGCAATGTATAAATTATATCAGTTGCACAGGAATATGTTGCAACTGTTCTGCCATTGAATAGGTTAAATGTTTCAAAATGTAGGCCTTGTTAGAATTTGAACCAGCGTGAGCGTTACCTGTAGGGTACACCATGATAAGTCTGGCAAACAAGATAATAGATCTTGGGCATACGGTGAGCATAACTATCTACTGAGAACATAATGGGCTGTCTTGTTACAAATCAATATGGGAAATGAGGACTCATCAGAGTGGAACTAATGTCAGGGTAGGTGGATTTAGTTACCTATTACGGTTTCTCATTTTAAGTACCAATATATGCTTGACTGGGAGAGATGTCTGAAATGATTAGGGCTGAAGCATAATACAGGCATTCAGAGCAAGTTCAGGAGACAGTCATCAGACCATTTTGGAATCAAAAGGGAACAGCACATGAAGCGGTGTTCAAGATATAATATGATAATAAATATGAGCAATTATGGGGAAAAACAGCTGCATTACAGGGGACAAATGAAGATTCATAAAATTCCTATTGCATTAAATAGGGAGATTAACCCCATGAATTTTAGCATTCAATGAGTTAACCCTTTGAGTGCCAGAGGGGTACACAACGCATTGCTTTGCAATGCGTTGCGTAGCCCTCTGGCACTCAAAGGGTTAAAAGCCACATTTGTATCAAGAGGAATTTGTTTGTTGTTTATAGAGCAGTTGCTTTGCTCCAGGATAGCAAATATGGCCCATAGTTGGTTTAGAGCTTTGGGAACTAGACTGATAATTAGAGACGGGGTATGTCATATACTGCTTTTAACCCTTTCAGTGCTACATTAGTATTGTAAATGTGTTGTAAAACAAAAGTTTGTGTTAGATTGCTAAAACCACAACCATTTTCTCATTCTCCACATTCATATGTAAAGACGTCTTTGTTTCCAAAGAGACCTCCAGCATGTAGCACTAACTGCTTGTAGTACATTTCCATACCCTCTGTCAATAAAGTGCAATAAGCTATTGGCTGCAGACTCAGGTTATGGGGGAGTGGGGCTATTGAAATTGCTAATCTCCTGTTATTATGCTGGTGAGATGGCTCAGATGGTTAATGGACCAGCTGTAGAATCAGGGTTACAGGTTTTAGTCCCAGCAAGGTTAACTTAGTATTTCATTCTTCTGAGGAAGATAAAATTAGTACCATTGACCCTTTGAGTGCCCTGGGGTACACCTCTGTTCCTCGAAGGGTTAAACTGGATTATAATAATATAACAACATCTATACCTCAGGACATACTTGAAAACAAGAGACAATCTCAATGTATCCTCCCTGGCAAAATACTTTGATATTATTATTAAATTAACAGAGAGCTCTAAACACTAGATAGAGCTGATCCTTGATACAGACATCAAACAGGATGTGCAGTGCAATTGTGTTGTAGTGTAATGCTAGTCTAAGGATTGGGAGTGATGTAGATTTTCTTGTAGCCCACCACAGGCATCGCTTTCTGTTACAGCAGTCAATAAGCAGTTCTCCCTCTAGTGTTTAGAACTCAGTGGTGAACCACGGAAAGAGCAGGTTGTACACTGATGTCCAGTGACCCCTCCCACATAGCTGCCGTAGAGCTGAGGACAAGAACTCTGCTGTCCTCATCTCCGCAGAATGGAAATGTGGTCACCCTATTAGTATTGACTGAAATACTGAATTAAAAAAAATAATATGTAAACAAGCCCTCTGAGTACTGTATTTTGCAATCTTCTACTCTGTATTAATATAACATTGAGCTCCAGGACCATGAGTCCATTTAATGTGACCTGCCATGAAGAGTTCAGTTGGAGTAGTTTGAGATCCTGGGGAGATATCAACTAAATGGAGATAAATCTTCCAATTCCAGTGCTGTTCTAAGAGGCCTTTTTCAAGTTGCACAGATCTTAGTGCTTTGCAGTGCAGTGCACACTGCTTTGGTACTTAAAAAGCTAGGATTTATTCCTTCCCATCGCCTCTCATAGGCAAGCTGTATACATACATTATATATATATATATATATATATATATATATATATATATATATATATATACTAGTTGAATAGCCCGTTACACAGGCCACAGTGCCACTGCCAGCCGGTCGCAGGGCAGTCATGCATAGTAGACACTGCCCATGCCACGGCTGATACAGTGCCAGCCGGTCACGGTGCAGTAATGCGCAGTAGAGCGCCCTTCTCTGTATCAGCCTCGTCACTGGCAGTCTCTACTGAGCATGACTGCAGCAAGCGCAGCAGTGTCTACTGCTCATGACTGCGTCGTTACACACGTTTTAGCGAATTATTATATAGGATATATATATATATATATATATATATATATATATATATATATATATATGTAAAACCCCACACTATCTGTGTTCACGGTGCCCTGTATTCACAGCGGTCGACTATTAACCAAATATTTCTTAAAGTGACAGTGTATCGCTTCTATCCTTAGCCCCGTCAGTGATTAGGGCTTCAAAAATGAAAATAGATACTAAACAATTGGAGAGCGCTATCAATGTACTTTACATAAAACAATTTTATTATTAGCAATAATATTAGTATCAATAATTTCAGTCATGTAAGCGCTAAAACATTAAAGATAATATTAATATTAAAGCTCCAGAGCTTGAAAAGTGCACTCATTTACAAAAAAAATCTTATCAAAAGTTAATAATAAGATGCCAATCTTATAAATTCTTAGTAATACTCCAAACTTGTAATAGATCTTTAAGTTCTTAGTTTGCAGTAGCGACAACTGTAATTCTTTAAATAAAGACGAAAAGAGGTTCTTGATATAATTTTAATCTCTTAATTGTCTGGTGCTTTGGTGTCGCAGGCAGGTCTATATCAATTTCTTATGTGTGCACTATATAGAGCCTTCTGTTGTCAATTGATTTGTATATATTGTAGAGTCAGTACCTCTCGTGTGCGACGTCTATAACTCCCCGGCAATTGTTCTCTCCTCCGTTGCCGTTCCTTATGGTTGTACAAGCTGCCACTCAGTGACTATTATCGCTTGTCAACACACTAGTGTATTATAAAGAAGAGATAGGTACTTGAGATTTTTGCATCACTTCTGCGATGTTCCTTCCAGCAGAGAGCCCTCAAGCTTGGATCTCCTAGATGCACCTTGATGTCAATTGATTATCCGACCTCCCATCCTTAGGCACAATCCTCTCACCTGCTACTGCTAGAGTTTGTAGCGTATATAGAAAGCTTCAAACTGATGTTTCCTCTTTGAGTTCTATACACCAAGTTCGCGTATTGCTATAGATCTGGCACCTTTATGTAAAACAATATAGCGCAATATGATGAACAGAAGTTTCCAACGTGTTTTGTCCCATTCAATAGGACTTCCTCAGGGAATGTGATATGACTTTGTTCAGTGTTCATTTTATATGCATATATTTTAGCGCCATTCTGGCGCCATTATGACGTAACTTAACACTTTCCGTTTGTTTCTCTTTTCACATCACAGTTGTTAACCCTTTCTCGTTGACACTATGGAACCACATGTAGTCCAACTATTCCCAACAGTATGACATCCATGATATCGTATATTATTCATTATATGAAATTATACCAACATATGACCAAAAATAAATAAAAACTTCATATTTACATATACACAGTAATATAGAAAATAACTCCAGTGTCATTACATAGAACCTGTATAAAACAAATTCTCATAACTTCTCACTAGAGTTACCTAATAAATATAAAAAATAATAATAATAACCAATGTTATAATTTTTCAGCTACCAATAGGAATAAAATAAAATGAAATAAAATAGTATAAATCAAAATAAAAATAAAAACAAGAAAAATAATAACACATACTACATAATAAAAACAAAGACTACAGACTATTAGATACACATCTACTAGTTAATTCCCTATAAATTTATGGACATCTATTCTTTATATATGTTGTACAAATCCGTTTTTAACCTCTTCCTTCACTAAACAGCATGTATACTCTGGCAGTTCACAAGCTATGTGTCTTACATGAAATAATGTTGTAATATTCAGAAATATATACAAGTTTCCATACTTTTTAAAAACAAACCTGCAAGATGTCACAACACTCTTACACAACCAAGTTTTAATTCAGCATTAGAATTCCTTTAAAGGAAACACACACACACTTGTTCCTGTAAAAGAAATTATTTGACCCTTTGAGCGCCAGAGGGGTACGCAACACATTGCAAAGCAATGCGTTACCTACCCCTCTGGCACTCAAAGGGTTAAGAAACTAACCTATATGTTTAGTTGGAACAGTGTGGCATGTTATGTTAATTCCCTGTGCATTATACAAATTATTCTGTTTAAGGCCAAGCTTACTGCTCACTGTGCAATTATAAATAACCACAGTGTGTGGACTCTATCTAGATTCATTCATTGCACAGAGTGTGGTATTAGTAGCCAGCACATAAACCAATTAGCATAAAGTGCCACACCACAGTGCCAAAAAATTTTAATTTCTCAAAAATGATTTATATTTCAAACATTTTCTTCAGACAATATATATGCAGATTTTAAATCCCTTTAAAATTCACTTCAATTATCATAAGGTAATGGGTCCACTTTAACCCTATGCATGCTGGAGAGGTATCCAATGCATTGCAATGCAATCCATGCATTAAAAGGGTTAATATTAAAGCACATGATCATATGAAAATGTTGGGGGGGGGGTACTGAGTGCTTCTTTAATTCTGAGTACCAGAACATTCATATGTTTCCCAATTAAAATACTTAAATTACTTAACACTTTGAGAGCCAGAGCACCTCATGCACTCAACTGGTTAAAGGTAGTTTGAATAAGGTTTCCCCTCCATTATGCACTGCTAGTAGAACCAGTTACTTCACCTTCCCACAAAAGCCATGACAAACCACACAAGTATCCAACTAATAATCATGTCAGATAAGATGTAAGATGAAATAAAACAGGTTTGTAAGACTTTTTGTGTCTCTTTCATGCCTGGCCACTGACTCAAAGTTGAGGATTTGTGTTGCAATTATTCAGAAATGAATGGTTCTGTAATTAGACCAGATTGGTGCTTTCAGCTCCCACATGGTACAAAGAGATTAGGCCTCTCTTTTCATTTAAAATGGCTTTTCTCAGAACTCCACTAGCCACAAGTATGAGGAGGTGCAATGACAGCACATGCTGAGTCATAGAGAATAGAATGATCAGCTGCCTGACCTGTATTTTCTATGGCCAGCGGTGAGTCAGTCTGCATTGGTGATGGCTTATAAGAAATCAGCTGTTGTCTGGTACAAAGCTTTTAAAGAAATAGTAATACTTAATATTGCTGAATATATCCTGCTTGCTGCCGAGTAAAGCAAAGATATTCCCAATGCTGAGTGATGTTTTATCCAGATATAATTGCACCTCAGACCTGCATTTTTGGGTGCAGTATCTTCATGGCCTGAACGTTAACTGCAGCGCTGTTGCTACAGCATCCTATGGAGGTTTATGGTCAACTGTTCACGGATTGTTGCTCCAGCAGTGCCATTATAACATTTTAGAAACTGGAAGCACAGCTCCTAAAAATACAAATTTGACCATAGAATATTGGCATTGTTTGCCCATATGTATAAGTTTGTTAATGTTATAGCCATACGGACAAATTAGGATATTCTAGCCTTCTTGTTTCTCTCTCTCTCTTACCTTGTTGTTTCTTTTCTCTTTAAATCCTTCTTTGACCCCACTGTTCCTATTGTCCTTCTGCTCTCTGACCCGGGTGGACTGTGCTTGGCCCCATTATCCACTGCCCCTTTATTAAAGGGATAGTAATGTTTCATAATAAAAGCAGCTCTAATTAATCATCATAGTATTTGGACTTTGGAGAGTGTTATTTCAATACTGTCAGCGTTATAGTTCAAGAGTAATTCAATGACAAAGTGTCCCCCTCCCGCCCCTTTTACTGATGTCACACTGCTCAGCCAGATCAGAAGGGAGGTGCAGAGAGGGACAATCTTCTATTAAGATAAGGGAAAAAGCTGAAATGCTTGTCAAGTGGGGCAGGGCTTTCATTGTTCTAATAGGAATAAGAGTGTCCCCTTCTGTTATCTGTCTGGTCTATGGACTGCATTACACATCTGAGAAGAGATTGCTTACACTAGGTAAAAGGGGCGGGAGGGGGGAAACTTTGCTTGTGAATCTCTCTCAAACCATAAAGGTTTGAGAGATAAGACTTATATCTTTCTTTCTGTTTTTTAATGCCTACAAAATAAAATAAAGATAAAACAAAGTATTACTATCCCTTTAACTGCACTCATCCCTTGAGAGCTTCTCAATCAATGCAAAGTGCTTGAATTTTCCGGAAAAGCATTCCATGGCTCTTCGTGAGTTTGCCAGACTTAAAGCGGACATAGTTTTTGTACAGGAAATCTTAATGTGCCTTTCAGTCTCTCTTTAGATTGCTCCTCTGGCAGGTCTTTGATCAAGTTAATCTTACTTTATACTCATCTGCTCATCGTTCCAACTTGAGAATTCACTACCTATTGCTAGAGCACCATAATCTACAAGACATCCCTTCATCCCAGGTAGATTGTATTACATAGTCACATCTTGCTCTGATTTCGATACAACTTTGCTCGAACCCTCATATTCATAGTTTTCCTTGCTGGAAGGTGAATGACCCTCTACTTGATGGCTCAGACTCCTTCAATTGTCTGAAGTCTAAGATCTCCTTTATTTATCAACTAATGTCTCTTTTGAGCTGCCCCCCCACCTTTGGTATGGGAAGGTCATAAGTAGGGGTGGGCGAAATCTCTCAACATGTTCCAGTGGGAAATTCCGGGCAAACCACATTTGTCCTCTTTTTCATGGGAAAATCCGCTTTAAAACTAACTAAAATTTTTGCATTTTTCTCCCATTGACCACATTTTTTCAATGGCTAGAATGTTTCCTCCCATTGATTTACGTTGTTTTCACATTTTCGCTATAACGTGATGTATTTGTGGAAATCAAACACAATAGAAGCAGCTACAGAGAGAGGTAGACATGCTGTGCTATTCTGCTGTGATGTTTTTCCAAATTTGAGGCAGAAAAGGCTCATAGTGACTGCTATCACTATGAGCAATTATTATTTAAAAATAATAAATGGAGGAGTTGGAAGGACCCTTATGTGTCCACTGAGCCTGAGGAGGAGGAGGAAGAAGTGAGCACTACTGAACCAATGCTGGCCAGTCCCCCTAAATCACCTCAAGGGATCTTTGGGAATTTAATGGGAAGGGAGGGAGAAAAGGGGATGTGAAGGGAGGGAGAAAAGGGAATGGGAAGAGAGGGAGAAAAGAGTTGTAAAAGGGAGAGCAGGACAGGTCAGCTGCCTGTGCCTGCTGCAAGACGTGCTGCTTCTGCTGCCACCATTGCTGCCCCTGCTGCCACTAGTGCTGTGCCTGCTGTCAGACGTGCTGCCCCTGTTGAAACCAGTGTTGTGCCTGCTGCCAGTGCTGAACCTACTGCCACAAATATTGTGCCTGCTGTCAGACGTGCTGCCCCTGTTTCCAATGCCACCAGTGCTGTGCCTGCTGCCAGTGTTGAATCTGCTGCCGCCAGTTCTGAAGCTGCTAGTGTGTCTTGTAATGCACTCAAGTGTGACAGCAGGGGACCCTAAGTCACGCTTACCATCCCCAAGCAGTCCCACCAGTGCTAGTACTACTAAGAAGGTCCAGCAGCTTTTAGTGTTAGGAATGAAGGAGGGGGTAATCAATATCTTCATATTACTAGCGAATGTTAGGAGGAAGACTCTGGAGCTGAACTTGATGTACGTGGTGTTAATGGTAGTAGTAACATTAATGGTGAAGCAGCCAATTGGACAAGTGTTAGGGGAGTGGTAGGGGAAGCATTTGAGAGCATCCAGACTAGCGGTCAAGGGAGCCTACATCATTCCTCTGGCTCTGGGAGTCCCCCCCTTCCCTTCACTACAGTGTCCGGGTGGAACATGATCCTGAAGAGGCCAGAACTGGTGTTGGAGGAGAGCAGGCTCAGAATTAATACCAACACCACCAGCAGGAGCACAGATCAGCTGCCTGTGCCTGTTACTACTGCTGCTAGTCTGCCTTCTTCTTCAGGTCAAAAGGAAATGCCAAGTGTGACATTGGGGAACCCTCTGTCACATTGCTCGTTACCTCCTCCAAGCAGCAGTGAGATGTCTGTAATAGAGAAGCAGCAGCATGTAGGGAGTGGGACTAGTGGTGGGGGTGATGATGATGGTAGAGAAGCTGGGGTGGAAGAGACATTGATGGCCTTTTCATCAGAAACTGAGAAGGAATTAGGGACAGGGATGAGGATGGGCATCACCACCACCACTAGCAATGAGCTTTCGGAATTTGCAGAATTTCAACTGCTCTAATTCCTCCTGCTGCTGAGTTGCAAAGGCAGCAGGATGCTGAGGAGGCTAGTGTGCCGCAGACCACCATGGACACAGTAGGAATGGGGTCAACAAGTGATGCGGGACTAGGACAGATTCCACTTGCCAGTGCCAGCAATGCTCTTGTTCCTAATTGCAATGCTGATTTTGAGGCAGTAGCAGCAACATCATCCGCTGCCAGCACAGACAGTGAAGGGGAATGTGGAAGACAAGAAGAAAGAGGCCATTCTTCTCTACCTGTTCCCTCCCCCCTTAAAGTGATGGGTGTGGGAATATTTTTCCCTTGGGGCATGCACAGTGCAGTCATCACCAACGGCATTTTGCACAATTTGTGACAAGTCAGTGAGAAGGGGAAAGGAGGGAACACACCTTGGCCCTGATATCATACATGAAACTCAGACACCATGACATATATGTTAAACATGTTAAAGCCAAACACCCATCACAGAAATCAAGCACAGCTGTTACTGTAGCCCCTGACTGTCCAGAAAGGCAACAAGAGGTGAGGAGGAGAGCAAAGTGGAGGAAGAATAGATAAATCCAGACAGAAACTGGAAGTTCCATGATGAGCGAAAAAACTAGCTTGCCATCACCATCACCTTCTTCTTCTAGGGTAATAACTATATCTTCTGGCAGTCCACCTCATTCATCGTTACCTTCCCTACCAAATGATAGCCACTCTGTTGATGTTAGGATGTTGCAGTTCGTCTCTACCCATTGCACACTGTGTGGTGCACTGACCGCACATGCAAGTGTGGTGGAGGAGAATCTATACCAGGTCATCAAGTGGTATCTGAGGAGATTCCGTCCCGCAGAATATTTTAGGATGCTGGCAGGAAGGGTTCGTCATTACTATTAAACTGTCAGCAAGTTGTCATGTGTCCTTAGTGGGTTCTGGACAAGGGTTATAGTGACAGCTGCAGTACTGGGGTTCTGATGTCATGGTGTTTGGATATAGTTGTGCCCCCAGATGTTATTTACCACACACACTGTGCACATTGCAGTTGCTGATGAGAGCCACAGTTCCGTCTATAAAGGGAAACATTTCTATTCTAATAACACACCCATGATTCTAGAGGTGGAACAGGTAGAGAAGAATTATTGGCCAACTTCTTCTTTTCTCCATATAGACTGGGGGCTACTTATTGTGTTGCTACTGCCTCAGGCGCATCACTGGAGTTAGTTGTGGCAAATGGAACCTTTTCCACCTAATCATCCTGCTGCTTAAACAACTCAGCAGCAGCAGTAAGAACCGCAGTTGCAAATTCCAAAATTATGAACTCAGGAGGACATTTGACAATGGCCAGTGGCCACTGGCCAACATGTCCTGCTGGCACTAGGCCAGTAGGGCATTTTTATTTTTTTCTCAGGGCGTGTGCTTTGAAAATAAATAAATAAAAATAGTCCTACAAAAAAAACAACAACAATTTTTGGGGTTTGTGCCAAGGAAGTCTAAGTCCTACAAATAAATGTTTCCTCAGGGCTAGGGCCTCTAACAACAAATCTAACAAATCATCCTCTCCAAAATACTCTATCAAGTCAAGTAGCAGTCCACCCCATAGCAGCTTACATTAGAGGGTTCCTGTCTCTATCACTTTAAATACACATTTCTTATTTTATTTAATCATTTTTTATTAACTGTCTCCCCAATACCAGTCAAGAAATCCCACAAAACAAATTCCCTGTTCAACTGATTCATTCCCCAGACTCCACCCATCATCACAGACACCCTCCTCAGACCCCTTTTATATCATGTCTTAAGGTTTTTATTTTTATTTTATTTAGGATTTATTTTTTATTAACTGCCCCCAATTCCAGTAAACAACCCCCCAAAAATCATCCCCTGTTCAACTGATTCTTTCCCCAAACCCCAACAACACAGTCACCCTCGTACCCCTTTTATACTATGCCTTTGGGAAATAAAATAATATTTGCTATGTGTTGTTTGTAAATTCAATGTTCCCCTTGATTTCAATGGAATGAGCTAGGTGAAAAAAAGCTAAAAATTGGCACTTTTCGCTGGAAATTATTCGCCAAGCGCGAAGTGTCATTTTTCACTGATTTCAGTTTGAGACAAAAGTTTTCACCCATCCCTAGTCATAAGTATATAGTCCATGGCTTGTTGATCAAACAATGCGCTTATAAGAAGCGACAGGCGATGGCTAAACTCATCTCTCTTGAATCCTTGGTAGCCCAGTTGGAGGCCTCTCTGTCCAATGATGATCTTACATCTCTTTGTGAGGTGCATGCAGACTTAGCTATCTTACTGCACCAGCATACAGTAAAGTCCTTTATGTGACAACAGTGGCATAAGTATCAGCACTACTTGCATGGCAACAGAAATGGTAAGCTGTTGGCCAGACTAGTTAAGATTAAATAAAAATCCCAATTTGTCGCCCACATTGTAACTAGTGATGCCACGAGGCAGGAGACTTTACCAGACATCACAAACAGTATTATGACATTCTACTCCTCTCTCTCTTTATAATTTGTATACCTCTGTCACTGGAGTGGACAGGCAGGATCTGCTCAATGGCACATATGCCTATATTGAGAGAGCTAAGCACCCTCAGTTGGATGCGGCTGCAATTCACTCTCTAGATGAGCCCTTTTTGATGGCAGAGCTCCGCAGTCCTCTCAAGACCACTGCACCTAGGAGGAGCCCAGGACCAGATGGATTATCCTTGAGCAATTTCGTCTCTGTTTTGAGGAGCTCATCCAGCTGATGGTAAATGCTTTTAATGCTGTGGCTCTAGGATATCTGTTCCCTAACAATCCTTAGAGCTGCATGTTTCAAAATAAAAGCAGCTCCAATTAATCTTCATAGTATTTGGGCCATGGAGAGAGTTATTTCAATACTGTCAGAGTTTTAGTTCAAGAGTAATTGAATGATAAACTATCCCTCTCCCGACCATTTTACCTATTGTAAGCCACCTCCTCTCAGAGGTGGAACCTGGTCTTAAGACCAGACAGCTGACAGCAAGGGACAATCTGAGATAGTTTCCTTCTGGATGGCTGTCCTGGGGAAAATTGATGTTGTATATTCTGTTATGTTACAGCATGATCCTGTGGTGTGTCTCTATGACTTCATTCCGGTTCAGCTAGACTCTGTGCCCCATTCTGCCCTGCCATTTGTACATTTTATGCTGATGGCAGCACAACCCCTTATTCCAGCAAACTGGAATTCGACTGCTGCTCCTTCCCACTACTTTGGAAGACCAAAGTCCAGACTTATTGTGATATGGAGAATTTACGTGCACTTTTGAGCTCCTCCCTCCCTGCCTTTAGACTGCACTGGTCTTCTTAGTTAGCCTATCTTGCCCCCTGGGGTTAAGCCTTCTGTTGCGCAGACTATAGCCTGGCACTTCACCTCCCTTTGCATTATCAAGTAACTAGTTGAAGAGCCCGTTACATGGACCACAGTGACACTGCCAGCCGGTAGCGGGGCAGTCATGCTCGGTAGAGACTGCCCACACCGCGGCTGATACAGTGGCAGCCGGTCGCGGGGCAGTCATGCTCAGTAGAGACTGGCCACTCTGCAGCTGATACAGTGCCAGCCGGTCGCGGTGCAGTCATGCTCAGTAGAGAATGCCGGCTGATACAGATCGGGACGTTCCTTCGGAGCACCCCGCTCTGTATCAGCCTCATCACTGGCAGTCTCTTCTGCGCATGACTGTGGCGTTACACACTTTTTAGCGAATTATTATATAGGATTGTCTCTTTTTTTCTCCTTTGTGCTCCGCTCCCATCTGCCGTGTGGGCCATTTGGGCATTGTTGACTGGGTCTCCCCCTTCTCTTCACATTCCCTCTTCACCCTTCTCCTCCTCCTCTTGTTTCTCCTTCCCTCTCTGATCTTTCTTCTTTCTATTATTTTCCTTTCTTCACAGGTTCACTTGTACTGATTCCTGGATCTGATTTTCCCTTCCATTCCATGCGATTTCCCTTCTGACTTCTTCTTTCACTTCTATTTCTCCCATTATGTGGTCCTTTTGGTGGTCCCTTTGTCAGTATTTCATTGATTTTATGCTATCTAATAGCTATTGGTTTTGCTTACATTGTAATAGGTGGCATCCATGCTATATTGGGTATCTACATCATTGCATATTATGCAATGATGCTAAACTCTAGAACTCTTATGGCTTTAGTGCCCACCTCCACATGTGATTCTTGCCTATTTGAGCTGCCTTTGATTCTTTTGTACATGTTTGTCTCTTGCTATATGCACTTCTTGTTTTTTGGATTGTATGTTTGTATTTCCTATAAAGCTTTAAAAAAAAATAAAACACAAATTCTAATTTGAGCTGCCAAAACATTTAGAATAAGGGAGTACCATTGGTTTCTGTTTCTCAACAGGGTAAACCCTGCAATATATATTTTCAATATTAAGCAAGACTGTCCCTGTAAAGGAAAACATGCTATAATACAAGATTATCTTACATGTAGGATTGTTGCAACACTCAAAGAGTAAAACATTTCCAATCAATAATAGAACTTTGCATTCCTCTCTTCATGATCAGAATGCTGTACTGTATTGTGCAAAAGGAGCCTCTCTCTCCAGACCTAGCCCCAAAGACAGCAGACAAATGCATGTGTGTCATTACAGAAAGTCCTACTGGGTGCCATCGCGTTTTTCAAAATTTACAGTAAATAATTTGTCAGTGACTCTAGACAAGTAACCATATACATGGAGTGCCTCCTTCTGTAAAGCATCACCTTTATATCAAATGTTACTGTAACATTCACACGTGTGTGTGTGTGTATGTGTGTTTTTAACCTGCATTTTCATAGTATGGTTCCTTGAAATTCTAGGCTAGATATGTCTCCAACACATGACTACTAGAGAACATTCAAGGAGGTTAATATTGCTTTAAAACTTCAAGTATTATTTCCAGTCAATCAGCATTTCCTACGATCACAGGATAGCGATGCAATTTTTAGAGTTGTGACTGCTCAGCCTCAGTTTAGAGAGAGCAAGGTCACATGGCCCACATCAGGGAGATGTGACAGCTTAGCACAAAAAGACAATGACATTTAGGTTTGAATTAAATCACTAAGGACATTCTATTGATGTCTTTGACCCACTAAGGGTGGGAATAACTGATATTACAATACATAGAAACATAGAACTTGACAGGGGATAAGAACCCATTGGCCCATCTAGTCTGAGCTTTTTAAATAGAATTAATTAATATAGTGCCACAAGTGTACACAGAACTAGGCAGACTAGACGGGCCATGAAGTGAAATTCTCTATGTCTATGGATTGTTTCTAGTGAAGAAGTAAAATCAGTCATTCCTATCATTAGTAAATCTATGAACTCTTGGAATAGGAATCAGGCAATGCTAAGTGTTAACCCTTGGATTGCCAAAGAGGAATGCAGCATTTTGTAGTGGATACCTCTTTGGCAAGCAGAGTTAAATATTTCTTAGCTTTTTAAATAGACAGGGAAACAGGCAGATATTCAATCATTTGAATAGGCATAGCTATACCAAGTGGGTTATTTTATTCTGAATTATAGTACCTTCCTGAACTTTATTTAATCCCTTAAGATATTTGAGTTTTTAAATCTTAGCGTACGTTCACACAGGTGTCTCTCTATATCTCATCATTTTGCACATATAAGAAATAAGGTATCATTGTATCTTAATAGACTGTTCATATAGGAAAATTCCTCAGTACATGTCGCATATCAATGCAGTTTGTTGGTTCAACAGTGCATTTTAGATCCATTAAATTTCTACTACTGCTTTCAGTTGAAATCACAACAATAATGCGGGTAACGGATTGTGCATTTTTTTAATCAGGAATATTGGGAGAAAAAGAAAGAAAAAAAAAATTGCTACAAATCCCTTATAAAATGCATGGAAAAAGCAACCAAAATATATCAATCTTTTTTCCCCCACATGAGTTCACTGCTACAAAACAGCCATCCATGTGAACATAGCCTTATTGTGTACCTATCTACTTTTTGAAGGATTTAATCCCATGAATGATAAAGAGCTCTCCACCATTACTAAAAGCTATTTATTCTTTATTCTGATTAAAAAAATAAATTTGAAAGTGAACCTACAGACTTTGATATAATTGAGGCCATACAGACTCAGAATAGATAACATGATATAGAATTAAAATGGTAATGCATAAAATAAACAATCTATCCCAGAAGCTCCACAGCAGAAGGTATACTGAAAGGGATAGTAATACTTGAAATATAAAAAAAAGATATGTTGTAGGGTTTATCCCCCTGAGTAAAACAAGGGTACTCCCACTGCTGAAAGGTTTTTTATTCAAAAGTTATTACAGCTCAAAGTAGATTTTTTTTAGGTGCAATATCACAGAGGCCTGAAATTGTACAGTGGCACTGTTGTTACACCATCCTATGGACAGCTCTGGTCCCGGGACCATAAATCTCCATAGGATGGTGTAGCAACAGCGCCACTGTACAATTTCAGGCCACTGTGATACTGCACCTAAAAAAATTCAGCTTTGAGCTGTAGTAACTTTTGAATAAAACAACTTTCAGCAGTGGGAGTACCCTTGTTTTACTCATGGGTATAAACCCTACAAATTTGTTTTTTTTTTTTACATTTTTTAAGTATTACTATCCCTTGAACTCCATCTTATTAGTTATAACTTAGAGTTGGTCAAAACTTTAGGTTCAAACACACTGGAAAAGCTTTGTGTTGGTTCACAATTTGATTCAGAAGGGGCCAAATGAAGTTTTAACTATTGAGATGGCGTTCAGTATGACTTTTGCTGTGGAGCTTTTGAGATAGTTTATACGATGTGCTTGTTATCATTTGAAGTAAATAGGCTACTATAACGATGTTCTCTGAGTCTATGATCTCAATTATTTCTAAGGGTACAGTTCACTTTTAACAACTATTAAACAAATTCTATGATGTTTAGTTGAGTAGAACGTATCATGGCTTGTTGTGACTTTGCGTTTAAGTCATGCATGGAATTATTAGATAAGAGGGAAATCACCTAACACCTTCCTAATTTTATAACTTTCTTTCAAGACATAACCATTGCCGATAAAGTTATGGTTTAACAGAGTGCAGAGGAGAGTTCAACACATTGCAAAGCAATGACTTCTCTGGCGATCAAACAGTTAAAGAAATAGTGAACCTCAGATACTAACCAAAGTGGGAGCAATGTTGGGGCATACCATCTGTACCACGGGGAAAAAAATTAAACATTCCTATTAATTTAAATGGTCTTTTTAGCCCCTTGAACTCAAGAGAGATTTCTTTACTCTACATGGGAGTTTAAAAGTCTAATTACTAACTCTGGTATAAAGTTTGAAAGAAAAAAAAAATTTATCCTGCTGAACCTTCTTCATCCATATCTGAGGTGGGACAGACCAAATACAATTCTCTATACATATTTGGCTAACAGTTTGAGTGCCAGATGGGTATGCAACTCATTGCTTTGCAATGCTTTGCATACCCCTCTGGCACTCAAAGGGTTAATGCAGCTAAAACTATCATCATTCATTCCTGGAATCAGATTAAAACAATAAATAAAAAATAAAAGTGAGGCATATAATAACTATGGAACGCCTCACACGCTATAGATCACCATATATATTGCCCTTTTGATTCTATATGGAGGCCATAGATGAATTATGTTGCTTCATATTAACTACTGATATCCTTTGTTGCCTGACTTACCCAGGCATATAGATGTCCAATTACCGAATGTCTGATGATATCCTAATACCTGGATCTAAATTCTACCCTCATTTGCTTGGCATCTTCCTTCTCATTATCTTTTCTTTCCCTACTTTCTCTTTCCATATGTTATAACAGTTCTAGTTACAAATAATGGGGTTATGCACTAAGGTGTGATAAAGAGGTGATAAAGTGAAATGACTTCTCCAGCGATGGCACTTCTCCAGTTCCTATGTTATTCTATAGAGGCTATGCACTAAGATCTCCAAAGTCAGATAAATTTTAGTGCATAGGCTCCATAGAATAATATAGGACTTGGAGAAGTGATATCACTGGAAAAGTCATCTCCACTTAATCACTTTTTTATCACACTTTAATGAATCTCCCACCTTTACTCTTAAAGGTATAGTAATGTTTCAAAATAAAAGCAGCTCCACTTATTCTTCATAGTGTTTGGGCCATAGAGAGTGTTATTTCAATACTGTAAGAGCTGTAGTTCAAGAGTAATTGAATGATAAAGTATCCCCCTCCTGCTCCTTTTACCTAGTGTAAACCACCTCCCCTCAGATGTGGAATCTGGTCCCCGGACCAGACAGCTCACAGCAAGGGACAGTCGTCTTACTGTGAGCATAAGGAAACCCCCCCCACCCACCCATCCCAACAGGTTTTTCAGGTTTTCCCTTATGCTAATTGAAGATTGTCCCTCTCTGCAATCCATCCGGACAGTCTTGCTGCTCTGAGGTGAGTAGTGTTACATCAGTAAAAGGGGCGGGAGGTGGACACTTTATCATTCAATTACTCTTGAACTACAACTTGGTCAGTATTGAAATAATACTCTCCATGGCCCAAATATTATGAAGATTAATTGGAGCTGCTTTTATTTTGAAACATTACTATCCTTTAAGGTGGAACCTATTAACCTAGACAATCTCTCAGACAATAAATCAGAAACAGTCTCAAATCAACTGCTGTTGACACTTTGACTGAAGGTGTCTGAAAATGTTTTTACAAAAGTAACAAAATAACTCTTACAGATCCGTTGTTTGTATCTATCTTTTGTTTCTGTCTATTTCATAACTCAATAAATATGTATTTTCAAAAAAATAAAAGTCCAATTTAATAGGAATGTTTATTTGGTCCCTGTGGTGCAGTTGGCTTGCCCTGGATTTGTTCTATATTCCATCAGTATAGCTGCCTTGTTATCACCTAAAAATAGAAAAGGGTTCATATAGATTGTAAGCACTCATGAACAGGGCCCTCATTGCAATTTTTTGATCGGGTTCTATACATCATTGTATGTTCTCACCCCTATTTTGTACACGCCTGCAGAATATGCTGGCGTTCAATAAAAAATAATAATAATCACCATCATTTAAATATCATGCACTCCTTGCAGTCTATTTGATAAAGCTGGGCTTTAAATCTTTGAGTGCCAGAACTGTTGATTTGAGACTGTATCTCATTGTCTGAAAGATTGTCTAGGTTAATAGGTGCCACATTAAAAGTAAAGATTTGTAACTCGAACTGTTATAACATATGGAAAGAGAAAGTAGGGGGGAAAAAAGGTAATGAGAAACAAGACGCTGAGCCAACAAGGGTAGAATTTAGATCCAGGTATTAGGATATTGTCAGACATTCTGTCATTGGACATATATATGAATGGTTAAATCAGGCAACAAAGGATATCAGAAAGCAATATAATTCAACCATGGTCTCCATATAGAATCAAAAGAGGAATTTTGTATGGTGATCTACAGTACATGAGGCGTTGCACATTTCATTAGTACATCTGCCTTTTTATCACCTAAAAACGGAAAGGTGTTCATATAGATTGTAAGCAGTCGAGAGCAGGGTGCTCACTACAATCAGGTTCTATATGTCACTGTATGTTCTCACCCCTATTTTGTACTGCTTTGCAGAATATGCTCAGTAAAATAATTGTAATCATCATCATCATGTACATATCATGCACTCCTAGGGGTCTCTTTCATAAACCCGAGCTTTAACCCTTTGAGTGCCAGAGGGGTACACAATGCATTGCAAAGCAATGTGTTGCGTACCCCTCTGGCACTCAAAGGGTTAACCCTTTGAATGCCAGGGGGTGTTCAAAACATTAACCCTCTGGCATTAAAACGGTAAAAAATATAATGCAAAATAAATAGCATTTGATTCCTTTTGCCATATTTAATGATAGAAAGTAATTTTGCGACTAAAGATATTCACATTTATTATTAAAAAAAAAAGTGACATTGTTTATAGCAAAAAATATTGCATTGCTAATAAATTTGCCATTGTTTTATTGCAATTCTAACAAAAAAGCATATTGTTTCATAAAAAAATTGCAATCCTAATAAATAAAAAAATACAGTTGTAAACAAATTAAGAATGATAATTAAAAATATGTATTCCCGCTTATAAGAATAAAAATTGTCATTGCTTCTAAGGAAAGTTTGCAATGCTATTAAAATGTTTCAAGCATGTAAAAGCTACGTATATTTCTATGCTAACTTTTTAGATGCAATTACATTTTTTTTAATTTCATTAACAAATTAACCCAATTTGTTTTAGATTATACTGTCCCTTCAAATTAAACACATAATTACTATCCATCAATGGAGGAAAACAAAGTGAATGAAACCAGTGTCTTAACTCTTTCTTATTTAAAATTAACCATGACAAGAAGTTAGACAATTTGAAGAGAACAATTTTGTTCCCCACTTCTCCTTCGTTTCCTCCTACCATTTGTCTGTTTGATGTGATATTTGCATTTAACCCTTGGAGCAGGGGCGGATTTTAGGGGAATACCAGCCCGGGCATTTTTTTTTTTTTAAAAACAGCCCACTAACTGCACCGACGTCCCTATCGACGCCCCCTTGTAGTCCCTGTGCGGCATGGGAGAGCATGCGCCAGGATATTATGTCAAATCCTGGCACTCTGCATTAACAAGGAATGCAAAGGCTGTCACAGAGAGTGCCTGTGGCAACACAGACCTCTCCTTCAATATATTGTGGGATGGTGAGGTGAGATCCTCTGATCCCCCCCAACGGCCCATGATCAAGCGGCCCACCAGGGGATGCCCGATCCCCCGATAGATCAATCCGCCCATGCCTTGGAGTATAAGAGGGTTAAGCATTGCTCATCCCTCTGGCATTCAAAGGCTTAAATGATAACTTTGTGTGCAAGTGTTATAAATCTTAAAGGGATAGTAATACTTAAAATGTAAAAAAAAATATGTTGTAGGGTTTATCCCACTCAGTAAAACAAGGGTACTCCCACTGCTGAAAGGTGTTTCATTCAAAAGTTATTAATTTTCAAAGTTTAATTTTTTAGGTGCAATATCACAGTGGCCTGAAATTGTACAGTGATGCTGTTGCTACACCATCCTATGGAGATTTATGGTCCAGGGACCAGAGTTGTCCATAGGATTGTGTAGCAACAGCGCCACTGTACAATTTCAGGCCACTGTGATATTGCACCTAAAAAATTCAACTTTGAAAATTGATAACTTTTGAATGAAACACCTTTCAGCAGTGGGAGCACTCTTGTTTTTCTCAGGGGGATAAACCCTACAACATATTTTTTTTTACATTTTAAGTATTACTATCCCTTTAACAAAAGACTCTGTGATGTTTCAGTTTACCATAGTGTTTTACTTTACTCCTTGGGCCATATGTAAATCTAAAAAGTAAAGCAATGTGTTGAAGTATTGAAGGGGATAAACTCCCCATTTAAACAAATTAAAATATTGGACAATTTTATGGTGCGGTTGGTTTGTCCCAGGATTAGTAAAATTCTTCTTAGTGAGTCTTGCTAGGCTCATAATCCTTTTAGTAGATGATGAGGAAAAGGAATTGCCAAAAATCATTTTTGTCCAGCCCCCAATTTTCACATAAAGGATCAATTCTGCCTCAATAAATCTTCCCCTACTGAAGACCCACCCACCCCATCTCTATAAATCCCCTTATTCTGCTACATCATAGTATATTTATTTCCAAAGCTTCATCATTAGTTGCATTTAATTAAAAGAAATGGATTACAAGATCTTATAAACAATATTGTATCCTGAGATCCTGAGATCTGACTAAAGAATCAGGTAAACTGTTTTGGAACATATCATACTGATATTCACTCATAAACTGCCATATACATACATGTCTTAAAAAATCTATGAAACCCACTGACATATTACAGTAGAGAGAGGTAACAAGATGTGGTTCCAGTACTAGATTTTCCAATAGACTGAGTAGGAAACTGCCTAGAGCACCAAATTTTGAGGAACTCCAAAGCTGTGCTGGCCACGCCCACATTCTGAATTGTGGGAGTGGCTATTAGTTAACCCCTGACACTATAGAAATCTCCAGCATGTAATACATTTGAGATTTCTCTAGCAACCAAGAGGGTAAAGCTTTTATTCTTGATTGCTATAGGCTAAGGGTATTTTCTGTATCAGGAAACAGTGGCTAGGATTGGGGCCAGAGTCATGTGATGTGTGGGGGTGCGATCTAAGACAGAGCTAAGGGCATCTAGAGTGCTTTGCTTAGGAATGCATTCCTGGAATGTAAATTCAGCCCTGTGTTTCCCTGAAGTCCACCAAACTGCTGCACATCATATTTAACCCTTTGAGTGCCAGAAGGGTAAGCAACACATTGCTTTGCCTTGGATACCGCAATGCCACACAAAGGGTTATGTGAAATTTATGTCACTCTCTCTATTGTTCCCAAGCCATAAACTTTAAGTGTTAGTTAGTTAACCCATATTAGTTAGCTAGCACATAAGGAAGATATTTTTGTAGTATTTATCTTACCTGCTCTATGCGCACTTGAGCATTAATCAGCTGATAAACCACTGAATCAGAAAGCCCAATATCTTTCAATAAAAATACAGTCAGAATTTCATCATCCTTTAAGATGTCCTTGACCCGTATTCCACGTCCTAAAAACAGGAAATGGTTATAGAACAAAGACTGATACTGTATGTTTACATGCATTTCCATAGACAAGACCACACAACCCAAAAGCAGGATCCACACCTGAATTAGCTATAATTTGGTGGTGAGAAATTTCCTAAATCTGTACCCCAAGTAATTTATACAATATCTAAACTAGTGGCATCTATGCTGGCAAATATTTAGTTGATCTTGGTTGGTAAATCCCTCTTACCCCCTCCATCCCATAGTGGTGCCTGTGCACCCACCTTTCCTGTATCTTTAGTTGATCTTGGTTGGTAAATCCTTCTTTACCCCTTCATTCCGCAGTGGTACATGGGTACCCACCTTTCCTGTATCCAATGTACAGGTTCCCTGTACATGTTAGTAGTTCAGTCCTGAGTTCCTCTGTTAAGGCCTTGATGCCTGTCAGTCTCCAAATTACTACAGTACGAGTATCTGTTGGCAGAGCTAAATGATCTCAATGCAGCCAAATGCATCCAAAGAAAACACTGATTCTGCAGTACATATAGAAGATCTGCTTAATTTAGAGCAGGGATGGCCAACCTAAGGCTGTTTCTGACCCTACAACATGGTCAATACTGCCCCCCATACAAAACTAAATTAAATGTACCTACTGTGATACATGATATTAATCCTTTCCCAATTGTTAGCAATGAGGCAGACATTGAATGATCTAAATGGAAGTTTATATAGCAAAAAGTAGGGTTTCTTATTAGTGTGGCTATGGACTAAATATAATTGTCCTTATAATCTCTGTCATTTTGTACCTATGAATCTGCTCATCAAAACAATAAGTAGAATACCTCTGTAGCATTCAAGGAATTAAAGGCCCTGTTTAAATCAATGGGAGTATTCATATATATCCCCTATTGTGCAGTTGGCTTGCTCCTGAATTGCTCATCTTTTGCTTTCTGCATAAGGCAATTTGATGCCCTCCTCTGTGCATAGATTTATAGCTTTTTCCAACCCAGCATCCCTTAGACCAGGATGGGCAACCTGAGTCCCCTCGTTCACTTGCTGATGATGATGGGATTTGTTGTGCTCGCAGTTGAAAAGTCTCAGGTTGCCCATCACTTCCTAACACATCCCTCTTCTCTGCCCCACCTCCTGATTTTCCCAAATGTTCCTCTGTCCCTCATCTAAAACTACAAATTTCCCAAATGTTCCTCTGTCCCTCATCTAAAACTACAAATTTCCCAAATGTCAATCTATGTCACAGAGAACTTCAGTTGTTTTAGGTAAAGTCTAGGACAAAGTCTGAAAGCCCCTAGGTCCAACTGGCTGAAGAGTTAATCTGTCTGGTATTTGTAACTTAACAGACCCACTTAACAATGGCAATGTCTAATGACTTCAGCTTTAAAGTGTAGTTTGAGTGAAGACAGATATGTGAGTCTGTATGTCATGCATATTGCACTGGATTGCGGTTTCATCCCCGTTCTGCTTTCATCCACCCAGCTACAATATAAAATCTAATCTACGTTGAAAATGCAAGTGTATTGTGCTTGGTAACTAGAAGATTGAATATAGATAATATTCCTAGAAGCAGAGAGGTGCACAATTATATCATGTTTGTCTGAAAGGGTTTTGGGAACCCCCTCCCCACTCAAAAAAAAGGGTGCAAGCTGTATTGTAATGTCAAAGAGATAAATGCTCCTAAACATTTTGGAGGAACAGAAAACGTTTTATTAAAATATATAAATGTATAAATATATACACTTTAATTTTTAATATCATTATATTACACACACACATGTTGCTTTTCTTGCCGGGTACAAGGGTACTCCCACTGCTGAGAGATAGTTCATTCAAAAATTATTACAGCTGAACCGTATTTTTTAATCAAATGGTTAGAAACACTTCTAGCTGTCGAGTAAAATGCTTTTAACTATAATGTATTATAAAAGAGGGTTTGATTCACTGGCTATACCTTTCCATAGTAGGTAATAGCAGCAGTGCTACCTGGGGACCCAAGTAGAAAATGAAAAAAAATTAACATTTAAAACAAATTAACTGTAATAACTTTTGAATGAAACATGTGCCAGCTCTGGAATACCCTTGTTTTATTCAGTAACATAACATAAAAAACAATCAACAAATCGGTTTACAACAAATTGGGTTTCTAAGCACACTATCTTTTCGATGTTAGAGATGTCTACAACTACAAGGCATTGCAATTGACATCTCTAACATCCAACACTTTACTATTTATGAATAGGAAAAATTCAAACAGGTCACACAGTTAGTTTCTTCAGGCATGTCTTATAGGTGCAGTGCCTCCTGGGACAAAATCAGTAGAATTACAGTTGCATGATAATGCGAGACAATAAATCAGATCTGTATTTTTATAGCTGTCCTCACATCACTTATTCAAATAAACATATTAAAATACATTTAGCAAGTTTCTTGTGTTGCCATGGCACTCTATTTCCTCTAATATGATGATGTGAGATGTTCAAATGCCACCACTCGGCTCATGCTGCTTCTTAGAATTTTTCAGTGGGGTTGGCTATTAACCTTTTGAGCACCAGAGGGGTACTCAACACATTGCTCCACACCTAGTACACAACTGAGGTAAATGCAGTAGCATATTAAGGGAAGACAATAAAACAGATCTGTTTTTTTTTCTAGCCTCTTATTCATATGACCAGAGAATTAACTACAAGAGGAGCAGAGAGTAGAGTTGTGAGAGGGGCCGGCATCCAAAGTGGCCCCATTAGGGTCTAGTTGATCCCATGGGAGGATATTTTTATGTTGGAGGCCAAAAACAATGTGTGCACTGGGGCACTCCAATGACTAATTATTCCTATGAAAACAATAGTTTAACCCTTTGCGTGCCAGAGAGGTAGCCAACAAATTGCAGCGCAATGCATTGGATACCTCTCTGGAACTCAAAGGGTTACTAATCTACTTGTGTTGCTATGGCAATTGCTCTCAATGCATGCTCCTTTGGTGATGTCAGGTTCTTAAATCCCACCCAGCCACTTCAGCAGGAAGGTTATTGGAGAAAGGGGCAAGAAGAGGAGGAGACCAAATTAATTTACCAAACCCAGAGAACAACAGAAGTGTGAAATATCAAAAACTGACAGCACATTTTTAAAGTTTGTGGAATTAAATAGGAGCATCAGTGAGATGGTCCCCACTACTGCATTTAAGAAGGAGGCATTTCTCATTTAAATCCTACTTAATCTACAGCTGTAATTGTTCTGATCTCCACTTTTATCAAGAAAAATATAAAAATATCAACTACTAAATAATAAATGAAATTAAGAAAACTTGCCTGAAACTTTTCCAGGGTTTGTGCGTAAGGTCTCCATAAAGTTAGACATGGTGTACAGCTCCTTCCATATCTGGCTCAGGTGTTGGATCTCTGGTTTGCTCAGCAGTACATCCTGGGCATCCCGATATGCCCTTGCCAGTCTTGAAGAGGGAGAACAAATATGTATTTATTAGGAATAGAAAACTGATAACACGTTAGTGGCCTGCAATGTTCCCATGAAATAAACCTGCTTGTAGCAATTTGGAAAATTAGACAAGGCCAATTCTTTGGTAAAACCTTAGGTAATGTATTGGTCAGATTACGGATTATGTTCAATAGGAAGCTGCAGCCACTTTGTGGTAAACCAACTACACCAGAGGACATCACATACAAGTCCCATTCATAAAACCCGTTTGAGTACCAGATGGAATTTTTAACACTATGAATGCTAGATTCTTCTCCAGTGCATAACTTTGCAATATACTGGTTACTGCTCTGCCATCCAAAGGGTTTAACTCAATTAACACTTTATGCTTATCCTTTGGGGCAGTTGGTTATGGCAAAATTGCTCCTCTTTGGCTTACTGAATAAGTTCAAAAGAAACTGGACTTATTCTAGGAGAAACCAACTGCACCATAGGGGACAGATATAAATTCCTCAAATTGCCAATGCTTTTCAACATGTTGGAGACCTCTAGCATGCAAGAGACTTAAAGCCCCATTTACGTTTTTATAATTTTCTGCCCCCTATGCAGCAGTTGGTATGCTCCAGAATTACTCCATTCTTGGGTATAAGGCACATAATGTAAATAAAAGTCAGGTTTGATTTAAAGGGCAACTAACATGAAAAAAAATGTTAAAAGGGTTTGTCTTTCTTTAGCTAAGTTCAGGTACTCCTTTCTATAGAAGTAGCAGTATTATCAGCTTATAGCTCCAATTGTACACGCCTGTACCAAGCTTCCAGTCCCACCCCCTGCATGAAATTAAATGGGGAGTGGCTGACTCATTTCTATTGGCTGTGCAGCCTGTGCTAGTTGTTAGTTGCCTCTCTGGTGCTCACTGCTCCAAGCTCTTAGTATGAGAAGTCTAGAGGAGACCTGTTAGTTGCCCTTTAACATACAAATAACCTGATATGACCATTAGATCAACACTTGTATGCCACCGCGAAGTGATGTGCATTGTGTCACAATGCATAGCACATCTCCTGGCACTCTAAGGGTTACAGGACCACATGCAAATTTAAAAGACAAAACAAATGTGTTTGTTTTGTTTCTTTTACATAAATCAGCACCAGGATTCTTAAGATTGTAACCCTTTTAGTGCCAGAAGTGTGTGCAAAAGCATTTCTCTGCAGTGTGATATACACCCCTCCAGCCCTCACAGAGTTCAATGAATGCATATATGTGTAAAGAGAGGATATGGCAAACATTCAGAGACCTCATTTTGTCTAAAACAACTGTCTCCTTTGTCCAATAACTTATTTCCAGCCACAACATAGGAACAGAATACTTCCTCCTTAGTTCCAATGATCCACCTCAGTGATCACGGGGATATTGACAAATAATCAGGACTTCTTAACTGAATAATATGAAATTTAAGGAATGAAACAGCATGCCAATCTATGAGAACACAGACAAAAGGGGCCATAGACACAGAGTCAAAATTGAGCAGTTCTTGGGCAACCCAAATGCACTACGGTAGACAATTAAAATTAAGTTGGATTTAAATTGGGCTTTTAACCCTTTGAGTGCAGAGCAATGTGTTGAGTACCCCTCTGGCATTCAAAGGATTAACCCACTGAATACAAGACAGGTTTCCGAAAGACAGTTTCTAGCATTCCAGGTGCTAAAATCCCTATTTAAATCAATTGCAATCATGGTCAGGTGATTGGTTCTCTGTGGAACAGGTGGTTTACACTAGAATTGATCCACTCTTACTTTATGTATATGGATATGACTCATTATATAGAATGTACACATTACTAAATTAGCCACATACATTTTACCCTTAAAGGAACACTAACACCTAAAAGTGAAATTGGCTGATATCATTTTAAATATCATGTACTTAATACAAGCGAAGGTAAAAATGAATTATATGCCAGTTCATTTTGAGGTGTTGGTGTCCCCTTAAATGGAAACTACCATTGTATGGGCTATTCATTGCCAGTAAGGTACAGAGGTAATCAGAAACACTATGTTTTTCTTGCCGAAATGCTGGATATTTTCCATTATGTTATCTTGCCATGTAGGTTCCAAGATGCAATGGGAGTAAATCACAGGTGCATAAGATTTCTCCTTGAGCACTAACAATAGAATTCAATGGATGAACCCAAGAAAAAGTCACACATGTCATAGGTAAAGTGGGGACAACAGTCCATAGCTTTCGTAAAATACTTCCATTAACAGAATTGAAACCACAATAATTTAATTAATTATTTAAAATGACAGCCCTTTCCAATATATAAAAATCTTGAACCAAGCATGGTCAAATTGCCCAGGCTCAGAGTAATCTCATAGATTTTTTTGATTGGGTAGTTAAAATAATAGACCAAGGGGGAGCAGTAGATATAACTTATCTAGATTTCACTAAAGCATTTGACACTATCCCTCACAGAAGACTCCTTAATAAATTGCAGTGTTTGGGTCTGGATGTAAAAATAGTTAAATGGATAAGACACTGGCTGAGTGACAGGAGACAGAGGGTGGTAGTAAATGGAGAATATTCGGACGAAAGGAGTGTTAATAGTGGGGTACCTCAGGGATCTGTACTGGCCATTCTTTTTAATATTTTTATTAGTGATGTTGTCTTCAAGGTAAGGCATGCCTTTTTGCAGAACATACAAAGATCTGCAATAGGGTAGACATTCCAGGGGGGAATAAGCCAAATGACAAATGATTTAGGTAAATTAGAAAAATGGACAAGAATGTGGCAGCTGCAATTTAATGTTGATAAATGTAAAATAATGCACTTGGGACATAAAAATCCAAAGAAAAAATATACTATTAAGGGTAATGTGCTGTCACAGACAGAGGAAAGGTATTTGGGAGTAATGATTTATGACTTAAAGATAGGCAGGCAATGTAATAAAGTGGTGGGGAATGCAAGAAGGGTGCTGGGTTGTATAGCTGGTATCCTTTTGAAATGGCGCACTTAAAATGTCTCATCTTAAAGTGTTGCATGTCTTTGCTCCATTCGGATTGACACAGCCATTCACCATATCGCGCCTTAAAGTGTTGCAAATTCTACATGTCGCATCATTCAGAATGGCGCATTCACCATATCGCGTGTTAAAGAGTCGCAAATACAACATGTTGCAGCAGGGCTTAATTTAAGAGCTCAATAAGGATGCAACTTAAGGGGGCAATAATAACGCATTAAGGACACAATATGGGTGCAATATGGGTCCAATAAGGATGCATTAAGCATGCAATATATGGGTGCATTAAGGCTGCAACTTAAAGGCGCAAAAATGATGCACCCATATTGCGTCCTTAATGCGTCCTTATTGTCCACATATTGCTATAATGCAACTATATTGCACTCATTTTGCATCCTTAATTCACCCATATTGCATCCATATTGCACCCATATTTCATCCTTAGTGCACCCATATTGCATCCATATTGCACCCATATTGCAATAATGCACCCATATTGCACCCATTTTGCGTCCTTAATGCACCCATAGTGCGTCCTTAATGCATCATTATTGTGCCCTTAAGTTGCGTCCTTAATGCACCAATATTGCGTCCATATTGCACCCATATTGTATCCTTAATGCACCCATATTGCATCCTTAATGCACCCATATTGCATCCTTAAGGCGTCATTATTGATCCCTTAAGTTGCGTCCTTAATGCACCCATATTGCGTCGTTAATGCACCCATATTGCATCCTTAATGAACCCATATTGCGTCCTTAATGCACCAATATTGCGTCCTTAATTCACCCATATTGCACCCATATTGCGTCCTTAATGTGTACTTATGCGACTATTTAATGATCGACATGGTGAATGCGCCATTTGGAATGAAGCAACAGGTAGAATTTGCAACACCTTAATACACGACATGCTAAATGCGCCATTCGGAATGAAGCGGCCAAACAAATGCGACACTTTAAGAAGCGAAAGTTTAAGTGCGCCATTCAAATGTAAATCGTATAGCTAGGGGCATTAGTAGCAGAAAAAGGGAAGTAAGTGGTCATGCCACTCTGCAGATCTCTGGTTAGACCTCACCTAGAGTATTATTATTATTATTCTTTATTTATATAGCACCAACTAATTCTGCAGCGCTGTACAACTGGGAGTAGACATACAGAAGTATTAAATAGTACAATCAAATGTGGTGAAACAGAAGGATCAGAGGGCCCTGCTCGTGAGAGCTAACAGTCTAGAGGAAGATTATTTTTGACACAGAAGTGCTATTAGGCGTAAGTGCCTCCAGCCACACGAACTGCCAGTCAGTGGGTGGGAGTGAGAAGTGCTGTTGAGTGCAGTGGTCCAGGCAAGGGGTGAATTTTGGTGATAATGTTTATGGAGGCAGTTGATATGCTTCCCTGAAGAGGTGAGTTTTCAAGGAGAGTCTGAAGATCTGAAGGCTGGGGGAGAATCTGATTGAGCAGGGGAGGGAATTCCAGAGCTGGGATGCAGCACGGGAGAAGTCCTGTAGGTGGGAGTGGGAGGATGTAATAAGAGCTGTGGAGTGCAGAAGGCCGTGTGCAGACTGAAGATGGTGGGTGGGAGTGTATTTGGAAATGACAGATGAAATATAGGGGGGTGCAGTGTTAGTGAGGACTCTATAAGTTAGCAGCAGAATTTTGAATTTAATTCTGTATGCAAATGGGAGCCAGTGTAGGGACTGACAGAGGGAGTATTGTGTACAGTACTGGAGATCCCATCTCCAGAAGGATATAGATACTCTAGACTAGAGAAAATTCAGAGAAGGGCTACTAAAATGGTGACTGGTTTACAGGAAAAGAAATATCAGGATAGAATAAAGAATCTGAACATGTATAGCTTGGAGGAGAGAAGAGAGAGGGGGGATATGATAGAAACATTCAAATACATGAAGGGATTCAACAAAGTGCAGTGCTGGAGGGAAGTACATTTCAAAGGAGTAAAAATGTTAGGACAAGAAGCCATAGTCTAAAACTAGAGGGACACAGTTTTAGACGTAATGTAAGAAAGTTTTACTACACTGAGAGGGTAGTAGAAAAGTGCAACAGCCAATCAGCAGAAGTGGTAGAAGTTAATACAGTGACAGAATTTAAGCATGCGTGGGATAGGCATAAAACTGTCCTTAACATAAGACAAGACTAAGGACCAAATAAGGTTTGAGGTTTTTGCAGTAGGAAAATGGGCAGACTAGATGGGCCAAATGGTTCTTATCTGCCGCCAGATTCTATGTTTCTATGTTTCTCATGCTAGAATCCCAAAATTCTTAAGCATCTTATACCTGACTCCAAAGGAATTACCCCATTGGCCGCTTTGGCTGGAGGATAAATCCACATAACTTTACCACATAAGTTATTGATATCTAAAAAAACAGGCAAGGACTAACAGCTCTTCTGTGAGAAATCCAACCACAAACTCACCATAATAAGCAGGGAGGGAGGGAGGAATGCTGCTCCTTACTCCCTCCTTACTGAATGGCAGACTTCTTCCTGTCTCAGCCTCACTTATATCACCAAATTTATTCCTCCCCTAACACCCAGCATATACCTCCAGCTATACCCTCCCCATGACAAGTTCTCCCTCCCTATATACTCCTTTTCCATTCTGGGGAATCTTTGGTTAAGCCCTCAGAGGTTAGAGATGTCTCTAAACCATAGTTATATCTTTATTTTAATTTGTTTAGGTCCGGAGAGATGTGCAGTGCTTTTGCTTCTCAATAATTTGTTGACTCCTGTGGTCCTCAAGGGGTGAATGTTACAGAACTTATTCCCAGGGACACTTTTCACTGGACAGACACTGGTGTTCCATAGTACTATGTGAAGCAACACCAGTAGATGCACTTTGAGAGCAGAACAGGCATTAGCCACATCTAAATACTACAGAGATGCTTATAACAAAATCAATAACAACATGTGGGGAACCTCAGAACTTACTAACCTTTTAATGGCAAGTCCATAGAACACAGGTAAAAAAAAAAAATTAAAACCAGTAACAACTGTAAGATCCAGAGACAACGAGCCAAAATCCAAGTTCTGGAAATCAGCCACAGCTGGCAGAGGTCTAGGTGTAGGGGTGTGTGTTGCCCCCTGCCCTCCCCCCAAGAAGAATGTAACCCTTTACATGCCAGAAGAGTACGCAACACATTGTGGAGCAATGCATTGCACGCCCCACAGCACGCAAAGGGTTAAGTTAGTGGTGGCCAGCACTGAAGTCTTTGAGGAATGCCACAACACCTATTTTCTTATCACACGTGGCACATATCTTGTAAGAGCCGGGATGGGTTCACAAGGAGGTTTCTGTTTTATAATGAATAAAACAAAAAGAAGGCAAATATAGTTTTTGATACCTTTTATTGGCTAACTAAGCAGATTCAGAATGCAAGCTTTCAAAACCTTAGGTCTCTTCCTCATGTTTCTATGGCTAACATGGTACCAACCCTCATCTGTTAAAACAAAAAGGCACATTCAATTCAATTTACTTCAGCCTCCTCTAGCTATTTGTTCCTGTCTCATTTGTAATTGTCCTGTGTTTGTTCTCAGAGGTCTATGTCCTGTCTGTTAATGACCCCAGTATTGTGCAGGCATCATCCACATTTCTGACATTTTTCTGACTATGACTGAAATATTGTTTTGACAACTTTTTAACCAGAATAAAAAGTAGAAAGCTCCACATCATTACAAAATGTCCAAACTACAAATATTTCCTTAGTTGAGTAATCCTCTTATTTACTTTTCATTATTCCTTTCATTTTTTACATTTTGGCTTTCAGAGTTTTACTTAGTGAGTTTGAAATCTTAGTGATATCAGTTAGTACATATAATTCATGCTGATTTTAACCCTTTGAGTGCCAGAGGGGTACGCAACTCACTGCAAAGCAGTGCGTTGCGTGCCCCTCTGGCACTCAAAGGGTTAATCATTTTGCCTGTCGGCTCATCTGAAACTGAGACAGTCAAGCTACGTAGGACAATTATAAATATTATTTGACAATATTGTAAAAAATTCAGGGCCTATTTTAACCCCTTAATGACCAACAACGATGTGCCAGGACTGTCACAGCTGTCCTGCACTTAAGGACCTGTGACGGTCCTGGCACGTCATGGAATTCAGGGGTCCCTATGCGACTACACTCTGCTTGGAGACCCCTGAATCCAATGCCGAAAAAAAAAAAAAGTGCCGTGGTCCTTAACTGCCGATCGTTAAGGGGTTAAAAGAAAAAAATGTCACTACGCATTATATGGAATGTAATACTTAATATGTAAAAAAATATGTATTGTGTTGTCTATCCTCCTGAGTAAAACAAGTGTACTCTCATTTCTGAAAGGTGTTTTATTAAAACTTATTACAGCTCAGACTTGAATTTTGTAGATGCAGTATCACAGTGGCCTGAAATTGTACAGTGGCGCTGTTGCTACATCATCCTATGTGCAGCTCCAGTCAGTTGACCATAAATCTTCACAGGATGGTGTATCAGCAGCACCACTGTGAAATTTCAGGCCACTGTGATACTGCACCTAAAAAAATTCAAGTTTAAGTTGTAATGACTTTGAATAAACCACCTCTTAGCAGTGGGAGCATCCATTTTATTCAGGCTATAAACCCTACAACATATATATTTTTACATTTTAAATATTACTATCCATTTAAAGCAGAACTAAAACCTTCTAAAAATACCACACACCCCCAACACACGCATACACCTCTCTATGGCCAAATAATCATAATGCCCCCCTTAAATGATTAAATAGGCTCATGCAGTATAGATAGGTTCATGCAGTATCCCTGCTTCATTATGAAACATCTGTCAGCAATTGTCATGTCTGCATCCATGGACATGACATCCAAGACTGATGGAAGAGGTTATCTCTTAGAACAAGGATGAATTTCATAAGGGTCATTATGATTTTCTGGGCATAGTAAAATAAGTGGGGGATTATTATTAGGAGGTGGTAGTTCTCCTTTAGAGTCATAAGACAGTGTATAATTCTATACTGTCCCATACAACTAAGCTCCCCATTAACTGTGCTTGACAACATGCTAGTACTTTGACCATGGCTTGTTTCCCACCAAAAAGTGATCACATATCAGTGTGCAAGCTTTTACTGGACTCCACATTTCTCTGATTCCAAAACGATCTGTACTGCCAATGAATACGCTCTGATTGCTCACTCTCATTGTTCAGGCAGACAAGTGATCCTCAGTCTGAGAGATACGCCTGTTCTCTCATCAGAGGGCTGGAATTTCCTGGGGTGTGCCTCTAGGCACAAATCTGTGGCTAGCAGGAAGTGACATCAACATAACACTATTTTGCTCCCATAATTCATTGTAAATTAAAACTACAGAATTCTGTGCTGTGAATCCTTCCAAATCCACAGCACTGTAGAAAGTCTTTTTAGCAATTATTTTACCAGGAAGGATACACTGAGTTTGCCTCCCATTTTCACGTATGTCCTGGGTACCAATTTTATCTACCTATGACGCGTGAAAGGCTGAGTGGACCTTGCCAGTACTAGAACCTGCGACCCTGAGTTTTAAAGAGATTTTACAGCTGGTGCATTAACAAACTGTGAAATGTCAGTAACAGTATTAAAATCATGTTCTTATTTTCTATAAATAACTATATCTGTGTATAATCACATGGCTAAGGACAGCTAAGAATAAAGATGGTGAGTCTCAAACTGCTGCCATGACTAAAAGTTATTAACCCTTTTGATTGAGTGCCAGAGAGGTATCTATACCTCTCTGGCAGTCAATGGGTTAATGTTCAGCAAATTTCTTCAGTTCTGGGAATTTGTATAGATTCACAACACTGAATCCAGTGCAAGATTCCTCCTGGTCTGATGAAATTAAATGCATTTCATGTTTAGAAGATGTGATATCATAGAGCACATCATTGGTTTGTTGTGGGCATATATTCTTACAAATGGTTAGCAAAGTTATCATATGTTTCCAGTGTCGTACTTTTATATAATGTTATATATAAAAGTATAATTGTTAGAACATGCTAAAATATTTCTAAAAAAAATTCCACTTTGTCTTTTTTTTAAAGACTGTATAATGGGATAGATCAGTGGGGGACAATATGTGCTTCTTCAGCTGTTGTTGGATACCACTCCCATCATCCTCAGTTGACTGTTGTACAGTTGAAGATTATGGGTACTGTAATCCAACAAGAGTTGGACAACAAAAAGCTTCCCATCTGTGAGATTTGTAATGAAATCCATTAACAAGTCTGAGAGTTATTCAATAAAACGTGTTTGAATTTAGCGTGCTTATGCACAAGACAGCAGCTGTTGGACATACACAGCTAAATGGGAGTCTGACAACATTTGTTGTGATCAAAAACATTAAATTCCATGGGTGACATTTAGCTTTTCTCCTGCAACACCCTGGTGAAAGCCAGGTCAATGGGAGTCCAGGTTCCATTGACTAACACTTGCTATGCTGGTGGCCTGAGACACAAGTTCGACAGAGAAAAAGCTTCTCAAACCCCTGAGAAATAAAAAGTTAGTAAATATCACAAACCAGAAATCAATAAAGATATGCAACACGTCCTCATTCACAGGATGAGTATAATATCATCTTGCTACTATATAACAAGACATAACTCTTTGGTATTTCTCTTAAACTTACAATACTCTTGAAGAACCTGTGAAACAGGAGGGTATAATGAGTACATTTTCAAAGAAAGAAGGGGAATGTTTCACCTATAGATGAACCTCTGCTTTGACATCCTGACATACAGCTAATATGAAGAATTACAAACAAAGGCAACGTTTGAAGGAGTTATCATGAGAATGTAAACATATTGCCATCCAGGCGAATCATTTAATGCAGGCATGACTGCTTACATGGAATTGTTGTAGTTTGAAACAACGCCAGGAGATTCTCCAAGTGTAGGACTTTTGAAACAAGGGTTATTAGTATTGCAGAAAATTCCTTGTAACCATGGCAACATCCCAGCAGAGGGCATCGCCTTGTTTGGAAAATGGCCTGTATAAATGAATAAACAGAAGAAAAATAAATACAAAAATTCAGGTTTGTGTTTAAAAGGGTACTTGTTAAACATCAGAAGCCTATGTTCCACATTCCTTTCAGGTTAAAACTACTTGTATAGCCTTCATTTCCCAGTGTCTGGATTTTATCTGTTGGAAGGTATGCATATCTTAAGCCCATGCAGTTAAGGGGCACATCTCGACGTCTAGCTCTCCATCCTGACTGGTGGAAACCTTCATATTCATGATAAGGTTATACATTTTCAAACAAATATACTAAATAGCATTCTCCTCACTTACACAGGTCAACTGCTGCAATTCTTTGATACGAAAAAAATGTGTCTTAGCCATGTGCTTGATACAAATCCATTAGCACACATTTTGATTTAACCCTTAGAGTGCCAGAGAAGTATCCAATGCATTGTGTTGCACTCAAGGGGTTAAAGAAAATTCATACACTTTAATATCCCTTTTTTTCTTGTGCCTTATGCACAAAGCACACCAGTCGATTCAAAAGGAACAAATGACCATACCCATTGAGCTGAATGAGGCTAATAACCCATTAAATGCTAGAATTATCCCAACATATTGCACAGAACTGCATTGGAGACCTGACATTTAAGGGTTAAAAGCCCGCTTCAGTAAACAGACAGTTGTGTTTCCTATGTTGCAGCTGGTTTACAATGAATTGAATGAGTATGTTTATATAGCGCACAGGGTGTACTTTGGTCGTCATTACAAAGGTTTAGACAATACAGAGTTACACAAGTGCTATGCAGAGTGAAACAGGGGGAATGGGGTCCCTGCTCTACAGCTTACAACCTAAACTGAATAAGGCAGACATATATAGTACATAAGAGTTAAGTGCAGAATACAAAGTTGGAGTTCTGGTCATCAATAGGGTTAAACATCCTATATAATAATTCGCTAGGATGTTTGTCACAATGCAGTCATGCGTAGTAGAGACTGCCCACGTTCGGGCAGTCTCTAATGCGCATGATTGCATCACGTGAGTGAGGCGATGCAAGACTACATCTCGTGGAGCAGTGAGGTAGCTACCGCTTAACCCTTTGAGTGCCAGAGGGGTACGCAACGCATTGCAAAGCAATGCGTTGTGTACCCCCCTGGCACTCAAAGGCTTAACATTACCCGTACCTTGGCTTGCTTTTACACTAGTAAGTTATAAGTGCCTTCAATGCATGAAGAATTACAATGGCACTCAAATGAGTTAAAGAGGATCTGTTACCCTAATATGAGTTTCGTTAATTTTAATGATAATTAAAAACTGCCTATATTTTGAATCCAGCAATTTTTTTTATTACAAGTAGTTTTGAATAATTAACCTATTATTTATGTTTGGCATCATGTGACACAAACTCATTTGCATAATTGTTTACCATACACTGTGAACACTGTGAGGGCATTTCTAATACTACTTGCTGTGCTTATTTTGGCCTTAAATAACTAATTAGCACACTGTGCAGTAGACTTGTCCATTAATTTTGGAGTATATTGAAATTTTAACTCAAGTGTTTTGTGAGATTCAGATTAAAATGACATACCAAGTGGAAGGTATATAAAGTGTCAGAATAATGAACAACAATTTCCTTATTTTCGTATATATCAATTTGTTTTTCATTCACGCCCTTTTAGAGGTGGAAAGTGGGAAGGGACTGTGTGAAGGGTAGAGATAAGAAGTTCATCAAAACTAAAAAAGAAAAAGAAAAAAGTGTGGACCTAAATCGAGCACTATGACCAATGTTTAAATAAACCAAAACTATAATAGCCAAAATATAAATTTATTACGATATATAAATATGAAAAGGCACAGAAATTCCAAAATCCCTATACTGAAATATCTAATCTCCTCCAAACAGATCTAGTCATATACCTATAAAACATACATATAAAATGTATCACCCATTAACCCATGCATAGACAGGAGCTATAGTCTGGTGCCAGACATACAAAAAATGTATCTAGCGTTCATGGCCAAATATAGATCACCCATGTAGATATCTATTATAGATGAAAAATGGACAAGATGTGGCTATGGTGAGATGAAATGAATACAAATGAATGGTGGTAAATCATTCATACATAAGAAATGATCTTTGAGAATTTCTTCATCCTTTCATAGGGTTAATGATTATCATTCATCCGCATAAAGTTCTCATAGGACACATGAAGTACACATGAATATTCAAATGGAGATGAGGCAATGATATATGTTCAACATATGCGATCGAGTCTGACTGTGGATATAAGTGACAGCTGACATATGCATATAATAGAGTTCTTACCCGTCTTCACCCTTATTGAGGACCATGAGCACCCCGTGTATAAACTGCATGGGTAGATAGGTTTGTTTGTTATTGGTAGTGCTCCTACTACTATAATATTTTTCTTTTTTGATAGTATTTGGATATATTTTCCATTTCCTTACATTTGGTTGAGCACACTGTATTTATATATATTATTAACATCTTTTACTGGCACAAGGGGATTCCTGGGTCTCTATTTTTGAACTCTGATCAGTAGCTCTATCCTATATAATAATTCGCTAAGTTGTGTGTAACGGCCGACATGCGCAGTAGACACTGCTGCGCGTGCGGCAGTCATGCGCAGTACAGACTGCACGCGCCGCGGCTGATACAGAGCTGGGCGCTCCGAAGACCGGCTGCCAGAGGCACTGTGGCCCGTGTAACGGCCTGTTCAACTAGTATAGGTATAATTTAATATTTCTCATTTACCATGGCATTTCAAATCGACGATACATGGGATGCGGATATTAGATCTGCATTTGCACACAAACTCAATACTGGGGAGGGATCCATTAGATCGGACTTATATAAAAAGTTTAAAACACTGTTACAGCTTACCTTGACTTCAGAATCATCTGCAGGCGCGAGGCCTCAAACATGCTGCAGGCCTCTGTTTTATCTGCTTGCTTCCTGTAGTCTCCTTCTACCAACTTCCTACTTCCTCCCTCTGAGCTGCTCCTCCTACTTCCTGTGAAGGGGTTTAAAGGACAGACTGAGGCCTGACTCAATTGCCCTTGCGTTGTTGTACATAGTAGTTCTGTTACTTTGGGCTCCGTGTATGACCTGGCTAGTCCATTCTAGTGCTGACCTGTGGCTCTGTCTGACTATTCTTTTGCCTAACCCCTAATAGTGGACATCCAATCTGATGCAGACTTGTGGCTCTGGCTGACTACCTGAACTGTGTATGACCCGGCTTGTCTGACTACCCCCTCTGGTGCTGACTTGTGGCTCTGTCTGACAATTCTTTTGTCTTTTCCCCTGGTAATCGGACACCCAATATAGTGTGGGCCTGTGGCTCTGGTAGACTTGCATAGCTGACTGCAAGCGTGAGTCAGTTTTCACCTTACTTCATCTGACTGCTGCGTGAGTCAGAGGGTTCAGTACCTGTGTCCTATAGCCTAGGAGCTCCCACCTGGCAGCAGGTGTGATTCTGAGGGTTCTCGTGTTGCGCATTCCGAGCCAGAGGGTTCTTACTGTCTGCAGGTGCGTACCTTAGACTCACTCTTACTACCACTACTAGGGGCTTCTCTTCAGTTCCTGAGCATCCTGGTTTCCTGTTCGTCGGATCAAGATTGCCGTTCCGGTTGCTGCTGTATCACTTGTACTTGTATGTGAGACTTATGTGAGATTATCCAGTGGCTTTGGCCTAGTCTCCAGTAGGGTGGTCTAGGACCCAGTCTATTATTTCTGGTAATAGTGCTTGCTGACTAGTACCACTTGCTTTCCTATTGCCTATTCTTTTGTTTGTTGTTTTCAATAAACTCCATTAACTATACCGTACAGACTCTGAGCCTCTTTAGTATCCATGACAAACACAAACAGATATTAACCAAACAACTTAGATTTAAGTGGGACCTCTCTAGTTTGGAGGCATATTTGAAAGCTAAAATAGTCTCTTGAGAACTTAGAATTTGAATACATCCGGGTAAACATTTAAAATCTGAGGGTTTTCTAGAGAAATAGCAGAATGTACTAACTATATGATCCCTAGAATTAATTAGTATTATAATTGAAGAGAATAAGTAACAATTGAATGATTTACAAATAGACATTAATAAAAGTATATTAGAATTATCAAGGTTTAGTGATTTGGAGGAATTTAAAAATATGAATGAAATTCTGAAATCGGATATTGAAAAAATGCAGAAAGAAATTTGCTTGAGTAAGAAAAAGAAATATGTGAGGGATACACAAGATTTTGCTAATAAAAGAGTGCCTTCATTTCATCTCACCATAGCCACATCTTGTCCATTTTTTCACCTATAATAGATATCTGTGTGGGTGATCTATATATGGCCATGAACACTAGATATATTTTTTGTATGTCTGGCGCCAGACTGTAGCGCCTGTCTATGCATGGGTTAATGGGTGATACATTTTATAGGTATATGACTAAATCTGTGTGGGGGATATTAGATATTTCAATATAGGGATTTGGGAGTTTCTGTGCCTTTTCATATTTATATATCATAATAAATTTATATTTTGGCTATTATAGTTTTTATTTATTTAAACATTGGTCAGAGTGTTCGATTTAGGTCCACACTTTTTACTTTCTCTTTTTTAGTTTTGATGTACATTATTGAGGACAATGAGCACCCCGTGTATATACTGCATGGGTGGTTAGGTTTGTTTGTTATCGGTAGCGCTCCTACTGCTATAATATTTTTCTTTTTTATAGAGATAAGAAGTTACTGGCATACCTCCCAAGTGTCCCTCTTTAGGAGGGACAGTCCCTCTTTGAGACCCAAGTCCCCCTGTCCCTCTTATCTACCCTGGTGTCCCTCTTTTCAGGACATCAGAGTGAGTGGTATGTATATTAGTCTATCATATTGCTCCACAGCAATGAAATTCACATAAATGTTTAGATAATCTTCACATACACACCATCATGGATACCTTAAGTATTTATTGGCCACCCTCTGTGATCTAAGGGTAAATGGAAAGTAAGCTTGTCTACAGGGCATGTAAGATGCAGTGCAAGAGGGGCATGCTCATGCAAGGTGAGGTGTAGCAGCGGCACCACCACCCAGCAATGTTACTCCCAAACCCTTGCATCCATGCACAGTAGCAGCAGCTGTAAAATTAGATCAACTGGAGCAGCAGCTTTTTTTTTTTTTTTTTTTTTTTGAGCCAAGGTACTTTATTGTTTGGTGGGTACATCTGAAGCATCCCAACCCAAGAGTAGAGCCTGCGACACGGTTAAATCCCAACTTCCAGCATCGTCTACTTCTCTGACCTCCCTAAGTTACTGGAACCATAAATTTGTAATCTGGCCAGCCCTTCTTTGGTGTCCCAGGAACTGCTTTCATGCCCACCCACCAGTCTCCAGAGTGATAGGGTTTTCTCAGTTCTCACAGCTTTCCCTACACCTGGTGGAGCAGATAGCCTTCTTAACCCCTTCCCGACAATGGACGCACATGTACGTCCCACAGAAACTGTCATTTAGTGATAGAGGATGTACATGTACGTCCCGGAAGTCCCCGGACGGATTAGATTAGCGAAAAAAAAATTCCTATGAGGGGATTAAGTGACAGCAGCGTGTGCATGTGGCCAGTCACTAAGTGGTTGAAAGTCAAGCTTGGATACCAAGCTCTAAATTTTCAGGCATAGTAAGGTGATTCTCTCATCCACTGAATTACCATTCACCATTAGACTTGTCTAACCCATACTGCTGTTGCATGTGTCTGTCCACACTGGTCTTATTTGTTGTTAGACAGGCACCACCAATAGCTCCTCACTAAGAGACTTCTGCATGCCAAGCTGCTGTGTCGATCCAGATTTGTTTAAGGATGGTGTTGCTGCTGGTGGTACTGCATTGACAACAGTACCCTCCTCTATCACCTCCGTAATATCATGCTGTGCTTGAAACAAAGTCACAGATGTTTTTGACGGTGGTATTGCTATACCTTAACCAGACTTGTCTACTTCATCACCTCCTGAAGGCCATTTCATATAGTAAGATCATCCAGGATACTGCTGCTTCTGGTGGTACTGTGATACCAACTTTCACCTGCTCCATCACTTTTTAAAGCCTGTAGCTTCATCCAAAAATGGACCAGTCAGTTTCAGCAATTTCTCTGGCAAACCAGTACACGTGATCATTAACGTGCTGGTTCAGCCAATGAAATGAATCTGGCCTTTTCATGTAAAGAAAAAAAAAAACCTGGTCCTTAGGGAGTTAATCTCAGAGATCACAGTGAATGTTTGGTTGTTGGTTGTTGATTTTTTCTTGGTGTGGCTGTATGTTATTAGACACAGCCACCTATACTTCCTCATTCTGTAGACTTTTCTTGCCCATACTGCTGCTGTATGTGTTGGTCCAGATTGGTCTAATGCTGGTGGCAGTGGTGGCAGTGGCACTACAATACCAACTCTAATCTACTCTATTACTTTCTAACACCCATTTTATATTTCTAACATAGTCAAAAATGCTGCTGCTTCCACCCTTAAGTTCAAAGATCACAGTGTATGCCATTTTTAAGAAGGGGCTGTGTTATTAGACACAGCCACCTGTTCTTCCTCATCCTTTAGACATTTCCAGCCCATGCTGCTGTTGTATTTGTCTGTCCAGACTGGTCTGATGTCTGTGCTTGTGATGGTGGTACTGCAATACCAACTCCGTTCTCCTCTATTATGTCTTAAAGCCCAGTATTGTGCTTGTCAGAGTCAAAAATTCTGCTGCTACCCTCAAAGGGTAACCAGAGGCTTGGCAAGCGATATATGAGGCGCAGCTAGAATTCACCCCCCTCCCCGGTCCACCAGACATGATGATGATGATGCAGCATCATAAGGTAAAGAATAAAAAAAAATCCCAGTGACAGGCGCCCCTCTGTGGGGTGCACCTGTAGTCAGATGCCTACTCTGCCTTATTATAAATCCGGCCCTGGAGATACCAAACAGTTCAGAATGTCGCCGGAGCGACCGGAGCTGCACAGGAACACCGGAACAGCACACAGGACAGGAACGTCAACCGGAACCGGATCGATAAGGTAGCAGGAACATCAGCCGGAGAACGGAGCAATCACGGAGCAGGGTCGTCAGCCAGAACCGAGTCAATCACGGAGCAGGGTCGTCAGCCAGAACCGGGTCAATCACGGAGCAGGGTCGTCAGCCAGAACCGGGTCAATCACGGAGCAGGATCAGAAGAGTAGTCAGACAAGCCGGGTCGGTACACAGAAGACACTGGAACTCAGCAACGAGGCACAGGAACACCACGAAAGGGCAACTGACAAGTGCCCAAGAGCCAGTATAAAAAGGAACATCCTGGGCGGGCCAATCAGCCTCCTCCAATGCAAAGGTAACACAGAAAAGATTGACAGGGAATCACAGGGACTGTGATAGTAGTTTGTTTGAATTATTCTTCTTCAAATGTCAGTTCAGAGAAGGCAGCAAGGGCCTTCCCCTTTGAAAATAGTGGTGAACTAATTTTGTTCGGAATTCTGACTAACCGAACTTATGGCAAACAACGTTTGGTTTTCCTGAACTTATTTAAACTTTTTCCACAAATAATTTGGACTCGCTGTGCACAAGTCTACTGTGCAGGGAATTAGCATAAAGTGCCAGACTATGCCACCCGAGAAGATTTTCTCAAAAAACTATTTATTTTACAGAAAAATGGCTAGTATAGTGTATAGCCAGATGTTAGTCCTCTGAAAAACAAACTAAACTTGCCTTTGGGTGACAGGTCCACTTTAAGGATAGCCCAGCTTATACACACTCTCTAGTGCCATTAGCATTCACCTGTGCTCACAGCTGGATATACAGAAAATATTTAATGTGGTACAAATTCCCCATTAGGCTGAGTAGATAGCTGCTGGTCATGCCCATATTTTGAGATGTGGGTGACCAGATCAACCACAATAATGCTCCTTCGTCAGATACACACAGAGGTTTTCAGAGCACTGTTCCACTATATGTTGGAGAACTCTGTATAAGGTAAGTGGTTAATTGCTCTTTATGTACTTGTATGTTATAGGAGAAGGTGGAGCTAGAAGCAGGGTCATCATGTTAGCAGAGGGGTGTGGCCAAAGGCACCTAAGTGCACCTGAGGTGAATTTTCAGTCTGGCCTTGCAAATAGTACCATCCATACAGAGAAATGGAGTGGAGGTAACTAACACTGATTTATGGCATCTTTCAACAACATACATTTAACTTCTGGCACAATAACAATTAGTTAATATGACTCAATATACAAAATGTTTAAACTAATAATGTCTCAAAGCGTGACATGGTTCATAGGTTAAATATAACTGGACTAACCAGTTCAACCTTTGTGGGGGCAGGGAAGGTGCAGATAGTAGTGTCTGGACTTTGTAACTCATCTGACAATCAGAAAAAAAAAATCAACTGTTTGGATAAACATGAGTTCATTTAGCTTAGGTTTATGTTATTATATTAAATCCTTGAATAACAGAGCTGTTTCCAATGCATTTCAAAGGGATGTGTTGTGATAGCTCTCTATCATCCAAGGGTTAATCAAAAAAATGTTTTCAGGGCTTCTTATAATATTTATAATTCCCTAAGAGAATATGCAAAATCAAAAAAGGAGAAGGTTAACTGTCACTTTTAGAAAAACATAATTCATTTTTTAGGTTAATATGTTTGTACTAAACCCTTAAAATGCCCTAGACAAGTCTCCAACACATTTCTTCCCAAAGTGTTGGAGAGCTGTCTAGAATACAAGAGGTTAACCCTTTGAGCACCAGAGGGGTACGCAAAGCATTGCCATACCTGGGAACTCTCTGGTTTTGCCCCAGAGACTCTGTATTTCACAGTGAATTACCGGGTCTCCGGGGCAGTCCGGGTTGTTCTCCATCCCGCCACAGTTACTCCTTTTCCCCGCCCTCTTACCCACATTCAACATATATTTTGCCCTTTTTCTTTTCTGTCCCGCCCCCTCACAACTAAGCCCCGCCCCTTCCATGATGCGAATCCTGTCATTTCCCTCCCCTATCACGCTGGTAGGGCTGCCCTCTGTCAAGTTCCCAGGTATGTGCATTGCTTTGCAATGCATTGCGTACCCCTCTGGCACTCAAAGGGTTAATCAAAAGCTTTGCAAGGCTTCTTTATTTACTTTTTAGAATACTTCCTGTCCTCAAAGGAATAATGTTGTTTTGTCTATGTTTGCAAAGTAATTACATTACTATAATTACACAAACGTTCAGTAGTTGATACTAATTAGTGTTCTGGGGGAAAGCAAAACATCATTAACCAGGTAGAAGTTGGGAAATTTAACCTTTTAAGAAAGCCAATTACACAGAAGAGTTTTCTTTAGGAAATATTTGACCTGAATCATAGGACTGACCTTCGCCCTCCACTAGCCACTGAATCACGAGTATCTTTGCTGGGTGTTTGGCATATTAAAGGGATAGTAATGTTTCAGAATAAAAGCAGCTCTAATTAATCATCACAGTATTTGGGCCTTGGTGAGTGTTATTTCAATTCTGTCAGAGTTGTCGTTCAAGAGTAATTGAATGATAAAGTATCCCCCTCCCACCCCTTCTACTGTAAAGAAGGACAATTTTCAATTAAGATAAGGGAAAAAGCTGAAAAACCTGTCAAGGGGGGGCAGGGTTTTCATTGTTCTCACAGTAAGAATATTGTCCCTTGATGTGAACTGTCTGGTCTATGGACTGAATACCACATCTGGGGAGTGGGGGCTTACACTAGGTAAAAGGGGTGGGAGGGGGAAACTTTATCATTCAATTGCTCTTGAACTACAACTCTGACAGTATTGAAATAACACTCTCTATGGCTCAAATACTATGAAGATTAATTGGAGCTGCTGTTTTTGTGAAACATTACTATCACATTAAAGGAGAATTTATGATTCCTAGTAATAACACCTCCCCCATACCTTTCTGTGTCCACTAAATCCTAATGACCCCTATGAATTTTGCCCTTGTGCCTTAGTTCAGGCCTGGATGTACATGTTCAAGGAGGAAGACATTATAGTTTACGGGCTAAATCAGGCAGAATATATGATCCTACTTAAGATTACCTTGTGCAGTGGGACGGGGAGTCTGCATCCAGTTGTCCTGATAGCAACTGTCATGTCTGCCTCCATGTATATGACATCCAGAACTGAGGACAGAGAACTCTTGAACAAATATATAAGGCCAAATTTATGGGCAACATTAGGATTTTTTTGGCCATAATAAATTAATTGAAGGGGGTTATTATTAGAAGGGATTACTTTTCCTTTAACATTCAGAAAAAACAGACAGGACTAAATTTAACCCACTGGATCTCAGAGAGGTCTCCAACACATTTAAGTTAGTCCAAAACAAAAAATACAATATACAAAAATACAATAAATCAATGCTTACATTCATGTTGGCCGTAGAGAGGATTTGCATTCCTTAACCACACTAGAATGAAGAACAATGACAAGGGCCATACAAGTTCCACACAAAGACGTAGCTGTCAAAGCAAAACAAACAAACAGACTTATTATCACACTGCACTAACATCAATGTTTCACATGCATTGTTGAGGTAGGCAGACAGTCCCTTCAAATACAGGAGACTAGCAGTGTACTCTACTGGTCTCCCACATTTTCTATGGCTATGCTTTACTATTAGATAGATAGATAGATAGATAGATAGATAGATAGATAGATAGATAGATAGATAGATAGATAGATAGAAAAATATTACAGTTCAAGCATTTTTTTAAATCAGACTGTTCTCAACTGTGCCAACTGGTGTACAAAAACAATTTTTATTTTTCTATTACTTTCTATAGACGAGCTTGAGTCTAAGACTAGACCTCTCCATGGAAGGTGATAGAAGTAGAGACACCTCATGACTATGAAAGAAAGTTGTAGATTAATATTAATAGATTTTTCTTGAGAGTATGTTTGTTTTACTAGAGGGAAAGCCTTACTATGAATATATTTCATTGTAAAGTTTACTGTTTCTTTTCTGTTTAAAAATGAGAACAAAATATGATTCATTTAAGCATCTCTCCCAGTATTTAACACAGGCAAGACCTTATTTCCAGTTGCATCAGTCTGATCATGTATGCTACAATGTCTCTATGTACTTTCCCCCATAATTTACAGTGCCAAAGTATAGGTTTGTACAATAGGAATAATATCAGTTCTGAGGGACTGCACAAGATCCAGTACAACACTAAAGTCTGTCGTTTCAAACAGTATCCTGCATTAGCCCTTTGAGTGCCAGAGGGGTAATGTTGGGTATCCCTCTGGCACTCAAAGGCTTAAAAAGAGAGATCTGTTCACATGATTCATGGCATTCAAAGGGTTATGTAATATCTACCCCTGTCTTCCCCTTCTGCTAAAAGGCATCACACTTAGCATTTTATATTATTATTTTAAAGTCTGATAATCAAATCTGGACAAATGGTTACTCATGAATGCTTACACAGTTTAGGGCTTCTGAACAAACAAATGTGCAGATTATGGCTTGAGATGTGAATGCATTTCATTTTTAAGTGATACTGCAGACGTGACTGAAGAAGGAACCTTAGATGCCCTGATAATTATTGTTGTTAACTTTTTGAGTCCCAGAAGGGTGTGCAATGCATTGTGATTAGGCAAACACTATAAAAGACCCAAGACTCAAGACAACTGCACAAATCATATCCAGATTCTGACTGACGATTTAGACCCCTTTGGCATGGGTGACAACAATGCAAAATGGTTCATTAGTTATGTCACCTGTGTTGAAAGAAAAGTAGTTGGACTATGGTCCCTTTCATACTGGTGACTGTCATCTTGCATGAATGCACCAAAGTCCAGGAAGGGGCATTGTTCTGTATTTGCTCAGTAAAGATGCACCATGGCTTAACAGCACTGCAGATTATAGGGCCACCATCACATCTCTCACCTAAACTCAACCTCCAATGAATAGCTGACCTATGTGGGCATTAGGCAATTATGTTTGGCATATGCTCACACATGCTGGGCATCAGCAATGCTTCCCTTTCCCTGCCCCACCAGCAACAGGATCATCAGGGAAATAGAGAACATGTGCAGTGGAAATCTAACAAAGTATCACGGTGCCCGTGCTACCTTGTTTTTGTTTTGCTGTCAGTTATCCTGTATAATGCTCTCATTGGTTGCCCTGTGTTGAGCCCGCCCAGTATGGCCTTTATATACTGGGCTCCTGCACCCACACGGTGCCCTTTCGTGGTGTTCCTGTACCAGTGCTAACTAACTGCTCAGAGTTCCCAGTGTACCGACTTGGCCTGCCTGACTACTCTTCAGTTCCCGCTCCTGTGTACCGACCCGGATTGCCTGACTACTCTTCAGTATCTGCTCCTGTGTATCGACCCGGCCTGGCTGACACTCCTGCTCCTGTGTACCGACCCAGACCGGCTGACGTTCCTGCTCCTGTGTTCTGACCCGGCCTGGCTGACGTTTCTGTTCCTGTGCACCAACCCGGCTTGATCGACGTTCCCGCTTCCTTTGTCCTTGTCGCCTCGGCAACATTCTTACAATCCAGTTACCATTGGCTTGTCCTCCACCTCTGCTCCGGCAGGTTGCCAAGTGTTGTCTCAGTTACTGTTCTGGCTGAGCGCCTCTGCCCTAATCCTCCGCTACTGTCATACCGGTTGCAAGTGTTGCCTCCATGATTGCTCCAGTAAAGTGCCATTGGCTTGTCCTCCACTACTGCTCCGGCAGGTTGTCAAGTGTTGTCTCAGTTACTGCTCTGGCAGAGCGCCTCTGGCCTAGTCCTCCGCTACTGTCATACCGGTTGCAAATGTTGCCTCCGTGATTTCTCCGGTAAAGTGCCATTGGCTTGTCCTCCACTACTGCTCCGGCACGTTGTCAGTGTTGTCTCAGTTACTGCTCCGACAGAGCGCCTCTGGCTTAGTCCTCCGTTACTGTCATACCGGTTGCAGGTGTATGCCTCCGTGATTGCTCCGGTAAAGTGCCATTGGTTTGTCCTCTGTTACTGCTCCGGCAGGTTGCCAGTGTTGTCTCAGTTACTGCTCCGGCAGAGCGCCTCTGGCTTAGTCCTCCGTTACAGTCATACCGGTTGCAAGCGTGTGCCTCCGTGATTGCTCCGGTAGTGCTCATTCTACCTCAGTTTGGCTGGCAGTTCACGCATGTTTGCTGACCTTGGCTTGTTAAAGTATCATTCCAGTACCTTCACACATGGGACTGTTTACCATCATTGATAAACTTTAACTCCTGCAGTGCCGGAATCCTGGGAACCTACTTCTCTTGCCTGACCTGTGTCAGTATATACTGTCTGTACCTTCATGTTATGCTGGACCTGTGTAGGTATTGAATAATTTACCTGTCGTATGTCTGTACTATACTGTTGTATATTACAGGACCTGTGAGGGTTCTCACTGTATTGTTTTATTCAATAAAACTGTGTTTTTATCCTAACCACTGTGTCTGTGAGTCAAACAAACCGTTACACAGGGGCTGCTATGTTTCTACTGCCCATGAGAAAGAGCCCTCAGAGACTGGAACAGGCTTGAGAATCTCTTAAGACACATTACTCACATACCTGGGACTCTCAGGGTTTTGAGCCAGATCTCAGGGTAAAGGGTAAAGGGATACATTGCCTGGGTGAGAGATCTCAGTACCCACTACATGTGATGCACCAATTAACTTCTTCTTTAATCTCTAAAATGGTGAAATATATATCAGAAAGGCAAAAGAAGAAGTCCTGTTTGTCTTGTGTGTGTTTCAGCAGTGAGGTGTCTAAGTTGCAGCGTGTTGGGAGTTCCTTGAGGACTGACTGGTGCACCTCTCGGTTAGAGCAAGCAGGGAGATATCAACTAGAATGCATGTTCTTGGGAGATTTATGGTTAATACTGCAATGATCTCAGGGTCAGCTCGTTTTAAAAGTTTCCAGCTATGATTTCTCAAACCTTGTGCTAAATCTAACATCTAACAAAGAATGGAGAAAAACAGGTTACGTTTATTTTCTGGGTTTGTTTGTTTTAAAAGGGAAGATAACCACAAAATGCAAACCAGGTATTTGCTTTTAGATATGTCATGCTCCAGTCCCAGCCAGCATCTTAGAAATGTGTTTCTGTTCTAGAAGACATTGGGGAGATGCACTAAGGTGTGATAAAGAGGTGATAAAGCAGAGATGACTTCTCCAGTGATATCACTTCTCCAGGCCCTATGTTATTCTATGGAACCACTTCACTAAGATCTCTCCAACTTTGGAGACCTTAGTGTATAGACTCTATAGAATAATATAGGAATTGGAGAAGTGATATCACTGGAGAAGCATTCTCCACTTTATCACCTCTTTATCACATATCACCCTCCTGAAGTTCCAAAGCTAGGGTCTGTATTTAGGAAACCAAAAAGGCGCCATTCTGGGGAAAATCAAGTGCACCATAAGAGATATATGATTCACTGTCATTTAAATGGGCCTCTTTACACCTTGAATGTTAGAAAGGTCTCCTACACACACAAGGGGTTAAAATCCACCTTTAACCTTCCAAACTTACCAACAACCTCTGGAGTTTAATACAAAACAAAGCACTTGGACTGTCTGGGGCATTATAAGACTCACAGTGCTAAAAAGAACTATCATCTCATGCAATTCTTTTAAGGACTCAATGGAGTTACAGGGATGTTGGGGCAGAGGTGAGAAGTGGGACTGAAGATAAAGAACCCTCCCTGCAGAAAGGACTCTTGTTTGTTTTGCTTTCTCAATTCTACCTGCTCTGTTACCCCAAAATGTAGCCTGCCCTTTTACTGCAATATTTAACGCTGCTCTTATACTGCAAAATCCAGCACTCAATTTATTTGCCTACTTCCCCCCAAATTCATATTTCCCCATCCCTACTCTCATCAAATCCTTTTTGCAACCACACCCTGTATCTATTGCTCAGACGGACCCATCCTTCCACCCCAACCCACATCAGACACAAATCACATTCACACCTGCTGGCTGTATGTGCTATTCTCCTCCTTGTCGCTGGTGACATCTCCCTAAACCCAGGCCCCAATCATATCCCCATATGCCACCGCCCACAGCCACTTTTCTCCCCATCCCACAGAGGACCTAATTTTTCTAACCTCATCCCCATGCCAACCCTCCCACTTCCTGCCCAGCCCTTCTCCTGTGGCCTATTGAATATCCGTTCCCTCACTAACAAATCTACTCTCATACATGACCTTTTCTGCTCACAAGCACTCCAGCTTCTTGCTTTTACTGAGACCTGACTCTCCCAACATGATTCAGCTGTGGAGGCTGCAGACTCACATGGAGGCCTGTACACACAGAGTTGGTGGCACAGGTGTACTGCTTGCCTCCTCATGTCACTTTCAGCTGATACCTGTTCCCCCATCCTTTTCCACTAACTTCTTTGAGGTACATGCCATCCATTTATTCCACCCTGTAGCAATGCATGTTGCAACAGTATACAGACCTCCCACAGCCACACCCTCTGCCTTCCTCTCTGATTTTGTATGCTGGCTTACATTATTTCTATCCTCTGACACTCCTTCTCTCATACTTGGGGACTTCAACTGCCACATTGATGATCCTTCCTATTTCTGGGCCTCATGCCTGCTTCAACTAACCTCATCTTTCACCCTTCAACAATGGACTGACTCTAGCACACACAAAGATGGCCACTCCCTCGACTTGGTTTTCACAAACAACTGCTCATTTATAGACTTTTCCATTTCTCCTTTGCCACCCTCCGACCACCATCTCATAACCTTCTTTGCAACCCTTTCCCTCATTCCGCCACCAACTACGGCCCCGCACTACACTCTCAGCCTTCACTCACTAGACATTTCTGCCTTATCTTCTGCAATGCACTCAAACCTCTTCACCTTCAATACTCTTTCTGAACCTGACATATAATACTACAGCAACCTCCTCTCCTCATCACTCAATCTGTATGCCCCCCTCCAGGCCCGCCACAAACGCCCCTGAAACCTACGCCCTTGGCTCAACTCACAAACGTGCTTTATCCGCTCCTCTACCTGCAACTCTGAACTCCTGTCGAGGAAGTCCTACTCTCACGCTGACTTTATCCACTACAGATTCCTCCTATCCTGCTTCAACACGGCTCTATCCTCTGCCAAACAGCATTACTACTCCTCACTAATCAATACTCACAAATCTAACCCACAGTGCCTCTTCTGTATCTTCAATTCTCTCCTTCGCACCTCCCCTCCATCATTCAGCCTCCCCTCCCTAACCCCTCTAGCCTTCGCAGAGTTCTTCACACAAAAGATTAACATAATACATCAAACAATCCCACACTTTCAGTCTCCACAATTGTATCTTCCTGATCCTCCATCCTACTTATTTGATTCCTTTACTTCAGTCACAGAATCAGAGGTCTTCCTTTTGATGTCCACATCACCACTCACCACCTGCTCCCTTGATCCTATACCATCCCACCTCCTCAATCCTCTGTCATGCACGTTAGTTCCTATGCTAACGCGTGTATTCAACTCCTCCCTATCATCTGGCATCTCCCCTTCCTCATTCAAACATTCAATAGTATCTCCAATCCTCAAGAAAATTTCATTAGACCCCACCTCCCCATCCAACTACTTCCCCGTATCCCTTTTGCCTCTAAGCTCCTTGAACGCCTAGCCTACTCTCATCTACTTACCTTCCTCAACTCCCATAACTCTCTTGGCCCACTGCAGTCTGGCTTTCGGTCCACTTTCTCTACAGAAACTGCCCTTATCAAAGTAACAAACGATCTCTACATTGCAAAATCCAATTGCCATTTCTATATTCTTATCCTCCTAGACCTATAAGCAGCATTAGACAAAGTCGACCATACCCTTCTCTCTCAGGTTCTCCAATCATATGGCATCTGTGGCCTGGCAGATTCCTGGCTTCTATCCTATCTCTCTCTCCAGTCTTTCTCTGTATCATACGCTAACACCTCCTCACCTCAGATCCCCTTCTCAGTAGGCGTACCCCAAGGCTCTGTTCTGGGACCTCTTCTCTTTTCTCTGTATACACTCTCCCTAGGCCAACTGATAAAATCCTTTGGCTTTACCTATCTTCTTTATGCAGACGATACGCAAATATATCTCTCTGCACCCTCAATATCACCTGAAATATAGCAGCGAGTCTCAGACTGCCTTACTGCTGTCTCTTCCTGGATGGCTCATCATTGCTTACAACTTAACATGTCCAAGACTGAGCTCCTTATCTTCACTCCTAAATCCTGCACAACACCTCCATTCTCTATAACTGTCGAAGGCTCCACAATTTACCCTGCAGACAAGGCCCTCTGCCTTGGGGTAACTTTGGACTCTTCTTTTTACTTCTCCACCCACATTAATAACGTAACCAAAACCTGTCGCTTCTTTCTTCGGGATATAGCAAAAATCTGTCCATTCCTCTCTCACTCTACATCAGAAACCCTCATTCACGCTCTTATCCTTTCTCTCCTGGACTACTGCAACTCTTTACTAATTGGTCTTCCTACTAACCACTTCGCTTCTCTTCAATCAGTTCTTAATTCAGCCACCAGAATACTCTTCCTCTCCTCCAGAACAGTACTCACCCCACCACTTTTAAAATCACGTCATGGCTTCCCATAAAGCAGCGTATCACATTCAAAATCCTCCTCATTACCTTCAAGGATCTCCATCACTTGTCCCCGCCTTATATTTAATCTCTGATATCCCGCCATATTCCTGCATGCCCACTATGCACCACTCATGGTGGACGACCCTCTGCCCCTTTAACCACTATTGCTGTTTCACGTCTGAAGGCTTTCTCCCTTGCTGCTCCCTACCACCCAGTATTTGCCAAGCATCAACCCTCAACAACTTTAAATCTAAACTAAAAGAGCACCTTTTATCTCTAGCAACAGCGTAATATGAAAACAGTATCTCATGTCAAACACTGCACTTCCTCCTCTACCAGATCGTATCTGTATGTCACCCATCCTATACTTAGACTGTAAGCTCTATGGGGCAGGGACCTTTCATCCTCATATATACTCACCTGTTGTTCCCCTTATCATTGTCTTTATAAGTACTTAATCACTGCACTTATTGTACCCCTTCTATATCAAATGTAAACTGTAAAGTGCCAAGTACACTGGTTGGCGCTATATAAATAAAATATACAATACAATTAAAAAAGATGGTGTGAAGACTCATCTGAGCTTTGGATCACATGTGTATCTGTGATTTTAGAATACATTTGTATAGCAGAGGAGTGCTTATTACTTAGCAATATATTTCCCACCCCACTGATCCTTAAACGGTTGAGATCTCCATGTGCAGTGTGCAAAGTTTGTGTCCTATTCATTTTGATTACTTCACCTGTACTCAGACCATGAAATCCTTAACTCTTTGGGTGCCAGAGGGATACCCCTCTTGCACTCAAGAGGTTAAACCTGCACTGTTAGGGATATTTGAGAACTGTGGGTGACAAAATCTGTACCAAACTAGTGGTCTAGACTGCATTCTTAGAGGTTAGAGACAGTACAGATTTGTAGAACATTCCTGTTGTGCACATTCATTGCAGTAAAAATGACTGTTAGTGACTGACACATGTACAGTATCAGGGAGATCCCAAACACATTCCCTGTATTGGCTCTTTAGGGATTCATTTTGAAACCCTGTTATAAATTGTGCATCTACAAACCTTTTTGGCCAACATAATATTCAAGCAGTTTTGAATTACATTTTCACATATGCAAACTTGAATTCTAGGTGACAGGTCAATTTTAATACTTTTCAGAACAAGATGATGATCATCACAAATACTCATTAACCCATTTAGTGCCTAAGAGGTATTTAGTGCATTGCAGTGCAATGCATTGGACACCTTTCTTTCTGGCACCCAAAAGGTTAATATAAGTTGACCAGACCTCTTTAATTGGGGGCACATAGAAAATATGTTAAAGGCTGCACTGAAATCAGAATTGCACTGCATAATGCATTTTTCATGTGTCCTTGATTAAAAGTGATGGCTGGTCAGCCTTCTTTAATCTTCTGTGTGCCACATCTCTATTTTATCCCTTTGAGCCCAGAGAGTTATCCAAACATTGGATACTTCCCTGATACTCAAAGAGTTAATGAAAAACATGCACTGTCGGATTGCAGTAGTTGTTGTGCAGCCTTGCAGAATAATAATTCAACAAGTGTTCAGCATTACATTAGCAAGCTTTCTAGGTTTGCCACCAGATTATCCCTTTAAAAAGGGACTGTGAAAAATGCATGTTGCAGGGACTATTACCAGGCTACATGCATCACTTTTAAAACCGATGATCCAGCAACCCTACCAGAATCTAGTCACATTACCCATTAATCTCTTCATTGTCAGGGAGGGGGGTCCAGTGCATGCTAAATTTTTTGGGAAACAGGGATTAGGGATCTTTATTTGCTAAAAGAAAAACACAAAACAAACGCTCTTACCTTTTGTCTTTTTCTTAGTGTCCAGTTCTTCCAAAGCAGAAGTCTCACCTTGGCATTGAATCTCATCCTTAAGCAGTCAGAACTGCCAACAATCTGCTGTACAGAACAGGACAGTTATTTTGCGTATATAAAAGAACCTTACAATAATCAGTCATTGGAATGCAGGGATCAGTGGCCTGCACATGACTTCCATGTTTACATGCTCGTATAGCTGCAGTTGGCAGCTTTCTGAATAGCAGCAAATAATGCTTACTGACCCAGATTTCAAGGTCTATCAATAGGGGTGGGAATCTTTGGACCTCCAGTTGTTGGAAACCACAACTCCCATCATACCCAACAAGCCAACAGCTAGCTAAAGATGATTAAGGTGACTGCATAAATCAGGGGCAGAAAAGTAGTATTTCTGTGTCTCTGATTCTAAGAGATATGCAGTCGCCTTAGATGATGGTCAGCACAGATTGACTACCCCTGCTTTATGTTAACATGGTATACATATAAGGTGATCACATCTCCATTTAATCTCAGGATGATTATGAAATGTCAGTCTGCGGGGCTACACAGGAACCAGTGCAATCCTGCAGTGTGTGTTTTTGAAGTTCTGGTCACAGTATATCCAATGAAAGTGCTGGAATACTCACTACTCCACTCACATAATGAGGCTTGAAAAAACATTAGGCAGGGATCTCAGACTGAATCCTAACTGGCTGATACAGTGCAGGTTTTTGGGCTAGTCCTGATTTTGCAATCAAAATGACTGACCTAATTATTGAAACTGGTGAAAAATCAGAAATATCCTCAAACCTTTCACTGCCTCACACCTTTAAGAATGCTGTTGGAGACCCCTTGTTTTAGGGAATTAACCCCATAATGACCCTTGACATGCCAGGACCGTGCTGGTCCCAGCACTTAAGCATACCTCCCAACATTTCAAATGTCCAAAGAGGGACACTGGTGTTTTAAGTGGGTTTACTGGGGGCGTAGCTGGTGGGTGGGGCATTACGGAGAATTTTTAGGTTACTTCAGGACCTCTTGACACCTCTTTGTGTAACTGAAAATATTATTTAGAGCAAGATCAACATATTTAATTTACACAGACTAGTTTATAAACATATATACTGAAGTTTATACACACATGAATGTATGTTTTATTGTTGTGGAGCAATGTGATACACTTATATACACACCACACAGTCTGATCTCCGAAAAAGAGAGACACCAGGGTGGGAAAGAGGGACAGAGGGATTTGGGTATGAAAGAGGGACTGTCCTTCCTAAAGAGGAACACTTGGGAGGTATGACTTAAGGACCGGTGACAGTCCTGGCACATCATGGAATTCTGGGATGCTTAACAGCCGTCCGCACTCCAGATCTGGCAGTCGTTAAGGGGTTAAAGGATAAGTAATGCTTGTTAATAATAACACCATCTTATGTTACTATAGCCAGTCCCAATGGCCCAATGAATTTTACCCTTGCCCCTTTGTTCAAGAGATAACATATTTGATAAGTCCTGAATATCTTCTCCATGGAGTGGGACAGGAAAGCTGCTAGCAAAAGGCAACCAGATATTCCTATAACCCTTTGAGTCCCAGAGAGGTATGCAAGGCATTGCGTTGGATACCTCTCTGGCACTCAAAGGGTTAAACTCAAGATGCTAAAGAAAATGTAATTCTACCACACTATACAGGAATCAATGCAACCCCATACTTTGCATTTTCATAAGTGTCCTGCATTTAAAGGGATAGCTGGTCACCTTATGCTAGCAGAGACACAGGACACAAACCCTGTCCACTGCAAAAAATTCTCTTAACCATAGCTGTGAACTCTGAGGCTTTGCCCCGGAGGCTCCAGTTTTGACTCTGCATTACCGGGTCTCCGGGTGTAGGGAGTTTCTGATGAAACTCTGCCCATCTGTGCTCCTTTCCACCCTGTTCCTTCCACTTCTTGCCCTCTTTTCCTCCTTTCCCAGTCTATTTTGCCTGTTTTTTTCCCATGTTTTACAGGTCCTGCTCCCCACTCACTATTAAGCCCCGCCCATTTTATGATGCAAATTGCATAATTTCTCTCCCCTCAGCGGCACCACAGAGCCAAGACCAAGAAGTTCCCAGGTGTGCTCTTAACCCTTTCAGTGGAAGAGAAATGTTCAATGCATTGTTTCAATATGTGTTGGCATGTACCTCCCCATCTTTAAAGGGTTATGTAGGTTCATGCAACCTGCCTGCTACAGTTTGAAAACACTGTCTTCAGCTCTCCATAGACATGTTATCCAGATTTCCCAACAGCCAGAATTCTGAATTTTAGGTGTGGCTAAAGCAATCTCAATGTCCCTGCACCAGTTTTATACCCCTGTACAGGCTATTATTTAACCCCTTGGATGCTAGAGAGATCAACTATGCATAGTGAAGCAATGCATTGGAGAGCACTCTATCAATCAAGGGGTTAAAGCTATTCTTTTGTTCTTGCTTGTTATAGGCCAAGGGTATTTTCTGTGCCAGGAAATAATGGATGGGACTGGCTGTGTGAGAAATGGGGGTGTGGCCATGGGTGGAGTCATGGGAGCATAGAGTGCCTTGCCTAGGAGTACCTGCGATGGAAATCCAGCCTTGGACATCTGGGACTGACCGAACAGGTTAAATATGAACTAATGCACATGGGCAAAATGCATAAAGGCATAGGACTTTCTAGGTATAGTAAAGTAAATGGGGGTTATTTAGGGTTACCAGATCATTCCATTAAAACAGGATACATATGAAAAATGCCTGCTGCAGGGTTCCAGTGGTTAATTATTTTGTTGCAATGCTTTCCATGTATCAATGCAGCAGGCATTTTTCATATGTGTTGTCTTTTAAAGAGATGAACTGGTAACCCTAGGTCAGAATGCCATAAGTGTGATATTTTTTTATTAATAATGATAATTAATTATAGCCTGTCAGCTATTCAGAAATATCAATAATTATATTTTTTCTTGAAATTCATGGTACTGGTAAGCAAGTCTTAATGGTCTATGGGTTCATGTATGCTACTTAATTATGTATCAAAAAAAAACAATTTCAGGTGGGCCACACTCGGGCACACAGACTGAAAGTTGGATGTCCCTGCTCTAGGTTATCCTTAGGTGTTACATTCTCTTTTAAAGCTCTTGATAACTATTGGGATTCTGTAAATGCTACCCCACTGTAGTATGCCGATTGAGACCAGACAGTACCAGCAGATACTTGTATCAAGGGCAATACAGTAAGGATTTCAATTTGCCCAGGCCTAATATGACCAGATTTCAGTGTCCATGTAGTATGCTTACACACTTCATGGCTGCAGTGTTACATTTTCATAAACATAATGCATTAAAATGGAGATAGGGGGAGATGCGCTAAGGGATAAAGAGGTGATAAAGAGGAGATAACTTCTCCAGTGATATCACTTCTCAGTTCCTATGTTATTCCTTGGAGACAATGCATTAAGATTTCTCAAGAGGGAAAGATTTTAGTGCACAGGCTCCATAGAAGAACATAGGAACTGGAAAAGTGATCTAACTGGAGAAGTTATCGCCTCTTTGTCACCTCTTTATCACACCTTAGTGGATTTCCCCACTGGTCACCTTTCCCAGACCCCATCAACCCTTGTACTCATTCACCTTTATCAGACCTGGAAGATACTGAGGTTGATGTATTAAGAAGAACTGAACAGAAGAACAAACTAACTTCACCATCAGGGACAAATACAAATTTCCTATATTCTTATTTATTTAAATTAGGTTTTTAAGCCCTTGGATTCCGAAGAGGTCTCCAACAGCAGGTTAAAAAGGCAACTTTTATTTGTGCCCTTATGGAATTGGTTTGCCCGAGAATTATTAATTAGTTCTTTTTAGTGCACTGGCCTCACTGAAGCTAATGTACTATGATAAAGTGAAGTAATATGGGAGAAATCAATTGCATTATAAGGTGAAACAAAATGTCCCATTGATTTAAATGGGGCTATTAACCCAATGAATGCTAAGAAGGATAACAATGTATTGCTTCCTGATGTGGCTAAATTCCATTTAAATAAATGGCCCACACATACACATTTTATTTGGTTTGCTCCAGATTTGCTCATCCTTTGCTTTCTGCATAAGGACCCAAGCGTTTTGTTGCTGTAAGTTTAAAGCACAGCCGCTCAAAGCTGATTGGCTATGAGATGCGTAAGCATATGTTAGCCAATGGCTGTGAGGGAATTAAAAGTAAGGCTGCCCATATATAAGGGCAGCCTCAATTCTAATTCCCTCAGACAGGAGCGGGCATCGGAAGAAGAAGAGGGGAGGGCTGCGCCACCTTATTCTGTCTCCGCCGCTGCCTCAGCTCCTCACACAGTGGCAGAGACAGCAACAATTTAAGCTGAGTTGGCTTTTTATTTACTTATAGACAATAGAGATACCATGGCATTACGATATATATGGCAAACATTTCCTAATATGTATTATATATGGGGGATTTTTATTTGAAGACTGGCACACTACTATATACTTTAACCCTTTGGGCCCCAGAGAGGTACGCAACACATTGTTTTGCAATGTGTTGCATACCCCTCTGGCACTCAAGGGGTTAACATATCTATATGCTTCCAAGAAGAAATAATGGAGAATGAAAGACAGTGGATGACAGGTAAGTTTAACACAGACTTTATAATGATCAGTGCTTGACAGTATGTCAGACACAGATCGTTATTTTTTTTTTTACTGCTAAGTTCCCAAAACTGGCGTTATTTAGAGGCGTTTTGGGAACTTAACCCCTTAAGGACTACGTGACGTGGTATGACCGTCACGGTCCTTATACCCTTAAGGACCAGTGACGGTCATAGCACGTCACGTACTTTTTACTTACAGCGATCTACCGGGAGCGCTGTAAGTAAAAACGGTGCCTAAAATTGATCGCTCCAAGACCGGAGCGATCTCTCTTAGGCCTCCAAGCAGCGTGCCGGTACGCGTAACAGGTCACGTGTACCGGCGCGTCGGCAAAGATAAAAGCGGTCCTTAAGAGAAGGTAACTTCCCTGGACCGCTGGTACTTAAGGGGTTAAAGCACAAAACGGATGTTTGGACACAACATCAGTTTTGTCTCCTAACATCAGCTGTGCTAAATGTAGATAGGACATTTGAATACTGACCAAGACATTTTATTTTGCTGGTCGGTATCCATTTTGTCCTACCGACATTTTTCTACCCCAACATTTGGATTGCGCCCCTAGTCCCTACACCTGTCGAATGTCAGTTTACTAAGATATGTATGCACAATTCCAACCGTTAACACTGCTTGCATCAAAGGTAGGACAAGGAGGATGTTTGTGGGCATTTTGTGGTGGTCCCAAATGTACTAAGCAAAGCATAGAAGAAATGACATTAGCGTGCACCATTTCCCTGCATATGCTATCTGGCTTAAGGTTGCCACTTCAGCCCATTATAATCAAACACTTATGAAGAACTCATGGTGGCTGTTGCACGCCTATAATCATTGCATCTCTTCAGAGTTCAGGTTTTAAAAGGATGAGTTGGCAACAATAATGGGGCCTGCAGTACTGGCATAAAAATTCAACATTAGTCGACCATTTTTCATGAATTTCTCCATGCACCACAGTGCATACCTCTAAGTGCACTAAAACAATATTTCCTTTAGCACAGGCAACTCTATGACTAGGTCTATATTAAAACCAGACCTGTTAGTGGCACTCCAGGATTGCCTTACAGCATATGTTTGCTTTTTACTGAACAAAGCAAGCCATTTCTAGGACTAAAGGAACTTGGATATGTTGCTTAGGGAGCTGTCAGAGCCTAAACATTGCAGTTTATTCCAGTACAGCTTTAGGTGTATAAAATGCAAACACATGCAAACTGAATAATAAACACTTCAGAGAAAGGTCCAGATTAGCCTTAGAGATTCAGGAATTCCATAACAGTTGTCTGGTGTCCAACAGATTTATCACTATGGCTTTAAAATACCAACTGAAGTAGCTGAAAACTAAATCTTTAGCAATAGGTACAAAAGGAATTTGTATAAATGTTGTGAGAAAACATGGCTTCCAATCATGGGCTTTGCATACCAGAAAAATAACACCACCCCAAATGTCAGAACCAGTGCTACATTTCCCATTACGCAGAGAAAACAATTGTTTGGGTACTTAACCCTTTGCGTGCAGGAAAGGCATCTCATGCATTGTACTGCAATGCCTCTCTGGCACTCAAATGGTTAATTCTAATGGATGGTCCACTCATTCTAGGTATGCTTAACATGCTGAGTTGTGGGCATGACCAGAGAATGCCCCTACACCAGATATACAGTTAGTATTCTACTGTACTCACCAACCTATTTAACCCCATGGATGCTAGAGTGGTTTCACCTTTTGGGTTCCAATACAGTACCACTATCAGATTGAAATACAGTGTTCTATCAGCTTCTACTACTACAATCCAATACAATTGTTTGCTGGGTTTTAATATAGTGATCTGTTGGATTCCATTACAGTTCACCTTCAGAATCCAGTACAGTCCCCTGTTGGGTTACAGTACAATCCTCAATCCGATTCCAAGACTCTCTTCTTTTGAATTCTAATATGGTCCTTTATTGGATTCCAATACAGTTCTCTATAAAGATTCTAGTATCATCCCTTGTTGGAATGTAATACAGTAATTTATCATGCTCATTCCAATACAATCTTTTATCACAGGGGTGTTCAGCCCTATTATCAGGTCCACCCTAACATTCAGTTTTTCAGCATCTTCTCATATACAGATCAATCAGTCAGTGGTCCAATCATTATAAAGGATCTGCCTGAGTTACCAACATAAAATGTTGATTAATTGAGGATATTCCGAACACATGAATTGTTGGCAGGGACTTGAGGACAGGTTTGAGTGTCCATGCTCTATCAGAATGTGATAAAATCCTTCATCAGACTGCAATATAGTCCTCTATCTGATTTCAGTACAGTAACCTGCTGGATTTCAATGAAGTCATCTATCAGATTCAAATACACTCTTCTGTTGGATTACAATATAGTCTCCTGTTATAGTCCAATACAGTGATCTATACATTTTCAATAGTCATTGAATTGATTGCAGTGCAATATTACGTTCTCTAATGGAGAACCAATACAGTCTGCTGTTACATACCAAACAACCCCTATTAAGCTGTTCATGTTGTTCTGTCATACTACAATACTATATCTGTCTTTCTGTCTGTCTATTTATAAAGGAAAAGAATGTTTCCAAAACCAGCACTCATGTATATATATATATATATATATATATATATATATATATATATATATATATATATATATATATACTTCTTGAATGGGTGAAATATTTCTCCTCAAAAGTGAAACAGGTGAAAAATCGAAATTCCCGCACAGCAGAAACATTTCCAGAGAACAGTACAGATTTTCCACTTTTTTCCACCTACCTCATGGCATTGAAATCAATGGCAAGAGTGAATCCCCTCCCCCCACACACACACCACCATCATATGGCAAATTTCCCATAATATAAAAGGGGTGTCGTGTTCCCATAGCGTGTCATTTTGTGTTTGTGAGAAATAAAGAAAGAACCATATTTTCTGAGAAAGTTAAAGCAAATAAAGTGAAGCTGTAGTGGTGTAGTTTAAGGAGTCTTTTGAGTGGGCGATTTGTGGGGGAGTATAAAGGGAGAAGGGATATTTACTCCAAATACCCCAAATTATTTTTTGACTGAGGCAAGCAGGTAATCCAAGTTCCTCCCTGATCTGGCTGTTTTTTGTTTTTTTTTGTATTAGGGGAGTCTGGGAATGTGTGAAGGGAGAAATGAGATTTACCGCAAAATCTTGTGTGACTGAGAAGAGAGAGGCCGCTGTGATCCAAGTTCCTTTCTGCTGCTTGTTTTCTGTGTTAGAGGAGTCTGGTGGTGTGAAGGGAGAATATAACATTTACCCCAAATACCCCAAACACTGATGTGATTGAAAATATATAGGCAGGGGATCCACATTCCTTCCTGTTCTGGCTGTGCCTCTCTCTCACTGATTGAATAACTGGTCTAAGGTCTATTGTCATCTATACGGTAAAAAGACTATGGAAAACAATAGGAGAGATTGAAAGCAGCAGCTGAAAATCTCAAGACACTAGCTAAAGGCTAAGAGAGGAAGGAGCAATTGCACTGTGATTGTGTTATTTATAATTTATTTATTTTCTTGTAGACCGTGATAGGGACAGTTAATAAAAAAATTAGAAAGAATAGAAAAAAAATGTAAACTAGTTTGACTGAGTGGTGACAGAGACAGGGACCCTGACATGAGCTGTAACTGAGGCAGACAGATACTAGAAGAGACAGAGTATTTTGTAAAGGGCAATACATCACACACAATCAGATCTGTTGAGTATGTCACTGTTAAATACACATCAGTTTAATAATGTCCAGAAAATATAATAGGGACAAGGGAAAAGAAGTAAGAGCAGTGCAGGGAAGTGTTAATAAAGTGGTAGTCCAAGAACTGACTGCTACCATAGTTGCTGCATATGCAATAAATGTTGATGATGTTCTTACTCCTGAGGAGGCTGTTTACCAAAGTTCTACCACTAGCAGCAATATTAATAAACCATCCAACAACACTGAAGACAACAAGTCACATTCTTGTCTGGATGGCACAATGGAGGAATGCATAACAGTTCAACCAACTGCTGAATGACCTTGTGTCAAACAAGTACAATAAATCATTTGTGAGTATACTAGAAGATACACTTCATATATTTAAAGTATGCAATCGTTATCACAAAAATGAAAAGTGTTTGAAAAACACTAGGGAGGTTTTATTTATATAAAGGGATGGGTAAGCAAAAGACAGGCAAAGATATGCCTACCTTGGCTTTTTTTTCACAGGTTTATTGAATAAAATGCTAGTGTAAGTGTGGAGGAGGTTACAGGGAATGCAGAGTTGGCAAATATTTTCACTTCTTAGAATTAAACTAAATGTCTGTGCCAAGAGCCCCTTATTGCATCCAAGTATGTGAAAACATGTCTAGCCAAAATACACTGTCCACTTTAGATGCTCACTCTGTATTTTTGGAACACACTGGGCTTAAAGGGGACTTTACAATAGCAATAAATATATATATATATATATAGAGAGAGAGAGAGAGAGAGAGAGAGAGTGTTATACTAGTTGAACAGCCCGCGTACACGGGCCACAGTACCAGGCAGCAATGGCCGCGGTGCAGTCATGCACAGTAGAGACTGCCCGCTCCGCAGCTGATAATGGAGTGGGGCGTTCCAAATTCAGATCGCAGTCCTCTCTGCGCTCCTTCTTTGGTGCGCAGAGAGGACTATGGTCTGAATTTGGAGAGCCCCGCTCCATTAACAGCTGTGGCGCGGGCAGTCTCTACTGCGCATTACTGCAGCGTGTGCAGCAGTCTGTACTGCACATGACAGCTTCTGACAAACAAACATTAACAAATTATACACACAAACATACAGTCCCCAGCAGGGTGGAAGATTACAGATCATGGTCTTACTGAAGAGCCTTCATCCTGCAGTAGCTTCACAGTGGCTGAAGCTCTATCTTTTTATTATATAAGATTTTATTTTTATTTGATCTCTCTTGTAGGTAGCCTATAGCTAGGTATTTCAGTTTACAATCTGATGAAGATGATTGACCCATATGAATCAGAGACTAATATAAAGCAGTAGGTCTCAAACCTGTGCTCAGTGACCAATAGCAGGCCACTTATTGAGGATTTCCCTCTGGGGTAATCAGAGGGTCAGTCATTTTGATTAACTCAGATGTGCTCAGGTAGGGAAATCCGTAAGTCTTGGCCTGTTAGTAGTCCCAGTCAATATGTTTGGGACCACTATACTATAGAATTGGAGCAATTCTGGATAAAATCAACTGCATTATTTGTGACAAATACGATTTCCCTGAATTCCTATTAATTTAAATGGGGGTATAACAGCTTCAATGCTAGATACATATCCAGCATAATGCAAAGCAATGTGAGAGACCTCTCTAGCATTCAGTGGGTAAAAAGGTCAATTTAAAGTGACTTGAAACTTTGAGATAGTTAATCACTATCACACACTGAGCTGAGAATGAATCTAGGCAGAGCACACACACATACCTAAGGCATTTCCAGTAGCATAGCGAGTGATAGGTTTGGACTGGAACAGAACTAGGAGAGTTCACTGGGTATTAGCATGAAGTGCTGTATGGTGCCATCAAAATCTATTTATATTAGTGAAAAATGGCTATTGCAACATCTAGGCAGGTTTTAATTCTTTGCTAAATAAACTGAAAATGTCTTATGATGATAGGTCCACTTTTTTGTCCCTTGTAGTACAAATGGTTTGCTAAAGAATTGCTCCAGTTCCTCTTACACCATCAGCCTCTTGAAGTCTGTTTTTTACCGTACTGTGAGAGGCGTGAGCTTAAGGTAGAATTCAACAGAGGTCATTCTATACAGACAACAACCAATACCATGTAATATGTATGTCATCATCTCCCAGTGCTCTGCATGAAGAGAAGACCACACGGGAGCTCCAGCAACTACAGGTCTGTGTCAAAGGAGGCACATACAGACCTCTCCTGCCGCTGGACCACCAGGGAAGAGGTAGGAAATGGACACTGGGGGGCAATGTGGAAATGATGGGGCAATATGGATCTGATGGGGACAAGATGGAGATGACGGCAACGTAGAGATGATGGGGCAATGTATGTGAGGGTAAGTTGGAGCTGGTGGTAATATGGAGCTGATGGGGGGCAATATGGAGATGAAGGGGGCAATGTGAGGGTAATTTGGAGCTGATGGGGCAATATGGAGATGATGGGGGCAATATGGAGATGATGGGAGCAATGTGAGGGTAAGTTGGAGCTGATGGGGCAATATGGAACTGATGGGGCAATATGGAGATGATGGGGCAATGTGAGGGTAAGTTGGAGCTGATGGGGCAATATGGAGCTGATGGGGGCAATATGGAGCTGATGGGGCCATTGTGAGGGTAAGTTGGAGCTGATGGGGGTAATATGGAGATGATGGGGCAATATGGAGATGATGGGGGCAATATGGAGCTGACAGAGGACAATGTAAGGGCAATATGGAGATGATGGGGGCAATGTGGAGATTAGGAGCATTGTGAAGGTGTCCAGTGGAGATGACCAATGGGGGGGCACTTCAGATTTCTGTTCCTACAGGCTCTTGAGATGTAAAATATTTTCTTTTTTTAAATATATATTTTGAATAAATAATTATGAGAAGTGCCTTTTTTTATTTGAGCCCCTGCCCCCCAAAATGTCTGTGCACTTCCCTGCCTGAGAGGTCAGGAAAAAACTACCAGTATACTGTAGAACAGTGGTTCTCAACCTGTGCCCTCAGTGGCTACTAACAGGCCAAGATTTGCGGATTCCCTTGTTAAAGCACAGGTGAGTTAATCAATATGAATGAGCCTCTGATCAACACACTTGTGTTCTAGCAGGGAAATTCCTAAGTCCTGGCCTGTTAGTGGCCACTGAGGGCACGGGTTGAGAACCCCTGAGTTAGAGACAGTGCAAGCTTTAGGGATGTACCTACCATTGCACATATGCCAATCATTTGCTCAGTGATTTTGAATTAATTAGCTGCAAAATCAGGGATATCCCAAAAGCATGTACTGTCTCTGCCTTCTAGGAATGCAGTTTGAGACTCTAGAGCAGTGATTCTCAACTCGTACTCTCACTGGCTACTAACAGGCCAGGATTTTAACCCCTTTAATGTTAGAGAGAGGACTTCAACACATTGCTTCTCATCAAAATCACTGCAACAAGATTCACTGTGTGGTGATTTTGACAGTAGGGGTCAGTGGGGTGAAGTCCCTTCCAACCACTCCTGTCAAAATCACTGCAGGGACCTGCCCCCATATCTAACAATAGCGATATAGCGAATGGTAGGGACTAGCCTGTCCCATTTGCCGCATCACTTCAGCCACCTTGTCAAGCCATGCGGAAGGCTAGGGGCCACACTGTCCCTTTCACTGAGTATAGCACCATGCACACTCCAATGCCACAGGCAACACAGTGCAACTTTCGCTAATATATATATATGTATAAAAATGTGAAAATAATATATATAGGGGATTTCAGTTTGCATATTAAGAACTTGCAGAATATGTTTAGTCAAAATAAGTATATTAATAAAAATGGGATTGGGTTTATCTGAACCAAGTATCTGTTTGTATTCTTAGCACTCATTACATGCTCGCATAGACAGACAGTAAATGTGGCAAAGGAGTATGGCCGTGGTAAAGTAATACAAGCAAGCTTAACTCTTTGAGTACTACAGGGTTGTGCAACACATTGCAGAGCAAATTTTTGCACATCCCTATGGCACGCAAAGGGTTAAAGCAATATCAGATTATCCTAATAATATACCCCACTTACCTTAATCTGAGCAGAAAAATCTTAATGGCCATTATCAATTCTGAGTGGATTGGATCTCTAAAATGAATGTGTAATTAATACTGGATATCTTGTCCCTACAGGCAGACATGACTAATCTTTACAGGACCCCAAACTCCTCCCATAAAAGGCTTCTTAAGAAGAAAGAGAAGTCCAGAAGTTCTGCAACAAAGAGTCATGTTTGTCTCCATGATCACAATACCCAGTATGTTAGATAACCACTCTGACACTCAAAGGGTTAAAGATTAATTTTGGAGAACCAATCAAAGCACAGTTGACTCATAGTGGCCATTAGGATTTTCTGCTCCTATTAACCCTTTGAGTTCAAGCGAGGTAAGAAACACATTGCAAAGCAATGAGCTGCGTACCCCTCTAGCACTCATATGGTTAAGATATGTGGAAGTGTATTATAGTCGGTGTTAGTGTTACTTTAAGGCTGCTGCTAGAAATACTTTTTTTACAAATGCCTGCTGTTAATGCAGGATATTTAAAGGTATATGACCAATTTTTATTTTTGGAAGTTACTTTCCTATTGACAAAGTAATGCTTTGTTTTTAACATTACCTTCAGAGTGATAGGGCCATAGGCAATCTAACTTTACAGTGAAATGAATTCCCAATAACTGGCGGTAAATTTGCCAGGTCATCCCTTTAAAAATGGATAAATACAGTATACATAGGAATCATTGCAGCTCAGTAATAACCACTGTGGCCGGTATTTTACATAGGTGTCTAGTTTTAAAGTGTTGATCTAGCGACCCTAAATAATAGGTGGATGGAACTAGAAAATACTGGAGGTAAAATAGCTAATAATTACACAAAGTGCATCATAGGGAACAAGTAAAAATTCCATTGATGTAAAAGTAGCTCTTAACCCCTTTTGTGCTAGAAAGGTTGACAATGCTTTGCAATGTGTTGGAGACCTTTCTAGTATTCATGCGTGATAAGCTGTACCTATACATATTTATTGATGCAGCATCGCACAAATGTGAGTGAAATTGATGCATTGCTATACATTGTTGCAGTATTAGTCTGATAAGGTACTGGTGCCCCTTGTGTTTTTTCTTGTAGTTTGGTTGAAGGAGTTTAAACCCCAATTATATGAATATTCATTTTTGAAATCATTATTTGTTCCCCTATAGTGCAGTTGGTTTGCTCCATTCTTTTTAGTACATGAGCCTCCCAGTTTGTTATTTAGGTACTCGTAGCTTGGACTAAGGTGACCACATATCCCTTTAAATCGGGGGCACTTGTGAAAACTTAAGCTTCACTAATTTAAAGGGATAGTAATACTTCGTTTTAACTTTATTTTATTTTGTAGGCATTAAAAAAACATGAAGAATGATATAAGTCTTGTCTCTCAAACCTTTATGGTTTAAGAGATATTCACAAGCAAAGTGTCCCCCTCCCTCCCCTTTTACTGATGTAACACTTCTTAGCCAGGGCAGAAGGGAGCTGCCCAGGTAGACTGCAGAGAGGGACAATCTTCAATTAAGATAAGGGAAAAACCTGAAAAGCTTGTCAAGGGGGGCAGGGCTTTCATTGTTTTCATAGGAATAAGAGTGTCCCCTTCTGTTATCTGTCCAGTCAATGGACTGCATTCCACATCTGAGAACAGATTGTTTACAGTAGGTAAAAGGGGCGGGAGGGGGAAACTTTGCTTGTGAATATTTCATAAACCATAAAGGTTTGAGAGATAAGACTTATATCATTCTTCATGTTTTTTAATGCCTACAAAATAAAATAAAGTTAAAACGAAGTATTACTATCCCTTTAAAGGAATATGTAGTCACCTTAGTTTGCACAGACCTTTCAGGGCATCTCAAGGGCAAAGAGATAAGGATGAAATGAAGTGATCATGATAAAGGGGAATATCTATCTATCTATCTATCTATCTATCTATCTATCTATCTATCTATCTATCTATCTATCTATCCATAATAGATAGATAAATAGATATATCATATTGCCCAGGCTAGGCCAGGCATTTCTCTCTAATGGTTTCCAAACGCACATGACAGAACTCATGTGCTGGTAGGCCTTATAAAAGACGGCATTATAAACAGTAATCTTATTAAATGGGATTATATTTTACAGGAGGATGATGAGTTGCTGATGCATGTATTCACTGTTCTGACCTAATTCTGCTTCAGTAAAAAGACTTTCATTTATTTAGTACTGGTTAAGGTGATCAATCCACCTCATTAATTCAGGATTCTACTGAAAACGTAACACTGCAGGGCTGCACAGGAACCAGTGCAGTCAGTGTATTAGGGTGACCACGGGTCCCGGAATGTCCGGGACTGTCCCTTATTTGCAACCTATGTCCCGCGTCCCGGGTCATCTCCCACCGGGACAATGAAGTGTCCCGGAATGAAGCCAAGCCACCCACACAGTGTCCCAGTGTTTGTTTTTTTTTTTAAATATGCCACCCTGGATGTCAGCCTGCAAGCGGTGTGTCACATCATGGACGCAGCGAGGGAGCGTTTGGTAGCATAAATCAGCGCTCCCTCGCGGCGTCCATGATGTGACACACGGTTTGCAGGCTGACATCCAGGGCGGCAGGCGCTCTAGTAATACAGAGCGCTGGGAGATGACATCATCTCCCAGCGCTCTGCATTACTGAGCACTGCACGTGGGAGCTTCAGCTCTGTGCCGGAGGAGGCACAGAGCACTTTCCACACCGCTAGACCACCAGGGACTGAAGGTAGGGCATCAAGGGGCAATGTGGAGATGAAGAGGCTTGTAGGGTGACCACATGTCCCGGAATGGCAGAACGGAAATGTGGTCACCCTACAGTGTATAGTTTTCCATTATTAAAGGAGACGTCTGGGCACTCTATTAACCCTTTGAGTGCCAGAGAGGCATCCAACGCACTGCATTGGATACTGCTCTGACACACAGAGGGTTACTGGGTTGCCATTAGGGACTCCCTGGAAGAATGTTATGGTGTTGAGCCTTGGGAAAGGGGACATAAGTACAGGGGGGTGCGGTTATGGCATGGCACAGAATCTAAGTAGCCCCAGTGTCCAATAGCTTCTAGCTATACCTATGTGAAATTACATTTTTGTGTTGGGGGGGTTGTATACCCTCTGGCACTCAGAGGGTTAAGAGCCCTCCCATGTCAGCTGTGTGTATATTGTTGGAATTTGAAACCCTATTTAACCAGCGTAATTCAAATAATTAGGGTATATTTACTAAAATATGAATTTTCACATCATCCCTTTAATATATTCTAATTCTGGTGTGTGTTTTCTAAAGCACAATTAAAAAAATGAGTAAAGAACAAAGAGAGAGCATAAAAAAACCTGTAAAAATGTGAATAGACATTATTAAAAACAAGAAAATTAGAACAACGGATATCATACAATAAATTTAAATTATATAAAAACGTATGAATGATTAGGTATGTATTGATACTGGGAAATGAATACTGGGAAACTAAAACTGCATTTTGAAATGTGCTCAATGATTTGAATTAGTTTTAACCCTTTAAAAGGTACTATAAAGGGTTAGATTTGCAATTTAGTAAATTCATGACAAGGTCACCCTATACATTGTGAGTGAGGTAGTGCAGGATCACTCAAACCTGTCCTCAAGTTCCAAATAGTGCATGTTTTCAGGATCTCCTCAGTGAACACAACTGAATGTTGTTAACTCATTCAGATCCCTCATAAGGACCACTGACTGATTCTCCTGTGTTCATGTGAGAATATCCTGAAAACCTTGTTGTCAGAGGCCGAGAACAGCTTCAATCTTCCCTGAGATGGTGAATGATCAGGACTGGATTTCCCAATAGGCAGAGTAGGCAAAGGCCTAGAGCTCCAAATATTGAGCGGTACCTCAGCTGTGTAGGTCACACCCACATTCTGCCTTGTGAGAGTGGCCAAAGCAATCTTAATGTCCCTGCACCAGTTTTATACCCCTGTAAAGGCAATTACTTAACCACTTGGGTGCTAGAGAGATCTCCAACTCATTGCTTTGATCTAGAAAACAAAGGATTGAAGCAAGTTTTTTGTTCTTGCTTGTTATAGGCCAAATGTATTTTCTATGCTAGGAAATAGTGGATGGGGCTGGAGGTGGAATCATGTGAGGAATTGGGATGTGGCCATAGGCGAAGTCAAGGGAGCCCAGAGTGCCTTGCACAGAGGAGAACATGATTTTGTTATCAGGAATCCGAGACCCAGAATTAATAAAACTGAAGGCTTCTTAGGAACAACATGTTGGCCTCTATGGAAATCATATCAAGTACTTCATTAAATTAATTTGGAAACCGAATCCACACAAATATTGGTTCATTGTGGTCATAAGGATTTTTTACCTAGGCTAACCTTATGAGTGCCACAGGGGGGTAGGCAGTGCATTAAGCTGACTGGGCGTTTAGTAAAGATTTTAGTGTTTCTTATTCATAAAATTACATTGCTTAAAAAAAATGGATCGATGCTAATAAAATGTCTCAAGGTCTTTGAATCTGCACATATTTCTTGTTTAGAAAATTTTTATGCAGTGAAGGTTTTTTTAGAAGTCACACAACCTTTTAAGAGCAATAACAAAAACACAGCTGGCCTAAGAGCTTTGAGCATCCTTCACATGGGGACCTTAGAGCTGGGCTGTCCAAGTTTAGTCCTCAAGGACCACAACAGGCCATGATGTTAGGACTTCCCTGATTCAAAATGAATGAGCCACTGATTAACAAGGGGGAATCTTAACATCCTGGCCTGTTGGTAGCCCTTGAAGACTGAACATGTATAGCTCTGCCTTAGAACATTATTGCTATTGCTGCACCAAACACACCCTTGTGAAACCAATTTCCCCAATAGTGTCTTTTAGGGTGGTGATTTTTTTTTTTATGCAGGTTTCCTCATATCTGTTCTATACTCTGTCCAATGGACTGCCATTCATATACCACTCAAGTTGGAATGGACAAAGTGTGACACTTTTAGGTGGTGACGCTAAGGGCGTGCCTGGTGAGTGGGGCTTTACTGAGAATTTTTAGGTTATTTCATGACCTACTGACACTTCTTTGTGTAACTGAATAAATGATTTAGAGCAAGATCAACGTATTTTATTTACACAGACTAAATTATAAACACATATAATGAAGTTTAAACAAACATTAATGTGAGCTTTATTGCTGTAAAGCAATGTGATACACTTATATATACACCAGACAGCCTGATCTCCTAAAAAGAGGGACAGCAGGGTGAGTGAGAGGGACAGAGGAATTTGGGGCTCAAAGAAGGACTGTCCCTCCTAAATAGGGGCACTTGGTAGGTATGCATTCATATATCATACATATAGGTGACATTGGAAGATATAATGCTTTTTGCAATGACCAATGATCAACCCACATGGGCACCGGGCAACCACATGGATCAACCTTGTGACACACTTCCACAATATCTCTCCCATGCAAGAGATCACCGGGTGAAGGAAGGACATCGAACTCATAAAAGAATGGCTGGCGTGGTGTGAACTAAAGTGGAGTGCAGTCAACATGCCTAAGTGAATGCCACAAAAGGAACAAGGTATAATTCTGGTCCAGACAAATTGTACCATATGGAAGAAATAAGTATTCCTGCTGGTTTAAATGGGGCTTTTAATGCCTTAAAGGCTTGAGAGGTCTCCAGTACGTTGCAAAGCAATATGCTGGTGGGATAGCTTGGTTGGTTAATACACCAGCTGCAGAATCTGTTCAAACCTCAAGGTCACAGGTAATAGTCCCAGCAAGGTCAACTCAGCCCTTCATCCTTCTGAGGTAGATACAATGAATACCATTAAATTGGGTAATAATAGCATCTATACCCCAGGAAATACTTGAAAATGAGAGACAATATCAATGTGTCCTTCCTGGTAAAATAATTTGCTATTATTGTGTTGGAGCCCTGTATAGAATTAAAAGATCCATTTAAATCCATGGGAAGTTGGTTTTCCCTGGAATTTCTCTTTATTTATCTATTAGACATAAGCCCTAAATTCAACACTGTTACCTATTTTCATTTTGATTCTTTTCTTCTGGTACAATTTTATTAAATTCGGGCCATTGAGCAATCCCATAATACAAAAGCATGGGAAATATATCACTTTGCAAATAGGTCTGGGAATATTCTGCTGTCATCGGGATCATCCTTTGTTGCCTCCCCCGCCTGGTGCCACAACATCATGGTAAGGTCTGTGCCTTCTTTAGCACAGACCTGTAGTTGCTGAGCTCCCTCGTCAGTTCTTTAGTAATACAGAGCGCTGGAAGATGACATCCTCTCCCACCACTCTGCATTACTGAAGAGAAGACCACGCGGAAGCTCCAGCAGCACAGTAGAAGGAGGCACAGACCTCTCCTACCGCTGGACCACCAGGAAGGAGGTAGGAAACGGGCACTGGAGGGGCAGCAATATGAGGGTAATATGGAGATGATGGGGGCAATGTGGAGCTGATGTAGAGCAACGTGAGGGCAATATTGAGATGATGGGGCCAATGTGGAGATGACGGGGGGCAAGTTGGAGCTGATGGGGGGCAATGTGAAGGCAATATGGAAATGATGGGGGGCAATGTGAGGGCAATGTGGAGATGATGGGGGGCAAGTTGGAGCTGATGGGGGCAATGTGAGGGCAATATGGAGCTGATGGGGGCAATGTAGAGATGATGGGGGCAATATGGAGCTGATGGGGGCAATGTGAGGGCAATGTGGAGATGATGGGGGCAAGTTGGAGCTGATGGGGGCAATGTGAGGGCAATGTGGAGCTGATGGGGGCAATGTGGAGATGATGGGGCAATATGGAGCTGATGGGGGGCAATGTGAGGGCAATATGGAGCTGATGTGGACAATGTGAGGGCAATATGGAGCTAATGGGAACAAGTTGGAGCTGATGGGGGCAATGTGAGGGCAATATAGGGCTGATTGGGTCAATGTGAGGGCAATATGGAGCTGATGGGGGCAAGTTGGAGCTTATGGGGGACAATGTGAGGGCAATATGTAGCTGATGGGGGCAATGTGGGGCAATGTGGAGATGATGGGGCAAGGTGGAGCTGATGTGGGGCAATGTGAGGGCAATATGGAGATGATGGGGGCAATGTGAGGGCAATATGGAACTGATGGGGGCAGTGTGAGGGCAATATGGAGATGATGGGGCAATGTGAGGGCAATATGGAGCTGATGGGGGCAAGTTGGAGCTGATGGGGGCAATGTGAGGGCAATGTGGAGATGATCGGGCAAGTTGGAGCTGATGGGGGGCAATGTGAGGGCAATATGGAGATGATGGGGGCAATGTGAGGGCAATATGGAGATGATGGGGGCAATGTGGAGATTAGGAGCATTGTGGAGGTGTCAAGTGGAGATGGCCAATGGGGGGGTGCTTCAGATTCCTGAGATGTAAATCCAGCCCTGGTTACAGCTCATGGAATGTTAGATATTTTACCATAAAAGACCATCATTTCTAAACAAATGAGGTATTCTGGAGAGTAGTGCTAAGGAATGGATCAATCACAGTCTGTATGCTTTGAAATCTTGCAAACCTAATGCCACCCTCCATAGACTACTACCTGTTCAGTATAAGCCAGATTGCTAGCTATTTCAATTTGTAAACTCTTCTGTAAAGGCAGTATCATGCTCAGAGTATTATGACAAACTGTTTTGCTTAACATTCCTCTTTAATGGTTATCCCTTTGTGTGCCAGAGAGGTATCCGAAACATTGCAACACTTAAAGAAATAGTAATATCAAAAAATAAATGTACATCCAGTTGTTCAATGTAATTTTCTAAAATGAATAGTTTGTTCTGAAAATCCATTACCTTCATATTAGGCTTGGAAATCTTATTAAAAGTTCCCCCTCCCGCCCCTTTTCAGCATGTCATGCAGACTTCCCTCAGGTCAGAAATAGGATTTTCAAGCCTAATATGAAGGTAACGGATTTTCAGAACAAACTATTCATTATAGAAAATGAAATTGAAAAATCAGATGTACCCTTATTTTTTGACATTACTATCCCTTTAATGGGTTAAAGGAGGCCTAACACCTCCTAAGACTAGCCCCCACCTACTTTTCTATGACCAGAATATCTTCCTGGCCCCTATTAATATTGCTCTTTGCCTTTGTTCAATAGATAACATCTTCAGTCAGTCCTGGTTATTATGTCCATGAAGTCAGACAAGGAAGTTGCTGGCAGTTTTTTTCAGACGGAAGTAGGCCCAGTGCATGAGCCTACTTAACCGTTTAAGGACCAGAGGGGTCCAAAATGCAGTATCCTTTTAAAAGGTCGCACGCGACCTAATGACCCAGTTACCATGTCGCCTGGAGAAAAATGTCGATATGAGAATCTCGCATTGCATGACAGCATGAGATTCTCATGTCATGTATTGAAAGGTCGCTTCACTATTTAAATAACAGCCCGCCAGTTGTTAGTGCTAACCCACCCCCAATACCTTCGGAGCACTTCCTGAGATGCCACAGAGCGCTTCCTGAGATGCCACGGAGCACTTTCTGAGATGCCAGTGCTGGAGTGATCTGTGCTAGCATGATTCCTGAGCCACAGGCCAGTAATGGAGTTATGTATTCTGCAAAATGGATCACTCCCTGAGCGAACTCCCCGGAAGTAACATTTTAACCCTTTACGGCCAGGGAGCAGAAAATAGTAACGGGGTGGAAGATAAGAAAGGAAGAGGCCAAAAGGTAGAAATAGGGTGAAAGGATAGCGATAGAGAAAAAAGGATTTGCTATATAAATTAATATAAGAAATTCTGGGAAAGAAAAAAACTTCCTCAGCATCTGACTGGGGTCAGGAAATGAAACAGACGCTGGAATAAAGTGGTTTAGCCACACTTTCACCTTTTCTTCCTTAGAATCATATTGCACAATATATTGTGCACACAGAGGTTGGGTACGTCTTTAAATGGTGAAGCAACCTTTAAACACACAACATGAGAATCTCGCGCTGTCGTGCAGCGTGAGATTCTCATGTCTACATTTTTATCCAGGCTACATGGTAATTGGGTCATTTAAAAGTAAACCCACAATGCACTGTGAATCAATGCATTGTATGTCTGTTTGGTCCTTAAAGGGTTACAAGTGCCATGTGTACATGCCTCATAATTGAAATTCAATGAGCATGTGTATCACATTGCTCCATAGCAATAAAACTCACATTAATGTTTGTTTAATTGTCAGTATATGCGTTTATAAGTTAGTCGGTGTAAATAAGACACTGGACTTGCGCTAAATAATTTATTCTGTTAAACAAAAAGCTGTTAATAGGTTATGGAATGATAGGTGTATAGATGCACGGGATGAGAATATAATTATACCTCTATATAAATCCTTGGTTAGGCCTCATCTAGCATATGGAATACAATTATGGGTGCCATTTCTTAAAAAAAGACATTATTGAACTGGACAAAGTGCAGAGACGTGCAACACAACTGATAAAGGGACTGGAGGATCTGAGTTTTACAGAGAGAGACTAGCCAAACTGGGTTTATTTACATTAGAGAAGAAAGGTGTAAGGGATGATATGATTACCATTTACACAAATAAGTCAATACAAAGAACTTTCTAAGGGACTATGTACTGAAAGAGCTGAGCAAAAAACAAGGTCATCCATAAAGACTAGAGGATAGGTGCTTTCTACTAAAACAAAGGTAAGGATTTTTTTTTTGTACAGTAAGGACAATAAAGTTATGGAATTCTTCACCTCAGAATGCTGTGCTTGCAAATACTGTAGTTGCTTTCAAACAAGTAATAGATACCTTTCTAGCGCAGAACAATATTGAGTATTATGACAGTTTGTTTCAAAGCAGATAGGATGTTATTCCAGGGAAATATTTGACTACCATTTGGAGTCAGGAAATGGCTACAATGGGTTATTTTGGCCTTCCCCTGGATCAACAGGAGTGATATTGCATGGACTGAACTTGATGGACAAATGTCTTTTTTTCTGCCTTATCAGCTATGTTACCGAAATCAAGCTGCTTCATGGCTCTCCTCCTATCTCTCACAACGTTCCTTTTTTGTGTCCTCTAACAATAACACCTCCTCCACGGTCCCTCTGTTTGTGGGGGTGCCTCAAGGCTCCGTTCTGGGTCCTCTGCTTTTCTCACTGTACACTCTTTCATTGGGTGAACTTATTAGTTCATTTGGCTTTAAATACCATCTATATGCTGACGATACCCAAATTTACATCTCCACTCCTGATCTTTCACCACAAATCCAGCTGCAAATTTCAGACTGCCTCTTGGCCATTTCCTCCTGGATGGCACAGCGTCAGCTGAAGATTAACATGGCCAAAACCGAACTGCTAATCTTCCCACCAAGACCTTGCCGAACCCCTAGCTTCACCATTACAGTTGATGGAATTGAAATTGATCCGGTCAGCTCAGCACGCTGCCTTGGGGCCATATTTGATTCCTCTCTTTCCTTCTCCCCTCACATTAACTCTGTGGCTAGATCATCTCGCTTCTTTCTCCGTAACATTGCTAAAATCCGCCCGTTCCTCTCCCAACAAACTACTAAAACTCTTATACGTGCTCTCATTCTGTCCCGCTTAGACTATTGCAATATCCTACTAACTGGCCTCCCTGCTACTCATCTTTCACCTATGCAATCTGTTTTAAACTCAGCTGCACGAATCACCACACTCTCCCCAAAAACTGAACCTGCCCACATAATTCTCAGACATCTGTCATGGCTCCCAGTTCAGCAGCGCATCAATTACAAAGTCCTTCTTCTCACCTTTAACGCTCTCCACACTGCTACCCCTCCTTACATCTCTTCCCTCATCTCCTATTATGTTCCTGGCCGCCTCCTTCGCTCAGCACACAACGCACTTCTTGTTGCACCATCCACACCCTCTGCCCTCTCCCGTCTCAAACCTTTCTCGCTTTCTGCTCCATACCTATGGAACTCCATACCCCTCTCCTTACGCCTAGAAAAATCCCCCTCTGTCTTTAAGTCTACCCTGAAGTCTTATCTTCTGGAGCACTAGGACCATGCACTGCCTTTGGCCAAACTCAGCACTTGTAATCTCAGCACTTAACACCCTCTTACCCCATTGTATGTCTCCCTTTATCCATTTAGACTGTAAGCTCCTTGGGGCAGGGAACTCTCTCCCATTGTTTCTATGAATGTCGCACTTATTTCATCCCCTCTTATTTATTGTAACATATGTCTATTGTAAGGCGCTGCGTACACTGTGTGGCGCCATATAAATAAAGATACATGCATACCTAAAAATTCTCTGTAGTGCCTGCCCACCAGACTAACTTACAAGTGTCCCTTTGGCCATGTGAAATGTTAGTCCTGCTAGCAACTATCATATCAGCATGAGTCTCCTTAACCCTTTAAGCACTATAGGTGGTGTGCAATGCATTGCAAAGAATGACATCCAGGACTTATTGAAGATAATCTCTCTTGAACCATGGAGCAAGGAAAAATATTCATAGGGACCATTAGCAGAGTTGTAATTTAATATAATGGTACATGAGCAACTCATGGGTCTCCATTTGTTGTACTACAACTCCCATCATCCTCAGTCAATAATAGAAAGTATAGTTCACCACTCGCCACAATATTATTATATTTTACTAACATTAGGCTGACCAGATCTCACCTTTAACCAAGGACATATAGGAAATAGCCATTTTGCAGTACTTCACTGAAGTCAATACAGTCCTGCTGTATGTATTTCTCCTATGCGTCCCCGGTTAAAGGTGAGGTCTGGTCAGCTTAACTAACATGCTCTTATTATAGGACTGATAGTAAAAACAAGGTTATATTTTTTAACAATAGGTGTTAAAATAATTTTAATTAGTTTCTTTTACAGCTTCCCATTGACAGAATGTAATGGTTTTGTTGCAAGTGCCATGCACTAGAGGAGGCTTTAAGGTTAAATTACTAGCAAATGATGGCCTTCAGTGGTTATATGTACAAATTTCTCCATAGATATCAATGAAAATCTGTTAGAAGAATCCAACTAACGCATGGTCTGCAACATCTCAACCCTTTGCATGCCAGTGAGATGTATGCAACACATTAAAAGGGTTAAACTTGCAGTGTAAGTACCTGGTGCAGTTTCTTTGTACTGATTTTGCACCCTATGAAGTAGACTGCACATAACAGAACAGATTGGCAGTTCTGGGACAAATCATCTGCACTATAGGAAATACTTCTAAATTGCCAAAATGTCCATTCATCTAAATGGAGCTTTTTCCCTTTAAATGCTAATGACACATTCAATGAATTAAAAGCCATTTAAATCAATGGAAATGTGTACTTGTCCCCTGTAGTGTATTTGGTTTCAGTAGAATTTCTGCTCCTTTCTTTGTGAATGAAGTGTCTAGTTAGTAAAAACCCTAGAATGGCTATTGTCTACCACTTAGTGGGGGTCAGACAACTGATCCTAATGCCTACTACAGGGACTGGCCTAGGCAAGGTCATTTTGTGACTTAACCCATTGTGTACCGGGGGGTAAGCAATGCACTTTATGAAAACCTATATGCTATAGGGCATTTCCTACTGAGTAAAACTATGGAAGTCTTAATGCTGTCAGTTGTTTTATTCAAATGTGAATTCTATAGAGAACTGTTTGTCAGTGACTCACCTCTCCCTGAGAATGCAACAGAATAAATGGAGTCTGATCATTCGAGGGCACTATTAGTGTATAATATGCAAACCAACTGCACCATAGAGGGAAATGAAAATTATTGAATGCTAGAGAGGTCTTCAATGCATGGCAAATCATTCAAGAGATGATAAAATACATGTGAATGTATTTATATTTTATTTCTTCCCTGTGGTACAGTTGGTTTGTTCCAGAATAGCACCTCTAGCTTAATGAATAAGGCCATTGGAGCCCCAGAAGACTGATTGGCAAGACTTCAAACTCTCACTGATTGTAAGATCAGTCTGAGACCTATAGAGGTCATTCTTCTGACCCCAACTGGCTCTCCAGATGATCTTCCAGGGCACTCTATGGTTTCCCTGGCAGGACTGTACCCACAGATGCAAACCAGCAGAGTGGTTAATTTTAGGTCTGTAGTTGCCCTTAAAAAATAAGAATCGTGTATTCTGAATATAATATATATTATAGAAAATAGACCTCTTTACAGTGTATATAAATGAAGGAATGCATTGTTGTGTGGAAATAAAGTATTGAGGATTATTGTTTTCCCACATATCTTTCAAGTCAGACACAATGTAATGTCAGTAGGTGTTTGGCCCTAATCACAGGCAGCCCAGATAGTTCAGTTTCTGGACAATGTATGCACTGTCAGTAGAATTTGCAGGGTAGCACATTCCAGACAAGTTTTCAGAACATTTAGTATATCCAGATACACTGTGGTATAAATACAGGTTATATACCAAGTAATATAAACAATATCAATTCCTGTCAACCCTCTGACCACCAGAGGCCAATGCATTTCTTCTCAATGCACTCAACACCTTTCTGCCACTCAAAGAGTTAGTTTCCAGATAGAGCCATGAAGGAATATTTAAGAGTTGACCAGATGGGATGAGGGTGGGTAGAGTAAAACTCTCTAATGTTTTTAAGAAATAAAAAAATCCCAATATGTTCTGGGACAGACTTTCTCACACTCAGTCCTCAAATAACGCTACCCGTGAAAGTTTCCTGATTTCCCAACCTGAGCACAGGTCAACCAATCAGAATGAATGAGCGACTAATTAAACACCTGTGCTCAGGCAGGAAAATCCTTAAAACGCGTACTGTTAGGGGAACTTGAGGGCCACAGTGTACTAGAAGAGCTTTAACCCTTTGAGTGACAGAGGGGTATGGAATGCATTGCTTTGCAATGCATTCCGTACCCCTCTGGCACTCAATGGGTTAAGATTCATACATCTGCTGGGTTTATTTTTTGCCTCAAACCTACAGTCATTGCATCAGCAGGGTTGCTGTGTACTGGCTGAGGGGATCTAAAGCCCCAGTTGACATGCTTAAAGGGAAACTATACTCTAGAAAGTGGCTCTTCAACAGATTAATGTAACCAGGCAGGTATATTTCATACAGCAGTCAATGTATCTAATGTGACCAGATTGCTATTTTAATGCAGGAGGCCTATGAAAATTTCACTCTGCATGACGGCACAGGAACCAGCTGATCCCTTCAGTGGGTGACTTTCTTAGTGTCCCACATTACAATGGTAATACGGTCACATTAGGTATATCTCCTATATATATTTGGTGCATAATATTATATCAGTAGGTTTTTTTTGTTTTTTTTATGAAAGTATTTTACCAGGAAGAATACATTGAGATTGTGTCTTGTTTGCAAGTATGTCCTGGACTCATTTAATCTACCTCAGTGGGGTTGGAAGGCTGAGCTGACCTTGCCGGGACTAGAACCTGCAACCTTGTGGCTTTAACAGATTCTAGACATGGTGCATTAACCAACTGAGCCATCAATTGTAAATTAAAACAATTAGCAGAGGATTCTGAAAGATAAAATGCAAATAAAAAATAATGACAAGACTGTTGGTTGAAACAGGACAGATAAGTCATGTTGCTAAACAAATGCATCTTTAAAGCCCCAGGTCTTGTTTCCAGTTTGGAGTATGTAATGTTGCTAATCTATGTACTAGTAATTGTGCAATGTGAGCTACCTGGTGCATACAAATGCATTATGTTGGCCCAAGTCACTGGTCTCTTAGGAATATAGCAATAGCCTCCTCAGTAGACTGTCACACATCCCCCATAGCTACGCATATGTCACATACACAATCTGAATCCATGTTCTCACTCTTACCAAGGCCTTATGAAACTACAACAACACATGTACATACCTTTCAAAGAAACATGCATCTATCAATATGTAATGTAAAAAATACCTAACTTACCTTATAAATTGGAGATTACAGCATTGCTTGAAGATTCAGGAAAAATGAAATGTCTAAGACAGGCATTTGTTGAAAGGAATGTATGTTCTGGAGGTAGTTTCTTCTTCCACACACGGCTCAATGTTAATCAGATTTCTATAATCCCCTTTTCACCATGTAGCAGCCTGTGAATGGACTTAATACGGTTTCTTCAAAACAAATTATGTTAAGTTCAGAGGCAAAATGTTTATGTGGAATTTGTTTCTTAAAGCAATTGATGATCATACCAACAATTAAAGTATTAGAAATATATTCAGGCAATGGGGTTGATACTAAGGATGACCCTTTAGGATTGGACAGCTGTCAAGGCCAATTAGGATATTAAATTATGAAACTCATTAGTCTGCAGAATTCTAAGTAGTAGACAAGTCAGACTCATCTGTGTGGCAGAGCATTAGCTATTATATGATAAGCTGGGTAAGAGACAGTTATGTAGCTATTGTTTTTATATTGAACCTTTGAAAGCCAGAGGGGTGTCCAAAAGCATTACATCTCAATGCACTGGCACCTCTCTGGCACTCAAAGGGTTAAAGAGGCTGACATTGTTTCCCACTGTGTCATATATGCAATGGCAAAAGTGAAGCAATTCAAGAGTACTAAAGAGACATATAAATTCCCATTAATATAAATTGTTTGTTTGACCCTTTGAATGCTAGTGAGGTCTCTAATGGATTGTGAAAACCTCTCTAGTATTCAAGGGGTTAAAAGCCACATTTAGGTCAGTGAGAATTTGAGGAATTTCTATGCCAACCCTATGAAGCAGCTGGTTTGCTTTGCTTACCCAAAATCCCCTCCTCGTTTGCCTTTATCAGATCAGGGAGACACTGGGGTTAATGGACTATGGAAAAACAAGGCAAATCTGGGGCAAATCAACTGATATAGGTGAGAAATAAAAATATCCTGTGATTTAAATAGCGCTTTTAACCTCTTGAATCCTAGAGAGGTCTCCAGCGCTTTGCTCTGCAATTCATTTGGCATTCAGGTAGTGAAAGGTCCAATTCAAGGCAATGAACATGTTTGTTCCATAAGGTACAACTGGTTTGCCCCATAATTGCATTATTTTATCTTTATATATGGAAACTGATTATTTATGAAGATTTTCTGCATGCAGCCTCTAGTGTAGCAGCATTTTACCACATGTATCAAATTAAAAAAATCAGTTAATCTCTATAGGGTTTATTTTGATACATATGGTGATTTTTTAGCAATAACCTAGACTTTAGCAGGTGTCTATTAAGCTATGGATCTAGTTTCGCAACCTACAACTTTCTTCTCCAAAATGGCAGAGTAGAAATCTTTTATTTTTCTGGGGTGTTGCTATGTACTGTCTGAGAGGAATGAATGTCCAGTTCTCATGTTTAATCCTGTGAGTGCCAGATGGATACGCAACACACAGCATTGCGTACCCCTCTGGCACTAAAAGGGTTAAAGCATCAAGTCTTGTTGCCAGTTAAGGACACCTAATAGTGTTTTATTTTGCTGAGTAGGGATGGGCGAAAATATTTGCCTCAAACTGAAATCAGCAAATAATTGCACTTCCCTCTTGGCGAATAATTTCCTGTGAAAAGTGCCATTTTCTCCCCTTTTTTCGCCTACCCAATTCCATTGAAATCAATTGGAACATTGAATTTACACACAACACATAACAAATATTTTTTTATTTCACAAAGGCATAGTATAAAAGGGGCATGAGGGTGCCTGTTTTGGTTGGTTGTGGAGAAAGAATCAGTTGAACAGGGAATTTGGGGGGGGGGGGTGTTTACTGGGATTGGGGGGGCAGTGAATAAAAAAATAAATACTAAATACAATTATAAAAAGCCATAAGACATGGTATAAAAGGGGTCTGAGGAGGGTGCCTGTGTTGGTGGATGGAGTCTGGGGAATGAATCAGTTGACCAGGGATTTTGTTTTGGGGGGGTTCTTGACTGGTATTGGGGGGACAGTTAATAAAAAATAAATCAATAAAATAAGAAATGTGTATGTAAAGTGATAGAGACAGGAACCCCCTGACATAAGGTGCCTCTGGGGTGGACTGATACTTGACTTGATAGAGTATTTTGTAGAGTATGATTTGTTAGATTTGTTGTTAGAGACAGAAGCCCTGAGGAAACATTGATTTGTAGCACTTAGACTTATTAGAGGCACAAGCCCTGAAGAATCAATGATTTGTAGGACTTAGGCTTGTTTAGCACAAGCCCTAAGGAAACAGTGATTTGTAGGTCTTAGACTTATTAGAAATAAACCCCCCCAAAATCGTTTATTTTTTTGTAGGACTATGGGGGATTTTTATTATTTTTTTTATTTTCTTTTAATTGACAAGCCCTGAGAATAAAATGCCCTACTGGCCTAGCACCAGCAGGTCATGTTGTGTTGGACAGTGGAATTTGCAACTGCTCTTTTTGCTGCTTCTGCTGAGTTATTTAAGTAGCAGGATGATTAGGCAGCCGACATAGGTGATGGATGATGAAGGTTCCACTTGCCACGACTAGCTCCAGTGATATGCCTGAGGCAGTAGCAGCACAATAAGAAGCCCCCAGTCTATGTGGAGAAAAAAATAAGTTGGCCAATAATTCTTCTCCACCTCCATGGGTGTGTTGTTATTAGAAAATAATTTTCCCTTGAGAGCAGGAACTGTGTCTTTCATCATCAACTGCAATGTGCACAGTATGTGTGGTAAATTACATATGGGGGGAAAACTGTATCCAAAGACCATGACACCAGAAACCAAGTACTGACTATCACTATACCCCTTGTCCAGACCCTGCTAAGGACACATGACAACCTGCTGACAGTTTAATAGTAATGATGAACCCTCCCTGCCAGCATCTTAGCATATTCTGTGGGATGGAATCTCCTCCGATGGTGCTTGATGCCCTGCTTGTGATTCTCTTCCACCACACTACCATGTGTGGTCAGTGCACCACACAGCGTGCAATGGGTAGAGACGAACTGCCACATCCTAACATCAACAGAGTGGCTATCATTTGACAGAGGAAGTAATGATGAACAAGGTGGATTGGCAGAAGATATAGTTACCCTAGAAGATGATGGTGATGGTGATCTAGTTGTTTCACTTATCATGGAACTTCCAGTCTATGCCTGGGTTTCTCTACTCTTCCTCCTCTTTGATCTTTCCCTCACCTCTTGTTGCCTTTCTGAAGAGTCAGGGGGTACAGCACCAGCAGTGCTTGATTTCTGTGGTAGGTGCTTGGCTTTGACATGTTTGACATACATTTCATGGTGTCTGTGTTTCATGTGTGATATCAAGGTGCTTGTGCCAAGGTGTGTTCCCTCCTTTCCTCTTCTCACTGACTTGTCACAAATTGTGCAGTGCCATTGGCGATGACTGTACTGTGCCTCCCCCAAGAAAAAAATAGTCCCACACCCATGACTTCAGGTGAGGAGAGGGAACAGGTGGAGAAAATAGCCTCTTTCTTCTTGTCCTCCACATTCTTCTTCGCTGTCTGTGGAAGCAGATAATGTTACTGCTGTTGCTGCTGCTGCCTCATATTCATCACTGCAACTAGGACCAGGAGTACTGCTGGTGCTGGCAAGTGGAACCTGTCCTAGTAGCGCATTACTTGTTGACCCCATTCCCACTGTGTCTACGGTGGTCTGTGGCACACTAGCTTGAGCCTCAGCATCCTGTTGCCCTTGCATCTCAGCAGCAGCAGGAATTAGAGCAGCTGCACTTTCCTCAAATTCCAAAATCTCACTGCTAGTGGTGGAGGTGATTATGCCCATCCTCATCCCTGTCTCCCATTCCTTCTCAGTTTCTGCTAAAAAGGTCATCAATGTCTCTTCCACCCCAGCTTCCCCAGCATCATCATCACTATTACAGACATCTCAATGCTGCTTGGAGGAGATGGCGATGATGTGACAGAGGGTCCCCTTATGCCGCACATGGCATTTCTTTTTGACCTGAAGAAGACAGACTGGCAGCAGTAGCAGTAGGCACAGGCAGCTCATCTGTGCCCCTGCTGGAGGTGGTGGTATTAATTGTGTGCCTGCTCTCCCCCAACAACATTTCTGGCCTCTTAGTCTTCAGAATCTTGTTCCACTTGGGCACTTTAGTGAAGGGAAGGGGATGACTCCCAGGGTCAGCCAGGGTCAGAGGAATGGTGTGGGCTCCCTTGACTGCTAGTCTGGATGCTGCCAAATGTTTCCCCTACCACTCCAGGCTGCTTCACCATTACTGCTACTACTACTAACACCAACCACATCAAGTTCAGCCCCAGAGTCTTCCTCCTCTCAGTCCCTAGTAATATGATGATTACCCCCCCTCCTTCACTCCTAACACTAACAAGCTGCTGGACCTTCTTAGTAGTAGTAGTAGTACTGTCACTAGCGGGACTGCTTGGGGATGGCAAGTGTGACTTAGGGTCTCCTGCTGTCATACTTGGCATCATCTTCTCCTTCCCCCCTCCTGAGTATTACAAGTCACACTAGCAGAAGGTTCAGCACTGGTGGCCAGCAGGTTCAGCACTGGCAGCAGGCACAGCGCTGGTGGCAGCAGGTGCAGCACTGGTAGCAGGCACAGCACTGGTGGCAGCAGGGTCAGCATGTCTGACAGCAGGAACAGCACTAATGGCAGCAGGGGCAGCACATCTGACAGCAGGTACAGCAATGGTGGTAGCAGTAGCAGAGGCAGAACATCTGACAGCAGTAGTGGCAGCAGGGGCAGCACATCTGGCAGCAGGCACAGGCAGCTGATCTGTCCTGCTCTCACTTCTACCCTCTTCTCCTCCCTATCCATTAATTTTCCCCAAGATCCCTCGGGGTGATTTAGGGGAACTGGACATCATTGGTTCTGTAGTGCTCACTTCCTTCTCAAACTCAGACTCAGTGGACACATAAGGGCCCTTCCAGTTCCTCCTTTTATTATTTTGAAACTTTCTCATAGTGATAGCAGTCACTATGAGCCTCTCCTGCATCAATTTCCCAAAAAATAACAGCAGAATAGCACAGCATGTCTACCTATAATATCCTTTTTCAGAACTGGTGCCCCAAACTGCACTGCCCCAACAATTTTGTACAGTGGCAAAAAGATGTTATCCACTCTTGCTTCAATACCCCTTTTTATACAAGACAGGAATTTGTTTGATTTTGCTACTGCAATTTGACACTGGTCACTATTTCTGTCAGAAACACAAGTGTGCACAACCCAATACCTTTGAGAAAATCACCCTGAGGTTGAGGATAGGGTAGGCAAGAGCTGGCAGAGGATGATGGGATGTGTAATCAAGCAGCAGCTGGAGGGTTTAACATTGCCCTCAACAGCATTAGACCATTAGCTTAAGTTAATGAGCATATAGTAATAGAAGTATTTCATTCTCTTGTAGTAATAGCAGCCTGTAGTAATAGCAGCTTGTCATATAACCTCCCTTCCCCGTTTTTGTATTATCTCCTTCGGCATTTTGTACTACCAGTGGAACAAGGCTGGGGGCAGATAGTATATATATGGGCAAATAAGTAGTACCATCTCAGTTGTAAGCTGGCTGTTTGTAGAAGTGTAACCCCATGTCAGTTTAAGCTCTGTAGTATCACTAGTTTATCCTATTGCATCCAAGTGGTTAAAGCATTAATTTTGTCTTTTATTTTGTTCTTTATTTACAATTGAATTGGTGCTATAAATATATACCACTAGTACCTCTACCCACAAGAACAATTGGCAAACTGAGAAAGGATTGCAGCAGGGTGGTTGTGGAGGACCCAAGCTGGTGTGTGTGTGTCGGGGGGCTTTGGAATCTTGCCTAGTGCCCTATGGAGTCTTAATCTTGCTCTGAACCCTATGGAGAACAATTATAATACTGTACAGTACGGTGCAAAATTTTAGGAAGGTGTGAAATGCTGTAAAGTAAGAATGCTTTCAAAAAATTGACATGATAATAGTTTATTTTTATCAATTAACAAAATGTGTATTAAGTGAACAGAAAAAAACATCTAAACCAAATCAATATTTGGTGTGACCACACTTTGCCTTCAAAACAGCATCGTTACTTTTAGGTACACTTGCACAAAGTCAGGGATTTTGTAGGTATATAGTCAGGTGTATGATTAAACAATTATACCAAACAGGTGCTAATGATCATGAATTTAATATGCTGATTGAAACACAATCATTAACTGAAACAGAAATAGCTGTGTAGGAGGAATAAAACTGGGTGTGAACAGCCAAACTCAGCTAACAAGGTGAGGTTGCTGAAGACAGTTTAATGTCAAAAGTCATGGCAAGACTGAGCACAGCAACAAGACATGCATACACATTAGACTAATCCTGCCCAAAAGGGTGGTCCAGCTCCAAAATGATGGGCAAGTCTCCTCTGCACGGCAACACCAGCTAACCCCAGATGTACATTTTCAGCCTTGTTGGGCCTCATCAGTGAGGTGCAGCTGGATTCCCTAAGCACTGAGAGCAAGGGGTCCACATCTGGATTACCCTTCACTCTTAGGGATACCCTCTAAGAGTTTTCAAGCTTCTGAGGATGAACAAAGAGCACAATGGCCTGTTCTACGGTGTCACAGTGAGCAGTAAAAAAGAAGTTCAGACACAGGTAAAGTAAGATAAAACCCCCTTTATTGATAAGAATACAGGTAATGAGGTAAACCCCCACAAACCCCAGATAATAATAACCTATTCTAGCAAATTTTTCACCTATGCCAACAAATTATTCTCCTATTCTAACACATGTTTTGCCTATTCAGCACATTTTTCTCCTATTCTAACACCTAACACTTTTTCTCCTATTCTAACACATTTTTCCTATGTTTAATATAGTGCAACATTTCCCAGCACAATATTACTTCTTATGAGGGCTGTAGGGTAGAAATAAGTAGTTAGAAGTTGTGAGTCCTACAGCAACATATACCTTGAAAAGTGTGTTAGCATGCAGAGTGCCTTTGTCCTTTGACCACAACACTTACTTCCTGCTTAAGTGACACTGGCATATATTCATGATGCTGTCAAGTGATTAAAAAAATAAAATACAACCTACAATATGGCAGACGTGTGTTGTAGTGGTGGTAGGTTACTGACGTGGTGTGATTGGTGAGACCTTGCCAAACTGCATCCACCCCAGGAGAAGAGGGATCATCATCATTTATTGCACATGCTGCAGCAATGATTGCCACAGTTAGTTTTTGCACTAACACTTTCCTCCCACGCCCCTGCACTTCCTCCTCCTTTCCCCCTCCCGCTTGTGCATTTGCTAGACATTAGTCAAATACTGTGTGTGTGTCTTTACTCTCTACAGTACACAACTGACATTACTCAACTACTGTGTGTGTGTTTTTACTCTTTACAGTACACAACTGATGGAGTGTCTTGCCTTGGCCCTTGGCATGTCTTGCCTTGGCCCTCAACAAAATTTTGAATGTTGTCTCCTGTCTGTCAAGTCTGCCTCAGTCACAGAGCTCCCAGTCAGCTGTCTAATATATGTATTTGGTTAATTATGTTTTTATTTTTTTTTATTTTTTAGTGATTTTTATTTTTTTAAGTTGTCCACCATAACTTATCACAGTTATTAAAAAAAAAAAAATATATATATATATATATATATATAACTAAAAATAAAATCATTAACTTCTTTCCCCAGACTTCCCCAGCACAGAGACAATAAAAGTAAAATCGGCAAGCAATATGGACCACAGCTGCCTGTGTCTTGCCAGTCTGTCACACCAAATTTTGGGGTATTTTGGGTCAACCTCCTTCTTCCCTTCTTCCCCATTGTGCCCCCAGACTCCCATACTATAGAGAACAAATGTCCTACCTAAATTACTCCCTAAAAGTAAGCTTCAATTCCTTTTTATTTGCTTATCTTCTCTAGCTCAAAAACATGCTGCTCTCTCATCTCACAAACACAGAATGGCTGCTGTGAGAGCCTGACAGCCTTTATATGACTTTAGAAAACTTTCGTGTGATGGAGAAACTTTTTTCTACACATTGATTTCAATGCAATGAGCTAGGCGGAAAACACGGGAAAAAGTGGAGAAAAGGCACTTTTCATGGGAAATTTTTCACCAAGAGAAAAGTGCCAATTTTTGCCGATTTCAGTTTGAGGCGAACATTTTCGCCCATCCCTACACAACATGTGCAGTAACAGGGAACACTTCAGGTGCTGCACACAGGAGACCACCACACTGAGAGGCAGGTACAATGGAGATCCAGAGACAGACAAGGTCAGCAACAACAGGCACATAAGGAACAAAATCGGCAGGCAAACTGCAATCCAAGGCAGGCAAGGTCAGCAACACTTCAGGCATTAAAGGGATAGTAATGTTTCATAATAAAAGCAGCTCTAATTAATCATCATAGTATTTGGACTTTGGAGAGTGTTATTTCAATTCTGTCATGGAGTTCAGGAGTAAATCAATGACAAAGTGTCCCCCTCCCGCCCCTTTTACTGATGTAAAACTGCTCAGCCAAAGCAGAAGGGAGGTGCCCAGGTAGATTGCACAGAGGGACAATCTTCAATTAAGATAAGGGAAAAACCTGAAAAACTTGTCAAGGGGGGCAGGGCTTTCATTGTTCTCATAGGAAGAAGATTGTCCCCTGCTGTTATCTGTCTGGTCTTACAACCAGATTCACATCTGAGAAGAGATGGCTTACACTAGGTAAAAGGAGCGGGGAGGGGAAACTTTGCTTGTGAATATCTCTTAAACCATAAAGGTTTGAGAGATAAGACTTATATCGTTCTTCATGTTTTTTTAACGCCTACAAAATAAAATAAAGATAAAACGAAGTATTACTATCCCTTTAAAGGTACAAAATCGTCAGGTGAATCAAATATCCAGGGTCAGGAAAGGTCAAACCAGGCTGGAATGAAGACATAAGGAATGCTAGACTGACTGAAACAAGGAACATGATAATCATGCGCAACCTACAACCGCAAGTGCGGGCCGGAAGTGGGGCAAAAGGCTGCATAAGTGGCGAAGAGACCATAGAGTGCTGATACACAGCACAGATGTGCCTGACAAAGCCGACAACCAGAAATGCGGCTAGAACATCAGAGACATCCGTGACAGCTTCCAAGTTTGTAGTTTACAAGGATTACCAGGTCTTTCTCTAGCAACGAGTCCCCTAAAATGGTTCCATTAAGTTCATAAGTAGCATTGGGATTTTTCCTTCCCAAATGCATGACTTTACACTTTTCCCATATTAAACTTCATATTCCATTTGTTCTCCCAATCTGACATTTTATGTAAATCCCTGTATTGAACAAATATCTTGTTCTGAATATATTACCATGTATAATTTAGTGTCATCTGCAAATATTGATATTTTGTTTTCTATATCTATTTCATTTATAAACATGTTAAAAAATCAGTGGACCAAATACTGATACCTTAGGCACTCCTCTCTCAACTTTAACCTTATTGGAGAATTGCCCGTTTACAACAACACACTGTTCCCTATCCTTCAACCAGTTTTCTATCCAATTGCAAAGGTTATCCTTTTTTTATATCCCAGCCTCCTGTGTGGCACTGTATAAAATACCTTTGCAAAATCTAGATATACTACATCAACTGCCTTACCATTATCTTGGTAGCTACTTACTTCTTCATAGAAGCTCAAAAGATTAGTTTTGCACAATCTATTCCACATAAAGCCATGTTGATTCCTACTATCTTATTTTCTGCGGTTCAGTCCTGAATATAATCCCTTACTATCCCTTCTAGAAGTTTTCCCACTACAGAGGTCAAACTGGCAGGTCTATAATTTCCAGGTTCTGTTTTAGTTGCCTTCTTAAATAAAGGCACTACTTTGGCTTGATGCCAATCTTGTGTCACTGAGCCTGTGGTGAAAGAATCTTTAACCCTTTGAGTGCCAGAGGTGTATGGAATGCATTGTTTCACAATGCATTCTGTACCCCTCTGGCACTCAAAGGGTTAAAGAGTAAAAACAAGGGGTCTTAGAGTAAAAAGAAGGGTCTTGCTAACACTGCACTGAGTTCCTGAAGAACCCTTTGATGTTTTGTTTAGTCTACCCAGACTTCCCATGATCTCTTCTTGTGTTAAATTGATAGTAATGTTTCACAAAAACAGCAGCTCCAATTAATCTTCATAGTATTTGGGCCATAGAGAGTGTTATTTCAATACTGTTGAGTTGTAGTTCAAGAGTAATTGAATGATAAAGTATCCCCCTCCCACCCCTTTTACCTAGTGTAAGTCGACTCCCCTCAGATGTGGAATCTAGTTACTTGACCAGACAGGTCAAAGCAAGAGACAATCTTCTTACTGTGAGCATAAGAAAAGCCCTGGCCCACTTGACAGGTTTTTCAGGTCTTACCTTATGCTCACTGAAGATTGTCCCTCTCTGCGATCCACCGGGGCAATCTTACTGCTCTGAGGTGAGTGTTACATCAGTATAAGGGGCAGGAGTAGAATACTTTATCATTCAATTACTCTTGAACTACAGCTCTGACAGTATTGGAATAATACTCTCCATGGCCCAAACACTATGGAGATTAATTGGAGCTGCTTTTATTGTGAAACATTACTATCTCTTTAACCCTATATCTGTTAATGGTTCAGTTTTGTTTGTTACTTGTTGAGGTTCTTCTACCAATTTTTGTTCACTGGTGTATATATTGATGCAAAGAAAGTGTTTAGAACATCAGCCTTTTCCTTATCCTCTCTAATCAACTTGCCCATCTCATTTTTGAAAGGTCCAATGCACTCCCTCTTAAGTTTTTCGCTATTTATGTATTTGAAAAATGTTTTCGGATTAGTCCTGCTCTCCTTTGCAATTCGACTTTCATTATCTATTTTTGCTAACCTACTTGCCTTTTTTCAATCTTTGTTGAACTCCCTGTATTTCAAGAAATAATGTTCTATTCGTTCAGACTTAAATAGTTTAAATGCCATTTAGTTCTTTAAATTTGTATTTAACCATATTGGCTGTGATCTACTTCTTATGCATTTGTTTCCCACTGTTATATATTCCCATGACCCTAGGAGTCCTGTTCCCCCCCTGACATTGTTCAGGTGGAACATGATCCTGAAGAAGGCAGAATTGTTACCTAGTAGCAATAATACCATCACCACCAGGAGTGCAAAATTAGGGGACCCTCTGTCACATTTCTTGTCACCTCGTCCAACCAGCAGTGAGTGTCTGCAATAGAGCAGCAGAAGCACTGAGGGACTGGTGGAGGTGGTGGTGATGATGATGGTGGTGGAGAAGCTGAGATGGAAGAGACATTTATGTCTTTTTTAGCCCAAACTGAGAAGGAATAAAAGATAGGGATGGGGATGGGCATCATTATCACCACCAGCAGCAGCAGCAGTGAGTTTTGGATTTTGCAGAATTTGCTACTGTTCTAATTCCTGCTGCTGCTGAGTTGCAAGGACATCAACATGCTGAGGAGCAGGCTAGTGTGCCACAGACCACTGTGGACACAGTGGGAATGGGGTCAACAAGTGATGTGGGACTAGGACAGGTTCCACTTTCCAGCAGCAGCAGTACTCCGGTACCTAGTTACAGTGCTGATTCTGAGGCAGTAGCAACAACAGCAGCAGCATAATCCTTTGTCCCAGCCACTCAAGGGGAATGTGGATTAGAAGAAGAAAAAGGCCATTCTTCTCTTCTGTTTCCCTACCCCATGAAGTCATGGGTGTGTGACTATTTTTCTCTTGGGCACAGTGCAGTCATCAGCAATGGCATTATGCACAATTTGTGACAAGTCAGTGAGAAGGGAAAAGGAGGGAACACTCAGTGGCACAACCACCCTGATAACACACATGAAACACCATGACATTTGTGTCAAACATGTTATAACCAAACACCCACCACAGAAATCAAGCAACTCTGTTGCTGTACCCCCTGACTCTTCAGAAAAGCAACAAGAGATGAGACAGAGATCAAAGAGGAGGAAGAATAGAGAAACCCAGGCAGAGACTGGAAGTTCAATGATGAGCAAAACAACTAGCTCGCCATCGCCTTCTTGCTCTAGGGTAACTACATCTTCTGCCAGTCCACCTAGTTCATTGTTACCTCCCCAAATTATAGCCACTCTGTAGATGTTAGGATGTGGCAGTTCATGACCACCCATTGCACACTGTGGAGGAGAATCGCAAGCAGGGCATCAAGTGGATGAGATTCCATCCAGCAGAATATACCATGTTGGTGCCAGGGATGGTACATCACTACTATTAAACTGTCAGCAAGTTGTCATGTGTCCTTTGTGGGGTGTGGACAAGGGGCATAGTGACAGCAGCAGTACTTGGTTTCTGGTGTCATGGTGTTTGGATAGAGTTGTGCCAGTGTTATTTACCACACACACTGTGCACATTGTAGTTGCTGATGAGAGGCACAGTTCCTGCTCTCAACAGAGAAATTTATATCCTAGTAACAACACACCTATGGAGGGAGGGCAGGTGGAGAAGAATTATTGGTCGTCTTTTTTTCACATATACCTGAAGTAGTGGGGCTAGTTGTGGTGCTGCTACTGCCTCAGGCACATCACTGGAGCTAGTAGCAGCAAGTGGAGCCATGCTCATAAACACCCATATCACTGCTGTTGTTGATCCCATTCCCTATGAGCTGCCTAATCCTGCTATTTAAAGGGATTTTCCTACTGAGTAAAATAAGGGCACTTTCACTGCTGAGAGATTTATATTTCCAGAGTTATTACAGTTTAAACCCATATTTTTTTTACATTAGCAGTGCCCTCTAGTGGTCAAATTCTAATTTGATTTCTTGTTACATTCTACTTGAGAGGAAAGTCAGTAAAGTCAGAGACATGCAATTCTCCATAGAATGTGATAGAAACTGCCTGTCACTTCCTGTCAGTTAAAACTATCAGGAAGTAAAGCACAGTAAATTCACTTCCTGATTATTTGAACTGCTATAAATTTTGAATAAAAAATCTGACAGCGGTGGGAGTGCCCTTGTTTTATTCAGCAGGAAATGCTATATAAAATATGTGTTTTCATAAAAAACGTTTACTGCTCCTTTAAACAACTCAGCCCCAGCATGAACAGCAGTCGCAAATTCTGCATATACATCAGGGCATTTGACAATGGCCAGTGGCAACTGGCCAACACAACATGACCTGCTGGCATTAAGCTAGAAGGGAATTTTTTCTCAGGGCTTGTGCTTTAAAGGCATAGTACTGTTTCAAAATAATAGCAGCTCCAATTAATCTTCATAGAATTTGGACCATGGAGAGTATTATTTCAATACTGTCAGAGTTGTATATCAAAAGTAATTGATAAAGTATTCCCCTCCTGCCCCTTTTACCTAGTGTAAGCCACCTCCCCCCAGATGTGGAATCTGGTCTTAAGACCAGACAGCTCACAGCAAGGGACAATCTCTTACTGTGAGAACAATGAAAACCCTGCCCCCCTTGACAGGTTTTTCAGGTTTTTTCTCTTATGCTAATTGAAGATTGTCCCTCTCTGCAAGACATCTGGATACCCCCTTTCTGTTTTGAAGTGATCAGTGTTACATCAGTAAAAGGGGCAGGAGGGGGATACTTTATCATTCAATTACTCTTGAACTACAACTCTGACAGTATTGAAATAACACTCTACATGGTTCAAATACTATGAAGATTAATTGGAGCCACTTTTATTTTGAAACATTACTATCCCTTTAATAAAAAAAATAGGTCTTCAAAAAAAATAAGCAATTTCTGGGGGCTTGTTTCTAACAAGTCTAAGTCCTATAAATCAATGTTTCCTCAGGGCTTGTGCCTCTAATAAGTCTAAGTCCTACAAATCAATGTTTCCTCAGGCCTCTAACAACAAATATTACAAATCATCCTCTACAAAATACTCTGTCACATCAAGCTACCCCAGAGGCAGCTTACATCAGGGGGTCCCTGCCTCTATCATGTTACATACAACTTTCTTATTTTTTATTTTTAAATTAACTGTCCCCCCCAATACGTCAACAACTCCACCCAAAAAAATATTCCCTGTTCAACTGACTCTTTCCCCAGACTCCACTCACCAACACAGTCACCCTCCTCAGACCCCTTTTATACCATGTCTTATGGGTTTTTTTATTGTATTTAGTATTTATTTTTTATTCACTGTCCCCCCAATTCCAGTAAACAACCCCCAACTCCCCACACTCCACCAATACAGGTACCATCATACCCCTTTCATACTATGCCTTTTGGAATAAAATAATATTTGCTGTGTTGTGTGTAAATTCAATGTTCCCTTTGATTTCAGTGGAATGAGCTAGGCGAAAAAAGCGGAAAAACTGCACTTTTCATGGGAAATTTTTTGTCAAGTGGGAAGTGCCATTATTCGTCAATTTTGGTTTGAGGTGAAAATTTTCACCCATCCCTACTAGTTATGCCAACTCCTCTGGCCTTTGTTGGTACATTGTACTCTAATGTATGTAACAAGGTAGCCAGTGGTTAATTCCCCATTATAATTCCCCATTATACACACCCAGCCCATCACACTAGGATGGACTGGGTGTGTATAAGGGTCTCCAATACATATGAAAGGAAAGAAAAGCATTGGATCTGGAGAAAGTGCTGGTTCACCAAGGGGAGGGAGGTTGTCCCCTGGCAGCAGACCATAAAGGAGGCAGAGGATGGGGTTGCTGACTTCTCTGGACTAATTACATCAGTAAGGCTGCCATGTTCTCCAGCTGGGGGTTCTTGCAAATTGAGGTTCACTGAGATTGATTGATAAACATGTTGTTATGTTTCAGATAGCCAGTTAATTGTTCAATACATTTGAAGACCACTGGTACACAGTTGTTTTTTATTGCCTGAACACAACATCTCCACAATGGCCCACACATCAGCAAAGACCTAGTAACAGTGGATGCTGAGATACAAATCAACAGATCAAGGTGCCCAGAGGGTTCATTTGTAGGTACTGGAGATACAGGTATTCCTACATCTGACTTTGGAAGCAGATGCCAAGGCTGATCTACTGACATTTTATGAAGTTGGGAGAACATCAAACACATGGTCCACCATTGTACCATTGCTATTACTTCTGTCTTATGTTTTGTACCCTTGGAATTAGAATTAGAGTGTCCTTGCTAACTAGAGTGTCCTTGCTAACTAGAAGGAGAGAGGCTTAGATGTAATGTAAGAAAGTCTGGCTTCACTGAGAGGGTGGTAGATAAGTGGAATAGCCTACCAGCAGAAGGGGTAGAGATTAATACAGTGAGGGAATGTAGGCATGCATGGAATAGGCACAATGCTATCATGAACATACGACAACACCAAGGACCAAATAAGGTCTGAGGATTTTACAGTAGGAAAAAAGGACAGACTAGATATCACGGTACCTGTGATTCTGCTTGCCTTTGATTCTGTCAGGTGGTCCGTGGTCTATGCTACGGGTAGGACCGGGCCACCTCTATGCTTGCCTCAATATTGTGGACGCACGTCTGTGACATCGCGCTCACTATTTTGTATCATTGGCACGATTGGCTGATGGAGTCCCCCCCTCCAGCGGCGGCCTTATAGTCAGCCAGCGAACTGAGCTTAGTTGCCCTTTCATAGTGTTTCTGTGCGTTACTCCAGTGTTGCTCTCGTTTGACCCTAGTTTTGGCTTCTGTGTATTCTCTGGCTCAATCCCTGGCTTTGTCTGACAATCCGCTCTGGTTTTGTCCAGTGGCTCTGTCTGACTATCCGATCTGTGTATGACCCTGGCTTGTCTGACTACCCACTCCAATCTGGCCTTGGCTGTGGCTGACTACCCGATTTGGCTCCTGACTGTGGCTTGTCTGACTTAAGCTCCGTGCCTACTCCCGCTCCTGTCTGACTACCATTTGCCTCAGTCAGCATCAGAGGGCTTGCTTCATACCCATTGCAGCAGTTACCTCACTGGTAGTGTTGCAGGTTGCCTTTTGCTCTGTTGCCTCCGCACTGTGCGGTTCCAGCAATTACCTTACTGGTATTGTTGGGTGTTACCCTCTGCTCTGTGGCCTCCAGTCTGTGAATACACTGTACTACCTGGCGCTGTTATTCTTGCTAGGCTTATCGTTACACACTGCCTGCGCAACATTTAACTCCCTGGTATTTTTGCAAGCCGCTATTATTCTGAGATTGTCCCTCTTCAGAGATCTACCAGTTATGATTTCCCGGACTGGACTCCTGGCGTTCCAGGTTTCCGCTCGCTCTACTGGTTAGAACCACATCTGGTTCTATATTCAAGTTCTCCTAGCGGACTGGGTACAACTCAGTGTCAGTTCCTGGGTAGTGGACTAGGCACTGTCCTCACACCTGATCCTATCTTGGCTGTGGAAGTGCTTGCTCTTGCTTATATATTTTAATACACTGGTTAAATTAATCTGTATCTGTGTTGTGTGCTTTATTTACCTAAGAGTCTCATGACAGTATGAGTACTGTAGGTACAGATGAACCAGTTCAGAGCATTCTATCCAGAATAGACTCACAAGATCAGCGGATCGACCAATTGTCATTTGCCATGCAAAAGCTCCTAAACCACACTGCACACCTTGGTCAGGTTTCTTGTCAACTGGTGGCTTCCCCAGTTTCTGCACAGGTGGTACCCTCTAATCTGAGGCCAGTACTTATCAAGGACTGCCAGGTACCACTCCTCTTCCTCAACGCTTCGAATGGGAGCCAACTTCAAGGAATGTGTAGATGAATTCAGTAGGGTCTTTGACGTTCCAGCCAGAGCAGTATCTGCAGTGAAACGGCTCATGACCAAACGACAGGGCGTACGCACTGTAGCCGATTACGCCATTGAGTTTCGCACCTTGGCTGCAGAGGTATGCTGGAACAACAAGGCACTCGTAGCAGCATTTTCACAGGGTCTATATGACTCCATTAAGGATGAGACAGCAGCCCGTGAACTGCTGGATGATCTCAACGAATTGATTACCTTCACAATTTTGATTGATACCAGGCTCAGGGAGAGACCTGTCACGGTTTGTTAAGACTCTCAGACGTAAGGTTTAGGTAAAAACATTACTTTATTGAAAAGTTAAGGCAATCCCATAGGGTTTTCATACACATACAAACATCACATATATATAAGCAATTGACAATTGAGGTTCTACCGGCCTTGCAAATAATACCGGCAAGGCAACCCAAGCGATACTGATGGAATAGTGATAAGTAGGCTCTACCGGCCCTGCCAATACCAGGTAAGGCAACCGTAAGATGGTGACGTACTGGTTCTACCGGCCTTACCAATACCGGGCAGGGCATCCTGAGGAATACACAAGGAATAGGCTCTACCGGCTCTGCCAATACCAGGTAAGGCAACTGTGGAGTGGCAACGTAACAGGTTCTACCGGCCTTACCAATACCGGGCAGGGCAGCCCAGAATGGATACCCAAGGATAGGCTCTACCGGCCCTGCCAATACCGGGTAAGGCAACCTAGAGGTGGCAACGTGAAAGGTTCTACCGGCCTTACCAATACCTGGCAGGGCAGCCCAAGAAGGGAGACACCACTAAGACCAGTGACTGTCAGATGACAATGACAGTAGGATGGTAAATAGAGTATGCGGTCAAGCTGTCTCACTCAAGGAGAGGCTAGTGTCGGTACACATCTGAAACAAGTGCTGCTAGGACTGGACAGCACCAGGACCCTGACTGCAAGTCAGGGAGTAAACCAGTGTCCGCACGCTGGGACCAACAACTGTACTTTGAGCCGCAAGGCAAATGGAGTAAACCGGCGTCCGCATGCTGGAACCAACAGGCAGTAGAATGAGCCACAAGGCCAATGGAGCAAACCAGAATCCGCACGCTGGGACCAACTGACAGTATAGTGAGCTGCAAGGCTAATGGAGTAAACCAGCGTCTGCACGCTGGGACCAACAGACAGTATTGTGAGCCGCAAGGCTAATGGAGTAAACCAGCGTCCGCACGCTGGGACCAACACACAGTATTGCGAGCCACAAGGCTAATGGAGTAAACCAGCGTCCGCACGCTGGGACCAACAGACAGTATTGTGAGCCGCAAGGCTAATGGAGTAAACCAGCATCCGCACGCTGGGACCAACAGACAGAATGTCGCCAGAGCGACAGGAGAGAAATCTCGCCACAGGAACTGAACACAGGAAACAGCAGGGCAGGCCGAGGCTCAACCGGGGCGAGCACAGCAAGTTGGCTGGCAACCGGAACGACAGCAACCGGAACCGGACTGGAACTGACAAGCAGACAGGAGCACAGGAACAGGTAAACTCAGGAACTCAGGAACTCAAGAACTCAGGAACTCAGGAACAGACCCAATAGCTTCATCAGACAGGCAAAGTGAATGCTGTCAGAGACACCACGAAAGGGCAACTAAAGGGTGCCCAGACTGAGTTTAAAAAGGCAACCAGAGGCGGGCTGACTGCAGACAGCCAATGGGAGCCCCCTGCAGGTGATAGACAGAGAACTGCAGCAATCACGGGCACCGTGATAAGACCTTCTTTCAAAGAGCTGAGGCATAGACCCACGACTCGATTGGTGCCTAGGTTTTCTCTCCCACCTTGTCCTCCCTCGCCTCCCATACCTCCTGGCTCAGATTCGGCCAGAAGTGAACCTAAGCAGTTGGGCTTCACACGCCTATCCGGGGAGGAGAGAGCCTTTCCGAAGGAAAGAGGGCCTTTGCTTATACTGTGGTAAAGCAGGGCACATGCTGTGCTCTTGTCCTACTCGTCCGGGAAACGCCCGCACCTAGGGTTGTGTCGGGGCAGACCCTAGGTGGAGTTTCACAGTCCCTAGATTCCCAGCAAGGGAGACCCATCCTTGAAGTTGTAGTGTCCTGGTCCACACCCTCAGTCACTGGTCCAGCCTTGGTGGATTGTGGAGCAGCCGGATACTTCATGGATGCTGACTTTGAGGCCAAGCACGACATTCCGCTGTTGCCTCGCTCTTCTCCACTGGCTATCGAAGCTATTGACGGTAGACCATTGCAATTGTCACATGTGACACACGAGACGTCCGTTATCTCTAAGAGTAGGGGCGCTCCACGTAGAGACCCTACAATTTCAGATTATAAACTCCCCTCATTATGCAGTTATCCTAGGGTTTCCCTGGCTACAGACTCACAACCCCAGGATAAATTGGCAAATGTGCGACATTGTGTCATGGTCCTCCTATTGTGCCGAGGCTTGTTTACAGCAACCTACCAGAATAGTCTGTACCTCTTCCTCGTTACCTGCAGTGTACCAATCTTTCAATGAGGTATTCAACAAGGTAGAGGCTAGTACATTGCCAGCACACAGGCCTTACGACTGCACTATTGATTTAATCCCAGGAGCCATACCTCCTAGAGGACGCGTTTACCCTATCGAGCCATGGAGGAGTATGTGTCTGATGCCCTGGCCAGAGGGATCATTCGCAAGTCCTCCTTGCCTGCTGGTGCAGGATACTTTTTCATGAAAAAGAAGGATGGGGAGCTGAGACCATGCATCGACTACAGAGGCCTGTATAAGTTAATGGTCAAGAATGCTTAACCTATGCCGTTGATTACCGAATTATTCGACCAAATTAAGGGCTCCACGGTATTTACCAAGTTTGATTTAAGGGCCACATATAACCTTGTCAGAATTAAGGAAGGGCACGAGTGGAAATCGGCATTTAACACTTTTAGCGGACATTATGAATATTTGGTCATGCCATTCGGTTTATACAATGCTCCAGCAGTCTTTCAAGAATTCATCAATGATGTATTAAGAGATCTACTACAGAGGTGTGTAGTGGTTTATTTGGATGACATTCTTATCCACTCTCCAACCTTGAAGGCACATCAAGCAGATGTCACCTTGGTTTTGCAACTCTTGAGAGAAAATAAGCTATTCTGTAAACTGGAAAAGTACGAGTTCCACAAGTCCCAGGTGACATTTTTGGGTACGTGATGGCCATGGATCCACTTAAGTTGTCGGCAGTCCTGCAGTGGGATTGAAAGTCATACAGTGGTTTCTGGGCTTCACATATTATTATAGTAAATTTATAAGGAACTTTTCCTCGGTGGTGAAGCCACTTACTGATATGACACATAAGGGGGCAGATCCGTCTAACTGGTCCCCCGGTGCTATCCAAGCATTTGATGATTTGAAGGTTGCTTTTGCCAAAGCTCCTATCCTGTCTTATCCCAATCCCGCCCTGACCTTTACTTTGGAGGTTGATGCGTCTGAGTCAGGAGTGGGCTCCCTCCAGTCTCAACGCTCGGCTCCTGGCAAACCTTTACTGCGGTGCGGGTATTTTTCCAAAAAATTATCTAGGGCACAGAGTCTCTACGAAATTGGTGATTGAGAACTCCTGGCTATTATTCTCACACTTAAAGAATGGCATTACCTCCTGGAGGGGACAAGTTCCCCGATACTAATTCTCACAGACCACAAGAACCTAATGTATCTATCTGAGGCCAAGAGGTTGTCCCCCAGACAGGCCAGATGGGCATATTCCTTTCCAGGTTTAATTATGTGGTCTCATATCTTCCTGGTACCAAGAAAGTCAGAGCGGACACTCTCTCTCAGCAATTTTGGGGCAGATCCTGAGGTAGATAGTCCTCTGGTGCCTATCATTCCTTCCGATCATATCCTCGCCACCATCCGTACTAGTATTACCTCTCCCTTGGGTGAGGAGATTTTGTCTTCACAGGCTAACGCTCCGGCAGACAAGCCCAGGGGTAGATGTTTTGTCCCCCAGCATCTTCATACCAGATTGCTGGAGACCTATCACTCCTCGAAGGCCGCAGGGCATATCGGTCGTGACTCTGCATTTGTAGCAACATGTGCCACATGTGCCCATAGCAAGATTCCAAGACATCTTCCGGTGGGACTGCTGCAGTTTGTCCCTAATGGCAAGCATCCTTGGTCACACCTGTCCATCAACTTTATGGTTGAGTTGCCTACATCAAAGGGTCACACGGCCATTCTTATGATCGTTGACAGGTTTTCGAAGATGGCTCACTTTGTGCCTCTGAAGGGTCTCCCTTCCTCCAGAGAGTTGGCTGGGATATTCTCTATAGAAGTATTTAGGCTTCACGGGTTGCCCAAGGTACTGGTGTCGTATCGAGGGAGCCAGTTTGTATCCCGTTTCTGGAGAGTTTTCTGTGGTCAGATGGGCATCCAATTATCATTTTCCTCTGCCTACCACCCTCAGTTGAACGGTGCTGTTGAAAGAGCCAACCAAGGATTGGAACAGTTCCTACGCTGTTTCATTTTGGACCATCACCATAACTGGGCAAACTTTTTACCATGGGCGGAGTTTGCCAGGAATTGTGCCATAAACTCTTCTTCTCAGAACTCTCGGTTCCTGATCAATTATGGGATCCAGCCAGCTCTGCTTCCCGAGTCATTTGAGGCACAAGATTTTCCGGCTCTGGATGAGCACCTTAGGCAACTCCGCTCCACTTGGGTATGAGTTCAGAGATCCCTACAGAGGTCTTCTCAGAGCTATAAAAAACATGCAGACCGTTGTTGGTTTCAGGTGGGGGCTGTCCTCCCGTAATCAGAACCTCCAGGTGCACTGTAAGAAGCTGGCCCCTCATTTCGTAGGTCAATACCGGGTTATTTGTAAAATTAACCCTGTCTCATACGCTCTGGAACTTCCTGCTGGTATGCGTATTCACAATGTATTCCATGTTTCCTTGCTGAAACCCCTGATCTGTAATCGCTATACTTCTGTACCAGTTCAGCCTAGTCCTGTACAAGTCGATGGCAATGAAGAATATGAGGTACAAACCATTCTGGACTCTCGCATAGTCGGAGGCCACTTACAATATTTTGTGCACTGGAAGGGGTACGGTCCTGAAGAACATTCATGGGTACCCAGTGGCAATATTGATGCTCCTGCCTTGTTCCACAGGTTCCATGCTTGTTTCCCTTTTAAGCCTGGGCCTCTTCCACGTGGAGAAGGTCATTAAGGGGTGGGTACTATCACGATACCTGTGAATCCGCTTGCCTAGATTTCTGTCAGGTGGTCCATGGTCGATGCTGCGGGTAGGACCGGGCCACCTCCATGCTTGCCTCTATTCTGCGGGTGCGCTTCTTTGATGTCACGCTCTCTATTTTGTAGCATTGGTACGATTGGCTGATGGAGTTCCACCCTCCAGCAGCGGCCTTATAGTCTGCCTGCTAACTGAGCTTAGTTGCCCTTTCATGGTGTTTCTGTGCGTTACTCCAATGTTGCTCTCATTTGACCCTTGCTTTGGCTTCCGTGTATTCTCTGGCTCGATCTCCGGCTTTGTTTGACTATCCACTCTGGTTTGGCCAGTGGCTCTGTCTGACTATCGATCTGTGTATGACCCTGGCTTGTCTGACTACCCTCTCCAATCTGACCTTGGCTGTGGCTGATTACCCGATTTGGATCCTGACTGTGGCTTGTCTGACTTAAGCTCCGTGCCTACTCCCGCTCCTGTCTGACTACCATTTGCCTGAGTCGGCATCAGAGGGCTCGCTTCATACCCATTGCAGCAGTTACCTCACTGGTAGTGTTGCAGGTTGCCTTTTGCTCTATTGCCTCCGCATTGTGCATTTCCAGCAATTACCTTACCGGTATCATTGGGTGTTACCCTCCACTATGTGGCCTCCACTCTGTGCATACACTGTACTACTGGGCACTGTTATTCTTGCTAGGCTTATCGTTACACACTGCCTGCACAACATTTACCTCCCTGGTATTGTTGCAAGCCGCCCGAGGCTACTATTCGGAGATTGTCCCTCTTCAGGTCTCTCGGACTGGACTCCTGGCGTTCCAGGTTTCCGCTCAGTCTACTGGTTAGAACCACATCTGGTTCTATATTCAAGTTCTCCTAGCGGACTGGGTACAACTCAGTGTCAGTTCCTGGGTAGTGGACTAGGGACTGTCCTCACGCCTGTTCCTATCTTGGCTGTGGAATGCTAGCTCTTGCTTATATATTTTAATTAACTGGTAAATTAATCTGTACCTGTGTTGTGTGCTTTATTTACCTAATAGTCCCGTGACACTAGATGAGCCACATGATTCTTATCTGCTGTGAAATTCTATGTTTCTACCAATTCCTTAGGTTCCCTGAATCTTGACAGGAAGACTATAACTTTTCTGCTTGTTAGTACTGCCACCAGATGTGCTGTGGTATACCCCAGTGATGCACTATCTACTGAACAAAAATTTAGTGTCCCTCTCTTGGCTGGAGACTTGTCTGGCATAGAAAAACCACTGTTGTGCTCTTAACTCAAGTTACAAATACTACTGACAGATCCTGATTTATAATTCTACCAAATAAAAGATGTCTGCTGTGATACTCATTAATTTGCTCCTTATGTTGCCCTTTAACTGGACTGCTTGCACTTTGATCTCCTATATGAACACTTTTATAGCACAAAGACTTGCTTTTGATTCACAAGCATAGCACATTCTAGTTTAAGTGCTTCTCTATAACCTTTTGACCACTAAATGGTTGAGATGGGGTCTTTTTTCACAAGGCAGTCAGTCAGGACTCCTTCTGTGGATATTACCAATTTGTTCACCATTTTGTCCACCATCATGTAGGTTGCATTTTATAATAGAAAATTAGTGCAACTGCCAGTGTGACAAATTCTGGCGTCAGAGAGGGTGCAGTTTTGAGGGGGCCTAATGCCCAAGGAGGGCTGCCACTTAACAAGAGTCCAATTGTGTCTGCTGACATAATTGCCTATTATGAACTCACGGATTAATCAGATGGGTGGTGCATGCTTACATGTCTGTTTCCCTTAAAGGGATAGTAATGTTTCACAATAAAAGCAGCTCAAATTAATCTTCATATTTGGGCCATGGAGAGTGTTATTTCAATATTGTCAGAGCTGTAGTTCAAGAGTAATTGAATGATAAAGTATCCCCCTCCCGCCCCTTTTACTGGTGTCACACTCAGGGGAGGGCTGGCAACTTGTGGCCCAGGAGGCAAATACAATTAAGTGGCCCATTTCTACTATCATTTGCTCCCACTATCCAGGCCCACCCCTTTTGTTAATTTTAAAATGGGCATTACTATTGTGAAGGCAAGTGATACCACATGGTTTACAGCTGAAATTGGGCAACACTAGTGATGCTACAGAGCTTACAATTTATCTAAAGCTAACTAATGGTATCATAGAGCTTACAATGGAAATAGGTGTAATGTAGCTCCATTTGGATTGCAGCTCTATGGTATAATTTGTGTAGCTCAATTTCAATTGCAAGCTCTGTGGTATCACTAGTGGAGCAAGATTTATAGCAGCAAGCAGGAGCAGCAGTGGCCCATTGTCCCAGACATATGACCGGCCCAGGGGGCAATTGCCCCCTTGCCCCCCAGGCCAGCCTTCCCCTGGTCACACTGCTCACCTCAGAGCAGCAAGGCTGTCTAGATGGATCGCAGAGGGACAATCTTAAGTGTGCATAAGGAAAACCCTGAAAAACCTGTCAAGGGGGGCAGGGTTTTCCTTATGCTCACAGTAAGAAGATTGTCCCTAGCTGTGAGCTGTCTGGCCCAGGACCAGATTCTACATCTGAAGGGAGGTGGCTTACTCTAGGTAAAAAGGGCGGGAGGATGATACTTTATCATTCAATTACTCTTGAACTAGAACTCTGACAGTATTGAAATAACACTCTCCATGGCCCAAATATTGTGAAGATTAATTAGAGCCACTGTTTTTGTGAAACATTACTATCCATTTAAACTGAATGAAGGAAGCTCTTCCCATAATCATGAACCATGTGGAAGATGTTGCTGTGAATGGAGGCAAAGCAGAAAGTCCCCACCACCAGTGGCTATGGCACAAGAGATGGCAAGGGGCTTGTGAAAAGTACACCACATTGATGTATTGTTTGTTTTACATATATCCTGGGCCTTCAATGGCAGTAATTAGCAGGCTGGCCACATTTTGAGTCATATGCTTGTAGGATGGGACTGAACCTCTTTATCTAGGCTCCAGTCATTATTCATGTGAAAGTAGTCAAAGCAGAATTCACCTAGGCACTTTCTGTTAGTACCCATATATCGATTAGACTGCCCACAATAAAGGATAGATTATGTACATGACACATAAGAATAAGGTAGGTATGGAGCATAAATAGTTTTTTTTTACCAAAAGGTAAAATATACTGCTGTACTCAAATTTGTCCACCATCTTGTTTACTATGTCTGAATACTTTGCACTGCATTTTGAGACAGGAAATTCCATTGCATTAAGCACAGATAATAAAAAACTGAAGGTAATTACAGACATAATGGACATATAAATATACACAGGACCATACATTCCAACATGTTAAATTGCCAAAGAGGGACACTTGTGTTTTAGGGGTTTTGCTGGGGGCGTGGCTGGTGGGCGGGGCATTACCAGGAATGTTTAGGCTATTTCATGACCTATTTATGCAAACTTGTGTAACCTTATAAATGACTTATAACATGACCAAAGTATTTTATTTACACAGTCTAATTTATAAACACATATACTGACATTTAAACAAACAATAATGTGAGTTTTATTGCTGTAGAGCAATGTGATACATTTATATATATACCCAACAATCTGATCTCCTAAAAAGAGGGACATCAGGGTGGGAAAGAGGGACAGAGGGATTTGGGTATAAAGAAGGACTGTCCCTCCTAAAGAGGGACACTTGGGAGGTATATAGGATCATATAAAAAACACTGGATAATATATACCAGTCTGTACAAAACCACAAGATAAGACACCCTATGAAATATCCCTGCAATATCTTACAGAGTAAGTGGTCAATTGTTGGGTGTCCCGCTGTTTGGAACTATAACTCCTATCATCTCCAACCAGCTATTGCTTGTTTGGGGATGATGGGAGCTGTAGTCTCCAACAGCTGAAGGTCAAACAATTTAATATCCCTGTCTTATAGCGTCTTGCAGCTGTGTGCCCTTTCCCTGTGTGTATTTATATTAAATAAATATATACATGCAAGGATATTATACAGATTGTGTTATTGTGCAGGCTGCCCATACTAAACTCCCATTAAATGTTTTTTCTTTCTTCCTGTCTATTTTATATATTTTGGTACTGGCCTGATGCTTTGTATATGGTAAGGGTAATGTCATTGTGGATCTAAGCTATACACAGAAAGAGAGATATTGTTCTAATATATATTGTTTCTATTTAGAATATAAACTGGCAAATAATCGAGCCAGGGAGGGAATGTTTGCTTTGGGGACATTCAGGCTGAGCAGGTCAAACTCACAACCCAGAATGTGGGAGCGGCTAGCACATCTAACGCACCTTCCAAAAGGTGACACTCTAGGAAATTAAACATACAGAACGTGAGAGGCTTCTGGGAATGAACAACAGCACAATGGCCTGTTCAACGGCTAGTCGCCGCCCAGAAGCATCACGTTTTAGCTCTCTAGTGCCATTACAGAGGAGAAATTTCCACGTACATATCAGACTAATCCCACCCAAAAGTGCGGTCTAGTTCCAAAATGACGGACAAGTCCCCCCCTGCACGGGAACACCAGCTAACCCTCGACGTACGTTTCGGCCTAGTTGGGCCTCGTCAGGAGGGTGCAGCTGGATTCCCTAGGTGACTAGCCGTAGGACAGGCCATTGTGCTGTTGTTCATTCCCAGAACCCTCTCACTTTCTATATGTTTATTTACTCTAGGAAGTTGCCAACTCTGTCTAATGGGAAACCTGCCCTTGTCTATAAACAATTTTAGGTCTATAGTGCTGGACTAAAAAATAAATCAGTCTTATCAGTAAAAACAGATTCTTTAAATGTCATCTCTTCTGGTAAAAGGCACTTTTCACAGCCGACATCTTTGAAATAATGTTATCCCACTTGAACAAATGACAGACCTCCATGATAAAGTAGCAAGTGCAGGTTATTCTTAGAAAGAGCATCTGCCTGCCAATGACTCCATCACAAAGCTCAGGGAGTTGTAACTGACAGAGCCATAGATTTAGTTGACAAGTTTAATGAATCCACTGAGGCTTCGGCAACATATTTACTGGTCTATTTTAATTCTGACAAAGCATCTATACCCATGCCACTGTCAGCTCTGTCCTTTACAGTCTTTTACACATGCACATCATTGCGCTCTCAAAGTATTGGACAGGTATTGGTCTGCTTGAGGTATCTGCTACCAGATAAATTGTCAACAAGCTGTCTCCTACATCTTACATCTTTAACCCTTTCAGTGCCCCGTTGCAATGCGTTGGATACCTCTCTGGCACTGAATGGGTTAACCCTCTTGAGGATAGAGACAGGTCCAATGCATTGGGTTAAAAAAAGTTTAAATCAATGGATAGTTGAGGATTTTCTGTCTGTCTCTTATAATGTAGCTGAATTGCCACAGAATTGTACCTCTTAAGTTTCAGGAATATGGCCCAGTGTGTTCATGGTGCGATGGGGGCTTCCTACAAACATTTAACCCCTTGAGTGCCAGAAGGGTGTCCAATGCATTGCTCTGCAATGCGTTGGACACCCCTATGGTATACAAAGGGTTAACAATTACTATTCATTAAAATCAGATAATTACTATTCATTATAATCATGACAATGTGAATTTTCATCATGTCATAACAGTAATGAACAAAGTGCAGATCACAAGAGCATTGAATAACAAGAGAAAAAAAATTATAGTGCAATTATTCTGGGACAAACCAAGTGCACTATAGGGGTTAATTACAAATACCTGAAATTCCAAATGATATAAATGGGGATTTTAGCCTCTTGAATGCTAGAACAGTCTTGAATGTATAACTTTGCAATGCATTGGAGAAACCAATAGTACTGAAGTCCCATTTATATCAATGGAGATTTTATATGTCCCCTGAGGTGCAGTTGATTTTCCCCACCCCACAATTATTCCACTTTCCTTTTGACTAAAGGAAGTTAAAGGGATAGTAATGGTTGTTTTTAACAAATGTTAATATTGTAGACATTAAAAATATTAATACAATGAGGTATGTTCCATCTCTCAAATATGTATAGTTTGAGAGATCTAAGCTTCTAAAGTTCCCCCCTCCCGCCCCTTTCATAGACAGCAGTGCTCTAGCTGACTGAAGCTGATCCTGGTCCCGTGACCAGCCGGCGGTTCTTCAGCAGAGCAGAAATGGAGCTATATAGAAAGAAATACTTCATTGGAGCAGACTACCAAGTGTGCCTGGTTTGCAAGCAAACTTTGTAGACCATTCCAATTAAGTATTTATTTCTATATACCTCTATTTCAGCTCTGCTGAAGAGCCGCTGTCCGGTCCCCGGACCTGCTTCTGTCAACTAGACGGCTGACATCTATGAAAGGGGCGGGAACTTTAGATGCTTAGATCTCTCAGCTATTCATGTTTGAGAGATGGGACATACCTCAATCTATTAATATTTTTTACGTCTACAATATTAACATTTGTTAAAAACAACCATTACTATCCCATATTTCAAATTATAGAGGGTGTTTCACATATGCAGTGATCCTGAGCAGACAACTGTGTATTTTTCTAGACGTGTGGTTCTCAACCAGGGTGCCATGGCACATTGTTGTACAACGGACATCAGCATAGAACACCCATGTTTTCTATGAAGATTTTCACAAAAAAAAGAATTTTGAGTTTTAAATGTTTATTTGTGGAAATACTTATCCACAAAATGTTTATTTTTGTTAGAATGATTATGAGACCTAATAATAACTGTATATTTATGTATCATACCCTTCATTATGCCCTTGATAAATTACATTACATATGTTAGGGATGCCCTGAATGTTCCAGATTGTGTGTTAGGGGTGCCTTGAGCAAAAAAAGATTGAGAACCCACTGTCTAGACAGTAGTTTATTTAGGGTTTTCATTGATTAAGCTAAAAGCCCTAATGTCCACAGTGCTAAAAGACCAGACAGGATTTGCGTACAATTCCATAAATGGCAATTCTATAAAGCACAAGAACAGACCTTGAACTGTATGAGACGTATCTGCACAATTATCACCTCCAAAATGAAAAACAAATGAGAAGACAGGGATATTTCCAGTGTTGGTGTATAAAAAAGGTTTATTCTTCATAAAAAATGAGTGTAGACAGAGCTCAAATATAAATAATGAATATATTCCCTGGCTGTACCCGCTGTTACAAATGTTAAAACTGAAAATCACATTAATTAATAAAAAATAGAATAAAATCAAAACTATATCTATAACTCAGAACTCTCCTTGCAGATTTCTATATGTGTGGCAAACAACTTTATCACTAAGGGCCGTATGTTCAAAGGGATAACGACAAAAAATTTTCATATGAAAGACAAAAATAAGTAATTGAATGCATGAACGACATATTTTCTAGCATATACGACAAAAAAATAGTAATGTCCGTTGTGTACGACACAACTCCAGAATTGACGGCAAAGGGGCGTGGCTAAACTATTCTCCAGTGTCGTAACTAACGACAAAAAAATGTCTTGCAAAAGACAAAATTTGTACATTAAGAAAAAAGTGGAGGGAATGTGTTCTGAATGTGAGAATTTTTGTCTTTAGTTAAGACATTTTTGTCGTTAGTTAAGACATTTTTAAAGACATTTTTGTTGTTAAGACATTTTTTAAGACATTTTTGTCTTTCGTTAAGACATTTATTTGTTGTTCCATATGACAATTTCAGTCAGGACAAACGACATATTTCCAATCACAACCGACACTCTCTGAAAATATTAATGATCCCAATGACACTGTACTTTGAAAAGTCGTTACAAACGACAAAAGCAATTTCGCTACTTCTTTGAACATATGGCCCTAAGTGGTGATAACGAGGTGATTCATTAAGAGGCTATGCACTAAGATCTCCAAAGTTGAGCAAATCTTAGTGAATAGTCTCCATATTATAACATAGGAACTGGAGAAGTGATAAACTGGGGAAGTCATCTCCACGTTATCACCTCTATGTCACCTCTATCACTGCTTAGTGAATCTCCCCCTTTATCATTTTATAGTACATTTGGTAAACATCAGATCACAGCTTAGGGCCTTACACACAAAATAAGACAGAAGAGAAAACATGTTGCACCATAAGAAAAGTTGATGAGTTCTGGGGCAAAGCATTTGCACTATAGGGGGAAACTAAAAATGCAAAAAAATCGCCATTGATTTCAATGGGGATTTTAACCCCTTGAATGCTAGAGAGGTCTCCAACGCCTTGTTTTGCAATGTGTTGGAGAACTCTCTAGCATTCAAGGGGTTAAAATCCCCATTGAAATCAATGGAGATTTTTAGTTCTCCTCTATAATGCAAATGGTTTGCCCCTTCAATTTACTTTTGAACATACAGATCCTAATCTTATTTTGTTGGAGCAAACATCCCTGCCTCTTTCAGGAGTCTCATTGATTGTTAAGGATTATCTGTAAATGGGCAGAGATAAGTCTGTTTGAATGCTAGAGATGTAAGCAATAATCACAATTAACTGACTTTAAAGGGACAGTAATGTCACATAAAAAATGTTCAGAGTTTTGTAGAGATTAAAAAAAGATAAATACCACAAATCCTATCTCTCAAACTGCTAAGGTTTGAGAGATATCATCCGCTAAAGTTCTGTGTTGGCCAACACGAGAAGGCTCTTCAGCAGAGCCGCAATAGAATGATTTAAATATAATTACTTCTTTGGAACGGTCTACAAAGTGTGTGTGCAAACCAGGCACACTTTGTAGACCGTTCCAAAGAAGTATTCCTTTTTAAATTGTGCTATTGCGGCTCTGCTGAAGAGCCGCTTGTAGGTCCCTGGACCAGGAACTCCTGCTGTCAGTTTACAGCTGATGTCAGGAGAAGAGGAGGGAGAGGGGAACTTCAACGGAGGATAACTCTCAAACCATAAAGGTTTGAGAGATAGGATTTGTGGCATTTAGCTTATTTTTTTAATCTCTACAAATCCCATAAACATTTTTTATGGGGCATTACGGTCCCTTTAAGTCTTAACTATCAATATAAACAGAACAAACACAATTAAACCCTTTGAGTGCCAGGGAAGTACCCAAGGCATTGCTTCACCATGCGTTGGGCTCACCTCTGGAACGCAAAGGATTAAAACATGAACAGGACAATGTACATGTACGTTAAAAAACAAGGTTAGGGTTATATTTAAGGGCTGTAACATATGAATAATTCATGTTTACATATGCTACTATAAGTACGTGATATTTAAAAGTAAATCAATATTTTTATTGATTAACCTTCATTTTTTTGGTGTTAATGTTTCTTCAGCAAAACAAATCTAATAAAGAAGAGATTCTGATTGATTTACTTTTCTTAGCAAAGAAAAGTCAACCATGGGGACTTAACCCTTTCTGGGCCAGGGAGCTAGCCAACTCATCTCCCTGACACTCAGAGGGTTAAAGGAACAAAACACCTCATAATATGAATCCCTCATTTATCTTAACCTGTGCAGACTGAATCTTTAATTAGTGTTGGATATCAGGGCCATGGAGGAAGACATGACTCTCTGTTTCAGGATACAAGGATCAAAAACTCTTCCCTTTGAAGTCTTTGTCAGAAGAAAGAGTAGGAATAGTTTAGGGTCCTTGTGTTCGGTATCCTTAAAAAAGGTCCCATTTAAAACATTGCATGGCTGTACCCCGCATTCAACATGTTGTCTGGATGAAAAGGATGATATTAGAATCTCTCCTTGCATATAAGCGTGAGATTCTCATGTTGCCTCCCTTACACACCACAAACATTATGCAGAAGATGGCTTCAAGCTCTTAGGCAGCAGCTCTACGCTGCTCTTTTCTGAATCTGCATGGTATACAGCAGGGATGGACATCTTGTGGCTCTAAAGCTGGTGGACAACAAGAATATTGAGGGGTTGATGATGATGGGGGTTGTAGCGCAACAGGAGCAGTATAGCCAGCCAATAGGCTGGAACTACAATGGTATGCCTGTTGGTGGTGAGCGCTGTCTTGTTGACAAAGACAATGAAGAAGGAGGTGGCTGCATAGAAAAGACAGGAGAAGAGCTGCATAAAACTAGATACTGCTTCCTCAGTGCTTGAAACCATCTTCTGCTTACTGTACGTGGCGTTTAAGGAGGTAACATGAGAATCTTTCACTTATATGCAGGGTGAGATTCTCATGTCGCCTTTTTTATCAAGGCGACATGTTGAATGCGGTGTGCAGCTTCATGATATTTTAAACGCGACCTTTTAAATGTGAACCTTTGTGTTTTGCAACATGTCTGCCTCCATGGACCTGATTTCCAATACTAATTAAAAATTCATTTTAAACAAGTAAAATCTCCACATAGAATCAATTCAAAGAGGCCATTAAGATTTTCTGCACAGATTTAGATAAGTGTGTGTGTGTGTGTGTGTGGGGGGGGGGGGGTTATATGCATACCTGTGAACTCCTTGGATCTGCCCTGGTGACTGTTTTTGAAACCGAATAACTAGGTCTCCAGGGACAGTGGCTGATTCTCCAGCAGTGGTGAGTTTCTATCCTTCCCACCCTATTCCTCCCACTTCCCCTCCTTCCCACTTCATACCCACTTCCCTCCCACAATATGATGATAAATACATTAGCCCCACCCACCCAATTAAGCACCATCCCTTTAAGACACAAATCACATCACTGACATCTCCCTAATCAGCAGCACATGAGCCCTCTCTGGGGGCTCAAGGGGAAGAAGTTCCCAGGTATGATTATATTTAGGAGTTACTGTTCCTTTAAAGTTACTGTCAGAGACCATGTGGTATATGTAAAAAGTGGAGCAAGTCTGGGGGAAACAAACTTTTCCATACAATTACATGGGGCTTTGAACCTCCTGAATGCTAGAGGTGTTTCCAGCTCATTGTATGTGTGTGAAATACTGCACTGCGATCATTGACAGAAAACTATGATATTTGTAAATTTTCAAGCAGAGCCAACTGGTGGAAGGGTACTCTCCTGTCAAAGATAATCTCAGTCATACAACAGGGGTTGGAATCTCCTGGATTTCCCTCTCACTGATTATCTATGATAGTTAGCACAAGATGTGCGGATGCAAATATCAAGAAACTACTGCTCTGCTGAGGTGGTCACATATAGCAATGTTTAAAAGTGTAATAATGATAATGGTCCAACAGCAAGCAAACACAGTCAGTGGCAGTTCCATGGCCATTGACAATATATTGATACAAGAAGCCACCCGGAGCTGGTTGGAATTTTTCATGAACACACCAACATCTAATCTAAGGCAACTGCAGGGTGCAAATGAGTCTACATGGGCTGGCTTTCTATGGAAAGTGCCTTGTGGAATCTATGCCCTAATGACTCAGATCTATGCCTATGATTAAGTAAACCTCTATTCACGAAACACGTCAGGCGGATCGTGGTTGCTTTAAGTAATTCCTGCTATACTGTTGTTTTTAATATGGATAAATAAAGCTTCAATTTTGATTGAATGGATTGAATCCTGGTCCCTGAAGTCTGGGCAGTCCCGCAGGGTGTTCTCATACTGTGCCTTCTTGTTTTGTTGGAATCTTGCAGAGACATTTGTTTAGATGTAATTTTTAGACCATATTTACCTTGTTGTTAAACTTTTTTTTTTATCCCTCTTTTGTGGGATTGTTAAATGTTATTCTTTAAGATTTTTTTCAGTATAGCAGAAATATTTTTACATATCACTTTAATATTAACAGGTTTCTTTACTCTAAAATATTTTCTGCTATTATTTTTGATACATTTGTGAATGCTATGCAAGGAATTCCAAAAAACATTCTTTGCATGTGATCACTCAAATTACTGAAGGATACCTACTACCAACTTGGGTCAATAGATGCAAGGAGGACACCATATCTGAAATTAACTTAAATATTACCTGGATATTTTGGATGACCTTTGCTCACTTACATTTTATAATGTTATTGTGCTTGTTTATAATCTCTAGTGCAGGGGTCATGACTGTTTTGGTTTGTGCAGGGGTACTCAAGGGTGCTTGGCACCCATTTAAATAAGAAAACATATAATAAGTACACAAACAAAAAATGCATTAGCTGTTATGGTACTTTTGCCAGAAATATGTTATAGCACCAGCAAACAAATGTCTGTACAATCTTATTTAATTTGCAACATTTGTTGAAATAAAGGCTGAAATCAAGACAACTCATGTCAGTCCTTTGTTTACCTTTAATATATCTTGTAACCAACAATATTTATGAGAAAAACAAATGGATCATGTCTTGGAAAAGATAATTTAAAATAAAAAACTAGAAATGCCTTAGCCGCATAATTGTTTATCAATCACATTCCAAATCATGTTCAAATGTAATTTGTCTTCACCTGATATCAAATGAAGTGATTCTGCTCTGCCCAAAATAAAATCAGCTGTTCTTTTATGATTTCCTAGAAGGTTTAATAGTTGCATACTTCAGAATCAGCCATGGTCCACAAAGAACTAACAAATGATCTAAAGGATCTTATTGTTGAAAGGGTCAGATCAAGAGAGGGATATGAAATAATTTTAAAGGCATTACATATATCATGGAACACTGTGAAGACCTTCCTGAAGAAGTGGAGGATATATGGCACCAGCAGGACAGTGCAAAGACCAGAAAGTTCCTCCAGAATTGATGACTGGGCAAGGAGAAAGCTCATCAGAGAGATTACTGAGAGGCTAATGGTAACCTTTAAGGCACTGCAGGGTTTTATGGCAGTAACTGGACACTCCCTACATATTACAACCAGCTCACACATTCTCCACAAGTCTGAGCCATGGTGTATGGTGGAAAGGTGCAAACCATTTGTCATACAAAAGAACATCCAAGCTTGTATAAATTATGCAAGAATACACATTCAATTTCACAAAACCACGTCTTATGGTCTGATGCGACCAAAGTAGAACCTTTTGGCCTTGATTCCAAATATATGTTTAGTACAAAGCCAACACAACTAATCACCCAAAGAACACAGTATCTACTATCAAGCACTGTGATAACAGCATCATAATGTGAGGCCTTCTTCTCAGTAGGGGACAGGGGGCACTATTCAGCATAGAGGAGAAAATGAATAGCTTCAAATATCAAGAGACTTTGGTGAAAAACCTGCTCTCTCTCCCTGAAAGCTAAAGAATTTCACAAGGGGCTACCCTCCAAACAAACACCTGCCAAGAGAAAAGCCATCTTCGGTGTCAGCTGATGCAAAGAGATGGACACTAGATGCTCAAAGGGAGGCCTCTGAAGAACGTTCAAGACTAAATATAAACCTCACTGAGGCATGGGGTCCCAAAAAGACGGAAAGCATGAGCCACCCCCTGTAGAAAAGTCTTCACATCTGGAATGTCGGTGATTAGTCTCTGAAACAGAACAGAGAGGGCCGAGATCCGAACCTTGAGGGAATTTCAGCTGAGACCCTTGTTGACTCTATCCTGAAGGAAGGACAGCACCAAAGGAAGGTCAAAGACCTGTGGGGACATTCTTTTCTGCTCGCTACTAGTTAAAAATGGATCAGAACCAATGGTATACCCTAGAGAAAACTGGCTTCCATGCCTGGATCATGGTGGAGATGACATCATTGGAATATCCTTTCCTTTTCAGAATGGTGGCTTCAAGAGCCATGCTGTCAAGGCCATACTCTCCACATTCTCGTACCACAAAAGGCCCTGAAGCAACATATCTGACCTGGGCAGCAGTCTGATCGAATCCTGAATGGACAGACTGACCAGATCTGCAAACCATGCCCTCCTGGGCCAGAATTAAGGTAGCCATCTCCTTGTCCATTGTGATCTTCTGGATCACCCTGGGGATGAGAAACACATAGTATGTGAAAACTAAATGGGATGGAAATTGCATCCACTGGGAAGGCCAGAGGATCCCTAGATGGTTGGAACCTTCCTGTTCTCCCTGATCACCATGAGGTCTATCTCTGCGACCCCGCAATGTTGAACGATCAGGTAGAAGGCCCCCGGATGGCGTTAACAGTTTCCTGGATCTACGTCTTGATGACTGAGAAAGTCTGCCAGGACATTTTCTATACCTGGTATGTGTACGGCTGAGATAGCTGGAATGCGAGCTTCTGCCCAATTGAGGGAATCCTTCACCTCACTACATTCTATCTCGCTGCTGTTTCCACCTTAGCGATTGATGTATGCCACAGCTGTTGATTTGCCCAATTGAACTCTCACTGGAAACCAAGGATCAATAAATAAGAGCCAGGTGAATCACTCTGAGCTCTAGAATGTTGATGGACAGTATACTCTTTTCCCCTGCCCTGGGCACCCAAGTGCCCCAAAATCACACCCCAGCCTCTCAGGCTAGTGTCCATCACCATGAAGCACAAACAAAGAACAATTTCACATCACTACAAGCTAATTAGAACTAGTCCATATATAAAAGCATAAAAACTTTATTAATCAAAAGTAAAACAGTACCTCCAAAAACTTCTGGCCTTTAGACTTACAAACGGAGAGACCTGTGGGCAATCAAATACAGGTAGTCAGATGTAACAAACTATCCTAAATAGATAAACGCATTCTAAACACGAAACCTCAAATGCACAATTGTCAGCCAAGAAACATTACTCCAAATGTGGCTTATAACCCCTTTGCTGCTGCATTATAAAACCTACTAGTGCTGCATATATGTTATGCTCTTGATACTGCTTACAGTCAAGGATCAATTTCAGTGACTTTTTTTGTGTAAAAGCCACATATACATTTTGGTTTTTTTTTTTAGCATAAACTACATTTTAGGAAGATACCAGTGGCTTGTAAGTGCCTGAAATTTTACCCAGAATTCCATACTTTTTTTTTTTTTTTTTTTAAATAAACATGTAATAAAGTGAATGACAAAAATCTGTATGCAAGTGAAATCCAGCAAATATCGAGGCATTTGCCAGAAATCAAGGTTTTATGTGAAGGTATTCCTACAAAATATTAGCTGAAACATAGAAGGCAAGATTTTCATATTCTTAAATTTCAAACAGTTCTGCAATTTGGAGACATAACCAGTGGGAAAGAAGCAAAGAACCTTGCAGTGCCATATATTTTTGAAAAACAACCAGTTTCAGAAAGGGGTAATTTGCATTCCTGTCATAAAAGGATTGCTAGGAAGTCTTTAGAAAATGGAGTAATATTAAACATTTTTTTTATTTTTACATTTTCAAATCAAAGACACAGACATATTTAAAAACCATGGAATTTCTTATCAGCTAGGCTCCTAAATAAAATACTGGTATTGGTTGACATCCCATCTGAGGTGCAAAGGCACAAAACTGCACCTACGACAAAATTTTTGTGTGTGTGTTATTTCAAATAAAACATGCATGCACTAAAATCAACAAACATGAAGAAAGGAGACAAGTCATACCATTTTACAAAGAAAGCAACAAGACAAAGTTAATGAGTGGTCATCTGTTTTGCTTGGCTGGGACACAAATGTTTCCTGAAGGTTGATTTTTTTTTTTTCTTTTTTACATTTCCCTCACTTCAAAGGTAAAATTTTGAAAACCAAGGAATTTACTGCTGACTATAGTAGCTACTGTCCTTCAGAAAAAAAAATGATAACCCATTGACAGGAGCAGACATACCTTTGGGGATGCTAGGAGAATTAAACTACATATACCATGCCTGCACTAAAATATTAGAAACAAACAAACAAAAAACTTGAATTGAGAAATCATGCCATTTTGGGAAGAAAACAGACGAACATTTAATTCGTGGTCATATATCTTTATGATCCTAGACTCGGGCACACAAATATTTCCAGAAGGCGGCACTATGGGAGTATATTTTTTTTACATTTCCACCACTTCAATGATACTAAAATCTTTGAAGAAAAAAAAAAAAATAATAATTTCATGCTGCCTTTAGCAGATAAACGGTACACATGTAAACATATTGTATCGTTTATCAGGAGCCAAAACTGCAACTACCCTACCCTTTCTCTTCTCTTACATTATATGAAACAGGACATGCTTGTACTAAAATTATTGTAAAAACAGTACAAATAAAAGTGAGACAAGTCATACCATCTAATGAGTTGTTAGGTATCTTTCTAACCCTAGGCTAGGGTCCATAAACGTTTCTAGATTAGGAGCTATGGGGATTTGTTTTTCTAAGCATTTCCACTACTTCAAAGATAGACAAGTTAATGGCTACTTGTGGATTCTTAGCATTATCATAAATGCAACATCTTATTGGATGGTTGCAAGGGGAAGTTGTGACATTGGAATGAATACAACATTTTAATGGACTGTTACTTAAAGTTCAATGCATTGTATGCCCAGCTGGTCCTCAAAGGGTTGAACAGCATGGTAAAACTAACTGAGATCATGCCTTCCATACTGCCAGCCTCTTGGTCTTGGGTACATGCCATCTTGAACCCTCATGCCAATCCAGAGATGATTTGGGGCACCATGGACTGCCTAAGCATGTCCTTACTGGAGCTGAAGTTGACAACCTCTGATAGTTTCCACCAGTGACATCTTCATGACCATCACAAAAAAAGATGCTCCAGGACGCTGCTGGTCCACCTGGTATTGCTAACAGTGCACATGTCCTCCTGTATATGCCTCATCCCGCCTGGAGCTGGGGTACTGTGGTGGAACATTCCAAGTTGAATATGACAACCATTGGCTACTCTATACCTCAGACCACCACCTGATTCTCCTCCAGGATGAATTTGGGGCTCCTTGTACTTCTCTGCCTCATGGGATGCTGAGACAGAGGACAGTCTCCTCTCTGAGGGAGAAGGACCTGTAGCTTATTCCTATGAGTGTAAGATCCTGGCTCATAAAGTCCTGTTCTGCTATTATTTACAGCTCTGAATGTTTTTTCTGGACATACCCGCTTGCCCTACTCCTGCTATTACATGTCTTCCAGTCTGCTTTCCAGGATACACCTGCTGAAATGTCACATGCACTTTAGTCAGTAAGTCACTATACATGTGCTCTGGTGTCCCAATACTTTCATTCCTGACTTCTGTGTAGCTTGTTAATCCTGACCATGCTGTTTGCTGCCTATCCTGATCTCAGCTGTGTTCGACCTGATTTTGTAAGCCAATATGGATCCTGCGATCTTGGTATGTTTCTGAGCTTCTAGTCCTGTTAATCATGTGTGAACCTCTTGATTCTGCTGCTTTCTATCAATAAGCAAGTGTGACCATCCTGGTCCAAGTCCGGCTGAGCCGGCTCAACTGGTCCTGGGTATTTGGCCTTATGGCAGACATTTATCCACAGCAAGATTGTTTGGAGTTGACGCTGCTCACTAGCTTTGCACCATCCTAAGCAGCTTCCCGCAGCTGCCAGCCCGTAGTTACCCAGCATCCTGTTTCTGTACTGTGAGCAAGAATCAGCACAGAGATGACCAGACACAGCCCTTAAGTAAACATTGCCTTTCAGCATTCACAAGCATATACTCTTGAGATACGTGTGTGTGTGTGTTATCTATACACACACACTATTTATATATATATATATATATACACACACACACACATAGTACTGTGCAAAAGTTTTAGGCAGGTGTGAAAAAAAAAATGCTGTAAAGTAAGAATGCTTTTAAAAATGGACATTCCAATAGTTTATTTATCAATTAACAAAAATATAGTGAATGAACAGGAATGAAATCTAAATCAAATCAATATTTGGTATGACCACCCTTTGCCTTCAAAAGAACATCAATCCTTCTAGGTACACTTGCACAAAGTCATGGATTTTGTAGGCATATAGTCAGGTGTATGATTAAACAATTATACCAAACAGGTGCTAATGATCATCAGTTCAATACCTGGGTTGAAACACAAATCATTAACTGAAACACCTGTGTAGGAGGAATAAAACTGGGTGAGGAACAGCCAAACTCGTATAACAAGGTGAGGATGCTGAAGACAGTTTAACGGGATAGTAATGTTTCACAAAAAAAGAGCAGCTCCAATTAATCTTCATAGTATTTAGGCCATAGAGAGTGTTATTTCAGTGCTGCCAGAGTTGTAGCTCAAGAATAACTGAATGATAAAGTATCCCCTTCCCGCCCCTTTTACCTTGTGTAAGCCACCTCCCCTCAGATGTGGAATCTGGTCCTGGGACCCGACAGCTAACAGCAAGGGACAATCTTCTTACTGTGAGCATAAGGAAAACCCTGACCCCCTTGACAGGTTTTTCCCTTATGCTCACTGAAGATTATCCCTCTCTGCAATCCATCTGGACAGTCTTGCTGATCTGAGGTTAGCAGTGTTACATCAGTAAAAGGGGAGAGAGAGGGATACTTTATCATTCAATTACTCTTGAACTACAACCCGACAGTATTGAAATAACACTCTGCATGGGCCAAATACTATGAAGATTAATTGGAGTTGCTTTTATCGTGAAACATTACTATGTCAAGTCATACACCATGGCAAGACTGAATACAGCAACAAGACATAAGGTAGTTATACTGCATCAGCATGGTCTCTCCCAGGCAGAAATGTCAAGGCATACAAGGGTTTCCAGATGTGCTGTCCAAGCTTTTTGTGAAGAAGGACAAAGAAACAGTCAACTTTGAGGACCACAGATGCAGTGGTTGGCCAAGGAAACTTAGTGCAGCAGATGAAAGACACATCATGCTTCGCAATAGGAAGATGTCCAGCAGTGCCATCAGCTCAGAATTGGCAGAGAAAAAAAAAAAAAAAATTATATATATATATACACATACACACACACACACAATTATACCCAAGACAAGACTTACAATTAAGTACGCTAGTTAAAGGGACAGTATTGTCGCAAAAAAAAAAAAGAAAATCCAGTTTTGTAGACTTAAACAAAAAAAAAAAAAAAAAAAAAAAAAAAAAAAAAAAAAGCTCCAAACCCCATCTCTCGAACCGCTATGGTTTGAGAGATATAGGGAGTCAAAGGTCCCCCCTCCCTCCCCTTCTCCTGATGTCAGCTGTAAAGCTGAGAGCAGGTAAATCGAGTCATACGAATGCTTTATTTATAAAGAATTCATTAATTGTAAAGATCTACAAAGTGTGCCTGGTTTGCAAGCATACTTTGTAGACATTTCCAATGAATGAATTCTTTCTAGATAACCCAATCTCGGCTCTGCTGCAGAGCCGCCTGCTGGTCCCCTGACCGGGATCTCCTGCTGTCAGCTAGCTAGCTGACGTCAGGAGAAAGGGGCACACTTTGAATCCCTATGTCTTTCAAACCATAGTGATTTGAGAGATCGGGTTTGGAACATTTTTTTTTTTAAGTCTACAAAACTGAATATTTTTTGGGCGGACATTACTGTCCCTTTAAGTGATGCTTTATTACAAGACATGACCACTATGTCTTGAATACAAATATCAACCTAATTTATAACAAGACAAAATCCAAGTCCTGATGAATTAAAAATATTTTATTTTTGGTTGATGCCTTAAAAAAGCTTCATATACTAAAGTAATAAAATACTTTATATTTTAATACGAAAAAAATCCTTGTAATATACATTTGTGCACATAATGCATTCCATTTCAGATTGGTAATAAGTTCACAAAGTTCCAATAAAGTAAGCATTAAAGTTAACCAAGGTTGAACAATCTACATTTTAATAAGTTAAAAGAAATCAGGATTATATAAACAATGAACTCTGGAATAGGTTAAAAAAAAGTTACTATATTTGTTGAGTGTATGTAACAGCTTACATGTAAAACACTGGATGCACAGAAGATATTTTTGGTAGTCATTTGGTTGTATGTTATTTTCTCTAAGTATACCATTATTTTGTACTTTTCTTTAGTTACATATCATAACGCAACAAGGTGCGCTATCAAACAGAAGATTAAAAGGACAAGTAAACTTTTTAATAATAAAAAAATATGTTATATGGCTTTTTTGATGAGTAAAGCAGGGGCTCACTCACTACTGGGAGATCATTAAATCAACTGTTATTAAAGCGCAAACACTTTTTTTTTTACATTTTTGTACCTGTTTGCTACAGTGCCAACTAGTGTTGAAAAGACCAATTCTTGTTTATTTAAATGTGCGCCATGAGAAAGTTCAAGTGAGGCTACAAGTTTAATGTAAAGAAGACAAGCCTGAGTTGTAACACATTTTGAATAAACAGTCCCCCAGTAGTGGGAATATTCTTGTTTTCCTCAAGCAGGAAAAGCCTTATAACATTTTTTTTTGTTAAAAAATAAAAAAACCAAACGAACAAAAACTTACTGCTCTTTTTAAACAGCCTTATCACCCAACAGTTGCACTGGCAACAGATAAGCATTTGACCATTAGAAAGGTGTTTGAATGCGTACAATGATGTACATTGACCTACTCATAACATCTACAAACAACTGGGATTCATTTCACATTTAGGTTACATTTTACACTTTTTTGTAAGTTATGAACCTTGATAAGTGCATCATATCTGTAAAAATTACATTAAAGTGACAACACATAAAATGGCAATGGATTAAACAGAGGCATAAAATAAACAAACAGTTATGATACACACGTATGCCATGAAGGCTTTTACGTTCATTATATAGAAGCAAATTTTTAAATTGCACAGATTAGATCAGGGGTAGGCGAGAAAAGAACTCAAACTGTGATTGGACTACAACTTCCTCATTCTCAGCCAGCCATTGGCTGGCTGAGAATGATGGAAGTTGCAGTCCAATCACAGTTGGAGAGTCTCCCTTTCCTACCCCCTAGATTATATGCTTTCATTCAGCGGAGTCCAAATGCTCTGCTGCTGTCATAAGAAAAGCAATACCTTAATTTTTTTCTTACAAATTTACAAAATATCAAAAACAGTTTGTTCCATTGTCCCATATATGAATACTGTTTATTTTTTATAAATAAGCACTTTACTTTAATATATCATACCTAAGTGCACCTTATAAACTGCTTCTGAGGAATGCATAAAAATAGATATTTTTGTTTTGAAAAGCATAAAAAACAGAATTCAACTTCAATCTTTACTTCAATTTTTTTCCAGTTATAGGTTTATGAAACAAATTCCACAATGGCACTAATAAATGTCTCCAGAAAGAAGACATTGGAATTTTGTCCTTATACAAAGTGCGCCTCTCTGTGTTCCAGTTCCTGCATACGTTTTGGCCTCAGTCTTGGATAGGCTGGCTTTGTATCTGTTGGCTGGAGGTCATCAGATTTTTGTTGGTTTTTGTTTTGTGTTTGTGTATCAGGTACCACATAAGAGTCTGAAGTTAGATTCACATTGTTATTGTTTACCTGACTGAGCACTTTAGCAGTGCTTGCTGTCGCCATACTGGCCTGAGTAGTCTCTTCATTTTGTTTGATCTTATATGATGGAGGTTTGTAAAAAGTTCCAGGTGGAGGCTGCAAAGTCCTTGGTGCCCTTAAAGCAGAAAGTGGATTGGATTCGGCAGAACTTCCTTCTGTGCTCACCATCCCCAGCTTGAGATGACTTGCAGAAGGTACTTTGGGAAGTGTGGAATTTACAGAACTGATGTTAGAAGACATGAGGGTAACAGCAGTTCCTGGATCATGCTCCCTAATTTCATGTGGGACATTTGTCATAATCATTGCAGTCCTTGGGGTAATGTCATACTGTTTGTACTGCTTATCCCATGTTTTTCGATAACTTTGTGGGTCATAACAAGAAAGTCTGTGGCATGAGTTAACAGTAGGGAAAGGTTTTGTCTCTGAAACTTCTTCAATAATGGGACTTTTGCCAAGTTTGTCTGAACTAGAAACACCCACATTTCTGGAATTCTTCTCATTTAACATTGAAGGAGGAAGAAGTCGATCCACAGGTAAACTTACTGGACGAACCACTGGCTTGGCCCTGGGAGCCCTCAAGTGAACTTTGGTTATTTGTCGATAAGATTTTATAGGCACAGAGATGTTTGTTTTAGAAAGATCTTCTGAACCCATTTTAGGAGTGTCTATTTCACTTTCCGGAATGGCGTCCACAGAGCATTCTAAAAGAAAAAATATATATATTAGGATTTACTCTATCTTTCCTGCAATATACCCACAGGAGTAGGCAGCTTTTAGTAATCCAGCTGTTGAGGACTACAACTCATATTATCCCCAATCAGCCTATAGCAGGCAGGGATGTTGTAGTGTACAACAGCTGGAGGTCCAAAGGTTGGCTACCCTTGATTTACCATTTACAAACACTGAAATATCTCAATTGTAATCTTCACAGATTAACAACAGACTGCAATAACTTTATGGATTCTTTGTGTATTTATCAGATAGAAAATGTTTTGTAATGCACTTATTTAACCACTTAGATGCTAGAGGCATTTCAAAAGCACTGTATTGTAATAAGTTAGATATATGTAGCATCTTACATGTTAACATTTACATTCTCATTTAACACATCTATTTACTCTATTACCGTATACTGTACAGGACACTAAGGCAGGGCTTGACAAATACTGGGAGCTAGGTACCATTGGTGCCTAGGATGTGTGTCCTGGAGCCTAAATAAGCTGCTGCCAACATTTCTTAGCCATGGGAAGTAGGGCCCTGACACTTGTCTGGGTTTTATGTTGAAACTTATGGTATAGTAGAAAACCGTAATTTTAACCAGTCATTGAGAGACTGCTTCAGTGATTGCTTTACTTCTCCCTTTGATTCTGTACTTAATTAACTGCTCTATGATGGTGCATACACTGATCACTCTGCATGATCGCAGTCTCCCATCTCTCCTTTTATTTGTTCCCTTATAATGAAGTTGGTTGTCCATGGTATTGTTCTGCTCTTGCCTTTTGAACATGGCCACAAACCTTCCAAGTCTTGGCTAAGGTCTTTCATAATGACCAGCCAGAGAGGCAATTCAGGAACAGAAACTGACCTGCACCACTATCTATCCAGTGACTGCGGCTATAGAACACAGCCCTAACGAGAGCAGCAGGCATGAGAAGCTTCCTTTATAACAGGACTAACACCCCATAAAAATACTTTCCACTTATATAATTATGGCATGAAATTCTAAAAAAAGTCTCAATGGCACATATTTAAGACATTATGTTGTGTTGAGAGATAAGACTTACATCATTGTTAATATTTTCTTAAGGGCTACAATATTAAATAAACTTTTTTTTTTTTTAATCTTTATTGAAAGAATTTAAGTACAATACAAAGAAAGATAAAGATTAAGAATGTTAACAGACATGATATTGCACTGATGCTTACAATAATGAAACCCCCATTCACCAATAAACCGAGAACGGAGCAGAATAGCTAAGCATATTAAAAGTCAATAAGTAGGAAGTTCGTAGCATAAACACCATTGGAAACAGTGGGAAGTAGTGAGAGAGGAAATGATTACAGCATATGAGGGACACAGTCTTACAGCATCTGCAGGACAAAACTGTATGTAAGAGGGTGTGTAAAGGAGGGGGAGAAGGAAAGAAGGGAGAGGAGAAAAAAAAGAAAATGAGAAAAAGGGGATGTTAGCTCTCGCCACTCCCGCCCAACCAAATATCCCCGCGAGGCAGAACCAATAGATGCCAAACATATGATCTCACAATCAACCAGCTGTCAGCGATATTCTCCAAAGGTCCAATCACGGGAGAAGTGATCAAGGTAGAATGTGGCATAAGGCCAGCGATCACAGGCTAGAGGAAAGCCATTGCGACCACATGTTCTCAAAACCGCTTAAGTTACCAGAGGTTAGTGCACGATAGCGTTCCATGGCTAGGGTGCTCAAGTTTAGACAGCCAATGGGTGACAGATGGGGCCTCCCTCTGCTTCCAGAAGAGCTTTGACAGACATCACAGAGGTAAGGTATGATACGTCACCCCTCTTGAGGCATGGTGATGGTGAGGTGATCTTTGAAAAGGAACAGGCAAAGCCATGGGTCGAGAGGCATGGGAATATTTAGTCGCCTAGCAATGGATTGGGTTACCTCCTGCCAAAAAGGGATGATAAGGAGGCAAGTCCACCAGGTGTGAAGTATCGTGCCCGGTTGATTCTGGCATCTCCAACATACTGGAGAGATTTCTGGGAAGAAGGTTGAGATTTGGGCGGGGACCCTGTACCACCTGGTCAAAAGCTTGCAATTAACTTCCCTGGTGTGGATATCTCAAAATGTGTAAAAATTGGAACAAAAAGTGGAACAAATAGCCTCCCGTTAGTCAATCTTCAAGATTAAAGCTAGGTTAGATTCCAATTTCAACAGGATAGTGTGTTTCCTAGTGACTTGAACAAGCTGCATGAGGGAGTAGCAATAAGATAGAGGTTAAATCTTTTGCGAAGGGTCAGATAATTTCCTTTCAAAAGGAGTGGTAGGTTGAGATAGAGAACATCGCTTTGCCAAGGACTGTTACCAGTGGCGGACCTGCAGGTAGACCCACCAGGGTATACTTATACCTAAAATTATGTGTTTACCGCATGTTGATGCATAGGTGGCTGGATCAGACCAAAGAAGCTGGATGAAGTCAATGTGGCCTAGAACATGCGCCAATGATTTTGTCCAATATTTGGGGGCCGGATCCCGAAAGTAGAAGATTTTAGCCACGGCTGCAGCTTTGTAATATCTGTGAATGTCAGGCAGACCCAGGCCACCCAGTGAGGATTTTTCACACAAAACACCAAAGTGGAGTCTGGACTTTTTCTGGGCCCAGACAAATTGGCAAATCAACTTCTGTATTGATACAAGAAAGTGTTTGGGTATGTAAATTGGGAGAGCATTAAGTTGGAAAAGTACTTTAGGAAGGATCATCATTTCAGTAAGGTTAACTCTGCCCATCCAAGAGAGGTATAAGGAGTTCCATGACTGCAAGTCCGACGATATAGTTTGAATAAGGTGGGGTTAAGTTAAAGTCTGGAAGGTCTGCGAGATTGTTAGATATATTAATCCACAAGTATCTAATAAACGACTGAGCCCATTTGAAGTCATAGGTGGATTGAAGCTGCAGAGAGGTCAAGGAGTCCAAGGTCACATTAAGCACCTTTGATTTAGAATAATTAATTTGAGCCATGGAAGCCCGGCAGTACTCTGATAAAACTTCAAGAAGTGGGGGAAGGAAATCTACTGGGTTGGCCAGAAAAACAACGGCAAAGATAGCTAATTTAAAGGTATGGGGTCCTGATTCTATTCCCACAATGTCAGGATGCATCCGGATATAGTTAAGGAGGGGCTCAAGGGTAAGAATGAATATAAGTGGGGACAAAGGGCATCCTTGTCTTGTACCATTTCTGATGTCAAACTATTTTGACAGGGTACCGTTGACCAAGACCCTGATGGAAGGACAAGAGTAGAGGCTCATGATACCTTTTAGCATTTGGGGGCCCAAGCATATATTGACAAGAGTTTCCTCTAGATATATCCAGTGCACTCTGTCAAAGGCCTTCTCTGCATCTTTCGACAAAAAGACGCCGGAGTGCGGGTTGAATGGGCTAGGTCTATTAAATTAATGGTGGTTGCCATGTTATGGAGAGCCTCCCTGCCTGGACCAAAGACGGATTTAATCAGGGTGGATCAGATTGGCCAGGAAAGCATTAAGTCGTTTTGCCATGATCTTCAAAGATTTTTATGTCTACATTTAGCAGTGATATGGGGTGGTAGTTGCTAAACTGGGATGGGTCTTTTGATGGTTTGGGTATAACAACTATATGGGCTTCCAGAGCCTGCCTTGGAAAAGTGTCTCCTTGAAGAATTGCGTTAAAGATTTTAGAAAGGTTTTGTAGTAAGCGAGTGTAAATCCGTCTGGCCCCGGACTTTTTCCCGACGCCATGGATCAAATGGCAGTGGCAAGTTCCTCAATCGAAATCAGGTGTTCTAGGGAGTCTCGGTCCTCAGGAGAGAGAGACGGGACATTTGCCTTGGAGAGCCAAGATCGTATAAGATCTCTATGCTTCTCTGGGCGTACAGCTGAGGAGGGATTCAGATTATACAGTAGCGGAAAGCGTCAGAAATCTGAGGGTAGGATTGAAGGATTTTACCCTAGTCTGACGCGATTTTGGATACACTTGTTTTCCTTCTCTTAATCTGCACTAGTCTAGCCAGAGATTTCCCACTTTTGTTATCAGAGACATAGCTTCTGTATTTATGCCACATATAGGATTTCGCTACATCAGACCTGAGAAGAGAATTAAGTTACTCTCTTGCCAAATTAAGGGCCATTAGAGTTTGCTCATCCAAGACTCGTGTGTGTTTGGCATCAAGATCTCAAATCTTCATAAACAGGAGATTCACTTTCGCCCATTTTGATGATGTACCCTCTAAGGACGGACTTATGGGCCTCCCACACTACTGGTTGTGGCACCTCTGGGGAAGAGTTAAGGTCGAAATACTCATCAATATGCTCTGACAGAGAAGCTCTAGTGACCTTGTCAGTGAGGAGAGCCTCCAGATCAAAGGAGAGGGGTTAGTATTTAGATTGGAGAGGGTGAGTGACACCATGGAGTGGTCCGACCAAGAAATCGGATCAATGCTAGCAGAGGTCAGGTGGGAAAGGAGAAACTGTGATAGGAAGAGATAGTCTATTCTGCTGTAGGACGTGTGGGGAAAGGAATAAAACGTATACTCTCTAAGCTGAGGGTGCAAGGCCCTCGAAGCATCAACCAGATGTCCATCCCCCAAGAGCTTCCTGAGTCTCCGGAGATGAGAGAGCTTGAAGTGGGATCTGCCTGAAGAACAATCCAGGGAAGGGTCCAAGGCAATGTTCAAATCAACTCCCATAATCAACCGTCCCTCAGAAAGCACTTCTAGTTGGGAGAGAGACTTGGATAGAGAGGAGATCTGATTGTTGTTTGGTCCATACACATTTAAAATAGCTATGGGGTTACTGTACAGCAGGCCTTTAAGCAAAATATACCAACCCTCCAGGTCGCAGCACGAATGCAAAAGAGTCCAGGGTCAGTGGGCCCGCAGGACAACGCCTACGCCTGCTCTTTTGAAGGGGGCAGATGCCAAGTAGGAGGTAGGATATTTGCGATTGGAGAACTTGGGGGAGGCAAACTGAAGAAAAGTGTGTCTCTTGTAAGAGTTTGATATCTGTTTTAAGCCTGTCAAGGTCTCTCATTACCATCGCTCTCTTTTCCGGTGAGTTTAGCCCCTTGGCGTTCACTGTAACTATCTTGAGATCACCCATGACTTAAAGTAAGGGTCCCTGAGAGGTTACAGCAGAAGTTAAAGATGCTCACCTGGTTCTTCTGAAGAAGATCCAAGCAGTGTGAATAGTGGTCTGACTGCCTCGGATGGGGAATCCCGGTTAGAAGAGTCCTCACATTGATATGAATTATGCTCTGTAAGAGACAAGTCAGACATCAAATTGGCATATTTACACATTAGAGGCCATTATGCACAAACACAATAAGTTGGCCAATTCTGGGGCAAGCCAGCCGCATAACAGGGAACAAATAAAAATTCTCAATTTAAATAGGAGCGCCTCTGTATTTTTTATGTGTAAGCAAGCAATTACTGGTCTTCAACTATGCCTTGTACACCCATCAATTACAAGATACCAAAGTTTTGTTAAAGGGATAGTAATACTTAAAATGTTAAAAAAACAGTATGTTGTAGAGTTTATCCCTCCGAGTATAAAAAGGATACTCCCACTGCTGAAATGTGTTTTATTCAAAAATTATTCAAATTCAATCTTGAATTTTTTAAGGTGTGGCATCACAGTGGCCTGAAATTGCACATAGATGCTGTTGCTACTCCACCCTATGGAGATTTGTTGTCAACTGACCAGAGTTGTCCAGGGTGGTGTAGCAACAGCGCCACTGTACAATTTCAGGCCACTGTGAAACTGCACCTAAAAATATCAAGTTTGAGGTATAATACATTTTGAATAAAACACCTTTCAGCAGTGGGAGTATTCTTGTTTTACTCAGGAGGATCATATGTAAAAATATGTATATTGTAGTTTTTAAGTGTTACTATCCCTTTAAGCAAGTTTGTGAGGTGTGTCTCAGAAGTAATACAGGTGATTGCTTGAAACATTAATGTCAAGTTGGAAGAGACTAGCCTTTTAGGACCAAAAAAAAGGTGATACAGCTTATTTCAGTTCACGGCATTAATCTAAACACAAAATGACAAACTGGAGAAAGAGTAATCTAACATTGGCTCTGCAGTACAGAAATATGACTTTTGTATATATTCACCACAAAATGAAACCTTTAAAATCCAGTATAAGCTCTTCTTAAAGGGATAATAAACCCATCTATAAAGTACTAGCTCTGTCATAGAGATAATAAAAAGAGATTACCTGAAGTTATTCCTATCTCTCAAACCTTTATGATTTGAGAGATATACAAAAATACATTTCTTCGCTCATATGCCAGCTGTAAAGCTGACTGCATGAGATCCTGGTCCGGGGACCAGATGGCAGCTCTTCAGCAGAGCAGACATAGCGATATCGAAAAATAAATATGTCAATGAAATGGTCTACAATGTGTGCCTGGTTTGCAAGCACACTTTGTAGACCATTCCAATGAAGTATTTATTTTTAGCTCTGCTGAATAGCCACCGTCTGGTCGCGCAACCAGAATCTGCTTCTGACAGCTTTACAGCTCCTCAATCAAAAAGGGGAGGGAATGGATAACTATTTTCCTATATCTCTCAAACCATAAAGGTTTGAGAGATAAGAATAACCTCAGGTAATCTCTTTTTCTCTGTCGTCCAATACAGGTTACTGGTAACTTTGGGTGGGCGACCCAACCCTAGAATTAGGCAGGAACAACTCTAGAATTGTATGCAGGGGGTGGAGCCTACCTTCCCTCCTGGGCTGCAGCTAGCCAACCAGCTCCAGTAAAATGTGTTCATTGGTGAAGACACAGGCAAGAGAACAGTTCTGTTATAGTTTTAGAAGAATTTGTATTTTTCTGTTCGAAATGAAATACCACCATTAGGCGGATTACCATAACTGACAATGCTCTTAAATGTGGCTAGCTCAGTAACCAGGTGTTTTTAGTGGACCTTAAGCCCTGGGGGGAAAATCTTGGGTACAAGTTCTTTCCTCATGAGTTGCCCACTGAAGCTTCTTCTTAATACATGGTAGTCTGAAGACAGAAGATCTGCAGGAAAGGTGAGCAACCCTTTGAGTGCTGCAGGTCCACATATCACACAGTGCCCCTCTTCACATGGGTTTTTCCTTTGGAGTCCCTATTGCACTCTCCTGCACTCATTGGGTTTATCTGTACGTCTATTGGGTGTTTTGGAGCAGGTTTATGTGGTAACTTAACCCTTTACCTGCTGGTTTTGCATCTTTGGGGGGGGGGGTCAGCCTTTTTTGGGTCTTCTAACATGTTCTAGTGATGTTTCATGTACTTTTACATGCGCTTTACTGCATAGACACCATTGCTCCATTCACTTCTATGGGACTGTACAGTTTGGGACATATTTCTGCAACCGCTCAACGTAGCGACTTCAGAGATGGCTCATTTTAATTGTTTGCCCTTGCTATCAGCTGGTTAACGTTTTAAGTGTGTTGGGGGGCTCAGGGGGCTTTGGGAACTTTCAGTTTTCAGCTCTTCCCTTTGGTCTGACTACAGGTCCTCAAGTCTTCAACCGTGTCCTGGAAGCTTTAGTGTCAGTCCTCCACCGGGACGGCATCAGAGTTACTCCATACATGGACAACCTGCTTCTGAAAGCCCCTTCTGCGGAACTTCTTCATCAGCAGGTTCAGGACTACATTCATGCTCTCACCCATCATGGGTGGATCATCAACATGGACAAGTCGGATCTTATCCCATTCCAGCGTCTGGTCTTCCTGGGTCCTCTCTTTGACACTCAGCAGAGCATGGTGTTTCTCACAGACAAGGTAGCTCACCAGATTGCCCACAGGGTTTCTGCTGTTCTGGCTCACGATCCAGCTCCAGCCAAGAAGCTGTCCTCTCTAGTGGGGAAATTCATCTCCGCCATAGAAGCAGCCCCATTTGCCATGGATCCCCCCAGAAACTCCAGAAGTTTGTGATCCAGGTGTGCAAGGGTCAGCCGTACCTCCTGAAGATGTCCGTATCCCTTCCTTTTCATGTGGAACCGAGTTTGACGTGGACAACAAGCAGGGCGGTACAAGAAGTCTCATCACTTGGTTAGAGGTCAAGGCTATTTTGTCCTGGGCAGAAGAACACATTCCTGCCATATCCGCAGTGCACATTCCTGGTGTAGACAACAACGTGGCGGACTTCCTCAGTCGACACACAGCGGACAGCGGCGAGTGGGAACTGCACCCAGAGGTGTTCACCCTCATCGTTCAGAAGTGGGGTCTTCCTTGCATCGACCTGATGGTGACAAGACACAACCGGAAGGTTTCGCGGTTCTGCTCTCACTGGAGGGATCCTCTAGCTGTAGCAGTGGATGCCATGTCCATTCCTTGGTTATTTCCTCTGGCTTACACCCCCCCCCCCCCCCATGTTGCACAGAGTGTTGCAGAAATTGAGACTGGAGCGCTGTCCAGTCATTCTGATTGCTCCATATTGGCCTCGACAGGCTTGGTTTCTGGAGCTTCTGGATCAGTCAGTGGCGGAGCCATTCAAGATCCCTTGCCGTCCAGGATCTTCTTCTACAGGGTTACCTGTGGAAGAAGGATGTTCATCGGCTAGCTTTGACGGCTTGGAAATTGAATCCTCAGTATTGAAGAAGAAAGGTTTTTCTTCTGGTGTGGTGGCTACTATGCTCAGTGCCCACAAACCTGTTTCTTCGAAGGCCTGCCATCATGTCTGTTCGACCTTTCTATCTTGGTGTGCTGACAGGGACCTGTCTCAGGAATTTGATCTACCTATGGTCCTGGCCTTTTTGCAGGACGGTGTGGATAAGGGCCTCTGAGCTCCTTTAAGGTTAATATTTCTGCTCTCTGTTTTCTTTCAGAAGTGCATTGCCATCCTTCCTGATGTCAAGGTTTTCTTTCAGAGAGTTGCTCATACTCATCCTGTCTTTAAGAATCCCGCTCCTCTGTGTGATCTTAACTTGGTTTTGGGCATTCTTCAGCACCCTCCCTTTGAGTCCTTGGCTACTATTCCTCTACACCTGTTGACTTGGAAAATGGCCTCTCTCCTAGGGATCAAGTCCGTTTGCTGTGTTGTGGAGTTACATGCTCTGTCTTGTAAACCACCTTTTTTTGGTGTTTCACAAGGACAAGGTGGTGCTTCGCACTTCTCAGGAGTTTCTTCCAAAGGTGCTTTTGGAGTTCCACATCTATCAGGAGAATTTGGTGCCTTCTTTCTGCCCTGACCCTATCTCTGACAAGGAGAGGGATCTCCACTTGTTAGATGTGGTGCCTTGTCTCAAGTTTTATGTCCATCGCAATGAGTCTATCAGGCAATCTGACGTGACCCGAGTTTCCTAGGGCAGGAAGACCTGCATCCAAAGTGACTACTGCATCCTGGATCAAGTCCACTATTTGTAAGGCTTACGAGCTCAGGAAGAATACTGTTCCCTTTCGGGTCACGGCTCATTCTACTAGATCTATTAGGGCTTCTTGGGCTTACAAGAATCAGGCCTCCACTGATCAGTTGTGCAAGACTGCCACTTGGTCGTCTGTGAACACCTTTTCAAAGCACTACCGTGTTGATGTGCTGGCATCGGCTGACGCCAGCTTTGGAAGGAAGATCCTGGAGGCAGTCTTCTTTGGTTCTTGGTGCTTCCTTCACTTGTTAGCCATGTTGGCTCTAGTTCAGTGTGCTATGTAACAGCTGGGGTGTTACCCCTGTTCAGTGTCCAATGACACTTAATTGTTTTGTTGGGTTATCTCTGATCTTATGGTTCATATCTGCTCTGGTGACTTTGGGGGCCTTTCGCCTTGTCCTAGTCTTACTTTCCGCCTCTGGGAAACTCAGTGGTTGGACATCCCAAAAAGAAAAGAGGATTTTAGTCTTACCTGTTAAATCCTTTTCTCTTCATCCATACAGGTTACTGGTCTCCCACTCTGTCAAGGAACCATGCTTGGCTCTCCTGTGGCAGACTGTGGGGGTTCTTCAGGGTCATGCTCACAGGAGTCTTCTTTCCCTTCTACTATCTAGTCAATAGTTAGTGTCTCAAATCTTACTGGAGCTGGTTGGCTAGCTGAAGTCAAGGAGGGAAGGTAGGCTCCACCCCATGCATACAGTTCTAGAATTGTTCATGCCTAATTTAAGGGGAAGATTGTCTACTCAAAGTTACCAGTAACCTATATGGACTAAGCGAAAAATATTTAACAGGCAAGACTAAAATCCTCTTTTATTATAGCGAAGATAAAGCTAGTACTTTTTAGATGGGTTTACTATCCCTTTAAAAAATACGAAAATGCAAGCTGATAATACTTTCCAAAAATTATAAGATATTTCATTTTCAGTCGATAAGGTTGTTTTAACAGAGCAGGTCATTTAATATGAATTATTATTATTATTTTTTTTAAGTTCTAGCAGTCTATGCACAGAAGCTATAATAAATACAGTTTCTGGCCATACACTACAGGAATGTATTTGCGGATTCTGGAGCATTCCACTGACCAACCTCAGTTTCAGTGCATTGTCACCTGTAATTCAGGGGGTATTTCAGAGTTGGAATTTAAAGGGATAGTAATGTTTCACAAAAACAGAAGCTCCATTTAATCTTCATAGTATCTGGGCCAGAGTTGCAGTTCAAGAGTAACTGAATGATAAAATATCCCCCTCCCACCCCTTTTACCTAGTGTATGCCGACTCCCCTCAGATGTGGAATCTGGTCCCTTGACCAGACAGGTCACAGCAATGGACAATCTTCTTACTGTGAGCATAAGGAAAACCCTGCCCCCCTTGACAGGTTTTTCAGTTTTTTTCCTTATGCTAACTGAAGATTGTTCTTCTCTGCAAGAACCATCCAGACAGCCTTGCTGCTCTGTGGTGAGCAGTGTTACATCAGTAAAAGGGGCGGGAGGGGGATATTTTATCATTCAATTACTCTTGAAATACAGCTCTGACAGTATTGAAATAGCACTCTCCATGGCCCAAATACTATAAGGATTAATTTGAGCTGCTTTTATTGTGAAACATTACTACCCCTTTAATGGAACAGAAAAAGAAAAGAAATAGGGAGAGAAAGGGACTTATACACCAATTAAAAGAGGGTCAGTTCTGGTCTATACCAACTGCACTATAGTGTACTAACACAAGTTCCCCAAATTCTAATGGATTTCAAAGGGGCTTTTAATTTACTGAATGCTCAAGGTCTCAAATTCATTGAGAAGGAATCTAGCATACAAGAGGTTAAAAGGTCAATTCAAATCAAGTTCTATGAAACTACTATGCTGTATTTTGTATGCTCCAAAATTGCTCCTCTTCTCTTATGTACAAAGGCCCCAAGCCTTCCTAGATTTGTTTGCACCACAGCCTTTATTATGGAGGAACAGATGACCTGAAGATTAATGAGCAATGTATTGCAGTATCCTGAGAATCCTTGGGAGGTAGCACTGCAAGCAAGCAAAATAAGGCTTAAACAGGATAATGCAATGTGCTGTGTACCCCCTCTGGCACTCAAAGGATTAACCCACCCTGCTCTGAAAACATACACATCTATGCCTCATGAGGTGGCACAACACAGCAAGTCTGTTCTGCCACCATAACCAGGGGAAAACAGTGTATAAATATGGGAGAGGGAAATTATATAATGTTTCTTGAATTGCTATGGCAATGAGAAAAGTCATTCTATTTCTCTCCCTCCCTCTGGTGATGACAGATTATAAAATCTCCCACACCCGCACCTCTTCTCCTTAAAATTTCCTTCAATGTGTTAATCATCAGTGGAAGATTTAATGGGGGACTAACACATCTAAATAAATAGGATGCACAGCATCTTTAAGAAATTAAGTACTTGCCTCTCTCTTCCACAGTGTCCATATTCACATTTGTGGTCTCCTCTTCAATCCCTTTGAATTCTAATGCATTTTCATCCAAAGAGCTAGTACGCTTGGACAAAACAATATCCTAATGCAATAAAAGATAAGCAAAATGTAAACTCAAAGTGTGCTGAGCAGCAACAATAGGCCTTATGTAAAAAAGGTAAAATGGAGTAATTCTGGGGGGGCAAACCAATTGCACCATAGGAGAGAAATAAAAGAATTCCCAGCACATTCTCATCAATTTAAAGGGATAGTAATGTTTCACAAAAACAGCAGCTCCAATTATTCTTCATAGTTTTTGAGCCATAGAGAGTGTTTTTTCAATACTGTCAGAGCTGGTTCAAGAGTAATTGAATGATAAAGTTTCCCCCTCAATCCCCTTTTACCTACTATAAGCCATCTCTTCTCAGATGTGGAATCTGGTTGCTAGACCAGACACATAACAGAAGGGGACAATCTTCTTCATATGAGAACAATGAAAGCCCTGCCCCCCTTGACAAGTTTTTCAGGTTTTTCCCTTATCTTAATTGAAGATTGTCCCTCTCAGCAATCTACCTGGGCACCTCCCTTCTGATCTGTATGAACAGTGTTACACCAGTAAAAGGGGTGGGAGGGGGACACTTTGTCATTGAATTACTCTTGTACTACAACTCTGACAGTATTGAAATAACACACTCCAGGGTCCAAATATGATGATGATTAATTAGAGATGCTTTTATTCTAAAACATTACTACCCCTTTACATGAGGCTTTTAAACCACTGAATGCTAGGTGGAGGCTTTTCAGCAGAGCCGAGATCAAGCTATTGAAAAATAAATCATTCACTGGAACAGTCTACAAAGTGTGCCTGGTTTGCAAGCACACTTTGTAGACCGTTCCAATGAAGGATTTCTTTTTCAATAATGCAATCTCGGCTCTGCTGAAGAGCCTCCGCCGGTCCCGGGACCGGAGTCCCCTGCAGTCAGCTAGAATGCTCACACCAGGGAAAGGGGAAGGAGGGGGGGAACTTTAACTATGATTAGCTCTCAAACCATAAACGTTTATGAGATGGAACTTGGAGCATTTAGTTACAATTTTTAATGGCTGCAAGATAATTTTTTGTAGAAAACTGACAATACTATCCCTTTAAATCAAAGGAAATGTTCTTATGTCCCCCCATGGTTCAGATGGATTGCCCCAGAATTACTCCTTTAGTACTGCAGCCTCATTGAGTCTTACTTCTTTTCCCAATGGCAGAGACTGGGACTTCCTGATTTGATGCTGTTCTCTGCTCTCTGTTATAATCATTTTCTCAGGGTGATTATCTTCAGGGTTCACCATCTCTCTTGAGACATCAAAAATCTTGTCATAATAGGTTATCAGAAGCTCCACTATTCGTGCCTGATATGGATAATCCACGAGAGAGGAAAGCGAGATTGTAGCGTCAGTCTGCCGAGGTCTAATCAGGGTGGGCCCAAATATTATCCCAAGGTTGCTGGCTGACATTTTATTTTCTTCGACTTCTTCTGTGACCCTATATGGAAGCAAAACAAGGAGATTATTTTAGTACAAAAATTCTTATTGGTTTAACCCCTTGAATGCCAGATATGTGTCCAAGGCATTGCAATGCCTCTGGAACTCAGACAGGGTTAATAGTGTGTGGTAGTCAATATGCATCTAAAATAAATAAATACATCTCCAGTCTACATGTATATATGTTAAGGTGTTGTGGGTCTGTTGAATCCCTGGGAACATCATTCTTTTACTATGGGATAAAACAAGGGTACTGACCAATGCTGGAAGTTTTATTTATTTCATGTTACAACAGCTCAAACTTTTCTTTAATAAAACTACTATTGTGCTGTTTGAGCTGTAATGACTTTTGAGGAAGGCGGCTCCCTGCAATAGAAGCACCCTTGTATAACTCAACCATAAAAGCCCTGTAAGATAGGAAAGTAGGAAAATGGGCAGACTAGATGGACCAAATGGTTCTCTGTTTTTCATAACAATTTACTGCACCTTTAAATTATGCCTCATTTATCATTTTCACCTGTGTCGCAATGATTGGGTATGTGTGCCTACAGTCTTACCTGTGCAGATGTCCTATTAAATACTGTAATGTATTATAATTTGGCAAAGGCAGTTGCTTGAGCAGGTCTCTTATTTTAATAATGACTCTGTTCAACTCGACACCCGACGGCTGCCTCTTTAATGTTGGACTGCTCGGATTAACCTCAACCTCTTCTTCATTCACACGCTGACTTTCCTTGGCCAGGCCAATCAATTCATTGTAGAGACGAAATAAGATCAAGGGTTCCGGCAGCTGGAGAAAAAGATGAAAACAACTTTATACAGCTGTTGTTTATCTAGCAAATGCCTGGATTCCATATAAATTGATAAATTCACCACTATTTTTCTCTACTATTGAAACTGTGAATATTTCCTATCTGTGAGATAAACAAAGTGATAACCTTTATTATCTGCAAGACAATGTAGGCCAAAGTTTGTAGCAGGTATTTGAATGTAGGCTTTGCACTAATTCAACAAGATCTTTAATGTATGGGCTCCACAGGACATAGGAATTGGAGTTTATCACACTGGAGAAGTTATCATCACTTTACTGTATCTTTCTACAGGCAACAAGACAAATAGTGTCTTTTGCAGAAAGAAAGAGGAACAATTCCGGGGCAAACCAACTGCACTGTTGGGGAAAAAAAAAAAAAAAGTTACAAACTTCCCCACGTATGTCAATGGGGTATTTAACCCCTTGAATGTCAGAAAGTTCTCCAAAGTCATTGCTTCAAAATGCGTTGGGAGACCTCACTAGCATTCAAAGCTCTTATTGCTCTATCCATCAGTCTCTCAGTGGGAAAACGTGGGCAGTATTATACAGCCTAGTGAAGGGGGGGGGGGGGACTGATCACACACTGTAAGCCACGTTCCAGATCAAACTGGAAGAAAGGAAAGCCTTCATTCAGCCCTTCAGAATTTGGTGAGGTTCGGGTTAGAGACTGTAAGAATGACGTTTTAACCATTTGAGTACGAGAGGTATATCCATCTCATTGTGTTACAATGCGATGAATACCTCTCTGGCACGCAAAGGGTAAAAGGTATAAAACATACATTGTTGTACTCAGGACAACATGCTCTTTTCCAGAGAGTTATCCCCCCCATCCCTGACTGTTACTGTTCCTTTATGAGCTGGAGAGGTATGGAACACATTACATTGCAATGCATCAGAATGATCTATGGCATTTTAAGCGTAAATCACATGGAAAATACTGAGCACCAGACTAGGGAGCGGATGTAGAAAATCAGAGTTGGAGACATTTGGGGCAAGCATACTTCCCCATAGGAACCAAAATTCCTCTTTTGATTTAAATGGGGTTTAAATCCCTTGGGTGTCAGAGGGGTCTCCAAAGCATTGCTTTGCAATGTATTGATGACCTATCTAGCATCCCAGAGGTTAATAGCCCCCATTTAAATCAAAGGGAATTTTTATTTGTTCCCTACATTGCACTTGGTTTGCCCCAGAATTGCGCCACATTCCCTTATAAATAAGCCCCTGAGTCTTTAGAAGGCTGTTTCAGATTTACAGTGTGTGCTTCTTTACACCCAGCAGTGTTTCACTGGAGGCATAGCAGTAAGAAAAGTCATTTAGAAATATTTTTCATGTTTAGTTACTAGGACATCAGGGCTTAGTCTGACCAACCCTAGCAGCACGGGCGCCACTGTTGACAAATTATAAATCAATCTCTGTTCACTCTCATTCCTAAACAGTGAGCATGCAGCAAAACAGACACATCCATTGTTGCAAAAGGCAACAAAAAGTTATCTTAAGGTCACAGTAAACAATTTTCAAGCTGATACCACAGGCCAAAAATAGACAATGACATTTGACGGCTGCATGATATACCTGACGGAGGTAGAGCTTTAGAACATTGCTTATGTCGTGTGCATACAAGTCTGACAGCTCCACCAAGTCTTTGCCATTTTCGAAAGCCTGACAAAGTTTTTCAACACGTGACTTTGCACCATTTACACGATAGATACCCTATAAGAGAAACATAGGAAATTAAATATTCATTATTTATGCTGTACAAATTTACATCCAGTGGTCTAGTTAACAAAAGGTAGAAAGGTTTAAATTGAACCGGTCACCTTAAGACTGGGGTACTCAATTGCTAGACCTCCAGCTGTTGAAGAATACATCTACCATCATCTTCAATCAACCGCTGACTGCTTGGGGATTATGGGAGTAGCAGTCATCAAAAGTTGGAAGTCCAAAATTCGAATACAACTGCTTTAGAACAAATTACATTTGTTTTACAGAGAATTAAAATCTAACTATATGTTGTACCAGCCATTATTTGGTAAAATAAATGGTTATTGAGAAATCATTACATTTTGGTGGCACTTTATTTTACTGAAGAGTACACTACCTAGTTATGTACAAGGCAAAAAACATCGCTCTCTGTGCACCTAGAAAAAACCCTCCAGGTTGTGGGTTTTTCCTAGATTCATTCATAACCCAGTGTGGTAGTATTGGTCCAGCACAGAAACTAATCAGCATTGGTCCAGCCGCATAAACTTTACCACAGGACATGCATCCAGAACAGTCTGCCCTGTTTGCAAAAGTACGAACAACAAAACACCCCTCCCATCCACTTTTCCCTCTTTAATTAGATGTAGAAATGGAATTTCAGTATTACTATGGCAATGTTTGAAAATGTGCACAAGTCCCAAACAATAAAAGATTAACCTAGCTAGCCCATAGCTCAAAGGCATTTCTAATTAAGCTACTTTTTTTTACTTCAAAAAAAAAAAAAAAAAAAATAAAAAAAAATAAAAAAAAAAAAAAAGCCAGCATCGAAGGGACAAAAATAAACTCTTGGAATTGTAAAAATGTGACCACACATCTTGGGATCAAATACATAAACATAGGAGAAAGACATAAAAAAAGGATGAAAACGATCAAAGCCAACTACCTGCAGCACGTTATAATAGCAAATGGAATATCTCACTAGATTATATCTATACTGTGGATTAAGCTTTTAGGCACAAAAGAATAATAGAGTCATTATGGACCATACCAAAGGCATGAGAGGGAACAAATAAGATTCTCCATTAATTTAAAGTGACCCAGCCAATATCCTAAAAACAATGTTGGTGATTTTAAAAGAGCTTTCAAAAGCTACATGTTTAGCCATTTTTTTCACAGGTTATTTAGCTGTATAGATTACACTAATTAAGGCATGCTATGAGGCACTGCATATCTTGGCCCTGTATTACCTCCCTCACACACTGACACAACCATTTCAGTGCTATGGGAGGAGGGCAGAATAGTTATACAAAGACTGTTGTATGGCATTCATAATATTATTTTATTTACTACTGAGATACATACAGTATTATCAAGGCATAATTCTCTGGATATTTATCCTGTTTGTTGGTTAGAGTCTACACCTGTATTGTTATTTGGATAGCATTAGAGTGACTATTGTTCACTGCATGGGAGGTTGGAACAGCTCAATATTAATATTGAATATTGGCATTCAGAACTAAAGTTGCGGAGATGACTGTGCTGTATGATCTAAGTCCTGCCCGCTTATACTGAAAATTGACCATTCATTACGCCACAATTCCAATTAACTGGTTGCTCAAGACGACAGTCTTATATCATCACAGGAGAACGGAGACTCGAGCCTTTTATATTGACATCACATCTAAAGACAGAAGGACAGCAGCTACAGTCAGAATCCTGCCCGCTATTACTTGTATGCAGACTGATATAATTTAGTTCTGTTGGCCATCTACTTCTAAAGACAGGAGGATAACAACAAAAGGTCAGAGTCCAGCCCGCTATTACTTGTATGCCAATTGATATCATCTAGCATTGCTGGCCATTTACTTCTTTCTTCCTATTTATGAGACATTTTTTCATTCCATCTGGCAATTATTTTGGTACATTATATCGGAGACATCATTTTTATTCTCCTTTCAGCAACACTGCGCTATTCACATTTCACTGGACAGTTAGATTTATGATTGGCATTTTATTATTATATATTATTGTCCTTAATCATACGTAGGATTTTTATTTTATTTTTATGTTTATATTTAAATAAACATTATATTCATTATACACCTATTACCATCTTATTGCTTTCCATTTGTAGGGTTTTAAATATTTTCCTCTCATTATTATTTACTAGTGCTCTCTATACTATTTTTGTATATTTCTTTCTTTAGAGACCTAGCACACTGGGCCAGATAGGATAGTAGCTTGCTTTTATCCCTCCCACATATGTATTTTTATCTAGGTGTGATAGCGTGCCATATCAACACATATTTGTATTTAAACTTACATGACGCATTGCTAAAGATCAGTTAAGGGTTATTATGTTTTGCAGCAGATCACTTTTTTTTAATTACTAAAATGTACACGAATGGTTAGATTGACCATGGCCAAGGGCCGCAAATGGACTCATTGGGCTAAGGTTTGGATTTCCCTGCCTTATGATGTAGTGGATCTGAGGCAGAATTACTTTTATCATTTATGCATAAACCATAAGTGATTTCAATCCCCTAAGTCCTAGAGGGGGTACCCAGAACTTTGCCAATCTGTGTGTTTGCCATCTTCCCGGCACTCAAAATAAAGGGAAACTATACTCTAAGCAGGGCTTAAAATTTGAAGTCCTTTGCTACTAGCAAGCCCTGAAAAGTTACTCGCCACTGCAAGCCATGGCATACCCACCAGGGCTGAATTTCTACTCGCCAGGGCTGAATTTTCACTCGCCATTGGCTAGTGGCGAGTGGAAATTTTGAGCCCTGCTCTAAGAATAAGTTGCTCTTACTTTTAACTTCTGTAAGTAAGTGCCATTTATACAGCAGTCAGATATAGCTATACATATATTTTGCATTATAACTACAGTTTCCAGTACATAGTAATCTCTGTTCAAGTCTCCCTATAGATCAACCTTCCTCACAACAAACAATGGGTTGCAACAGACGTGACTGGAATGTCACGGACCTTAGAGGTTATTAGACTGAAACCGACAAACTTAAACAGTGGACTGAAACAGATCAAATGAAACAAAAACAGTAAATAGTAATAATGGACTGCTGAACGACTGTCTGCTTGGGCGAGTCCTTTTGATGAACAAATGAAGAGTCTGTTACTCTTAGGGTTTATTCCCCTTTGCAATGGTTTCGAATTTTACCTGGATCTTAAAAAAGCACCTATGAAGTAACAGCAAGAAATTTTGGGAACAAGATTTAAATGTGCCAATCAATATAAACAAAATGATTAACCCTTTAAGCACCAGATGTCCTTGAAGAGGACAGTAAATACAATATGGTAAACCTCCTGGAAGCTAGAAACATTTCCAACACATAGTTTTGCCTCTAGCACTCAGATGGTGGTTATTCAAAAAATACCATTGATTTACATTGAACTTTTAACCCCTTGAATGCTAGATGTCCCCTCAATCATTCAAGTGATTAACATTTGAGTGCAGAGAGAGATGCATTAGACTCCTCTCTGACACTCAAAGGTTTAAAGTCCCATTTTATGTGTCCCCCAAGATGCAGTTTCATTGGCTCACAGTTACTCTGGTTTTCTTTTGTGCCTAGGGTCCTTAGTGAAACCTGCAATGTTGGTGGTAGCCATTTTGTCCTGGCAGCTGCTTCAAATGAGTACCGCTTGATATATGTTTATGTCTGCCTTCTCTTACAGAGGCCATAAATAATAGCTTAGTTGTATCACTTAGACCTGGGTTACTGGACGTAATTACAAGAACAAAATGGCTGCTCTGCATGAAGCAGCTACCACAACTTAATGATAAAGTAGAAGCAAGATAATATGAATTAGGTATTATTTTCCCAGACAGGCTAAATAATAATGAAGGGTAAATAACCCCTTTCATGTGTTGACTGTATATTTTCCATGTATTATACATTTATCTTTATGGAGCCAACATATTCCTTGACACCATACAAAGGGGCAGGAGGATAAAAGCAAACAATGAGACATACATGTACAGGCTGACCACTGGAGAGAGGGTCCTTCTTCTAAGGGCAGGAATGGACAACCCGAGGCCCTCTAGCTGTTGAGGAATGCATTTTCTATCATCCTGAGCAAGATAATGATGGGAATTTTAGTCCTCAAGAGCAGCGTGGCCTCAGGTTGTGCACTCCTGATCTTCAAGTCTAGAGGATAATAATTATCATAAGCTGGTATACAGGTTTGTTTATGAGAGAATAGGTACCGTAATTGTCTGCATACATGACGACACAGATTACAAGGCAACAACCCAACTTTCCATATGTTTGGTGAGGAAAAAAAATATCCAATCTCCAAAGCAAGCTACTATACTATTTGGCCCCTTATATTGGGGATTTTATCTAATACTCAGCCCCAGCAATTCTCTTCCCACTATTACCCCTCAACCTCCAAGAACCAATAATGGGCCTGTCAGTCTTCTTGGCGTGAGGTCTGCCTCCACTCGGATGAAGAGTGAAGCAGAAAGGTCCTTTCGATCAATACACATGAAATATGCACTTCATGTCACACATCATCAGAATGGAAGTGGACCACACTCCATAAAGACTGTCAGGTCCATCATAATAACATAGTAAATTATGTAAAAAAAACCAAACCAAACAAAACAAAAAAAAATACCTAAGCCCATGAAGTTCAACCCTTGCCTCATAAACCAGAGACATGAGAATTATATAGCTTACCTGCTACCAAATAATTTAGCCTATGAGAAATTTCTGTTTGCCTACTAATACACAGTATAACCCTTTATGTTCCCTTTTGAAAGATATGCATCTAATCTGCTCTTAAATGTATCCATTGTATCTGCCATAACCACATCCTTGGGCAAGGAATTTCATAATTTAACATATCTTACTGTAAAAAAATGTTTCCTCTGCTGAATTCAAAACCTCCTTTCCTCTAATCTCAAGGGGTGGTCCCTGGTTATGTGCTCGGGCGTTGGAATGAATAGCTCACCAGAGAGATCATATGCTTAAACTGAACCAGACTGCCTGCCGGATAAGACTCTCTTCCCCTCCAGCGGGAACACAGAATAAAAGGCATCCCCAGAATGGAAGGCGAGGCTGCTTTTTCAGGATAAAATGCCTGAAAAAACATTGCCTTATTTAGTAGCAAATACGGTATAATATTTGACTATCAAAGTTACTGTCAGCCCTCTGTAAGGTAAAGGTTTAAACATTTTTTGCAGACAAGACACACTGCACCAGGTACATAAAATGACAAAATGTACATACTTCAATATGGATTTATCTTCCAGGCATATGGTACACTTTTTTTTTGTTTTTTTAATCTTTGAATTACTGCAGTTTTACATAACACATGCACCAGAGCAGTGGTGCAACCCTTTTGTTTCAAATGAAATCCCAGCAGAAATCTAAAAAGCAAGTACTTTAACCCCTCGAATGCCAGGTGTCTACATGCATTGGGAGGCTTCTCTAGCATCCAAAGGACATTGTATCAATAAGAAATGCATTAGGATTGAAGATGGTACCAGTAATGTAAAACACTATCCTCTGCATAATTTTACATAGCACGTCCTTCCAGCTAACATCTGTAAGATGTAGTTATTTTATGTGACAGCCCTAAAATCTAAGCCAAGCAATGCACTGCGCACCTGTCTGGTCCTTATGGAGTTAAACTTGCATTTTTAATTCATGTGTACACTATATTTCATTTGATAAATCGTTTGTGCAGTGCTAATGCTGTTAATGTATTTAAATTAGTATCTGCTGCTCTACTCTTCAGAAAGGCTGGTACATAATATCAGGTCCATTTCCACAATAAAAAACATAAATAAATCACATCAGAGACCCCCAACAAGATTGCTATGATTATGGGAGCCCCTAAGAAAAATGGCATACAAAACATTTAAGTGTGTATAAACACAGATCAGTTTTAGGTGTTAGTGTTTTTTTAACACTAAACTTTTAGCTCAAAATGTATTGTTCAAGACGTATCATATCCCTGAATTTGATACTTTTGTTTTCCTAGAGGGGATTAGGTTATAAAGCTTATATCAGCAGCAATCTACGAAAAATCAGAATTGCACCATGAGTAATGCTTTCATCTTCCAAATATCCACAAGTAGTCACAGAACACATACACTGACTGCCACGAAATCTGTTCTACTGTCCACCTTTTGTTACAACTACTACAGGAAACCATCTGCACTTCTTCAGGGAACCCCTGGGTTCCACAGAACCCATTTTGAGAATCACTGCTGCAGAGAATTGTTTATTTAAATTTCCAAATTAAGATTTCCTTTTAATCTTAGAACATACGCACCTTTATGGTCAGTGCCCTGCTTTCTATTTCAGACGTACACTTCTTGATAATAAAAGGAATGCCGTCAGGGATGTTTTTAGCAGCCTGAGTAAATTCCACTCCAAACAGATGAAGTCTTCCGTGAAGTTTTTTGTGTCCGCACTGAATGGCCAGCGTTTCCAGGCACTTCTTATGGCAAGCAAGAGAGCACTACAATAAAGAGATGCAGTAAATGAGAGGCTGTTCTTTTGAGCCTTGGTTAATAAACCACAGTGTAATCACCGACTAAGTCCATGTAGTGTTTCTTAGAATTTGGGGCAAACCAACAGTGCAGTGAGTATTCAGTGGCTCATTAAATGTAATTTGTGCATAATAAGGAATATCCTGAAAACATTCCCTTTTGGTATGCCTTGAGGAATGGAGGGAGAATTTAGATTGTATCTGACTGAGAACACACTGGTTCATGATACTTCCTGTCAGACTGGAATCTCTTACCTCCTCACATTCAGCTCCATGAAACACCACTAAACTGTCACACTCCCTGCATTTCGATGGGGCTCTGAGTTTTCGGAGTTTGTGTGTCTGTGATGCCTTAGACATGATGGTATTTCTGAAAGGCCCTGGAGAATTGGCAATCTCCGAAACCAGGTCATTCAAACCTATGGAGAACAATCATATTTTAAATAGGGAAATACATCCAGTGACACAGGCCTTTCTGCTAACAGATTGGAAAGTTACATTTATCTGAGATTTCAGACATGGGTATGGTATGGTTAACTCCTGGAGGACCAAGCTGGTGTGCAACAAATTGCAAAGAAATACTTTGCACACCCTTTTGGTCTTTGCAGGGTTAAGGTGACCAGATCCACAATTTAACACAGAACACTTACACAAATGCCATTCTACAATATTACACAGTAACTACTGCAACCCTGCACTATGTGTGCACCTTTCATTCTGTATTAAAATGGAGATCTGACCACAGAAGGTACAGAATACGTTCCTGGGCTGATTAGATTAACCCTTTAAGGACCAGAAGGGTTTGCAACACAATGTTTTGCAATGTGCTGCACACCACTCTGGTACTTGAAGGGTGAAATAGATAGTAAAAATGTCATATGAAAAAAATATATATATTTATTACAAGGCTTTGAGTTGGACAGATTTATTTCATCTGCATCAACTAAGTTATTCCAGCAGAGTAAATGAGTATGCTCCCAATACTATTTCATTTACAAAATTATTATCGCTAACATGAACACGAACACTAACCCTTTGAGTACCAGAGGGCGTTTCGTACCCCTCTGGCACTCAAAGGGTTAACAAAATTGTGCCCATATTATTTTATAGGGGAGCTCTTGCTACTGCAGTCTATAAAGTGCTTTGTTCAGGAAATGCACACCCACTAAATTGCTAATCTCAGCTGTAATACATTTTGAATAAAGAATCACACAGCAGTGGGCGTATCCTTATTTTACTCACAAGGGAAGCGCTCTCCTACATAAATTATAGGCGTTGGACACTCCTCTGGCACTCAAAGGGTTAATAAGTGTTTACCATCCTTTTAAAATGGAATCTGTCACCTTAAAATGTATTTAAAGTCCTAAAAAATATACTACATAGCGGAATACATTTTATATGTATTATTTTCTAAGAAATAACAATTGTATTAATATTAATTTTGCTGTCATTTGTCAATATAAAACATTCCTTTTAACCATTTGGACAATACTTTACTGTGTAAAACTCATCCCTTTCTTGAGGCTGATGTACTAAGAAGAACTGCAGCAAATCAACTGTATGATGGGGACAAAACCATTTCATACATTGTTATGCATTTTTATGGGTCTTTGAACCCACCGAATGCTACAAAGGTCTCTATGCATTGCAATACACTTGGGGCACCTTTAGCATTCAATGGGTTAAAAAGCACCATTTAAATCAACTGGAATTTTCATTTGCCCGCCCCTTTTACTGATGTAACACTGCTCAGCCAGAGCAGAAGGGAGGTGCCCAAGTAGACTGCAGAGAGGGACAATCTTCAATTAAGATAAGGGAAAAACCTGAAAAACTTGTCAATGGGGGCAGGGTTTTCTTTGTTCTCATAGAAAGAAGATTGTCCCCTTTTGTTATCTGTCTGGTCTTACAACCAGATTCACATCTGAGAAGAGATGGCTTACACTAGGAAAAAGGGGCGGGAGGGGAAACTTTGCTTGTGAATATCTCTTAAACCATAAAGGTTTGAGAGATAAGACTTATATCGTTCATGTTTTTTTAATGCCTACAAAATAAAATAAAGTTAAAACGAAGTATTAATATCCCTTTAAGGGATCTTTCACACATGGGATTTTGTGAAGTTATATTCTTGTAGCTTTACGTACCACTTGAAAATATTTTTAGTACTACAGTTTAGTACTAGTTCCCAGCATCTCCTCCTGTCAATGGAAACAGAAGTGATAAAATGCCAGGGAAATACAGCTGTCTGCAACAGCTGTGCATTTTGTGATTCCATAGAAATGATACAAATCTGTAGCAGCATTATCACACAGTCTACGGAAATTTGCAGAATGCTGTGTTTCACTGTGACAATTACACCACATGTTGCCTGTTAGAAATGCACCATAGGATACAACGATTCATAAATCTTGTTTTTTTTTTTTTCTTCACAATTTTCTGTTGCTGCATCAGTTTGCCTTGTGAGAGGGGCCTAAGAGTTAATAGGACAAAGGTAAAAATTACCACTCTTTTTTCCCTCTTTTATTCTTTACACATAAAGGGACATTTCGACTTTCAGTATGTTGGGGCCATACACAAGTTTGTGGTAGCATAAAATCCAAAAGGCAGCACAGACCAGCTGTAGCTTCATTTGGCAAGTACTGAAACATAGCATTACAACAGAAGCCAGAAAACTGAAGTTTCAAAGCTGTAGGCATAAAGTTCTGTTGTTTTTATGTTTTTTTTTTTTTTTTTTTTAAACCAAACCATAAGTAATATAGATATACTGCACTCACATTAAGGAGGAATGAGTTTGATAGGTCACTGGCATCTTAGGGGTTAACTTTGGAAATAGCTACGTGTATACAAATATATCCCTGCAATGCTTATTTATTAGAGAAACAGAATGAAAGCCTATAAATTCACAGTTTTCCTTTCATGGAAAAGGGAACATAGAGCAGGATTACCATTGTCTGAAGGGGATGGAGGTTCTCGCTCATCCAGATCATCTGCAGATGACATGGTGCCAGTAGATGGTGTCCTAGGGAGACGTCTCTTAAAATCTCCTGAAAAACAACATGATAAAAATGTATGCTTAATACATGTACCCGTTTCTTTTTCCTCTTATAGGTATTGCCTATGAAAAAAAACAAAGCATCTGTGTAATGGATATCCAACAGTACAGATGCTTATTTGCTGAAGTGGCAAGATGAAAATGCTTGCACACTCAAATCCCCATGCAAGCTTCTGCTTTGCTGTTAAATGAAGGAAGTGAGAGCACCCACTTTCAACAGGTTTTGACAGCTATGCGATTGTCCTGATTGGGTGGCCAGAAAGTCTGTCAGACTGGAAATGAGGAAAGGGATAAGAAGCAACTTTTGGCTCTCTAACTTTTGGCCTTCAACTCCCATCATCCTCTGCTGGTCAATAGCTGGTTGGAGATGATAGAAACTACAGTATAACAACAACTGAAGGGCCAATGGTTGTCTAAACAGGGGAATAGTGATAAAAGTGAAATGGGACTGCGGCAGAAATAAAAGGGAAGATAGTGAGGGAACTAATATAGAAGGAAAAAGAAGGGAGAAATAAGGGAGCACAGACAATGAAGGAGAAGTTGCGACCGTTAATGGAGGAAATGAAAGAGGTAAAGCTATTGGGATAATGACTGGGGGAGACAGATGAGAAAAAAAAAAAAAAAAAAAAAAAACTTTGGGGAAAATAGATAGGCAGGCAAGCGGGAGATTATATGGTATAGGAAGGAAAGAAGAGGGCACAGACAGCTGGGGAGATGGGGAAACAGAGATAGAGAGGAAGGTGAGAGGGAGAGAGGAAAGACAGACATTAAAGGGATAGTAATGTTTCAAAATAAAAGCAGCTCCAATTATTCTTCATAGTATTTGGGGCATGGACAGTGTTATTTCAGTTCTGTCAGAGTTGTAGTTCAAGAGTAATTGTATGCTAAAGTATCACTCTCCTGCCCCTTTTACCTAGTGTAAGCCACCTCCCCTCAGATGTGGAGTCTGGTCCACAGACCAGACAGCTTACAGCAAGGGACAATCTTCTTATTGTGAGTACAATGAAAACCATACCCCCCCTTGACTGGTTTTTCTCTTATGCTAATTGAAGATTGTACTTCACTGCAAGCCATCTGGACACCACCTTTCTGCTCTGAGGTGAGCAGTGTTACATCAGCAAAAGGGGTGGGAGGGGATACTTTATCATTCAATTACTCTTGAACTACAACTCTGACAGTATTGAAATAACACTTTCCATGGCCCAAATACTATGAAGATTAATTAGAGCTTCTTTTATTTTGAAACATTACTATCCCTTTAATAGGGGAAAAAGATAGGGAGGGATAGAAAGACATAAATAAGGCATAACTAGATGGGTATAGCGAAAAAGAGGAGGGGAAAGCATGGAGGTAAAAAAGGAAGGAATAAACCTATCATTTCAAATGACAGGTGGGGGAATTGGCCGCTAAACAAAAACGATGAGTGACAAGCTCAGTCAATATGCACAGTGTATTGTTTGATGAATGCTGCAAAACAACGATTCAGAGGTGGTTCATAAATTTTGATTGGACAGTGGACCAAAGGTGCCATTCAATAAGCTATGTGCAAATTCTGCACCAAATGGAATAATTAAAAATACCCACTAATTTAAATTAAATTTGAATGCTAGAAAGGACTCCACAACATTTATTTGTAAAGAGTTAGAGTCTTTTCTAGCTTTCAAGTAGTTACAAAATCCCTATAAATCAATGGGGATCTAAGGAATTTTTATTTGTCCCCAATGGCGCAGTTGGTTTTCTCAATAATTACACCTCTAACTTACCGAACTGTACCTCAAATGTCTTGTTTAAATGGCATGACATTATCCTTCCCAAATTCAACCAGCTGTAATTCCAAATGACTATTTATATGTACACTAGTAAACAGTTATAATTTCATTGAAATCTACCTGGGCTGGCAGATGGTGAATCCATGGAACGGGACTCACTGCTTCCTCCGGCACTCTCTGAGTCACTACACATTCCACCACTCTGGTTCCCAACTGACCATGATCTGAAAGGGGGTGGACCTCTTATCCCTTTAAAAACATGAAATCAAGAGGACAGTAAATAACCATGTGTTATATTTGTAGGCTGGAAGTAATCACATGTTCTTACAGAAATTACACAGATTTCTTAAAGAGGAACTACTACCCTTTATAAAGTCGGCTCCCAATTTTTAGGCATATGGCCACTAGCTTCTTAATAGTGCTATTATCTCACACAAGTACCCAGTTCTGAAGTAATCCTTCTTCTGAGACCGGAAGCCAGGCTTGCATGAAGACATCTTTGCTTAGAGACGTCTGTGCGCCTGCACTGTCCATCCAGGTCTCCTCTACGAGGCACTGCATGGTGCCTTAAAGGAATAGTAATGTTTAAAATAAAAGCAGCTCCAATTAATCTTCATAGTATTTGGGCCATGGAGAGTGTTATTTTGATACTGTCGGAGTTGTAGTTCAAGAGTAATTGAATGATAAAATATCCTCATCCAGCCCCCTTTACCTATTATAAGCCACCTCCCCTCAGATGTAGAATCTGGTCTTAAGACCAGACAGCTCACAGCAAGGGACAATCTTCTTACTGTGAGCATAAGGAAAGCCCTGCCCCCCGTTTCTCCCTTATGCTAATTGAAGATTGTCCCTCTCTGCAAGCCATCTGGACACCACCATTCTGTTCTGAGGTGAGCAGTGTTACATCAGTAAAAGGGGTGGGAGGGGGATACTTTATCATTCAATTACTCTTGAACTACAGCTCTGACAGTATTGAAATAACACTCTCGATGGCCTAAATACTATGAAGACTAATTGGAGCTGCTTTTATTCTGAAACATTACTATCCCTTTAAGGCACCGGAAGGGACTGACAGCACAGGCGAGCAGATGGCTCTAAAGCAAGAAGCCTGGCCATTAGTCTCAGAAGAAAAAGCATTACTTCAGAACCAGGTACCTGTGTGAGACACAGGCACTATTAAGAATCTAGTCTGCATATGCCTAATTATTGGAGGGCAACTTTATACAGGATGGTTGTTCAGCTTTAAATAGTATACCTTGAATATCAGTGCTGCTGCTGGACCTTTCCTGACCAATCTTATTAGAGCGACCATAGACAGGACTGCCAATGTCTTCAGTTGGTTGAGAAGGGAATTCTCCAGAGCCTTGAGACAGGTTGCCATGTGATGTGTGAGCGCTGTTCTCTTGCCCCCTAGACAGAAGAGTCCTTTAAATAAAAAAACAGAGGCTGAAACAAACTACATGAAATGGTCCACTAAAATGAACATTATTCTAATAATATTCTGCATTATATGTTAGATGTATTCAATTATTGGTCTCCAACTGGTGGGGACTACAACGCAAATCATCCCCAATCAGCTATTGGCTGGTTGGGGATGATGGGAGTTGTAGCACTCAACAGCTAGAAGTCCAATAATTCACTATACCTGATGTAGGTATCACTGTTCCTAAATGTATGAGGTGACCATGTCAGTCCTTAGAGTGGGTATAATGGCTATACACTGACCAGTGTTGAAAGCGTGGCTAATAGTGTCTGTGTCATATTGTCAGTGTCAGAGCTTTATGAAGGTTAGGAAATTCAGCATCTTCGTCTCCCAAACTCATAATTCAATAAAATTCAAGAAATAATTGTGATGCACTGGATCTCTCTAAATTTCAAGGCGATAGAAGCCCCATCTAAATTCATGAGAAGCTTTGATAACTTTCACCTATGGTACACAGGATATTAGTTTCAAAATGACTCCACCTTTTAATTTGTGCATACTGTCCCCACAGGCGCTTTCATACTAAAGATGACTAGGTGAGAGGGTGTACATTTAAAACACAAGGCTTCATACGCAAATAATCTAATTTTCATTTTTTTGCTCTGAAAATTTTTAACCTTTCTTCTTCATTTTTTTGGTTTTCTTTTTAAAGAGATTAAAAAAAAAAAAAAAAAAAAAAAAAGCTGTAAGGCCTTAACTTCTGGTCCTTCAGGTGTTAGTTTGCACTTGGTTAGTTTGATGCCAAATGACTAAATTTGTGATAAACTTATCTGACGAAAAAGTACACTTGGAATCCTCTATCTAAACGTGTAGTTCTAGGCAAACCAACTCCACCATAGGGACCAAATCTCCGATGTAATGCTTTGTAATGAGCTGGAGACCACTCTACTACTCAAGGTGTTACGATACTTATTTAAGTCAATGGGAATTTTGTCAATTTGGTGAAGTTGGTATGATCCAGAATTGGTTTTAGCTTGATAAATAAGGTACATCGATTTCTTTTATTCAGCCAGGTCAATGTTTCAGTCCACACTTAGGCCTTTATTAAGGCCTAAGTAAGAGCCAAAACTTCAACCTGCCCCAATAAAAAATGTTGTACGTGGCACTGGGTGTTGAAGTGGAATTTTAAAGGGAGTGCGTTCCAAAATTTGCTATTTGTGCATATATATCTTCAATGGCCTCCTAAAATAAGAGGATTTTAGTCTTACCTGTTAAATCCTTTTCTCTTAGTCCATACAGGTTACTGGTAACTCTGGGTATGTGATCAGCCCCTTTACCTAGGCAGGAACAATTCTAGAAGTGAATGCAGATAGCCAATCAGCTCCAGTAAGATTTGAGACACTAACTATTGATCAGATAGTAGAAGGGAAAAAAGACTTCTGTGAGCATGACCCCGTAGGACCCCCACGGTCTGCCACAGGAGAGCCAAGCATGGTCCCTTGACAGGGTGGGAGACCAGTAACCTGTTATGGATAAAGAGAAAAGGATTTAACAGGTAAGACTAAAATCCTTTTTTCTCTGTCGTCCAATACAGGTTACTGGTAACTTTGGGATGTCTAACCATTGAGGTTCCCAGAGGCAGGAAGTAAGGCAAGGACAAGGCGAAAGGCCCCCGAAAGTCACCAGAGCAGATATGAACCATCAGATCAGAGATAACCCAACAAAAAAAAAAAATAAGTGTCAACAGCCACTGAACAAGGGGTAACAACACCCCAGGAACTGTTACACAGCACACTGAACTAGAGCCAACAGGGCTCAAAAGTGAAGGAAGCACCGAAGAAGATCCTAGACAGGCAACACTGCTTCCAGGATCTTCCTCCCAAAACTGGCATCAGCCGATGCCAGCACATCAACACGGTAGTGCTTCGAAAAGGTGTGCACAGACGGCCAAGTGGCAGCCTTGCACAACTGATCAGCGGAGGCCTGATTCTTGTAAGCCCAAGAAGCCCCAATAGATCTATTAGAATGAGCAGTGACCCGAAAGGGAACAGGCTTCTTTCTTAGCTCGAAAGCCTTACGAATATTGGACTTGGTCCAAGACACAATAGTCACTTTGGATGCAGGTCTCCCTGCCCTGGGGGCCTCAGGAATGACGAACAGCACATCAGACTGTCTAATGGACTCGGTGCGATGTACATAAAACTTGAGACAACGCACTACATCTAACAAGTGGAGATCCCTCTCCTTGTGAGAGGTAGGGTCAGGGCAGAAAGAAGGCAGCAAAATTTCCTGATTAATGTGGAACTCAGAGACCACCTTCGGGAGAAACTCCTGCGAAGTACGAATCACCGCCTTGTCTTTGTGAAACACCAAAAAGGGCGGTCTACAAGACAGAGCATGTAACTCCGCGACACAGACAATTGCCAGGAGAAAGGCCAGTTTCCATGTCAGCAGGCATAGAGGACTAGTAACCAAGGACTCAAAGGGAGGGAGCTGAAGGATGCCCAAAACCAAGTTAAGATCCTACTGAGGAGCAGGAGTCTTAAAAGCAGGAAGAGTACGAGCAACGCCCTGGAAGAAAACCTTGACATCAGGAAGAATAGCAATGAGTCTTTGAAAGAAAACAAAGAGAGCAGAAGTCTGAACCTTAAGGGAGCTCAAACAGATGCCCTTATCCACACCGTCCTGCAAGAAAGCAAGGACCATAGGCAGATCAAATTCCTGAGAAAGGTCCTTATCAGCACAAGATAGAAAGGTCAACCAGACACGATGGTAGGCCTTAGAAGAAACAGGTTTGTGGGCACTAAGCATAGTAGCCACCATACCAGAAGAAAAAAAAAAAAAAAAAAAAAAAAAACCTTTCTTCTTCAATATTGAGGATTCAATTTACAAGCTGTCAAGCTAGACGATGAACATCCTCCTTCCACAGGTAACCCTGTAGAATAAGATCTGGACGGCAAGGGAGCCGGAATGGCTCCGCCACTGAGAGATCCAGAAGCTCCGGAAACCAAGCCTGTCGAGATATGGCATGAACATGTTCTTCTGCCCAAATTAGCCTTGACCTCTAACCAAGCGGCGAGACTTCTTGTTCCACCCTGCATGTTGATGTAAGCCACGGCCGTGGTGTTGTCGGGCTGGACCCGGACTGGGCATTCTTCCAGCTGGGTTGTCCAACGATGAAGGGCATGATAAATATCACCCGAAGCTCCAACACGTTGATGGGAAGGAGAGATTCCTCCGGAGACCACCGATCCTGAGCACTCAGGTGACCCAGGACCGCTCCCCAGCAGGACAGGCTGGCATCTGACCCCACATTGGTCCAGAAGGATATCAGGAAGGACTTGCCCTTCTGCAGATTGGAGAGGTCGAGCTACCACGACAAACTCAGTTCCACACGAAGAGGGAGGGATACTGACGTCTTCAGAAGGTCCGGCTGATCCCTGCACACCTGAATCACAAACCTCTGGAGTTCCCTGGTGTGAGCCATAGCAAATGGGACCGCTTCTATGGTGGAGATGAATTTCCCCATTAGAGAGGAGAGCATCTTGGCTGGAACTGGATTGTGAGCCAGAACAGCAGAAACCCTGTGGGCGATCTGGTGAGCCACCTCATCCGTAAGAAATACCATGCTTTGCTGAGTGTCGAAGAGAAGGCCCAGGAAGACCAGACACTGGGATGGGACAAGATCTGACTTGTCCATGTTGATGATCCACCGGTGATGGGTGAGAGCATGAATGCAGTCCTGAACCTGCTGATGAAGACGTTCCGCAGACGGGGCTTGCCTGGTTTGCTGGACGTGTTTCAGTCTGGAAGGAACAATGAGGGACCTCAGAACATGCTGGGCATAAATGACCTGAGAATTCTCTAGGTACTCTGAATGATATGAGGAGCAATGCACAATAGGGGACACAGAGACAGACATTCTCAATGGATTAGACATTCTCACAGTGTCTATACGTTTAAAGTATAAGAAATCCCCAAATACAGTGTGTAAGATTAAAATGTCACTACAGAAATCGCTAAAATGCACTTATCTGGCAGGCGAAGGATTAATTTGCATAGGAGAGAAGGAGTGTCCAAGCCCTGCATAGGATACTCATTTAGGAAAAGTCACAAAATGTAGTTTTCCCAGAAAAAGCACCCAAACAGTGCCCGAAGCCCCCTGAGACCCCCAACACACATAAAACGTTAATCGGATGACAGAGTAAGGGCAGACAAGTAAAATGAGCCATCTCTGAAGTCGCTACGTTGAGCAGTTGCAGAAATATGTCCCAAACTGTACAGTCCCATAGAAGTGAATGTAGCAACGGCGTCTATGCGGTAAAGCGCGTGAACACAAATTTTGCCAAGTTGAAACTGTGAATTAAAATTACATGAAACATCACTAAGACATGTTAGCAGACCCAAAAAACACTGAACCCAGTAGGGAAAGTGCCAATAAACACCCAAAAGATGCAAAACCAGCAGCTAAAGGGTTAAGTTACCACAGAAACTTGCTCCAACACACCCAACAGACATACAGATAAACCAATGAGTGCAGGAGTGTGCAATAGGAACTCCAAAGGAAAAACCCCTGTGCGGAGGGGCACTGTGGGACATGTGGACCTGCAGCACTCAAAGGGTTGCTCACCTTTCCTGCAGATCTTCTGTCTTCAGATTACCATGTACTAAGAAGTCTCAGTGGGCAAACTCCTGAGGAAAGAACTTGAACCCAACATTTTCCCCCCAGGGCTTAAGGTCCACAAAAAGCACCTGGATACTGAGCTAGCCAAATCTAAGGGCACTGTCAGTTATGGTTATCCGCCTAATGGTGGTATTCCATATCTAACAGAAAAAAAAAAAAATTAGCTAAAACTATAGCAGAATTGTTCTCTTGCCTGTGTCTTCACCACAAAACAAATCTTAGTGGAGCTGATTGGCTAGATGCAGCCAAGGAGGGAAGGTAGGCTCCACTCCCTGCATTCACTTCTAGAATTGTTTCTGCCTAGTTAAAGGGGCTGATCGCCTACCCAAAGTTACCAGTAACCTGTTTTGGACAACAGAGAAATGTACTTTATATATTTATATATTTTCACCCATTTTACCTCTACATATCAGAATTGTGCAAGAGTAAATACAAAAAACTAGCTTCTACTGCCACCATTTTTTTAACCAGAGAGTTATTAAACTTATTGTGTAGCATTGTATTGGATACCACTGGCACTCAAGTGGTTTAATTGTAGCATTCAAGGGGTTAAAGTGTTTTGGCCACTTGAATGAAGACAAATTTACCATTACACAGCACAGAGGGTTTCTTGTGGAGAGGAAACCCTCCCTGAATTCAGGTACATTTGCTTACAGTGACGGCCCCCTCCCCCAAGACAGGACTGATTTATGGCTGCCATGTGACTTACAGAGTGATTATAGGAGAGGGCAACCTCTGTCTCTCCCCTTAATGTTGCACTACACCTCCAGTCATCATTAGCTGACCTATTTAGCTAGTGTTTCAGTGGTGCTGCTTCTCCCTCTGGGTAGCAAGCTCTTATAAGCAGGGCCCTAGTCCCCAAGTGAATCATACATATGGCTGTAATTAGTTTTCTGAATCACCTCAAAAAGACATTAATGGGAAACCAGACCCCAAAAATCTGATAGGCTTAATTACCTTTAAATAAGCTGTAGTATCGCCTGACACTGAACATTTTTATGTTTACTGGAATCTAAGAAACAAGATCACCAAACCAAATTGTCTAGGATTTATTTATGGTTGTTATTCTCTCTCAGTCTGTGATAAGACAAGTACATCAAATAGTGATATCAGTTCTTTGCTTAACTGTACAACACTGCAAACAAAAAAAAACTAAGTGGCTTAAATTCGTCACCTCTGATATCACCCTGTGTACATAATATCTTAGCGGTCACCTTTCATTTGCTCAGTGGGAGCATCCTTCTTGAAAAAATGTGCCTGATTATTCATTTATCCCACCCCTTTGGTGGGAACACAGCAGCCTAAAGGGGTGGCAAGAGATGGCTTTCTGGACATGTGTGTAAATAATTATAAATACCGTAGTTTATCAGAGAGGTCTGAGAACAAAGCTTGCTTAGATATAATTCACCAACAATGAAACAAAAATTCTCAAAATGTTTAAACAACTGAAAAACAAAAAACACTGTGTATAGACAGTTTATAGTGATAGTAATGTTTCACAGAAAAGCAGCTCTGATTAATCTCCATAGTATTTGGGCCATGGAGAGCGTTATGTCAATACTGTCAGAGTTCTAGTTCAAGAGTAATTGAATGATAAAGTATCCCCCTCCCGTCACTTTTACTGATGTAACACTGCTTACCTCAGATGTGGAATCTGGTCTCTTAACCGGACAGGTCGCAGAAAGGGACAATCTTCTTTCTGTGAGCATAAGGAAAACCCTGCTCCCCCTTAAAGGATGACAGGCTTTATCTTATGCTCACTGGAGATTGGCCCTTGCTGCGATCCTTCTGGACAGTCATGGTTCTCTGAGGGGAGCAGTGCTTCATCAGTAAAAGGGGTGGATGGGGGATACTTTATCATTCAATTACTCTTGAATTACAACTCAGACAGTATGAAATAATGCTCTACATGGCCCAAATACTATGAAGGTTAATCGGAGCTGCTTTTTTGTGAAACATTACTATACCTTTAAATAGATCCCTCTAAATAGACTAAATGTGTGTAGGTGACAGGCCCACATTAAAAGGCCTTTTAAATAGGAAATAAGAATGAAAACAAATGTCATACAAACATCCACCAGTTATTTCTGTTTGCATATGATCTCTACCTTAGCCTCCTGCCAGTTTCACTTTCAATCTACATCTGACAAATATGAGGGGTCCCTTAAGATATATTCAAGTCTATCTGAACCTATTGTTTGTTGTGAGGGGTGACCTGGAGGCAAGATTAAGCAACGATTATCATACCTGGGAACTTCCAATTGAGGTCTACCCAGAGGGGAGTCCTCTGGTGCAGCAGGGGGTGACAATAATTACGCAAATCGTGTCAAAAAGGGGTGGGGCTTGACGCAAGTTGAAGGGGCAGGGCTTAAAGGTGTTACACAGAAGGCTGGGAAAGGAGGAACACTGGGAGAAACAGCAGATATGGGCAGAGTTTCAATACAAACTCCCCACATCCGGAGGACTCAGCCTCTCCCACGGAGACCCGGTAAAGCTCTGTCAAAACCGGAGTCTCTGGGGCAAAGCAGGAAAGTTTCCAAGTATGTTGATTATTTTATACAGGAAACTGCAGATATAATACAAAAAAAACCCCCAACAAACTGATGGATATACCCAATTGCTGTATGAAGACACCTACTAGGTAAATTAGTGTCTTAAATGTAAGAGAGGCCTATTCCTAAGGTATAGCTTCCCATTGCAGATGTTTTTCAAAAGGAAGTAATTCGATTTTTTTTTCATATCTTTTAGCATTTCCACAGAATACAATGTAAATTAATTTGTAATTAGGAACACTAACACCTAAAATGATGCAGGGTTATACACACTTAAATACCCTGTACTCCATTATGTCACTTGTAACACTTCTCTTTGTTGTACAAGGTCTACAATATGCTTAGTTACAGTTTGCATGCCTGCTTTTTCCAGGGCTCCCATTACCATAACTAGCTTGGTAGGGTGTATTGGAAGGGATTGTTTTTTCTGTAAAATGGGCTGAGACAACGTAACAGCCTTTCTGAATTGAAAAGCAGTGAAGAGCAACCAGCACTGAAAGAGTCAAAGGAGTAATTATAACACGTGTGTGTTTTATTCTGATGCAGCCCTTACACCTTCAGTGCTGGGATGCTCAATTTTGCTCACCTAGAGGGAAACTGGAAGGTGATAATATCAATACAATAACAGCATCAGTCCTACACAAGTAATTACCCAAATTATATTTATATAGTCTAAACATGAATTTTAATGCAAGTTTAGGATTAGATTTTAGGGATCCAACATAAAATAAAATTTTACAGATGCTAGCTGGTAAGTACATTATATTTAAAAATGAAACAGACAATTTAAATTTTAAGAGTTACTGCTCCTTTAAAGTGATAGTAATATTCATACCTGGGAACTTCCAATGGAGGTCTACCCGGAAGGGAGTCCTCTGGTGCAGCAGGGGGTGATAATAGTGACGCCAATCGCGTCAAAAAGGGGTGGGGCTTGGCGCGAGTTGGGGGGGGCCAGGGCTTAAAGATGACACACAGAAAGCAGGGGAAGGAGGAACAGCAGGAGAAAAAGCAGATGTGGCAGAGTTTCAATAGAAAATCCCCACATAAGGAGGAATCAGCCTCTGCCCCGGAGACCCGGTAAAGCGCCGTCAGAACCGGAGTCTCCGGGGCAAATCCGGAGAGTTCCCAGGTATGGTAATATTTCAAAATAAAAGTCGCTCCAATTAATCTTCATAGTATTTGGGCCACGGAGAGCGTTATTTCAATACTGTCAGAGTTGTAGTTCAAAAGTAATTGAATGATAAATTATCCCCCTCCCACCCCTTTTACTGATGTAACACTGCTCAGAGCAGCAAGGTGTGCTGAAGGACAATCTTCAATCAGCATAAGGGAAAAACCTGTCAAGGGGGCAGGGTTTTCATTGTTCTCACACTAAGAAGATTGTTCCTTGCTGTGACCTGTCTGGTCTCAAGACCAGATTCCACATTTAAGGGGAGGTGGCTTATACTAGGCAAAAGGGGCAGGAGGGGAATATTTTATCATTCAATTAGTTTTGATATACAACTCTGACAGTATTGAAATAACACTCTCCATGCCCAAATACTATGAAGATTAATTGGAGCTGCTGTTATTTTGAAACATTACAATCCCTTTAAACTGTGACTGCTGGAATCTTGCTTTGTATTTTATCTCACTCTCCTAACTACATCTCTTGGGAGTCTCATTCAAGTGGCAGACCTGTTGCCTCCCCTTGTGACAACTGAATCGCCCGTGTATCTTCATTCTCTATGTTCCCACATGGTGACAGTCACCTTTGTGAAAGGCACCACAGTCCAGCGTGTTATCTTTCACAGTGGGTGACAGATGTAACACAGTGTCGCTGTGCTGATGGCACCCATATGAAAAGGGGTCTAAAGATGATATTATATTGATGTAAGCAATAGAATGCAAGTATGAGACAATAGTGATCTAAGGGAAACTTTTTTTCCCTACTAAATGTCACCCTTTAGAAGGGACGCTCCCCCAGGTATAAGGCACACATGCTGTTCTTTAAATACTAGGCCAGTCTGACTGGTTACAGTTATGTATTTCTTCGAATTACAACCAAAACAAAGAAAAAAAAACACCACTTACTTTAAAACCCATGCTTTGTTCATGACATAATGAAGGAAATGCTAATACATAACATCTCTAACCCTTTAAATGTCAGAGAGCTATGCAACAAATTGCAGAGCAATGCATTACATCCCCCGCTGGCACTTGCACGGTTAAAGGAAAGCACTAAGAGGGCAGCGAAGAGTTCTCAGGACTACAACGGTCATTTTCTCTTTGTTGGTAAGAGTGACATATAGAAGATAGGCTTGCATTTTAAATGTCATCTTTTTTTGTTTTTTTAATTCAATTTAAACATTTGTGGTGTCAGGCTGCAGAAGTAGGAGTTAAAGGGGATGTATTACCGGACAGACTGTGGGTACAGCTCTATACCTGCAGTCCGTCATGCTGCCTCTGCTCCCCTCCCTCTATTCAGCCTCCTCCGATGACTGACACTTTCTGTCTGTAAGCTGGATCAATCTCATTGGCAGAGATCAATATCTGGCCAATGAGATCACTCCAGCTCCAGGCAGAAAGCCTCCGTCATCGGAGGAGGCTGGATAGAGGGAGGGGAGCAGAGGCAGCGTGACAGACTGCAGTACAGAGCAGGAAACCGCAGTCTGTCCGGAAGTAGCTGCAGCGCAGATATTATTATTGCAATTTGACGAACAGGAGCTTTTTTTTAAAAAATGAATACACATTCACTTATATTTGTTCTATAAGCCAACGATTAATGCTAACTTGTATAAGGGTGATACATCCCCTTTAAACCAGAGTTTGCATGGATAGAGCTTGGGAGACAGAGAAACTGCACTTTGAATGACTTACTCTGCTCTGTGTGCCCCACACATCCTTGTCTTCACCATGTGATGGTACGTTTAACCATTTGCTAAATGTATAGCATTGACTCACCCCCCAATGTGGTTCATTGGCACTTCACAAGACCCAGCCTCAATGACACCATCTTTAGGCAAGCTCTTCACAAACTCTGAATACTGGTGTCCTGGCTCGTAAAGCTTGGCATTCTCACACAGGGACTGGTAGTTCACGGGCAGGGATACCACTTGGGCATGCTGCATTTGGAACAGGTTCACGGTTGCCTGCACACAAAATCAATGAATTTCTTTATTAGAAAGATCTGTGTGACAAACATATGAAACATGCACCATCAGTTATTCATAATAAAATAAAGAAGAACATGGCGTATACATTTTTCTTTTCCCTGTTATATAATTATACAATATTCATATTGATTAACCCCTTTAACATCAGAGTGAGGCACAACATATTACTGTACAATATGCTTCAGACCACTCTGGCACTTTTACGTACAAAGTAAAGTGAAACAATCCTTGGGCAAACCCCATGTACTGTACGGGACAAGAAAAAAGTCTCAGTTCATTTCACTGTGGTGTTACACTCCCTTAAATGATATGGAAGTCTCCAACACATTGCGCTGCACACCTCATTAGCATTCATGGGGGTAAAAAGCCCAATTTAAAGCTGGACTATCACTCAAATTAAAGTGCCCCCCAAATCATTATACACATAACGATAAGCACATCCATACTATTATTACCCTGAACACGCCCAGTGTTATTGAGAAATCCAACTTGTTCCCAGACGAACAGGCAGGCATCAGCACAGACATCTTGCCAAAGAGACATCTGTGCACCTGCGCTGTCCGTCCTGGTCTCCTCTAGGATTGGTGAGGAGTAGTTGCATTGTACCTTGCGGTACAGGCAGGGACCGAAAGTGCAGGAGCACAGATGCCGCTACAGCAAGATGCCTGCCTGTGCGTCTTGGAACGAGTTTGATTTCTCAATAAAACAGAACTTATTCAGTATAATGCTAGTATGGATATGCGCATCGCTACGTGCATAATGATTTGGGGTGGGGGGGCACTTTAATCTGAGTGATCATTCCTCTTAAAATCAATGGGAATTTATTGAGAATTTTTATTTGTCTCCTATGATGCAACTAGTTTGCCCTAAAGTTGCTCAACATTTCTACTGTGCAGTGTCTCCCAAAAGGCAATTTGTAACACATTTAACGCTTTGAGTGCAAGGGTGGTACCCAACTGATTGCAAAGCAATCTGTTGAATACCTTTCTGGCACTCAAAGGGCTGGCTAAGAGTCCCTGCTATAAGCTTCAGGTTTCAATTTTTTCCGAGCACAATCCTTAACCCTTTGAGTGACAGGGGATACTGAACGCATTGCAAAGCAATGCGTTCTGTACCCCTCTGGCACTCAAGGGTTAAGTTATATTGTTATTTTTCTGATTACGTGTCACAGAATTGTCTTTCATAGTATGTTTGATTTCCAGCTACTCTTTCCATGACTTAATCATGGATCTGTCACAACTTAAAAGGATGGAAACCACCTGCCCTTACCTCTTGCTGGCAGCAAGGCCACAAACGCAATGTAGTGCCAGGCACTGCTGGAACCTTTGGCAGAGGAGTAGCTAAATATATATATTTCTACTATTTTTATGCTCTGTAACACATATAAGTGACTTAATTCTGGGGTAAACCACTTAAACCATAGAAAAGATAGAAAAACGAATCACGCTCCTGTTGGTTCAATTATATTTGTGACCTCTGCAATGCTTGAGAGATCTTTATCACACTGTGAAGAAATGTGCTGTACACTACTGGCATGCAGGAGGTTACAAGCCAGATTTAAACCAATGGGATATTTTATTTGTCCCCTATTAGTTTGCTCTAGAATTGCTCCTCATTTCTTTTGTATATAAGGCCCATAGACTTGCACAGCTGCTTCTAAAATATCCAAAGCAGAGTTGGGAGCTACTAAGAATAACACCTCTATGGTGTCTGCACATTCTCTTGTGGGTATCTGGTGGCTGCAAATGCCATTTCTGCCTGTTTTACCAACAGAGAGCAAATAAAAATGTGATCCTATGTAAAGTTTGTCACAGCATCTCAAATTATCCAACGATCTGGCAGAGACAGGTCCCCCTTCATCAGGTGGTTAAGGGACCTATCTGTCCAAAAGGTTGGGAGTTATGAAGCTGCAAAACACAAGATATTGCTTTGGCTTCAAGTAAAAATCCCAGTTCCTGACTGCTGAGGACATTCTTTTTTTTTAATGTTTATGAGAATGTGGGTGTGTGTGTGCTGGCTGATGTACATCCAGCACCAAGTTTTAAGAAATGGAGTGTAAAACCCATTTAACAGTCATTCAGTGTTTTCCGGCTGACTACTCTACAAGTCAACAACGGTCTCAGGCAGACCAGCTATTTGCAGCCACTGATCTAGTGCAGGGAATGCATTGAGGGAGGAAGAGCAGCTTCTCTTACACCAGCCTACACAAGCCGAACACAAGCAATCTGGAGTAAAGAAGCGTCTCTTTCATCCTTGATGTGTTCCATGCAGTGGGTCATTCATTGCACATAGCTTAGTAAGTGGGGTAAGCAGCTGAACTGTAATGAAACCACATGTAAGGAAGAACTTACATCTCGGGGTTCTGTAAACAAGGCACCCTCGGTGCCCCTAGAACATATGTACGATCACAAAAAAAGAGTATTGTCAGTGCCTGGAGATTTTAATTAAAAAATATTCCAGTTCAAGTTTTTAACTGCAATTTTCTATTCTGGTCAAGTGGTGTTGTTCCTATCACTTACAATGGAGAGCCGTAGCCAATGACTCAGCCCTCCCAAAAGAAAGCCTTTTAGACACCGCTTGGTGCTGTTGCATACAGTGTTATAACAAACAGCAATATAAGTTAACAGTAAAATGTTTACGCTGTAATAACTTTTTAATGAAAAATCTAACAACAGTGCGGATACCCTTGTTTTGAGCTAAAAAGTAATATAACTTTTTTTTCAGAATAAATGGTTGCGCCTTTAAAGGGATAGTAATACTTCATTTTATCTTTATTTTATTTTGTAGGCATTAAAAAAAACATGAAGAATGATATAAGTCTTATCTCTCAAACCTTTATGGTTTGAGAGATATTCACAAGCAAAGTTTCCCCTCCCGCCCCTTTTTCCTAGTGTAAGCCATCTCTTCTCAGATGTGAATCTGGTTGTAAGACCAGACAGATAACAAAAGGGGACAATCTTCTTTCTATGAGAACAAAGAAAACCCTGCCCCCCTTGACAAGTTTTTCAGGTTTTTCCCTTATCTTAATTGAAGATTGTCCCTCTCTGCAGTCTACCTGGGCACCTCCCTTCTGATCTGGCTGAGCAGTGTTACATCAGTAAAAGGGGCGGGAGGGGGATACTTTATCATTCAATTACTCTTGAACCACAACTCTGACAGAACTGAAATAACACTTCCCAAGGTCCAAATACTATGATGATTAATTAGAGCTGCTTTTATTATGAAACATTACTATCCCTTTAATAAAGCTTTCAGTTTAACCCCTTTTGTGCTACAGACCTCTCCATCTCATTGCAAAACAATGTGTTGAAGATGCTTGTAACATTCAAGGGGTTAATAAAGACTACAACTCTTTTAGGGGCGTTTTCAGACTCCCCACTCCAAAAAAGATTTCCAGTTACAGAATGCTCCAGTCCCATCATGCTTGCCAATGCGAGCAAACCTGCTGAATAACATGGCTGCTCTGTAGACTGCAAAGTCAACCATGTGAAAGCACTATTTGCATTATACAAAATGTAAGGCCTACATTTTGGAGTACTTACATTTTAAGGAGAGTGCACTCAAGGATTAAACAGTTTGTCACTGGATAATAATAGGTCCATTCAGTGATATAATTAACTTATTACAATCAAGAACACTGGTCAACAGTCATAGCTGAGAAGCATACAATCAGTGTTTGTTGTGCAAACTCTTCAGGGCTGAATGGGAGCTGCATACAATGCAGGGTGATATCAGCAGTGAAGGGGGCTTATGTCATAGGAGTGCTGGTTACTAGAGAGGACTCTAGTAGAAGCAATATACTGACACTTGTACTGAGAACAAGGTAGAGAAGCCATTCTGTAACAAAATCATTAAATCATTGATTTAAAAGGGGCTTTCAACCCCTTGAACACTAGAGAGTTCTGCAAAGCATCGTAATGCTTTGCAGTCCTTTCTAGAATTCCGGTGGTTGAAAGGGAAGTTTATTTGTCCCCTATGGTGCAGCTGGATTGCCACAGAACCACTCAGGATTTGCCTTTCTGCATTCTTGTGTCGGGAAACAACTGTTTCTTAGGCCAGTTCTATTCTTCAGTTGAGCAGTGACATTAAATTAACTTCAGTCAATTAGTTTATACACTTCCCTAATTAAATATTCTGAATGCAATTTCTTATATAGTAATGAACAAGAACAAGGATTTACCTGTCTGCCAGTTATAAACTCCCTACACAATTCAATTTGGAAGAAGAATAGCTTCTCAAAATGCCACTTCACTCGTTGACCATTCAACTTAAGTCAATGGTTGCTGCATAGGCAGACAAAATTCCAAGGCTCACAGAAACTCATGCCAGAGGGTATGTCCATTACCTTCACATATCTAACCTTGCTCCAGCATGTTAGAGAATTCATGTTACGTCAAAGTGATAACGGTTTAACCCACCTTGCTTTTGAAACCTAAGTAGCATGCAAGGGGGGTTAATCACAGCTAGTGTTAATAGGAGATCAATACTAATCCACTTTGTCTCTAGAGGATGAAACCATCTGGCTGTAATGGTATGGCAGTTCTCAAACTTGGTATATTAGGGGTCTCCAAAAGTGGTGGGTGGAACCATAAAACTACAGGCTGTTTTGAAAAGCAAAACAACTATGGGTCATATATATCAAATAAATTTTGGGGAAAACAACTGCAACATATTTACAAAAAAGAAGAACAAAAACATGATTATAATTAAAACAAAAAAAAAGTGTTTGTTGATAAATATGGTGTAGTTGTCCTGCTCTACTCATGCTTAAATAAATATGTCTGTGAGGTTTGCCTTGTTGATGAATTGGTGTGAACATCATCAACCAGTCCAATCCAATCTTGTAATAGACTGTTTGAGCAGGCCCTTGTCAATTTCCTAACAGTGTGCATTTATATTTGTAAACCAGACAGAAGGGGGAGGATTGGGAATCCAGTGACTAACAGGGTTAAGTGACCGTTAGTCATTCAGTGCAGGTTTCTAATCCAGTCAAAGGGGGATCTTTGACCACATACTGATGAGTGTACATGTTGAACTTATCCTTAACCTTGGTGAGAACGTGATTGGTAGAGAGCAAGACTGAATGAACAGCAAGCCCCCCAACATAGCACTCTTCACGGTAGGCTAAACAACAGGGAAGCTTTCCTGCCTGAAAGCCTCTCACTGATTTAATCCTGAGCATTCATGATGGATGGAGTGACAAAGTATGTTTCAATATAAAACCATCAAGAGCTACTTTAAAAATGCTTTGATGTTTACTAACCCAGAGTAGATTTTCATTAACATGAATACCTACTAATAATAACCCCCAGTTTACCTTAATCAGAGAAGAAAATCCTAACGGCCCTATATCACTAAGATCTGTGTGAAATAGGTCTTCAAAATAAATCTGTCATTAGTACTGGATCATGTCCAAAGGGAAGACAAGTTTTCTTCCGCAGGACTGCAAGTGCGTGGTCCTTGAGTCTTGCAAAAATTATCAGGTCTGTGGCTATTCAGATTTTATACCAATTTTAAATGAACCTGGGGTTATTATTAGGTGTTAATGGTCCTTGAAAAAGTGACATAAAAAAGCTCTATTTTATTTTTCTATCCACCTAGAAAAAACTTTTTTTAACGTATTGGAATCTAGAATGGTCTCCCCACATTACAATCACAATGCACTAGAGACCTCTCTAGCATCCAAGGAGTTAATACTCCACATTAGAAGTGAATATTTCAGAAGAAAAGGCAAAAACAAAACACACTTACAGCTTTAAGAGTGAGATCACACTGATACACTAGTTCTCGGATTTGTGTTAAGAGGTCACTTTTGTAGTTCTCCAGATCATTCCTTTTCTCATCAACATCTGCAGCACACATTTTGTATTGTTCCTTAGCTTCTTCAGCCTGGGAGACGTGACAAAACATGATGTAATATCTGTACTGCCAACATTCAAATAGTATAATGTACTTTCTGTACGTGATTACACATTATTGTACAGCATCTGACCGTAACTAAAAAAAAGAGGAACTGTATTAACTGCATAAAAATGATTAGGCTTTTTTGAGTTATTTTTGGTGCAGAACTTTGCTTGCACTAAATCTTTAAGTGCCAGAGAGGTATTCAACCCAGTGAGCTGAGGTTCCCATGAGCACCGAGGAAGGAGAGGACATCACATCTACATGATCTACACAGCAATCCAGAAGAGGACCGGAGAGTTATGAAAGAACATGCCTATAACATGTACATACATACATACTATAACCATCCCTCTCCCTCTGCATCAGTGATATATTTTAGAAAGCACAAAAAAAAAATAAAATAAAAAAAAAAATAACTATAGGCATATTTAGTGGATGTAGTCTGGTCATTATTTGTCAGAATTATGTGAGTGTGGCTTTCATATGACTAGTCTGTAACTGCAATATTGCAATGCTCTTGGCGTTGACCTAATCATGTGTGTGTGAATGACACACACAAAGGCCACATAGGACCCCACCCACAGGCATTCACTGCTGCAATTTCCCAGCAACCATCATTGGTCAGCATACAGTTGCACCAAACTGATCATGTTGCTATCTCTGCCACATTGGTGCAGTATGGACTGTGCCACATTGATGCAATGCACCTTATTTTTGGGTTATTGTGCACTGTGTGGCAGTGACGGCACTACACGGTCGCCTATATGAACAAGCCCATAGTTGTATTTTTGTTTGCCATAGAATTTTAAGTATTGTATTGTACCAATAAAATATATGAGAATTTATTCTGAACCAGACTGAAGGGACATATTTGTAAAATATTTTAGTTTAGGGTGTCAATTTATGTCAGAAAATAAGACATCCAATTATGTGACTCAATTTTAAAATAACATTAAAATAATTAATTCAATCTCAATTCATTCCCTCTTTAATTTTCCTGCAGTCCATAAGTGGAGCTTCATGTGGGCCCATGTAGCACATGCTCTACTGCAGAAGTAGTCCATCTTTGGGCCTCCAGCTGCTGAAGACAGCTCACATCCTCTCAAATCAACCAGTATAATGGCAGTTGTAGTCCAACAACAGCTGGAGAAAGCACAGGTTGCCCCTTGTGTTCTACGGTCTACAAATAAATATCACATAATTGATTACACTGGAATTAAACTACCAAATATCCTTTTTAACCACTTGAACACTAGAGCCATCTCCAACTCACTGCAAAGCAAGTGTTTGCGAAGGCTCTAGAATTCATGGGGTTAAATTAGTTCTTTCGGCAGGTCTGATGGAAACATTAAGGTTTTAAAGTTTAAATCCTTAAAAACCCGAATGACTTACAAAAGCTTGCATCCAAAAAGTTAAATGGCAAAGCTAAACTATTATAAAGTAAGTGATTTTTAGTCTTAGGCCTCCTTCACATGGGTGACAGAACTGCAGCAGTCTCCATGTGACAGTTCTGTTACCCATGTAACTTCTCTCACTACTCTTCTGCATTCCACCTCCAATCAAATTGCAGGGGAGGTGTCTGATGGCCAGCCCATATGAGCTCTAGCTAATACTATTAGTTGCGAGAAGCACAATAACCTACAATGCAGCTGGTATGAAAGGTCTACAGGTGTCCCCCCACAGGTCTCTGTACAGTCCTTCCTTACTACATCTTTGCTGCTTTTCAGGAACAGGGCAAAGATTTAGTATACTGGACTTTGGTGTGTTCACGCTAGGAGATAGTGGTATGTGTGAAAGGCACCATAGATGTACATGTTACCACCTTTCACCACTGGTAAACTTCTTCCTGTGTGAAAGGGGCCCACAGATGAACACTGCTTCTCATACATACTATGTATTATTTTTCATTAACATTGTAATTTTATTATTGAGTACATTTGAACTACAAAATAATTTTAAACTTAAACAGGAATTAACACCTCTTAATAATAGCCACTCACTTTTGTATGACAACAAAACTCCAATGGCCCCTATGAATGTAGCCCTTGTACCATTGTTCAAGAGATATCATCATCAAATCGGCCCTAGAAGTGTGGCCCATGGAGGAGGACATGACATCTGCAGAAAGTTTTTTTCCAAACTGAAGCAGGCAGAGAGCATGTGCCTACTCCACCCTTTAAGGACCCCACCTCCTGTCTTTTAAGGAGTAATTTTACCAAGTGAAGTGGGCAGAGTTTATGTGGATTATGAGGCAAGGGTTGAACTTGATGGACTTGTGTCTTTTTTCAACCTAATTTACTATGTTACTATGTCCTGTGATTCTGCTATCACTTCTCATGTCTGTCTAAAATGACAGGGCATTCAGGACTGAATGAAGAGGTTATCTTTTGAAAAATCATAAAGGCTTTTAGGATTTTCTGGCCATAATAAGGAAGTGTTACTTCGCCTTTAAGGAACTGCTTTGGAACAAACCTGCAAAACGAGTCTAGTAAATATAGCACTATTCACAGATTTGAGTACACAAATAATAATAGCTCTAACCTTTTGCAAAGCTTCCTCTTCCAGACGTCTCCTCTTCTCCAACTGTTTGCTGCCATCTTTCAGGAGTCCTCCACTCAGATCTTCCTCTGCACGAATCGTGCTGGACTTTGCCTTCTCATGCTCATCTTGCCTTTGCACATTCAGTAATTTGGCTTTCCGTAATGCAGCTTGCAGTTCTTGCTGCAAATAAAATAAAACATTTAGTAATCGATGTTCCAAACTAGGGAAAACTATTCAGTATTTGTCCTGTAAACATAGATTTTTAGGTTGTTTCCTTGACAGACAGGGAAAGGGGGCAGTGTCCTTGACAGACAGGGAAAGGGGGGCAGTGTCCTTGACAGACAGGGAAAGGGGGGCAGTGTCCTTGAGAAACAGTTGGGAAGCAGGTAGTTCAGCATTTAGCAATTCATTTGAACGCATTAACCACTTGGATGCTAGAGAAGTCTTCAACACATTGCAAGTATCCAGCAGTGAGCTGGGGACCTCCATAACATTCAAGAAAAATGTCCTCCTTGGACCTGCATGCTCCCCTTCAACGTAGACACTCCCGCCCCAGGAATCCCAGACCCTGGCTGAATTCAACAATCCGCATGCTACGCACCTGCTGTCGAGCTGCGGAACGTCTTTGGCGAAAGTCTCATTCTTTTGCCGACTTCCACCATTACAAATTCATGCTATCCTGTTTTAACACAGCTCTCACCCAGACTAAACAGAAATACTTCTCTCAGATTATCACTACCCACAAATCTAACCCCCGTGACCTCTTTAAAATCTTCGATTCTCTTCTCAAACCCCCAACCTTGAACTGCTCCTCCTTCTCCAACACTCCACAGGACTTTGCTGACTTTTTTAAAAACAAGGTACAGTCCATCCAACAAACGATGGGCTCTACATCTTCTCCTCCTATGCCTCTGATTCCTAGTCCACCCCGAGCAACCCTCAGCTCATTCTCCCCTATAACAGAGGAGGAGGTATCTCTTTTACTATCCTCCTCTCCACCCACTACCTGCCCCTCAGATCCCATGCCCTCTCAACTTCTTAAGGCTCTTGCAAGTACTCTTGCTCCCAGCCTTACTAATATCTTTAACTCCTCTCTCTCTACCGGAACTTTTCCATCCTCATTCAAACATGCAATAGTCAGACCTATACTCAAAAAGCCCTCACTCGACCCCACCTGCCTTTCAAATTACCGTCCGGTTTCTCTCCTCCCCTTTACATCTAAGATCTTGGAACGCCTGGTATTCTCCCGCTTGATCTCCTTTCTCAATAGGATCTCTCTCCTCGACCCTTTACAGTCAGGTTTCCGTTCCAACTATTCTACCGAGACAGCTCTAACAAAAATCACAAATGATCTACACACAGCAAGGGACAAAGGACACTTTAGTATATTAATCCTACTAGATCTATCTGCTGCTTTCGACACTGTTGACCATGCACTCCTACTGGACACACTTCATACACTTGGCATCCGTGACACACCTCTAAAATGGATTTCCTCCTATCTCTCTAAACGTACTTTCAGTGTTTCTTTTTCTAACACTTTCTCGTCTCCCCTCGACCTCTCGGTAGGTGTACCTCAGGGATCAGTCCTGGGACCACTTCTTTTTTCACTCTACACACTCTCACTTGGTGACTTCATCTCATCTCTTGGATTTAATTACCATCTGTATGCAGATGACACACTAATCTATCTCTCTGTCCCTGACCTCACTCCAGCTGTGCAGTCTCGAGTCATTCAATGTCTCTCAGCCATTTCATCATGGATGGCCCACCGCCACCTTAAACTTAATATGGCTAAGACAGGGCTGGTGGTGTTTCCTCCTAAAACCCATCCACCAACCCCCTTCTCCATCACAATAGGAAACTGTGTTATACACTCAGCATCCAAAGCACGCTGTCTTGGGGTCATACTTGATTCTAAATTAACCTTCTCCCCCCATATCCAAGCTGTCACTAGAACTTGTCACTTCTTCCTAAAAAATATTGCAAAAATACGTCCATTCCTCTGCCTATCAACAGCTAAAACTCTATCTCAGGCACTCATTCTCTCTAGACTTGACTACTGCAACATTCTACTCTCTGGTCTTCCTGCTTCTCATCTCTCTCCACTTCAATCTGTTATCAATTCAGCCGCAAGAATCACCACATTTGCTCCCAGATACCTTCCATCTCATCTCCTCCTGAAATCCCTCATTTGGCTACCTATAAAGTATCGTATTTCTTACATGATTCTCCTCCTCTCCTGTAAGTCACTCTGTTCTTCAGCACCCTCTTACATTTCTGCCCTTATCTCCCGCTACACCCCTTCCCGTCCCCTACGGTCTTCTCAAGGGTTCTTCCTGTCCTCTCCCTACACAACACGAGCCATCTCTCGACTACAATCTTTCTCACTGGCTGCTCCTCGACTCTGGAATGCCCTCCCCATCACTGTTCGCCAATCATCCACAATCACCACTTTCAAGCAACTCCTCAAAACCCACTTGCTCAGGGAGGCATCTCAATAGCGATGTCCTCCTTCTGCACACTGACAGTCACATCAGAATCCTTCTGCACTTCTTTCACCACACCTTGTACCTGCACTTATAATACTCCTCCTAGTGTCTCTGTTTGTCAATATGAATTCAACCTAGATTGTAAGCTCCTTGGGGCAGGGTCCCTTTCCTAGTGTATGATTCCCTTGCTGCACTTTCCCTCACAAATAATGTAATGATTGTACTTAACCTTAATGCTCTTAACCCCAGTTCTGTCATTTTTGTATTGTATTATTTCAACTTCTGTAAAGCGCTGTGTACATGTATGGCGCTATATAAATAAAGATACATACATACATACAAGAAAAAAAGACTATTCTTGTGAATTAAAGTCAGGAAAGACACTGTGGGCTGTATAATATTATGGACATATGGGCATATCGCCGGCAGTGTTGCACACGAGCTCTGGGATTCCCTCCCTGCTCCCAGCAGACTCTCACCACACATGTACATTTTCAGACACTCCCACAAATCTCACCTCTTCAGGGAAGCCTATCAACTAACCCCATAACTGTTATGAGCAAGGCCAGATCAACAGCTCTAGCCTCTACTCACTCATTTCCTTTCTACATCACTTATCCACCTATAACCATACTTGGGAACTCTCCGGTTTTGCCCCGGAGACTCCGGATTTCAGACTGAATTACCAGGTCTCCGGGGCAATGTGTGGATCACCAGGTGGGCAGAGTTTAAATAGAAACTCTGCCCACTTGTGCTCCATCCTGCCTGGTTCCTCCCACTCCCCGCCCTCTTAGATACATTTTGCAGGATTTTTTTTGTCCCGCCCCTCCTCCGCGATTAAGCCATGCCCCTTTTATGGCGCGAATCGCGTAATTTTCTTCCCAGGTCAGCACTGACAGGGTTACTCTCCGGGTAGCCCTGTTTCAAAAGTTCCCAGGTATGCCTATAACCCATCAAACCTGCTACATGTCTGGACCAACTGAATAACACTTCTATCTCCCACCCGCAGGATGACAGGTCAAGTAACAGAAGCCTATTTTCCGCTACACTGTAAGCTTTCACCAGAAGCAACCTCAAATCCTTTTGCCCTTTCTGTCAGTACTGTTTTAAATCTCTGTATGTCTATTCCATATTGTACAGTGCTGCAGAATAAGCCTGCTCTTCTATAAAGTGTAAGGGTTCCTGATTCGCTGCCCTCACCTCCCAGGGGCCACAATCAGTGGAAGGCAGCGAATCAGGGGCAGTGATTTTCATAGGAGTGGACAGGATGCAAAGACCACTTCTGTGAAAATCTTTACAGTGAGACTCACCTTTGCAGAGGTCCAACAGGTCCCTGAACTAAACACCATGCACCATTGTTATTTATAGATAAGAGATAATAATAACAATACCAAGAGCAATGCTGGGATATTTATGGTAGATTTAACTTTGAGTGCCAGTGGTGTGCCCACAATGCACTGGACCCCCCCCCCAGCACTCAAAGGGTTAAAATCAAACTCCACCCTTATGTGCAAGAGAGAAGCACTTCTAGAGCAAACCAACACCACTATAAGGGGCAAAGAGAATTGCCCTTGATTAAAATTGGGATTTTAACCCCTTGAATGACAGAGGTCCCCAAAATGCACTAGAGACTTTTCTAGCATGCAAGGGGTTAAATACCCAATTATATCAATGGAAGCTTGGGAAGTTTTGATTTCTTCCCTGTGGTGCAGTTGCTCCTCTTTTCCTGTGTGCATTTTCACACTGACCATTTTCTTCTGCTCTCGCTGCCAAAGTTCTTTCATTTCCTTCCTTTGCCTGTCCAGCTCTGATCGCCTGGCTTGAAGAGGCTGAAAAACAAAATGGGCCCATTATAATGATATTCAGACAAAAAGCCTATTTCTAGATAGAGCTAATATCTTTGAACACAACGCCAAGTGAGGACTGCAAAAGTATATATACAAAATGTCTATTCAGGTGTAATGTAAACATAACTGTATAACAGTTAATAAAGAATGCCATCGCCAAAATGTCATTCTTATAAGAAAGAACACTGCGTGACACCCACCGATAGAAATGTAATTGATCCTAAACTGAGACAGATTTAACCTCTTGAATATTAGGTCTCTAACACATTATGGAGCACTGGAGGCCTTTCTAGCATGCAAGGGGTTAAGATATATGATACTTTATGTGTGGATTGATTGCTCTTGTGCTGTGGTAACTTCAGTCCTTAGGGTACCTGAATGTACACATAACCCTTTAAAGACAGGGAGATGTGCATTGCATTGCTTTACATTGCACTGCACACCCCTCTCGTTCTTAAGGGTTACACAAGGCAGTGTAGAACAGTAACAGAAACAGCTGAGATTTTTGGTTCTCAACATACAGTATACTATTATTTGCAGGTTGTGGGGAGCTATTTTTTCCTGCACTCACTGCTCTGGAGACAGTGTAAGAGAACAGGAAGTGAAGAGTGTAGAGGAAATGTGCTTTCCACAGTCTGCTTAAAAAGTGTAATAATAATATACATAAACATTCTATCAAGGCATTGGAATATTTTAGTATGGAAAGTGGTGAACAAAAATGCTGTAAACCCCTTACTTTTGTCATATATTTAAAACCTATAGTCTTATCAGATGAATAATGTATAAAGAAAACCCAACAACTGAACAAATTGAACACATGCAGGTTGATCTGTCAACATTTATTTATCCACAGCTGATTCAACATCCATGTGTGAAAAAGTACGTGAACCTTTAGATTTAGCACCTGGGGGCAACCCCTGAACAACGACCTCAAGGAAATGCTTCCTGAAACTGGTGGTAAGCTCCTCCCATCGATTTTGAGGAATTTTGGCCCATTCCTCCTTACAGAATGGCTTCATCTGTCATTTGAGGGCTTCCTTGTATGGATAGCACACTTTAGGCCCCGCTTTAACTGTTTACGTCCAGAGGTTGACATTCTAAAATTCAGAATTCCTCACAGATCTGATTGTATGTTTTGGTGTTATTTTTTGTTGTACGAGTCCCTTTTGGTTCAGCATAAGCTCACAGACGGACGTACTGACACTCTCCTCTACAATCTTTTGAAATACTGTAGAAATCATGGTTGTGTCAATGACAAGCTGTACAGATCCAGAGACAGCAAAGCAGCCCCAAATCATCACACTATCTCAACAACGCTTGATAACCGGCATTAAAGTCTTCTTTTCAAACTCAATATTTATTTTCTGTCAAACATAAGGTTTGCCCATTAGGTCAAAACGTTCTACCTTTGACTTGCCTTTTCAGAGCACATTGCCCAGAATGCTGGTGGATCATCTATGTGATCTTTAGCAAACTTTTATATGGGCAGTACTCTTTTTGGAGAACAATGGTTTCTTCCTAGCTGTTCTCCTAAGGATGCCATTCTTGTTCAGTCTTTCTGATTGCAGAGTCACCAAAACTCAAGCCTGCAGATCTTTGGATGTTTCCCTGGAGTTCTTTGTAACTTTATGTATGACGTGCCACGTTGCTCTTTGCGAAATGTTGGTAGGATTTAATCTCCTAGGTAGAGTAACTGTGGTCTAAAACCACTCTGACAATGGATGAGTGGAGCCCATATACTTCGCAATGTTTTTGTAGCCATTTCTAGACTGATTAGCAATAATAACAGACTTTATGTGGTCCTCAGATATGGCTTTTGATTGTGGCATGATGCCCTAGGCTGTTTGTCAAGTCTGCTTACATAGAAGCAAACACAGTAAAACACAATATTACCCTTAGACAGATAGAGTATGTGATATAGCATGTACATCAGCCTGTGGATAATGGGAGTAGTGCAACAGAATCATAACCTGACCACCAGTGATCGACAATATTAACCCAGAGTGCCAGAGGGGTATTTGAAACATTGTTTTGTAAAGAGTTGGATCCTCCTGTGGCCCTCAAAGGACTAACTAGAAGAGTACACCGCTTTGTTTACCTGTATGAATTTGTTACTCTGAAGAGCGAGTATGGTTTGAAGACAAACTTGGCTGCTCTCGATATCATTTTGAAATGCTGCTGTGAAGATGGATTGGAACGGCATAAACTCCTGAAACACACAAGTTTGAACTGATCAACACACATTCTGCTGCTAGGACACATATCATAGGCCCATATTTATGAACGCAAACTGGATTCATTCTGGAAAAAACAAACTGCACCATAGGGGACAAATAAAAATTCCTAAATTCCCATGCACTTGAATAGAGCTTTTTAACCCCCTGAATACCAGGGAGATCTCCAGTGCCTTGCGAGTCCATTCTAGCATTCAAGTGGTTAAAAGCCCAATTTAATAGAACAGGAATTTTTATTTGTCCCCTATGGTGCCATTGGTTTACTCCAGAATAAATCTAGTTTAGATTAAGATTGTAAGCGCTACGGGCAGGGATCTTGTATACTAGTGTATACTTATCTGGTGTTCCCCTTATGGCTGTCTATATAAGACCTTAAAGGGAACTATCACCCCACATTAAGTTAAATCCCAAGAATTACCCATCTGGTGACTAGCTGATCAATAGTGCTAGTCGCCAGAATAATTACCTCCTTACAAAGAAATTCTACTGCGCCCGATACTGACAGCCAGGAAACAGTGCAGACATCTTTGCTTAGTGACGTCTGCGCGCCTGCACTGTCAGTCCCAGTTGCTGTAAGAGGCATTGCTTGGTACCTTAAGATATGGAAGGGACTGACGGCGCAGGCATCACTATGCAAAGATGTCTGCTCTGTTTCCTGGCTGTCAGTATCCGGAGCAGTAGAGTTTCTCTTTAAGGAGGTAATTATTCTTGCGACTAGCACTATTGATCAGCTAGTCACCAGATGGGTAATTCTTGGGATTTAACTTTATGTGGGGTTATAGTTCCACTTTAATCACTGCACTTATTGTACCCCATCTATACTAAATGGAAACTGTGAAGTGCTAAGTACACCTGTTGGCGCTATATAAATAAAGATATACATACATTGTTTGTGTTTATTATATCTATCAGTTATTTTGTGATGAGTCACTTGAATTTCCTCTGCTTTGTATTTTTTTTTTTTTTTTTTTTACCTTTTCAATAAAGATTTATGAAAATCAAAAAAATAAAAACAGTTATTGAGGCTGATGTACTAAATGGACCCAGCCAAATTCTGGGGCAAACCAACTGCATCATGGGGTGCAAACAAAAATTCATATTGCTTTAAATGGGGTGGGGAGCCCATTGCATGCCACCCGCTACTACCAATGGTGCGGTTGCTTGCTCCAGAACGGCCCCTCTTTAGTTTGATGATTAAAGGGACAGTAATGTCCCCCCAAAAAATATCCAGTTTTGTAGACTAAAAAAAAAAATGCTCCAAGCCCGATTTCTTAAACCGCTATGGTTTGAAAGATATAGGGATTCAAAGTCCCCCCCCTCCCCTTCTCCTGATGTCAGCTGTAAAGCTGACCGCAGGAGAATCGAGTCGTGCGACTCGAGGAGGCTCTACAGCAGAGCACAGATTGCGTCATCTATAAAGAATTAATTCATTGGAAAGATCTACAAAGTGTGCCTGGTTTGCAAGCACTATGTAGACATTTCCAATGAATGAATTCTTTATAGATAACGCGAATTCGGCTCTGCTGCAGAGCCACCTGCTGGTCCCCTGACCGGGATCTCCTGCTGTCAGCTAGATGCTGACTTCAGGAGAAAAAGGGAGAGGGGGGGGGACTTTGAATCCTTATATCTCTCAAACCATAGAAGTTTGAGAGATCTGGTTTGGAGCATTTTTTTTGAGACATTACTGTCCATTTAAAGGGATAGTAATACTTCGTTTTAACTTTATTTTATTTTGTAGGCATTAAAAAAACATGAAGAATGATATAAGTCTTATGTCTTATCTCTCAAACCTTTATGGTTTAAGAGATATTCACAAACGAAGTATCCCCCCCCCCCCCGTTCAACCAGATCAGAAGGGAGGTGCCCAGGTAGACTGCAGAGAGGGACAATCTTCAATTAAGATTAGGGAAAAAGCTGAAAAACTTGTCAAGGGGGGAAGGGCTTTCATTGTTTTCATACAAAGAAAATTGTCCCCTTCTGTTATCTGTCTGGTCATACAACCAGATTCACATCTGAGAAGAGATTGCTTACACTAGGTAAAAGGGGCGGGGAGGGGAAACTTTGCTTGTGAATATCTCATAAACCATAAACGTTTGAGAGATAAGACTTATATCATTCTTCATGTTTTTTTAACGCCTACAAAATAAAATAAAGTTAAAATGAAGTATTACTATCCCTTGAAGTCCCACAGTTCAGTATTTGAGACAAATCCAAATAATCAACTCCTGGCTCTAGATTAACGTTTTAACCCTTTGAGTGCCACAGAAGTAGGAAACACATTGCAAAGCAATGTTTTGAGTACCCCTCTGGCACTCAAAGGGTTAATGCAAACACTACAGATAATCATAACGGAACAAAGCAAACATGAGTCACCATTTAGGTTTTTTTTGCCAAATTATTCTAATTTATTTTTAGTCATTTTTTAACACTTGTGTTACTAGAGGGGTCTCCACAGCACTTTATATAACTATAGTATCCAAAAGGTTAAAGTTTAGGTAGAATTCAGTTTAGCATGCTGCTGTAACTTTCACCTAGGAGTTAGTGGGCCACAAACATAAGAGAATAGTGGAGGAATTTTGGGGTAAACGTACAGAACTACAGAAAACATTTCCCTTTGATTTAACCCTTTGAGAAAAAGAGGAACCCAAAGCATTAATGCAATAGCTTACCCTTTCAGCACTCAAAGACCATAGCTACTAATACCCCCATACTACTCCACTGCTGCTTATATTATACAAGGGGACATTACAGTGTATGGACCTCGGTTATCACATTATTAATATTTCTGTTATGGAAATGTTATTCATATATTTCATTTTTAAGTGTTTTCTATGGATTTTTATATAGTATATTATATTTAGGGATATAATAAATATATACTGATAATTACCAATATGACTTGTTATATGTCCTAAGAGTTTGCAATAAAATATTATTATTCATTGTACATTGACTATAAGCAGCCAGTAACAATGCTACCTCTAGCATTTAAAAGGGTACACAGTATATTTTCATTGTTTTTAACTTCTGATAACAATAAACCTATTACATCTGATTTCAAATTAAATAGGGTATATATTTACTGGGTATATATTAAAATGTATACATTGGAGTCCCAATACACATCTACACTATCCTTTCTGTAGTTATTTAAGCTTGTTTGTTTGTAAAATAAGACCTTACCTGGGGTACAACTATGGATTTTGCAGTTTCTGCCATTTTGGCAAGGTTTCTTGCAGTTTCTGCTTCTAAAGAGAAGTGAAAGATACAAATGATTTCAGCTATAACACTGGTCAGGAGAAGAAAATTAGTGGATGGCTCTAGTCAGTGAAACGGCTAGTAATTTAGAAATCACATTACTGACAGTCTGCAGCACATGCCTGACAACAGATTTAATTCCAAAGCTCATTAGAGGACAAGAGGAGGCACTCACCCACACTAAGCCTCTTCTCCACCCAGGCCAGAATATCCTTGGTGTATTTTGACCAAGCTTTAGCATACGATAGGGCAGATTCAATTCCGCTGTCATTCTGCAGAAGCATGTTATCCACCTCTTCAGCCCTAAGGTGCCCTGCAAATAAAACAGAAGTTGAAAACCAGTTGATCAAACGTCCCACGCTGGTTCAGAGACAATGTCAGCCAACTGTGAATGCTGAAATTGCTCTGATCTTGGACTGTTCTTTAATGCTGGATGACACTAACTAGGACTGACAGGGATTTTAGAGAGAGAGAGAGAGAGAGAGGGTCAAAGTCACAAGCAACTAAGATGAGCCAGGCTCACAGCACATGACCATTGTAATGCCTGTGCATCCATTTGTTCTCTAGAGCTCTGTGACTGATAGAATGACCACATTTGCAGGGTAAAAGCTAAAGTTTCACACAAAACCCAAAATTACATTCTGATGATAATGAAGTGTGAAATCATTTAAAACTTGAGTGGCAGAGAGGCGTTGCAATGCACTGGATACCTCACTGGCACTCAAAGGGTTATATACCTGTCGAAAAGAATATTCCACAGCTGCTTAACCCCTTGAATGTTAGCTACTCCTCCATCGTATTGCAAAGCAATGTGTTGGAGACATCTGGCATATTAGAGGTTAAAGGCTTAAAATATATAAAATACAATGGGGGATTCCCCCCCACCCCATTGTATGGTAAAACCACAGCTCTCCAGCTGATGTAGAACAATAGCTCCCATTATCTACAGCTGGCGTATTCTGTGTTACCACTTTAAGTAAACGTCTCCCAGATTTTGATTACCATTGTATATATTTTAACAGAAATGTATGTCAAAAAAGTAGCCAAACGTATGTAAGCAAACCTCATGTTTCTTTTCTTATAGTTAATTGACGGAAGGGAGAAGGGGATGGGAGGAGTCAGGAGACCTTTCCTCTGTGAAATGTCCGGCTCCATCATAAGGGGAATTTTACATGCATCTCTGAATGAAATGAATGAATCTGTATAAAAATTCAGTTTTTCTTTTTACCTTGAATTTCATCTCTCTCATGGATTGATCCTGTTGAATCCTCCACAGAAAGGTTTTCAAATGACTAATAGAATGAAGCAAATGAAAACATTATTATGGAAAAAAAACAAAATAAAATATTTAAAAAAAGGAATGTATTAAACATCAGAACCAAACTGCAGGGAGTATGAGTTTCCATATTAAAGCAGAACTATCATGCTAATACATTGCCCTGCCCCCCCCCCCCAATATATTTAAACCTAGTGATATGCAAAGCCTTCTTATCCTTAAAGGGATAGTAATACTTTTATAATTAGTAATCCCAATATTTTAGTAGTAAAAAAGAGAGGATTTTAGTCTTACCTGTTAAATCCTTTTCTCTTAGTCCATACAGGTTACTAGTAATTTTAGGAAGGCGATCAGCCCCTTTAGTTAGGCAGGAACAATTCTAGAAGTGAATGCAGGGGGTGGAGCCTACCTTTCCTCCTTGGATGCAGCTAGACAACCAGCTCCAGTAAGATTTGAGACACCAACTATTGACTAGATATTAGAAGGGAAAGAAGACTCCTGTAAGCATGACCCCGAACGACCCCCACAGTCTGCCACAGGAGAGCCAAGCATGGTCCGTTGACAGGGTGGGAGACCAGTAACCTGTATGGACTAAGAGAAAAGGATTTAACAGGTAAGACTAAAATCCTCTTTTCTCTGTCATCCAATATAGGTTACTGGTATCTTTGGGATATCCAACCATTGAGATTCCCAGAGGCGGGAAGTAAGGCAAGGACCAGGCGCAAAGCCCCCAAAGTCACCAGAGCATAGATGAACCATCAGATCAGAGATAGCCCAACAAGACAATGAAGTGTCAACGGACACTGAACAGGGGTAACAACACCGCAAAACTATTACACAGCACACTGAACTAGTGCCAAAGGGGTCAAAAGTGAAGGAAGCACCAAAAACTGAAGACAATCCTAGACAGGCAAGACTGCCTCCAGGATCTTCCTCCCAAAGCTGGCGTCAGCCGATACCAGCACATCAACACGATAGTGCTTCGAAAAGGTGTGCACATACGAGCAAGTGGCAGCCTTGCACAACTGATCAGCAGAGGCCTGATTCTTGTAAGCCCAAGAAGGCCCAATAGATCTAGTAGAATGAGCCGTGACCTGAAAGTGAACAGGCTTCTCCCTCAGGTCATAAGCCTTACGAATAGTGGACTTGATCAAGGACGCAATAGTCACCTTAGATGCAGGTCTTCCTGCCCTGGGACCCTCAGGAATGATGAACAGCGCGTCAGATTGCCTGATCGACTCAGTGCGATGCACATAAAACTTGAGACAAGGCACCACATCTAACAAGTGGAGATCCCTCTCCTTGTCAGAGATAGGGTCAGGGCAGAAAGAAGGCACCACAATCTCATGATTGATATGGAACTCCGAAACCACCTTTGGGAGAAACTTCTGCAACGCACCACCTTGTCTTTGTGAAACACCAGAAAGGGTGGTCTAAAGGACAGAGCATGCAATCCACGACATGACGAATGGACACGATTGCCAAGAGAAAAGCCATTTTCCACATCAAGAGGCGTAGATGAACAGTAGCCAAGGACTCAAAGGGGGGGGGCGCTGAAGAATGCCCAAAACCAAGTTAAGATCCAATGGAGGAGCAGGATTCTTAAAGACAGGACGAGTATGAGGAACGTCCTGAAAGAAAACATTGACATCAGGAAGAATGGCAATGCGCCTCTGAAAGAAGACAGAGAGAGCAGAAGTCTGAACCTTAAGGCAACTCAAACTGAGGCCCTTGTCCACACTGTCCTGCAAAAAGGCCAGGACCATAGGCAGATCAAATTCCTAAGACAGGTCCCTATCAGCATACCAGGATAGAAATTTCAACCAGACACGGTAATAGGCCTTAGAAAAAACATGTTTGCGGGCACTGAGCATAATAGCCACCACACCAGAAGAAAAAACTTTCTTCTTCAATACTGAAGATTCAATTTCGAAGCAGTCAAAGCTAGCCAATGAACATCCTCCTTCCACAGGTAACCCTGTAGAAGAAGATCCGGACAGCACTGACAGATCCAGCTCCAGAAACCAAGCCTGTCGAGGCAGGTACAGAGCAATCAGAATGACTGGACAGTGCTCCAGTCTCAACTTCTGAAACACCCTGTGCAACATGGGGAGTGGAGGAAAGATGTAAGCCAGAGGAAATAACCAAGGAATGGACATGGCATCCACCGCTAGAGGATCTCTCCAGCGAGAGCAGAACATTGGTACCTTCCGGTTGTGTCTTGTCGCCATCAGTCGATGCGAGGAATACTCCACTTCTGTACAATGAGGGTGAACACCTCTGGGTGCAGTTCCCACTCTCCGCTGTGTCGACTGAGGAAGTCTTCCATGACGTTGTCTATGCCAGGAATGTGAACTGCAGATATGGCAAGAACAAGTACTTCTGCCCAGGACAAATTAGCCTTGACCTCTAACCAAGTGGCGAGACTTCTTGTTCGACCCAGCAGGTTGATGTAAGCCACGGCCGTGGCGTTGTTGGACTGGACCCGAACTGGGCATTCTTCCAGCTGGGGTGTCCAATGATTAAGGGCATGAAATATCGCTCGAAGCTCCAACACGTTGATGGGAAGGAGAGATTCCTCCGGAGACACTCAGACGACCCAGGACCGCTCCCCAGCCGGAGAGGCTGGCATCCGTCATCACAGTGGTCCAGAAGGATACTTGGAAGGACTCGCCTTTCCCCAGATTGGAGAGGTTGTGTCACAACAACAAACTCCATCCCACATGATGAGGAAGGGATACGGACATCTTCAGAAGGTCCGGCTGACCCCTGCACACCTGGATCACAAACCTCTGGAGTTCCCTGGCGTGAGCCATGGCAAATGGGACCACTTCTATGGTGGAGATGAATTTCCCCACTAGAGAGGACAGCTTCTTGGCTGCAACTGGATCGTGAGCAAGAACAGCAGAAACCCTGTGGCCAATCTGGTGAGCTACCTCGTCCGTGAGAAACACCATACTCTGCTGAACATCGAAGAGAAGGCCCAGGAAGACCAGATGCTGTGATGGGACAAGATCTGACTTGTCCATGTTGATGATCCACCTTTGATGGGTGAGAGCATGAATGCAGTCCTGAACCTGCTGATGAAGAAGTTCCGCAGAAGGGGCTTTCAGAAGCAGGTCGTCCATGTATGGAGTAACACTGATGCCGTCCCGATGGAGGATGGATACTAAAGCTCCCAGGACACGGTTGAAGACTTGAGATGCTGTAGTCAGACGAAAGGGAAGAGTTGAAAACTGAAAGTGCCCTTGGTCGCAGACAAATCTGAGATACTGCCGACTCTCTGGATGAATGGTGCTGTGTAGATACGCATCCTGAAGATCAGGAGAGGTAAGGAATTCCCCCGGGGACATAGCAGCGATCACTGTCCTTAGGGACTCCTGGTCATAATGAGTATTGATCACAAAAAAATTGAGATCCTTCAAATACAAAATGGGACGACAACCGCGGTCCTTCTTGGAGACCACAAAGAGATTTGAGTAAAAACCCATACCTCTGACCTGAACTGGAAAAGGCTCCAGAAAGAAGATCCTTGTCCAGAAGGGCCTGGATAACACAATTGAACAGACGGCGTTTCTCTGCGCCCTGGGGCGTATGAGAAGGGAAAAAGCGAAAGGGAGGAAGAGAGACAAAAGGGATCCTGTACCCTTCCGCCACCACCTGTAAAATCCATGGGTCCGCCACTGAATCCTCCCAGACACTGTAGTAGTGATGAAGACGACCACCCACAGCAGGGTGGGGACCTGTGTTCGGCGAGTCATGACGAAGAAGGTTTGCAAGCTCACGTAGAAGACCTTTTAAGTGAATGATTTCATTTTTATTAAAGCAATCGCGGCTCTGCTGCAGAGCCGCCAGATGATCGTAGGCCAAGCTTCCCCTGCAGTCAGCTACAACGCTGACTTCAGGGAAAGGGGAGGGAGGGGGGAACTTTGAGAGTGAATATCTCTCAAACCATAAAGGTTTGAGCGAGGTCACTGGGGGCAAATAATTTCTTTTTTCTTTTATTACTAAAATAGTTGGATTAGTAATTTTAAATTTTTACTATCCCTTTAAGCTCAATAAGTCAGTGCTACTGCTGAAAATCCACTTCTTCGCAGGAACCAGAGGACAGACAGCGCAGACATCTTAGAGGAAATGTACCTCTGAGTGTGCACGGTCTGTCCCATTCATTACCAGCATTGGTAGTGACATAACTTGGTTACATTAAGGTAACGGAAGCTCCTGACAGTGCAGGCACACATAGCTTCTCTTGTAAGCTCTGTGCAGCCCGATGACGGGATGGAAATGAAGTGTTTTTCTTCAATAACGCAGACTTATTGAACTTAAGGACAAGAAGGCTTTGCATATCACTAGGTTAGACATATATTGGGGGCAGTGTTATTAGCATGATAACTCCTCTAACCATTTCTGTGCCAGAGAGGAAATAACATAATGAAAACTACATTTCTATTCACTATTACAGAAGAACACATTATGTCCAGTGACACATTAAATCAGGAGGTGATAATGTACATTCCTCAGGTCCTACCCATTCCAAGATTTAACCATTTGAGCTCCAGGGGGTACACAATGCATCACAAAGCAATGCATTGCATACCCCTCTGGCACCCAAAAGGTTAAGGATTTCCCTGTTTGAGCACAGGTGGGCCAATTAAAACAAGTGAGCCACTGATTAACTCACCTGTGTATAATCAGAAATCCTTAAAGGGTTAGCAATGTACAAAAAAAAAAAAAAAAGTTTTTGGCCTCCCTGCTACTCATCTTTTACCTATGCAATCTGTTTTAAACTCAGCTACACGAATCACCACACACTCCCCAAAAACTGAACCTGCCCACATAATTCTCAGACATCTGTCATGGCTCCCTATTCAGCAGCGCATCAATTACAAAGTCCTTCTTCTGACCTTTAACGCTCTCCACAGTGCTACCCCTCCTTACATCTCTTCCCTCATCTCCTATTATGTTCCTGGCCGCTTCCTTCGCTCCGCACACAACGCACTTCTTGTTGGACCATCCACACCCTCTGCCCTCTCCCGCCTCAAACCTTTCTCGCTTTCTGCTCCATACCTATGGAACTCCATACCCCTCTCCTTACGTCTAGAACAATCCCCCTCTGTCTTTAAGTCTACCCTGAAGTCTTATCTTCTGGAGCACTAGGACCATGCACTGCCTTTGGCCAAACTCAGCACTTGTAATCTCAGCACTTAACACCCTCTTACTCCATTGTAAGTCTCCTTTTACCCATTTAGACTGTAAGCTCTTTGGGGCAGGGACCTCTCTCCCATTGCTTCTATGAATGTCGCACTTATTTCATCCCCTCTTATTTATTGTAACATATGTCTACTGTAAGGCACTGCGTACACTGTGTGGCGCCATATAAATGAAGATATACATACATACATACATACATTTAGAAGAGCTTAAAAAGCAGAGCTAAATGCAAAAAAAATCTCTCTCAAACCGCTATGGTTTGAGAGATACAAGCATTTAAAGTCAATGGAATGGTCTAATATGTGTGCCTGGTTTGCAAGCAAACGTTTTAGATCATTCCAATGAAGGGATTCATTGTAACTTAAGAGACTGCGGCTCTGCTGCAGAGCCTCGATGTCGACCGACACGGATCTCCTGCTGACAGCTTTACAGCTGTCAGTAGGAGACATCGAACTTTAAATGCCCATATCTCTCTCAAACCGGAGGCTCTGCAGGAGAGCCGCAATAGTGTTATTTAAAACGAATCACTTCCTTGGAATGGTCTTGAGCCTGCAAGCACACTTTTTAGACCGTTCCAAGGAAGCCATTTGTTTTAAATAAAGTGATTGCGGCTCTGCTGCAAAGCCTCCGTGTCGGCCGACATGGATCTCCTGCTGACAGCTTTACAGCTGCCAGCAGGAAACATCAAACTTTGAATGTGGTTTGAGAGATACATAGCAGTTTGAGAGATACAGTTTTTTGCATTCAATTTTACTTATTAAAGGGGAACTACCACCCCGCAATAACTTAACATGCATTCATTCTTCATCTGGCAACTAGCTGCTTAGTAGCGCTAGTCGCCAGAAATATTACCTGGTTCCAAAGATTTTGCCGTTTTACTGATGCTCACAGGAGCAGGAAGCACGGACATCTCGTCACAGTGACGTCCGTGCGCCTGCACTGTCAGTCCCTTTTGGAGCCACTTGGCTGCTTAGTAGCGCTAGTCGCCAGATGAAGAATGAATGCATGTTAAGTTATTGCGGGGAGGTAGTTCCCTTTTAAGCTCTACACAATGCAAAAACGTTTTAGATGGACATTACTAACCCTTTAAGTCCTGGCCTCTTGGTGGCCCTTGAGGATCAAACTTCTCATTAAATTTATTCCAGTTAGATAACTGTTCTGTATTTGAACCTAAAAACTAAATCCGCAAACATATGCGCAGAGAGGGGGAGCAGTTCTAAGGCAATCTAACGACTTAACCCTTTAAATGTATAGAGGTCTAAAGAATCCCTTAACAAGAATTGCTCCACTTGCTTTTTGTGCATAGTGCCCTAGCCTATTGTATTCAAAAATTGTAAATCTAAACCCCATCCAATCTGTGTTTGAAATAAAACTCCCATCATCCTCAGGCAGTGCTGAAAGGCCACTGGGACCCTTATTTAGATCAGTGGCTGAAATGCTGTAGTTGTGCCTAAGAGTCTTATGCACAAAAGAGGGGCAAGTCTGAAACAAACCAACTGCACCATGGGGAAGGAATGCGTTGGAGCGCTCCCTAGCATTAAAGGGGTTAAAATTGTGGGGAATTTTAATTGTTCCCCTGTGTTCCTTATTCCCAAAAGAAAAAAAGAATAAATTCTGGAGCAATCTTACTGCTCCACAGGGGAGAAATAAAACTTCCCTTTGATTTAACACAAGACCCCTCTGAGTGCCAGACGAGTATGCAACGCATTGCTCTGCATACTCCTCTGGCACTCAAAGGGTAAAAAGCTTCATTTAGAAGAAAGGAAATTTTGAGGATTTGTCATTTCTCCCCTTCAGTTTGTTTGCCCCAGAAAAGACCTGGATCTTCCATTAAGACAAACTAGGCCACTGCCTAGGACCCAAGGCAATATGGGGCCTGTGTCACAGATAGAGGCATGGCTGTTGCTGCCACTAACATCTTGTGTCAAATACACTTTTTGTTGAAAGAGACCAGCTTCATCCAGTTGCTCACTTATATTAGGGCCACAATGCCAGTACCTGCTTGATACATTGCCTTGATCTGTGTCTGCACCACAATTGCTCCTTTTTTAGTGCATAAGGTCATCTGTGTCACAACTGTCAAAGCAAAAGTGGAGCAGTTCCTCTGCAAACCATGTAATAGAAGTAATAGGACTTTTTCTTTGTTAAGTAAGCCCCATGCCTCCATTCCATTCCTTCTCTGTAGTACATTCCATAACTAAGCTGTGTGACTTGACAAATGTCTCAGGGCTCAAGTAACTCTACACAAACAGATCTGTACAATAGGAAGTTGCGTTTCCATCTTCTTTAATACCCTAGGGCACTGTACCACTAAGCACCACAAATTAAACATTTACACAATGGCCCTGGAGTAAGAATTACTTTCTTCCATGTGACTTCCTGTAGTGATCTCACTTTTCCAGTTCTTTACACTCTAGCTAAAATCTGCTCCAGGACAAAGTTTGATGTTCTGTCCCTGAACCCGCTATGTGGGTAGACAATCAATAACATTCCACAGTCACATCTAGATAATCAAATGCTAAAGCAGGAGAAAAAAAAATAATTTAGGTGACCTCGTCACCTAAAATAAAGGCTGCATATTTTTAAGCTACATTAAAGAATGCCTATACCCTCCACTAGCTTAAATCCTAGCAAATAGTGATTGTCACATTCTCTTTGTGTGTTTTTTCTTTGCTAGGTTGTGCATGCTCACATTTTGTTTCTTCTTCCAGCATGAGCCTGCATGCTCTTGCACACCTGATGCTTCAGTTTTTGCTCCTGATCTCCTATATCTATCAGGCCCTTGTACATATTCTCTGCCCCAATATCAAGTTTATCTTGAGCTTGGGTGCGCTTCTTTTTTCATGATTCTCTTGGTATTTGATATCTGCTTAGACTACAGATTCACCGGTACTACACCTGTTTTGACCTTCTCGATCTGTACAAACCCAGCTTGCCTTGACCCACCCCTGGTTCACAGACTTGATCAAACTCCATCAGCCCTGACCTCGGAGTATCTGAATTTGCTTCCTTACATTGTCTCTATCTCTTTACTACTACCTTGACTTGGAATAACAGCTTTGACAACTAGTTACTACAAACCCATGGTGCCCTCCACCACGAGCGAACATTTGCCCTGTGTGACAAAGACTGACTTCATCTCTGGATTTCAGGCTTCCTGCATTGTGGGTCCAGCTTCCACTTGCCTGACACAATAATCACATCCAGTAATCTTAAAATAACCTGCTTCTTCCTCCCCCTTCATGAATTAGGATTTCTTTCCCTCTTTCTTGATCTGACAAGATGGTGGCCTCTTTGGATTTCTTTGATCCCAGGGATGCACGAATATGCACTGAACAGGCCTGAGTCTGTCAGTCCAGAGTCCTGCTTTTACTCAAAACTTGTCCTTCAACAGATTCCCTGTTCAGGCAATTTAACCCTGCTCCTATCTCATAACCAGAGACCATCATAGAGTCTGACAGCAATATTCTCAGCCCTTACTTCTTCAGTTGTCTCTGGCATCCAAGGAGCCCAAAAGAACCTTTCCAAAATGTTGTCTTGCCTGCCTATTCTCTTTATGCCTCTCCTCCTTTTAGAAATAAAATCCTTTAACAGACCCACAGTTCTCTCTTCTCTGGCCATCCAGGGCCTGGGAAACCTTGGACTTGCTGACAAGACAATTTTTAAGGATGACGTTGCTGTCTTTGTAAATTCCAATAAGATTCTAGCATGTCTGACTTGAGGGCCTTTAAAGAAGAGATCACAGCAGCAGCAACAGTTGGCTAAATGACAACTTTTGGGTTACAATGGAACTCTGGACTAATGGGCCAAAAACAAGGTGGGTTTGTACCTTTCTAGCTCAGAACACTATTATGAATAATGACAGTTGGATTCAATGCAGAAAGCATGTTGATCCAGGGAAATATCAGACTGCCTTTTGGAGTCATGAACTTTGTTTACCCACTTGTGGCTTGCCTCAATAGGTTTTTTTTTTTGCACTCTTCTGGATCAAGAAGTGAGGTGTGGCAAAAGTATCTAGTATAAACAGATAATAGAATATGTAGTTCAAATAATTAAAAAAACAAATAATCCATTACAAAAGTTCCACAGCAAGAGGAATAATTAACTCCCTCTGGTCTCTCCCAAATCACAGCCTGAACCAGCATATATAGAGACTTGTGTGTAAAGACAGAGAGGAGAATTTCTGGTCAAACCAAATTTACCATATGGAAGGAATAAACATTTCCATCTATTTAAATGGGGCTTCTAACCCATTTTAATTCACTGAATGCTAGAGTAGTCTACAACGCATTGCTTTATAATGTACTAGAAACCCACTTAACATTTAAGTGGATAAAAGTAGTCAATGGGACTTTTTAAAATGTTTATTTCTACCCTGCAATGCAGTTACAGTCTCTGAGAATTGCTTACTCCACTTATGCCTTATACAAAAGGCCTATAATTTTAAAGCAGAACTTTCAGATAAAAGCAAGTCGCCATGCATTCATTAAATGCATGGCGACTTGCTTGAAAATGTATGTCTTACAAAAAAAAAAACAAAAACAAAAAAACTTGTGTCTAATGGAATTCGTCCCATTTGGAGACCTTAACGGAGGCTACAGCGCAGACATCTTGTCTGTGCACATGAGCCATCAGTCCTGGTCTCCAAAGAGTAGGTTGCTTTGCACCATATGGTCAACGGAAGGAACTGACGGCACAGGCTCACAAACCGCACTAACCTGCCCGTAAGTCCGGGACAGATTCCTCTAGACACAGGTATATTTTTTGTAAGACATATTTTCAAGCTAGTCACCATGCATTTAATGAATGCATGGCGACTGGCTATTATCTGAAAGTTGCTTTAATTTTTAACTGAAGACATGAAGTTCAGTAAACCTCTTGTTATGGAGCTTTTCGGATTGTTAAATATTTTTATAATTATCTGAACAACTTATTCGATTATAAATATCTATTCTTTGCCTTTATGTATGTATGAATCTTTATTTATATAGTGCCATACATGTACACAGTGCTTAACAGAAGTTGAAATAATACAATACAAAAATACAGAACTGGGTTAAGAGCATTAAGCGTAAGTGCAATCATTTCATTATTTGTGGGGGAAAGTGCAGCAAGGGAATCATAAACTGGGAAAAAGGGACCCTGCCCCAAGGAGCTTACAATCCAATTGTCTATATGATCTAATTTATAGCCAAGGATATATGATAACTCCCCATCAACAAAAAAAAAAAAAAAACACAAATCAGAGACTTATTATGCATACTGCATAGAACCATTCATTTCTTTTTTTGCTCATTCAGAGATGAAGAAAGGTCATAGGCAGAAATAGATGGGGAAGTCAAAGATCAGGTTTTATTTTTAAACAACTTTTTAAGCGGAACATGAAATACCTACCCGACTTCTACGTGATGTTTGAAGCCCCAGTGATGACCCATTGTCTACATCTCCCATAAGGAAGTCTGACACACTGGAAAGGAAACAAGCCATGAATAAGACTAACAAAGCACACATTCTGGGTACAATACTATAATGTTTTCCTAATGTGCTATGGACTTTATGCAGAAAACTATGCTGAGCCAAACCAACTGCACAGTGGTGTGGGGGAATAAAAATGTACAGTCATTTCAATGAGACCTTTAACACCTTGAATGCTAGAAAGATTTCCAGTGCATTGCTTTACAATAAGATGAAAACCTCTCTAACATTCAAAGGGTTTTTAAAAGCCCATTTAATCATGGGAATGCTGGAAGTTATTTCTTTCCAACAATGCAGTTGCTTTGTCCCAGAATGCCCAATGTTAGCTTACTGAATAGGGCCTTATGATTCTGAACATAACAGTCCTGATTTACTAAGTCACAGATGCAGCCACTGGGCTGGTTTTGCACCCCTTCTCACTCAGCAAAAACATTGAGAAGAACTGTGTTGGAAACCACTCTGAACACTAGTGTTTAATCCTTTATGGACCAATTTGCAGGGAGACCTAGACAGGTGGTGGTGTGGAGAATTTCATAATTAGGAAAACAGAAAGGAAATCTGTCACCAGGATCGCTACAATTGAACGGTTTCCTTAAAACTGAGACATGTGAAGTAGTTAGTCAGGATAAGACAATGGTTGAAACTTCAAACAAACTATTTTCTTCTGTATATACAAAGGAAGCCGCAATGGATGGCTGTGTGCAGACAGACAGAAGCAAAGTATTTCCCCCACTGAGTACATGGTTAACTGAGGACAAAGTCCAAAAGCAGAGGCGTAACTAGAAGCCACTGGGCCCTGGTGCAGAAATTGCCATGGCCACCCCCCGATCACATTGCCCCCCCCCATTGCCCCAATCTCCACATGACCTCCCCCATTGCCCCCAATCTCCACATTGCCTCCAAGCTCCTACCTCCCTGGTGGTCCAGCAGTGTGTCAGGAGAGATCCTGCCTACTTCAGCACAGACCTCTCTACTGCTTGAGCTCCAGCGTGGTCGTCTCTTCAGTAATGCAGAGTGCTGGGAGATGATGTCATCTCCCAGCGCTCTGCATTACTAGAGTGTGGAAGAATGTGCTCAGCTGCTACCTAGCTGCGGGGGGGCACAGGGGGAGGCCGGGCCCCTGGAGCGACGGTCCCGGAGCCATTGTTACGCCACTGTCCAAAAGTTACATGAAAAAGTTACAGTGAATAAAACACCTGAACCTGACTGCATACAACTAAGAGTTCTACACAGACAGCTTAATTCAGTAACAGCAAGACCATTATTCTAAATATTTATTTATTCCTTCGTCATAGTGGCCTGTGATTGGAGGAAAGAAGACATTGGCTAATTATTGAAAAAAGGGAATCTACAGACATTAAATGTGTTTGGTTATAGACTACAGCAGAGCTGAAATGCAAAAAAACTGGATACAACTAATCCCAGGTCCTTCTATTAAACAAACTAAGAGACACTCATTCCAAGGCTCTATTTCCCTTTGAACTTGACTGATTACAGACTCGCAGTTCTACCTCTATATAAATCCTTAGATTGGTCTCATCTACATTATGGAGTACAGTTTTGGAACCAGTTCTTAAAAAAAATACATTACCGAACTGGAAGGTGCAGAAACATACAACAAAATTGATAAAAGGGTTGGGGATCTGAGTTACAAAGAGAGACTAGCCAACCTGGGTTTGTTTACATTAGAGACAAGAGACATAACAGGGGTGATATGATTACCATTTCTAGAAATGTCAGATGCAATTACAAATAACTTTCCAAGCAACCATTTACTCAAAGAGCTGAGAAAAGAACAAGAGGTCATCCATTAAGACTAGTAACATAGTAATTTAGGTTGAAAAAAGACTTCCATCCATCTAGTTCAACCCTTTTCCCATTCCTATTTACCATCGTTTATCCGAAAGAAGGCAAAAAAAAACCCCTCAATACAGCAATTTCAAATTCTGCCTTGAATGGGGGGAAAAAATTCCTTCTTGATTCCAAATGGCAATCAGATTACTCCTTGGATCAACAAGCACTAACTAAATATTAATCCCAATACTGACGTACATAGCCCTCTATGTTCTGCTCTTTAAAATAAGTATCTAGGCCCGTTTTAAAGGCATCTAATATATTCAATAGCACCACCTCTTCAGGCAGTGAATTCCATACCTTTATTGTCCTTACTGTAAAGAAACCCTTCCACTGTTGTAGATGAAATCTCCTTTCCTCAAGTCTAAGCGGGTGGTCCCTTGTCCTTTGTACTGTTCTGTTAATGAACAGGTCTTTGGAGAGCCCTTTGTTTGGGCCCTGAACATATTTATATAGTGTTATCATATCCCCTCTACGATGCAATTTCTCTAGTATGTACAAGTTTAACTTTTATAGCCTTTCTTCATAACCAAAACTTTCCATTCCCCTTACTAGTTTTGTAGCCCTCCTCTCCACTTACTCTAGTTCCATAATGTCCTTTTTCAGAAAGGGCGCCCAGAATTGAACAGCATATTCTAGGTGAGGTCTTACCATGGACATGTAAAGAGGCATAATAATATTTTCCTCCCTTGAGTCAATACTCCTTTTAATACATGCCAATATCTTATTGGCCTTTGCAGCTGCCAGCTGGCACTGCACACTGCTGCCAAGTCTAATGTCTACCATTACTCCCAAATCCTTTTCATTAGTAGATTTCCCCAGAAAAACACCATTTAAACTATATGTTGCATTTTTATTATTATACCCAAAATGCATAACTTCACACTTGTCTATATTGACTCTCATTTGCCTGCCCATTTACTCAATTTGTCCAAATCCTCTTGTAATGAAGACACATCCAGTTCAGACTTTATTACCTTAATTAATTTTGTGCCATTGGCAAACACTGATACATGGCTCCCTATGCCCTCTGGGAGGTCATTAATAAACAAATTAAAAAGAAGAGGACCCAGGACTGATTCCTGAGGTACTCCACTTATCACGTTTATCCAGTTGGAGAACTTGCCATTTACTGCCACTGTTTGCATTCTATTTTTCAGCCAATTTCCAATTCACGCACAAACATTTTCCACTAGGCCTATTTCATTCAATTTGTACAGTAACCTCACGTGGAACTGTATCAAATGCCTTCGCAAAGTCTAAATAGATCACATCAACCGCCGCTCCCACAACTATATTTTTACTCACGTTTTCATAAAATGCAACCCAGTTAGTTTGACAAGACCTGTCTTTCACAAAGCCATGTTGGCTCCTGCGAATGATATTCCTGTTCAAGCTGAATTCTTGATTATATTCCCTTAGCAACCCTTCAAACAGTTTCTCTACCACAGATGTCAAGCTAACAGGTCTGTAATTTCCTGGCTGTAATTTTGATCCCTTCTTAAATATGGGCACCACATCTGCTTTATGCCAATCTGTGGGCACCATACCTGAAATAAAAGAATCCCTGAAAATCAAAAATAATGGTCTGGCCAGAGCCTGGCTTAGCTCTTTAAGTACCCATGGGTGTATAACATCCGGCCCCAGGGTTTTGTCTGCCTTAACACCATTCAATTGTTTTAACACTTTTTCTTGTGTTAGCCAATCCCATGCTTACTGTGACTAGAACAAAGACACTTTTGACTAAAGCAAAGGCAGGGATTATTTATTTTAAATTTTTACAGTAAGGGCAGTAATATTAGACATGTAAATTTGACTTCCATAGTAGATAAAATACTAGAAGGGTTACTAAAGAACAGTGTTTAGGATTATGTGATGCCAAACAATAGCTTAGCAAGCGTCAGTAAGGTTTTATGACAGATAATCATGACAAAAACGGATTTTAGTCTTACCGGTTAAATCCTTTTCTCTTAGTCCATACAGGTTACTGGTAACTCTGGGTAGGTGATCTGCCCCTTTAATTAGGCAGGAACAATTCTATAATTGTATGCAGGGGGTGGAGCCTACCTTCCCTCCTTGGCTGCATGTAGCCAACCAGCTACAGAAAGATTTGAGACACTAACTAGTGACTAGATAATAGAAAGGAAAGAAGACTCCTGTGAGCATGGCCCCAAAGGCTCCCACAGTCTGCCACAGGAGAGCCAAGCATCGTCCCTTCACAGGGTGGGAGACCAGTAACCTGTATGGACTAAGAGAAAAGGATTTAACAGGTAAGACTAAAATCCTCTTTTCTCTGTCATCCAATACAGGTTACTGGTAACTCTGGAATGTCCAACCTTTGAGATTCCCAGAGGGGGGAAGTAAGGCAAGGACCAGGCGCAAGGCTCCCAAAGTTACCAGGGCAGATATGAACCATCAGATCAGAGATAGCCCAAAAACAAGGGAGTGTCAACTGACACTGAACAGGGGTACAACACCCCAACTGTTACACAGCACACTGAACTAGAGCCAACAGGGCTCTAAAGCTAAGTAAGCACCAGAGGACCAAAAAGATCCTAGATAGGCAAGACTGCCTCCAGGATCTTCCTCCCAAAACTGGCGTCAGCCAGTGCCACCACATCAACATGGTAGTGCTTCAAAAAGGTGTGTACAGTCGACCAAGTGGCAGCCTTGCACAACTGACCAACGGAGACCTAATTCTTGTAAGCCCAAGAAGCCCCAATAGATCTATTAAATAAGCCGGGAGCAGGATTCCTCCTTAGCTCGTAGGCCTTACGAATAGTGGACTTGATCCAAGATGCAATAGTCACTTTGGATGCTGGTCTCCCTGGCCTGGGGCCCTAAGGAATAACGAAAAGCGCTTCAGACCGTCTAATGTACATAAAACTTGAGACAACGCACCACATCTAACAAGTGGAGATCCCTCTCCTTGACAGAGGTAGGGTCAGGGAAGAAAGAAGGAACCACAATCCCCTGATTAATGTGCAACTCATAGACCAACTTCGGGAGAAACTCCTGCAAAGTGCGAAGCACCGCCTTGTCTTTGTGAAAAACCAAAAAGGGTGGTCTACAAGACAGAGCATGTAACTCCGCAACACGGCGAACAGACATGATCGCCAAGAGAAAGGCCATTTTCCATGTCAGCAGGCATAGAGGAATAGTAGCCAAGGACTCAAAGGGAGGGCGCTGAAGGACGCCCAAAACCAAGTTAAGATCCCACTGAGGAGCGGGGGTTTTGAACACAGGACAAGTATGAACAACGCCCTGGAAGAATACCTTGACATCAGGAAGAATAGCAATGTACCTCTGAAAGAAAACAGAGAGAGCAGAAGTCTGAACCTTAAGGGAACTCAAACCGAGTCCCTTATTCACACTTTCCTGCAAGAAAGCCAGGACCATAGGCAGATCAAAATCCTGAGAAAGGTCCCTATCAGCACACCAAGATAGAAAGGTCGACCACACAAGATCGTAGGCCTTGGAAGGAACAGGTTTGTGGGCACTAAGCATAGTAGCCACCACACCAGAAGAAAAACCTCTTCTTCGGTATTGAAGATTCAATTTCCAAGCCGTCAAAGTTAAACGATGAACATCCTCCTTCCACAGGTAACCCTGTAGAAGAAGATCTGGACAGCAAGGGAGCCGGAATGGCCCCGCCACCGACAGATCCAGAAGCTCCGGAAACCAAGCCTGTTGAGGCCAGTATGAAGCAATCAGAATGACTGGACAGCGCTCCAGTCTCAATTTCTGCAACACCCTGTGCAACATGGGGAGGGGGAGAAAGATGTAAGCCAGAGGAAATAACAAAGTAATGGACATGGCATCCACCACTAGAGCTAGAAGATCCCTCCAGTAAGAGCAGAACCTCTGAACCTTCCGGTTGTGTCTTGTCACCATTAGGTTGATGCAAGGAAGACCCCTGTAACGGATCCTACCCGTTACTGGGAGCTCTTGTCTGGGCATGGCATTTATTCACCCCTGGGCCCAAGGATTATGGATATTGGACACTCCTTTGTGCCCTGGCATACGATCTCTCAAGCCCTTATCCTGGACTAAGAGACTTTGGCTAGCCTTATGTGGATAGGCAGCTGTACCAGAGGAAAGAACAATTCAAGGCTTGGGTGCTGCAAACTCTTCTGACCTGCAAAGGGTTAATCATTTGAGTTTGAGCATATTTACTTTCAATATGTTTTGTAGTCCCCCAAGCCTTTTGCTTAATTACTCAAGTCATTGTATTGAGCACTGTCTTGTGGCCCCCTGCTGTGTGATTAATCCAATCATGTCTGCCCTATTATGTTTCCCTGAATCATTTGTTGTTGGTTCTTGGACCCTTTGTGGTGACTGAATTATCCCTGTGACTACTCCATTGTATTTTGCCCTACCATTTGCTGTGTCCTATTGATGAACTGTGATTGAATTAAGTCTCCTGTACTGTGCTCCAAGTTAGTGTGGTTTGAAACTGTATAAATATGTGTGCTTTGGTTCAATAAAGAGAGTTCTGTTTTGGAGTGAACAAGGAGTCCTGGAGTCTTGTATTGCTTATGGTCTAAAGTATCCACTCTGATACCCATCTGCGCCAAGTATCCTGAATCGCCGACCGCCTGCTGCCAGCTTCCTGTGTCCCAACTTCATATGCTGTCAGGCGGCGACGTGGACTCTTCCCTGCTTCCAGCGATCCTGCGGCTTTTTCCAGTGACTGTCCATCCTTCAAGTGGTGCATCTGACGGCGCTTATCTGCGTCGAGAAGGAGAGACCCAGGAACGACGGCGGAAGGTGACGCGGTCCCTTCCCAGATTCCGTTACATTGGTGGCATAGCGGTGGGATTTCTCCTTCATTCATCGGTTGCATCAAGTGAGATATGGAGGATGCTTTTGGGTCATATGAGGATCGCTTTGAATTAATCCGGTCTCAGTGGAGTTTCTGGCTGGGCGATATTGTAAATGACTTTATTCCAGAACTGGGTGGTTGCATCACAGAGGAGCTACGGATGCAAGATGCCTACTGGATGCTGGTAAATCACATTGAACAAGAGTATGGCCCCGTGCTCCCAGTAACCTTCTCCCCGGCCCGCTTGCGATGTAAGATCCAAGGGCTGGTATGGGATGCTTATCTGTGGGATTCGAACTTTGGCAGTCCAGAAAACGACCGTTTCTTGGAGCTTTTGGCCAAACGAGAAGATATGCTAGGGGGGTACGTCCCCATGAGCTTGCAAGAGGACTTGAGCGACACAGTCAGTTGGGAGTGTGAGGTGGAATACATGTATGCCAAATTAGTGCAAGAAATTCGGGAGGCCCTAGAGGAAGAAGAAAACTGGGGGGGTCACTCATCTGAGGAGGGCCTCAGTGAAGCTGAGGACCTGGATGGAGTTTCCCCTGTTCACTCCACACTGGTGAGTGGGAATTCGTTCCTCACCAGTGCCCCTGTTGTTGCCCCTGCATCAGGAAGTGGGAAAATCGTCCTTCCTGATACCCCTTTGCCCCTGAACTGTATTTTCCCTGAGCTGAGGAGTGGGAATGCGTTCCTCCTCAGTGAAGAAGATGCCTCGGCATCAGGGGATGGGACAGACGTCTCCCCTGATAGGCATGTTGCCCCTTCCCCTGTCTTTCCAGCTGCGGTGGATGAGATGCAGGTCCCCACCAGCAGCGATTGCATGTCCCAGCTGATGGGTGGGAGAGAGCCCATCAGTCCCTATGACCCCCCTGCTGTAGTGAGTGTGGAAGAGCTCACCAGCTGCCCCAAAGTGATGCCCCCTGTTATTGTGGAAAATGCCCTGGAAGCGGAGCAGTATGTGCTCTCCAGGGCCACAGAGGATGCCGCCTTGAGGGATGGGACTGCGGTCTCCCTCAAGGCAGAGAAGGCCCTGGAAAGTGATGGCCTACAAGAGGAGGACCCCAGCGGACTGGAAGAGAGCAGTGCTGCTGGCCCTCCTGAGGATATGTTGTGTGAACTGATGGGTGGAGAAGAGTGCCCCATCAGCCCCCCTGTAAACCCTGACCTGGTGAGTGGGAGCGAGCTCACCAGGGTCTGGGAAACCCCTGCTGTGGTGAAGGAGATGCAGGTCCCCACCAGCAGCCCCAGTCCGTCCCCTGTTGCTATTGCCCTGGAGAAGGGGAAGAGTGTCTTCTCCAGGTATGTGACTAAGATTGCGAGGAGGATTGAGACTGCCCTCCTCCAGAAGACAAGAGATGGCCCTGATGTGAGGGGCCAAGAAGAAGAGGGGTACAGCAGGCTGCCACTCTGCAGTGCTGCTACTGCCCCTGGAAACCCTGGATGTTGCCCCAAGTTCCTCATGCTGGAGAGTAGGAGCGAGCTCTCCAGTCCCCCTGTAACCCCTGGCTTGGTGCGTGGGAGCGAGCGCACCAGGTCATGTGAAACCTTGGCTGGGATTAGTGGATCAACAGTCCTCATCCCCAGCCCAACGATTGTGTTCCCTTTCCCTGTGACCCCTGGCTTGGTGGAGGGGAGCAAATTCACCGGGTCCTGTGAACCCCCTGCTGTGGTGTGTAGGAGTGAGCACACCACCCCTTGTTTTGCCCTGACACTGGTGAGTGGGAGCAAGCTCACCAGAAGCCCCAAGAAGGCGCTCCCCAACAATTCCCCTTTGGGCCCTGATCTGGTGAGTGGGACCACCGTCCTCATCAGGGATGTTGCTGGGGCCCCTGAATTTCCTGAGCTCTGCCTGGGGGGTGGGAATGTGTCCCAGAATGTTGCCCCAGCCCAGGAGAGTGGGACAAACATCCTCTCCTGTTCCTCTGGGGCAGTGGCCCAACTAAAAGGGGGAGATATGCCTCTCTCCCCACACTCTGATGCACAGAAGCCAGAGACACAATTGCCCCAGGAAGATCCCCATTATAGACTGGCTCTTGACCCTGAGCCACTGGCCCCAGACCCAGAAGGATTTGACTTCAGCACTGCCTGGAGAAGGGCCCAGGAGAGGCCACCTGTTTTGATGTTTGTCAGGACAAACAGGCATCAGTTCCTCTGGCCCAGAACAGAAAGACTACTTTAACCACTGGCCCAGGACAAGGGGCACCTCAGTAGAAACTGGCCTAGGACCAAGGCCTTCGGACTAGTGCACTGTCCAGACAAGTGCCTCACCACCTCCATGCCCTCCTACAGCTCCCAGCCAGCGTTTACTACCGCACCCGCTGGCTTGGAACCAAAAGGGGGAGAAATGTAACGGATCCTACCCGTTACTGGGAGCTCTTGTCTGGGCATGGCATTTATTCACCCCTGGGCCCAAGGATTATGGATATTGGACACTCCTTTGTGCCCTGGCATACGATCTCTCAAGCCCTTATCCTGGACTAAGAGACTTTGGCTAGCCTTATGTGGATAGGCAGCTGTACCAGAGGAAAGAACAATTCAAGGCTTGGGTGCTGCAAACTCTTCTGACCTGCAAAGGGTTAATCATTTGAGTTTGAGCATATTTACTTTCAATATGTTTTGTAGTCCCCCAAGCCTTTTGCTTAATTACTCAAGTCATTGTATTGAGCACTGTCTTGTGGCCCCCTGCTGTGTGATTAATCCAATCATGTCTGCCCTATTATGTTTCCCTGAATCATTTGTTGTTGGTTCTTGGACCCTTTGTGGTGACTGAATTATCCCTGTGACTACTCCATTGTATTCTGCCCTACCATTTGCTGTGTCCTATTGATGAACTGTGATTGAATTAAGTCTCCTGTACTGTGCTCCAAGTTAGTGTGGTTTGAAACTGTATAAATATGTGTGCTTTGGTTCAATAAAGAGAGTTCTGTTTTGGAGTGAACAAGGAGTCCTGGAGTCTTGTATTGCTTATGGTCTAAAGTATCCACTCTGATACCCATCTGCGCCAAGTATCCTGAATCGCCGACCGCCTGCTGCCAGCTTCCTGTGTCCCAACTTCATATGCTGTCAGGCGGCGACGTGGACTCTTCCCTGCTTCCAGCGATCCTGCGGCTTTTTCCAGTGACTGTCCATCCTTCAAGTGGTGCATCTGACGGCGCTTATCTGCGTCGAGAAGGAGAGACCCAGGAACGACGGCGGAAGGTGACGCGGTCCCTTCGCAGCTTCCGTTACAACCCCACTTCTGAACAACGAGGGAGAACACCTCTGGGTGCAGTTCCCACTCTCCGTTGTCCACTGTGTGTCAACTGAGGAAGTCCGCCAAGACGTTGTCTATGCCAGGAATGTGCACTGCAGATATGGCAGGAACATGTTCTTCTGCCCAGGACAAAATAGCCTTGACCTCTAACCAAGCTGTGAGACTTCTTGTTCCACCCTGCTTGTTGATGTAAGCTACGCCCATTGCGTTGTCGGACTGGACCCAGACTGGGTATTCTTCCTACTGGGGTGTCCAATGGCGAAGGACATGAAATATCGCCCGAAGATCCAACACGTTGATGGGAAGGAGAGATTGCTCTGGAGACCACCGACCCTGAGCACTCAGACAACCCAGGACCGCTCCCCAGTCGGAAAGGCTGGTGTCTGTCGTCATCATGGTCCAGAAGGATATCAGGAAGGATTTGCCCTTCAGCAGATTGGAGAGGTCAAGCCACCACGACAAACTCCACATAATGAGGGAGGGATACTGACATCTTCAGAAGGTCCGGCTGACCCCTGCACACCTGGATCACAAATCTCTGGAGTTCACTGGTGTGAGACATGGCAAAGGGGACTGCTTCTATGGTGGAGATGAATTTCCCCACTACAGAGGATAGCTTCTTGGCTGGAACTGGATCGTGAGCAAGAACAGCAAAAACCCTGTGGACGATCTGGTACGCGACCTCGTCCGTGAGAAACACCATGCTCTGCTGAGTATAGAAGAGAAGGCCCAGGAAGACCAGACGCTGGGATGGGACAAGATCTGACTTGTCCATGTTGATGATCCACCTGTGATGGGTGAGAGTATGAATGCAGTCCTGAACCTGCTGATGAAGAAGTTCCGCAGAAGGGGCTTTCAGAAGCAAGTCATCCATGTATGGAGTAATTCTGATGCCGCCCCGATGGAGGACGGATACTAAAGCTCCCAGGACACGGTTGAAGACTTGAGGAGCTGTAGTCAGACCAAAGGAAAGAGGTGAAAACTGAAAGTGCCCTCGGTCGCAGGCAAATCTGAGATACGGCTGACTCTCTGGATGAATGGCGATGTATAGATATGCGTCCTGAAGATCCAGAGAGGCAAGGAATTCCCCCGGGGACATAGCAGCGATCACCGTCCTTAGGGACACCTGGTGATAATGAGTCTTGATCACAAAGGAATTGAGATCCTTCAAATCCAAAATGGGGCGACAGCTACCGTCCTTCTTTGAGACCACAAAAAGGATTGACTAAAAACCCATACCTCTGTCCTGAATTGGAACAGGTTCCAGAACATCCTTGCCCAGAAGTGCCTGGATACTTCCATTGAACAAACGGCATTTCTCTGCGCCCTGGGGCATATGAGAGGGGGAAAAAAACAAAAGGAAGGAAGAGACGAAAGGGATCCTGTACCCTTCCGCTACGACCTGTAAAACCCATGGGTCTGCCACTGAATCCTCCCAACACACTGTGGTAGTGACTCAGACGGCCACCCACAGCTGAGAGGGGACCTGAATTCAGCAAGTCATGCCGAAGAAGGCTTGACAGCCTTAGGCTTGGAGGAGACCTTAGGCTTCCATCGCTGTTTGGGCTTGGAGGAGGAACGCGGAGCTGAGGGAACCACCTGGTTCGCCGGACGTGTCTCAGTCTGGAAGGAACGAAAAAGGTGATTACGCTTGAAAGGCGTCTTCTTCCTGGGGACTGTAGGTAGAAGAGTGCTCTTGCCCCCTGTGGCCTCACTAATCAGATCCTTAAGATCTGGCCCAAACAAAGTGGTGCCTTGAAAAGGCAACAAGAGCAAAGCTTTCTTGGAAGCAGTGTCAGCAGACCAGATCTTGAGCCAAAGAGCTCATATGGCAACCACAGACATCATGGAAACCCGTGCCACCAAATGGATGGCATCAGATAAGGCAGCAGAAACATAGTGCTGGACCTCAGAAATATTGGCAAGAAGCAGCAACATATACGAAGAAGGTGCATCCTGATGGACAGCCAGGGTGAGCTGTTCAGTCCAGACCGCAATGGCCCGGTTCACTCATGCCGCAGCGAATTCTGGACATATGGCAGTATCAGCAGTCGCAAATATGGACTTGAGGGAGACCTCAAGTTTCCAGTCATTCCAGTCTTTCAGAGCAGAATTATCAGCAAGTGGTAAGGCAGTGGACTTAGATAACCTGGAGATAGGAGCATCCACTTTGTGGGGATGAACCAACTGAGCAACCGCCGCCTCAGAGAAGGGTAAAGCTTGGCAAATTTCTTGGAAACAGAAGGTTTCCTGTCCGGAGACTTCCACTCTTCAGACACAAGGTGGTGAAGAGTGGGGTTAGGTGGAAAACAAGTATAGGGCTTTTTAGGCTCCTGAAATTCATCAGAGGGATCTGAAGAAACCTTCTGAACTAAGGGAATGTTTAGGGTGGTTAAGATAGCCCTGATCAAGCCCTCACCTGAGGGATCAGGATCAGCCTCAAAGAGGTCCCCAAAAAACTGAGAGGAGCCCACAGTAGAACATTACTTAACATCCGAATCCACCAACAGTTCCTCCTCAGAGGAAACTGGTACGTCAGGTACTCCTTGCGGTTTCATCAGGGAAGATCTGACGTAGGAAGGGGCCTGCCAGGAGTGGAAGACCCCCTGTAACTGGGATGGAAAGAATTGCAATGTAGACCAGAGGTCTCTAGTAGCAGCCTTGAACTCTTGCACCCAAGCTGGCTCTAATGCATGGCTGGAGGTCCCTGGGAGAGACTCCAAGATATCAGAAAATGCTGGGCATAAATGACCTGAGAATTCTCTAGGTAACCCTGAATGACATGAGGAGCAATGCGCAATAGGGGATACAGGGACCCCAGCATCCTTAGTCTTAGGCCTGGCCCCAAACTCTAACGAAGTAGACATTCTCACAGTGTCAAAATGTTTAAAGTATATGGAATCACCCAAATACAGTGTATGAGATTAAAATTTCACCCCAGAAATCGCTAAAATGCACTTATCTGGCAGGCAAAGGGTTAATCTGGAGAGGAGAGAAGAAGAGTCCAAGCCCTGTGTAGGATACTCATTCAGGAAAAGGCACAAAATGGCTGCTGTGGCAGAAGCCAATCAGAAACGAGCGAGTGAAGCAAGCGCTCATGGTAAATTTATTTTTCATAGAAAAAGTACTCCAACAGTGCCCGAAGCCCCCTGAGCCCCCCAACACACATAAAACATTAACTGGATCACAGAGCAAGGGCAGACAATTAAAATGAGCCATCTCTGAAGTTGCTACATTGAGCGGTTGCAGAGATATGTTCCAAACTGTACAGTCCCATAGAAGTGAATGGAGTAATGGCGTCTATACGGCAAAGAGCACCGAAACACAAATTTTTGCAAGGTTGAAACTGTGAAATAAAATTACATGAAACATCACTAGAACATGTTAGCAGACCCAAAAAACACTGAACCCAGTAGGGAATGTGCCAAAGATGCAAAACCAGCAGCTAAATTGTTGTTACCACATAAACCTGCTCCAAAACACCCAACAGACGTACAGATAAACCCAGTGAGTGCAGGAGTGTGGAATAGGAACTCCAAAGGAAAAACACCTGTGCGGAGGGGCACTGTGGGACATGTGGACCTGCAGCACTCAAAGGGTTGCTCACCTTTCCTGCAGATCTTCTGTCGTCAGACTACCATGTATTAAGAAGAAGCCATGGTGGGCAACTCCTGAGGAAACTTGAACCCAAAAAGCACCTGGATACAGAGCTAGCCACATCTAAGGGCATTGTCAGTCATGGTAATCTGCCTAATGGTGGTATATTCCATATCTAACAGAAATAAAAAAAATTAGCTAAAACTATAGCAGAACTGTTCTCTTGCCTGTGTCTTCACCAAGGAACAAATTTTACTGGAGCTGATTGGCTAGCTGCAGCCAAGGAAGGAAGGTAGGCTCCACGCCCTACATTCCCTTCTAGAATTGTTCCTGCCTAGTTAAAGGAGCGGATTGCCTACCCAAAGTTACCAGTAACCTGTATTGGATGACAGAGAAATATACATGTTTTAAAACACACAAAAATGGTATCCACAGTTCTGTAGGGTGACCAGACCTCACCTTCAACCAGGGACACAGATGAAAATGCATACTGCAGGGCTGCTTTGATTTCAGTGCAGTTCTGAAATATGTCTATTTCCTATGTGTCTCCGGTTAAAGGTGAGGTCTGGGTCAGCCTACAGTTCTGGTCACTGTCACGCAACTTATTTCTTACAGTTGTACTATTCCTTTAACGTATTGAACCTTAACAATATATTGAGCCTAAATCATAATAACTGTTAGCAGCAAAGGCTTTGTATTTTGGTGGCAGTTAAACTAAATCAATTATTTCCATGCAAGTCATGTGATAGTGAATTGCATACATGCAGGCTGAACTGAACATCCAGAGGAACTCAAAGTGCAATACTGTAAGACAACATAAAGAGCCATATACCTAAAATAGGCACATATGGTGTCAGGAGAAGGGTCACTGATATTTTTACGTATCCATACAGTGATGCTGGAGACTTCATGTTAAGAATGATGCTACCTCAGCTCACAGGCCTATGTTGTTTGCAAAGAATGCCCCTAAGGTGAAATAGTTCAGCTGACCACTGGTAAATCAATCAACTCAGGGAAGCAAACAATTCCCCTTAGGGACCATGTTCATTAACAGCATACAAGTAGAGTAGACAAGCCACACAGTCAGGATGCATTTAACAGGGTATGCTTTGGAGAAGTTTTCTGCATCCAAGAGGTTGGAGAGGAACCGTACCCTAGAAATAAGTGGCTCTTAAACCCTTTACGACCAGAGGGGTGTGCAACATATTGCAAACCAATATGCTGCACACCCCAACTGGTCCACAGGCAGATAATCTGTCTAAAAGAAGGACTTACCTAGGTAGAAGTACATCATATACCAGTCAAGTACATCCAAATATATTTTTGCATTCAGTCTCTTGTGATCTGATAATGACAACTGACCCATGTAAACAGTTCAGGACTACTGAAGCACACTGTGAGGAGGTCTGAACTAAAGGCAAACTTTAATAGAGATTCCTGTATACAGACAACTACACACACAAAGCAAATAATACACTGGCATACTGGACTGCTGTATGAAGGACACCTACCTGTGTAAATTAATCCTGAGCCACTTATTCCTATGGTTAAGTATACATTTTTATAGTATTTCTACTTATCTGCACTTGCTGTGCACTAAATGTGGGCCTGTATTTCGAATTAATCTACAAACAATAAAAAATAGACTATAAAACCTTCTAAAGGTAGAAATATGTTCCTGTTTTGCTATAGACTACAACAGAGCTAAAATGCAAAAAAACTGATATAACTGATCACAAGTGATTCTATTAAACAAACTAAGACACTCATTCCAAGGCTATATTTCCCTTTTATCCTGGCTGATTACCGACCCGCAGTTCTACCTCTATATAAGTAAGGCCTCATCTAGAATATGGAGTACAGATTTGGGAACCAGTTCTTAAAAAAAAAAAATACATTACCGAACTGGAAAAAGTGCAGAAACATGCAACAAAACTGATAAAGGGATTGGGGGATCTGAGATGTAAAGAGAGTCTAGGCAAACTGAGTTTGTTTGTATTAGAGAAGAGACTTCTCTATGATACAATTAAAATTTCCAAATATGTCCGGGGGAATTACAAAGAACTTTCCAAGGATATCTTTATTTAAAGATCAAGAGGTCATCCATTAAGACAAGAGGAAAGGAAATTTCGACTAAAGCAAAGGCAATGGTTTTTTTTACAGTAATTGCAGTAAAATTATGGAATTCTTTGCTTCGGGATGTTGTGCTTTCAGATACTGTAATGCTTTCAAAAAAAGTAGTGGTCCCTATCTAGCACATAACAATACTGAGAATTCTGACAGTTGGCTTCGAAGCAGATAGAATATTGATCCAGGGAGCTATCTGACTGCCATTTGGAGTCAGGAAGAAATTTTTATTAACCCACTTGGGTCTCAATTGGAAGTGGCTTCAATGTTTTTTTTTTGCCTTCCTCTGGATCAACAGAGGTGATTTGGCACAGGATGGACTTGATGGACTTGTGTTTTTTCAGCTTCACTATGTTACTATACAGCCCTATTAATTCAAATCACAAGTCAGAGTCCTGTGGTTCTCTAGCTGTTGTTGCACTGCAACTCCCAACATCCTTGGTTAGCTGCTGACTGGCTGAGGACGATGGGAGTTGGAATCCAAAAGCAGCAGGAGAGCCACAACTGTCTCACACCTTTTTAACACGCTGAATCCAGACACCAACAGTTATTTTCATGAAAAGAAATTATTTGCAGTAATTACTGTCACACATTACCCATAAGGCCAACACACATTACCCATAAGGCCCACAAGGCTGAGATGGACTACTGCTTTAAATCCAGGAACATTATCCAGGAATAAATCCAGGATCATCATCCTCCAGATCTTGCCTACACGGTGTCTGTGCTCTAGAAAATCTCTTTCACACTTACTTACACGTTACCGAAGGTGAAGGCTAAAGTGTCAATGGATGAAAAGATTTCACCAAATTGCTCCCTTCTGTTCTCCTCATTAATGTTTTTGAAGTTCACAGCTGGAATAAAAATAGAGATAAAAATCAGATATGGCTGATTATGTGGATAAACGAGAAAAGGAACATCATACCCTAAAATGAATAGGGTTCATATCCTTATACATATGTACTCCTATCCAGAAACTGTAAACAGTATATACTGGGCACATAAACCCTAAAACACATTAAAAACTCTCTTCTCCTATTCATCTGGAGGATGCTGTGCATGGTCATATGACCTCTTAAGCTTAACCCTTTGAGTGACAGAGGGGGATGCAACAAATTGTAAAGAAACACATTGCATACCCCTCTGTCACTCAAAAGGTTAAACAAGTGCTAATCACAACACAATTACCACTGTTTATGGATCTGTCAGGTGTTTTTAAACAGGCCTGATAAAGTCTAAAGGTGGCTATTTTTATTTTGCACAAAATAAATAGGAAAACTGTCCAGAAATACAAAAAAAATGTTAAAGAATTTGTGTCCACTTATTTTTTTTTTGGAGATGTCTCTTTAAAGGGTTAGTAATGGCTAAAATAAAGTTGATTCTACATGTTTGATTTTACAGAAATAAAGTATTTAGTCCTCTCTCTCAGACCTCGATGGTTTGAGAGATATTCTCCGTTAAAGATCCTCTTCTACCGATGTCAGCTGTAAAGCTGACAGGAGATCCATGATGGCTGACACAAGGAGGCTCTTCAGCAGAGCAGCAATAGAGCGATTTAAGAAAAATACTGCTTTGGAACGGTCTAAAAAGTGTGCTTGCAAACCAGGCACACTGTGTAGACCATTTTAAACAAGTATTTATTTTTAAATCGAGCTATTGAACTATGCTGAAGAGCCGCCTGTTGGTCTCTGGACCAGGAACTCCTGCTGTCGGCTTACAACTGACGTCAGGAGAAGAGGAGGGAGAGGGGAACCATAAAGGTTTGAGAGATAGGACTTTTCCAAATATGTTATTTTTGTAAAATCTAACATATAGAATCAACTTTATTTTGGGCATTACTAACCCTTTAACCCCTTATCATCACATGACATTCCAGGATTGTCACACCGCTCTGCCACCCCAGAATTCACCGCTGGATCGGGCAGTCGTTAAAAGGTTAAAGATTAAAAAATTATTTATATCACTTAATCTCTGTAACATAGTCTCCCTTTCACACCACAAGCGTTTGTGGCTGGACCTCTTTGTTTTACTCTAAAATCGGCTTATCCCAGTGCAACTTGCCCATACTGCACCCTACTCACACGCCTCCTCTCACTCATAATTGCACCAAAATACTACCAGCTGTATGTTCCACCCTACAGTATGTGCCACCCTACAGTATGTGCCACTCCTACACTGGGTCACCTCTCTTTTAGTAGGGGCTATTAACCCTTTCAGTGCCAGAGGGGTACACAATGCATTGCAGAGCAATGCGTTGCGTACCCCTCTGGCACTCAAAGGGCTAAGCACCAATCACATTCATCCTTACTCAATCTTAATAACCTCCCCCATTATACTACCAGTTTAATATTCCACCCTACAATTCATTTATAGTTAGTCACTTTTCAGTCCCTGGACCATTTGATAACTCAAAGCACTTTGCCCTTACTCCTACCGCCTCTTACACATGGGCAAAGCAATGCATTGGATATCCCTCTGGCACTCGAAGGGTTAAACCAAAACAGACTTGTGTTGATGGGTCCGGAACAAAGGATTATCACAGAAAAATGCACTTTACATTGCATGGCTCAATAGAAATTCAATTACACATACTTTATGTATATTCTTCATTCAAAAAAGAACATATTTGCTTCTATTAGGGAGAATGTGTTAATCCCTTGATGCCACATTGTAATGTGTTAAGGAAGCCTCTTTGGAATCCAATTTGTAAGCAGTCATAATATGAAACCCTTTCAGTGTCAGAGGGCACTATAATATATACAAAGACTGGATTGATGCCAGCCACTGACAGCCCATACATTCTACGTAACACATTGTATTGCTATCAATTGCAGATAGGCTTTTATCACAAGCTTATTGTTTCTTATATAACTGATACTCTAGCGGTGAATGTCTTTTTTCTGAAAGTCAAGATTAATTCTCAACTTCGTATTTCTTCAGTTTTCATTTGTCTCACCATTTTAGAATACATACATATTATATATATTAAAAAATACAGCATCAGAGAGCTTATCCCCAACACTTGGCTTTACACACTTAAAGTGGCAGTACAGGGTCAGAAGTTAATTTTAGGTGAAAGCACTGGTGATGCTGGCAATAGCAATGGTTTAGTGATTGTTGTGTTTTCATTACTTTAGAAGCTTTTCTCTTTCAGAGTCACTGGTTTTCTTCAAGCAGGGTGATAACACTGATCATTCTGGTGCTCATGCGATATCCCCTCTGAGCATATTGTAATCCTGTGTATGGATTTTCACAGGTTGTCATAGTAACAGCTCTACCTGGCTGCAAAACATCTTTGAATTTAGCCATCAGAAAAATGCCAGATCATTTTTCTAAAATTTTTGAAAGAAACATCTACAAGCACTAGCAATGCCCTTGTTTTACATTATAGGAAAAGACCTAAGCCACATTTTTCATAATTAGTGTACACTCTCCGTTTGAAAACTATACCGTTCATTAGTTATCTTTTCACCAATTTCTCAGGGTCCTCTATAATTTAGCTTGTTTTAGCTTACTTCTGCTCTTTCCTTCATTGAAACATTCAAATTAAGGGGAAAAGCCAACCCACTGATGGAACTCTGAAGGAAGAGTTCAGCTGAGAGGGTTGGGTGGGATTGTACCTGGTTTGCAAGCACACTTTGTAGACCAGTCCTTCTCAACCAGGGTGCCATGACACTTTGGTGTGCAGCGGGCATCAAATAAGGGTGCCTCATGTTTTCTATTAAGACTTTAATAAAAATTGTAAGATTGTCTTTTAAATGCAAACATGTTAGGGGTGCCACAGAAGTTCCAGAGTGTGTGATAGGGGTGCCTTCAGCAAAAGGAGGTTGAGACCCACTGTTGTAGACAGTTCCAATGAAGTATTTATTTCTAAATAGTGCGATTTCAGCTCTGCTGATAACCGGAATCTGCTGCTGTCAGCTAGAGCAATGACTTCTCTGAAACAGCCTGTAGGTGGGAACTTTAGCCAGTTATATCTCTAAAACAAAAAAGGTTTGAGACAAGACTTCCTATAATATTAAAGAAACTTAAAATTAAACATTGCTGTCCACTTAACCTTAACTTTCCGAAGAACATGCATTCTAGTTGCTATCTCCCCGTTTGCTCTAACCAAGAGGTGCACCAATTAGTCCTCAAGAAACACCAACATGCTGACTGGACTTCTCCTTTTGCCTTTCTGGTATACATTTCACCAATTTAGACACAAAACCAGCAGTTAATTGGTGCAACACATGTAGTGGGTAACACGGAGTTCTCTCACCCTGAGAAAACCACGAGTCTCTGGGTCAAACCCTGAGAAGTCCTAGGTGCAAAATTGAAGATCTGGTCTTTGCTTACAAAATACCATATTCAATGGGACCTTACCATCTAACCAGCCACATGGAGTTCAATTCAAATGTCATTTTACAAGCACAGACCATTTCTTATTAATATCAGCACTGGGTAAATAGTGCATTAAACATTCTACACCACTTTCCTGTTTGGGAGCTTACTCTAGCAGCGTAACAGTATAAAATAGACTGAGAAAGGAACCTGGGACTAGTCCATCCAAGAGATTTTATTAGTTACACCAAAATGTGGCAGGGCTTTGAGAACTGCTATTTATTTTGTAATATATATTCATTCTTTTTTTTCCTGGAGCAGAGGCTGGTGAATGCTAAACCTGCAATAATCTGTCAAATAAACAAGCTGCTCACCCAAGGGTGTGATCACCTCACACAAAATGCCTCTGCTACAAGGCACCAGCAGAGCCGGAGGTCATTCTCATTTTTCTCCAGCCTGCATATTGAGATAGAAGTTGCACTCAGTAACTAAAATACAGACTAATGGAGGGAGATCACCAGACATGGGGACTCTCTGGATCTGCCCCATGGACTCTGGTTTTTAGTGTTCATTTTTTGTGTCCCCAGCAGGCGAGTTTGCCGAGTAACTCTTCCCACTTCTTCGAACCGCAACCCCGGTTAAGCCCTGCACACCCAATTAACCCTTTGAGTTCCAGAAGGATACGCAACGCATTGCTTTCAATGCATTGCGTGCCCCTCTGGCACTCAAAGGGTTAAGCCCTACCCACTTTATGATGCAGATCATGTCAATAATTTAAGCCTGGTCACAGCCCATGAGCCCTTCCTGCGAGATCGTTACCAGTTTTGGAGATTACACAATACAATTCACGGCGAACTCCACAGATTCCAGCAGATCAAGAATCATGAAAAACACCTGGTGTACCCTGCGCTCACCAGGCTGCATAGGCACAATCGGCTTCCAGCGAAGAGTCTTCTCTCCATTAGCCTCACTACCCACCTTCCTTCCCTATTATACTATTCCCTTTATTGACTTTGATTCCGTGTTATGATGATTCTCAGTTGTTTACTGTATTGACTGATTCCCTCAAGCATTCTGTTATGTATACATTATATTGCCCCCTTTTTTCCTGCTCTTTTCTGTACCCCAAAAACTAATAAAAATTCAAGAATTCAAGCTGGAAAAAAAATCATGAAAAAGCACAATCTTTACACTCATACTTCAAAAGAAAAAAAAAATGAAACAACTACAAAGATCATTTCATCTGTATCATTCTGTCGTCTTCTGTCTTTAAATTATTAGAATAAAGGTAGCGCTTTTTTATGTCTCCTATGCAGTTTGCCATGAATCATATTGGTGTGATCTTCCACCATTAGGCTGTTTTAGTGAGCTGAGTGCAGCTTATATATCAACATGTTTAGAAATGTTCTTGCCCGCTGTCATATTAGGGCAAATTGTGTTAGGCACATGTAGGGACAGAGACTGACTAGTGTCACTGTACCTCTGTTCACCATGTTCCTATAATGCAGTTCTCTACTGCTTCCCCTCTCTGTCGCCATGTGATGTGCTACTGGCCAGCCCAGTGGCATAAATCGTGACCTTTTATCAAGCCCCCATCATGCACTCTGCCTCCTTGGCACCTCCTCCCTCGACCAATCAGTGACACAAATATCATGGTTGTTCACAATCACATTGCATATATGGGAAATATAAAATAAAGCTGCAACTGTCCACTGGGCCCAGCTGTGGACGGGGACCCCGGACTGGCACAGGCCCTAGGCACTAGCTTAGTTTGCCTAGTGTATAATCTAGCTCTGGTGTTGGCAAAGCAATATTTGAGTACCCCCACTTAAAGGGTTAACCCTTTACAAGCCTGGTGGTTGTGCAGCACATTGTACTACGTACCCCTTGGGCATGGGACATGGTTAAATCAGCAAAACCAAATACTGAGGCTAAACTGTATTAGTGGCGTGTGTACACAGTATACACTCTGTCAGAGCTACGCAGCAATACGATACATCAAATGTATTCCTGAACGGTAAAACTCAAAAATGTAATTGCTTCTCTGTCAGAGCTACGCAGCAATACGATACATTTGAGTGGCAACACAAGATAATAGTCTGTTAATCAAAGTTAGGGAAGAAAAATAAAGTCTTTGTGTTATTTTAAGGACAGCCTTTCAATCTGACTTCTAATCCTATAAAAGCAGCTCTTGCCATGTTACGAATGGTTGCTAGGCCTTCCTACCAAATAGAAACCATTCTGTAAAGACTCCTCTTTAAAGTGGTAGTGCCTTGTTTAGGTGGCAACAGGTCAGACACAGTATGTACCCCACTATTCTAAGGTAGCAATATTGTCCAGAGAAATCAAGCATGTTAACACTTTGAGAACCAGAGAGGTATGCAATGCATTATGAATCAATGTGTTGCACACTACTTGGATCATCAAAGGGTTAAAAAAACTGATTACACCAATACTTTTTGTTTGATCATAACAAATAGGTTAGAGTTGCCACCTCATAACTTTGCTATGCAGCCCTGTAACATGGCTGTTATTAACCTTTGGATTTCTAGCTGCTTGGTAATTCCCATTAGTCTCAGATGTAGAGCCAAAGTTTACCCCCATACAAGCTCTAGGGTAGCAGTGGTTCCAATCATCTCTACAGTACACATCTTTCACAAGTGGCTGGTACATTAAAAGGATAGTAATACTTCAAGGGGATCTATCACCTCTATACAAGTTAGCCATAATAGGTAGGTTATATAGTGAATAGGTGTACTATAGATGTATTTTCTCTTTTAAAATCTCAGTTTGCCTAAAATGTAATGATTAAATACTGCCCTGCACCCTACTTCTGGACAGGCTGCAGTTATCAGCTCTGTACTGCACTCTGTCACGCTGCCTCTGCTCCCCCTACCTCTATTCAGCCTCCTCTGATGATTGGGGCTTTCTGCCTATAAACTGGAGAGGTCTCTGGCCAATGGAAGTAGGGCCAGGGCAGTATTTAATCATTAAATGTAAGGCAAACAGCGATTTTAAAAGATAAAATATTACTGTAGTACACCTATTTGCTATATAACCTACCTATTAAAGGGGAACATTCACATCAGAGAAACTTGTGCCCCTTGTCATTATTTAGTAAAACTAGATTAGCGTTGGCTTTTATTTAAGTCTTACTAACCTAGTACTGAAGATATGCAGAATTAAAATCTGGCACTTCCTCAATGTGCGGCATAAGGCCTCAGGACTTCCCACCTCCTCCCAGCTGCCCCAGGGAGCGGGTTCACACGTCCCTTCGAGGTACTCCCGCTACAGAGTGATGTTTTTTTTTTTTTTTTTTTATATTTAAAGATCACTGCCCAAAATAAATGAATTACGCAGTAGGATAAATCCAGTGATTTCTTTATTTTCCATATTAAAAAGTAAAGATACTCTCTTTAATGTAAGTGGGTAGTTTTTATCTTGAGGTGATGGTATTTCCTATAAATAGAGCTTTCTTTTATTCCCTTGAATGTTATTGCTTCTCGTTTTCTTTTACACATAGGCAAAATGTTCTTACATTATACAAAGCGCCAGAATCACTCAATTACTCTGTCCTTTCCTGTGCTCACATCTGTTTTACTGTGTCCATTGTATTCAGATTCTGTATGTACCAGGGTGGTGCTTAAAGGAACACTAGCACCTAAAAATGAAATTGGATTTTATCATTTTAAGTATCATGTACTTCCACATAGCATTTGTAAAATGCAGGTATTTTTATTTTTAATCCCTAAAATCTAATCCTAACCTTGCATTTTAATGCATTTGTAGACTATCCTATATCCCTTTCAGTGACAGAGAGGTACCCCTCTGGAACTGAAAGGGTTAAAGCAGGAAGTTTTTTTTCCAACTAAAAGCCGCATGATCAGAAATCCATATGTGTAAGGGCCACAATCATTTGTTTATTGATAACAGTGATGATTTATAGCCTGTCAGCTGTTTAATCAGCTGTATTCATTTAAAGGCACAGTTACAGGCCTAGTGCTGTCACTGACCAAGTCAATGAGAATAAGGATATTTAGACACTATCAATACAGCTGTGGTAATGGGAGCCCTGGAAAAAACAGAAACAGGAGCACCACAGAATACGCAACTTTTAGGTTTCAGAAAACAAACAGAGAACCCCTTGTAAAAATGCACAATTGAAAGCAGGGCCCTCAAAGTACAGGAATAGCTTCCGTGTGAATTTATGATCAGTAGAATGAGATGCTTTACATGAACCAGATTATCTGGTTGTAGCGCAGTGTGGACAACAAAGTCGTAGACTTTAAAGGGATAGTAATACTTCGTTTTATCTTTATTTTATTTTGTAGGCATTAAAAAACATGAAGAATGATATAAGGCTTATCTCTCAAACCTTTATGGTTTGAGAGATATTCCCAAGCAAAGTTTCCCCCTCCCGCCCCTTTTTCCTAGTGTAAGCCATCTCTTCTCAGATGTGGAGTCTGGTTGTATGACTAGACAGATAACAGAAGGGGACAATCTTCTCCCTATGAGAACAATGAATGCCCTGCCCCGCTTAAAAAGTTTTTCAGGTTTTTCCCTTATCTTAATTGAAGATTGTCCCTCTCTGTAGTCTACCTGGGCACCTCTCTTCTGATCTGGCTGAGCAGTGTTACATCAGTAAAAGGGGCGGGAGTGGGATACTTTGTCATTGAATTACTCTTGAACTACAACTCTGGCAGAATTGAAATAACACTCTTCGAGGTCCAAATACTATGATTAATTAGAGCTGCTTTTATTATGAAACATTACTATCCCTTTAATCCAGCTCCCATTATTCATGGCATATAAAGGCTGGATGATGACAGTTGGTGCTGCAGTCCAACACTTGAAGAGCCACTGGAGTCCAGTCCATAGAGAAGATGTAGCCACCTCTAGTTCTGCAGCAACAACGTCCATTGTATTCAACCAGGAGAGCTGCAGTATCCTACAGCTGGAGAACCATAGGTTGCCTATATCTGTAATACATTAACTTCTTGCAACATAAATGCTCCATTAGGTGAATGGGTTCACACAGAATACCATTCTCCTGAAAAAGGAGTAGACTAATTTTCTGTATATAATACAGAAAACTGAATGGCCCTAAAGCAGGTTACCCCTGAGTTCTATTCTTTACTTCTACATAATTGAAATTAAAATACTGAGTAAGAGCTAAACCAGCTTTCCATTCATTCCCACAGAGCCCTTGCTAATAAGCACATTGCTTACTGTAACATGACTTTTGACAGGAAATAGATAACTCTGCAAACAAGCAGAACACTAGTATACAACAGAAGGATTGTTTAAAGGTAAAATACCCAAATTAATAAAATGGCCAATTAATGTTAACCCCATTCAGTAACAGAGGGGTGCCCAATGTATTGTGTTGGGCACTTACAGTGTTCAACTGGCACAAAGTGGCTTGAAAAATTATTATTCCCCAACATTGCTAGCTCAGGGGAGAAAAACTACTTTCCTGCACATGTTGCATGACTACAACTCCCATCACCCTCAGCTGGCCAGCTGAGGATGATGTTAATTCGAAACCAACAATGGCTGGAGGACCACATGTTGCCCACCCCAAAACTAAAGGATTTTCCTGACTATCAAAATGCTACAGATGTGATCACAAGAGAATGGTAAACAAACGGTGCTGGATGGGCATTTGGCACTAATCAGTTTTTTTGCCAGTGTTTTAAATGGACACCAACATGCACCATTATTCAGCTTAAAGGGATAGTAATACTTCGTTTTATCTTTATTTTATCTTGCAGGCATTAAAAAAAACACGAAGAACGATATGTCTTATCTCTCAAACCTTTATGGTTTAGAGATATTCACAAGCAAAGTATCTCCCCCCCCCGTTCAGCCAGATCAGAAGGGAGGTGTCCAGGTAGACTGCAGAGAGGGACAATCTTCAGTTAGGATAAGGGAAAAACCTGAAAAACTTGTCAAGGGGGGGGAAGGGCTTTCATTGTTTTCATACAAAGAAGATTGTCCCCTGCTGTTATCTGTCTGGTCTTACAACCAGATCCACATCTGAGAAGAGATTGCTTACACTAGGAAAAAGGGGCGGGAGGGGGAAACTTTGCTTGGGAATATCTCTTAAACCATAAAGGTTTGAGAGATAAGACTTATATCGTTCATGTTTTTTTAATGCCTACAAAATAAAATAAAGATAAAACGAAGTATTACTATTCCTTTAATCTGGACAGAAAATCCTAATTGACAATTAATTCTCCATGGATTGGTTCCTCAAAGTGATTCTTTAATTAGTTCTGGATCTCATATCCACAGAGTTAGACTCCAAACTCCTCCCACTTAACTCTACCTTCCCATGACATCAGCAGAAGGAATATGGCATTATGGAGTCCGACAACAAAGAATCATGTCCACCACCATAGACACGATATACAGTTCTAATTAATGTTTCCGTTTGGAGTACTAGCTAATACAGAATTGTTAGGGGCATAGTGTTACAAATCAATAATAGGTAAAGATGGTAAAACAAATTAAAAAGTATTCATATTAACCCATTTGAGTGCCAAAGGAGTGCACACCTCTCTGGCACTCAAAGAGTTAACCCGTTCAGTGCCAGAGGGGTAAGCAATGCATTGCTCTGCAATTAGTTGCTTACCCCTCTGGCAATGAAGTGGTTAAGCACACACACACACACACACACACACATATATATATATATACATACATACACATATACATACATACACTGGTGTTCTTCTGACTAATAATGACATCGCAGATACTCAGCAAACAAAGCAAGGCGGAGCCAACAATATACCAGAGACTGTGAGACTGTCCTATTCTCAAAAATATATAAGACATATCAAAAGAACTAAACAAATCAATCAGCCAAGGACTAGCTATGTCCCTTTGAAGCCGGTCAACTAAAAAGATTAGACACTGAATATCTGTCAAGAGAAATTAAAAAAAAATGTGGTATTTTGCAGGGGCGTCCAGACTTTATTGCCATGGGATCTAAGTTTTCACTGGCTTCCTAACATAACATAGCCTTACCAGCATGCGTCTGTAGTCCCTCACTATCACATTCTAACATACTGTACATCATATGTATGGTTATATTGCCTTTCTATATAAAAAGAAATAGGGTAACAATGTACACTATTGTAAAAATAAATACATAAAAAAAAAAAACAGTTAAAACAAGCAATTCTGGGGCAAACCACTTGTACAATAGGGAACAAATAACATTTTCCAAATGTACATGTGATTTTAATCCCTTGAATTCTAGAGTTCTCCAGTGCATTGAGAAGCATTTTGATGGAGATCTCAAGAGGTTAAAAGACCAGTTTATTTCAATGGGAATTACTAGTTGTCCCCTGTGGTTCAATTTTTCAAGACTGTGACCATATTAACGCGTTCAATGTTAAAAACACCACTCAGCAGGATTCTTCTTGCCACCTACCAGTAACCAGAGTAACGTAGGGAGATACTGGTAGATGCCGATGTACATACTGGGCACTGCATTGCTTGCATTGTCTCAATGTACTCATAGGGTTATACAGGGCCTAGCCACACAACCAGATTGCAGGGCCACGTCCTCCAATACTACTACTATTATAGTGCATCTTCTCAATGGATGTAATGTGGGGACTGGCAGCCTGTGATTTATTCAACATTTATCACAGCTCAAACTTGGATTTTTGAATTGCAGTATCTCAGTAGCCTGAAATTGTACAGTGCCGCTTTTGATACACCATCTTATGGAGATTTATGGTCAACTGACCAGGGATGCTCTTAGACTCATGTAGCAAGAGTGCCACTGTAAAACTTCAGGGCACTGTGATACTGCACCTAAACAATTCATACATTTTTAAGTATTACTTGAAAGCACAATGGTGACAGAACGTCAAATCAGGTGCTGGAATCTCAGTGACATGCCTATGCCAATCTACAAAGCTACATATGCCATAAAGCCTCACATTACCATTGCTTGTGTCAAGGGAAGCACAAAAGAGCAAGCTTTAGGCATTTTAGGTGTTCCTGAAATCAGTGCCAAAGCTATAACATGTATTATTAACATGGTGTAGACAACTGATGCTGTCACTTGTCAGTTAGCCTGGCTGCCGTTAAAAGTCTAAGACTGGTGGAGGTGTGTACAGGTATGCAGCAATCATATGCTGTAGTGCATACCTGTCAGACCAGCCGCTGGTGTTAGAGACTAGGGGCTAGATTCTATTGCAGGTGCTAAATGTTAACTCCCGTTTTAACAAACATTTTCCTACTGACGTCTATGGAGAAAATTGGAGATAAAAGCAGTGATAAAATTAGCACCTGTAATAGAATCTAGCCCTAGATCTATGCGGCTGCACTTGAGTATTTATTTCTACGTGCTTCCCAATATATTCACAAAAAAAACCCCAAAAAGGCAAAATATCAAAGAGATCATGAACTCTGAGTCAAAAATGTGAAGATTATCTTCTTGTTTTGAAAGTGCAATAAATAAAGTTATTATATCTCAAAACATAACCAACAGGAACTCAGAGAATTAAATTCAATTACCAGGATGTAAGTGTACAATAGAATAGGCTTCAAGCACACTGAGGGGAAAGCATGAACTTTGCAAAATGATGTCTTAATAGGAATGGACGTCATTCTGAAGCAAACTATCTGCACAGTAGGAAATTAATATAAACCCTACAATGATCATTGAACTAACTGGGGCTTTTAGCCCCCTTGAATGGTAGAGATCTGGCTAGTTAAAAGCCGTGATTTATATCAATGGGCATTGTGGGATTTGAATGAATCTCTATTGTGCATCTAGCTGGCTCCAGGATAACATCCGGGAAGGATAATCACTAAGGAGTGATAAAGAAGAGATAAAGAGGTGATGATTCCTCCAATTCCCTTGTTACTGTATTAAACCTATTCACCAAGATTTCTCCAAAGCCGTTGAAATGTTAGTGCACTGGATCCATAGAATAACATAGAAACTGGAGAACTTATATCACTGGAGAAGTTACTTCCTCTTTATCAAGCCTTATTGCATCTCCCCCAGTTCTTAGTGCATCAGCCTCTGTGACAGGGTGTAGAGTAATTCTACAGCAAATAAATATTTGTTTATTTAAAGGAGGACTTTAACCCCATGAATACTAAAGAGGTCTCCAATGCACTTTCTAGCATACATGGACTTAACCCTTTGAGCGCCAGAGGGATGTGCAATGTACACACTGTACACTCCTGGCATTCAAAGGTTTAAAAAGCCTCCCCCCCCCCAAAAAAAAAAAAAAAAAAAAAAAAAATTATATATATATATATATATATATATATATATATATATATATATATATATATATATATATATGTTTTGTTTTTTTTATGTTTCCCTTATAATGCAGAATTACGCCACCTTATGGCCCTAAGTGTGTTCTAAATTTGATAACAAATCTATTTAAAGTGGGAAATTACAGGTACTTACAAGAAAATCCTCAGCATTCTGAAGTAATCCGTTAAAGTAGCTGGTTGTCTCAAACACCTCAGTATGTAGAGCTTATTACGTGATTCAGTACTTTTCTATGTACATTAGATTTCAATCCAGACAGTTTAAAAGGTACAAAAAAAAACAAAAAACAAAACAAAACAAAACAAAACAAAAAACACAGAATTCTAATTAGACAAACCAAAATGAAGTAAAAAGTCAGCCGTCTCCCTGAAGAGGACTGCTAAGAATGGACTGGTTAGACTGTAATCTTCCTCTGAAACGTGAAGAATGTATCTGCACTGAATAGTTTTCCTGTCGCAGGAAGGCTTTGTCGTCACAGTTGTGTTAGGCCTTTGAACTGCTGAGTGTTGGGAAAAAACATTTGCAGTTGGAAAGAGCACTAATGGAAGAATCCAAAATGAAATCTGCATACAGTAGAGAAAGATCCACAAGATTCGTCTTCTTTTTGCAAGTGGAGTAAAGGAATGTATGCAAGATGGCTGACAGTGGACACCGAGCGCTTTCCAGTGATTGTGCACAATACTTTAAAACATGCACACGTTTTCCCCAGGACATCCTGAACGTACACAATAGCTATGTCTAACAATAGCCATATGGCCACAAGTTCAAAATCCAAAAACGGTTTCTTACTGAGTAGCAATCGTATCCGAGCACCACCACAATTAACTGGCCTGAAAATCAGAGCCTCTGTGATCAGTCTGAAGAAGTGCAATTCTAGAGCAAGTCACCTGCACCACAGAGAAGAAATTAATACTCTGCACTGCACACCTCCCTAGCATTCAAGGGGTTAAAATCCCCATTCAGAGCCATGAAAATATTAATTTCCCTCCTGTGGAAAATTTGGTTTGCTCCAGTTCTGCACCTTTTTCTTCATAACAGGAGTCCAGCTCCATTTGTGTACAGTTGACATGGCAAGTCAGTAAGACTGGTTTATTAGGAAGAACTGAATTTTCTGATTTAACCTTTTGAGCACCAGAGAGGTGTTGGCACCATTGGCACTCATAGAACTAAAAGGTGCTTTTAACCTTTTAAAGGGATAGTAATGTTTCATAATAAAAGCAGCTCCAAATAATCTTCATAGTATTTGGACTTTGGAGAGTGTTATTTCAATTCTGTCCGAGTTCAAGAGTAATTGAATGATAAAATATCCCCCTCCCCTTTTTTTTTTACTGATGTAACACTGTTCACCTCAGAGCAGCAAGACTGTCCAGATGGATCGCAGAGAGGGACAATCTTCAATTAACATAAGGGAAAAATCTGTCAGTAGGGGGCAGGGCTTTCATTGTTCTCACAGTAAGAAGACTGTCCCTTGCTGTGAGCTGTTTGGTCCCAGGACCAGATTCCACATCTGAGGAGTGGGGGCTTACACTAGGTAAAAGGGGCAGGAGGAGGATACTTTATCATTCAATTACTCTTGAACTACAACTCTGACAGTATTGAAATAACACTCTCTATGGCTCAAATACTATGAAGATTAATTGGAGCTGCGTTTTTTGTGAAACACTACTACCCCTTTAAAACGTTAGGTCTCCAAAGAAGCAATGCATTGGAAACTTTTCTACCATTCAAGGGGTTAAAAGCCCCATTTATCTCAACGGAAATGGGTCCGCTGTGGCAGGGGAGATGAAACCCATCCCCCAACACTATGTGTTTTCAGGATCTCCTCAATTAAACACAATTGTATGTCATTATCTCAGTTCATTCAGAATGGTTGAACCACTGACTGATTCACCTGTGTGAGGAGATCCTGAAAACGTGCGCCGGGGTGACGGGGTAGGGAGTTGAGGACAAGTTTGAGCAACCCTGGCCCTATAGTACAGTTGGATTGTCCCAAAATTGTCCCACTACTTCTTAGCATATCAGTTTAAGAGAATGTATGTCATGTATGAGCAAACTGTGGCTCTGCAGCTATTGTTACACTACATGTCAACACTAGGTGTGAGCAACACGTGTCTCTCATATGATGGGCGGCTGTGGATGATGGATACTGTAATCCAACCACCGCTGGAGAGCCACATGTTGCCTACCCCTCATGTACTGTCATACCATCCACATTCTGTTGTACCAAATTATGCATAAGAACGTTACTATGGAGATCTGTTATTTAGCAGCACTGTTCAGTGTACATTTGGGGGTTATACTAGGATATACATGTAAAAAACAATATTAATGTTTCTGCTCGTTAGCATTTAAAATCTCATGATCACAAGTAGGGGATGCTGAATGCCAAACAAAAATGAGAGCTTTTAACCCTCTAAGTGTCAGAGGGGGTGAATAGCAATGTGTTGCACACACACTAGGCACTCAAGGTTAAATCTATGGATGCTACTTGGCACTAACGGAGTTAAAAAGTAACTACACATAGCTAGTGCCCTGTTAGCTAGTCTGCTCCTCTGGGACTTTGAAGTCTTGTAGTTCAGTCTCATCGGGCTGCATACTCCAATAGATGCTAGTGATGGACTCTCAAGACCGACATGTTCAGTTTAATAGGGCTGAAATCACAAGCTACAAAAGATAATGGTTATGGGTCACAGACTCCTGGGTTGCATTCCAATCCACTGCCAGCTGAGGGAGTCTGTTTTCTAACAGGAGCTTTTTTTGAGGGTTGTACAGAACAGCACAGGGCGTTTTGGTCTGGTCTAAGGTTTCACCCGGCGTTCAGGAATTGTTTCAGGATTGCCTTAATGACTTGATCAGTACTGGCATGTAAGTGACTGGAACAACAGTGTTGGGGAAATCTGCTTTTTCAATTGTATATAATGGTTTACTGCTCCATGAAATCAATGGACATTTTCATTTGTCCCCTGGGGTTCTGTTGGTTTGCTCCACTTTCTTTGTGCATATTGACCCAGGAGTTTTAAGGGATGGGGTGGGGGGGAAACCTCTTTCATAAGTCTCACAGAGACGATACACACTATGCAAATTAACCCTTTAAGGAACAGAGAGGTGAATAATGTGCTGCACACCCCTCTGGTTCTTAAAGAGCTAAAAACCTAGGAAAACCAGTATATATCAATACATTCAAAATCTTTGAAAATCTAGACTCAGCTTGATCAGTGTTTATAAGGCACAAGTATGGGGACAAGTCATTATCACACCTGGGAACATTCTAGTCCCAAGTGTCTATAGACACACTGTACAGCTTAAGATGGGAGTGGCCAAATGATGCATTTCACTTCAAACTGTGGGTGGGGCTTAATCAGGTGTGAAAGGGTGCAATGAATAAAACATGGCACTCAAAAAAAAAAAAAAAAAGTGCCAGAGGAGTACGCAACTCTGGCACTGAAAGTGTTAATGCAAAATAAATAAATTAGAAAACATATAAATGATAATTATAATATCTGAGTTGTAATACATTTTCAATTACAAATGTCTCAAGCAGTAGGAGTGTTACTTACCAGGCAGAGCCCTGTTATTTTATTTTTTTATATAAAATAAATGCTTACTGTGCCATTAATCCCTTGAGTGCCAGAGGAGAAGACAACGCATTACTCTGTAATGCCTTGCCTACCTCTCTGGCACTCTAAGGGTTAAGGCACTGTGACACTGTATAAAACTGCTTTTATGACAGGTTTTCTAGAGTACAACAGTACCATTCATGTCTTCACTTGAGTCTGTATAAGAGATAATCTGTCATGTAAATACACACCCTTATCTTTATTTCAAGAACAAATTGCATCAAACAAGTTGTTCTACATATATGTACAAGTGTGTCAAGTCAAGAGATACAAACACCTTGTTGATGATTCTTAGGGCTGCGATATGAGCCGAGGATGGAATGACAGTTATGTAGCTTGAGTCTCTAAAATAACATAACACAAGGCCACTATGTTTGCGGCTAGTTACAAATATTTTGGATTTCTTAATGCCTCTTGTCCTCAAGGAGTTAAGTAACCACAAATTTGTAGGATATCAAGTTTTAATGCAGAAAATCAACAAACCATTGATGAGTAAGAGCTAGTGATTCATAAACTGCACTGGAAAAGGAGGCATGGTATGTGGAAGATGACAAGTAGAGCAGATTCCTCCTAAATCACATGCTTTTCTAGTTACAAAAGTTAGTTCCTATATTACTGTTGCAACAGTTTCAGGAAATGAAAGAGGAAGAATTCTTTTTGGTGGATAAGGATTCACACAGCTAGTAAGAGATATGCCGTCATTCTTTATTTATTTATTTTTAAGGAAAAGCATGGTCCCGTGTTAGCCAATGAAAATGCAGGAGACTAGTAGAGTAAAAATTGAACGAGTGGTTTTGGATGCAAGCTTTTAATACAACTCGAAGAAGAGATCTAGTTGCCTTGAAAGCTTACATACAAAGCCACTCAGCCAATCAAGGTATCATTTTTACTCTACTAGTCTCCTGCAGTTTTAGGAAATAAACTTAGAGCAGTGGTTCCAATACTTCTGCAGTGCTTTCTGAATATATAATGGGATGGAGGAGTTGTGACTAGCAGTCTAGACCTCCATTTACCGTTGGTTTGAGTGCCAGGGAAATAGCCAATGCAATAACTTCCTGGCACTCAAAGGGTTAATATGCAGCTTTAGAAATTTGGTTCGACTCTAGGAGCCAAAATCTGGATTAGAGGAGAACCTTCCCCCGGGGCCTAGTGGAAGGAGAGAGAGAGAGAGAGAGAGTGAGTGAGTGAGCAAGGAAAAAAGAGTGAGAGCGAGCGAGGGTGAAAGAAAGAGCGAGCGAGGGGAGGGAAACCAAGAGCGAGCGAGGGGAGGGAAACCAAGAGCGAGCGAGGGGAGGGAAACCAAGAGCGAGCGAGGGGAGGGAAACCAAGAGCGAGCGAGGGGAGGGAAACCAAGAGCGAGCGAGGGGAGGGAAACCAAGAGCGAGCGAGGGGAGGGAAACCAAGAGCGAGCGAGGGGAGGGAAACCAAGAGCGAGCGAGGGGAGGGAAACCAAGAGCGAGCGAGGGGAGGGAAACCAAGAGCGAGCGAGGGGAGGGAAACCAAGAGCGAGCGAGGGGAGGGAAACCAAGAGCGAGCGAGGGGAGGGAAACCAAGAGCGAGCGAGGGGAGGGAAACCAAGAGCGAGCGAGGGGAGGGAAACCAAGAGCGAGCGAGGGGAGGGAAACCAAGAGCGAGCGAGGGGAGGGAAACCAAGAGCGAGCGAGGGAAGGGAAACCAAGAGCGAGCGAGGGAAGGGAAACCAAGAGCGAGCGAGGGGAGGGAAACCAAGAGCGAGCGAGGGGAGGGAAACCAAGAGCGAGCGAGGGGAAACAAAGAGCGAACAAGGAAAAAGTATGTGGCACATGTGTCTTTGGCTACTAATGGAACAAGGCTGGACTCTCAAAGTGATTTAGTTATTTATTTTAAACTAAATATATATAATTGTTCACTGCCATGCTAATGGGAGCAATTGTGTACATTTTAAAATGTTAAAATGTGCCTTACAGTGTAGGGAAACTCATTTCCTACAAGCAGAGCAAGTTTCTGGGCGCCAGGTCTTTATTTCTAGTCGCCATGGCAACCTGGTGCCTGGGACTTGTCGAGCATGCCTTAATATAGTTGAAAGTTCCATTCTATATTATAAACTAAATATAACCAAAACTTTAAGGTTCAGAGAGATATGCACTGCATTACAAAGATCTTGAAGAGTTAATGTCCTGGAGTCTTCAAGAATATATTTTGTAATTCTTACCATATACAGTTCTTAATATATCTGGGTCCTCCTGGACATATGGTCTCCAGAACTATTTACCATACTCTAGGTGAGGTCTAACAAGTGAGCTATAAAGTGGCATTAGTCTCACTGCTGCCGATTCCTCTTTCTATTACAACCCGCCATCCTTCTGGCTTCACCACAGCTTTGCTACATTGCTTGCCTACCTTTAAAGGGATAGCAACCCCTTATTATGATTTTAGAGAAATATGTGCAAGTATATATTCTTGATAAAATAAGAGCACTAAAGCTATCAATTTCTCCACAAATTGGTACAACAATCTAAAAGCCAATACTCAAAAGATCCCTTTAATAGGTGTTCTTGAATCACCGGTAAATCGCATGCAGGGATAATAGCTTGTTCTCGCTCAAGCAAGCTCCGTTCACCACTTTCCTGGGAATCTCCGGCTCAAAAAGAGAGAGGTCTTCCAATAGGCACCAATTTTAAATAAATTTGTTACTTTTGGAAAAAGTTGGAAGACCTCTTTTTTGAGCAGGAGATTCCCAGGAGAGTCGTGACCGGAGCTTGCTTGAGAGAGGACTAGCTATTATTCCCGCATGTGATTTACCGGTGATTCAAGAACACCGGTTAAAGGAATCTTGCGAATATTGGTTTTTAGATCGTTGTACCAGTTTGTGGTTTAGAGCTCCTGTTTTATTAAGAATATATACTTGCACCTATTTCTCTTTACTTTTGTGGGTCTAATTCTCAAGATATTCGTGTGGACGCGATTTAGATGTTTGTGCTGCAGCTGAGGTGAACAGTGATTTGGAAAGATCAGCATACCCGCATGGAAGTGGGTCTGAATATCTTCCACAAGTGCGTATTGTCCATCTCTCACATAGGTGTGCAGTGGACATGGTTAAAGTGTGAGTAGCCATTGTTTAACCCTTTGAGTGCCAGAGGGGTATGAAACGCATTGCAAAGCAATGTGTTTCGCACCCCTCTGGCACTCAAAGGGTTAATTAATTTCAAGTGGGACATTGATTTCACATTTATCGAAATGCTACTCTATGAGGCGCCCCTCTTTTTTCTGTTTTTGCTTGTTATTATGATTTTAGACATTCTAGAAGAACATAAAATGTACAAATAGCCTATACTTTTTTCTCCCCTTCTTCACCTATTTTTGTTTTATATTTTTATATCCCTGACAGTAAGATACTTTGTTTTCACTGTCAAGAGAGTTTTACAATGTTACAATCGCTCTGCAGAACAGAGTATGCGGTGTGCGTGCTGTTTTACATCGTCTCACTAGGCCTAATGTCATGGTCCCTCACAGAAAGCTCTTCTTATACAGATCCAGGTTGCACTGTCAAGGACGCAAGTGTCAAAAAAAAAAAAAATAATAAATTACATAAAAAATTAATATTGGTGAAGATGGAAAAAAATAGACAAGTAAATAATAAAAACTCTAGGCATTCTAGTGATGCATATTATGCACTTGCAGTTAATGTAAAACCAAAACAAAGGGCTACTATTCATCTGAATCAAATATTTATTGCATTTTCATAGACTAGCAATCAAAGGGTTAAGGTAACTTTTTTTCTTCATATTTTGTCTAGGCAAGTATTAAAAAAAGTAATATTTCACTAAAGTTTAAAGTTACTTCATAACACGCATCTACTTATATGTAGAATTAATTAAATATGTATTGCATTTTACACAGACTAGCAATCAAATACAGAAGATCCTGAAAAATGTCTGTCATTTTATAGAGAGGTCATTCCTTATGGCAGGGATTCTCAACCAGGGTGCCGTGGCAGTTTGGTGTGCCACAGACATCAACTTAGTGTGCCCCATGTTTTCTATTAAGACTAACAAAAATGGACTTTTAAATAGAGAGTTATAGAAATTGTTAAGCACACTAGGTTTAGTTTTCTTATTATGATTGTAAGACCTTATAATAACTGTATATTTATGTGTTGTACCCTTCATTATGCCCTTGATAAAGTACATTAAATAGGTTAGGGGTGCCCCAAAAGTTTTAGATTACATATTAGGGGTGCCCGAATAAAAAAAAGATTGAGAACCACTGCCTTATGGCTTCCAATGACTTCTCGGCTCTCAAAGCACTGGCCTATATTGCGCCATTTTAGACTTTGTACATATGGCGCACTGTTTTTTTTTAAATGATAGTCACACTGCCTCTCTGTCTGATGGATAGAGCACAGCAAGGGCCAATCTACAATGAGAATAAGCTCAATGAAAGGAGACTGTCCCTCACTCCGAGCTGTCCAGTCCACGACTGGATTCCACATCACAGGGAAGCGGCGTACAAGAAATAAAATGGATGGGAGGGGGATCATTTGACACAACAAAAAGGATTTTGCGGCTCCGTTAAATATACGATAGATATCAGGGCTAAATCTCTTCACACACGTGCATAAATGATCGGAGATCATAAAACAAACTATTTCAGCGTGCAAATACAAAGACTTCCTGCTGTCTCATGGCACAATAACTCATTCCACAAAAAATGCACTGCTGTTTAGTGTTTAACGGGTAAAGCAGGTCATGCCACAACGTATCTTCTTAAAATCAATCATCTTTATTGAAGGTAAATAAAAAGATCATACCTGCTTCCCTGATGTCTCCAAACAACAGATAAGGCTTACTTACAGAGTGGATATAACAAGTGTTTGATTGAAGTATCAATCAACGCGTTTCGCGCTTATACAGCGCTTATTCATGATGGGGAGGGGGGATCATTTAGCATTGAATTACTGTTGAACTACAAAATAGAAAATATTTAACTATAGCGTTACATGGCCCATGTTATAGGAGGATCAATTGGAGCTGCATTTTTTGTATTTCTTTTTCCTTCAGATATTACTATCCCTTTAAGGAAGACAAAATTGAGATTAGAGGTATACACGCTTCCCTATGGCTACATCCTGACACAATAAGCATGGCTGCTATTTCGGTCTATTAACTTCTGGGCATCTCCGGGATATAAAGCACACATCACTCACCTTTCACTTTAGCAATCACGGTCCCAGCAGCTCCCAGGATATCAACTGAATTCAGAGTTTGGTGTTTGCTTATTACTGCTTTCAGAACACGCAGCAGCTCTCCCAGACGTTCGTGGACCACGTGGTGTAAACTGTCCTGATTGTCTGCAAAATAACAAGGTTTTCTAATGAAATTCTACAAGCGTGTCAAAGAATATTAAAAATAAAGCATGATAAAAATCAACACAGTCAGATGCAAGTACATGTCACACACATTAAACCAGTGGTTCTCAGGAACCCATAAAACAACATCAGAGACTTTCAGAGCACCCATAGCATTTTATAGGTAAAGGCTCAAGGGCTCAAAGTAGAACTGTCACTTTGAATAAAGCTGGTGATTTTTAAGAGCGTTCAAAACCACCCATATATATCTTATTCATTCTTGATTTCAGACAATAGGTTTTAAGATATTTATCTGTCAGTTTACACAGCTGAGCTGGTATTTGGAGGACTTGCGCTAACTGACAAACACATAAAGCTAAATATCTTATAAACAATTGTTTTAACCCTTTCAGTGCCAGAGGGATACGCAACGCATTGCTTTGCAATGCGTTACGTACCCCTCTGGCACTGAAAGGGTTAAATAAAAAAAATTGCTTAACATGCATAGAATAGTCTGTTCTGGGAAAGCGCTTTCAAAATCACCTTGTTACAAAGTGACATTTCCACTTTAACAAAGAGTAACATACATAAATGCACGGCTATTGTTGGGTCAGAGTAGTATTCTCACACAAGCCTGCGTCCTTTCCTTAACCCTTTGTGTGCCAGAGGGGTACACAATGCATTGTGTACCCCTTTGACATTCAAAGAGTTAACTGGACCACTATTTTAGTTTCAGATGACCCAACTACCGTGCCTCTGGCCTCACAATACTAAGATCAATACACCAAGAAGAAGCTGAGAATTTCTGGGGCAAACCAACTGAATCAAAGGGGTGAAATATAAATTCTCATTTATGCAAATCAGGCTTTTAACCCATTGAGTGGTAGAAAGGTCTTGTACGTATAACTTCACAAAGCACTGGAGACCTCCCTGGCATTCAAGGGGTTAAAAGCCCCATTTATACATCCATGGGGATTTGGAGAATGTTTGTGTGTCCCCTGTGGTGCAGCTGGTTTGCCTCAGAAATGCTCCAATGCATCAGCCTCAAAGCCTTTACTGCATGGCTGTGTAAAGAGGGCACTCACACTGCGTGTTGTTGGTTACACAAAGAGCCCAGTGGATCTGTAATTGCACAAAAGAAACCAAAGTTGGTGTGTAAATCAGGAACCAAGGAAGGGGTGTAAGAGCAGGGAAATTCCAGATGAAACAAGACGAAATAATAAGAGAAGGTTGGCACTCACACTTTACATTGTGAAGGCCTGAGTGCCCGGTCACTGAACTGACACATCTGTTGAAAGGACTGGCACCCAGCAGGATTTATACAAAAGTTATTTACTTTCGGAGTATGTAGGTCAATGTTTCAGCTCATTTAAAGATTTAATAAACGAGCCAAAACCTGACCAGAAAAAGAACATGATTGTATGCTTTGCTGTAATTTTAGCTTAAAGGGTAGACAAATAAAATTAACGAGTGCCCTAGTTCTTGTACTTCAGAATGCTGGTGAGAATTGTCCAGGGATGGGAAATGTAAGGCCCTCCAGCTGCTAGACTACAGCTCCCATCATTCACTGGTGGGAGCTAGAAGGCCTCATGTTGTCCACCACTGATATATCCATACCACCTTGTGTAGGTTGATAGAGACTTTTTTTTTTTTTTTTTGACTTGTTAAACTTGAGGAAATTAATGAGGCTTTACAAAATAAAACATTTCTTCCCCTTTAAGTACAGCTAACACAATGAAAGAAGCTGCACAGACTATCCTGGACATGCTGAGGTTGATGTGCTAGGATGAACTGCCGAATTTCTGGAGCACAAAATAGGAAAGAAACTCAGTGTTAAAATGGCATAATATATGTATGTATCCAAAAACAGGCTTCTTTTTTGAAACAAAACCTGAATGCTAATGCCAGCTAGACTATGGGGATGTCATGTATGATTTTGTGTTGCAAATCCATCTTGGTACACTCAAATCTAGATGTGCTCTTCACCTTTCTTGCCTAGTTTATAACCACTTCTCCAGAAAGCAACCAGACTACCTCAACAGTATGCTCACTCCAGCTCTCCATACTAACAAACAATCTCGGCACAACGCACTTTCCCACACACAACAAACAAGCCAGTCGATCTGCCTTCTTCTTTAGAGAAAGCCTGGAGTCCATGTAAGTCATTCACTTTGTACCACTTGCCATGTTCAGAGAGGTTAAACTGTAAATAAGCCAGCCATAGGCATGTATTGTAAGAGTTAAGATCAAGACAGCTTTTTCCATCATTGAAAACATCAAAATCCCTGTAAATCCTGTCATCATGCTGAATTAAAGAAGATCTGCAAAATCCTGACTGTTAACCGAGAATTTACTACCAGCAAATGCATTCTAACACTACATAAAAATAGATAACTAAATCAGATCTTCTCCCAGTCTAAAATCCCTAAAAATTGCTGCTTCTTTGCATCTAAAAAACAATATATAACTGTTTATAGTCTTAATGTTTATATTAACACTAGTGTAAAAGCCCGTCCGTGTACACGGGCCAAGGTCTGTGACGACAGGTACCAACGGCTATGTCTACTGCACATGACTGCATCTCTGGCCTGCGTTCGGGCAGTCTCTACTGTGCATGACTGCATCGGACAAACATACATCTGGCAGATTATTATATATAGGATGATACTTTCTCTATATTGTGTAAATATGTAACTCTTTCCTGTAAAAGCTCTCCAGGAGATCCTTGAAGATGAGAAATCTCAATGTGTTCTTCCTGGTAAAACATTTTCTTAAAATGTCATTATATATATATATATATATATATATATATATATATATATATATATATATATATATATATATATATATATATATATATACACACATATACATACACACACACACACACTAGTATAAAAACCCATATACATGGGCCAAGGTCCAGGTGATGTGCTTTGCAATGCATTGCGTACTACTCTGGCACTCAAAGGTTTAAGAGGCCAGTCCTGCCGCTGACGCAGTCATACACTGTAGAGACTGCCCGAAAGCACAGACTGCTCCCAGCACAGAACTCCCAACATTCTGTGCGTTCGAGCAGTCTCTACTGCGCATGGCGGCTTCTGACAAACATCCTAGCGATTATATATATATATATATATATATATATATATATATATATATATATATATATATATATATATATATATATATATATATATACACATACATACATACATATACACACACATATATATATACACACACACACACACTACACACACATTACACACACATTACACACACAATTACATAAGCAAAATTGTGTAGCAGACCAATTTGCACTATAAAGGAAAACCAAAAATTCCGCAAATCCATTTTGTACAGTGCTGCTCAACAAACAAAGGACAAATAATCCCCGTTGATGTAAATCTGTTAACAGTGCCAGAGAGGTGCAATGCGTTGGATACCTCTCTAGCACTCAAATGGTTAAGCCCTTGAATTCTAGCATGTTCTCCCACACATTGCATTGGGTTAGTGTTTCTCCATCCCATGGAGGACCAGAGGGGTTATGTAGACATACGCTTAGGAAATGAGCTGCAGTTTGGCTTCTGCATGTTGGATAGTTTAAAACCACAGGCCCTTCCGCTGCAGTGCAGAAGAATGCAAAGCGAAATGTTTTTGTGAAACCTGTCTGCAAGACATAGCCTAACAGACGGAGGACAAAAAAAAAAAAAAAAAAAAAAGAGCGAGAGGAAGCTTTACCTGTCAACTCATTTCCTTGTCATTTGGACAAGATTACAAATTGCCATTAAAACAAGTATGTAAAATGTAGCAAATATGCAGCTGAGGATTACTGCACTGCAAACAACCTGCACATGTGTTTGTGTTTCCGTTCATCGCTAATGGTATAGCTATGAAATTCCCCCACCTTACAGCAGGGGTGCCCAGACTGTATGGACATGGATCACTTCTGTGTGTGTCTACTACTTGATGAGTAAACATCAATGATCCTTTGCCATCGTGTTCAAAACGTGTTGTACATCATATGTATGCTTATATTACCGGTCTATAGAAAATAACATTGAACCTAACTTGAATAAAATATGAACCTAAACATGTACAATATTGCAAAAAATAAACAAATCTGTAGCCAACCAACTGTACCAGAGAACAAATAAAACTTTCCAAATTCCCTAACGATTTAAATGTGCTTATTAACCCTTTGAATGCTAGAGTGGTATCTAATGCAAATACCACTCTGCATGAATCTTCCAGCAGCGTGACAAAAAAATTATATTCTATCCTATATTATAATTTGCTAAGGATGTTTGTCAGACGTAGCCATGAGCAGTAGAGACGGCTACACTGTCCCAGGAAGGTGCGCAGAGAGGACTCCGGTCTAAATTTGGGGCGCCCCACTGTCGCGGAGCGGGCAGTCTGTACTGCACATGACTGCAGCGCCGACAGTGTTGGCCCATGTACAAGGCTTTAAAACTAGTATATACAAGAGGATTTTAGTCTTACCTGGTAAATACTTTTCTCTGTTGCCCAATACAGGTTACTGGTAACTTTGGGTAGGCGATCAGCCCCTTTAAGTAGGCAGGAACAACTCTGAGAAGTGACTGCTGGGTGGTGCCTACCTCCTCTCCTTAGCTTGCAGCTAGCCAATCCCCATCCAGTAAGATTTGAAAAGTGATGACATCTTCTTGGCTGGAATCGGTTCCTGATTCAGGGCAGCCTGGACCTTCAGTGCTATCTGATGAGCCACTTCATCCATGAGAAACACCATCCCTTCCTGATCATCGAAGAGGATGCCTAGAAACACCATCCTCTGGGAAGGAACAAGGTCCGACTTGCCCAGATTGGTGATCCACCCGTGCCTGGACAGAGCATGAATGCAATTCTGAACCTGCTGATGAAGGGGTTCTGGAGAAGATGCCTTCAGAAGGAGGTCATCCATGTACAGGGTAACTCTGATGCCGTCCCGTTGGAAGATGGAAATCAAGGCTCCCAGGACTCTGTTGAAGACTTGAGAAGCTGAGGTCAGGCCAAAGGGGAGGGCAGGAAACTGGAAATGCCCTCAGTCGCAGGCAGAGCAGAGATATCGTCGATTCTCTGGATAAATAGTAATGTGCAAATATGCATCCTGAAGATCCAGAGAAGCCAGAAATACCCCAGGGGACATGGCAGCTATCACCTTGTGCAGTGACTTCTGGCAGTTACTGGGACCTGAACACAAAGGAGTTGAGATCTTCAAAACCAAAATGGGACGACAGCCGCCATACTTCTTGGAGACCACAAAGAGGATGGAGTAGAATCCCAATCCCTTTTCCTGAAGAGGAACTGGTTTGAGTACTGCCTTGTCCAGAAGGGCCTGAATGGCTCCTTTAAGCAGGCAGGAACAATTCTGAGAAGTGACTGCTGGGTGGAGCCTACCTTCAATATATATATAATTTGCTAGGATGCGTCACTCCCTGAGTGCATAACACCCATGGCCATGACAGCAATGCCTCCAGCAGTGGTGGAGGGAAAAGCAGTGGTAGAGCGGCACACACTGAGGATCACCGCAATACCGCAGCTATCCCCCACCCCATGCACAATACCTACACCAGTGGTTCTCAATCTTTTTTTATTCAGGGCAGCCTTAATATGTAATCAAAAACATTTGGGGCACCCCTAACATATTTAATGTACTTTATCAAGGGCATAATGAAGGGTACAACACATAAATATACAGTTATTATTAGGAATTACAATCATAATAAGAAAACTAAAACATAGTGTGCTTAACAATTTCTATAACTTTTTTATTTAAAAGTTAATTTTTTTCAACCTTCATAGAAAACATGGGGCACCCCAAGTTGATGTCCGTGGCACACCAAAGTGCCACGGCACCCTGGTTGAGAATCACTGACCTACACCCTGTCGAATGACGGGCTTTAAAGCGGAACTTTCATCTGCTATAAATTCGCCCTGCTATTAAGCGGGTAGCGACTAATTTCAGAATATATATTTTACATTTGAAAATTAGCCCGTTCTAAAGAAATCAGTCATTGTAGGAAACTGACAGCTGGGTTTCCGCAGTCTGCACACCTGCGCCGTCAGTCCCTACCGGTAACCATATGGTGCGCTGCAGTCTACTCAATGGAGAACTAGACTGAAAGTGCAAGTGTGCAGACAAGATGTCTGCACTGTAGCCTGGGTTTCGGTCTCCTACAATGATTAATTTCTTTAGAATGGGCTACTTTTCAAAGGTAAAATATATATTCTAAAGTTAATCACTACCTGCTTAATTATAGCAGGGCGACTTTATACAGTATGAAAGTTCCGCTTTAACCTAGCGTGTTATTATATACATATACATACTATATACGTACACACACACACATACATACACATATACTATCCTTTAAAGGGATAGTAATACTTCATTTTATCTTTATTTTATTTTGTAGGCATTAAAAAAACATGAAGAACGATATAAGTCTTATCTCTCAAACCTTTATGGTTTAAGAGATATTCACAAGCAAAGTTTCCCCCTCGCGCCCCTTTTTCCTAGTGTAAGCCATCTCTTCTCAGATGTGAATCTGGTTGTAAGACCAGACAGATAACAGAAGGGGACAGTCTTCTTACAATGAAAGCCCTGCCCCCCTTGACAAGTTTTTCAGCTTTTTCCCTTATCTTAATTGAAGATTATCCCTCTCTGCAGTCTACCTGGGCACCTCCCTTCTGATCTGGCTGAACGGGGGGAGGAACTTTGCTTGTGAATATCTCTTAAACCATAAAGGTTTGAGAGAGAAGATTTATATCGTTTATTTTATTTTGTAGGCATTAAAAAAAACATGAAGATAAAACGAAGTATTACTATCCCTTTAAGCATTGCTCTGCAATGGGTGGTGTACCAATCTGGCACTCAAAGGGTTAATATACAGGCTCATTCACCACCACAAAGTTTACTTTATGGCCCGAATATATACTGTTGTTTCTCCTGAGAACTGAATGGTATATGTTTATTTTTGGCCATTTCTCCTCATCCGGGCTGAACAATTCTCCAGCTGGAGAAATAATCAAAGTAACATTATTAATAATGGGTTACATTTAGGGATTTAAAGTACCAGCATATCATGCAGCACTTATCACATGACGAAAAGACAGCATGAAAAAAATATATATTTTACACGACCGGATTAAAATGTTCATTAACCCCTTAAGGACTACGTGACGTACTCTGACCGTCATGGTCCTTAAATACTTTACCCTTGAATGCCAGAGAGGTACGGAACGCATTGCAAAGCAATGCGTTCCGTACCTCTCTGGCACTCAAAGGGTTAAGGAACGATGACGGTCATAGTACGTCACATACTTTTTATTTACGGCCCTCCACCGGGAGCGCTGTAAGAAGAAATGAGGCCTAAAATTGACCGTTTCATGACTGGAGCTCTCTCTTTCAGGCCCCAAAGCGGTGCGCCGATACACACAACAGGTCACGTGTACCAGCGCGTCGGCAAGGATCAAAGCAGTCCTTATGGGACGGAAACATCCCAGGACCACTGATCCTTAAGGGGTTAAACAAATACCATTTTAGATTTACTTAGTATGACATGATTACAATTTATTAAAGGTGAACTACCACCTCTTCATGAATTTAACTTCAATAAATCCCCATATGGGGACTAGCAACTTAGTAGCACTAGTCGCCAGAATTATTACCTTATTCCAAAGAAATGTGCATTGTTCTGGGGCTGACAGCAGGATGGATCGCGGACATCTTGCCATAATGACGTCCGCGTGCCTGCGCTGTCAGTCCCTTACGGAGCCGGCCAGCTCCTAGCAACGCCTCCTAGACCTGGCTGGGACTGACAGCGCAGGTGTCATTATGGCAAGATGTCCACGATCCGTCCTGCTGTCAGCCCCAGAATAATGCACATTTCTTTGGAATAAGGTAATAATTCTGGCACCTAGATGTACTAAGCTGATAGTCGCCAGATGGGGATTTATTGAAGTTAAAATCTTGAAGAGGTGGTAGTTCCACTATAAACATAGCACATGTAAATGTTTTTTTTTTCTGTATGGAGAATCTTTTTAATCACTGAAAAATGCAACCGAGAAAAGAAGCAGACAGTATCGCCAATAACAACCATATAAGCGGACATGTCACCTACCGGCTTTTAGGTCCATTTAAATTACCTATACCTTGTGCTTGTTGTTTTTCAGTCTGATAACAGTTTTAGTAATGTTTGGTTTCTCAGCAGAGTTTTGTTATCTGCCCTATCTGATTAAGCCTGCATAACTTATTGCATGCCCAGAAAATCACCCATCAGGTTCCACCAGAGGGGTGGATGAAATGAATGGACAGAAATAAATCAGGAAAATCCTTTCAAAATGGAAATTCCCACTGAGGGAAGGATTTGGTGACAAATCCACTTCTACCCTTTGAGTCCCCTGGCACTCAAAGGGTTGTTAAAGTGATAGTAATGTCTATTTAAAATTAGTTGCCTGAGTCTTCTGTATATTAAAAGGAACAGATTGTGCTATATGTCTAAGCGCTTACTTCTTTGTAGATCAAACGTTATAAAGCACTGAAGATCCACCGCCCGCCCCTTTTCCCCACGTAGCTCTGAATCATCTGCAGTCTGGTAAGGATGGCTGCAGCGAAGGATATTAATGCACATCCTTCTATCTAGCATCTGCATCATTGCTACAGTTTCTTGTATATAGTGATATCTACTGGTGTCTGCCTGTAGGTCACATCTTCTCATGACAATCAATGGGCCAGAATGACAAGTACAGATTGTACACTAAAACAACGACCAGTAACGTACAAACAGATGTCAGATGTAAATGGAAATAAATTGCTGCCGTGTGAAGGATAAAAACCTAGATAAGACCTACTAATAAATCATGAGTCCGTTATTTCTAGGGACTAGTTTCCAGTTAAATTATCAATAAACCCTTCACTAAAAGGAACTTAAACAAGCCAGTTTTCACATTGATTCAAATTTTCAAGTAAGGTTATGAGTAAGTGACAATGGGCTTTGTTATTAAGTGGGCCGGTGACCCATAACCATGTCAGCACATGCACACAGACATATAAAGTACCTCTTGTTATATAAAACTGCCAGAGACTTGCTACTGAACAATAGGTCATATCTTAAACTGACATAGACCCACACTAGCACTCAAGCTTCATAGAAAGGGGCATGGCATGAAAAACAATTTATCATCTAAATCAAGGAAACAGCTCCCAAACCATACAAATTACTTAGCACCTTTTGACACAGGCTCACACTTGCAGACCGTGATGACATTTGGGGTTTATGTGGTAGCACAGTAGAAGTGTAAGATTAAAGTGAGGCCAATCATGTGACACACAACTCTTCTTAGACAGGAAAACTAAATAATACGATCTACAATACAGACTCTGATGCATTAATTACTGCATACTTTTCTTACCAATATCAAAATGTTTATTAAAACAGTAATATTACCAAGTATATCATTTTTATTATGAAGATAATAAAGTGATAAAGTGATAGCTGTTGTTCAGTTCTTAGACACTGATGTACAGAGAAACTGGAGTCATTCAACTGCATCATCTCATACAAAGACATTCTCAAAACTCTCGTCAATTTAAATTAGGCCTTTAACCCTATGAATGCTAGAGGTCTCCAATGCATCGCAAAAGAATAAAATGGCCAGTTGCAGGACAGTTCTGAGCGACACTGAGGCTTTTGGAGAAATTGTGAATGGAGGCCCCTGTCTGTGGTAAAAAGCAGCCACATGTACTCATTGTGCACCCAGAACAGACTCCTCTCCCATCTACAGAATTAAACCGGGTTCTTCCTGTACAATCACAACTGGTGGGAACCCTAGATGAGGCTTCGTGAAACAGAAGCCCCTCAGTGAGCACCAGGTATGCTCAGGACTTAAAATGCAACTGGTCTGCTTAGAAGGATGGGAATTGTAGTTCAACAACAGCTGCAGGGGCTGCAAGTTATCCATCCCTACTGGCCACAGTCAATAAGTTAAACAGGTGAACTTCAGCGGCAAACCAACTGTACCTAACAAGAGAAATTAAAAAAAACAACTAATTGGGCCATTTAACCCCCTAAAATCTGGAGTTGTCTCAAACACATTGTAAAGCAATTAATTGGAGAACTTTCTGGCATCCAAGGAGTTAAAGGGCCAATTAAATCAATGGGAATTTGGGAAATTTTATTTACTCCAAAATTGCACCTGTTCACCTGATTAAATACAGCCCTATAACCTATTGAAACCCAGTGTGCTAGCAAATGAATTCTCATTGGTTCCCCTTGTGATCAAAAGGGTTAAGTACAATATAATCTACATGAACACAAAGACCACATTAATCAAACAAACGCAAGACAAGGAATTTGTTACCAGCCGGAGACAAGAGTAGAAAAAGGTAAGGTAGAGAGTCTGGTGCCAAAGGAAGAAAGATAATGCACTTAACTAGTTTGGCCACATTCTCTATGCAACCTTATTTACTTACACAAAAGAAAATCTTAAATAATAATAATTTCAGTTTTTAACAGTGAGTAAAAAAGAACAAACAAAGTTTAGTAGTGCTAGCAATGCTGAGAGAAAGGATGGGACTCTAACCAATCCACATTCACCCGGGCCTCAGCACATTTCGTTTGGCTACTGCAGGATGTCTCTTGTGTAGTATCAATTTGTAAAAAAGCCATCTACAGCACAGATAACAAAGAAACAATGAACAATGCACCATGTTTGTCTTAGAGTGATAAAATGGTAAACTTTTCATAACCTAACGACCCAGTCCAGTAATTCAGTGATATACAGAACCTGGGCTCCTGACTTACGGAAACTTGGGTGAAACTGCCACTTTGCCAGAGACGATAGGCTCTCTGTGTATAACACAAACCTGAAATCAACCAGACAAATCAACATTGCTTTTTAGCCTACAAAAGGAGCATTTGTTCTTATCACAAGAAAGCAATAACTACTATCTGCCCGCGACTGCCAGAGGGGCGTCATGGTATTGCAAAGTAACGTGTTGCTGGAAACCAGTGTGTGAGTCTATTAGCAGAGAGAAGAAAATGCAGCCAATTTCTCAGCTCATGTCTACACACCTTTGGACGCTGTTACTTGACTACTCAGACAATAAGAAAGCCCTTTATATTGATGGAAAAAAGGAAGGGTCATTCTTTGAATAAAAGTAGATTGTGTAGAAAGTTGGCAGTGTCTGAGCGTGTTTTTATTACCAACTGCCTTGAAAGCAGTTCTTATAAAGCGACTTTGGTTGGTCGCACTGCACAGAACATTAAACTTCTGCAGACAACATAAGGCCTAATGGGTAAAAGTGAACCGTAGTGATCTTTGGTAAAACAGCTGCACCAATTGGTTTAAATGGAGATTTACTCCCCCCCCCCAGACACACACCTTGGAAGCTAGAACAGCCTGCAATGCATTGCTTTGTCATAAAATTCAGACCTCCTTCCTAGCATTCAATGTTATTAACTAGAGTGTTTCAAAGGGAAACTATACAGCCTAGGAACAAGTCACTCAAACCCTTCAAGTGCATTGCAATGTGTTTAATATCTCCTCTCTGTCATGCAAAGAGTATTTAAATGTCCACAATGGGGCAAATGCAATAAAGAAAATGGAACAGTTCTAGGCCAACCCAAGTGCATCATTAGGGAAAATAAAAGTTCCATTGATTCAATGTTATTTTTAACCCCCTGAATGTTAGAGAGGTCTCCACTGCATTGATAAGTATGTGTTGGAGAACTTCCCAGCACTCAAGGGGATAAAAAACCCCATTTAAATCAATGTGAGTTCTTTTATTTATACCCTGCAGGGAACCTGGATTGGCCCAGAACTGCTCTACTTTTCCTTAGTACATCAGCACCAGTGACTTACCTCTGCAGGGGTCCATACAGCACTCATGTGTAGGGATCTATAGATCTGGTAGCTTCCAGTACACTAGGATCAGTTTAACACTGAGTGCCAGATGGGTAACCAACACATTACTTTGCAATGCGTTGGCTACCCCACTGGCACTTATTAAAGTCACGTCTCTGGTAAACAATGGGCCTCAATAAACCTGAATGACTTGTAAGGGACCGTAGTTATCAGATTGAAACAACTAACAGGACACTAAAGCCTAGCAAATAAAAACAACAAAAACAGAGAATAAAAATATCTGAAGGTTGTTTGAAGGGCACTTGCATATTCAAGTCCTTCTGATAAACACATTAAGGCCACTTATTCTTACAGAGTAGTTCCTCTATAAGGGCTAACTCTCAATCTCGCGGGCTGAGAATCTGAAGAGAATGAATGTTACACATTTTTTTTATTTGCATTATATGGTTCTCTCCTTTCCATCTCTCCTCGTACTTCTTATCTAGTCACATCATCAGTGATTCACTAGGTGAAATATGAATGCAAAATATTAAGGAGGCTACGCAACGGCAAAATATTTTCAAAAATCATCCAGCATTCCGATCTTTTGCTGCCCAGCAATGGAATGTCTATGACTGGAAGATATCAGAGAGTAACAGTTCTTCAGATCATTAGATTGCCCTCTGAGACTTTCCCAACATACCAGATAAGAGTTGTAGGTGACTAAAGGGGCTATATTTAGACACTGCTTGCTACGAAAAGACAGCTCCTGTGGAGTTCATAGAGCATGTATACCTCCTTGTAAGCCACCAAGTTACTATGTCTGTATGGAACCATGTGATAAGACTTGAGTAGACCAAGGTGGTCTACATCCAGGACAAAAGCATTTATCTGGCGAGGTACTATGACTACACATAACAGGACAATACAAGTCAGCCATGACACTAAAAGATGAAAAATACTTAAGGGGAAGTAACACTTCCAAATAATCCCCCTCACATTTTATTAGGGGGAGAAAACACTCATTTCACCCTTGTGCCTTTGTTCAGGATATAACCTCTTCAATCAGTCCTGGACACCATGTCCATGAAAGCAGATATTACAGTTGCTGGCCATTCCCCCTCAACTGAATTGGTTAGCGTGCATGAGCGTACTTAACCCTTTAAGGATCCAGGGGGTGTAAAGCATTGCAAAGTAATGCACTGCCCACCCCTCTGGTCCTGAAAGGGATATAACCATGGACAGTGAACATGCAGCCATGCAGGATTGACTGAACAGGTTAAGTCTTGAACTAAGGGAAAATTAATAGGGGACAATAGGATTTTCTGGCAATAGTAAGGGAGGTGTGTGTGTGTGTGTGTTGTGTGTGTGTTTGGGGTGTTATTAGTAGGTGTTCTTTCTCCTTTAACAATGACATTTTGTTCTCAGCATGTGTTGAAGTATCTCAGACCTAGGGTGATATCACCAAGGTCACAGCTGTTTGTTCAACAGACTAAATCAGCTCCTTCTTCTGAAGTGTAGGGGCTGACTTCAGGGAAAGGGAGAGAGATATAAAAGTGGTAAAGCTTTAAAAAGAGTGACTAATATTAGTCACATTCAGATATTCTGTTATAGCTTTAATTAAGGCATTTGATAGCCAATGCTATATAAATAAGCCAGGAGTAGTCAATTGTTGGACTTGTAGCTGTTGGGAACTTCAACTCTCTCATCATCCCTTGGCTGTTTGTCATGGGAGTTGTAGTCCACAGAAGCTGGAATTCCAATAATGTATCATCCATGGTTGAAGCCAGGGGTGCCAAGACTTTACTGAAATATAATCTATTTTTTCATAGTCATCCTAATACGATCTAGTAACTTACCAGTATACGGCAATGGTCACTTGCCATCTTGCCATATTTATGCTTATTTAGCTTGTCTATCTATATCTATGAAAGGGAAGAATGTAATTAGAAATTCTCCATCCTTGTTGGACACACCCTGGGGCAGCAGTAAGGAGGAGATATGTAAATAATATCTTCCATACTGCCTGTGCCAGAGGTAGAGTGCTAGGGGTGTTGATTTTGACAGGAATGGCCAGGGAGGCTTCCTATCAAATCACTGCAGGAACTTGGACAGGGAAGTGATTGACAGGTTGGCCGGGGGGATCATAGTCCACCTTGCCACTCCTGTCAAAATCACTACAGTGACTCCCTCCGTTTCACCACCCCACCCTCTCCTTCTCACCCCTTTGGCTCCTTCTCACCACTCAATCCCATTCACATTCCTTCAGCCTTTCCCCCATGACATTCACCTGTTCATTCTGCCTTTCCCCCATGACATTCACCTGTTCATTCTGCCTTTCCTCGCCTCCATTTTTCCATCCCTCCCATTTGCCAGCTGCCTTTGCCTTCCCTTCCATTTGCCAAGTATTTCCTCCCACCCTACCCTTTGCCATGTACATATGACTCCAATTTTCCCCCCTTTCCTCTGTATCCTACCCACCCTCCATTTTGGTGCTTCACATCCCCTCCCCTTTCATTTCTTTGAATCTTTATTGCTCCCTCTGTCCCCTTCACCTCCCCCTCCTTCCCTTTTACCCTCTTTGTCTCTCCACTTCCTCTTCACTTTTAGCCAGATGCTGAACTTAAGAGAACTTAAACCTAACACTGTTCTCTCCCCCCACTGTTCACCTCACATCATGATTTTCAATGCCTGCTCATACCGTGGTTGTAACAGACTTAGACTTTACTGGAACAGTGTGATTCTTAAAGGGATAGTAATGTTTCACAATAAAAGCAGCTCTAATTAATCATCATAGTATTTGGGTCTTGGAGAGTGTTATTTCAATTCTGTCAGAGTTGTAATTCAAGAGTTAGTCCCCATACTCAGATGTGGAATCCAGTCCATAGACCAGACAGCTCACATCAAGGGTCAATATTCTACTGTGAATCCCCCCCGACAGGTTTATCAGCTTTTTCCCTTATCTTAATTGAAGATTGTCCCTCTCAGCAATCTACCTGGACACTCCCTGCTGCTCTAAGCTGAGCAGTGTTACACTAGGTAAAAGGGGCGGGAAGGGGATACTTTATCGTTCAATTATTCTTGAACTACAACTCTCACAGTATTGAAATAACACTCTCTATGGCTCAATTGCTATGAAGATTAATTGGAGCTGCTGTTTTTATGAAACATTACTATCACTTTAAGTAAGCACATGCACAAGGTAGCTTACGTAACAGTCATACTTTACTACAATGATTCTGCTACATCCACCACATGAAAGGGCGTAGACAACTTCCAAGCTGAGGGATAGTCAAAAATAAAGACTAACATTTCCGTGTCCAACCACTGAATGTGCTTTAGATCTGGTGGGGTCTTCACCTTAAAAATAATATACCTCTCTTCGGTCCCATCTATCATGCCATTGCTTGCTTTTTAAATGCTGCACATGGATCTTTTCAGGGCCTGCTCACACTTGTCTTATAGCACGCAGAGGTTTCAGTGTGCTACTGTGTGATGCTTAACCCTTTGAGTGCCAGAGGGGTACGCAGCCCATTGCGTACCCCTCTGGCACTCAAAGGGTTAAGTAAACTACCTGACCCACACAAGCATAAAGTAGTTTACTTAATACTCAAACATTATTATACCAACCCACCCATCCGCTACATACCGTATGAATAGAATAACCTGTAAGCCAAGGAAAAGGCACAAACTCCAAAGTTTAAAAAAAACAAAAAACACTTGAATGCTAAAGTGTTATCCAAAGCAAACACTACTTAGCATGAATTATCTCATGGCCTACCACTAACAACTTACTGATCTGGTAGATTGTGAACTACCTATTGCCACACTTGTTTTAAGTTAGAAGGTTCCATCAAAGCATAAAAGTTGGAGGACCACTGTTTTGTAGGAATTCTACCCTGGAGGTTGCCCTGCTAGAAACAGGCAGTCTAAAAACATCTGTGCTTGTAACAAAACAGAGAAGTACATCCTAACAGTAATAAAACTGCCATTGCCTTTCACACGATTCTATAGACTTCTGGAGACTGTATTGCCCAAACATTTGAAAGTGTTAGGAACATTTAAAACTTGGTCACAAAAGGGCTGAGTAGGACGACCTTCCCGGGAACAGAGTTGTCAGACCTAGTCTGTGAATAATTATTAACAGAAATCTAACGGTTCTAAAAAGACCTTTCCTCTTCTTTTTTTTCCTAGCAACAATGACATTCGTACTGAAAAACCGAAATACAGTACACCGTGTTCTATTTTTAAGAATTATTAATTTTAAAGGAACACCAATTCTAAAATGCAAGTTACCAATATAAAATGTTTTAAGGTTTCAGATACAAAACCAAGTTCCCATTATCATAAGCCTTTGCATTACAGGAAGATACCCAATGCATTTAACACAGGTTGTTTTTTTTTATATATAAAACAGTAAATGTGGGAGCCCAGGCTCCTACAATTTTGTCTCTTACTCTAAGCTTTAGGGGTTATTTTATGTGCATCTGTTCTCTTGCTCCTACACATTTTATTTGGCTGCAAAGCTTTTTACAGCTTTTTCCACTCCATCTTTAGGAAAATCTACATTACTGCTATTGTATGTCATAAATCGGAAGCTCCCACGAGCAGGGCCCTCTATCCACCTATTTCAGTTAGTGCATGTTTGTTACTTTGTCTTTTTTGTAGAATACCTCTTTTTGTACAGCACCAAAGAAAAAAAAATAATATACTTCTCTAGCCTAATGAAAAACTGAAGACAAACAACTCTCTCTAAAAGGGGTAGTGTCTCCTAGAACTAAACAGATATATAGAGTAGCTTGTTAAAGGGATAAATCAGATCTGTGTTTATGTCCTTAAAGGGATAGTAATAGTTTGTTTTAACTTTATTTTGTAGGCATTAAAAAAACATGAAGAATGATACAAGTCTTATGTCTCAAACCTTCATGGTTTAAGAAATATTCACAAGCAAAGTTTCCCCTCCCCGCCCCTTTTTCCTAGTGTAAGCCATCTCTTCTCAGATGTGACTCTGGTTGTAAGACCAGACAGATAACAGCAGGGGACAATCTTCTTTGTATGAAGAGAATGAAAGCCCTTCCCCCCTTGACAAGTTTTTCAGGTTTTTCCCTTATCTTAATTGAAGATTGTCCCTCTCTGCAGTCTACCTGGGCACCTCCCTTCTGAGCTGTCTGAACAGGGGGGGGGGAATACTTTGCTTGTGAATATCTCTTAAGTCTCTTATTCACAATAATATCAAACAGTTTCACCATAGCAAACACAATAAGCTTCCCTCAATTGTCCTCATCTGGTGATGCCAGCTGCTCAAACTCTACCCAGCCCTGTCCACTGATGCTGCTCCTTCAGATTTCTTCAGAAAGAATGACTTTTCACCATCAGCAGGAGGTTTAGAAGGAAATAAGGCAGGAGGAGGTGGGAATCAAATTAATTTAGGCCTCTGAGAAACTCAGAAAATGTTTAAAATATCGAAAACCTGTATATTTTTAAGGAGAGTCTTGCCACTCAGTAGCTCCACAATGCCGTACTAATTATTTTTTCCATCTAGAAGGCACTGACTCTTCAATATTAAAGTTAGTCAATTCGAAAGAATTACTATCCATTTTTATCCAGATCCCTGCACTTTGTTATGGTTTCCATGTAAAATCTCTGTGATGCCACATATACACTAGACCAGGAGTGGGCAACATAAGGTCCTCCAGATGTTGACGACTATAATTACCATCATACTTGGCCAGTGAAGGCTGGAGAAGAATGAAAGGAAATTTAGTCCTCAACTGTTAGATGGCTTCTTGTTGCACAACCCTGAACTAGACTAAAAAGTTAGTAGTCCATATCTAGGCCAGTCCTCTGATTTACTAGAACCCACTTCAAAATGCATTAGTCTTATCTTAAAGCAGATCAGTTTATGAAAAAGTTTACATATGTAATCTGAATCTTACAACAATGTGTTCTGATAGGAAGGACCTGGCTTTTTAGAATTATTGTTGCCTTAAATAACAAAACCAGATAATGTAATTCTATCCATTTATGGGAAGCCTGATTTATCCTGTCAACCAAACGATTGTGTGACAACAATTTCATAAATGGTTCTTACATCCTAAGAGATGAATTCACAATTATACACATTTTAGGAGACAAAATTATTCAGTCATTGTATAAATGTTATCAATATGAAAAAAAGGCAGATTTTATTGAGTCAAGTAACCATTCGAGTCAGGTTTGTTTTACAACTTCCTTCTCACTAGAATAGGACTTGTAAATTGATAGATATAGGAATAGCTATTTTTTTTAACAGCGGAAGGCTCAGGATCAGCCTCAAAAGGATCCCCAAAAAACCAAGGGGAGCCCAGAGCAGAACATTCCTCAACATCTGAATCCACCAGGAGTTCCTCTTCAGAGGAATCTGACACGTCAGGTACTCTCTGAGGTTTGGGCAGGGAAGACTTGATGGAGGAGGGGGTCTGCCAAGAATGGAAGACCCCCTGTAACTGGGATGGAAAGAGTTGCAAAGTGGACCTGAGGTCTCTAGTAGCAGACTTGAACTCTTGCACCCAAACTGGCTCTAATGAATGGCTGGAGATCCCTGGAAGACTCTCAGGGCCATCAGAACATGCTGGGCATAAATGACCTGAGAATTCTCTAGGTAATCCCAAATGACAGGAAGTGCAATGCGCAATAAGGGATACAGAGACCCCAGCATACTTAGTCTTAGGTCTGGCCCCAAGATCCAATGGCATAGACATTCTCACAGTGCCAATAACCTTATTGTATAAGAAATCACCCACTTATAGTGTGTATGATTAAAGTTTCACCCCAGAAATCTCTAAAATAGACTTATCTGGCAGGCGAAGGGTTAATAAGCAAAGGAGATAAGGAGAGTCCAAGCCCTGCGTAGGATACTTGCTCTGGAAAGATCACAAAATGGCTGCCGCAGCAGGAGCCAATCAGAAACGAAAGCGCGAAGCAAGCGCTCATGGGAAATTTAGTTTTCCCAGAAAAGTACCCCAAACAGTGCCCAAAGCCCCCTGAGCCCCCCCAACACACTAGAAACATGAACTGGATGATAGAGCAAGGGAAGACAAGTAAAATGAGCCATCTCTGAAGTCGCTAGGTTAAATGGTCGGAGAGATATGTCCCACACGTACAGTCCCTTAGGAGTGAATGGAGCAATGGCGCCTATGCGGAAAGCAGGCCTTTGACTCAATTTTTACAAAATTGAAGGTATAATATTAAAAGACATTCAACATCACTAAAACATGTTAGGATACACAAAAAACACTGAACCAGTAGGAATGCCAAATGAATGCCAAACCAGCAGCTAAAGGGTTAAATATCACATAAACCTGCTCCAAACACCCAAAAGACATACAGATAGAGCCAGCGAGTGCTGGAGTGTGCAATAGGAACTCCAAATGAAAAATCCCTGTGCGGAGGGGCACCGTGGGACATGTGGACCAGTAGAACTCAAAGGGTTGCTCACCTTTCCTGCAGATCTTGTGTCTTCAGATTACCATGTTTAAAGAAGAAGCCTCAGTGTGCGACTCCTGAGGAAAGAACTTGTAGACAAGATTTCCCCCCAGGGCTTAACCCCTTAGAGACCCTTGACGTACCAGGACCGTCACGGTCCTTGAACTACTCAAGGACCGATGATGGTCATGGTACGTCACGTACTTTTTACTTACATCGCTCTACCGGGAGCGCTGTAAGTAAAAATAGGGCATGAAATAGACCACTCCAAGATCGGAGCGATCTCTTTCAAGCCCCATAGTGACGCGCCAATGCACGTGACAGGTCACGTGTACCGGCGCGTCAAACTGCCCCTATGCGATCGTTATGGGACAGAAATGTCCCATAACCTCCGGTCCTTAAGGGGTTAAGGGCCACAAAAAGCACCTAGATACTGAGCTAGCCACATCTAAGGGCATTGTCAGTTATGGTAATCAGCCTAATGGTGGTATTCCATTTCTAACAGAAAAATAGGTATTTATTGATATGATGGCTTTAGACTATGTACTTTCAGTTAATGCAGTTTTATTAATCCTTGTAAGATAGAGAGGTCTCCCTCTAGCCTCCAAAATTTTAACAGAGTGAAAAAGACTGTTTTACAGCAATCAATTAAAAAAAGACATATCTCCTGGGAGTTGACATACTGATGAATCTGGGGCGGTATTGTGAGCTCTGTTAAAACAAAGGGGGAGCAGAAAAGGAGTCTGAAAAGAGACCTCTGGTGCTCAAAACTGGTCTCAGAGAAGAGACTGAAGTCTCACAAATCCATTTTGTGGTGCAAGTGCAGGTCTCAGAGCCTGTGTGCAATGGGTGAAAGACGCACACTTCCAGGTTGCATTACAACCTGCTGCCAACCAGCAGAGGGGTAGGGAGCTCAGTTTCCTAACCCTCACAAATAGTTGGCAGAAGCCATTTGGGGATGCACAGTAGCTTTTTTTTTTTTTTTTTAAACCAAATCTGCTCCAGTAGAAGCAAACTTATTAAAGGGATAGTAATGTTTCATAATAAAAGCAGCTCTAATTAATCATCATAGTATTTGGACTTTGGAGAGTGGTATTTCAATTCTGTCAGAGTTGTAGTTCCAGAGTAATTCAATGACAAAGTGTCCCCCTCCCGCCCCTTTTACTGATGTCACACTGTTCAGCCACAGCAGAAGGGAGGTGCCCAGGTAGATTGCAGAGAGGGACAATCTTCAATTAAGATGAGGGAAAAACCTGAAAAGCTTGTCAAGGGTGGCAGGGCTTTCATTGTTCTCATAGGAAGAAGAGTGTCCCCTGCTGTTATCTGTCTGGTCTATAGACTGCATTCCACATCTGAGAAGAGACAGCTTACATTAGGTAAAAGGGGCAGGAGGGGGAAACTTTGCTTGTGAATATCTCATAAACCATAAAGGGTTGAGAGACAAGACTTATATCATTCTTCATGTTTTTTTAATGCCTACAAAATAAAATAAAGTTAAAATGAAGTATTACTATCCCTTTAACACTTGATAATTACTGATTAAATTGAAGATAGAGATAGATATATATATATATATATTTTTTTTTTTTTTAAACTGTGTCTAGATTGTAATATCCAGCTTGGATTACAGACAAACAGTAATGCAAAACATATCAAGTATTGTGAAAACCGCAGAACAAGACTTCTCTAAAGTTAATGATTGTCTTAATGAGCTCACACTGAGAAACATTGATAGCAACTAAAGAGATATACAAATATATATTTTATATATATATATTGAATATAGATAAAGTGGATTTAGTTGGTTTACAGCATTATCTTAGTTTCATGATAAATGTGGATTTTGCTAATCTCAAACCCAACATCTTAAAATCAAGCAACAGCATGTAGTGCCGTATGAATAAAGAAAGCAACTCTGGGCCAAACCATCTGCATCACAGGGGACACTGAGGGGGGGGGGGAGGAGTTGTAGTCCAACAGCTGGAAGTCCAAAGATTGATTACCGTTGCATTCACGGATGTATACAAAAAGGTGAAATACCTTGTTTTAACCCTTTGAGTGCCAGAGGGGTACACATTATTTCTAAGCTTATTGCTACATGAATATGGGTGGGGGGGGGACTTTATCTCGGGTGATAGTTAACCACTTAAAGCGGAACTTCGAAAAGAAAAATGCACTTTACATAGATTGAGACTTCTGTAAAAATGCACATTTACATGCTTGAAGGATTACAGCGAGAAAAAAAAATTGCCATGGAGGAAGGCATTGCTTGTTCATCCAAATTTAAACATGACATTTAGCATTGCACAAAAAAAAAAAAAAAAAAAAAAAAAAAGGACATTTCCAGCACAACACACCACCTATTATTCACTGGTCCCAAAACAGGATTTAAAGATGTAAAAATGTAGACAAGTTTACACTTGATAATCCCCCTTAATTCTTTTAAACACTGTGAAAACCAGTAACCATTTTGCTCTGAAAACAGCAGCTAGACTAAAGTCAAAACATGCTTCACTGGGAGACAAGAAAGACCGGTTCAAAATTACCTCCATCTAAGGTAAACTATATAGAGGTATCGAAACATTAGGATGTCAAAGAGCAGAAGAAATATTGGAGTTTGGAAGAAAACTTAAACAGATTCTAATGGTACAACTATATTTATCTATTCTTTCCACAGATTTAAAATCAGCAGTAGACTTTTGTTATGAAAAAAATATACATATATTGTAGTGCTTTTCCTGTTCAGTAAAATAAAGGTATGCTCTCTGCTGAGAGATGCAAATTTTATTTTTTTTTTTTAAACATAAGCATTGTCCTCTAGTGGTCAGATCCTAACTGGTAATTTGGTCTCATTCTATGGGGGGGGGGGGAAGATAAGTCACTGACACTCACTTCTCAATAAAATGTGATAGAAACTACTGAGTCACTTCCTGTCAGTTAGAACTTTCAGGAAGTAAACACACTCTAATTCACTTCTTAATAAGTTTGACGGTTACAGCTTTTGAGTAAAACTACTGACTGCAGTGGGAGTACCCTTGTTTTACTCATATAACATATGTTTTCATTAAAATAAACATGTACTTCTCCTTTATGTATGTGTTCAAGAGGATACATTAAAGGGATAGTAATACTTGAAAATAATTGTATTTTATATTGTAGCCCTTAAAAAAACATGAAAAATGATATGTCTTATCTCCCACACCTTTATGGTTTGGGAGATATTCACATGTAAAATATAGTAAAATGCTCTTTTCCTGGCTGTTTCAGCCAAGTCTGCCATCTAGTGGACAGATTTGGAATTTGGTCCACAGAGCAACCGGCAGCTCTTTATCAGTGCCAAGATCACCATCTTTGAAAAGAACTACTTAAAGGGATAGTAATACTTAAAATGTAAAAAAATAATGTTGTAGGGTTTATCCCCCTGAGTAAAACAAGAGCACTCCCACTGCTGAAAGGTGTTTCATTCAAAAGTTATTAATTTTCAAAGTTGACATTTTTAGGTGCAGTATGACAGTGGCCTGAAATTGTACAGTGGCGCTGTTGCTACACGATCCTATGGACAGCTCTGGTCCCAGGACCATAAATCTCCATAGGATGGTGTAGCAACAGAACCACTGTACAATTTCAGGCCACTGTGATATTGCACCTAAAAAATTCAACTTTGAAAATTAATAACTTTTGAATGAAACACCTTTTAGCAGTGGGAGTACTCTTGTTTTACTCAGGAGGATAAATCCTACAACATATTTTTTTTTACCTTTTAAGTATTACTATCCCTTTAATTGGAACTATCTACAAAGTGTGCCTGGCTCGAAAGCACACTTTGTAGACCATTCCAATTAAGAAATTATTTTTAAAGATGGTGATCTCAGCACTTCTGGAGAGACACAGCCGGTCCCGGGACCAGATTCCAAATCTGAAGGGTGGAGCAATGACTTCACTCCAGGGGAAATTTTACTTATGAATATCTCCCAAACCATAAAGGTTTGGGAGATAAGACTTGTATCATTTTTCAAGTTTTTTGTAAGGGCTACAATTTAAAATAAGCTCATTTTCAAGTATTACTATCCCTTTAAAATTGACTAAAACAACATGAAGAACATTAAAGAGCAATGGGTGTATTCCGAGCAATGAAAGCACATTTCACACTATGTAACACAAACCAACTACAATGAAGATGCCGCCATTGAGCTGTGAAGATAAATTTTCAACACATTACAGAGCAGATGGGAATTTTATTTTGCATTTGTTTGCCCCAGAATTGCTCCTGTTTTACTTTGTACATATGGCCCACATGAGACCACAGTCTCAAACATCTGCATTGCGTACTCCTCTAGCACTCAGAGGGTTAAATAAAACAGAAAAATACATGTTGCAGTGATTACTACTGGGCTACAATGAAGCCCTGCTGCATTCATATTCCACATGTTCAGTTTTAAAGGGGACACACCCTGAGAAAAAGCAACAATTTTTTTTAACAGAAGGTTAAATCAGCAGCCAGGTATATCTATATTAATTGGTTGTTTTTGCTCTCTCCAACACTTCCCTGCAGCTTGTGTCCCTTAGGATCAATGCAGGTCTATGGCAATCTATTGTTTGCTGTGAGGAGGTGTGATCTAGAGGCAGAATTCTTTAGTGATTTTGAAGATGTAATGCAAAAAAAAGGGATGGACACAACTTACTGTTGAATGAAGGACACCTACCTAGGTAAGTTAGTCTATTACACAAATTAAGAGGCACTTATTCCTAGGGCATAATTCCCACTAAAAAGAGGCAGCAAGCCTACTCCCACAAGCTTCAAAATGTGCAGTCGAGGTTAGGAAAAGCAATAGGTACCTCACAGTACATTGTTTTTTATTTTTTTAGAAAAGTAGTAGTAATCACTGTGCTTAAAGGATGACTAAAGTTATTATGCAAATAAAAACATATTGTAAGGGACTTTCCTGCCAAGTCAAACAAGAGTTCTCCCACTGAGGGCAGTTGCTTCATGCAAAAATTATAAAAGGCATCACAAAATGATGTAGCTAATCCTATTCTATGGACTACCTAGTGAACCACAGGTGCCTGTCTGGATACTGGGCACCACTGTTAAAGAACCAACAGCCTCCCCCAACAAACCCCATTTTATATTACTAAGCATAGAAAGTCCCAATGGTTCCTATGAATTTACACATGTATTTTGGTTTAAGAAATAACATCTTCAATCAGTTCCGCATGACAAGTCCACAGAGGTGGGTGTGACAGTTGTGTGCACTTTTTCAAACTGAAGCAAGCAGCGCTCATAAGCCTACTTAAAGGGGATCTATCACCCCTATACAAGTTGCTCTTAAAGGTTAGGTTATATAGCGATTATTTGGAGTACTTCATTAATTTCATTTTTTAAAATGCTATTTGGGCAAAACTGAAGGAAGAAATATTGCTCTGACCCTACTTCCAGTTACCTGCTCTGTACCGCAGTCTGTCACTCTTCCTCTGTTCCCCTCCCTCTATCCAGCCTCCTCTGATGACTGAGGCTGTCTGTAAGCTGGAGTGGTCTGATGTACCTGCTCTGTGCCGCAGTCTGTCACTCTGCCTCAGCTCCCCTCCCTCTATCCAGCCTCCTCTGATGACTGAGGCTTCCTGTCTGTAAGCTGGAGCTGTCTGAGTTAACTGCTCTGTACAGCAGTGTGCCACTCTTCCTCTGCTCCCCTCCCTCTATCAAGCCTCCTCCAATGACAGAGGTTTTCTGCCTGTAAGCTGGAGCTGTCTCAGTTACCTGCTCTGTACCGCAGTCTATCAATCTGACAGACTGTGGTACAGAGCAGGTAACTGCAGTCTGTCCAGAAGTAGGGTCAGGGCAATATTTATTCCTTCAATATCGCCAAATACCATTTTTAAAAACAGAATGAAGTACTCCAAATAATCGCTATATAACCTAACATTTAAGAGCAACTTGGCTAGGGGTGAATGATCCCCTTTAAGATCATCATGTACAGCGAGCAGAGTTTGAGGTCCTGTGGTCCTCCTAGCAATGATTAGGTTTGCCTTCATGGACACGACATCTAGGACTGACTGAAGGCAACTCTTGAACCAAAGTTTAAGGAAAATATTCAAACATTAGGATTTTCTGTCCATAGTAATGTACTTGTGTGTGAGGGGTTATTAGCAGGATGTGGTAGTGCTCTTTAAAAGGGCTGTATAACCTACACATGGAAATAATGTGGTCTAGAGAGAAAAACAAAGCTTCTTCCAGTGTTTGGAGATATGTTCTTAATAAATCTGGAAAGTAATAACTTGACATTTCTCTGATAAAAAGATCTTTTACAGCCAGGTGGAACTCTTTCTATTACAGCATGTCAAAAAGCAGAGTGTCACATACACGTGATTGCAATGGGTTCTATGGGGATATCCCATGAGCACCAAAACAAACTGACATGACTCTGACTGAAGACAAGTGATGTTGGAAGAGTAAAGCTGCTAACGTAATGGAGAGACAGCAATGACAGTCATTTCTGTTTCCAGCATAAGATATCCTTTGACCTAAAAACTGGTCTGTTCTGATCCTATATTGTCCATTTAATACAAAATATTATTATTACTATTATTATTAATAATACAGGCTTACTTACACCTTTAGCATCCATTACAATGTTAAAGACAAAACAAAATATTTAAGGAACAGGCCAACAAAAAGGCTCGTTGACTAACAAAAAACCCATGGCCACAGCTGACCAGGATTCACATCACTGCTGCAGGAATGGAGAAGACAAATTAATGTGTACTTCACTACAAACTGGACTCTTTCTTCCAGCCATGACCCTTTGAGTGAACAGAAGCAGTAAATATTTCCAAGGCAGCCATGTGGAGTTTAGTTCATACATTTGAAAAGAGAAATGTGTCTGTCCTCTGTGGGCAGTGACCCAAGGTTACTACATTTCTTTCACCCTTAACACTGGAGAGTGGGAGAAAGACGTCAGCTTATTTACAGGTGACAAGGAGTTTTCCTTTTGTTCCTACAACAATTACAGAGCAATACAAGAAACTCCAGCGAGGTGACTCCTGCTGTATAATAAGCACGATGAGAGAAATGTGGCTATCTGGGAAATGGACTTTCTCGTGAGCTGCAGGCTTATCTTGCAGATAAAGGGTTAGTTGTAAATAAAGTGCCAGAAGAGAGTGTAATGCATTGCTTTACAAGTTACACAACCCTCTGGTCCTCAAGAGGGCCATAAACTGTACCCTCCCAACCGCCATCACTAAAGATACCCTTTGAGTGCCACAATGCGTTGCATACCCCTCTGGCACTCAAAGGGTTAACAACCCTCCAAGCCAACAAGAGACACCTGAAGATGGGTCCCAACAAAGAAAGTACAGCAATTCTGGAATAAACCAACAGCGTCATACTGGATGAACATAAATTGCCACTGAATAAATAGGGCTTTTAATCCCCTGGGGAGCTAGAGGGGTCTGATTGCCCTGCAATATGTTGGGTAGCCAGGGGTGATGGGAAGTATAGACCAGCTGGATGGCCTCAGAGTGCCCATCCTCGATTTAACCCTTTGAGTGCCAGATGGGAACGCAACTCTTTGCAATGCGTTGCATACAACTCTGGTACTCAAACAGTTAAAGTGTTAAACTTCCCATTGAAATCAGTGGGAATCTGGCGAATTTTAAAATTGTCGTCACCTATTCTGCAGCTGAATTGCTCCATTTTTTATTTTGTGCATTTGGCCCAAACAACCAGTCATAATTCTTTGCTACAATTTTGCCTTCTTACTGACAAGGATCAGATCAATGCACCATATAACAAACAATCGTACCCCACCCATTAGTAAAGGTGTAAGGAAGCTGTACCCATACTGTTGTGCTCAGGAAGGACAATGTTTTCATGGAAAAATGCTGTTGTACCGAGTGTTTAGAAACCCCCATTGCTCCAGGTTATGGTAACCTTACTCAACACCTTGAGAACCAGATGGCTTAAACAAGTAAACACAAGCCCAGGAAGTACATGAAAGGTGACAACATACACGACCTCATCCTGAGAGGGTCAATATATATGTATGAATAGGCTATATCTGAACGCCGACTACGGGGAAGGGGGAGGAAGAAGGCAATTTTAGGAACGATCATCTCTCAAACTATAAAGGTCTGAGAGATGACAATGGGGGAAATACATTTTTAATATGACTTTAATATAGGGATTAGTAATACTTAAAGAGATAGTAATGTTTCATAATAAAAGCAGCTCTAATTAATCAGAGTATTTGGACTTTGAAGAGTGTTATTTTAATTCTGTCAGAGTTGTAGTTCAAGAGTAATTCAATGACAAAATGTCCCCCTCCCGCCTATTTTACCGATGTAACACTTCTCAGCCAGATCAGAAGGGAGATGCCCAGGTAGACTGCAGAGAGGGACAATCTTCAGTTAAGATAAGGGAAAAACCTGAAAAACTTGTCAAGGGGGGCAGGGCTTTCATTGTTCTCATAGGAAGAAGATTGTCCCCTTCTGTTATCTGTCGGTCTTACAACCAGATTCCACATAGGAGAAGAGATGGCTTACACTAGGTAAAAGGGGCGGGAGGGGAAACTTTGCTTGTGAATATCTCTCAAACCATAAAGGTTTGAGAGATAAGACTTACATCGTTCTTCATGTTTTTTTAATGCCTACAAAATAAAATAAAGATAAAATGAAGTATTACTATCCCTTTAACATCCAGTGATGTGTCCAGGAGCGATCACCATCAGTCTCCAGTTCGGTGTGCCGGCATGTCAAACTTCACTATGTGGTCCTTAAAGGACCACACACCCTGGGACCGCTGGTCCTTAATGGGTTAATGATAGGACACAAGTGTACTGTCCTATACCATGGGTAGTCAAATGCTGGTTCTCCAGCTGAGGGGCTAAAATCCCCATCAACTCAACCAGCCAACAGGTGATGGGTGTGATAATGATGGGAGAGGCAACATATTGTTCTTTAACTGTTGCTGGACTACAGCTACCAATTATGGCAGATGTAGTCCAACAAAACTGAAGATCCACAGGCTACCCACCCCCAGACACAATACAGAGGGTAATGAAAGGGAAGCCATTTATCTTGTTCTTTTATCCCTGTTAATTAAAGGTAAATGCAGCAAATATTTGACTAAACTAACAGATTAGTCACTTGATATCTTCACTTGAATGGAGGCTTCAGCATTGGACGTACATTGAAATTCATAGATTAGCTCCCTCCCCCACTATGAAGAGACCACCACAATGCAGCTTTTCATCATGCCATCTCAATATGCTGTATGCCGCATTCCTCCAACTTTTGTATTTATTAGCCTGCAGATTCCAATCCCATCCAACCTAGATGCATTTTAATCTCTGGAATAAATTATCACAAATTGGAACTTTAATTTTATTTATTTATTTTACATAATATGTAAAAACAATACCCTGTACAGTTTGGAACCAATGGCATTATTATTCCTGGAGACTATCCATTACACCCCTACGCTGCTGATGGAGGTGCATTGCAGGCATCTTGGACAATGACACAACTGGGAGAAATGTAAGAATATGAATTATTAATAAAGTGAACAATCCCATATAGAAGCAGTTCTCAGACTTTAATTATTTTCAGATACACGAGCACACACGCATGTACACACAAACCCACACACACACGCAAGCACAAATATATACAGACACACACTATTTAACCCCAGAAAGCACCCCCACCCCTTTCTTTTGCCTCAAACTATACATCCCTTTTCACTTACACTCTTTCACCTTAACCTTTGGGTGTTACAGAAATTCCCAACACATTTAAAGTCCCAATGGGTTAATCTACTTTAAACTCTATTAAGAACCTTTAATTGCAATGTATACACTTTATAGACTTGAGAGCCACATATGGGCCCATTAGTTGCCTATCACTGGATTACTAAAAAAGAAATGTAATCGAAAAGAAGTTTCAGAATAAAATGTATCAACAAGTCACATATCCACTGGTATGGAGAGAACTACGTTGCCACCCTTCATTTCTTCAATTATTCCTAAATATAGGAATCCTGGCGTTCCACGTAACACAGTGAGAACACTGCCATGTCACACATCCAGCTCATTAGATTAGTGCAAGATGCTTCTGTAATGTAAGCCTCCCCCCCACCCACGCACATACTTAGCTTCTCATTGTAGCCAATTTTCATAATTTGTTCATAACTCCAAATCTATGGGGGGGGGGGGGGGGTATAGGGGGAGAGAGAATGCATTGCAAAGCCCCTGGTATTCAAAGGGTTTGAAGGGACAGTAATACTTTAATATTCCTATTCCCCATATTGTAGATATTTGAAAAACAACTGAATTGTCCACAGGTTCATCTCGCAAACCTTTATGGTTTGAGAGATAATCGAACACAAAGTTCCCCCTCCCTCCCCCTTCCTTGAAGTCAGTGTTGTACTGACTGCAGGGATATCCGGTCTTATTGTCATCAGGTGGCTCTGCAGCGGAGCCAAGATCGCGTTAGTGAAAAATAATTATATAGTGAAAAATAATTATTGCACTGAAACGGTCTTCTACGTGTGCTTGCAAACCAAGCACATGTAGAAGACCATTTCAGCTAAATAATTCTTTCACTAACGTGATCTCGGCTCAGCTGCAGAGCCGCCTGATGATAATAAGACCGGATATCCCTGCAGTCAGTACAACGCTGACTTCAGGGAAGGGGGAAGGAGGGGGGAACTTTGCGTTCAGTTATCTCTCAAAGATATAAAGGTTTGAGAGATGAACCTGGGGGCTATTAAATTCTTTTGCAAATATCTACAATATAGGGAATAGTAATATTAAAGTATTACTGTCCCTTTAAAGTGAGCTCAGCTCTAATGTTATTGTTTGCTTTCAGCTCTGGGACCCCAAGTGATTCTCAGGTCCATAGCCCTCTGCTTAACATATAAACAAACCTCCCAATCTGACTGTGTTTAGAGATCAGTTACTAATAAGGGCTCAAATGACCCATAAAAACATGGGTTAGCTGAATAATTTGTCAAATCATTAGAACTCGAGTAGGGAAAAGAATCTGCAAAAGCTGTGTGTGTGTGTGTGTGTGTGTGTTTAAAAACTCCCAGTGATGTTAGTGGGGCTTTTAGACTCTTGAATGCTAATTGCTCATGTTTCCCCCATTCTCCATACAGCCATTAGGGAGACATTTACTACAGTGCAATACTAAGCCCCTATACCTTGAAACAGGAAGTGAGCAGGCAACTTGCTCTCAGTTCCGGTCTCTGATTTACTGACTATAGTCCCCTGTATTGTGAGACAAATTTCCAAAACAATTTAAAAAAAAAAAATCTCTATTCATTTACTTATTACAAATGCAATTAGTTTGAGAAACATATAAAAGGCAAATCGTACCAATTCTGGGGCAAACCAGAGAACGAATAAATATTCCAATTCATTCAAATGGAGGTGCTGAACCCTTGCATAGCAGAGAGGGGATAGCGACATCTCTAGCACTCTTAGGGTTTAAAAACCCCATTTAAATCAACAAGAATTTGGGAAGTCTGCCTCCTATGGTGCATTTGGATTGCCCCAGAACTTTTACACAAAAGGCTTACAGTTTGAGGGTAGAAATGCCCCTTGGGGGGGGGGGGGGGGGAGTGAAATTAAAAAAAAAAAAAAAAATGGAGGGGGGGTAATTTCCCACAATTTTGTTTAAAATAAGCTGATTTAGTATGAAGAAAACATATTGCAGGGTCTTTCCTGCTCACTTAAACAAGGGTACGCCCATGCCGGATGTTATTATAGTATTCCATAGCTTTAATAATCTAAAGAGCTGCAATCAGAGCTTCACATCATCCACAAAATGCAATGGAATCACTATGTGGACACCAGGTGACACTGTCTCTAAGTGTTTAACCATTTGAGAACCAGAGGGCATCAATGTAGACACCCCACCGGCACTCAAAGTGTTAAATAAAAATTTCTATGGTAATAATTTGGGACGAAGTAAGTCACAACAGTGAAGCAGGACTGTTACTTGGCAGAAAGAGTCTTTAGGTTTTAGCCATAATAAAGCATATTACTTATCCTTTTGGCCCTTTAAGAAGTAGGTGGTTGCATAATGCATTGAGAAGCCATGCACTACACCCCTCTCTCTGGTCTTTAAAGGGCTAAGAACAAACAAACCCTGGTTATTAAAAGGCCCAGAGGGCATCCCTATGCAGTTTATCTTTTCTGTACAGGATTGTAACATAAAAGTCCAGTGAGGACACGGACACGATATCAACACCGATAAATTGATTCAAATGAGTAATTTATCCATCTAGCAGCAAAACAGGAAGTAAACCAAATGAAATGAAAGCCACTGCCTGGGCTGTCTGAATAGAAGTAATACAGGGGAGATAGAAGCACTGAACCAAACAAACGTTGTACTGAAAAACTATTCACTGAAGGAATAGTGACTCCACCTGTAGTGCAATTAGAACTAATAAATAACCGCTTTACTAAAGAGACATTAAACCCCCCTTCGTATTATCTTAATATGGCATATACAAGAGTGTGTCACAATCCACGGTTTCTGCTTCACATCCACTTGTGCCCCAGGGCTCAGTCCTAGCCTCCATTCCTGGAATCCTTCTGTTCTGCAGTAGTCCATTCAGCCAATGAATGGCTGTAGTGTGTGTGTACATTCACATTGGTAAACTTTCACTGCTAGTTCACATGGGCAACATTGCTGAAAGAGGTTACAGCAGGATAAAGTTGCCAGTGAAAATGATTGTGGTAGCAAAAACCACTTCTGTAAATTACCCCACAGAAAACAATTCTATCTAGTCTTTGAAACAAATTTTGCTTCATCAGTCACCCATGTGAACTAAGCCTAAGGCCTCTTTCACATGAAAGCCAGCAACACAGTTTTGCTGTGTTGCATGTGTCACGAGAGGTGAAGGTTACATGCTGGACTAGAGTTTCTCACACAGGAGACTATTAGCTTGTGTGATTGCATCAAAGTCCATCATTCTGCAACCTTGCTGGGTTCACCCAGGGCCATGGGACCATGAGCAGACCAATCACACAAGCAGAGTTGGAGGTTGTGATGCTCATCCCCAACCTCCAAGGAATGGTCAACCCATGTTGGGTAAGCCAGTAATACTAGCTGGTGCTAATACTGGCGGGCCAAAACATACATTCCCTCCTGTGTTCCATATCAACAGTGGAGGGTTGGAGGATACCCAGCCTTTGGGCTGCATGGATAAAGAACAGGGGGCAAACTGGAGCAAATCATCTGATCTATAGAAGAGGACTAACATTTTCTAAATTGGGCTTATTTAGCCTCTTGAACACTGGAGAGGTCTCAAATACAATACAAAAGGGTTAAGACCCCTTTAAAAAGCAACAGCAATGGTCATGTTTCCCCTGTGGTGCATCTGGTTTGCTGTAGAAGTGCTCTTTTTCTTTGTGCATACAACCTTTTCACCTTTGGCAAATCACCCCCTGAATAAGAGGCATGTCACACACAGACCATGCCACTAGGTCAGTGTTGGTAGTAAAGGATTCTGGGAGCTGTTGCTGTTGTGCCGCAAACCATACATTCCAAAAGCCAAGGAAGCCTCACGGCTGTGTAAGAGACAGACAAGCCTCATGTCTGAACAAGCAACACAATAGTTTCTGGTACAATTTCAGGCTATAAAAAGGTTGTGGGTGCACTGAAAACACACAGCACGTTCAGGAGACAGACAACCATATGCAGGCATATGATACCAGTTAACCAAGAGAATAAAAATATCTGACTTCTCTACCCTTCTATTAACCCATGTGGCACCAATCCATGGTGTTAAATATGACTTAATACACTAGTTTAGGGAAGGCTTTAGTGACAAATTACAGTCACTGGTGCCAGATAAGGAAAACTTGGTCCCTTCAGGTTTAATATACACTGCAAGTCCCGGTTATTGTATAAAAAAAATAAAAAATACTTTCAACATTTTATTCACTGTTACAACAGTTATTCTACGTGTGGCTGTCCAGAAGTTGTTGGACCACAACTCTCAATACTGAAGCTTGCAAGTAGCAGCCCTAAACAGACGACTCTGAGATCATTCCCAAGTTTCCCCACGTTAGGCCTAGAATCAGTTTACTTATATGCCCCTCACTATAATTCATTGAAGACCTGCAAACTATATAATTAAATTACTGCATTATCAATCCCTTCGGGGGGGGGGGGGCACACTTTACCCTGACTGCAATCAAACATTGATTTTTTTATTAGCCAAACATTATTTAAAAAAAAAAAAAAAAAAAAAAAAAAAAAGTCAGATTTCACAGAAGGCGTCAAAGATCATCTTCCTGACTTCCCTATTGGGATTCCCTTTGGGACATGAATTCATAGCACCATAGCACCCTTAACTCTTTGAGTGCAGGACGGTGTGCAACACATTGAAAAGCAATTCATTTCTGATACTCAAGTAGTTAAGTAAATGTAAATTGGCATATTCTATTTTCAGACCATAAAATTGAACCATAAATTATAACTGTCCCCTGCTTTGTGTCCAAACAACTGTGTGGTCTGTGTAACAGACTGCAGACTGGATGTTTGCCCATAGTCTTCTGTGTCCAGGCTGGCCTTATAACCCCTAATCTTCTTGTAATTGCACCCTCACGTTTCCAGGCATGTGGTTTAATGTTAAAACTATGTTACATGGAGGCAGAACCATGTCCAATGAGTAGGACTACAACACACACATATTTAATGGCATTTAAAGTCTCTTTTTTTAAAGTGCTGGAATGTGAATTGTATAAATATTGGCCGTTACTTAACCACAGCTATTGTGATTAGAGCATCCGAGAGTACTTTTCTTTCTTTGCTTTTCCATCCGATACGATTAGAGAAAATGGAAATTCCTGGATTGATGCCATATAGATTAACATGTTAGCAATGCCTTTCAAAGCCAGTCAAATCATTAGAGACGTTATAATGGGTTTAGGCACAAAATAAATGGGAACCAATTCTAGTGCAAACCAACTGCACTGACACAAAATTCCCAAAAGTCCCACTAATTTAAATGGGGATTTTAATCCATCGAATGCTAGAGGTGTCTACAATGCTTTCTGGTTAAAATCCCCATTTAAAGAAATGGAAATTTAAATTGTTCCTAATAGTGCAGTTGGTTTGCCCCAAAATTGCTCCTCATTTTCTTTGTGCATAAGACCTTACATATAGAGGCAAAGTGGAGTAATTCTAGAGCAAAGCAAATGCCCTGTGGGGGTGGGGAGAGAATTGCAAATTAAAGTGATAGTAATACTTAATATGTATAATATAATATATATATATTAGTGTTTATCCTCCCGAGTAAAACAAGAGAATTCCCACTGCTTAAAGGAGTTTTATTCAAAAGTTATTACAGCTCAACCTTGAATTTTTTTTATGTGCAGTATCACAGTGGCCTGAAATTGTACAGTGGAGCTGTTGCTACACCATCCTATGGACAGCTCTGGTCAGTTGCACATAAATCTTTATAGACTGGTGTAGCAACAGCGCCACTGTACAATTTCAGGTCCCTGTGATACTGCACCTAAAAAAATTCAAGTCTGAGCTGTAATAACTTTTGAATAAAACACGTTTCAGCAGTAGGAATTACGCTTGTTTTATTCAGGAGGATAAACATATTATATTATATATGTATGTGTATATATATATATATATATATATATATATATATATATATATATATATTTTTTTTTTTTAATTATTTTTTTTTCTTTTTTCTAGTTGAAGAGCCCGCTACATGGGCCACAGTGGCACTGCCTTTAATCTTAATGGAACTTTTAACCCTTTGAGTGTCAGAGTTATCCAACACATTGCAATGCAATGCGTTGGATACCTCTAGCACTCAAAGGGTTAAACCCTACAAGGTTAATGAAGCAATACATTGGAGACTTCCAACATTCAACGTCATCTGCACTATAGGAAACTAAGGAAAATTTGCATAAATGGGAATTTTAACCCCTTGAATGCTAGAGATGTCTCCAAAGGGTTAAACCCTACAGCGTTGATGGTTTGCTCAAGAATGATTTCACTTTTCCTTTATAAATAAGTATCAATAGATCTAATTTCTCACTTGTATTAGAGAAGACTAGAAAAGGAATAGGTACCATCTCCGTAGTTATCTAACAAATGGACTGGACTGTAGAATTGTTCATCACGGTACATTGTCCTCCTTTCAAAACCAGCTAGTTCTTTATTTATTATATCATTACACTTATAATGAGCCCCAAATCCCAATTACAATAGTGATATGCATATATGTATTTGTATTTTCAAGAATAATTGCGGCATTAGTGAAATATAATCTTTTAGGCAGACAGGCAGTGGGAAACAGTGCAGACATCTTGCAGACAAGGCATCTCTGAGTCTGCGCTGTTCATCCCCTTCACGATTGGCGAGTTGAACGCCTGGTTACCTTAAGGCAATGGAAGGGATTTGATGGAGCAGGGAGCGTCTACTGCAAGACCCTGGTCGCTGTCTGTCTGCCTAAAAAGTTCTATTTTTCACTAATGCCACAATTATTCTTGAAAATATAAGTATGTATATGCATATCACTATTGTAATTAGGGGCTCAATATAAGTGTGATGATAGTTCTGCTTTTAGGGAATTTATTGCTCAGACAATGGGACCTGCAAAGTAACACAATTTGCTGGCTACCTCCCTAGTTCTTAAAGGGTTACAGGGGGAGAGGGAGTTGTGTCCGTGGAAGCAATTTCTGAACAATAACAAACCTCCTGGGTGTCAGCTCTGTGAAATGAACGCTCATCCACGCAATTACACCCTTTAATTGCCAGAGAGGTAGCCAATGCATTGCAACCCAATATGCTGGATCTCTCTGGCACTCAAACGGTTAAAATAACCCCATGGATATTAGAGTGGTTCAGCGCAGTGCAACATATTTGAAATGGGACTTTTTATTCTCGTTTGTTACTTAATTTGTTACATACGGTGTTGCTGTTCAGCCCCAGGTTTACTCTATTTTTGTCTTTATATATGTGCCTTGTTGTTTCCTATGGGGTAAAGTTAAACGTGTCTTTCACAATAAGTTATTTGACATTGCTGCAAAAGGTCTCTCTAGGACCCAGGCCTTACTGTACAAACTCCAAATCAGTAACCATTTTACAACCCGGTTTCCTTTGAGGAGATGAGGAATCTAATTACTTCCCCAGGTGATGCCACCACTGACCCTTTAAAAATGACAAGGTAGAACAGCTGTCTAATCAACAGATATCAGCATGAGTGACCTGAAGACATCAGAACATAAGGGTCAGGGCATTCTACAGCAACCAGCCAGCCCAGCCCACAGTATATAATTCATTCCACACCTCACAATAACACAACCATGCTTTCAGGAAGCAATAGCTATGAAGATTGGTTTCTGCAAAGGATGTTCCTCTAAGGATTACAAGAACGTCACCAAAACAAAAAACTTTACTGACAATACAATGTCCAACCTTAAACCTCCCTGGAAATATAGAAAATTGTAATATATTAGACCAGTGGTTCTCAATCCTCAGGTGGTGGTGGTGGAACCCTCTAGTTCCACACAAGGTTGTTAGGGTTACAGAGAAACTAAGTCCGTTGGATTCTAGAGCAGCCTTCAACGCATCCAAGGGGTTAACATAGTTTCAATATAACATGAATCAGAATGCGAGATTGTACTACCAAGACCAAATTATTAGATAAACATTTCAGGTAACCAAGAACTGATTACACAATAAATCAAATTGAAAATAAAAGTGGACTATTTGGAATACTTTAATCTTGCAGGGATTGTATTCATCATGTTAGAGAGGGGAAATTCTAGAGCAACCCAACTGAATCCCATTGGGGAAATTCAAATGTCAAGTGATTTAAAGGAAGCTTTTAACCCCTTGAATGCTGGAAAGGTCTCCAACACATTACTTCACAATGCTTTGGAGACCTCTCTAGCATTCAAAGGGTTAATGGACCAATTTTAATTAAAGGGATAGTAATATTTCACAATAAAAGCAGCTCCAATCACTTTTCATAGTATTTGGGACATGGAGAGAGTTATTTCAATACTGTCAGATTTGTAGTTCAAGAGTAACTGAATGATAAAGTATCCCCCTCCCACCCCTTTTTCTGATGTAACACTGCTCACTTCAGAGCAGCAGGCTAGTGTCCAGGTGGATCGCAGAGAGGGACACTCTTCAGTTAGCATAAGGGAAAAACCTGTCAAGGGAGGAAGGGTTTTCCTTATGCTCACAGTAAGGAGATTGTTCTTTGCTGTGAGCTGTCTGGTCCCAGGACCAGATTCCACATCTGAGGGGAGGTGGGGGTGGAGGGGGATACTTTATCATTCAATTACTCTTGAACTACAACCAACAGTATTGAAATAACACTCTACATGTCCCAAATACTACGAGGATTAATCGGAGATGCTGTTTCTGTGAAACATTACTATACCTTTAATGAGAATTTGGTTAATTTGAATTACCCCTGGGGATACAGTTAGTTTTCTCCAGAAAAGTATATCCTTAGTTTGATGATTAAGGTGTGTCCAGTGCATACCCTTCTGAAACTGAAAGGGTTAAAAGCTTCACACAAACTGACATATATGAAATTGCCATAATGGTTTTCACAACAGTCAGAAGATCTTGCTGTTTAGGTCTCTTGTTTTCAGAAATCAGAGGAGGAAAAAAAAACAAACAAGTAAAAAAAACATTTGATTTAACCCTTTGCGTTCTAGGGGAGTGTGAAACAGATTGTGTTGCTTAGTAACACAGCCTTGAAAGGCTTTTACCTCTGCAAAAAACGCACAAATATCAGCAGCCTGCCGGTCTTCTTGTCCTCTAGTCTAAATTAATAATCACGCAATTATATATTTACAGTTGCTTACAAACTTCAATCCACAAACTTTGCAATGCATTGGAAACCTCTAGCATTCAAGAGGTTAACGAATTTTAAGGCCCAATGTGTGTGGATAGCTGCACTGAAAGGTGAGTCCTGCAAGACATAGCAGGATTTTGCAGAGCCAGGAGGCCAGAATACTTGGGTCTGCCTATGTTCACGTAACTGCTTTCCTAGGTCCTGTGCTAAAAATTCTTGACTGAGACAAAATGGAGGGGGAGGGGAGGGAGGCTTGTAGCATGGTTTCTCAAAATCTGGGCCCCACTATAAAGACATTCTTCAAACAGAAAACCCACACCATCCATATTCTATTAAAATAAATAAATAAAAACAACTGCAAATATGCTGGTGCTCTAGTAATGAAGGACAAGAACAAGGCCCGAATAATAGGTCATTGTTATTTTGTTCTTATTTGTATCAAGAAAAGTAAGTTACACAAGGTACAACAAAATTTACTCCAACATGAATGTATCCCCATTCACTCTTCCTGATTGGCAAGCACTTTGAGAGAGTTTTTTCCAAAGATGGTGTTTGAAGGTGGAGGTTTGCATAAAAGTCTTAAGACTGGATGTGACCTCAAAATACCCAATACTAAAACACCTGTGAGGCAAAATTCTTTTTTATGATATTACTCAGAATGGACCACAATTTGTTTCAATTATTCCATGACACATGAAAACAGATTATGAGATGGTCATCCATGAACTTTGCACTATAAGATCCCCACTCAAATTTTATATGTATTTATTTTACAGTTAGGGAATCACAACCAGAGTTATCTAGCCCTCAAGGGGACTCAAATGTACAAACGAATACAGATTTCCATTTTTGCTATAATAAACATAAAATCAGAATGGAATCCAATGGTAGCCCACAAATAGACAAAAATACACTCAGGGCACTATCCTAGAACATCATTGTCATTTGCCAATAGACCTTAACCTCTTAAGGACCCATGACGGTCCTGCACCATCATGGGTTGTTATACCCTTAAGGACCTGTGACGGTCCTGGACAGTCATGGGTTGTTATACCCTTAAGAACCCATGACGGTCCTGGACCATCATGGAATTCCGGGCTCCCCCGCGGCTGCACGCCATTCGGGGAGTCTGGAATCGGATTGGCAAACAAAAAAAAAAAAAAATAAAAAAGGTCCCTGGTCCTTAAGTGTCCGCCTCGTGCACGCGTGGCCGGTTCTTAAGGCGTTATGGGGAGAAACATAACATAATTTAAATTCTATGGCATAAAACAGCGGAGAGAAAATGATTACTTTTTGCAAGATGGGAAAATCTCCAACTGCGAAGAATAGAAGTCTGTTTTATAAGCTGCAATTTCTTTACAGCAAAGACCTCTCTGATCTCTTTATTATATGCTAGGATGCAACATATAATTACATTTCTTCTTTGTTCAGACAGCAGAGTATATTGTGCTCAAATAATAAAGAATACCTCATTAATTAAAGCAATGTTAAACATTTGAAGAAATACATTTCTCGTGGATAATAGCACTGTGAAAATGTTTAATGCTTGAGAGAAAACACAAGACCTTTTACATATGATGAAGCTGTGGGCTGGAAAAGAATCTCAAGCAGTTAATCCAAAGCGTAGTGCAACATGTTTCACATCCCTCTATCACTCAAAATGTTAATAGAGGTGTAACCTTATGACATATGAGGGAACTCTTCCATTATGCTCCTTTCTCCATGGAGTGGGTGGGTCATGCAGTGAAGGTTCTTAGGTGGGATGAGGGTGGTGATTGGGCATGGCCGGATAGGAAGTAGGTTGAGAACAACCAATGTGAGGTAAAACCGGGCAGAGTTAGGAAACAGACTCCGTCCCCGGAGACCTAGAACTTTACATTAAAAATAGTAGTCTTCAAGAAGTCCGGATACATACAAAAGGCATCTACTAGTGCCAGGGGTATGCTGAACAAATTTAAGCAATATGTTGGACTCAAAGGGTTCTTTTACTGCATATTCCCACTCTACTTTACCTAAGGGAGAAGCCAAGTGTTTGGTCTAGGCAATATCCTAAAGCATGTCACCATTTTCAGGGGAGCATTGCTCTATGACCGTATGAGTGTCAGAGCATTGATTTGCAACATGTTCGATACCCCTTTGGCACTCGAGGATTAACAGGTTTAAAACCTGATTCTAGACTACAATTCCCTCATTTCATCTAGACCAGGGAAAACACAAGATCAAATGTTGCAATGCTCAAAACTATTAAAATGACATTCTAATTCATAATTTTATTTTGGCTGGAATCCATTTAAAGTATGGTTGTCCTTTGAATGTAAAACAGGAAACAGGATGGCCTGGACCTTCAGTGTTATCTGATAAGCCACTTCGTCCGTGAGGAACACCATCCCCCTCAGTGTCAAGAGGAGGCCCAGAAAAACCATCCTCTGGGAGGTCTGACTTGTCCAGACTGATGATCCACCCGTGATGGGAAAGAGCATGAATACAATCCTGCACCTGCTGATGGAGCTCTGGAGAAGAAGCCTTCAGGAGGAGGTCGTCCATATATGGAGTAACTCTGATGCCGTTCCAATGTAGGACAGAAATCAAGCCTCCCAGGACTCTGTTGAAGACCTGAGGAGCCGTGGTCAGGCCAAAAGGGAGGACTGACAACTGGAAATGCCCTCGGTCGCAGGCAAAGCAGAGATATTGTCGACTCTCTGGATGAATAGTGATGTGCACATAGGCATCTTGAAGATCCAGAGAGGCCAGAAATTCCCCATAGGACATGGCAGCTATCACTGTGCGCAGTGACTACTCGCGGTATTGGGACCGGACCACAAAGGAGTTGAGATCCTTCAAATCCAAAATGGGACAACAGCCGCCATCCTTCTTGGAAACCACAAAGAGGTTGGAGTAAAACCCCAAGCCCCTCTCCTGAGGAGGAACTGGTTCCAGGACAGCCTTGTCCAGAAGGGCTTGAATGGCCTCCTCGAAAAGGCGGCGCTTTTCCGCTCCCAAAGGGGAACGTGAAGAGAAGGTTCTGGAAGGAGGAAGGGAGGTGAAGGGGATCCAGTACCCAGTAGCAACCACCTGCAAAACCCATGGGTCCGCCACAGAGGGCTCCAAAGCAGAGAGGTAGAGGCGTAAGCGGCCACCTACCTGCAGGTGGAGACCCGGGTTCGGTGGGTCATGCAGAAGAAGGTTTAGAAGCTGTGGGCTTAGTGGAGGACTTGGGCTTCCATTGCTGCTTAGGCCTGGATGAGGAGCGCGGAGCCTGAGGGACTATCTGGGTTGCTTGGCACGATTCAGCCTGAAAGGAACAAAAGCAGATGCCTTTTGACAGGCGCCTTTTCCCTCAGGACAACTGGCAGGTGAGTAGTCTTCCCTCCAGTGGCTTCACTGATCAGATCTTTGAGCTCAGGACCAAACAGTGAGGTGCCCTGAAAGGAAAAAGACAGGAGATCCCTCTTGGAGGTCATGTCAGCAGACCAGATATTGAGCCAAAAAGCCTGTCTGGCTACCAAAGACATGGTAGATGGCCTGGCCACCATACGCACAGTGTCAAACAGGGCAGTAGAATCATAATGCTGAGCCTCAGCGATATTGGCGAGAAGCCACAACATGTCAGCAGTAGGAGCCCCGTGACGGACAGCTGAAGTGAGCAGTTTAGTCCAAACAGTCACGGCTCTATTCACTCACACTGCAGCAAATGCAGGGCAGAGGGCAGAACTAGCCATCGCAAAAATAGCCTTGATAGAGGACTCACGCTTCTTGTCAGTCCAGTCTTTCAGAGCAGATGCATCAGCCACAGGCAAGGCAGTGGACTTAGAAAGCCTGGAAACAGAGGCATCCACCTTGGGGGGATGAACCCACTGTGCAAGGGCAGTTTTGGAGAATGGATAAAGCTTGGCAAACTTTCTAGATGCAGGTGGTTTCCTGTCAGGAAACGTCCACTCCTCAGGCACCAAACGGTCAAGGGTGGTGTTAGGTGGAATACAAGTATGGGGCCTAAAAGGCTCCTGGAACATATCAGAGGGGTCAGAAGAAAGCTCTTGCACCAAGGGAATATTCAGGGTGTTCAATACAGCCCTGATCAGGCCCTCAGCTGAGGGGACAGGATCCGCCTCAAAGGGGTCCCCAAAAAACTGAGATGAAGAAACAACAGAACAGTAATCAGAGTCCAACAATAATTCCTCCTCAGAGGAAACAGACACATCAGGTACACCCGGCGGTTTAGGCAGGGTAGATCTGATAGGGGTGGGGGCCTGCCAAGAGTATTAGACCCCCTACAAAGTGGATGGAAGGAGTTGTAAGGTGGACTGTAGGTCCATGGTAGTAGCCTTAAACTCTTGCATCCAAACTGGCTCTAGTGCATGGCTGGAGGTCCCTGCAGGGGATTCAGAGGCAGCAGTGCATGCTGGGCAAACATGACCTGAGTATTCTCTAGGTAACCCTGAGTGACATGAGGAGCAATGAGCAATGGGGGACACAGACGCCCCAGTGTCCTTAAGTCTTAGGTTTAGCCCCAAGGTCTAATGGAGTAGACATTCTCAGAGTCAAAATGTCAAAGTATCAGAAACACCCACAAAATAGAGTGTATGATAAATAAAATCACCCCAGAAATGCTAAATATAACGTATCTGGTAGGCAAAGGGTTAAACTGCGGAGGAGAGATGTAGAGTCCAAGCCCTGTGTAAGACACTCGATCTGTGAAAACACAAAATGGTTGCCGCGGCGGGAGCCAAACAAACACGAGAGAGAGAAGCAAGCGCACATGGGAATCATAGTTTCACTAACGGAATACCCCAACAGCGCCCGAAGCCCCCTGAGCCCCCCCAACATACCCAAAATGTTGACCGGATAACAGAGCAAGGGCAAACCAACCAAATGAGCCATCTCTGACCTCTCTACGTGGAGCGGTTGCAGAGATATGTCCCAAACTGTAAAGTACCATAGAAGTGAATGGAGCAATGGCGTCTATGCGGTAAACGCGCGCCAGAACATAAAGTTAACAAGGTCAAAACCAAAACTTAAAACCCTTGAAAAGCCCACTAGAACAAGTCAGTAGACCCAATAAACACTGGTCCCAGTAGGGAAAGTGCCCACATTGCCCTCCAAGGAGGGCAGCAAAAGGGTTAATTTATAACAGAAACTTGCTCCAAACACCCCACAGACATACAGATAAACCCAATGAGTGCACAAGTATGTAATAGGAACTCCAAATGAGACCCCTGTGCGGAGGGGAAGCGTGGGACATGTGGTCCTCAGCACCAAAGGATGCTCACCTTTTTAAGCAGGTCTTTTGTCTTCAGATAACCATACATCAAGAAGAAGCCTCAGTGGGCAACTCCTGAGGAAAGAGCTTGCAGCCAAGATTTCCCCCCTAGGGCTTAGGTCCACAAAAGCACCTGGTAAACGAGCTATCCACATTTGGGTGATGGTAATCCGCCTAAAGGTGGTATTCCATATCTAACAGAAAAATAATAAAGAAGCTAAAACTATAGCAGAACTGTTCTCTTGCCTTGTATCTTGACCAAGGAACAAATCTTACTGGTTGGGAATTGGCTAGCTGCAAGCTAAGGAAAGGAGGTAGGCTCCACCCAGCAGTCACTTCTCAGAATTGTTCCTGCCTACTTAAAGGGGCTGATCGCCTACCCAAAGTTACCAGTAACCTGTACTGGACAACAAAGAAAGTCTGTTCAGTCCAGAACTTCTCCACTTTTCTAGTACATTAGCCTCACTTAGACTAGTTTCACAGAGGTGATCTGTGTAGCATTGCAGTACCATTCAAAAGGTTTCATGCCAAAATTAGCTGCGCAGGACATTAGAGAATTCAATCTGATGATAGACCCATGGGGGATGTAAGCAAAATGTTATTGACTGACACACGTAAACTAAAAATTGACTGGACTGTTGCACTCGGCAACAAATCAATCCAGTTGTCCAAATAAACTCTCTGTATAGTCAGTCTATGCAGATAAGTTCTGCTAAAATTTCCTGTGTTATAAGATGAAGCAAGCAAGCAAGCTATATTTGGGCTACATGACACATACCGCCCAACTTTTGAAATAGTCAAAAGGGGGACACTTGAGTTTTAGGTGTTGAGGCTGGGGATGTGGCTGGTGGGTGGGGCATTACTAATACATTTTTAAATTATTTCCTGACCTATTGATACCGCTTTGTGTAACCGAATAAATGATTTAGAGCAATCCAAAGTTTATTTAAAAACACATATACTGCAGATTAGCTAAACATGAATGTGAGTTTTATAGCTGCGAAGGAGCAAAGTGATACACTTATATATACACCGCACAGTCTGATCTCTGAAAAAGAGGGACACCAGGGTGGGAAAGAGGGATTTGGGTCTCAAAGAGACACTTGGGAGGTATGAGGACACAAGTTAAATTTGTTAACCCTCTGAGTGCCAGAGATGTATCTAGTGCATTGCAGTGCAATGCATCGGATGCCTTTCTGGCACTCATAGGGTTAGAACTATATGGGGAGCAATTTGGTGCTTTTAAAGCAGCATATAAACTGCTGAATTAAAAAGGTCTGCATGAACTGGGCCTTATTCCAAAAGGTCAGTGGTGGGAAATCTGAGGTCCTCCATCTGTGGTTAGACAGACACTGATTGGCTGGGGACGATGGGAGTTGTAGTCATCCACAGCTGGAGGGTCTCTAGTTGACCAACCCTGCTAGAGGTTATAGCTTCAAAAGTTGGACTTTCAATAAATGTACAAGTAGCCACAAATGTCACTATGGACATTGCTTGACTTTCTTTTTAGGTATAAATTGCTCTTCATGCCGGTAAACACCACAGAAGTGTGCAATGCATTGCTCGCCCCTCTATCACCCAGAAGGTGAACAATAAAGTTATGCACACGTTACAAAAAATTATCATACCCAGAAAACGAATTCGCCAAATCTTTATGTTTTTGTCATAAAATAATTTTCAAATAAACTATACCCACATAACCTGGCAACAGATATCTCAAAAGAGAATGTTTAACCCTTTGAGTGCTAGAGGGGTATGGAATGCATTGCGGAGCAATGAGTTCCGTACCCCTCTGGCACTCAAAGGGTGAAGGTGTTCAGTTAAAAGCTTATTAACCCTTAGAATACCAGCGAGGAAGCCAACTCAGTGTAACACAAAGGGTTGGATATCTTCCAGCACTCAAAGATTTAAAAATAGGATTGTCTCCCCCCCCCCCCCCCGTGAAAACAAGATAGAAAGTCGTCAACTTGAAACGTTCTTATTTGAACACACCAACATATTAGAGATTATTTTTTCTCCACAAATTGCAAAGGTAATGAAAACAGCCACTGAGGCTGGGGTTAGAACTGAATCATCGGCCTTACTGTATTACTACAACTCTTGCTGTGATTGCTGAAGTCATTAAAAATAAAACCCAAACACTTCTAACCTAGGTGTGTAATAAAGATAAGAGTTTAGAGCAGGGATTTGTTTGGTTTTTTGTTTTGTTATTGAGGTCGTGACACATACCTGGAAAATTTTTATTTTTATGACACGTGAGTAGGGAAAAACAATAAAATTCTGAGTGTATATGGGAAGGTGTGACACGTTAAGCGTGGTGAAGCGACATCTCATTGTGTTGTAAGATTTATTGGGATCTCTGGTTTTCACAGAACTAAGGAGCCAGGCAATGCACTGTATATCTCTCAGGCACTCGAAGGGTTAACTATATGAATGACAGATGAGGTGCCACTGCAATCATTTGGCACTCAAATGATTAAATCAATGGGAATTTAGGGAATTTTTATTTGTTCTCTAGGGTACAGGTAGTTTACCCCTGAAGTGTTCCCCTTTTTGTACATACAACCCTAAAAACAGGAGGCATTTTCATTTGCGAGCCCCTATGTACACATAGAAAACTTGTTATTGCACAATTCTAGGATTAATGGACCTGAAAATTGTATATTGATTAAACAGCAGGACAAACCGTTAATGGAGTGTGACAGGGACAATCAGACAATGCATGCCTGGCTTTGAAGTCATTGTTTTTTAATGGTATGATATATAGGACCCACATTAACCCTCTGAGTGCCAGAGGGCATGCAAAAGGATTAAACAACTCCAGCTGATATCTGGTGGGCCAGCAAGATGGGCAGCACAGTGAGATAGTCAACACATAATGTGTGGAGTACGTCTCTGGCACTTAAAGGGTTAAGGAACAGTGGTCAATGTTTATAAAAGTCGCCTGGTGTTATTCTGGAGTAAACCAACCTCACCATAGGGAACAAATAAAAATCCCTGTTGTAGTAAACTGGAATTTTTAACTCCTTGAATTCTAGTGAGGTCTCAAACACATTGATTCACAATGCATTCCAGAACTGTCTAGCATTCAAGGGGCTAAAAGCTCAATTGAATTAAACAGGAATTTTGATTTCTCCCATGTGGTGCAGTTGGTTTACTTCAAATGGCTTTTATAAACACGGGCCTGTGGGCTTTATGAACCAAGAGAAAGTGAAGCCATTCTGAGGCAAACCACAACTGCACCCGAGTACACAAATAAAAATCCCCATTGAGTTAAGTGGGGTCTTTAACCCTGTGTGTGCCAAACGTATTGCGGTAGATAACTCCCTGGTACTCAAAGGGTTAACCCCTTAAATGCTAGAGGTCTTCAACTTATTCCTTTGTAATGTGTTGGCCACCTCTCATTCAAAGGGTTTTTTTTTTTTTGGTTTTTTTTTGGGGGTGGGGGTTCAACCCTTTGAGTGTCAGAGAGGTATTCAAAGCATGGTTTTGCAAGGAGTTTGATACCTCACTGACACAGAAAGGGTTAAGCCTCATTTCCTTTATTTATTCCTTGTGATGCACGTGGTTTGGTCCAGTATTGCACCATGTTTTTTTCACACAGTAGGCCCATTGTGCGATAGCAATGCAATTTGTTTGTTTATTTTTGCCACTATTCACGTATAACACACACTCCCATTTATCAAATTGGATAGTTGTACAGCAGGCCTGGCATGAATGGGCACATTTCCTGCATATTGTACCCATTCATGCCAGGCCACCCGTTCCTTTTTCTATGCACCAGTGTCCCTTTTTTGTGAATGAGAGAATGTTGTTAAGTCAGCCATCCAGCGGATTTTGTGGTGCAACCCTTTAAGCGCCAGAGTGATATCCAACACTTAGCAAAACAAGGAACTGGACATCCCTCTGGCATGCAAAGTGTTAATATATGTGGGTTATTGTACCATGATTTATTTAATAGTTTTTTGTGGGGCAGAGTAACAGGGTCTATTAAATATGAAAAGTACTAATACAGAAGTGCATATTTAATCAGAATACAAGGTCTTTAGAATAAGTGTTACTTCTCATTTATTTAACAAATACATATTTCTAAAAAAAAAAATGTAATAATAATAATATATTCAACAGGAAATAATGCTTATCTGTATGTTGGGGGGAATGGATTGTGACTGTAGGTGTTGAACTACTTCAAGTTACAACAGCTGGAGAGCCATAGTTTACACAACCCTTAACACCTTAAGGACCGTCATGGGAAAACTTTCCTACAGGGCCAGTGATGGTCCTGGCACATCATGGATTTCAGGGCTCCCTGTGCATCTGCACACCTTTTGGGGTGCCCTGAATCTGATGCAATAAAAAAAAAAAAAAAAGCTTACTGCTGGCCGTGAGAGCGCAAGGCCGGTCCTTAAGGGGTTAAGGAAGTTTAGTCTTTGCCTCACAATCAGAATGACAAAAGCAAACACACTGTGCATCATAATGTCAATAAATATATATCTGAAACTCAACATTCACATTTTTCTCAAAGTCTTTATAGAAAAAACTAGTTGAAGAGCCTGTGTACACGGGCCACAGTGCTAGGCAGCAATGGCCGCGGTGCAGTCATGCACAGTAGAGACTGCCCATGCAGCGGCTGATAACGGAGCTCCAAATTCAGGTGCCCCACTCCGTTATCAGCCGTGGCACGGTCAGTCTGTACTGCGCATAACTGCACCGTGGCTGTTGCTTCTGTCTGTACTGCGCATGACTGCAGCACGCAGCCCCCTGTACTGCGCATAACAGCTTCTGAAAAACATACATTAGTGAATTATTATATCGGATGGGGCACACCATACTAGTTGAGAACCACCGACTTAGTAAGTCTGTCTCAGTGTTTATTACGATGGTGAAATTTATAGTAATTTGACAATGTTACAGATAGGGAAGCACACACACACACACCTAATGACTGTTGATTTTAGACACTATAGCAACAAGCGGAGGTTTGTTCAGGAGGAATGCAGGGTATGTAAGTGGGGGAGGGGGACAGCTGAAAACTGCAGGCCACTCTGCTAACCCACAAATTCCTTTGGTGGGCTTTCATCTATAGAATTATCTCAAAATTATCCTCAGTGTAATAAGGAACGTGATAAAAGAAAATACCATTTCAAAGACTATGCGAGGAAGTGCTCTGAGAAGGGAAAAGACGATGGCAGGAAATTAAAATAGATCTTGTTATTTCAGCTTCCCACATAAATGGATCGGGCCAGTAAGCTACAGTTTGACAGAACAGATATAAACCCCTTAAGGACCAGGCAAGCAGTGCATTGCTTCGCAAGTGCCTTGGATACCCTTCTGGCACTAAAAGGGTTACAGGTCATATCAAAGAGAAATAGGGTTGGGCACTGCTAGCTGTATATGTAAAGTAGAAACATTTCAGAAGCATGGACTCCTAAAATTTTACTTCTGGCTCCTAGATTTTGGAGGGGATTTTGTATACATCTATAAAACGTGCCACCTACAGTGGCTCCTAAAACTCCCACTTGGATCCCAACAATTCTGCCTGGCTACCAAGCTTACAATATTTTTGTCCACCCCTGTCTTTATCCCTTTTCACCACAGGCCAGGGAAGCATTATTTCTCTGTACCCCTCACTTCCTGTTGTGGCTTGCACAGTAAGTATGGCCTCCCAACCAGGAAGTGAGGAATGGAAAGTGCTAGAACACAGATCGTAAACTCTCAAAGTACAGAAAAAGTTTTACACATATGACTTAGTATTATTATATCTCCCTCATGAAATCAACTGACATTTAATAAATGTAACACAGGTGTACAAAACAATACAGTCAATGTGTAGTGGTCCTTTAATAAATGGATGAAGAAAGTTATTTAGAGTGAAACAATGAAGCAAAATAGCCTTCTTTAGCATACAAATCACTCAAAGTTGCAGAAAGACTGTTACATTGTATAATTATCTGTTCTCACTGTCCCTGACAAAGCTCTCTAGAAACCCAGATCCAGGGAGCTCAATCTCAGGGGCATGCAAGTCAACAAAATAAACAAAATATAATCTGTGACAAAAAAATAAAATAAAACAATAATACATTGTATGCAATATGCACATGCAGAATATGTAGAATGAGAGGGGGTTGGCTGTCTCTTTAATCCTTTGACTGCCAGAGGGGTGTGTGATGCATTGTAATTAAGAGGTTTTGGATGAAAATAAATACCAATGTGCCAAAGAAGAGGCAAAATGGTTATAAAAACAGCTGTGATTTCATTTAAAAGAGACAAACTAAAAGGTGGTGACATCTGTAAATCCGTAGTTGTAAAACTAACAGCTTTGTGTGGGGGATGTTGTTATTATTAAAACCCGTGAAATTCACTACTCAGAGAACTGCACACATTATGTAGGGAACAGTGGAGGAGGTCAGACCAAGTTTCAGTAAGTCACTCACCCAGTTTCTTTAATATTATCTGTATCCTTTATTTCTCAAGCTCCAAGATATTCCACAAGACAGTTCAATGGGAAGCGGTTACACAAAGAAACTTGTGACATTACAAATGTAACCACAGACACAAAAGGAGAGGATGGTCCTACTCATGAGAGCCTTTAGTCTAGATCAGTGCTTCCCAAACTTGTCCTCAGAAACCAGGATTTAAAGATTTGCCAGTTTGATCACATGGGATATAATTAGAGGTTCTGTCATTCGGAGGAGGTCAACTGTGCTCACTTGAATCCTTATCTGTTAATGGTACTTTAGCACAGATTTTAAAATCACCAGTCTTCCAGAGCGGAAGGTATATGTAGATACAAAAAAACAGTGTGAAAAGCACACATTAAATTGTCACCTAAGGATCCTTTCATCACATTCACAAATTTGAGATCATAAAATGTATACAAAGATGCTGGTAAACCAGTGTGTACCCATGTACCCTTATGGTCACTTAGTTATGATTACAATATCGTTATCATTTAAGATTGGTGGCCAACATGAAGCCCTCCTGCTGCTGCCAAAGTACAACTCCCAACATTCCCCGCCAGCCATTGGATGACAAGGAATGATGGAAGTTTTAGTCTGCAAGCAGTTGGAGGGCCTCACTTTGACCATACTGAACATAATATGTAGTGGTAATACACCAGAAGGTGCCCCCTGTCTCTCTTTGGGACAGTATGCGCCTTTGGTTAATTTACCCCTGATGTAGGGTTACTCACACTGGGATGGAAGGGTACTTTTGAGGTGTTGTATGGCCCAGGGCACTGAAGGCCTCGTACAGAAGATGAAAGCATATTAATGCTGATGTATAATCCAGTAATGCAACTGGATCTGTTGGAAGGATGAATGTATTGAAGGATTTCAGGAGGTATCTGATAAGCAGAGGCGAGTTTTTAGATATCCTTCAAAGTAGCAAAGGCTGCAGGACAAATTGTTGGATCAGGATAGGGAATCACATAGTGGAGTTTCAGAAAGCAAAGTCCCATAATCACGAATGAGAGGAAGAAATGAGAAACAGGTGTATACCATATGAAAGGCATTTGAAGAAGAGATGAAAGAACTTCAACTGAATTTCTGAGAGAAGAGATTATGTCAATGTATGGACAAACAGAGCAGCCTTAGAAAACAAATGGGTACAGCAGAGGAGTCAAGCAACTGGTTTCCATTATGGACATCTGCTTGATTGGAAGGTTAATTGGGGAGGTGGTACACCAATGGAGATGTGACAAAAGTACATGAATAAAGTTTTTATTTTGTCACTTGTGTGATAAGGGCAAATGCTAGTTCATTCTGACATGTTAGCGGACTTTAAACAGATTTTAAAAAAACTGCTAGCCATTTGTTTCAATTCTAACTAGTCTGAGAAACCAACCTTTGTCTGGGGGGCACAGTCTGGTACTTTAAGCAAATTAGTTTTGTGTTGGGCTATGAAAGAATTGTTGGCGATACCCATTATAAAGTGTTAGTGCATGCATACATAAGGAATTTTCTAACAGAACTTGTAAAAACGAACTGGAGTTATTCTGAAGAAAATCAACTGCAGCATAGGGGACAAACACAAACTACTGTTAAATTAAATTGGGCTATTAACACCCTGAATGCTACAAAAGTCTCCAGTGCATTGGAGACCTCTCTAGCATTCACGCTACATAATAATGGGCCATCGTGTTTGCTGACAGTGACTGAAAAGCTCAAAGACAAGATGAGCAATTCTGGAAAAAATGACTGCACCACAGCGGGCAAATGGAAGTTTCCACTAATTTCATTGTGACTTTTAACCCACTGAATATAAGAGAGCTCTCCAATGCACTGAGAAGCAAAGTGTTGGAATCTTCATCATTTAAGGGGTTAAAAGCCATAATTAAACCAATGAAAATTTTGGAGAATTTTTATGTGGTTACTATGATGCAGCTGGTTTGTAACACAATCTCCAGCTGCCTTTCACATCCTGTGTGCCACTAACCACCAGACATAGTGTGTTGGGAGGAGCTACTGGCTAAAATTAAAGGGGATGTATCACCTCTATAGAACTTAGGCTTAGTTATATAGTGAATCTGCCTAAAATTGTGTTTGTTTTTTTTTTGTTTTTTTGTTTAAGCTTTATAACATAAATTTTGACAAAATAAAGTCTGGGCTGCAGCTACTTCCACAGACTGTGGTTACCTGCTCTGTAACCACAGTCCGTCGCTCTGCCTCTGCTTCCCTCCCTCTATCCAGCCTCCACCGATGATGGAGGCTTCTGTTTGTGAGCTGGAGCTGTCTCATTGGCAGAAATCAATATTTAGCCAATGAGACCGCTCCAGCTTACAGGCAGAAGATCCGTCATTGGAGGAGGATGGCCAGAGGGAGGGGAGCAGAGGCAGAGCGACAGCAGGTAACCACAATCTATGCAGAAGTAGCTGCAGCCCAGACTTTATAACTTAAATTTTAACAAAATAAAGCTTTAAATTATATTATATATATATATATATATATATATATATATAAAACACAATTTTAGTCAGATTCGCTATATCACCTAACTATTTAGCCTAAGTTCTATAGAGGTGATACATCCCCTTTAAAAGAACATGGACTCCAGTTTTCATATATTGGTTCTAAATGTATCAAAATAAGAGAACTAGTAACTTTCAACAAAATATACATGTTAAAGCAAATTTGTGTGGCTATTTAAAGGAACCAAGCTAGACTTGATGGACGTGTGTCTTTTTTCACAGTCATCAATTATGTTACATCAACACCTAAACATGAAATAAGTGGATATAACTTATAAAAACACTTACAGCTAGTGCATGTAAAAATTATTCTTAAATGACATCCCCAGAATATAATCCCAAACTTTATTCTTAATGCATATATAAACTGGTCTAGTCAGAGAAAATGTATACCATTTGTTGTGCTGTTTGTAATGATAGAGAAAAGTATCATGTTAAACGCCCACTACTCGTGTTCAAAAAAATGCATTACAGCCCATTTCCAGACAGTCCTGGACAAATACATACACTCTGAACACTGGAAATGGAGGGAATGGCTGTTCATTGAGTGCATGTATATGACCAAATTGCAGACCCCATATGTAAAACAAGTTTTACATATGCTAGCATGGACTACAGGCTATTTCATTAGCAGGTGGTGGGTAGTACAATTAGGGTTTTAAAATAAAAATTATGCTATTCCCAGAGGTGGGTGCACCTCCTACTATCTAGTAAAACAATCTAGCTTTAGCTTTACTATTCCCCTCCCCCAGGTTAATGGTCTTAAATTTAAAGCTGATTAATATAAATATATATTACTTTTATCAGTTAAGCAAGAAAAGCTACTAATCATCTGGGAAAAAGTTCATTGTCCCGCCAAATGTTAAAGTATATATACACACATACATACATGGTAATTATGCTGTAGTTATAGGTCTTCTGTCTTAGCCTTTGACAGGTTCCCTTGTTTGATGTGTCTGGTTAGTTCACACATCCCTAGTTACAGGTTACTATGTTGATTTTGTTTTACTTCACGCCAGCTCTTTGATGTGCAATATTTTATCTTGATTCATTTCATAACTTATTTACTGTGAATTCCTTCTAAATCCCAACCTTCAAACACTAAAGCCTTTCAATCCACTCAAAATGAAATATTTCAACAGAAAGAATTCAGACAGCGTTCCATCAACATCTTACATACAACAGTAAACACACACACACACACACACACACAAAATGGTGATGGGTGATTAGGGTCCCAGTAATCTGTAGACAACAGTAGTTCTCAAACCAAAATGTATTTCATAATTATGCTATGTTAACCCCTTGGGTGCTACAGAGGTCAATGAGCTGAAGATCCATCTAGTATCTAAGAGGTGAAAGCAGTGGTTCTGAAACCTGTTTCTGTAGAATTTCAGGTTTTCTTGAAGTAGTAATGGTGGCTTCTTCATCTACCAACAAATGTGAAAGAACGTTTCATATAGTGCAATTTTGGTTTTCTGCTCTATTTCTCTTAAAATAAGCACAATGACCTAGTAAAGATAATGTAATTTACAATTACCTGGTAACCATTATACATAACATTTGAGCCCAATAACACCAAGAAGTATTCAAACACATTTGAGAAATTATAATATGGGCTAGATTCTGCTGAGGGTGATAAATGTCATCACCAGGTTTATTTCACAGACTCCTAATGAAGTCCATGGGGGGATTTTGAATAAAACCAGTGATTTAAGTTATGAACTTCAATGGGATGCGGACCTACATTAGCCCCTTCAATGCAGTGCTCTGGATACCTGCCTTTAACACATACTTGCAAAACAAGGTGTTAAAAGAGTTTGACTATTTGGGTTGAGCATTGTATTCAAAACTAAAAGGATTCTAAAGCAAAAAGTCTGCGGATTGAATTAACCCTTTCAATGCCAGAGGGGTATGCAACGCATTGCTTTACAATGTGTTGTGTACCCCCAGCATTGAAAGAGTTAAGAGGACTTCCAAGGAACGTGAAAGAAAACATATCACAATTCATGAACACTTGAATATACAGGAACCTCTTCATAACAAGACAGGTGTGTAACGCATTGCTCAGCAATGTGTTTGCATCCCCTCTGGTCTTTAACCTTTTGAAAGCCAGAGATGTACACCTCTGGCACCCAAAGGGTTAAAGGGTGAAGGTTTCACACTTTACAAGGAAGGGGTCTGCTTCAGCATATTCTATATATAACCCTTTGAATGCTAAAAGGAGTCTCCAGCACACTGAACACCAACACACTGGGGAAGTATTTAGCATCAATCATGGAGTTAAAGGGATAGTAATACTTTGATTTAAAAAATGTGTAATATTGTAGCTATTAAGCAGAATAATCTGCTTCCCATTTCTCAAAACATTATAGTTTTTGCTTTTATAGCATTTAAAGTTCACCCTCCCCTTTCTCATACGTCTGAGCTCTGACAGAGGCAGATCCTGGTCTCAAGACCGGCAGAAGCTCTTCAGCAGAGCAGAAACTGCAACATTTATGAAGAAATACTTCACTGGAACGGTCTGGTCTACAAAGTGTACCTGGTTTGCAAGCACACTTTGTAGACTGTTCAAAGGAAGTATTTCTAACACATAGTGATTTAACATAGCACATACTGTTATGTAGTGCCAAAGATATTACATGTAAAAAGATCCCCCTCCCGCCCCTTCTGACCATGTCATGCTGCCTTTATCTGTTGTCCGGATGGAGAGCAGTGAGGGACAATCTTCAGTAAACAAAAGGAAAATCCTGCCCAGATTTGTCAAGAGGGGCAGGTTTTTCCTTATACTTACTCCCTGAAGTTTGTCCCTCGCTGCATCCATCTGGTCCCGGGACCAGATTGCAGCTCTAAGGGAGGTTGTCAGAGGGGGCGGGAGGGGGATCCTTTTACATGTAATATCTTTGGAACTACATCAAAGAAAGTGAATTAAAGGAACAGTAAACTTTTTTTCTTAAAAAAAATATATATTGTAGAGATTTTACTACTGAGTAAAATAAGGGTACTCACACTGCCGAGAGATTTATATTTCCAGAGTTATTACAGTTTAAAACCATTTTTTTTTTTACATTAGCAGTGCCCTCTAGGGGTCAAATACTAATTAGTTTTTCTGTTAGATTCCAGTGGAGAGGAAAGTCAGGAAAGTCAGAGCCATACAGTTCTCCAAAGAATGTGATAGAAACGTCCTGTCAAAACTTTCAGGAAGTAACCACAGTAAATTCACTTCCTGATTATTTGGACTACTATACATTTTGAATAAAACATCTGACAGAAGTGGGAGTACCCTTGTTTTATTCAGCAGGAAAATCTCTACAAAATATGAGTTTTCATAAAAAAAAAAAGTTTACTGCTCCTTTAACACAGAGCAAAGTGTTAGTTTTTGCACTAGAGAAGACCCGGAGAGCTACTTTATGGCAGACATTACCATCACTTTAAAAAGCACAACTATATTCTTTTTTGCAGAGCTGTACAATGATGGAACAAAATAACACAAAAAGTAAACACATAAAACATAAAAAAGACCCTAGGATTACAATGGCATTTACTGTGCGTTTCACCATCAGCCTTTGCAAGCTGTCTCAGTTAGATCGGGCTCCTCTAATGGATAACCAGGAACATTTTCTAAGAGTTTGGACAATGTAGGGGAAAAAAAAAAGTAAAGAGTGCACAGAAAAATAACTGACCTTATCAAGTTACTTAATCCGAGGCTTGTTAATTTACAAACATATTATAAATATCAACTTTCTGAGTTGACCGGGCAAAATAAGGTTAATCTTTTAACCCCTTTTAATGCTTTACAATAGGTTTGTTGTAGTTAGGGGGACCTTGTAATGGACCAGTTTAATAGTTCAGAGATTTCAAAACTAGAGAGGTTTCAATGAAGTAGAAAATGCTGGGATTTTCAAAGCTCTGTACATCATGAAGAATTACTACACTGGTCCATTAAAAGGTATTGCTAACTAAAACTGTATGTTATTCTCTTCACAGCCAATACAAGATGAGAAAAGACTCTGCAGCAAACAAACTGCACCATAGGTGACACATTAAAATAATGGGGAGCATGGGAATTTTAAATTGGGTTTTTAAAAGATCCAATTAATTACCTGGGAATTTTCTTGTGTTGCCAATAAAGCATTGTTGTTTTGCACCAGAATTACTAGTCTTTAGTTTCTGAAACAAGAGTCTAACTAACCTAAATATTGTGCCTGTGTCTAATGTATACATACATATATACAAGGCTGGAAAATCCCAAGTGCTATGGTCCCTAAAATGTCACAGCTGACTCCTAAAGTTTTGTAGGATTTTATATCCACCCATGTAGGTTCAGCCATCAATGACTCCTAAATCTCAATCTCACATCCACAAAAGTTCACACTGACATTCTTAGACACACACACATCCACTGGTATTACAGAGAACCATAAATACATTGAGACACCCCAGCCTTGGTCTCCTGGCCACTCAAAATATCACACATTATCAGGCTGAGAACCCAACCACTGCTCTCCACAGCCTCTTCTCAAACTACCCAGCCTACTCTCTTTGCTCCAGCTGCTCTCTTACCCTGCCTTGTAACCACTTGGCCAGTAACAGCACAGGCCCCACTACCAGTGAAGACAACCTCAGATATGGAAGTCATCAGCATGAGTGTGGACGGTAACGGAGAGAATAGGAGAACATGGTGGTGAGAGACAGTCATGATAAAGAAAGTTGGAAACTTTGGGTAGGTGAGGGAGTAGGAGGACAGACTGGAGAGGTTAATCCTTTCAAAAACATAAAGGTGTATGGGCTAAAGGGATCACAGGGAAGGGAAGGATCACGGCTTGTGGTAATAAATGGGTAAAAGTCCAGGTCAGTATGTACTAAATGTGTTAAAGTCCCTGCATTGGAATGTTTTGCCTGAAACTTGCATGGCGATGCTTGACTAACAACTGAAATGGGTTAAATATGACAGAAGGGAGTGATTTCAAGTGTGCAGTAGTGAACAGATGAAAATCCTGCAGAGAATGCATTGTCTCAAGCAGTGGGTCTTCACCATCCATGTTTCAGGCAAAGCATTCCCCACTTCTGTTCCAATATAACCCTTTCACAATAGTCAGAGTAATGCTTGGTAGAGGCTCCGCCCCTGCAATACCTTACTCCACCCGCTGGCAGCCCAGGAGTGCGTGCAGCACAGCGACAGAAACTGATCACATGGCTTTCATTTTTAGACAATATATGTATATTTTACAATGTTAAAGGGATAGTAATACTTCGTTTTAACTTTATTTTATTTTGTAGGCATTAAAAAAACATGAAGAATGATACAAGTCTTATCTCTCAAACCTTTATGGTTTATGAGATATTCACAAGCAAAGTTCCCCTCCCCGCCCCTTTTACCTAGTGTAAACAATCTCTTCTCAGATGTGAGTCTGGTTGTATGACAGTACAGATAACAGAAGGGGACAATTTTCTTTGTATGGAAACAATGAAAGCCCTTCCCCCCTTGACAAGTTTTTCAGCTTTTTCCATTATCTTAATTGAAGATTGTCCCTCTCTGCAGTCTACCTGGGCATATCCCTTCTGATCTGGTTGAACAGGGGGGGATACTTTGTTTGTGAATATCTCTTAAACCATAAAGGTTTCAGAGATAAGACTTATATCATTCTTCATGTTTTTTTAATGCCTACAAAATAAAATAAAGTTAAAATGAAGTATTACTATCCCTTTAAAACTTGCCCTGCAGTGTGGGGAAACTCTTTCCCTACATGCAGGGCAAATTTATGGGCGCCAGGTCTCAATTTCTAGCAGCGATCTGTACACCACAGTGCACAACCTGTCTCTCTCAGGTGGTTGCTGGATTATTATTTCCTTCATATGAAAGAAAAAAAAAAAAAAAAAAAAAGAGTTGGAGGGCTGCAGGTTGCCTGTCCCTGCTATACTGGGATGGTAGGTCACCAGTCAATTCAAGGACATGGAAACAAGTTGGACCAGTCCTGTCCTTTACTCCCATTACTATGAAACACAGTGTACAACAGGACAAGAGTTCTGGGGGGAGGGGAATCTTACAGGTATTAATCCTACATTATACCAGATCTGCTTTTCTCTGGAATTCTTAATGGATCTTATAACACCCTAGTACAACAAGCATTTAAAAGTTTCTAAAGATTATTCTTGTAACCCTCTGTGTGCCAGACAGAAGTACAAGGCAACGCTCTATTGCATTTCCGGTACTTAAAAGGGTTAAAAGTTTAAAACATTTACCTTACAATGTTCCAGGAAGGATGTAGAATGCATTGTACAGCAGGGTGTTGCACAACCCTCTGGCACTCAAATGGTTAAATCATTAACGCCAATAAAAGTTAATGCAGTTTAGGTTTCAGGAATGTTTGACATGTCTAATCTGCAAAGGCAACGCATTAGTGCAACTTAACCCCATGAATACTTGAAGTGTCCAAAGTAATGAATTAGAGACATCTAAAACATTCAAATTTGTTAAAAACTACCACCTTAAAGGGATAGTAACACTTTGTCTACAAAGTGTGCCTGGTTTGAAAGCACACTTTTTAGACGCTTCTAATGAAATAGTTATTTTTATATCTTGCAATCTCAGTTCTGCTGAAGAGCCACCGGTTGATCTGCAGACCGGATTCCAAATCTGACAGCTAGATGGCAGACTTGACTGTTTTGGTCAGTGAGTAGAAACTTTGCTTGTGTATATCTCTCAAACCATAAAGGTTTGAGAGATAAGACTTCATGTTTTTTTAATGCCTACAAAATAAAATAAAGATAAAATGAAGTATTACTATCCCTTTAACCCTTTTGTGTCATGTGGGGAGAGTTACATGCTACGGTCTGTCTGACGGAATATGGATTGGTTTTTTTTGTTTTTTTCACGTTAAGGGTAAATTAAAAAAAATAAATAAACAAATGATATACACCGTTTTTGTTAAGGGGGGGGGGTGTTTAAACCTTTTGAGTGCCAGAGGGGTGTCCAACGCATTGGCACTCAAAAGGGTTAAACAAAGTTGACATTTAACATAGGTTTTAGAAGAAGTGGCAAATATAGTAAAAGAGAAAAAAAGAAGCATTTAAGAAATATAAGCAGACGCAGAAGGAAGAAGATGGGTATCAGTACAAAACTAGGCTGAAGGAGGCCAAATGTATTATTAGATGTGCCAAAGCAAAGACAGAGGAAAAAATTGCCCTGTCAATAAAAAAGGGGATAAAACATTTTTTTAGATATATAAGTGAAAGGAGGAAAACGAAACAAGGAATAGTTAGACTGAAAACAAAAGATGGAAACTATGTAAATGAGAATAAAGGGCTAGCTGACTGTCTCAATGAATATTTCTGTTCAGTTTTTACAGAGGAAGATAAAGGGACGGGACCTCTCTTAGAAAAAAGATATGGCAAGACACGGGAAACATGCATGTTTACAGAGGAAGAAGTTCTACTTCAACTTTCTAAGGTAAAAACAAATAAATCAATGGGTATGGGATACACCCAAAGTTATTAAAAGAACTTAAGTGTGTTCTGGCAAAACCTTTAACATAATTATTCAATCAGTCACTAGCAACAGGAATAGTTCCAGAAGATTGGAAGGTAGCAAATGTAGTACCGCTTCACAAAAAAGGTAGCAGGGAAGAGTCTGGTAACTACAGACCAGTAAGTCTTATATCAGTAGAGGGAAAAGTAATGGAGACTATGTTAAAGGAAAGAATTGTTTGATGTCTGAATATGAATGGCTTGCAAGATACCAAACAACAGGGGTTTACAGCAGGGAGATCTTGTCAAACTAACCTCATAGATTTTTTTGACTGGGTAACTAAAATAATAGATCAAGGGGGAGCAGTAGATATAGCTGATCTAGATTTCAGTAAAGCATTTGACACTGTCCCTCATAGAAGACTCATAAATAAATTGCAGTGTTTGGGTCTAGATGTAAAAATAGTGAAATGGATAAGGCAATGGCTGAGTGACAGGAGACAGAAGGTGGTAGTCAATGGAGAATATTCAGAAGAAAGGAGTGTTACTAGTGGAGTACCTCAGGGATCTGTACTGGGGCCCATTCTTTTTAATATTTTTATTAGTGATATTGCAAAAGGTCTTCAAGGAAAGGTATGCCTTTTTGCAGATTATACAAAGATCTGCAATAGGGTAGACATTCCAGGGGGAATAAGCCAAATGGCGAATTATTTAGGTAAATTAGAAGAATGGACAAGAGTGTGGCAGATGCAGTTTAACATTGATAAATGTAAAATAATGCACTTGGGACATAAAAATCCAAAGGAAAAATATACTATTAAGGGTACTGTGCTGTCAGAGACAGAGGAAAGGGATTTGGGAGTTATTATTATTTCTAATAATAATAATAAGAAGAAAACAGTGCAAACAACATCCTCTAAGAGTAGTATTTTCAAATATATGGGCAATATCCCCCTTTTCCCTCTTATAATGCACTCACATGAAACAGAGGCTTCGCCTGCCTCTCAGTATGTACACCTGCACTGGATATTCTGTCACTCCAGGCTTATGACACCGCTCCACACTTCATGCACCCTATATGGCTGTCAATGTTGTTCCTTTATTGTTGTCCACATATACAAGATAAACATGAGGACTCACCACTCTATATAGAGTGCTTGGGAACCTTATAATGGTGCCTCAGCTTACAAGTGTTACTCCTCTGAGTGTGTGAGGGAAAGAAAATCTTACACCATATAAAAGGTGTATATATAAAATCTTTATTATGTATACGTAAAAAATTCTTAAAAAATAGAATGATGTCAAAACAACACAAAAAAGATGTACAGGAAAGTACTATCTCAAAACACATTCATATATATATATATAAAATCATAAACTGTACTCATAAGATAAAAATCTATCAGTACCTTAGCTCACATTGAAGACAGCAGCATTCAACAGTCTTAAAGATTATTACACCACTGGGACCAAGCGCTCTGCGGAACCAACGTTTTTATTCAAATTATTTCTAATGACTTAAAGGTAAACAGGCAATGTAATAAAGCGGTGGGGAATGCAAGCAGGGCACTGGGTTGTATAGCTAGGGGCATCAGTAGCAGAAAAAGGGAAGTAGTCATGCCACTCTACAGATCTCTAGTTAGACCTCACCTAGAGTATTGTGTACAGTACTGGAGACCCCATCTCCAGAAGGATATTGATACTCTAGAGAAAAATTCAAAGAAGGGCTACTAAAATGGTGACTGGTCTACAGGTAAAGAAATATCAGAATAGACTAAATGATCTGAATATCTATAGCTTGGAGGAGAGAAGAGAGGGGATATGATAGAAACATTCAAATACATGAAGGGATTCAACAAAGTACAGGATGGAAGTATATTTCAAAGGAGTAAAAATTTTAGGACAAGAGGCCATAGTCTAAAACTAGAGGGACACAGGTTTAGACGTAATGTAAGAAAGTTTTATTTCACTGAGAGGGTAGTAGATAAGTGGAATAGCCTACCAGCAGAAGTGGTAGAAGTTAATACAGTGACAGAATTTAAGCATGAATGGGATAGGCATAAGGCGGTCCTTAACGTAAGAAAAGACCAAGGACCAAAAAAGGTTTGAGGGTTTTTTTTGTTTTGTTTTTTACAGTAGGAAAATGGGCAGACTAGATGGGCCGAATGGTTCTTATCTGCCATCAAATTCGATGTTTCTATGATTAATATGATTAAAGTTATTCAAAAATCAGATGGTTTGCAAACGCTTTGCAAAACAATTCACTGCATACACCCATATGGACTGTAACCCTTTGAGCTCCAGAGTGGTACGGAACACACTGCAAAGCAATGTGTTCCGTACCACTCTGGTAAAGGGTTGACTACAAACCACTGTAAGAAGCAAATGTTACAGTATTAAAAGACCTGCAGGAAACAAAAGGAGGTGCAGTTCTGGAGCAAACCAAATGCACCATAGCAGACATATAAATGTGTTCATTGTTTTAAAAGGACCTTTTAACACACTGCATCCTAAAGAGATTTCCAACGCATTGCAAAGCTGTTCATTGGAGACATCTATAGCATTCAGTAGGTTAACAGTCCAGTTTAAAACAATGAAAAGTGTTTGGGGATTTCATTTGTCTCCTATGGTGCCATTGGTTTGTTCCAGAATTGCACCCCTGCATAAGGCCTACACTTCTTTAGTTCCATGCATATCCAGTATTTACACATCCACATGGGAGTGAGGCCAAGGAAGTGTACAACTGTCTGCTATAAAGAAGTCGTCAAATCCTTCTGCAGTTCGTAATTAAGCGTTTTACATTTAATTATGTTATATTAATAAAAAAATATATAGATTCCTTTGCTTCAATTTAATGTGCCGAGCATATAAATACACCCATTTTAAAAATCAATCAAAGAAAAACTTTCCCGCAAAAGCAGCACTTCAACATAAAAGCTTACTCAATTACCATGTCCATGCAAGAAAAGAAAGGCATTCGAGCCTTGTCTAGCCATTTCCATTACAAAGAGTGCTGGGCCAGCAGAGAAGTCTGAAGAACTAATCGCTTCACACCAAGACTTTATACCTTAACATCAAAGATAGCACTCCTTCACTTCCACCACTAGAAGGACCATGAGCAATTCCTGGACAAAACCAATTACCTCATAGGGGACACAAATATTACAATTAATCTAAAATCAGACTTTTAACCTCTTGAATGCTAGAGAGGGTGCCAAAGCATTGCAAGACATTGCAGACCTCTCTAGCATTCAAGAAGTTAAAAGCCCCATTTAAGTAAGCTTGTGAATGCTGAAGTGTTCCCTACAATGCACTTGGCTCTATAGTATCTATATCCTTCTGGAGGTGGGGTCTCCAGTACTGTACACAATAATCTAGGTGAGGTCTAATCAGAGATCTGAGAGTGTCATAACCACTTCCCTTTTTCTACTACTAATGTCCCTATCTATACAACCCAGCACCCTGCTGTCATTTCCCGACACTTTGTTACATTGCCTGCCTACCTTTAAGTCAAGCATAATTACTCCCAAATCCCTCTCCTCTGTTGTCTCTGACAGCATAGTACCCTTGATACTATATTCTGCCTTTGGATTTTTATGTACCAAGTGCATTATTTTATACTTATACTCGCTGACCATAATTTACTACCCAAATTCTGCGACCTTTGGAAACTCAGAGCAAATTTCTTGAAACTGCAGGCCCCAGCATTATAGGGTGATGTAAAAACATGATAACACATACAGAGCACATGGATTGTGTTATACTGGTTCACTTTCTTGCTTTGGTGGTCAACCAGAAATTTTTCTGGAAACACTCTGGAGGCCCACTGCCAGAGACGTAAAGTGGTGGGGAAAAAAAAAAAAAAAAAAAAAGGCAATTTGACTTTACATTTTATGCACATACAGTGAAAGTAATAAGCAAAGCTCATGTTTTGTGCCCAGTTTCATACATTCCTCTTTTATGTCTCTCAGACTCTGTATTGAATGTCACTAACTATAAAAAACAAAACAGAGTTCCAATATGGGGGGGGGGGGGGAACATACACCACACACTCTTTGAAGCACATTTAACTTTACAGCCCTGTTAAGTCCTTGGGTGATAGAGATGTCTCCAACGCATTGTTCTGTAGACGTCTCTAGCATCATTAATTTGACCAAATTAACCCTTTAAGTACTAGAGGGGGTATACAAAATTATGCATTGTGTACTGCTCTGGCATCCAAAAGGTTGAGTCGTGTATTCCAGCAGGTGCAATGTGAAGTAAATAGGACAAATAGTTATATATAAAAAAAAATAATGTATGCACATTTTTTTTTAATCAAAGGAAGCAAACCAAGAATTGTAAAGCTAGGAAGTAGTGATGGCGTAAATAAAGCTGGCTCACTTGAAATATGAACCTACTTGCTACAAGAAGGAGCAAAAGATGGTCATCACTCACCTGGAGACACAAAAGCTTCTTTCAGGTACAGGAGAACATCTGCAAACTTCCTGACATCGTTGACCAGCTGCATTATATATTCTGGATCCACCACAGAGCTATCATAGCAATCCGAGTTGGTGCTGATGCTGCTCAGAGAGTTGCTTTTGGTGCTGCGCCCCATTCCCCAGCTGGAAGAATTAGAGATGGTGAAGAAGTTTGACGTTGAGAACCGGGAGAGTCCCAAACCACGCCTGTTGTTTCCTCCGTTCTGACGCAACATCCCAGCTGCTGCCGTGCTTCGGAGAGCTGCTCAGTAAGCGATCAGCGCCGTTTGCTGCCCATCAGCTGGATATCCAAACCTTTCAAACAGAAAGAACCCATACTGAACAATAGCATCAATGCACAATACACACCCAAGTATTCATTCTTTGAGATCAACTTCTAAAATGGAGAACACATTACTAAGATTTATTTACTTGTCAACCACACCAAAGGTGACAAACATCTCCACAGATTTAAATGGGGATTTTAAACACTTGAATGCAAGAGGTCTCCAAACAACTACTTCACAAAATGTGCGGCATCTATAAGAAATAAATGGCCTAATTCAACAAGCTACAGTGAAGCAATGAATTAGTAAACCAATGCGCCATAAAAATAACGTCACCAATGTCTATTGATTTAAATGTGTCTTTTAACCCTTTGAGTGACGCAGGGGTACTTTGCAATGTGTTGCATACCCCTCTGACACTCAAAGTGTTAAGAGAGACTATCTAAAAGCAGCAATTGTCATTTGGAATTCATTGTCAATATCCCCAATATGTCATGTTATCCATTTTTAGTCATAAAACTAATGCTTGAGTTACTTAGATGTATAGATGTATAGAATAGTCCAATGAAGACATGCAGTGCAGGAACTGCCTGCCTTATCTGTACCTCACCTTCTCTACTAACTGTACTGACTCTGCATTGTCCAAGTGATACCATATCTGGGTGGACATGACTGAAGTTTGACCCATGTCAGGGTGAGCCAAACCTGATTTGCTAATGGCCACATGAGTCACCCTTAACTTAATCATTGCAATGAGCACTGCAACAATTTAAAGTGGAGATCTCACCTTAATTCAAGTTTGTATATTTGGAAACCGAATTAAAAACTGCCTATATGTCATGTTAACCAAAAGTCCAGCAGATGTATAGTTTAGGCGATATTCACACTTGTTCACTTTCGCTTTGCCCAGAAATATTTCCTGGTACTGCATAAAGCTTCATTAATTTGAAATGTCACTGAAAATACTTAATTAGCATATGAACAGCACTGGCAAGCTTAATTAACATATGAAAACATCACTGGTACTGCACAGATACCACAATTAACATATATTAGCATATGGTAACTAGTGTGAATATCTCCTTAAAGGGATAGTAATACTTAAAATGTAAAAGAAAATATGTTGTAGGGTTTATCCCTCTGAGTAAAACAAGGAAACTCCCACTGCTGAAAGGTGCTTTATTCAAAAGTTATTACAGCTCAAAGTTGAATTTTTTTAGGTGCAATATCACAGTGGCCTGAAATTGTACAGTGGCGCTGTTGCTACACCATCCTAAGGACATTTATGGTCCCGGGACCAGAGCTTTCCATAGGATGGTGTAGCAACAGCACCACTGTACAATTTCAGGCCACTGTGATATTGCACCTAAAAAAATTCAACTTTGAAAATTAATAACTTTTGAATGAAACACCTTTCAGCAGTGGGAGTACTCTTGTTTTACTCAGGGGGATAAACCCTACAACATTTTTTTTTCATTTTAAGTATTACTATCCCTTTAACAGTACATTTGCCTATTTTGACCAACATGACACATAGGCAGTTTCAATCTTGAACGCTAGCCATGTTTAGAAAATCTTTTACCAGGATGAATACATTGAGATTTCTCTTACTGTCAAGTTTTTCCATGGAAAAATTATCTGTTTGTTTTCTGGATACCTTCTCCAGAGCTCCCTGACTCCCATTACCATAGCACTCATGAGACATGTTATCAAAAGCTATAGTGAATTATTACTTGTAAACGGGCCAGGATAAAGTAACCACCTTTCCGTATTCGAGGTAGATACTAAAATCAGTAATTTAAGCTCATTAGTTGTGCAACACTGCTTCTCAATGCATTAAGCACCCTAATAGTCCTCAAAGGGGGTAACCACACAATCTGTACAGCATAATCCACACATTTAAGATCAATGGTGCAAGTAGTCACTAGAGGTCCCCAGTACAAAAATATTTTCACAGATGCAAAATTAAAACCTATTCATTGCTGGGCCACAACATAACTGCACCTCCTATACTTATAACCGGTTTAGAATAAGATTTTAGGGATCTAACATAACACATTTTTTAACAGATGCCATTTGCAAATGGCGGATATTTTAAATAAAATACCCCAATTTAATTTTAATTGTTAGTGTTTTTTTAACAGAGTGCCAGCGGGGTGTCCAAAACATTGTTCTAGGCAATGGACCTCTGCCTAGCATTCAAAGGGTTAAAGCATTAATAAAACTGCAGCCCCGATGACCCCTACTAATCACTCACAAGAAACAGCGAAAGGAGAGAAACTAATATGGAGAACAGTACAACAGGTTAGAGGTTGGCATGCACACAATCAGCTTGGAATTTCAGGGATGTCTGCACTGCAGAAGTAGAATAAGCAAGTGATTGCTAATATGAGAGAGAGTCTTGAAGACTGCACTAAAGGGGAAGTTGCCTCCTAAGAATAACCCCAACTTACATTACTATGGCAAAAGCATTGCACTGCACACCCTTTTGGCACTCAAAAGGTTAAGGCCCCTCTGAATTTTTTCCCCTTACTTCAAGAGTTAATATCTTCAATCAGTCCTAGATGCCTTGTGTATGGAGGTAGACATGACAGTTGCTAGGAACATCATAGAACACAAATTCTGCCAACCGTTCATACTAATCTTAACCCTTTAAGGACCATAGGTGTGTACACTGCATTGTGCACCCCCTCCTGGACTATAAAACGTTAGGAAGATTTATACACTCTGCCAAGCTTCAGTTTGGAACAAAAAACTAAACTAATGTCTGTCTCCATGACATCTGAAACTGACTGACAAGGTTATCTCTTTAAACTAGACACAAGGGCAAAGTTCATAGGGGCCATTAAAATTTACTGTAGACAGTGTGTGTGTGTGTGTGTGTGTGTGTGTGTGGGGGGGGGGTTATTAGAGGTTTCTGCCACTTTAAGCATGGATTCCCAATAAAGCATTACAATTTGATGGGCTAAACATACACACAGTTAGAAGAGGAACAGTATAAAGAATTAAGACTCCCAAACGCCCCATTAAAATTAATAGTAATTTGGGGAACTTTTAGCCCCATAATGCAATTGGTTTGACCCAGAAATGCGCCACTTTTGCTTCATGGGCTACACATGTAGCCTCTATAGCAGTGGTTCCCAACCAGGGAGTCCTGGTCACCAGCTTAGGGGGTGACACTCTTTCTATGAAGATGCTGACGGAAATTTCACCCCTCTGAGTAGCAATGAGGGATGCATTGCATTGGCACTCAAAGGGTTGAAGTGGAATTTCTACTGCACATTTATGAAAAGTATTGTGTGATCCAATATGTAGAAAGCCAGGAGTGTGATTTTCAAAGGAATGGCCGGGGTGGGGGTGGGGACAAAGCCTTCCACCACCGCCACTCTGCAAGGAGTGGAGGGAGCCAGACTTTCATCTTACAGAAATGCCTGGTGGCACCAATTACCCTCCCTCATTTTTTAAACTCCTCAATCATTTCTGTCCACCTCACAGAATGTCCAGTGTCACTCCCTTTTGGCCACTCCTCAATGTTCGCCACCCACTCCCTTTCACCCACTATGGAATATCCGTTGGTGTGGCTCTGTGACTACTCTTGCTTAGCCAACGTCATGCTTCTTTTGCTAGCTCATTTATAAAACACCAGCAGTGCTGTACAATTATGGAATCCAAATTGCAATCAAACATACACAGTCTAGTTGGCTTGGGCCACAATTGCTCCATCTCTTGCTGTACATATGACCGTACAGAACTTTCAGGAGGGAGGCAGCCCCATCCACTTCAGACGAGCCATCCACTCAATAAAATGGTATCATGAGACAAAAGCCTTTGCAGAATTAGGTTATAATGCAGTTGTTTGTGCAGATTTCTAGCAGATTGGGGAAATAATTGCACTTGCACCAGTGTTTTCTTATTTGGTTTGTGACCAGAAGAGGTTACTGAATTTATGGTTACAACATTTCCTAATGTTTTCACAAGTGCCAAATATGTTGTTGTGTCACACACTGAGTAGAAAGAAACTAAACATGTTTGCAACTTGTTAAAAATAAAAAACAAATTCTCCTTCAGAGGGCAGATCATTCAATCGGTTTGGACTGGCTCTTCTAGTCCTGTAACACACAGGAAGAAAGGAACACAAGTAGAATTGTTAACCCTTTAAAAGGATAGTAATGTTTCATAATAAAAGCATCTCTAATTAATCATCATAGTACTTGGGCCACGGAGAGTGTCATTTCAATTATGGCAGAGTTGTATGTAGCTCAAGAGTAAATGAATGATAAAGTATCCCCCTCCCGCCCCTTCTACTGAAGAAACACTGCTCACCTCAGAACAGCTGGGAGGTGCCGAGGTGGACTGCAGAGAGGGACAATCTTCAATTAACCCCTTAAGGACCAGCGGTCCCGGGGTGTGCGGTCCTTTAAGGACCAGAAGGAAATTTGACGTGCCGTCCCACGTAACTGATCATGTGGGGCTGCATTCCAAACGGGGGACTGAAAGAGATCGATCCGGTCTTGGAGAGATCAACTTCAGTCCCCGGTATTACTCACCGCGCTCCTACAGGAGTGCGGTGAGCAAAAGTACGTGGACGTACCAGGACTGTCACTGATCCTTAAGTGCCGGACCAGCGTGACGGTCCTGCCACGTCAATGGTCCTTAAGGGGTTAAGATAAGGGAAAAAGCTGAAAAAACTGTCAAGGGAGGCAGGGCTTTCATTGTTCTCATAGGAAGAAGATTGTCCCCTGCTGTTATCTGTCTGGTCTTACAACCAGATTCCACATCTGAGGCGGGCAGTGTTACACTAGGTAAAAGGGACGGGAGGGGGATACTTTATTATTTAATTACTCTTGAACTACAACTCTGACAGTACTGAAATAACACTCTCTGTGGCTCAAATACTATGAAGATTAATTGGAGCTGCTGTTTTTTTGAAACATTACTATCCCTTTAAGTGCCAGAGATGTATTCAAAACATTGCATTGCATTCAATCTCTCTGACACTCAAATGGTTCTCCCAAAACAATGTAAAATAGTGCTCACAATTCCATGCATCTTGATCCTTTAAAAGGTATAGTAATACTTATAATAAAGTGCAGCTCCGAGTCTTCTTTATTCTATTTGTAGCAGATTGCACTATATTTCAAAACTAACAGGCTTGTAGATCAACCTCAATTTAATTAGAAAGGATCCTCTCTTGCCCCTTTCCCCGCTGCCTCTCTGTCTGGTCCGGATGGACTATCTTCAATAAGCAAAAGGAAAACCCTGCCCGCCTCCTCAAGGGGACACGATTTTCCCTATACTTACTGAATGAAGATTATCCCTCGCTGCGCACACTGGCCAGTCCCACGAACAGTTTCCACAACTGATGGGAGATGGATATTCTCGGATTCAATTGCAGTTGAACTACAAGCTTGTTAGGATTGAAATATAGCGATATGTGCTACAAACAGAATAATGAAGACTTAGAGCGGCACTTTATTATAAGTAATGTCCAAAAAAGTTTTTTGCATTTAGAAGAGCTTAAAAAGCTGAGCTAAATTAAAAAAAAAGTATCTCTCAAACCGCTATGGTTTGAGAGATACAGGCTCCTACTGACAGTTGTAAAGCCGTCAGCAAGAGATCCATGTCGGCCGACACGGAGGTGCTTGAGCAGAGCCGCAATCTCGTTAGTTAGAACGAATCCCTTCATTGGAATGGTCTAAAACATGTGCTTGCAAACCAAGGTTTTTCAGGTTTTTCCCTTATGTTAATTGAATATTGTCCCTCTCTGCAATCCACCTGGACACCACCCTGTAGCTCTGAGCGGAGCAGTGTTACATCAGTAAGAGCAGCGGGAGGGGGATAATTTATCATTCAATTACTCTCCATGGCCCAAATACTATGAAGATTAATTGGAGCTGCTTTTATTATGAAATATTACTATCCCTTTAAGTGCAAAATACTATACTATATCAGCAACTGTGGTGAAGACAGATTATATTGATACTGTCCAGTCAATAATGGCTGCATGTGTATTTTTGCACGACATACATGCACTCACACATGCCTACTCCTGCACACACAAATATTAATGAATATGAATATATACTGCAATGAATTCAAAACACAAATGTGGAACATCTGTAATGGCTAAACCTTATCTACCACAGCAGGAGTGAGCAACAAAGATTTTAATGGTAGGTGATAACCAACTGGCCCATCATGCCTGTCCTGTGGCTCTCCCAAAGCTGATGGACTACAATTTCCACCATCCTTAGCCAGGCACTGGGCATCTGACCAAGACTGGAGTTACAGAAAAGAATAACTGGAGAGCCTAGTGTGGCCTACCCAAGGCTTATACCCATTTGACACAGGTGATGGCAACAGTCATCTGGTTATATTGCCCATGCTGAAAAGGAATGCCACTGGATTATTGTACCAGTCACAAGGGGAAATATCGCTAAGCACTAAGCAGAAATAAAACCCAGTTTTTGAATTTCAGCTGATAGAGAGGAAGTCACTTGGGGGGTGGACTCGAACAGCACATGTCACAACAAACCACAAACATATTGTGCAAGATCACTTAGCATCATAATGATAATAGAAACTGTTAGGGGGCTGGGAGTTGCTGCTGTCTTTATCAGCCTGATCTCTCTCTTTCTATCCTACTGTCTGTCTACAATGTGTTTTTGTCATGCGTACAACAAGAAGTCAGTGAGGTGGAGCAAAACTACAGCTATCCTAGGAAACTAGTATTTCCAGCTCTGTATCTCCATAATAGAAAATGGCCTACAGATCCCCAACGTCAATCCAGAAATGGTCTAAAAATATTTATATAAAACAAAGAAAAGCAAGAAAAAGTGTGTTTTTCTTAAAATAAATAGACTTTAGGTAAACTATACATCTGAATTCAAAACATTAAGAGGCTTATACTAGAAGTGGTGGCCTAATCCAACAGCACCATAGGGAACAAATAAAGTCCAGAACTCCCACCCATTTAACCCTCCGAGTGCCACAGTGGTATCCAACACATTGCTTTGTAATGTAATGGATACCATTCTGGCACTCCGTTAAATGGGGCTTTTAAAGGTATACTTAAAATGTAATATAGTGTAGTGTTTATCCCCTGAGTAAAACACAGGTACTCCATGCATTATTTCAGTGGCCTGAAATTGTACAGTGGCACTGTTGCTACACCTTCCTATGGAGATTTAAGGTCACCTCTGGTCTCCATAGGATGGTGTAGCAACAGCGCCATTGTACAATTTCAGGCCACTGAAATATTGCACCCAAAAAGATTAGAGTCTGAGCTGTAATAACATTTGAATAAAAACCTTTCAGCAGTAGGAGTTCCCTTATTTTACTCAGAGGTGTAAATACCACATTTACATTTTAAGTATTACTGTCCCTTTCATGGAATTCTAGAGAGGTCTCCAAATCATTGCTTTGTAATGGGTTGGACACCTCTCTAGCATACAAGGGGTTACAATCTCCATTTCAACCAATGGGGAGTTTTATTTGTCCTCTATCATGAAGCTGATTTGCTCCACATTGATTCCAGTTCTTTTCAGTACTTTGCCTTCTGCACTTCTTCCTAGGGATTCGCCAGCAAAACTACATAAAAACAATCCAGATATTTAAACAATTCGCAATCTCAGCACAAATACCAGCGGTGGTGTTGGAGGATCCCTCATCTGTTTGTTTAACAGATGCCTCTTGTATCAGGTCTAAATGCTTATGGGAGTACACAACATTATCAAATTACAGCACTTGAGAGCGAGAAACACAGACACACACACACACACACACACACACACACACACACACACACACACACACACACACACACACACACACACACACACACACACACACACACACACACACACACACACACACACACACGAAAGCCATAACCTAGTACCCATGGGAGCTCTAAACAACTTTTTCAAACTGTACTAAACACACCAAATATACACCCCATTGCTGAGGATTGGGCCGTTTACTTGAGCTTGTCTGCTTTACTTCTACTAGTCCAAACACAGTTTGCTGAAATCTTCCTGTGCTCACTTGCACAGGCCTATGGGGGCACTATATATTTATATCTCTCTCTCACACACACTTCACATGGACGATTCCAATGCCTTATTGCTCACAGCAACAAACAATTAATGGCCAGCTCATGTTGGTGTCAGGCAATAGCATTTGACTGAAACCTCCATGGGCCAGCCATCAACTCCACCTTTGTAACACCCCTCACAAATATAGAGCAATATACAACAACATAAAGATTTATAATACTGAAGCAAACCAAAATGTCCATTAATTTAAAAAAAGGGTCTGTTAACTACTTGAATGCTAACATGGTCTCCAATGCATTACACAAGTATTTGAAGGGATAGTAATGTTTCACAAAAACAGCAGCTCCAATCTTCTTAGTATTTGGGCCATGGAGAGTGTTAGTTTAATGCTAGATGAGAGTTGGTACCGTGTTAGCCGTATAAATACAGGAGGAAAATATAGCTTTTGATACCTTTTATTGGCTAACTAAGCAGATTTAAATGCAAGCTTTCAAGACCTTAGGTCTCTTCCTCAGGCATGTTATACAGATAAATATGAAAACATCTCTCTTAAATACAAGTACACATCACATTGTTTAGCATGGAAATCAGTCAGAGTTGTAGTTCAAGAGTAATTGAATGATAAAGTACTCTCCTCCCGCCCCTTTTACCTAGTGTAAGCCACCTCCCCTCAGATGTGGAATCTGGTCCCTGGACCACATAGCTCACAGCAAGGGACAATCTTCTTACTGTGAGGATAAGGAAAACCCTGCCCCCCCCTTGGCAGGTTTTCTTTATGCTCACTGAAGATTGTCTCTCTCGGAGATCCACCCAGACAGTCTTGCTGCTCTGAAGTGAGCAGTGTTACATTAGTAAAAGTGGCGAGAGAGAGGATACTTTATCATTCAATTACTCTTGAACTACAGCGCTGACAGTATTGAAATAACTCTCTCCGTAGCCCAAATACTATGAAGATTAATCGGTGCTGTTTCTATTGTGAAACATTACTATCCCTTTAAGGGACTAACACTTTGAGTGCAGCAGGTTTGAGGAATTCTGCTCTCCGAAGAGGCTGAGCACTTTTTCAACATTTAGCTATCCATCCGTTTAGGAATGATTCCCGGAGACAACTTTTTATTTCTTTATGGAAAACTATATATTTTTCCCCAGAACAAATTCAACTTTTTCATGGTGCCTCACATGGAGTGAATTTTACATAGCTTGTTGTACTAGGATGCCACAAATAAAAAAAAATTGTAATTGCATATTTTGCTAATATCATACCATATATATATATATATATATATATATATATATATATATATATATATATATATACATAAATATGTATGTTGGTTCTGAAAATTTCAATTATATTTAAAATGCAAAAGGGTATTTTCAACTTTATGAACTAAAAATGCACATTCCCATTTGTTACATGGAAAAACTATACTAAAATATAACTATACAAAAGTATATATTTCCTGAAAGAACACTAACATATGAATCACATAAATGCTGAAATTTCTTCCTACACGAAATGATGTATAAGAGATTTTGTTAAAAGATAAAGGTTTTCAGGAAAGTTTCAGAAATTAACACTAAAGTCACAAATTATTGTGCAACATGTCAAGCAAGCTTAGAATAACAATCCAAAAAAGTATGAAAAAAATTCCACATTTCTCCTGACTACACTCATACCCACTGTATATGTGTACAAATGTAGGTCCTTCCCCATGGCCCCAAACTGATAACAGCACATAACAGAATTTTTTCTCACATTTTCATGCAGATAGCCAGAATGCACTAAAGAGTACAAAGGCAATAATTACTTCAGAACATCAAAATAACCCCCTCAAATCATCGATTTCCTGAAAACAGATATCCAACTGCATCAAATGGAGGGGTAACTTGCCTTTCTACCCCAAGCTTGATGTGCACAAATGTTTCCAGAAGGTGGCGGTAAAGGAAAAATTAGCCATTTTTTTTTACATTCAAAAGGTACTGAAATCATTGAAAACTATCAAAATTACAACTGAATTAATTAGCTCTACTGCTCTTCGGAGAAAAATGGCATCCCATTCGTATGAATTACGTATTGAATTAATGTATTGGGTGCCAAAAGTACAAAAATACCCCATCTGCAGTCTATAATTTCTCTTACATGACTTTCCAGTACTAAAATGGTTGTTACAACAACAGAAATGGCCCATGCCATGCCATTTTTTTAAAGAAAGCACACCATGTAAAACAAGGGGTCGCTTGCCTTTCTACCCACAGCCTGATGTGCAAAAAAGTTTCCAGAAGATGGCAATAAAGGAAAAATGTGCCAGTTTTTACAGTTTCATCCCTTCAAATGTATTGAAGTCTTTTAAAACTATGGATGGTACCCCACTGGTATGGTTTGTCATACCACGGGGTACCAGAAACAATAAATTACACCTACCTGTTTTCTTTTTTGAAATTGCCTACCTGCACTGAAATGCTCATAGGTATTAGAGATATGGAGGAATAGTCTGCAAGACATAACCATTTTGGAAAGTAGACATTTATTCACATCAAGTGATGGGTTGTAGATCTTTCTATCCTTGGGTTGGTGTATACAAATAATTCCATACGTTGGAGCTAGAGGAAAATCTTTATATATTTTTATATTTCCCCCACTTCAAAAAAGGTAAGTAAAATCTTTGCAAACCATGGAATTTCCCATTTCTACTGTATTCAGTAGCTACTACCAGTTGGAGTTAATGCGGTTTTGTTTTTTAATGCTTGGTTTGCTTTTATCTTAAGTTTTACCATGCTCTCTTCTTAAACCATTTCTTTAAAATGGCCTTTCATGGTCTTGAATAGTAAACAAAAAAGAATAGTAAATTGGCTCCTAAAATGTGTGTGGCTAAGTTTATTACAGTTTGTCCTACTCTTCTGTAATATATTTTGCTGCTAATAACATTTTAACACCACTTTTTTCTTTTGAACTTACAGCATCAGAGGTTGGAGAAATACATTGGGGTTAATTCAGAGTGTTGTAGAGTCACAGAAAAGTTAAGAATCAAACTGGACAATCGTATGGATTTTTAACAACAATATATTTCTGATTCCCCCCCCCCTCTTCTTTGGCTTGCTTCAAAAGAACTAATCAACAAGAAAGTAAACAAATGTAAACATTTTATAGTCCAGTAAAAATAATATTTATTCTGTGCACTTGTTCCTATGAAAAGAGTCCTCTGATCCAAACAATGAACCTAGATTACAACTATATGATGGTGATATGCTTCCAAAATGAGGATGTGCATGTGACAGATTTAAATAAAAAGGTACATTAAAATAAAAATAATAATAATAATAATAATAATAATAATAATAATAATAATAATAAGAGTGTAAACAGGAATGCAAGTTTTCCCATATTAAAAGTATGTGCAATATTCACAGATCAAGACTAAAGGTTTACATATTTTGACAGAATGAACACTGCAAATAATTTATAATACTGCAGGGCTCAAAATTTCCCCTCGCCACTAGCCAATGGTGAGTAGAAATTCAGCCCTGGATGGTATGTTATGGCTTGCAGTGGCGAGTAACTTTTCAGGTCTGGCTAGTAGCAAAGGACTACAACTTTTAAGCCCTGGAATATTGCATATGCTGTTTTGCTGTGGGAAGCAAAATTTCCTTGCACTTCTCAGCAGGAGGCTGAATAATATATAATATACAGCAAGAAGTGAAGAATGCAAGATAAAAATATTAAAAAAAAACAAAAAAAAAAACCAGCATGTATAATTTCATATATCCTAGACATGTTTGCCTCTTAATCCTTGTTTAGAAGGCTGACCTGGTCGATGGACAGGCAGCTGAGACTCAGGAACTCAATGCCTATGTTTATACTTTCTATTCATGTGCTTGGCTGTGCCAGTTACTTGACTCATGCCCCCCACTCCACTCTGCTTTATCTCTAATGCTCACATTGGAAGGATAAGGTGGATACATGTGCATAAACATTTGAAACAATCTTCTACATGTGCTTGGTTTGAAAGCACACGTAGAAGACCGTTTCAGTGAAATTATTCTTTTTCACTAACGCGATCTCAGCTCTGCTGCAGAGCCGCCTGACGAAAATAAGACCGGATATCCCTGCAGTCAGCACAACTCTGACTTCAGGGAAGGGGGAACTTTGCGTTCGGTTATCTCTCAAACCATAAAGGTTTGAGAGATGAACCTTGGGGCAATTAAATTATTTTTCAAATAGCTACAATATGGGGAATAGTATCCCTTTAATAGAAGACAATTATCATTGTCCTCTGTGGAGCAGTTCAAAAGGTTTGCTGCAACAGTTGCCCATGTAAACTAAGCCTTCGTGTTCATTCAAAAGATACGTGCCAGACTTTTTTAAAATGACAATTTTACTAGAATGACTGACTGCTAACTGTATGTTCTAATGCTTTGTGCACATCAAAGTCTCAGTATGTTTGATCTGCATGGCAATCTACAGGTTGTTGGTCTTATCGTTCAAGTGGACAACAGTGAAGTTTGCAATGCTTTATGAAATCACCTATGTCTGAACAACCCGCACTGACATTAGCCAATACTATAAAGACGACACCCGCGTGGGACTGCCTTCAGGCACACCGCTGCCAGATCACCCCATATGAGAGGAACAATAAGTAAGAGAAGATCAAAGACAAGTCAGCTCAGACGGCTTGGCCTGCAATAAAACAGAGCACAACCAAGTCACCATCTGAATTAGACTGAAATCTGGTCAGAAAATATTAGACAGCCACTATAAACTAATTCAGCATTGACTGGTCCCCCAAAAAATAATCTTTAATTAGCACTAGATAATGTGTCCACGGAGGCAGATATATAACTTCCTGCTGGTGCACTCCAAGACCATACATTTTTACCAATGAGGCTTTCATAGGAAGGAAGATTTCAGTAGCAAGAGTCTGAGATCTTGGAGTCAGGCAATAAACAATCATGATATCCAGTACTAATTAAAGATTGATTTGGGGGGAGCAAGTCTACACAGAATGTATTCATAGTGGCCATTAAAGATTGTCGGCCGAAATTAGGGTAAGTGGGGGTTTAATAGCAGGTGTTAATGTTCTGTCAACTAAAATTAGAAGTGAAAAATATTTCATGGTGAAATCTCATTCTTGTACTGACAGTTGTTACATTTATTGAAATCACCGACAAGATTATTTATATGCTGTACATCAGAGGTGGGCACTGCAACCTGTAATCTTTAAATTGTAGTCCAAAAACAAGTGAAGGACATCAGTTAGTACAAACAATCGTACATGTATTATAATTGCACAAAAAAAATGTATATATGTACATACACACACACATTTTGTAAGACAGAAGCATGTATGCTTTGATGTGTGCTGGAACTGAGCAAACTGATCTCTCAGCTGCTTTCTCCTTATTGTAAGAATGGCTCAGATTCCTAGGACTTTGAAGCAGTGGGCCCCCAGTGAAAAGCCTGGATGTGATCAACTGCCAAACTGCACGCTCTCTGGAGTATTTAAATACAATTGGTAGCACTCACTTACAGAAAAACACAAACGCAGACGGACGAGAGCCCAGGCTGATAACCATCCCACATTTAGCTGGCAAAGCCAGGAGAAAGTCTAACGATCATTACAACTGAGATATCTTGAACCCCTATTGTTTAGGAATGCTGAGAAAAACTACAGCCTGACAGAAGAAAAGAGGAAAAGAAGTGGGCCAGGGAATCGTTAGCCAAAGCACAAAACAAGTACTGCAACTTCACAGAGAAGGCTGGCAATGCAACCGAGTGGGCTTTTGAAATGTTTCCTTTTGGTGTCCCAGAAGTTGTGTTATTGATGAATAAACTGTGTTCTGTCAGAGACAAAGTAACAGTATAAGCTGAATAATATTGGTGGTGCTGCCAACCCTTGGTGTCTGAAGGGTATAACACATTGCTCTGAAATGCATTGAACACCCTTCTGCCACCAAAAGGGGTAACTGGCAGTATTATTTTTTTTCTGAGGCTGTTGTACAAAAAAGAAGAATCATACCAGTTCTGGGCCAAACTAACTGTGACAAGGGGACAAATAAAAATGACCGCATTTCCATTGATTTTAATTATGCTTTTAACCGTTTGAGTGTGAGTGGCTTCTCAATACAATAGAGTCTCTCTGGCATTTAGGGAGTAAAAAGCAATTCAAATTTTGATGTGCCTCCTGTGCTGCAGTTGTTTTTTGTTTGCCCCAGATATCCTTTGTACATCAGCCACAATGATCATATAATTACACTGATAGGAAGCCATAGCTAAACCAATTACAAAATGACTGTCATTCAAAATGGACACCCATGTGGGAAAAAGGTATAGAAAAGGTTTTACAGTTGTCACACGGTCTAAGCCAGTAGTTTGGGGAGGGGGGATGCCCTCCAGTTGTTGTTCCCAGACCACAGCTCACAGACTGATGGGTACTGTAGTCTGAAAGAAGCTTAAAGGGATAGTAATGTTTCATAATAAAAGCAGCTCTAATTAATCTTTATAGTATTTGGGCCTTGGAGAGTGTTATTTCAATTTGGTCAGAGCTGTAGTTCAAGAGTAATTGAATGATAAAGTATCCCCCTCCCACCCCTTTTACTGATGTAACACTGCTCAGCTTAGAGCAGCAGGGAGTGTCCAGGTAAATTGTAAAGAGGGACAATCTTCAATTAAGATAATGGAAAAAGCTGAAAAACCTGTCAAGGGGGGCAGAGATTTCATTGTTCTCACTGTAAGAATATTGACCCTTAATGTGAGCTGTCTGGTCTATGGACTGGATTCCACATCTGAGGAGTGAGGGCTTACACTAGGTTAAAGGGGCCGGAGGGGGATATTTTATCAATTACTCTTGAACTACAACTCTCATAGTAATGAAATAACACTCTCTATGGCTCAAATACTATGAAGATTAATTGGCTCTGCTGTTTTTGTGAAACATTACTATCACTTTAAGGTCTTCTCATTACCCTCCTTTAGTCTAAGCAAGAAAAGTGTCCACACGTCATTATGTGTATTAAAGTACAAATGTAAAGAATGTATACTTTATTTTAAATAAACAACTTTAACAAGGTTGAATCATAAAAAGGTAGTAGGGGGTCATTATGAATAGGTGAATTTGTATATGTCAAAGACATGAATCAGTAAAGTTATATTAATTTTAACCATCTGAGTGCCAGAGGGGTATGCAATGCTTTGCAATGTGTTGCACGTCCCTTTGGCACTCAAAGGGTTAGATGCAAACAGTTCACCGTATGAACATTTGTACCCACACATAAAACTTGCTGTTATATGACAGAGTAGATTGTATTTTAGGTTTCATTTAAAGGAATTCATGCTTCTAAATTAAAACTCAAAATAGGCCCTACCTTTGTGTTCTTACTAAATATTGAATAAAATATTTAATTTGTTTAAAATGAGTCAACAGTTTCTAAATAGCTATACAAAGTAATGCATTTCTTGCTCATTACCCAACTGAACATACTGTAGCTATGAAGTGCAGTTGTTAGGTGCCATAAAATCCAAACTTCTACAATTTCTCTTCCGGCTCCTTCAATTTTTGTTTTTTCTTTTTACATTTTTCTGTCTGTGTCTCATAAAATTTTTATTGTCTCAAAAAAGTTCATTTTTACCCATCATGAATTATGATCAGATCACAGCATTTATTTCTCACTGCCAATCAACATATAAGCTAGCGCAGTGCAAACATCGGCTGGACTGGTTGTGACTGCACCAGTGGTTCCATTTATGTCCAAACTGAATGAAAGAAAAATAAAAACCCACAGGATTTTTAACCCTTTGAGTGTCAGAGGGGTATCCAAGGAGATACCTCTCTGGCACTCAAAGGGTTAATGCGATTAGAGTCAGGCATAGTCACCATGCTAAAAGCAACAGGCCTAGCATTCAGGGGGTGAAATCTTCATTAGGTTAACTGAAAGTTAATTTGTCCCCTATGCTGCACAATATACAAGAAAAATGCAGTTTGATTAAAATGGTAATTTATATTCCTTAGGTACTAGAGCCATCTCAAAGTATTAAGAAGCAATACACTGCAGTGCTTTCTAGCATCCATGGTGCTAGTACAGAGTTGTTGAATAGGTTGATTACGATCTCCCAGTAGATCACTAATGGCAACTGGTAGACAGAAAAGTTCACACGCTAAGTAGCATTTGCAAGTCTTTCCAACACTGAATGAGTTAATCCAGTCACAGTCTTGTCACTTAAAAGTTTCACCACAGGGGACAACTAATGATCCACATTGATTTAAATGGAGCTTTTAACTCTTGAGAGATATCCAGTGCTCTCACTTCAATGAACTGGATACCTACCTAGTATTCAATGAGTTAAAAAGTCAGGGACATTTTTAATTTTTTTTTTAAATATTTGCATGTTGTTTTGGTTCAATGCTATTCTATATAGACAGGCAATATAAGAATACACATGTTGTTCACTATACTGAAATGTAGTGACAAGAGACCACTGACAGGTGCGGGTAAGGAAGTAGATGTTATTAGAATGACTGAAAAAAGTAGATCATATGTCAAGTAATGTCCAGGTACCCCATGGCTAGTGTTGCAAATGCTTTGATTTAGTCTTGCCCAAAAAAATTGATCCATTTTGTATATACATATGCCCCATTATTTCCTAGATTGAATATATGAGGTCATTTTGGTCAAGCATGACTGTTCATGCAGGCAATCTCAGAAGTACAGTCAGAGGTTACTAGGAAGATATAAAATCAGGGCTAGACCAATCCCACAGTCCAGGGCTCATATGATTTCACTCCTGGCCCCTAGTTTATATATGTTTTTATACATTCTTACTTTACAGGCACTTACAAAATCTGGCTGATGCTTTCAATTTATGAATAAATTCGCTAAACTCCTCCTTATAATCCTGTTTTGATAACCCTATCCACCCTGTTCTACCTCTCAGCTGAAAAGAACAAGATGGGGAGGGTTTGCTATTGCATAGAAGAGACAAACCAACAGAACCATACAAAACAATCCACATTTATTCACACAGTGTTTTTAAATCTCTTTGAATTCCATACTGAGCACATTGTAAAGCAATGTATTGTGCACCCCTCTTTAACCCCTACAAAGCAGGAAGTCTACAACACATTGGAGGTTATGCACTAAGGTGTGATAAAGAGTAGACAAAGTGGGGAGGACTTCTCCAGTTCCTATGTTAATGCATAACCTACAAAGATTAACATGGGAACTGGAGAAGTGATAACATTGGAGAAGTCATGTCCAACATACCAAGCCTTAGTTTTGCTATGCACAGAAGTCCTTCCTGGTACTCTAGGAGTTAAAAATCCCATATAACATATTGGAAGTGTTATTTGTGCCCCAGAACTTAACCTCTTTTGTCTTGATAAGAATATACCCAAAACACAGCAGCGGAGTCTGCCTCTTCATATCATAGATTCAACTGCAGAAATAGTGGTATTGTATATGTATCGATGTAATGTATTATGTTATAGGTTTCTTTTTCCAGATCTATAATTCACACTTTGACACAAATGTTTTGGTTTCAGTTTAAAGGGATAGTAACACTTCGTTTTAACTTTATTTTATTTTGTAGGCATTAAAAAAACATGAAGAATGATATAAGTCTTATCTCTCAAACCTTTATGGTTTATGAGATATTCACAAGCAAAGTTCCCCTCCCCGCCCCTTTTACCTAGTGTAAGCCATCTCTTCTCAGATGTGAGTCTGGTTGTATGACAGTACAGATAACAGAAGGGGACAATTTTCTTTGTATGAAAACAATGAAAGCCCTTCCCCCCTTGACAAGTTTATCAGCTTTTTCCATTATCTTAATTGAAGATTGTCCCTCTCTGCAGTCTACCTGGGCATCTCCCTTCTGATATGGTTGAACAGGGGGGGGATACTTTGTTTGTGAATATCTCTTAAACCATAAAGGTTTCAGAGATAAGACTTATATCATTCTTCATGTTTTTTTAATGCCTACAAAATAAAATAAAGTTAAAATGAAGTATTACTATCCCTTTAAGCACCATATAAATATTTGCATTGTCCATTAATTTCACAGTTCTCAAAGTAATGCATTATAAAAAAAATAATAACAAATGGACAGAACACAAATGTAAACAGAGAAAATATTTTAATTGAGAATTTTAAATGAAAATAAAAATATTTTATTTTGTATGGATGGAACCATAGAAACATCAAGAGCCAACACATAATATAGTAGCTTCCACTTACTTCCCTTACAAGGGTTAGACTGAAGTGGGCAAATTAGTAAATATTTACTATTGTTCTCGATAGACGATAATGTAGTTCAGAAAAGGTTAGACTGAATACACTGCTGTATCCCAATAAAAGACTAGTGAAACTGGCAGGGGAGGACGGTCTGTGAGACAATGCCTAATGGGTTTCTGAAACACCTTTACCAATCACACCAATACATTATTTCAGGCACAAATACCATCAGACAAGCCCACCCCACAATGAGCCCCAGGTTACACTAAAATGGTTCCCACACCATATTAATCTCCACATCCCACAATCTCAATTAGGCTAATGTACTAAGAACTAGAATAATTCTGTGGAAAGCCCATTGTGTCATAGAGAACAAATTACAATATCCATCTACTTAAAGGGGGCTTCTAACCTCTTGGACATTAGCGATGTCTCCAACTAACTGAGAAGCAATGGCTTAGGATGTCTCACATTCATCGTGTAAAAATACCCATTTAATGCAATATGTATTTTGAATGATTTGTGTGTCTCCTGTGGTGCAGTTGACTCAAGCCCTAAACAGATCAGCGTCAATACCTACTACATATAACCAAACACATTAACCCTTTGAGAGGAAGAGTTTCGCAACGCGTTGCAAGCCCCTCTGGCACTCTAAGGGTTAAACTAAAGTTAAACTAAACTAAAATACAGATCCCTAAAATATCTAATAGAAACCCAATCTTCACCCTCAGCTAACCATTCAGGATCTTACCTACATATTTCAGATCTTCGGTATTATCTTAACCCTTTCAGCCCAACGCAATGCGCTAGACACCTATCTGGCACTTTAAGGGTTAACCTGGGTAGAAGACCCCCCCACACACACACTCACAGATACCTCTCCCTTCAGACATAGTCTACGTCGTCTTGCAGAACCCCATACTTCATTCTCACCTATTCCGATAGACAGCTCCACTGCATTATGTATCAGATCCCCAACTCCAGACAATGTCATAAAATCACATCAGACACCTTGACAGACATGTACACTATATGAGAAGCCACTGTGTCCAGACATCTCCGCTATGTCGTACATAAGTCTCCACTGTCCTACACACTGCGGTCCTCCTCCATAGTACAGAGATCCACACACACCAGCCAGTCCCTATGGCTCTCCCATACACCCCAGTCCAGCCCTAACCCCTGTGACACCAACCTGTGCCAGTGGTCCGGACTCCACAATGAGCTGAAAAAGTACAAGTCACAAGTTTGGGGGTTTCACACTTCGGGCAGGCGTTTTTCTTCTAGGATCCAGGACGTACAAGGAAAAGCGTACTTCAGACGGAGCCAGGGCCACCTTCCCGATGCACCAGATCACATCAACTTCACAGTTATGGTAAGGGACACGGCCCGTTCCTCCAGTAGTCCTCCGGGCACCCCGCAGCTTCCTGTAACCTCCGTATTACCTCCGGAACGGAACCACAGCATTACTAAACGGGCCGTACTGTGCTCTGGCGAGAACCCGAAACTCTCTCACACACAGAAGGTCCCGTAACGGTTTAAAATACGAGATACAAGTTTCATCAGCACCGACTACACAACCACGCAGCGCCTCCTATGATCAACTAGTGCTGTAGCCTGTCTCCACTTCACACAGGAGCAGCAGCACGTTAGGATACGCCCCCATATCAGCATAGCCTCACCCCTAGCTACCACAGATCTATCTGGAGACTGACACTCCACCCATATTCATGCATGTTTTGTGATACTTTGGCGCGCTGGGGGTTTCGAATGCAGCGAAACTCCACCTATCTTAGGAGTGTCTAACTTTAAAACCACGCCCTCATTCCGCAAGTTCCTTCAAAATCAGAAGAGTTCACTGAATACTTTATACGCCTGTCCGCCGTGGTGTGACACCGCCCCTGGAAGGGCAGAGGGCGGAAATACAGAACAGGTGGTTTATTCTCATGAGATCTTCAGTGGTGCAGGGCAGAGCTGCGGTAAAATGGGATACAGCCCGAAGGGACTAGTGTATGTTTCAGCTGTGTCACTGAGGCCAATGTAACAAGCAGCAATGAGCTTCTAACGGCTCCAATACAAGAAATGCGTGTTGGAAACCTGTCTCGCGTTACATGGGTTAACCATTTGAGTGCCAGTGAGTTGTCCAGTTCAATACATCTCTGGCAATCAAAAGGTTAAAAGCTTCGTCTGCGGTACAGTAAACGTCTATAAGCTCAAATAGTATTGTTCTTTTCCAAGACATCACTGATGCACAGTATGGAGTTTTCAGAGCACCCCTATAATATTATATGTCAAGGGTGTAATGAAGGTTACAAGTATTAAATATAGTTATGAACTGTAGCCTCTTAGTCATTGTTTCGTTTCCAGCGTCCTGGAGCACAGAATGAAAGCAACTAAAATCGTGTCACTGTCTAATATACACTGCATTGTACATATTGCACTATGATACACTTCCCAAATCTAAAAAAAACCCGTCAATTTTCACATACACACCCCCCAACATTTCAAATTATGAATGACGGACACGTTTGTCAGTTGCTGGGTGCAAGATTGTCATGGGATTGCAGATAATTTTAGGTTATTCTGTGACCTACTGACCACTCTTTATGTAACTGAATAAATTATTTAGCACAAGACCAAAGTATTTTATTTACACACATTTATAAATGCAAATAAGGAAGTGTAAACAAGCATTAATGTGAGTTGTACTGCTGTGGAGCAATGTGATACACTTGTATACACAACACACAGTCAGATCTCTTAAAGGGATAGTATACACACTACACAGTCTGATCTCTTAAAGGGATAGTATACACACCACACAGTCTGATCTCTTAAAGGGATAGTAATGTTCCAATATAAAGGTAGATCCGATCGTTCATTATACTTTTACATAATGCTCCATAGAGTTCTAAACATCCATATCGGTGTAGTTTAATGGTAATTTTATTGTAAAGTTCCCCCCTCCCACCCATTTTATGTACGTCACTCTTCTTTCCTTCTGAGCAGAAAGCTGGCCCACACGGATTGTGATGAGGAAAAATCTTGTAACCGCATAAGGGAAACCCTGCTCCCCTTTGTCAAGGTGGGGTGCAGGGTTTTCCTTATACAGACAGAGACAAGATTGACCATCATTGCAATCTGTCAAGCAACCGGATTTAAGATCTGAAGGGAAAAAGAGTGATATGGAATACTTTACAATACAATTACCATCAAACTACACTGATATGGACATTTAGAACACTACAGAGCATTGTAGAAAGGTATAATGAAGAACTGGATCTGCCTTTGCAGAAACACAAGAAAACAAGAAGGCGCTCCTAGTGCATTAACGTAACTTAAATTCTTCACTCAAATTCTTCACCCACATGAGGGAAAATCGCGAAAAAACAATCAAAAAAGCTGCTGGAATCCGTAAAAAATTTTTTTAAATATATTTCCAAAAAATCTATATTAAAATAATCATTTAAAAGCAATGTAAATCGGCAACAGTATACATCAATGTTTCGCAGTGCACTACTGCTTTCTCAAGATACTGTGCCTTCTAATTGATAATCGGCAGTCTCCAACACAGGCTTTGCCTTAGTTCTATCAAGGTCCAAATCTTGGCCTTGTCAGTTCTTTTTGGGGCTTATTGCTCTGTGGCCTCTTGGATCTAGGTGACCATTCGCTAGGCCTATGTCCTTATGAAAAGGCCAGTGCCGTTTCTGGTAACAGCTCATTCCATCAGAGCAGTGGGTACTTCCTAAGCCTTCAGATCCCAGTCTTCTGAGGAACAATTGTGTGAGGCGGTGATATGGTTGTCACGTCACATACTCTCTACATATTTCAGAGTCCAAGTGCTTGCCTAGAGGTGGCGGTGCCTGTGAAGGTGTCTTTTTTCCTTCCTTGCTAGTAACCTTTGAGCGGCTACTTAGTTTTTTGTGACTGTGTCTGTTGACAACTGAGGTTCATGGTTGTTTTTGATTTGTCTCCCCCTCCCTTAAATCCTGGCTGATATGTTTCTTGAGTTCAACAAACGACGAAAGAGAAAATGTTTTTTTTGTGTGTAATTTCTGATCAATCCTTTTCTCTTAGTCCTTGTGGAAGACAGGACATTCCTCCCAGAGAAAACATGTTGTTTGATAACTACCTTCCTTCTCCACTTCTTTCTAGCATTTTTGCTATATGCAAAACTAATGGCTACTGCTGGTGGGCTGGGGTACTTATAGCTGGGGGAGAGTCTTATCCTCTTGAGAGTCTTGGTTTTCTAGTGCCCTACCTCCAATGAACCCCATTGTTCCTGTGTTTCACAAGGTCTAAGAGAAAATGATTTATTGGTAAATACACAGAAATCCCTTTAAAAATAAAGTGGGTCTTTTCCCGGAGCTCAGTTTGATTAGGCTCCCTCCCACGACCTCCTGTGTTCTTTCCATTTAAACAAGAAACTTCACCATATGGAGCCAGGAGGAATATCCTCTTATAAATCTAAGGATTCTGGTGAACAACATCGCACATCTGGATCACACACCATCGCAGCATAGAGAAACCCTAAAGGACTGGTAGAACTGAGCAGATACAGCACATTGGCTATTGGGTTTGGGACCCCTTATATGCATACAGCCCAAGATAGGTGTCTATCACGGTGCCAGTGTATTGCTGGCAACATTTTGACAGCATTGTTTTGTGATGCCTTCTTATTGTCTAGGGTGATGTTGCTCCACCCAGTGGTAGCCTTTAAGTACTGAGCCCTGTCACTTCTACAGGGCCCTTTCGTGGTGTTCCCATTGCTTAGTGCTTGCTGTCATTCTCGTGTGAACCCTGTGTATGACCCGGACTGCCTGACTACTCTGCCTGATTCTGTTCCTGCTCTGTGTACCGACCCGGATTGGCTGACGTTCCTGTTCTGTGTACCGACCCGGCCTGGCTGACGTTCCTGCTCCGTGTACCGACTCGGATAAGCTGACGTTCCTGCTCTGTGTACCGACCCGGATTGGCTGATGTTCCTGCTCTGTGTACCGACCCGGCCTGGCTGACGTTCCTGTTCTGTGTATCGTCCTGGAATTGCTGACGTTCCTGCTCAGTGTACCGACCCGGTTGGGAGGACATTCCTGCTCTGTGTATCGACCTGGATTGGCTGAGACTCCTGCTCTGTGTATCTCAGGCCTGGTTCACTACCTCATCCGGTTATCCGGTTGGGGGAACTTTCCGGTGCTCTGTCCAGGTCTTGCTAATACCCTTTTGGTTGCCTCGATTGCTGCTCTAGCCGTTCAGCTACTGTAACCCATTTACACTACTGTGCCTTCTATCTCCATACCCCCGGGTAGGAGCTATTCCCGCTTGCACACTGTACGCTTGGCTTGTTACTGCACACCTACTGAGGTTGGTCTCCTGGGCACCTCAGTTTGTCTCTACCACCTGGCAGTTGCCATTAAGCCTGAGCGTCCGTTAACCCTTGCTGTCTGGTGCCGTTATCCTTGGGTCGCAGTTCCAGCTGGTTCGGTTTGACGTTACACTTTTCCTCCGGGTACAGTGATACTGTTGTCTGCTAGTCCGTGATTCCTTCAGGGCCTCGCACACCCATTGTGGCAAAGTCGCTATTGTGTCACTCTCTAGTAGAGAGTGTGTCTTGGACCTTCCGTTATTAGGGCCTATCAGCCTCCTGGCCTAATAGCACCTTCATTTCGTTATCTCACTGATTCACACGAACTGTAACCTGACCTGTGTCAGTAATATATATTTTGCTCTCAGATATATGTACTGGACCCGTGTGGGTTAATGTTATTCTGTAACCTGTCCTGTGTCAGTATTACGTGTTAACTATTGCTGGACCCATGAGGGTTACTTTATTCTGTCTGGTTTCAATAAAACTGTGTTTTACCAAACAGCCTGCCTATGAGTGTACTGAAAACCGTTACAGTACGAAAGGGCCATGACCTCAGATGGTACAGGTGATGGTAATGCACGAAGTATCCATTGGAGGATGAATATGCATGAGCAGCGCATGGACCAGCTGGCGCTGGCCATACAGACTATACTAGAGCGTACTGCTCACCTGGATAAACCAGTACAGGCCTCGGTGGTCCCCCCAGTTATGACACCAGGAGCTCAATCCGTGACGCAAGCAAACTCGAATAGAGGGTTAACTGCTACTGCTCCATTACCTCTAAGGTACGATGGCGAACCTACCCTGTGCAAAGGGTTCATAAACCAAATGGAGATTTTCCTAGAGTTAACCCTTCAAGCCCTTCCTAGTGACCGAAGTAAGGTTGGTCTCTTGATTACTTTGTTAACGGGCAGAGCATTGGCGTGGGAAAATCCCTTGTGGGAGGCAGCAAAACCATGTACCAAGAACTTTAATGAGTTCTTAAGAGCATTTCGTAGAGTATTCGAAATCCCAGGAAGAGCTGCCTCTGCTGCCAAAAGATTGTTGGAGATCCAGCAAGGGTCCCGTACTGTTGCAGAGTACGCTATTGAATTTCGCACATTGGCAGTGGAGGTGGGCTGGAATGATGAGGCGCTCGTGGCGGCATTTGCTCAAGGTCTCTGTGACCGTATTAAAGATGAAACAGCAGCCAGAGACTTGCCGAGTGATCTGGACGAGTTTATTGATTATTCAATACTAATCGATTCCCGCATTACGGAGAGAATGGCTGCCAAGAACCGTAGACAACGGGCCAGAGAGTTGGGACGGGCGAGACAAAGTTTCCCACCCATGCCTCCCTCACCTCCCATGCCTCCTGAGTGTAACCGTGAGAGCAGTGAACCAATGCAGTTAGGGTTCACTAGGTTGACCAAGGAAGAAAGGGCTCATCGCCGCAGACAGGGCCTCTGTCTTTATTGTGGCCAAGCTGGGCATTTGTTGAGCTCCTGTCCTACACGACCGGGAAACGAACGCACCTAGGGTACCTTGGGGGACAGGCCCTAGGTGGTGTTCAGTGGTCACTAGATCCGGCTAATCAAAAGCCTACTATACAGGCCGTGATTTCCTGGGCAGAACTCTCGGTGGAGGTTCTGGCCCTAGTGGATTCCGGCGCAGCTGGGTATTTTATGGACAGCTCATTTGCCGAGTTACACAAAATTCCACTGATTGAGAGGGAATCTCCCTTGGTTATCGAAGCCATTGATGGCAGGCTGTTGGTACCAGCTCTTATCACTAAGGTTTGTTCGACACACAGACACAGTAGGTTTGGATAAAACACAATTTTATTAAACAATAAAAAATACAAAAACCCTCACAGGTCCTGTAATATATACATAATATAGTACAGCCACAAGACAGGTTATACAGAGGTAGGCCCACACAGGTCCAGTATAAGTAGAGAGTCCATAGAACAATATACTGACACAGGTAAGGCAGATCTTCTGTGAGTCCCAGTTTGTCAGTACTGCATGGGTTAATAATAGGCAGAGAATGTTGACAGGCCCTAATAGTGCAAGGCCCTTTAAGAAACTCAAACAGAGGTGAGAGCTTCAATTCGAGTAACACCCTAGATAATGGATACCAGACAGTTGTGGACTGCCGTAGCAGTAACGGAGACTGAGCAACTTGAGCACTGCCATAGCAGTAACGGAGACTGAGCAACTTAAACACTGCCGTAGCAGTAATGGAGACTGAGCAACGTGAGCACTGCCGTAGCAGTAACAGAGACTAAGTAACTTGAGTGCTGCCTTAGCAGTAACGGAAACCAAGCCACTGGACACTGCCTTAGCAGTAACGGAGACTGAGCAACTGGAGCTCTGCCTTAGCAGTAACAGAGACTGAGCAATAGGAGCACTGCCGTAGCAGTAACGGATACTAAGCAACTAGATACTGCCATAGCAGTAACGGAGAATTGAGCAACTTGAATACTGCCGTAGCAGTAACGGAATCTGATCAGCGTGAGCACTGCCGTAGCAATAACGGAAAACTGAGCAACTCACCCTGAGAGGCACCCAACCTGGAACTGCAAGCAAGGCAGGCAAATAGGAATGTCTCCTGGGCGACACGGAGGCAACTGAGACCAATCTGTAGAGCTGTCCGGAGACAGCGAGGGACTAGCGTTACCCTTAACCGGAGACCGGTCAGAGCGTGCGGAGGAGACACGGCCCCACAGCAACCCAACCGGGCAGGAGTCTCACAGAGCAGGAATGTAGGGCAGTCCGAGTCGGTACACCATGCAGGAACGTCAGCCAATCCAAGTCGATACACAGTACACGGAGCAGGAACGTCAGCCAATCCAAGTCAGTACATGGAACAGGAACGTCAGCCGGGCCAGGTCAGTACATGTAGCAGGAACGTCAGCCAAGCCGGGTCGAAACACAGGAGACGAGAAACAGAATGGTCAGGCAGTCCGGGTCGGTGCACAGGCAGGAGACGAGATGCAGAGTAGTCAGGCAGGCCGGGTCGATACACCGGGAACTCACAAGGATCAGGAACAAGCGCTGGTACTGGAACACCACGAAAGGGCACCGGAGAAGTTCCAGAACCCAGCATTTAAGGACAAATGCTGGGCGGGACAACAACAGGGCAGCCAATGGCGGAAGCAGGAGTGGAATATTGACAGGATGTCGCCAAATAGCACGAGTACCGTGATAGTACCCCCCTCTCAAAGACCCCCTCTCCTAGAAGAGGGACCTGGCTTCTGTGGGTATTTAGTATGGAAAATGTGCAGCAATCTGGAGCATGAAGATCACTCTGATCAACCCAGGAACGCTCCTCAGGACCATAGCCCTACCAATGAACCAGATATTGCAATTTTCCTCTGAATCTACGTGAATCAATGATGCTTTGCACTTCGTATTCCTCCTGACCCTGAACTTGCACAGGACTGGGGACCGCAGGAGTGGTAGTGTAACGGTTGCATACCAGAGGTTTAAACAGAGATATGTGGAACACATTGTGAATACGCATGGATGCTGGAAGGTCCAGGGCATATGAAACAGGGTTAACTTTACGGATCACCTTGAAGGGACCAATAAACCGGGGAGCCAACTTATTACACGGAACTTGTAAGTTTAGGTTTCTGGAGGAAAGCCATACCCTGTCCCCAACCTGCAAGTAGACCGCTGGCAGCCGTCTGCGATTAGCGTGGCGCTGATAATGCTGGAACGAATTACTGAGGGTCCTCTGAACCTGTGCCCAGGTGGAGCGGAGTTGCTCGATATGCTCGTCCAGAGCTGGAATCTGCTGCGACTGTAATGAATCCGGGAGCAAACATGGCTGAAACCCATAGTTGATGAGAAACGGGGAGCTCCCGGATGATGAATTAACCGCACAGTTGCTGGCGAACTCTGCCCATGGCAACAGATCGGCCCAATTATCATGATGATCAGACACGAAACAGCGCAAGAATTGCTCCAATCCTTGATTGGCACGCTCAGCGGCTCCATTGGTCTGGGGATGGTAGGCAGACGAAAATGACAGTTGAATGCCCATCTGGTTACAAAATGCTTTCCAAAACCTGGACACAAATTGACTCCCACGGTCTGACACCAGCACTCTAGGTACCCCATTCAACCGGAAAACCTCTCTAGCAAAGACAACAGCCAGCTCCTGGGCCGAGGGAAGGCCAGGAAGGGGCACAAAGTGAGCCATCTTAGAAAATCTATCAACCACCATAAGAATGAAGGTGTAACCCCTAGACACTGGCAGTTCTCCCAGAAAATCAATGGACACGTGGGACCAAGGACGCTTGCCATTAGGTACTGGTTGGAGTAAGCCTGCTGGGAGTTGTCTAGGTGATTTGGCACGAGCACAGGTGGTACAGGCTGCAGTGAATGCGGAGCAGTCGGCCCGTAGGGAAGGCCACCAAAATACTTGTGAGAGAGACCAAATTAATTGATCCCTCCCAATGTGCCCAGCAGCCTTAGATGAATGGTAGGTTTCAAGCAAGCGGGTACGAAATGGCTCATCTACGAAGCACTTGTCTACTGGGGTATCAGGAGGAGCCGCAGCCTAGGTAGCCAGAATTTCCTCCCCCAGTGGCAAAGTGATGCTAGTACGTAAGGTAGCCAAGATGCAATCAGGCTGAATTATGGGTACAGGAACCTCATCTTTATCCATCTCTGGCCCGAATTGCCTGGACAGGATATCAGCCCTAATACTCTTGGAGCCAGGCAAGTAAGATACGATAAAGTTAAAGCGAGACAAAAACAAGGCCCATCTGGCTTGACGGGAGGACAATCTCTTAGCCTCCGAGAGATACGTCAGATTTTTGTGGTCTGTCAGGATTAATACAGGAGTTCTCGTACCTTCAAGCAAGTGACGCCATTCTTTCAGAGCAAGAATAATAGCCAGGATTTCTCTGTCCCCAATTTCATAGTAACTCTGGACACTAGACAGCTTTTTAGAGAAGAACCCACATGGTCTCAGAGTACTCCCGGCGACCGGGCGCTGTGACAGTACTGCCCCTACCCCAGTTTCAGATGCATCAACTTCCAACGTAAATGGAAGGGAAGGGTTGGGGTGGGACAGTACAGGAGCAGATGCGAAAGCGGACTTAAGTGTCTCAAAAGCTTGATCAGCTGCCTCAGACCATTGGGACGGATTTGCACTCTTGTGCGTGAGGTCAGACAGAGGTTTAACAATAGTGGAGAAGTTCCGAATAAACTTCCTGTAATAATTTGCAAACCCAAGAAAGCACTGAACAGCTTTTAACCCTTTGGGTTGTGGCCACAGCAATACGGCTGCGAGCTTCTCCTGATCCATAACAATGCCATCTCTAGAAATCACGAAGCCCAAAAAAGGCACCATGGACTTGTGAAACTCGCATTTTTCAATCTTACAGAAGAGTTTATTCTTGCGTAATCTAAGCAACATTTCGGACACATCCTTGATGTGTTGAGACAAGCTAGACGAGTGTATGAGTATATCATCAAGGTAGACTACTACGCAGTTGAGAATCACTGATATAGAATGATGATCAGCTAGTGGTTTGTGGATCTGTCTGCTGCAACTTCTCTCTTGTGCATACACCTCTGTAATGAGCAATTTGATTGGTACAATTACCTGGTACTTGTGTATAAGAGAAGGCATTTTTGGGCAGCAGTCTCAATGTAGCACAGATTTCCTGAGGACAGGAACGGGTAATCCTGAAATGTGTCTAATAGCCTTTTTTGTTTTCATGTTTACATTGTTATAATTTTTAATAAATATTTTTATGTTTACTCTTCAGCTGGTTGTCATTCCATAAAAGGGTTCCATTGGCCTGTATGAGTACCAGATCAGGGGCAGGTTAATCCCTGTAGTTTCTTACCAGTATTTTGACTACTCAACAGCCTGACCTTCTCTTGTGAGTATATTCATCTTTTTAACCCCTTAAGGACCCATGACGGTCCTGGACCGTCATGGGTTGTTATACCCTTAAGGACCCATGAAGGTCCTGGACCGTCTTGGAATTCCGGGCTCCCTGTGCAGCTGCACGCCATTTGGGGAGTCTGGAATCAGATCCCGCATAAAAAAAAAAAAAATCTCCGTGGTCCTTAAGAGACTGCAAAGTATGTGCGCGGCTGGTCCTTAAGGGGTTAAATATCTATTATTTATGTTTGAAGATTTAAAAAAAAATCCTATATGGAGATATAGCGCTTAGCAGGTAAGACTTTCAAGGGTTAACCAACGATAAAAAATAATAATGATAATGACTACAGTGAGTTGCATAAAGACACCAAGATAGTTCTACTTGGGTGTATCCCTAAATAGCAGCTACAATCCCTAGACCAGTATGTGTGATCTTAAAACAAGAAAGCATAAAAAATGTAAATAAGGGAGAGCGCTATACCTATATATAAATGAAAGACCCTCCTAAATACACTACCCCCCCAATGAGCATATGGCAACAAATGTAAAAGTACAAAATACCTATATTTATTAATGTAGAACCATAAGTCTCAAAAAAAGACTGTATGTGACCAATGAATACAAGACACCGTTTTTGGTCAACTATGGGTTCCAACCCTCGACACTCCCAGAGAACTTCCAGGCACAAGAAATTCCGGCTCTGGATGAGCATTTATGGGCGCTCCGTTCCTCGTGGGTACGGGTACAGCATACCCTACGTGATTCGGTACAGAGACAAAAGAGGCAGGCTGACCGTAGACGACTGCCGGCACCTAATTTTCAAGTAGGAAAAAGAGTGTGGTTGTCGTCCCGTAACTTGCACCTCCAGACTCCCTGTGGAAAATTTGCTCCTCAATTCATTGGTCCTTTCCGAGTGTTGCACAAGATTAATCCAGTGGCTTATGCGTTGGAACTTCCAGTCAATATGCGTATACATAATGTATTCCATGTTTCCTTACTGAAACCCTTGGTCTGCAACCAGTATACCTCTGCTCCTGTCCGCCCTGCTCCTGTGAGAGTTGCAGATCACAAGGAGTACAAAGTCCAAAATATTCTGGACTCCCGTTTGGTTCGAGGGCGCCTACAGTACCTTATTCACTGGAAGGGCTATGTACTGAGGAGCGCTCCTGGATACCTGCCATTGATGTTCATGCACCTGTATTGGTACGCAGGTTTTATGCTCAATTTCCTGACAAGGATAGCCATACCCTGTCCCCAACCTGGAAGGAGACCGCCGGCAACCGCCTGCAATTAGCATGACGCTGATAACGCTGGAACGAAGCACTGAGGGTCCTCTGTACCTGTGCCCAAGTGGAGCGCAGCATCCGGCAGAAGACACGGAAGAAGAACAGCCAGGAAGAAATGACTAGGAGGCAGGGAAGACAGAGGACACCGGACAGTCTCAAAACGGGGAAAGCACCGGTCCTGACACCTACACAGCTGTTTCTGTTTCAGTTATTGATTGTGTTTCAACCCACCTACAGGACTTCTCCCAAGCTGCACCTAGGTTTGGAATTCTCTACCCCACCCCATCAGAATCTCCCCCAGCCTTCAGATCTTCAGACGCTCACTGAAAACTCACCTCTTTAGGGAACTACCTCCATAAACATTATCACCAAGAACCACCTCTTCCCTGGACCACTGCACACAATAGCAATTCTCTCTATCCCACCCACTGACCGGCAGTTCATGTGGCAGGAGGCACTTACACCCAATAGCACTTACTCTACTACTACTTCTGTGTCCAACTCACCGTCCTCTAGACTGTAAGCTCTCACATGCAGGGCCCTATGATACTTCTGTTCTCCACATTTGATTTGTACTAGTTAATATCTCTGTATGTCTGTTCACTATTGTACAGCGCTGTGGAATAAGTTGGTGCTATATAAATAAAGAATAAGTGCAACAGATGAAAGACATATCATGCTTGCTTCCCTTCGCAGTTGTAAGATGTCCAGTAGACTTGTGCACGGCAAAAGTTTTCAGTAAAATTCGATTTCGGACAAATTTTTTTTTCCCATTCGGAGGATCCAAATTTCGGACGGGACCTGTTCGACTCGGACGAAATTCAGCAAAAGTTTGAATTATTCGTCCCAATTTAAAAAAACTTTAAAATATTAAATAAAAAATTTAAATTAAACAAATAAAAATAAAAAAATACATTAAAACTAAATTAATAATAATAATACTAAATCTCTAATGAGACAGGAAGGGGTATTTTATAAACCCTTACACACTTATTAACCCTTAATAGGGCAAATATGGGGTGAGTGGCAGCAATGTAACATGGCTGTGTGATACAAATGAACATACAACAAATACAGCCCTGCATTCAAACTCCAACTACTCCTGGGCAGCAGCAATGTCTATAGTATACATTAGCCCAAAATACATAGTACAAAAAACAAAGAGTTACCTGCGCTCTGTCCCAAATCCATATGCACATTTAAATAATTGGAGGCTTTTAGTTTCACTCCAATGGCCATTTGAATGTAAGCTCACCTGCCGCGCCAAGGCAAGCCTCATAGGTAAGTCCATCAGGACAATTAAATTATTTTGAATTACTAATTACATTATTACTGTGGGTTTTTTTTATTTTGGAATGTTTTAATTTTTGTAATAATAAATGAGAATTTATATACGTATGTGTCACATCAAATTAAAGCACTTTCTGCCCTTTAAAAAACGGTATATAAAATGTGTTTGTGCAATAAATGAGAAAGATAGGAATTATGGTTGAACACACACATAACAAAAATGCCAAAATTGTTTGTGTCCTTATATGGTTAATATCTGCACTTTGCATGAACTGTAAAGCACCTGTTTTACCAGATCTGTTTTTAGCAGCATGTAGCAACATTATAATAGTTTCAGGCGGGAAAGCACTGTGCCATCTATTTATAACAGCATGTAGCAACATTGTAATAGTTTCAGGCGGGAAAGTGCCGTCCAAATTTCCAAAAATTACACCGAAATTTCGGACTAGGTCCTTTTCGGATTCTGATCTTTTTTTTGGTGGGCGGACCTTGGCTTTCTGAAGGTCCTAATGATGCTGAATGCTCCTTATTCGTCCGAATTCCAAAATTGGCCAAACCGAATTGCACAAGTCTAATGTCCAGCAGTGCAAACTGGGAGTCAGAACTAGGAACGAGCCTGCAATACAAATTTGTAGGCTCTATAGGAATGGTGTCCTACCCAGGGTGCAGTCTCTTTTAGCCCACTAGTGCCTTTCACAGAGACGAAATATCCTAAAGCATATCGTATTAGTCCTGCCATTACAGCAGTCCAACCACGAAATGCCAGGCAATTCCTCTCTCAACAAGAGAAGCAGCCAACCCCAGATGTACATTTTGGCCTTGTTGGGCCTCGTCAGTGAGGTGAAGCTGATCTCTCTAAGCACTGTGAGCAAGGGGTCCAGTGCTGGATTCCCCTGTTACCCTTGGGATGACTAATCCCAAGGATAATTTGCTTATGTAGATTGGGAGTCAGAGACGCTCAACTAGGAACGAGCCTGCAATACAAATTTGCAGGCTCTATAGGAATGTTGTCCTACCTAGGGTGCAGTCTCTTTTAGCCCCCTAGTGCCTTTCACAGAGAGGAAATATTCTAAAGCATATCAAATTGGTCCTGTCATTACAGCAGTCCAACCACGAAATACCAGGCAATTCCTCTCTGAACAAGAGAAGCAGTCAACCCCAGATGTACGTTTCGGCCTTGTTGGGTCTCGTCAGTGATGTGACACTGATCTCTCTAAGAACTGTGAGCAAGAGGTCCAATGCTGGATTCCCCTATTACCCTTGGGGTGACTAATCCCAAGGATAATTTGCATATATAGATTGGGAGTCAGCAGTCCAGCAGTGCCATCAGCTCAGAATTGGTAGAAAACAGTTGGATCCTGGTACACCCATCTGCTGTCTGGAGAAGTCTGGTCAGAAGTGGCAAAAAAGCCATACCTCTGACTTTGAAACAAGGCCAAGAGACTGAAATATGCACAAAACCACAGGAATTGGGGTGAAAATTAGTAGCAACAGGTGCTCTGGATTGATAACTCAACATCCTATATAATAATTTGCTAAAACGTGTGTAACAACGCAGTCATGCGCAGTAGAGACTGCCCGCTCAGTGGCTGATGCAGAGCTGGATGCTCCTTCGGAGCTTTGCAGTGCATTGCATATCCCTCTGGCACTCAAAGGGTTACGTGGCCACTGCTTCACTGCTCCACGTGCTGCAGTCTTGCATCGCTTCAATCACGCGATGCAATCATGTGCAGCAGTGACTGCCCGAATGAGTGCACTCTCTACTGCACATGACGGCTTCTGACAAACATCCTAGCGAATTATTATATAGGATACACACAAACACACACTGTATATATTATAATACTAGTTGAAAAGCCCGTTTACATGGGCCACAGTACCACCGCTGCAGTCATGCACAGTAGAAATTGCCCACGCCACGGCGGATACGGAGCAGGGCGCTCCGAATTCAGACCAGAGTCCTCTTGTTCCTAGGAAGGTGCGCAGAGAGGTCTCCGGTCTGAATTTGGAGTTCCCTGCTCTGTATCAGCCGCAGCACAGACAGTCTCTACTACGCATGACGGTTTCTGACAAACATCCTTAGCTAATTATTATATAGGATAATATTACTTTGGGTTATAATATGGAAACTTGAGCTTGGTGGTCTTTTTTCCAACTTAATAAACAGTATATGAAACTCAAGTCTGTTAGCAGCTAGAAGTCTGAACTTTTTGAAACCTGCATAACGTCATCCAAAACACGAAAAGAAAAATAAAGGTTAATTGGATCCATAAAGCACAAAGAATAAATGTATTTCTTTTATGCAAGGCTAGGGTAAAAATAACAATGGCTTTGAAAGCACAGGAGGTTTTTAAGCACCCGTATTCATTCAGTGTCAGTGGTTCTTTGTTTTTATAAGGTTTCATAGTAAGAAATTATAAGTGATCAGAGAAAATATTATGTCAACAAAGGAAAATGTGTATGTTGTTCAAGGGCTCTCATTAGGTTTTATTAAACGCATACACATACCTGGGAACTCTCTGGTTTTGCCCCGGAGACTCCGGGTTTGACAATGAATTACCAGGTCTCCGGGGCAGATTTTCCGGTTGTGGGGAAACCCTGCCCACTTGTGCTCAATCCCACCCTATTCCTCCCACTCCACGCTCTCTTCTACCCCTTCCCTAGTGCATTCTATATTTTTTTATGTTGAGTAGTCCCACCTCTCCTCGCGATTAAGCCCCACCCCTTTTTAATGAAGCAAATTGTGTAATTTCTCTACCCTTATCGGCACTAAGTAAGAAGTTCCCAGGTATGCGCATATAGCCTGGGGTTAGTGACCTGGAAACAGAAATAGACAGGATCATATATAGGAAATCCATTTGGAAACACTCAGTAACCATTTGCAGAACATTGGTTTCTGTACTGTTGCACTGTTGCAGCACTGCAAACATTTAGAACCATACGTACAAGTACAAAAGTGGAGCAGTTTTGGACCAAGCCTACATTCATAAAATGTAAAACTTTATTTTCAAATGGGACATTTAACCAGTTCAATGCTTTCTGCTTTTGATGGGCTTTACATTAGTATGACCCATATTCACATTAACTCTTTGAGTGCCAGAGTGGTATGAAAGGCATTGTGAAGCAAGGGCTATGGAACATACACATGTGAACAGAAAATGATTCTGATGATCTGTCAATATTTTTGTTACTGACCAAATTTACAAATTATGGAGTATGAAATGAGCAAATGAAAAGGAAATCTCCACAAATGTTCAGCATGGTAAGCGTGTGTGTTTGTATGTATAGAATAACAAATATACATGTATACATTTTTATGTGTGTGATCTGATGGAGATGAAAAACAAGTGTGCTGTAGTAGGTGGTCCTCACATGAATGCATGTTTTGCCTATATTGATTCTATTATGTCTTTCACTCTAGAAAACCTTTACATTATTATGTTTGCCAATGTGTTCAAAAAATGGAACAAATAAATAATTACTTTATAACTGGTAATGTGTTACAAGATTCAAAACAATAGCTAATTAAGTTGTTAACTTCCTTCAGGAATGGCCCCAGGGGCAGACTGTCAATTTTAGGCCTCGTGTCAGCACAAGTAAATTGAACTGTCCCATCAATTTGTTTTTTGATTATTTATGCTCAGTCATAAACCTCAGAGTTTACAATCTATGGAAAAATTATATACAGTGCTTGTATCTATGTTCTATAGGTTTTCAAGATCAACTGACAATCCACTATTACAATCTATGTGAAAAATGGCCAACAGCTCAGTAATGAGCCAGAGGCCAGCATAACAATACAGGTCCATATCCTTCTTTTTCTACTTTTCCTGGGGGAGGGGGAGCTCATTGATCTTGTAGTTGAAGTGGAATGTCCCTCCCCCAGTTTGCAGGGAAGTAAGGAGGTAGGAGATCGAACCTGTGTTTAAGGGGAGATAAAGAAATAAAAGGTGGTTGTAGGAATAGGGGACAATAATATTGGCTTTGTTTTTTTCTCTTACTTGTATTTTTACATTAAAGGGATAGTAATGTGTCACAAAAACAGCAGCTCCAATTAATCTTCATATTATTTGAGCCATAGAGAGTGTTATTTCAATACTGTCAGAGTTGTAGTTCAAGAGTAATTGAATGATAAAGTATCCCCCTCCCACACCTTTTACCTAGTGTAAGCCACCTCCCCTCAGATGTGGAGTCTGGTCCACAGACCAGACATCTCACAGCAAGGGACAATCTTCTTACTGTGAGAACAATGAAAGCCTGGACATCACCCTGCTGCTCTGAGGTGAGCAGTGTTACATCAGTAAAAGGGGAGGGAGGGGATATTTTATCATTCAATTAGTCTTGAACTACAACCCTGACAGTACTGAAATAACACTCTCCATGGCCCAAATTCTATGAAGATTAATTGGAGCTGCTTTTATTATGAAACATTACTATCCCTTTAAGCCTTTGATTGCCAAGGGTGTGCAATGTATTGCAGAGCAATGAGTTGCACATCCTACTGGCACCCAAAGGGTAAACTTTCTCTAGTCAACTAAAGAACCTATATTTCACACTGAAGAAACTCTCTAAAATTCAGATGATTCTTATGTCTTGTCTTGCTTTCATTACTCAGCTATGCTAAGCCCTGCCCTCTGTAGGAGATTCCATTTTCAACCTAAAAAGGTGGAGAGAACTAGACCAGTGAGTCATTGATAATGCAGGCTTTATTTGCCCAAGTCAGAGAACAAAGCTTTGATAAGATTACATTCCGAAACTACTAAATCAAAGATCTTTAAAACTATTGACCTGTTTGGAAAACAAAAAGCATACATTATATGCAGCTGATATAGATTTTTAATGACATCAAAAGTAGCGTAACAAGTCCTCGTTTATTTAGAAAAGACCCAGTCTCAGATTTGATCACAAGGTTTGTCCTTTTTACTTGAGTTAGGCTAAGAATGGGGGTGATCTGAACGCATACCTATTAACTGTCCTAGATTTCCGGGTTCAGTGCCTGGATCCTGTTGTCCTAACAGTGGTTATTATTATTATTATTATTATTCTTTATTTATATAGCGCCAACTAATTCCGCAGCGCTGTACAATTGGGGAATAGACATACAGAGGTATTAAATAGTACAATCAGATGTGTAGAACAGGAGGATCAGAGGGCCCTGCTCGTGAGAGCTTACAGTCTAGAGGAAGGTAGGTTTGATACAGAAGGAGTAAGTGCTATTGTGTTTAAGTGCCTCCTGCCACATGAACTGCCAGTCAGTGGGTGGGAGTGAGAAGTGCCATTGAGTGCAGTAGTCCGTGCAAGGGGTGAATCTTGGTGATGATGTTTATGGAGGCAGTTGATAGGCCTCCCTGAAGAGGTGAGTCTTCAGGGAGCGTCTGAAGATTTGAAGGCTGGGGGAGAGTCTGATGGGGCGGGGGAGGGAATTCCACAGCTCAGGTGCAGCACGGGAGAAGTCCTGTAGGCGGGAGTGGGAGGATGTGATAAGAGCTGTGGAGAGCAGAAGGTCATGTGCAGAGCGAAGATGGCGGGCGGGAGTATATTTGGAAATGAGAGATGAAATATAGGGGGGTGCAGTGTTAGTGAGGGCTCTATAAGTTAGCACCAGAGTTTTGAATTTTACTCTGTATGCTAACGGGAGCCAGTGTAGGGACTGACAGAGGGGTGTGGTGTTAGAGAAGCGATGAGTGAGGTAGATTAGTCTTGCAGCAGAGTTCATTATGGACTGTAGCGGGGTTAGTCGGGTGAGAGGCAGGCCAATTAGTAAAGAGTTACAGTAGTCAAGACGGGACATGATGAGTGTTTGGATTAGAATTTTGGTAGTGTCTTCTGTGAGAAAGGGTCGGATTCTAGAGATGTTGCGGAGGTGGAGGCGGCATGAGTTGGAGATTGACTGGATGTGAGGAATGAAGGATAGGGCAGAGTCAAATGTGACCCCCAGGCAGCGTGCTGTAGGGGTTGGTGTGATGGAAGTGTTGTTAACGGTGAGGGTAATGTTTGGGATAAGGCTGGTTGTAGATGGAGGGAAGAGAATTAGTTCAGTTTTGCTAAGGTTAAGTTTGAGTTGATGGGAGGACATCCAGGAAGACACAGCAGACAGACAGTCGGACACTCGGGACAGGAGGGAAGGAGAGAGGTCTGGGGAGGAAAGATATATTTGGGTGTCATCAGCATAGAGATGATGATTTCCGGGTTCAGTGCCTGGATCCTGTTGTCCTAACAGTGGTTCTCATTTTCCACAAAACACATACAAGCATAGAATTTCATGGCAGATTCCAAATGGTCCATTTGTTTGCCCATTTCCCCACAGGATTAATAATTTCACTTAGAAGTACTTAGCCATATATCTTTCGCAAGAGTTTTTAAAGGGATAGTAATGTCAGAAAAAAGTATTAACTATATGGTAGATAACATTAAAAGAGAGTACTTGCACTTATTCATATCTCTCAAACCCTTATGATTTGAGAGATATAGGAAAATAAATTCTCCGCTCCCTCCCCTTTCTGCTTGATGAGCTATAAAGCTGTCAGAAGCAGATTCTGGTTCCTGGATCAGACGGCAGTTCTTCAGCAGCACAGACATAGCGATACCTAAAAATGAATATTTCATCGGAACGGCCTACCACATGTGCCTGGTTTGTAAACACACATTGTAGACCATTCCGATGAAGTATTTATCTTTAGATATCATTATATTGGTGCTGCTGAAGAGCCGCATCTGATCAAGCAACCAGAATCTGCTTCTGATAGCTTTACAGCTCGTCAAGCAGAAAGGGGAGGGAGCGGAGAACTTTATTTTCCTATATCTCTCAAACCATAACGGTTTGAGAGATACAAATAAGTGCAAGTACTCTCTTTTAATTGTATCTACCATATAGTTAATAATTTTTTTCTAACATTACTATCCCTTTAAATTCACATTGAGGGAGATGCACTAAGGTGTGATAAAGAGGTAATAAAGTGGTGATGACTTCTCTAGTGATATCACTTCTCCAGTTCCTATATTATTCTATGGAGCCAATGCACTAAGATGTTTCAAGTGGGAGAGATTATCGTGCATAGGGTCCAAAGACTAACGGGATTTGGAGAAGTTATATCAATGAATAAGTTATCTCCACTTTATCACTCATTAATGTATAACCCCTTTGTATTTTTACTCCCTACCACTTCCACTTGGGGTCTATTCCACGTAAATATCACCCTTTCTAAAAATTGTTTTTATTTCTTTTTTAATTTTTACCCTTCTGGTCTATTGAGAGTGACTAAGGCGTTAACGGAGTATTTAAGGGTTTAGGACTTATTACTGGCATATTTCAATGGAATTAGGTAAGGGAGGGACAACTCTACCTCCAGCTAATACATGCTCTTCAGGGGAGATTGCATTTGGCTTCTATTTCTAAGGGTAGTATTATGCTACCATGTGGTTACTTTGCCATCATATGATGAGGCTCACCAGTAATTTAAATTTATATGAGCTATTTTCCATCCTAGTCATGTTAGAACTGGCATTACTGGTTGGCAAATAAAGCAGTCCAGTTTTGGACAGATAACATAGTGGTAGTGTACTCTGTTGGCAACCTTTCCTCCATCTCCCTTTCCAGATATTACACTACTTAGGCACTTAGTGCTACTTTGCATGGCACATAACAATGCAGTCAGGCCAAACATGTCACTAGGGTTAAGAATAGGTTAAACCCTTAACATCCAATACTGTCACTGCTGTCTGGCACTTAAAGGGATAGTAATGTTTCATAATAAAAGCAGCTCTAATTAATCATCGTAGTATTTAGACTTTGGAGAGTGTTATTTCAATTCTGTCAGAGTTGTAGTCCAAGAGTAATTCAATGACAAAGTCTTCCCCTTCCGCCCATTTTACTGATGTAACACTGTTCAGCCAGATCATAAGGGAGGTGCCCAGGTAGACTGCAGAGAGGGACAATCTTCAATTAAGATAAGGAAAAAACCTGAAAAACTTGTCAAGGGGGGCAGGGTTTTTATTGTTTTCATAGAAAGAATATTGTCGCCTGCTGTTATCTGTCTAGTCTTACAACCAGATTCCACATCTGAGAAGAGATGGTTTACACTAGGTAAAAGGGGCGGGAGGGGAAACTTTGCTTGTGAATATCTCTCAAACCATAAAGGTTTGAGAAATAAGACTAAGATATCGTTCTTCATGTTTTTTTAATGCCTACAAAATAAAATAAATATAAAACGAAGTCAAACTGGGGGATGGGAGTCTCCATCCCATAGCGTTCTCTTTACAAGTGTCCTTTACATTATGGTTCCTATTTTCCACATTGACTATGAGAAAAGGATTTATCTGTAAGTACACAAAAATCCCCCTTTCCATCATTGGGAAGCTTTACGCGAACCCTCTTTTTGTGCACACATTGTCAGCTTCTCACTTCATGCTAAATTCACTCCCACTTGACTTGACAGAAGACTAGTAGAGTAAAAATGGTACCTTTATTGGCTAACTGAGTGGCTCTAGAATGCAAGCTTTCAAGACAACTAGGCTTCTTCTTTAGGCATAATACGAATGAAGGCTGAAAACACAATACATGACTTTAAACAATCATACACATTATTTAACACTTAAATTCTGCTTATCAATATGGTTCATAATTCATTCCCTAGGCTCTAGTAAAGTCTCTTTGAAGTGGACTAGAAAATACAAACAAGATTTATTACCATTTTCGATGCTCCAGTGAATTTTAGTCTTTGTCTAGACATAGCTAAGTCTATAGAATGTATGGGTTAACCCTCCAAGTGCCAGTGGGGTGCACGACCCATTGTTTGCAATGAGCTGCACATCCCCGGGCACCCAAAAGGACCAAAATATCTTTATTTTGTAGGATAATATGACATACATTCCTTGTCAAGGTTCAAGCCACATTCAAAGTGTTAAACCTGGTTATCAATTTATATTCCCAGATCTCTCTGTCTATGTGTTCTAAATTTCACATCAGTATAGTCACTTTGAGATATTTATTTCTGTGACCAGTTTTGCAAAAATGCTGACCCACTGGGGTGTCTTTTGTGTTGTTCCCAACCGGACCTAAGAGAATTCATTCTTTTTCTTAGCGTTTGTTCTGTCTCACCTACAAATAATTCTGTATGGAGACATTTCACACACATATTATGAAGTAAACAACATTATATGAGCTTCAGGAGAATTTACCCTCAATATTGCGGTTTCAGTGGGAATGTGGTATGAGCCCTTATCTGCACAGGATCCACACATCTTTTGTAGACAGTGATAAGTACCATTTTTTGTTGCATTCTTAAGGGAGCTCTTCACCACCAGTTGTTTCAGGTTGAGGGGGTTATTTATATAGTGGAATGGAGGTCTTGGAAATATTCTTTTTAATCTGCCACCAGTATGTAATATGTTTGATGCTATTTTGTTGTTTTATGCAGTACTTCAAGCTGTGGGATATAAGTAAATATGAATGGCACTCTGTTCTTTTCCTGTGGCTGTTTGTATTCCAGGAGATTTCTTCTGGGTACACTGGTGGATCTCTGAATTTGGATGTCCATGATCTTGGCAGTATATCTTGGTTAGAAGTCTCACAGATAATTAGGCGTGTCTGTTAGTTTGTGGTACAGAGATGTCCAATTGTCCATCATTAGTTGAGTAACGTAGCTTGAGGTCATGGGTTGGCAAACAGAGGAAAGATCATAAACATAGTTGACTTGTAGGGAGGAGTCAAAAGGTCAAGGACAATTAATTGTAGTTGAGGGTGTGGGAAGGTGGCTGAAAGAGACAATGGGATTTAACCTAACTGGGGTCATGGACAGGTGGCAGACAATAGTGTGTTGTTTAAAAGGTAGAGGGTGTAGATAGGTGACAGAAAACAGTGTAGGTCGGTTAACATCAGAGTGAGTGGAACAGGTCCGTCATTGGAATCAGATAGAGCTTCTAATAATCCAAGCACAGGATTTCAAGGAATGGGTTCTCGCAATGCACTTGAAATGCATATACCACCACCACCACTGGTTGAGCCACTGGAAGGTCAGAATGACTGGACCAGGCAAGAATATGATGTTAGAGAAGGGATACCAGCAAGGACAGAACAGAACTATACGTACACTAGTGAGGTAACCTAAAATGAAGACTAACATAATGTCAGTAAAGATACAGATGTCCCAAGAAGTTAGAAAACATACTGGAAATAGCTTCTAGTCAAAATTAGAACTAACTGAGAACTGAGCTTCTAAACAACTCAAATAAAAAAGAATACTATGTTCAGAGATCAGTGAGCAAGGCATTAGCAACATATGATAGTATACCAGCCAGCAGCCACCACACCATGCGGAAGGTGGATGGACAGCTGATAACTGCAATGTAATGCCAACAGCACAATGATAATCTCTGTTAGATTAATAAACCACTGAATAGAAATAGGGAAAGGAAGTATTTTAGACTCTAATGCACTACTGCACATACATTAAAGCATGGGCATCCATGTTTTTTCAGTTGTGTGCGACAAGATCTGAAAATCATACATGTGAGGGCAACATTAATTTTTTAATGATAACAACGGTGAATATAGCCTGTCAGCTATTTAACCCGTTAATGACTGGCAGATCGGCGCGGTCAGCTAAGAGCCACGGAGCATTTTTTTTTTTTTGGTTCTTCTGGTTCCGGACACCCCGAACGACGTGCAGCCACAGGGAGAGCCCGGAACGGTCATAGGACGTCATGGGTTGTTCAGTCAGATCGACCCATGACGTACTATGACTGTCAAGGGTCGTTAAGGGGTTAAACATATTGATTTATTTATTGAACAAGTCAATGACAATAATTATTTTTAACAAACAACTATTTTTGAACTGTACGGTACTGACAGCCAGGTTTTACTAGCCTACTAGCTCACGTGTGCTACATTTTGTAAATAATCCCAGGTGGGCAATAACCTGGGTTCAGTCAGGCCACATTTGGCCCACGGGCCGCATGTTGGACACCCATACATTAGAATGTATGATCACTTACATGAGTGAAGTATCCAAAACACCATGAACCTATGCTTTAAGGCATTTCATGCATCCAAGTGTTTTAACGCTCCTCAGATATTCCCATTGTTTATAAGGATTTTCTAGGTCCTTGGACAGGTAAATGTGCTACTCTATGAATAACAGACTATGAAGGTGTGACTTTTGATAAAAGTTTGTTAAATAGGGACAATAATACTACAATAGTCCTTACTCTTTAAACATTTCGTTAAGCAAATATGTATCCTGTAACCCTACTTAGAGTGACATGTAGAGAATATGGCCCTCATCTATGGCTGAATGTGACATTCTTCACATGGCCATATATACCTCACAAACTCTATAATACAAGCTGTTCTAGGCAGGGGCCTCATTATATTCTGTTTTCTATCAAAATAATTGATATTAGTGTCATTAGCCTTATAATTTGTGCTTGTCTTTCTTGTATTTGCATTGCACAGTGTTATGTATTCTGCTTGCACTCAATAAATAAATGTTAATAATTATAATGTCCACTATGAAACAGCATAACTGCCCATCATAAGTAGTAGAATAGTATTAATCTGCATTACATTGGCAATAAGTTGTTTGGAACCACAATGTTAGTTCAAAGTAAATATGATCTTAACTCGAGATCCCAAAAAAAATTTTTGAGAAACATTTTTTGTTAAAATATTGTAAACTTTTTTTTTATTTACTAGAGTAAGGGCTCATAAGCCTATACGTTTGTACTGAAAAGTTAAAATCTTGAGAATACAAGTAAAAAATGTATATAAAATTGGACACAGATGTAAGCACTAAGAACTGCCTATTATAAGTGTTATGGCTAGCAATGTATTGATATCAGATTGTTTCAAAGGAAAAATGTGGTATGTAATATGAGCAGCAAAGTAAACAAAAAGCTAAATTCAACAATGGAGAGAAGGTGTGTACAGAATGAATGTTGTTACAGGCTAAGGACCACAAGAGGAAATATGTGCTAAAAACATGGATAGCCTCATGCCAGCCTAAAGAGGGCAGTGACCTAGGAACAGGTATAGCTGTATCCCATTTAAAACCCTGCTATTTCCAAACACTTTCTGTATACTGCCTAACATTTGCCAGTACTATAACGTATATATTTTTATTTTTGGAGAAAAGTATAATAAAAGATAATGGGGTTACGCACTAAGGTGTGATATGAAGGTGATAACGTGGAGATTCCTTCCCCGGTGATAGCACTTCTCCAATCCTTATTTCATTCTGTGGAGCCAATGTACTAAGATGTCACAATGTTTGGAGATCTTAGTGAATAGGCTCCATAGAATAACAAAGGAACTGGAGAAGTGATATCACTGGAGAAGTTATCCCCACTTTATTACGTCTTTATCACACCTTAGTGCATAACCTCCAATGTGTTTTTTTTATTTGGAAAAAAGACTGATTCTGAGAGTCACCCCCAAACAGTTCTAGATCCCACCAACATAATATTAACTGCATAAAAGGTTTATAAAGCATCTTAACCCCTTAACGACCCTTGACGGTCATGGTACGTCATGGGTAAAAAGTGCGTGAATGACCCATGATGTACTATGACCGTCATGGATTTCAGGGCTCCCCGCGCGGCTGCACGCCATTTGGGGAGCCCTGATTTGGATCATCAAAAAAAAAAAAAAAATGTTCAGCAACTATTTATTGTTTGTTAATTTGGTTAAAATGTAGTACTGATTAGGGGGAAAAACATATACACAAAGAAAAGCTAAATAATTCTTGGGCAAGCTAAGTTCACTGTTGGGGACAAATAATAGTTCCCAAAGGGTTAAACGGAACTTTTTAAACTTATGAATGATGTTTCCAACTCATTGCATGGCAATGTGTTAGATATTTCACGTTTGTATTGTGCATATGGCCCAAATCATCGTAATGTACATTGTTCCTTGCATTCTAGAAAGATAGTCTCACATTGCAAAGTAATGCATAGTAGACCTCTTTAGCATCCAATGAGTAATTTGTAATCAGCTACAGAAGGCCAGTGTAGGAATAAAACAAACCTATAACAAAAGTATACTTAGGATGAAACATGACACGACCAACCAGGGTGGCTTGTAAAATGGCTTAAGGCTACAATCAAGTGAACACACCAGGTGATCAAAGCAGAAATATAACCAGAGTATCTCAAATTGACTGTGGCAGGTCCAGAGATGCTTTTTTCCCCCAGATTGTCTTCATACCTTAACTAAATCCTTTATAGTATATTATTGTCCTGGGTATTTCTTTGAACTAGCAGGTCTCAAACAGGGATGTACAAAAAGTAATGATTTTTCCCCTGTGATAATGTTTGCAGAAAACAGGCAATTTGCAGCATTTTCCATGAAAATTTACACGTATAGAACCTCCCACCGCCTAAAAAGAGTTTCTTAAACCTTTCTAACCCCAATAAATTCCCCATGGTGAGTATGTGTGGTTAGGACTATGTTAGTGCAGTGCAACAAGGCTGGAGGTAAGTATGTGTGGTTATGTGGCTACTGTGGGACAAGGTGTAGGGCAGGAATTAGTATGTATAACTGCATATGGTTACCTTGTAACAAGGCTGGGGGGTTAGTATGTGTGGTTCTATGGCAACTATGGGAAAAGACTGGGGTTACAGCAGTGGTGGACAATATGAGGACCTCAAGCTAATGCCTGAATACCCCCATCATTCCCCACCAGCCATTAGCTGGCTGGGAACGATGGGATTTGTAGTATGGTAGCAGCTGGAGAGCCTCATGATGATCATCCTGACTACCAGACAGTGTAGCAAGGTTGAGCGGTTGGTATATAAGCTTCTATTTAATTTTTTGAAAATCAATTGTTAAATCAGCTTTATGGATTCAAATGCTTTCACAGCATTGGGCAGTAATGGCGACTAGTAGGACGCCATGTGCCCCACCCACTCAGCACTGGCCAGGTGGTAAGGGAAATACAAAGGGTACAGACACCTTGCTTATTACGGGTTCATTTTCTGGTTGCACAGCTAGGAATGGAATCCCTGGGGTCAAGTGAGCCCATTTATTTCCATTAATCATTTATTTATTTTATTGCGTCATGGGTCAAGGGACTCAGTTGTTTTTTGTTTTCTTTTACTTTCACATGTTTAGGGAATCTCTTTTATTTGATTAGGATTAGGAAGTACAGTGAATGTAATGTATACATTGCTTCCATAGACTCTAACTGAGATAGATGCAAGATCACATATTTTACAATGAGATCAAGTTGCAAGGTAATGCATGTTACAATTCAACCTAAGCATCTTATTTGGGGTGAAATGGATGTCACCTAATGGAATAAGGAAGGGGATGAAAAGAGAATAGTGGGGATGTTTATAATCTAACAGTAAAATGAGTATTTACCCATGCCTTCTAAGCTTCCAATTCACAAAGAATATACATATCAGATCACTTGACTTTTTAGCTCAGCAGGGTTTATGCAATCTGGCATCTTTTTTAAATAAATAGATAAAAGCAATCTAAAAATGTATTGAAGATTCCATCTGTTAGACACATTTGGGACTGTCTTTTAGGCAGCAGGTCTAAGAGGAAAAACCAGAAACATGAATCATTAGACAGTAATTAGTTATACGAAAATAAAGCTTTTTGGGTATATCTCTCCACAGTGAATCCTTAAAATCGACCTGCCACACAAGTTTAGGTTACAGATCAGTACAATGAATGGCTAGCAGGAGGGATGATGAAAGTCATTAGTGAACACCCCAGCTAGAAGCTGATTGGCTGGGAGGTGTGGTTACTGAAGGCCATGTTCCGTGCCCTGTGTAACCACACATTTCAGGCAATGGGAGCATGGGAACCATTTTGGACAGGGACTGTCCATATAAAAGCTAGTCTCTGTTCAACTTTCCCTCATTATGGATCGGGCAATGGGCCAAAAGGTGTTGCCTTTGGGGCTTTTTGTGCTTTTTTTCTGCTACTGCGCAGCGGCAGAAATTTAATGAAGGCCTTCATTTTAAGACTTGTTTTTCAATTCAAGTTAGGTTCTGTGGCCCAACATTCATCATAGTTCATGTTGGTAGTGCAATTGAATTCCGTCAGTACCACTGCTGGTTAGTTTTGCTGGTGCAGGAATCAGATACTTACACAAATATTTATTACATAAAAAAATGAAAAGCATGAGTGATAATTCTTACACTAATGACCACACAGTCATGAACCAGATGGTGAATGTTAGCATACTTTGAGCAGGATCGTCACAAATCTTTATTAGAAGCAATGAAGAATATGTTCTTGCTACATTGATGGACTCCTACTTTAAAGGAACAGAATAAAAAATTTTTATGAAAAAAAAAAAATATTGTAGGGTGTTTCCTGCTGAGTAAAATAACAGTACTCTTACTGCTGAGAGATGCATATTTCCAGAATTATTACTGTTTAACCCCCATGTTTTTTTTACATTAGCAGTGGCCTCTAGTGGTCAAATTCTAATTAGTTATCCTGTTACATTCTAATGGAGAGGAAAGTCAGTGACTTACAGTTCTCCACAGAATGTGATAGAAACTGCCAAGTCACTTCCTGTCAGTTAGAACAATCAAGAAGTAAACAGAGTAAATTAACTTCCTGATTATTTTAACTGTCCTTGTTTTACTCAGCAGGAAAAGCTCTGTAATATATAGGTTTTCATAAAAAAAGTTTACTGCTCCTTTAAATATACAATTTCTGAATTTGTGCCAAGGCGTGAGCAGCATCACAGGAATTGGGTTCTGTGAAAGAATATAAAGCTATCCTTATAGATTGAATGGAAGATTGCATTGTAGAGCATGAGAGAGAGAAATTTTAAGGTAAAAAAACTACTAGAAAGAACAGTGAAAGCAGAAACATAGAATTTGATGGCAGATAACAACCATTTTGACCATTTAGTCTGCTCATTTTTCCTACTGTAACAACCTCAAACCTTATTTGGTCCTTTGTCTTATTTTCAGGGTAGCTTTATGCCTACCCCATGTATGCTTAAATTCCCTCTCTTTATTAACCTCTACCACTTCTAAGGGTAGGCTACTCCACTTATCTACCACCCTCTAAGTAAAGTAAATCTAAGCCTCCGACCCTCTAAAGGAAAGGAAGTATGCAAAAGGTTAATACCCTTTTCAAACTGGTCTATGGTTGGAAATGAGCCAAGGGGCTCTGTCCTGGGCTCAATGCTTTTAACTTGTTTATTAATGTCTAATATCTAGAAGTGGGTATTGAAAGTAATGTCTCAGTCCTTGACCATTGACAATAAGCTGTGTAAAAAATATAAACAGAGCAGGATGTTTTTTCTCTGCTAAACTGAGTGAATGGGCAGAACAGTGGCAGATGAGGTTTAATGTAGATAAATGTAAGGTTATGCATTTGGGCCATAGAAACAAAGATGCTACATATATACTAAATGGGGAAATTACTTGGGGAACGCTCGTTTGAGCAGACATACTGATAGGCAATAGACTTCATAGAAGTGTGCAGAGTCACTCAGCTGTTGCAAGAACAAATCGGGTACTGTCCTGCATAAAAAGGGAAATAGATGCAGGGGATGCTAATATAATTCTACCACTGTATAAATCCTTGGTAAGGTCTCATCTAGAATATGAAGTACGGTTTTGTGAGTCAGTTCTTAAAAAATACATTATCGAATTGGAAAAAGTGCAGAGATGTGCAACAAAACTGATGAAGGGATTGGAGGATCTAAATTATAGAGAGACTAGCCAAACTGGGTTTGTTTACATTAGAGAAGAGATGTCTAAGGGGTGATATGATTAACATTTACAAATATATTCAAAGTCAAAACAAAGAACTCGCTAAGAAACTTTTTACCCAAAGAACTGGGCAAAAAAGTAGAGGTCACCAATTAAGACTAGAGGAGACGCACTTTAGACTAAAAAAAGGTAGGGTTCCCAGACTGTCAATATAATACCTGCTGCTATAATCAGCACAGACTAATGAAGAGTTGTGAACTGTCCCTCTCTAGTAGACTTCAACTTCCATCATCCTTATACTGAGAAAAAGGTGTACTCAGGCAGACAGAAAAAGACAGACTGAAAGAAAGAGACAGACAAAGAAAGAGGAGACAGACTGAAAGAGACACACTAAAACCAAGAGATAGAAAGTGACAGAAGAAGAGCGAGAGTGAATGAAAGAGAAAGGGAGAGAGAGATTGGTAAAAAGAAACAAGAGAAGACTGAACAAGAGAAAGAGACAGACTGTAAGAGACATACTGGAAGAGAGATAGAAACAGCACAGACTGAAAGAGAGAGATTGGAAGATAGAGACAGACTGATAGATACAAACTGAATGAAAGACAGGCATGCTAAAAGAGAAAGAGAGAGAGACTAAAAAGGCAGTCAGAGAGACAAAGATGGAAAGACACAAGCAGAATAAAGAGAGAAATATATTGACTGAAAGAGAGCATTTGAGATAGAGATACAAATATAGAGCGATGCACTGATATTATGGGGTGTCTGGGAACTTTTGGTATCTTCCCCAGAGACTCCTGTTTTTGAAGTTAATTACTGGGTCTCCAGGGACAGAGGCTGATTCTCCAGTGGTGGTGGATTTCTTATGAAACTCTGCCCACTTCTCCTTCCCACACTGTTCCACCCAATTCTCCTCATTTCCACCCTGTTCTGCCCACTTCCAACCCACTTTATATCACAGGCCCTTCCACCCCACATCCACAATTAAATCCCACCCCTTTGTGACACAAATTGTGCCATTTATATCCCCCAGAGGCACCACATGAGCCCTCTCTGGGTGCTCAAGAAGACAAAGTTCTCAAGTATGTATGTTACCCAAAGGCAATGCTGGAACATTTGAGTAGTGTTATATACAAAATTACACACAACTTTGTTGCACACAATGTATGCCTGTATGTGTGAGGCAGTGTGTGGCAGTGCATATGTATGTCTGTGTTTGTATGTCTGTCAGTGAGACAGTGCATATGTGTGTGTGAGAGACAGAGAGACAATGCATGTGCTTATATGTGTGCATATATATACACACATATATATATATATATATATATATATATATATATATATATATATATATATATACAGGGCTTAAAACTTGAAGTCCTTTGCTACTAGCCAGACCTGAAAAGTTACTCGCCACTGCAAGCCATGATATACCACCCAGGGCTGAATTTCTACTAGCCAGGGCTAAATTTTCACTCGCCATTGGTTATTGGCGAGAGGAAATTTTGAGCCCTGTATATATATATATATATATATATATATATATATATATAAATATATATGTCTGTGTATGAATGTGTGTTTGTATGTTTTAACTTGAGAAAGTGTGTGTGGCAGTGTTAGGGTTAATATGTTGTCCTCTGCCTATTTATCCTTTGAGTGCAAAGAGATTTGCAAAACATTGCTCAAAATGCTTTGCACATCTCTCAGAACTCTTATGGTTAATAAGTTGTCCTCCGTCTATTAACCCTTCAAGTTCACAGAGGTATGCAATAGGGATGGGTGAAAAGTCCTGTTTGTTCGAAGGGGAACTTTCATGAAGAAGAAGGTCATTCTCCTCTACCTCTCCCTTTGCTGATATCAGGGGGTGGGAATATTCTTCCCTTGGGGCAGGCATAGTACAATCATCAGCAACTGCACTGTAACCTATAAGTGATAAGGTAGTGAAAAGGGGAAAGGAAAGGACATACTGTGGCAAATCGGCCCTCATAAAGCACATGCAACATACACATCACAACACTTATCTTAAGCAAGTGAAAGCCAACCCCCAAAAAAGAAATCAAGTGCCAGTGTCACTGTGCCCCTTGTCTCTCCCTAAGGCCACAAATAACGGGGGTTAAAATCCCAGAGGAATACAAGAAAAACCCAGACTGGAAGATTGATGGCCAGCTTAATACCTGCTTTATCATTGTTTTCTTGTGCTATGGTCCTGATGTGTGGGAAAACATAACAATTGTCCCCACTCCAGCACCCTCAAGGTCCTCTTTCTCCTCTGGTGTACCATGTTTGTGTTTGTTATCTCCCCCACCAGTTGATAACAAGCCTGTAGCTGGGAAGATCTAGAAGTTCTTCTCCACCCATTGCGCGGTGCACTGAACACATATGGCAGACATTCCATCCTGCTGAAAATGCTAAGCTGGTGGCAGGGAGGATTCATTATTTTTATAAAGTCTTCCTGATATCACGTCCATAGTGGAGTGGACAAAGGTCATTGTGACAGCATAGTAGTTGATTTCTTGGGGAATGGTTTAACACTGCGGACCTTACTGTCAAGGTGGCTGGTTGTTGTTGTGCTGGATGCGTAATATGAGAGCAGATGTGTCATTTGTGATACTTTCCAGTCCTTCCCCTGCTTAATAATGTTTCTTGCACACCCTGTGTACATTACAGTTGCTGATGATAAGGTACAATTCCTTCCTATTTTCAAGGGGAAAAATAATACAACAACACACCCAAGATTTTAGAGGCATTGCAGGAGAAGCATAATTGTCCATCTTCTTCTCACTAGATACACCTGAACTGGGTGAGTTGCTGGGGTGTTGCCACAGCAGCAGCACTAGGGCTAGTAGCTAGTGGAACCATCATTGTACCGCCGTCTGTATAATGTCACTGCTAATAATGTCGGTCTCATGCAGCAGCCTCATTTTCCTGCTGCTTAGATGGCTCATCAGCAGGGCGATTATCAGCAGCAATGCCAGGCATCTAGCACTTCATTGCTAGTAGTAGATGAGCCAGGTGTTTTGCTTGCCATCAAACTTTCAGGCTCTGGCTAGGTTTCTCTATTCTCCCTCCTCTTTGATTTCTGCCTTGACTCTTATTGCAACAGCAGCTCCCGATTTCCTTTGTAGGGGTTTGGCTTTAACTTGCTTTACATAAATGTCATGCGATAGCCTAATCTTCCTGCTGCTTAGATGACTCAGCAGCAGGATTTTTATAAACAGCAAATGCCAGGCATCTAGCACTGCTGTGCCAGTAGTAGGGATGGGCAAAATTTTTTGCCTCAATTCAAAATAGGTGAAAAATAACACTTCCTGCCTAGCGGAAAATTTCCCATGAAAAGTGCAGTTTTTCCGTTTTTCTCGCCTAGCTCATTGCATTGAAATAAATGTGAAGACCAAATTTACACACAGCACAAATTTTATTTTATTTCCCACAGGCATAGTATAAAATGGGTCTGAGGGTTCCTGTGTTGGTAGAGTCTAGGGAAAGAATCAGTTGAACGGGAGCATTTTTAGGAGGGTTTGACTGTGATTGGGGGGCAGTTAAAAACATAAATAAATAAATAAATAAATAAATAAATAAAATAAAATAATTCTAAAAAAAAATTGTTATGTAACGTGACAGAGACAGGGACCCCCCTGATGTAAGCTGTGACTGGGGCAGACTGATGCTGGACGGGATAGAGTATATTGTAGAGTGTGATTTATAGCCATGAGGAAATATTGATTTGTAGGACTTAGACTTGTGTGATCCAGACCCTTCTATGCTGGTGGTGGTCACTTCCTCTTCTTCCTCTGACTCACTGAACGCAGCTCCATTTTGTTAGATGGCTGCTCATATGTTAGCCAATAGCATGAGCCTCCACTGCCTTAATTTCAAATAGCTTTAGAATAGCCTAGAACCTTCTCTATCTCTCTAGCTGCTTGTGTTGTGTTTCACTACCTGGAAACATCATGTTTTTGGCACCAAAACACATACACGTAAGTAAAGGGTTAGAACGTTTGTAGTCATTGAAAAATATAGATTCATTCGTCTGTCATTTCCTGTAATTTATTTAAACATCTATGATTTTGTGAGTTTGTCTCTCAAAATTCTACATGCACAAAATTGTGTGCCAATGGTATGGGCTACCCTGCTTCTATCCTTTAATAATACTGCCAGAACCAGAGGCAACATTGCTGGCTGTGACCTGATGTTGGAGGCCATTGCTTTCCACTGGTAGGAAGGAAACCCAGCAGCAGTGACAGTTGTATAGTATGTACTCAGGGCCGGATTTACCTTGAGGCAGAATAGGCATCTGCCTACAGGCGCAGTCCACAGAGGGGCTCCTGTCATTGGGACCCTTTAAAAAAAAAAAAAAAAAAAAAAAAAGTAGCCTCGCTATCTACACTAACCCCACACCGCCCGGTGCGGTCTGTGCCTCCTTCGGCACAGACCTGTAGCTGCTGCTCTCCCTTGTCGGCTCTTTAGTAATACAGAGCACTGGGAGATGACATCATCTCCCAGAGCTCTGCATTACTGAAGCTACAGGTCTGTGCCAAAGGAGGCACAGACAGACATCTCTTGCCGCTGGACCACTAGGGAAGAGGTAGGAAATGGACACGGGGGGGGGGGCAATGTGGAAATGATGGGGCAATGTGAGGGCAATATGGAGCTGATGGGGGGCAAGCTGGAGCTGATGGAGGGCAATATGGAGATGATGGCAAATGGGCAATGTGAGGGTAAGCTGGAGCTGATGGGGGCAATATGGAGCTGATGGGGGGCAATATGGGGATAATGGCAATGTGGAGATGATGGGGGCAGTGTGAGGGTAAGTTGGAACTGATGGGGCAATATGAAGCTGATGGAGGGCAATATGGAGATGATGGGGGCAATGTGAGGGTAAGTTGGAGCTGATGGTGGCAATATGGAGCTGATGGGGAGAAACGCAGAGATGATGGGGGCAATGTGAGGGTAAGTTGGAGCTGATGGTGGCAATATGGAGCTGATGGGGGGCAATATGAAGATGATAGCAATGTGGAGATGATGGGGCAATGTAAGGGTAAATTGGAGCTGATGGGGGCAAGATGGAGATGATAGGGGCAATGTGGAGCTGATGTGGGCAATGTGAGGGCAAGTTGGAGCTGATGGGGGCAAAATGGAGCTGATGGGGGCAATGTGGAGGTTAGGAGCACTGTGGAGGTGTCCAGTGGAGATGGCTAATGGGGGGGAGCTTCAGATTTCTGTGCTTATAGGCTTCTGAGATGTAAATCCGGCCCTGTATGTACTCTGGCTGCTTGTCCAGATTTCTGTTGTCAGGGGAATTTTCTTGCCATGTGAGCTTTCTAGGCCTTTATCCATCATATTGACCACAACCTTGTACAATTCAGGCACAGCCATCCTTGAAAAATAATTGCAGCTTAGGATGTCAGTGGGTGCAACATATGACAAAAGTTCTTAAAGTGGATGTGTATGGACAACATCCCATAAATAGTGGATGGACAACATCCCATAAATAGTTATGTGACACATCCAATACCATAAAAAATAGGATTTTAGTCTTACCTGTTAAATCCTTTTCACTTAGTCCATACAGGTCACTGGTACAATGGGAGGCGATCCGCCCCTTTAATAGGCAGGAACATTCATTCAAATGTATGCAGGGGGTGGAGCCTCCCCTCCTACTTAAGCTGCCTTCAGGCCAGAGCCAAGCTAGATTGATATGAGACACTAAACTGACCAGAGGTAAGAAGAAAAGGAAGACTCCTGTGAGCATGCCCCGAAGGTCCCCCACCGAATGCCACAGGAGAGCCAAGCATGGTCCCTTGACAGGGTGGGAGACCAGTGACCTGTATGGACTAAGTGAAAAGGATTTAACAGGTAAGACTAAAATCCTATTTTCACTGTCGTCCAATACAGGTCACTGGTACAATGGGATGTACAAACATTGAGCTGACCCTGAAATGTCGTCGAACAGACGTCTTTTTGTAGGTTCCTGAGAAGGACGAGTAAAATGGAACCAAAAAGGAGGAAGGGAAGAGAAAGGGATCCTGTATCCCTCTGATACCACCTGAATAACCCAAGGGTCCGCCACTGACTCCTCCCAAATCCGGCGAAAGATGTGGAGACGTCCACCTACAGCCGGATGCGGACCCGGGTTCGGTGAGTCATGCCGAAGCAGTCTTGGAGGTCTTGGCCTTAGGGGCAACTTTGGGCTTCCAGGACTGTTTGGGCTTGGAGGAGGAGCGCGTGGAGGACGGACCTGTCTGGGACGTGGAGCGTGTCTCAGTTTGGAAGGAACGAAAGGACCGATTGCGTTTGGCTGGAAACTTCTTTTTGAAGACTGATGGTAGAAGAGTGCTTTTGCCACCAGTAGCCTCACTAATCATCTCCTTAAGTTCAGATCCAAACAGTAAGGACCCCTGAAAAGGTAAAGAAAGCAAAGCTTTCTTAGAGGCAGTGTCAGCAGACCAGATTTTCAACCAAAGAGCACGTCTAGCCACCACAGAGGAAGTAGAGGCCCTTGCCATCATGCGCACAGCATCAAAAGCAGCGTCAGAAACATAATTTTGAGCTTCTAATATATTAGCAAGAAGCTGCAACTGCTCAGAGACTGGTGCATCCTGGCGAACCACCTCAGTCAGTTGTTCAGTCCAGGCTGCAATAGCCCTATTAACCCACGCCACTGCAAAGGTTGGACGCATGGCAGTGCCAATGGAGACAAAAATGGATTTAAGACAAATCTCTAACTTTTTGTCCGTCCAATCCTGCAGGGCAGAAGCATCTGATACAGCTAAGGCAGTAGATTTGGATAACCTGGAAATAGGAGCATCCACTTTAGGAGGATGAACCCACTTAGCCAGTTTAGCCTCAGGAAAAGGGTAAAGTTTAGCAAACTTTTTGGACACAGAAGAGGATTTTTCAGGATTCCTCCATGCATCAGAGACTAAACAAGCAAGAGTAGGATTATTAGGAAAACAAACCACAGCCTTAGACGGTTTTTGAAAAACGTCAGTTGGATCATGAGTAGATTCCTGAGTCAGAGGAAGGTTGAGCGTAGTTAGCACAGCTCTAATCAAACCCGCAGCAGAAACTTCAGGGTCACATTCATAAGGGTCACCAATGGACCTATTAGATTCTATAACAGTGCCTTCCTCAGCATCAGAATCCTGCAAAAGTTCTTCCTCAGAAGAATCAGATACATCAGGAGCCCCCTGTGGCTTAGACAGGGAGGTCCTGATTGTGGATGGGGTCTGCCAGACTTGTAGAGCCCCCTGAACCTGAGAGGGAAAGAGTTGGAGAGTGGATCTGAGATCCCTAGCGGCAGCTTTAAACTCTTTTACCCAAGTTGGCTTAATAGCGTGGCTGGGAAGCCCAGGGTTGCTATCATGACTTTCTGCACATTTTGGGCATAAATGACCTGAAAATTCTCTAGGCAGCCCAGAGTGACAAGAGGAGCAAAACGCAATGGGGGAAATAGACACCCCAGCCTCTTTAGTCTTGGGTCTAGCCCCTGACTCCAGTGGAGTAGACATGCTCACAGCGTCAGTTATACTTCACTAAGAAAAATCACCCAGTAGAAGTGTGAAAGATTAAAGTTTCACCCCAGAAATGTCTAAATTCGAACTTATCTGGCTAGCGAAGGGTTAATCTGCTGAGAGGAGAGAAGGCTCGGTCCCTGCGTAGTATATTCGCTGAGAATAACACCACAAAATGGCTGCCCCGACGGTAGCCAATCAGAAAACAAGCGCGAAACGGGCGCTTATGGGAAACGGAGTTTTTCTCAGAAGTACCCCAAAACAGTGCCGAAGCCCCCCAGACTCCCAACACACTGAAACTAGCTACCGGATAATAGAGCAGGGGAAGACCAACAAAATGAGCCCTCTCTGAAGTCGCTGTGACAAGCGGTTCCAGAGATACGTCCCACACTGTGTAAACCCATAGAGAGTAAAGGAGCAATGGCGTCTATGCGGGTAAAAGCGCGCTTAAAGGCGCGGAACATTAAATATTAATAAATTATTTCTGAGAGAAAAAGTTCACCAAACATACTTCTAACACATGTAAAACATGAGAAAACAACAAAACAAAGCTCCAAAACCCAGGGAATACCACAGACAATTGCATAAATACAAGCAATAGAAATAAAAACACCCTATGAGTGCTGGAGTGCAAAATGAGAACTCCCAAATACAAGCCCAAAGAAGGGACACTGTGGGACAAGTGGACCTTCAGCACTCAAAGGGTGGCTCACCTTTCTGCAGGACTTCTGTCTTCAGGCTTGACTCAAGTTGTTCACTCTTCAGGGCATAAGGTCCACCAGAAAATCCCTGGAAGCTGCACTAGCCACTTTGGAGAGGGCAATTCACAGCCATGGTCACCCGCCTAATGGTGGTATTCCATATTTGAAGAAAAACAATAAAAAACTAAAGTTGAATGAGAGATGTTCTCCACCTGGTGTGCACAGCACACAGGAACAAATCAATCTGGCTTGGCTCTGGCCTGAAGGCAGCTTAAGTAGGAGGGGAGGCTCCACCCCCTGCATACATTTGAATGAATGTTCCTGTCTATTAAAGGGGCAGATCGCCTCCCATTGTACCAGTGACCTGTATTGGACGACAGTGAAACAGTATTTATATTTTATTTTAAGCTTCGATTTTGTTTAAATTTAACTTACAAAAGTCTGGGCTGCAGCCACTTCCGCATAGACTGCAGCCCGACGCTCTGCCTCTGCTCTCCTCCCTCCTCCAATGACGATTCTTCTGTCTGTCAGCTGGAGCGCTGTCATTGGCTAGATATCGATCTCTGCCAATGAGACCACTCCAGCTTACAGACTGAAGCATCTGTCATCGGAGGAAAGAGGAGAGCTGAGGCAGAGCTCTGGAACCGCAGTCACCCGGAAGTGGCTGCAGCACAGACTTTTGTAAGTTAAATTTAAACAATATCGAAGCTTAAAATAAAAAATAAATAACGTTTTTATGGTATTGGATGTGTCACCTAACTATTTATGGGATGTTGTCCATAGGTGACACATCCACTTTAAAAACCTCTGTTTTCTACAAAAGAATAAAGCAGCATGTCACCTGCCAACATAATGGCAACTTTGCCATTCCACAGGTGTACCAAAGAACTCAGTAAGTGTGGGCTGGCAGTACATAGCAGAACTACTTAACTATAGCTTCAACAACATGACATGGTGGATGTAGTAGAAGTAATGGCTGTATGTGTGTATGTTCTCTATGACCCTTTGGAATATTTTGGATAAATCTCCTTTCTCACTTCACACTCCCCCAGAGTCCTCCAGACTCCCCTAACAGCAGTTCCCCAGACTTCACTAACACAGAGAACAAGCTACCTGCCTAAAATACTCTCTAATTCCCAACTCAACATTATTTACCTGTCTTATATAGCTCAAAAAATGTGTTTCTTTCTCTTTCTCTCTAACAGACACAGAATCACATGCTGCGGGAACCTGAAACCCCTTTTATACTATCGTGATGGGAAAATAAGGGAAACTATCCACACGATTGGGAAAGTCAGTCTTACCATTATTTCAATGCAATGGGCATGGCAAAACTATACTTAAAACTGTCACTTTCACGAAAAACTTCCCAACTGGCATGAGGTAGCATTTTTTGCCTTCTTTCAGCTTGAGGCGAAACATTTTACCCATCCTAGTATGCAATGCATTACCCTCCAGGACTCTTAAGGGTTAATACTTTTTTCCCCACTGTTAACCTTTTGAGGGTTATATTAACCCTAAAAGTACCATAGGGATGAAACAATGCCCTACTGAACCCTGTGGCATTGTTAGGTTTAACCCCCTGAGTGCCAGAAGGGTATGCAACACATTGCTCTGGCACTCAAAGGGTTAATAAATGGTTCTCAGTTTATTAAGATTTCAATTGCACCAAGGTATGGAGTGAATTGCTCTGCACACCCCTCCAGCACTCTTAGGTTTAATAAGTTGCTCTCCACCTACTAACCATTTTGTGGGGCCAAAGGGGTGTGTAATGCATTTCAGAGTGATGTACTGCACATCCATCCAGCATTATTATTATTAATCTTTATTTATATAGTGCCGACAAATTCTGTAGTGCTTTACAGTAGGGAATAGACATACAGAGGTATTAAATAGTACAATCAAATGTGGAGAACAGAAGGATCAGAGGGCCCTGCTCGTGAGAGTTTACAGTCTAGAGGTAGGTAGGTTTGACACAGAGCGAATAAGTGCTATTGGGTGTAAGTGCCTCCTGCCACATGAACTGCCAGTCAGTGGGTAGGAGAGAGAGGTGCTGTTGAGTGCAGTGGTCCAGACAAGGGGTGATTCTTAGTGATAATGTTTATGGAGGAAGTTGATAGGCTTCCCTGAAGAGGTGAGTTTTCAGGGAGTGTCGGAAGATCTGAAAGCTGGGGGAGAGTCTGATTGGGTGGGGGAGGGAATTCCAGAGCTGAGGTGCAGCACGGGAGAAGTCCTGTAGGTGGGAGTGGGAGGAAGTGATAAGAACTGTGGCGAGCAGAAGGTTGTGTGCAGAGCGAAGATGGCGAGAGGGAGTGTATTTGTAAATGAGAGATTAAATATAGGGTGGTGCGGTTTTAGTAAGGGCTCTATAAGTAAGCATCAGAATTTTGAATTTAATTCAGAGAAGCGATGAGTGAGGTAGATTAGTCGTGCAGCAGAGTTCGTTATGGACTGTAATGGGGTTAGTCAGGTGAGAGGAAGGTCAATTAGTAATGCGTTACAGTAGTCAAGACAGGACATGAGTGTTTGCATTATAATTTTGGTAGTGTCTTGTGTGAGAAAGGGTCGGATTCTAGAGATGTTGGGGAGGTGGAGACGGCATGATTTGGAGTTCATAAGTCTTCCTATATAGAACCGTAAGGTGCCAGAAACACATGTAAAGCATCGATCTGAGATGTAATGCACACACTGGCACTGTTAGCTTGTTTTTGCCCAATGTGAACATAACATATTGCATCCTTTGTGCTAGTATTCTCCCCACTGCACTTCTATACTGTCCCATTGCCTATCTTTCACCCACCTTTGGCCTGTTGTTCCCCTCTTTTGCCCATATCCCTCCTTTGTCTCCTTTCACTACATTTTCTTGAATTGCCCATTTTTTTCCACCTTCATATGCTCCTCTTTTACCCTGTGAGCTCTGTATTTTTCCATTTTTACACTGTATCTACAGACATGCCAGCACCATCACTGCATATGGATTATGTATGCGTCCTTGTTTTGCACAATGCATAGCTCTCAGTGTCTATAGTGAAGGTTTATGACCTACTTTCATTTTATTGTATTGTTTTCCCTCTCAGTCTTGGAAAAGTGGTTTTCAAGTTATCCTCAATGCTGAGTTCATCCTTAGGGGCTCCAATGAGGATGCCACCTGAAGGCGATTGTTGGCCTGCTCTTTTTTGAGAAAAGACAGACTTAAAAGTATGAAGTAGCGTTTGATGTATTTTTGTTTCACTCAACAGGAAACCATTGACTTTCAACTTTTGGAACCTATTTTAATAAAGGCAGTAAACTTTTCATCTTATGTGGTTTGTTGGCAAGTGGAAATGATTTAGGTTCAAGATGTCCTGCTTCTATATGATTACTGGATAATAACCCTACTGCATCATGTTTCTTTGATATACATGATTTTTTTAACTCCTTGAAAGCAATGTGCCAGCGTGGAGACATCTCAGACATCCAAGTAGTTAAGGGTGGAGTGCATGCAATCTTGTTCTAATAAAATTACCACATATCTGTTATCCTGTTATGAGCTGTGTTAAAAGTACTGCCTTTGATAAGATTATTTAGCTGATGTTTATAATAAAAGAGGAAAGTGACTCATTTCACATTCCATAGTAATGAAAGCATTTTAGACTCCATTGGTATTACAACCAGTAGGTAATGTCAGCATATGATTATGTGATAGGGAGACTCTATTCAGAAGTCAATTACTTTAATAAATATAAAAGAAACACATACCAACAAATTAAACATTAATTATAGATAATAGATTGTGGTTAGAAATTATGTAAAGAGTATGGTTGTTAAAATAAATTCTTTCAAGGTCAGTGCATTTCAGTCCATTATGCTGTTATCATATAATAGAACAAAATAAGTGAATGTACTTTAGAAATGCATATAAGAGAGAGAGAGAGGAAGAAAGAGACAGAGACAGAACTCACAGTTCTTTTTCTCAAGAAAGGGCCAATTTTTGTGATTAAAATATTTTAAATGGACAATCCCTGTAAGACCTACGTCATATCTCTCTCTCTCTCTCTTTATATATATATATATATATATATATATCTATATATATAAAAGAAGACTTTGTGCCTGCCAAAACACACCCAGGGGAGGCATAAAGCAGGAGTTACTACTCCTATTGGGTGATTCAATCATGCAGGGAGTTGGCCCACCCCCACTATGCAGCCCGCCCACCACTATCAAAGTCAGAAAAAAACAATATGGCCGCCACTTGCTCCTACACCACAGACAAACACACATGCCCCACTCACACAGCACCACACAAACACACACACACATGCCCCACTTACACAGCACCAAACAGACATGCCCCCACTCACACACACAGCACCACATACGCACACAAAGCCAGAAATACATATGGCTGACACACACACACAGTCACTCACCCTGACTCCCAGAGGCCTCAGCAGGACCTGTACTGCAGCACCAGAGGAACAAAATTGCACTCAAAGGGTTAAGGTAGGTCCTCATTGCTCAATTATTTCTTCACTGTCATCATTTGCCATGCAAGACACAGGACAGACAGCCATCAGATTCACACTTAACCCACTGACTGCCACAGGGTTGTGTATCAAGTTGTACCCCTCAGGGAGTGTGTTCAAACCCCTCACACTGTAAACTTGCATTTCTCTCCCACTTCTCCTCCTTCCCCAGCCTATTACTAACACTTTTCCATATTTATGTTAAGCTCGCCCCCTACTCGCGATTAAGCCCCGCCCCCTTTTTAACCCAGATTGCCCCATTGCTCTCTCCACATCAGCACCACATGAGGGACTCCACAAGTAAAAGTTCACAGGTATTACACACTCATGCCCCACTCACACAGCACCAAACACCCATACACACACACAAAGCCAGAAAGAAAGATGGCTGACACACAGTCGCTCACCTTGACTCCCAGTGGCCTCAGCAGGACCTGTAGTAAAGCCACTGAACGGTACTGCATCACCAGGGGAACAAAATGGCACTCAAAGGGTTAAGATAGGCCCTCATTGCTGAATTACTTCTTCACTGTCACCATTTGCCATGCAAGACACAGGACAGACAGCCATCAGATTCACACTTAACCCACTGACTGCCACAGGGTTCTGTATCAAGTTTTACCCCTCATGGAGTGTGTTCAAACCCTTCACACTGTAAACTTGCATTCCCCTCCCACTTCTCCTCCTTCCCCAGCCTATTACTAACACTTTTTCACATTTATGTTAAGCCCCACCCCCTACTCGCGATTAAGCCCCACCCACTTTTAACCCAGATTGCCCCATTTGTCTCTCCACATCAGCACCACATCAGTCCCCTCTAGGGACTTCACAAGTCAGTGTTGCCAGATATGAACACACTTCCCACTGCTATTTAACTCTGACATGCCTCTCTATACCTTAACCCTTTGAGTGCCAGAGGGGTACACAACTCATGAGCACATGTGTTTCTGCTCATATATGTTGCGTGTCTGTGTGTGTACATCTCTGTTACATATGTGTGTCCATGTGTGCATCTCCAGTGTGTCTGTGTGTACATGTGTTTTGCATGTTTCTGCTGCTCACTGTGTGTATGTGCATACCTCCCAACATTTCACATGGCCAGAGAGGGACACGTTAGTTTTAGGTGATATTGTTGGGGGCGTGGCTGGTGGGCGGGGCATTAGTAAGATTTTTTAGGTTATTTCATGACCTATTACTGGCGATTTATGTAACTGAATAAATGATTTAGTTCAAGACCAAAGTATTTTATTTGCACAGACTAATGTATAAACACATATACTGAAGTTTATTGCTTTATCGCTGTAGAGCAAAGTAATACACACCACACAGTCAGGGCTGGTGCAAGGATTTTTGCCACCCTAGGCAAAACCTAATTTTGCCGCCCATTTCGCTCCGCCCCTTGTGTCCCACCCCTTTATACCCAACCTCTTTTCATGATTGTCCTCTCTCTGCCCCCTGAGCCACTCTGCCCCTGTTCTGGAGATGCCTGTAAGAGATGCCCCCCACCAGCTCCAACTTGCCCCTTATCAGCTTCACTTTGGCCCACCAGCTCCACTTTGCCCCTATCAACTCCAACTTGCCCCCATCAGCTCCAACGTGCCCCCACCAGCTCCATTTTGCCCCCTCAGCTTCACTTTGCCCCCTCAGCTCCAACTTACCCCATCAGCTCCACTTTGCCCCCCATCCTCTCCAACTTACCCCCATCAGCTCCTCTTTGCCCCCCATCTGCTCCAACTTGCCCCCACCAGCTCCACTATGCCCTCTCAGCTCCAACTTTCCACTATCAGCTCCACTATGCCCCCAGCAGCTCCAACTTGCCCCCATCCGCTCCAACTTGCCCCACCAGCTCCACTTTGCCCCCCCTCAGCTCCACTTGCCCCCCCTCAGCTCCAATTTGCCCCCCCTCAGCTCCACTTTGACCCTCATCATCTCCAACTTGCCCCCACCATCTCCACTATGCCCCCTCAGCTCCAGCTTTCCCCTAACAGCTCCAACTTGCCCCCATCATCTCCACTTTGCCCCACATCTGCTCCAACTTGCCCCCTCAGCTCCACTATGCCCCCTCAGCTCCAACTTGCCCCCCGTCACATACCTGTATCTCCCGCGCAGTCTTCTCTTCAGTAATGCAGAGCGCGGCGGGAGATCATGACTCCCAGCGCGCTCTGCATTACTAAAGATCCGACCAGATGAGGGAGCGCTGTAGCAACACAGGCCTGACTGTGTTGTGGTTCCTGGCGTGGTGTGTGTGGGCGCAGCTCTTCTCCGCTGCATGACCGCGCCCCCAGTACGTGTGCGCCCTAGGCCGGCACCCACCTCGCCTATAGGTGGAGCCGGCCCTGCACACAGTCTGACCTCCTAAAAAGAGGGACAACAGGGTGGGAAAGAGGGACAGAGGGATTTGGCCCTCAAAGAGGGACTGTCCCTCCTAAAGAGGGACACTTGGGATGTATGGTATGTGTCTGCCTGTATGCTGCATATGTCTGTGTTTATCAGTGTGTCTGCATTTCAAACACGTGCGCCCAATGGTCATAACATGACGGGCAACGCCGTCCCATGTTGCTAGTATATATATATATATATATATATATATATATATATATATATATAAAAGAATAAGCCTCATTGCATAATTTATGGTTCCTCACACACAGAACATAATGTATGTCTCCTCAGAAAACACACACACACATTGCACAGAATGCCTCATTACATAATTTATGTCTCATTAGGAGACACAACTCCCATTGGTGATTCAATGGGGACATTACTGCTCCCACTGGGTGATTCAATGGGGGCATGTTTATCATACAGGGAGTTGGCCCGCCCTCTCCAGCCCGCCCACCACTATCCAACTGACAAAAAAAAAAAAATGCTGTCACTCGCTCCTTAACCCCTTAAGGACCAGCGGTCCCGGGGTGTGCTGTCCCTTAAGGACCACATAGAAGAATTTGATGTGACGTCCCACGTGACTGATCACATGGGGAGGCACGCCGAACGGAGGGACTGAAAGAGATCTCTTTGGAGCAATCAAGTTCAGTCCCCGGTATTACTCACCGCGCTCCTACAGAATAAAAGTACGTGATGTGGCAAGACCGTCACTGGTCCTTAAGTGCCGGACCAGCGTGATGGTCCTGCCACGTCAATGGTCATTAAGGCGTTAAGTAGGGGATATCAGTAACTTCACATGGTCCACACACACTCTCACTCAGGATCATGACCCCACAGCACACTGTTTCACTTCCCACAGATAATTGTAACCCTCCATACACTCTGTTTCAGTACGAGGGTGTAATGTTTCCATAAAATACAAACTCAGGGATAAACTTAATAGTAGTGATGAGCGAGCGTGCTCGGCCGATGCTCGGATCGGCTCGAGCATCGCTCTGCTCGGCACATGGCGGTACTCGTCGAGTACCGCCATGTGCTCTCCCGCCATGTTCGGGTGGCGGGGATCTGTGCCGGAAGAGGCACAGATCCGAAGAAGCTCCGCTGGACCACCAGGGACTGGAGGTACGGGGGCATTGCGGAGATGAAGGGGGCATTGCGGAGATGAAGGGGGACAGTGTGGAGATGAAGGGGGACATTGTGGAAGAGGGGCATAGAGGAGATGAAGGGGGACATTGTGGAAGAGGGGCATAGCGGAGATGAAGGGGCACATTGTGGAAGAGGGGCATAGCGGAGATGAAGGGGCACATTGTGGAAGACGGGCATAGCGGAGATGAAGGGGGACATTGTGGAGATGAAGGGGGCATTCGGAGATGAAGGGGGCATAGCGGAGATGAAGGGGGCATTGACCAGGCACCCTCCCCTCATCAGAGCAGGGGGTGCCTGGTGTCGCCCCATTCATTTCAATGGGGCTCGGGTGCTCGGCCGAGCACTCGAGCCTCAGGGGGTGCTCGGTCAGAGCACCCGAGCACCCGAGCATCGGGGTGCTCGCTCAACACTACTTAATAGCAATTCTTTTATTTAACTCTTTTCATCTCTTCAGTCAACCTCACTAACTGTCTGTTTTTAACTGTTACTCCTCCACTTCCTGCTTCCCACCCTTTCCCCTTAAAGGGAGAGAGATGCTTTGCTGTATGTTACAGAGGGCAAGCCTCAAACACCACTTTCTATTTGTTCCCTCAGCATATTGCTACGTTGCCTCAACTGAAGAGCCACCGTGTGTTATATTGTTATGTTACCTCAACTTAAGTAAGGAGGAGTTACTGCTCCCATTGGGTGATTCAATGGGGGAGTGATTTAAATCATGCAGGGAGTTGGCCTTCCCCCACTATCCAGCCCGCCCACCACTATCCAAGTGACTGAAAAAACAAAATGGCTGCCACCTGCTCCTACACCACAGACACAAACACATCAGACACAAACACACACACACACTCAATCACACACACTCTCTCTCATTCACACTCTCTCACTCACACTCACTCATACACACACACACTCAATCACACACACTCATACTCAAGCACACACACTCAATCACACACTCTCTCTCACTCACACTCTCATTCACTCACACTCACTAACACTCACACTCTCTCACTCACACTCTCTCTCGCTCACACTCTCTCTCACTCACACTCTCTCTCACTCACACCCACTCACTCTCACACACAGTCAATCACACACACACTCAATCACACACACTCAGACTCAACCACACACACTCACACACATACTCACACACACTCACTCACACACCGTCAATCACACACGGTCAATCACACACACTCACACTCAATCACACACACTCAATCACACACACTCAAACACACTCACACACACTCAATCACACACACACTCTCACTCACACACTCAATCGCACACACTCTCACTCACACACACACACTCAATCACTCACATTCTCTCACTCACACACTCTCACTCACACACTCTCACGCAATCACTCACTCTCGCACTCACATGCACTCACTCACACTTACTCACACTCACACCCCGGGAGCCAGCACAATCCACCTTCCACCATAATCTCACTCACACTCACTCACACCGCGGGAGCTAGCACAATCCACCTTCCACCATAGTATGTACAATTACCACATGCATTTCAACTACATGAATGAATGCCACTCACACTCACACCCTGGGAGCCAACACGATCCACCTTCCACCATAGTATGTGGAATTACCACATGCATTTCAGCTACATGAATGAATGCCACTCACACACACTCACTCACACCCCGGGAGCCAGCACGATCCACCTACCACCATAGTATGTGCAATCACCACATGCATTTTAACTATATGAATGAATGCCACTTACACACACTCACTCACTCACACCACGGGAACCAGCACGATCCACCTTTCATCATAGTATGTGCAATCACCACATGTATTTCAACTATATGAATGAATGCCACAGTGGAGGCATAAGTACAAACACAAACTCATTACAATGACATGTCACCCTCCTATGACTCAGTTCTGTGTGTATGTGTATCTGTGTGTTCCTCACTGTGTGTGTTACATGTCTGTATCACACTCTGTGTGTCTGCATGTTGTGCATTGCATGTATGTGTGTATGACTGTGTCGCTCTTTATGCACTTCAGTGCATGCGTGTGCATTTGTGAGTGTGTCTCTGTGTGTGTGTGTGTGTCTTGCATCCATGTGTGTGCATTAATTCCCTATATAGCCTGACTGGCAGCACCGTCCCACATTACTAGTATATATATATGTATATATAAAGTACTGTGCAAAAATTTCAGACATGTGGGAAAAAATGCTGTAAAGTAAGAATGCTTTCAAAAATAGATTTGTTAATAGTTTATATTCAACAATTAACAAAATTCATAGTGAGTGAACAGAAGAAAAATCTAAATCAAATCAATATTTGGTGTGACCATCTTTTGCCTTCAAAATAGCATCAATTCTTCTAGGTAGGCTTGCACAAACTCAGGGATTTTATAGGCATATAGTCAGGTGTATGATTAAACAATTATACCAAACGTGCTAATGATCATTCATTTAATATGTAGGTTGAAACACAATCATTAACTGAATCAGGAACAGCTGTGTAGGAGGAATAAAACTGGGTGAGGAACAGCCAACCTCAGCTAACAAGGTGAAGTTGCTGAAGACAGTTTCATGTCAAAAGTCATATACCATGGCAAGACTGAACACAGCAACAAGACAAAAGGTAGTTATACTGCATCAACAATGTCTCTCCCAGGTAGAAATTTCAAGGCAGCTGTCCAAGCTCTTTTGAAGAAGCACTAAGAAACAGGCAACATTGAGGACTGTGGACTGAGTGGTTGGCAGCAGATGAAAGACACATCATGCTTACTTCTCTTCACAATAAGAAGATATCCAGCAGTGCCATCAGCTCAGAATTGGCAGAATACAGTGGGACCCTGGTACAACCAACTACTGTCTGGAGACGTCTGGTCAGAAGTGGTCTTCATGGAAGACTTGTGGCCAAAAAGCCATACCTCCGACATGGAAACAAGGCCAAGCAACACAACTATGCACTAAAACACAGGAACTGGGGTGCAGAAAAATTGCGGTAGGTGCTCTGGACTGACGAGTCAAAATTTGAAATATTTGGCTGTAGCAGATGGCAGATTGTTTGCCAAAAGGATGGAAAGCGGTACAAGAATGAGTGTCTTTATCACTGCGCCAGTGATCTGGGCGACATTCTGTCCATCTCGCTGTTACTGCTCTCCTATTGGCTGCTCTGTACTGCTCTTCCCAGTGACAGCCTTTTTGTACCCTGGGCTGTCACTCTGCTAGTGCCCTTTCATGGTGTACCTGATGCCTGGCGCTAGTTTTGCTGTTTTGATCCAGTGTATGACCCCGGACTGCCTGACCACACCATTGTCTTGTTCCTGATACTGTGTACCGATTTGGATTGGCTGATGTTCCTGCTTCCTGTTCTGACCCGGCCTGGCTGACGTTCCTGCTCCGTGTACCGACACGGCGAGACCGACAATCCTGCTCTGTGTACCGACCCGGCGCATCTGAGGATCCTGCTCTGTGTACCGACCCAGCTTGGCTGACGTTCCTGCTCCGTGTACCGAATCGACCTGGCGGTGGTTCCTGCTTCTGCTGTGCCCGGTTGGGCTCCTCCAGACTGTTCCTGCTGCTGCTTGCCTGGCACCGTTTCAGCTTTGCTGGGCCTAATTGTATTCCATTATTCCGGTTGCCAGTATATTCTGCCAGTGGTCAAGAGTCTCATTGTGCCTCCACACCGTGTTGCATTCGCTTGGTCTACTTGTGGTTCAGTTGAGCGCCTCCGGTGGTTGCCGTTATCCAGACCATAGCGCTATTAACCCCTTCTGGGGAAGGGTCTCATTCCGTTACTACCACTCTGGGTTTTGTTGGGCTCCATTACAGTGTGCGATTGAGTCTTCATTTGGTTCTGCTGTGCGCTTCCGGTTGCCATCCATTTATACTATCGCACATTAACCCTTTAAGGTAGTACGTGCACACGGTGGTGGGCTGCTCCGGTAGGGCCTCCGTTTTGGCATGAGCTCTGACCAGTCCTGTGTATCATCGGTGGGCGTCCATCGTTGCATCCTCCGAAAGGCGTCCAGTGCCTGTTGTTGCAGTCCTGACATTGTCGCCTCGCCTATAGGCGACATTGGGCTTTCGTTGTACTCTTACTTTGTCAGTGGTTTCACTGGTCACATTGGACATTCATACACTGTATCAAACTCCATTACCTGACCTGTGTCAGTATTGTGTGTATATTACATACTGGACCCGTGTGGGTTAATTTGCTTGTAACCTGTCCTGTGTCAGTTACTACTATTGTTACTGGACCCGTGAGGGTTACCTCATTCCTTGTGTGCCTTAATAAAATTGAAGTATGGTGGAGGTTCTTTGTGAGTTTGGGGCTGCATTTATGTAAATGGAGTTGGGGATTTGGTCAGAATTATTGGTATCCGCAATGCTGAGAAATACAGGAAGATACTTATCCATCATGCAAATACCATGAGGGAGGCATCTGATTAGCCCCAAATTTATTCTGTAGCATGATAACAACCCCAAACATACAGCCAAAGTCATTAAGAAATATCTTCAGCATAAAGAAGAGCAAGGAATCCTGGAAGTGATGGTATGGCCCCCACAAAACCCTGATCTCAGCATGTATGGGATTACATGAAGAGAGAGAAGCAATTGAGACTGCCTAAATCCTCAAAAGAACTGTGGTTAGTTCTCCAAGATGTTTGGAAAAACCTACTTTCTGAGTTCCTTAACTGCGTGCAAGTGTACCTAGAAAAATTGATGCTGTTTTGAAGGTAAAGGGTGGTCACACCAAATATTGGTTTGATTTAGATATTTCTTCTGTTCACTCACTATAAATTTTGTTAATTAATAAAAATAAACTATTAACATGTCTGTTTTTGAAAGCATTCTTACTTTACTGTGTATATATATATATATATATATATATATATATATATAAATTCTGTGCACTTCTGTTGAATACATAGCAATGGCCTGGGTGTCAGAGCCCATAGGGTGTAGATACAGTTTTGTAGTTCAGGAACTGCACTCACAGGGCTTACAAAGGAGAAGTAATTATTTTCCAATAAAGCGATTTCGGCTCTGCTGCAGAGCCGCCAGTTGGTCCCCGGACAGGGCTCCCCTGCAGTCACCACAGCGCTGACATCAGGGAAAGGGGAGGGAGGGGGGAACTTTAGTGCCGAATATCTCTCAAACCATAGTGGTTTGAGAGATAGGATTTGTTGCATATAGTTGAATTTTTTAAGCACTACAAAACTATAAAGATTTTTTCTTGGACATTACTGTCCCTTTAAAGTGATGGTAATATTTCATAAAAACAGCAGCTTCAATTAATCTTCATAGTATTTGGGCTATGGAGAGTGTTATTTCAATACTGTCAGAGTTGTAGTTCAAGAGTAATTGAATGACAAAATATCCCCTCCTGCCCCTTTTAAGTAGTGTAAGCCGCCTCCAATCAGATGTGGAATCTGGTCTCTTGACCGGACAGGTCTCAGCAAGGGACAATCTTCTTAGCATAAGGAAAACCCTGCCCCCTTGACAGGTTTTTCCTTATGCTCACTGAAGATTGTCCCTCTCTGTGATCCATCCAGACAGTCTTGCTGCACTGAGGTGAACAGTGTTACATCAGTAAAAGGGGCGAGAGGGGCAGTGGCGTAACAATAGGGGTCGCAGCGGTCGCACCTGCGACCAGGCCCATCACTCAAGGGGCCCGGCCGACCCCTGCAACCTCCTCACCCGCAGCAGTTCTCAGGTGATCTCCCACTGGCACGCCGCTCTAGTAATACAGAGCGCTGGGAGATGACATCGTCGCCCAGCCTCTGCATTACTACAGCGGCGCGCGGGAGCTCCAGTTACAGAGATCTGTGCCGAAGGAGGCACAGATCTGTAAAGACACTCCGCTAGACCACCAGGGACTGGAGGTAGGGGCAATGTGGAGCTAAAGGGGAAATGTGAAGATGGGGGCATTGTGGAGATGAAGGGGGCATTGTGGAAGGGGCAATGTGGAGATGAAGGGGGGGCATTGTGGAAGGGGCAATGTGGAGATGAAGGGGGCATTGTGGAAATGAAGGGGGCATTGTGGAAGGGTAATGTGGAGATGAAGGGGGCATTGTGGAAGGGGCAATGTGGATGAGGGGACCAATGTGGTCGGGGGGGCCCATGGCAATTCTTGCACCAGGGCCCGGTGGCGTCTAGTTACGCCTCTGGAGAGGGGAATACTTTATCATTCAACTACTCTTGAACTACAACTCGGACAGTATTGAAATAACACTCTCCATGGCCCAAATACTATGAAGATAAATCGGAGCTGCTTTTATTGTGAAACGTTACTATCCTTCTAATCTTTTACTCTGCTGTATTTTGCCTACATATCATCACTATATTAAAAATGAGGACTTAGTCACATAATATGGTTATAGTATGCTAAGCTTGCCACCCTCACGCCAAATCACGCCTCACGCGAATCCTAACCTTAATATGCTTTTTCTTATGAATGGAATCTCTCCTGCTTTAAGCTTTTACTAACTTTTTACTTTATCCTTTGACAGCTTTACTGATTGATGGAGATATACATATGTATATAAAGAAAACAGATTGGCTGAGTGCAGGATCGAGTCGCGTACAGGATCTTTTTTTTTTTTTTTTTTTTTTTTAACCTGCACTTAGTCAACGTTTTGGTTTAATCATAATATGTATTTATTTAAGCATGTAGTAATTCAAGACTATTACTGGTGGGACAGTTACATCAATATTTTGGATAAAATGTAGGCCTTTATTATAACATCCTAACAGTTTAAATTGATAGTAATGTTTCACAAAAACAGCAGCCCCAATTAATCTTCATAGTATTTGAGCCATAGAGAGTGTTATTTCATTATTGTGAGCGTTGTAGTACAAGAGTAATTGAATGATAAAGTTTCCCCGTCCCGCCCCTTTTACCTAGTGTAAGCCACAACTCCTCAGATGTGGAATACAGTCCATATAGACCAGAGAGCTCACATCAAGTGACAATATTCTTACTGTGAGAACAATGAAATTCCTGCCCCCCTTAACAGGTTGTTCGGCTTTTTCCCTTATCTTAATTGAAGATTGTCTCTCTCTGCAATCTACCTGGACACACCCTGCTGCTCTAAGCTGAGAAGTGTTATATCAGTAAAAGGGACAGGAGGGGGATACTTTATCATTCAATTACTCTTGAACTACAACTCTGACAGTATTGAAATAACACTCTCCAAGGCCCAAATACAATGAAAATTAATTAGAGCTGCTTTTATTATGAAACATTACTATCACTTTAATAAGCACAATGTTTATGTGTAAACAAAGAAAAAATTGCCCATTGAAAATATGGGAAAAAGGAGACTTGTATTAAACACAAATCATTGTATGCAAAAATACAATGTTTCAATGCCCAGTGGAACCTTGATAAAGGCTCCACAGTTGGACAGAGCTTCTGTTTTTCTATGCCAGTAATGTATGTTTAATACAAGTCTATTTTTTCCGCTATATCTTGAGTGTGCAGATTCTTTTTTATTTGTGATTTTTGCCTTATCTTCCTTTAGGGTCATTCAGAATAGCAACTCATACAAAACTGTATCAATAGTAGAACAAAAAATTAAAACATTTTATATAATGGCACATTCATGGTAATATACAAACTGTTCTTTTCCCGACAACTGAATATTATGTGTATAAGAATTTTGGCACCATTAAGGAACTTTAGTTATCTAAAATCACATGCCATTGGAATGTTGTGATTTTGCAGTCCCTTTACTCTCCTTTCTCCCCAGTGAAGGAGAGCATAGTGTATACCTGAGTGCTCTGACTGGAGAGTAATAGGAGCATATCATTGCCCTCTGAAGTCATCACAGCCTAGCTCAGTGTTTAGAAGGCTGCTACAAGAGGATTATGTGAGCTTGGTCGGTCGATCCTTCTGTTAGAACTGTCAGATTTGCTTAATCCTCCATAGAGAATACTTTAGTGCATTCTGTTAAGTCATCAAAGGCTGAGGAATATGTAGGTCATAATCCTGAACTGTTTTTTTAATTGTCACCATAAAAGGGGTATAGAAAAGGCTAGAGGGGAGATAATGTTTTTGGGGAATCAGAATAGGTACAAAATCAGGATCATACATGAATGAATATATATCATATATACAAGTCAACTGAAGTGTTCTTATTTTTAAGACAAATAAGAACATACCATTGCATTTTCAGGGGGAGAAGCAATCACCAGTTATCATTTTAAACACTGTAAACCACCCAAGGTTACAAAGTTTTGTTAAATGGTTTAACCCTTTAAAGTGGATCCTTCACCCTAAGATTGGTTTGGTTAGTTTTAAATAGAATTAAGAATTCCCTATATGTTGTGTTAGCTGTTTATTTGGAATTTAAATAGTTTTTGATAATTTAACCCTTTGAGTGACCTAGAGGTATTGTCAAAGATATCCAAGAAATGAAAGGGTTAATAGGGGAACCAATAGGGGTTGGATATCTTCACACAAATAGATAAAATTAAATTTAAGAACTTTACACTATATTAGGTATTGACACGCTACTTCACAGTAAAGAATTGTTTAAAATAATCAATCCCGCATATTTGTGCAAAAATATATTTAATTTATTAAATACAATATACTATATATAAAGTGTAAACAACAATGATATAAATGAGTGACCAGCAATTACAATAGATATACAGTAGCTCAAACCACAATTATCACCATTAGGATTACCAGCAATTGAAGGGTTAACCACACATAGGTATGTTCAGAGGTATTAAATAACAATAATTGAACCCAGCAGCATAGAAAAGGATAATTGATCCTTACAATTAATTAAAATACAGTTGGCAGCAGCATACATGAATACCACTGCCCCAGAAACTGTATAAACTAGGCTAATTGAGGTTTAAGGTATATTGTCAGGTGAGTAAGTTTTAATATTAAGCCCGGTCCTCTGACAATTCTCCTTGTACTATATGCAATAGCAAAATTTAGAGAAAGTAACAGGAATAAAATCCCAGACTTAAATCATTATAATTTAATTATCTACCAATTTCAAATATTGCATACTTTCTGAATAAAACATAATAATAATTTAATATAGTCAGTTGTTACAACTGAGGTATAATAGATTATACCAAGAATATACTCAGAATCAATCTAATAATATATGTCTAGACAGTATACCAAACTCCATGCAACATATCATACACATGACCATAGCAAGCCTATGTAAAACCTACAGGGTACTCCAAGAGTTAATCCATTTAGCAATATAGTATTCCACACCCAAGATGGTGACTTTTTTGTCTAGTGTGAGGTTTAAATAAACTTCTCACTGTGCAAAAGTTTAGACCCAAATCATACACAAAGAAATCCAAAGAAATACCTCAAAATAATTAGACAAATAGCAGTTAAAGGGTTAATAAATGAATTCAAATAATTCCCCAGATCAATATTAGCTATTATAACCTTTCCAGAAACACCATATATTATTCTAGAAATACCAAGAATTATATTAAATAATATATAAACCAAGCTATTTAACTATATTACACTTATCTAGCAAAATATAACAATTTACCAATAAATTAATGAATTCCGCTTAATTCAGAATTACTACAGCTAATGTAGCTTATTATAATTGATCCCAAATAGTTGGCCAGCCCAGTTAAGACAAATTATAAGAAAAATTAAGTTTCTTCAGATATAGAAGAAATATATTTTTGATTCTGAATTTTGCAGAATTTAGATAAGGAAATATATATAGTTACCAGTCCAATAAGTGTGGATTTCTTAGGATTTCTTTAGCAGGCAGCCAGGTATATTTCAGGAAAACATAGCAGGAATTGAAGAGCAAGGAACCAAGAGAAAACATCAAAAAACATTTTCTCTCTCAAAATTTACATATTTATAATGTAAAATTACCCTTATTAGAATCTCCTCTGATTGGATAGAGATCCATCTCATTATTCAGGGACATCACACATATTATTATGAAAAAATTCCAAAGCACTTTATAACCCCTTGAATGCAAGAGAGGTCTCCAACACATTGCTCAGACCTATCATGCAAAGGGTTAACAGCCCCATTTACACCAAAGGGAATTTTTATTTGTCCCCTATAGTGTAGTTGGTTTGCCCTAGAATTGTTCCAGTTCTTCGTAGTACACCAGCCTTCTTGAAGCCTAGGGAGGCTCTAATGTATTAACTAAGGTGGTCTCTAATGTATTACTTCACAATGCACTGCAAACCTCTCTAGGATTCAATAAGATAAAAGTCCCAGTTAAATCAAATGGAATGCTTATTTGTTCACTAAGGGTCAGTCTGTTAATCCTGGAGTTGCTCCACTCTCTTTCTTTGCATACTGTCCTTAGACTGTAATGATACATTCAGGGCTCAAAATTTCCACTCTCTGTTAGCCAATGGCGAGTGAAAATTTAGCCCTGGCGAGTAGAAATTCAGCCCTGGTGGGTATGCCATGGTTTGCAATGGCGAGCAACTTTTCAAGTCTGGCTAGTAGCAAAGGACTTCAAATTATAAGCCCTGATACATTTATGGGAACCTTCAGGAATAAGATTACAGTGAGTAGGATGCTAATAGAGAATGCTGACCAGCTGAGAAGTGTTACAGCTCAACCAGAAATGATAAGACTTACTGACTAAGCATTGCTATTCTAAAATATTTGCAACAATAACATTGATGTTAGGTTCAGTTTACTTAACCCTTTGAGTGATAGGGAAAGCAACACAAAGCAATTTGTTGCATACCCCTCTGGAACTCAAAGGGTTAACCCCATGGTGGTATCCAATGTTTTGATTCACAATGCACTAGAGACCTCTGTATCATCCAAGGACCTGTTTTCTTTTTTGAAAATAGATGCATATACTAAAATTGTCTATTAGAGCTATGAAGGAAAGGTATGCAAGATATACTATTCTGGAAAGTGCACATTCACCCACATCAAAAGCAGGGTTACTTGCCTTTCTCCACCTAGGTTTAAGTGCACAAATATTTCCATAACTTGGCACTACAGGATCGAATACATTTTTTTTTTACATTTCCCCCACTGTAAAGATTATAAAATCTTTGAAAAACATATAATTCCCTACTGTACTCAGTACCAGCAACCAGCCTGAGAAACATGGTACACAATTTTTGTGGGTTAACATACAATATGGGGTGCCAAGTACACTAACTTACACCTGTCACTTTTGTTTTTTAAATTACCTGCCTGAACTAAAATGGCCATAACCATTACAGATATGCAGGGAAGGTAGGCTAGGTATACCATTTTGGAAACAAGACAACTAGCTGCATCCAAGGAGGGGTTACTTGCCATTATGGCCCCCGGCTGGTGTGCACAACTGTTTCCAGAAATGGCGCTTTGGGAGACATTTGAGCTATTTTACATTTTTACCTTTTCAAAGAATGAAGAAACATGGACTATATGGCTGTAATCATTAGCTACAACTCTTTCAAGAAAATATCCACCTTGTTGGTGTGACATACTATAGGTGGTGCCAGAAGCAAAAAACTACACCAACTACACTCTATCATTTTTCTTACAATTTTCAGCTATGACTTGCCTGTACTAAAATGGTTATAAGAACTAGACAAATGGAGAAAAGGTAGAAAAAGTATGCATGCAATTCTGGAACATAGACAACTAGCTGCATCAAATGGGGTGTCACTTGTCTTCCTACCTCTAAGTTAGTGTACACAACTGTTTCCAGAATGTGGCTCTATTGTGGCAGTATATGTGGGTATGTCTACAAGTGGGCAGTGTAACAAGGCTGGGGGATCTGTGACTATCAGTGTGCACTGAATCAGGCTGGGAATCAATGTATGTACCCCACATACACTGTTTTATTCCCTGCCTGATTTCATTGCAAACTGGTAGTCTGTGTCCACCAATGGGCAGTGGAAGCCATGATGGGGGAATGGGACTGTCAGTGGGCTGTGGATTGAGACTGGGGGTTAGGGTACTTGGGAGGATTGGTGGTAGTTTGTGTACAACACATTACAGTGCATTGCCCCCCACCCGTGACACACACACAGGGTTAATTTTTTTCTATTTGCTTTTTATTCATACCTCTGAAAAAAATTTACCTCATGTGTGTTCCACATTTGGGTCCAACGTATTTTCATTATTTACTTATTATTCAGATTTTGTTGGGGGGATCAGGGCCCCTCATGATGCCCCCCAAAGAGGTTGGAAGAAAAATTAATGTAATAAAATAATTTTTGGTATGCCACATGGTTGTCCAACTCATTGAAAAGCAATGCTTTGGACACCCTGTGGCACACAAAGGTTTTTTTTTTTTCATTTTTATTCAGACCTTGTTGAGACACATCAGGACTTTCCTGATGCCCTTTCAACAAGGTTAATACAGTTTATTCAGATCTCATTGTGGGACATCAGGCCCACACCTGATGCCCCCAAGCAGGACTGAATACAAAATCAAAATCAAAACAAATGTATCCTGTATGTACCACAGGGATATCCACCAGCATGGGACTTCCCTGTGGCACACACAGGATTTTTTTTTTTTATAAATATTTTTTGATGAGACCTCATTGTGGGAAAATCAGGACCCCTCCTGATGCCCCCCAGATATTTATCTCTAGCCGAATGCACTGGGAGATCAATATTGGCAAAGCAGGAGAGTAACATGCTCTCCTGGCTCACCCCTACTCAGAAGCAAATAGAAGGAGTGAAGCAGGAGAGCTTCCTGCTCTCCTGCATCTCAAATATTGATCTCCCAGCTCGATTGACTGGGAAAACAATAGTTAGGGGTGCACTGGAAGGGGCCCTGATGTCCCTCAAAGAGGTCTGCGATTTTTCTTTTATTGTGATCACTGCATAATCAATAAGGCAGTACTGCATATAGGTTTGGCACAGAAAATGGGCCCCTTTGGCTGGAATGCAACTCAGAAGTCTGAGGATCTCAGCCTTTGTAAATGTGCATATTTTCATGCAGGTGATTCTTACCAGCAATTTATTAACCCCATGGATAGGAAGATATCTCTAATGCATTGTAAAGGCACATTGGAAGAGAGTGGAAGATTTTAGTTATAAAGAGAAAGACTAGGGAAACTGGATCTGTTTACATTAGAGAAGAGGTGTTTAAGGGGAGGGGACATGATTACTATTTACAATATATTCAAGGCCATTTCAAAACACTCTTTGGCAAACTCTTTACTCAAAGAAATGAGAGAAAAATAAGCTCATCCATTCTGACTGGAGGTAAGGCACTGTAAGAGCAGGAATGATACAGAATTCTTTGCAGATTCTGTAGATCAGTGTTTCTCAACCAGGGTGTCGTGGCACTTTGGTGTGCCATAGACATCCGCTTAGAGTGCCTCTTGTTCTCTATAAACATTTAGACAAAATATGATTTTTGAGTTTCAGATGTGTATATAGCTATATGTTACTTATTTGTACCTTTCAAAATGCCCTTGACAAATTATACAAAATGTTCGGGGTGCCCCAAAGAAAGTATATTGCGTATAAGGGGTGCCCTGGACAAAAAAATGGTTTAGAACCACTGTTGTAGATAGTTTCAAGAAAAGTACTGAATACCTCATTAGCTCAGAATGAGAACAGTGGGTTTTAATGCACATGGATCATTGATCCTGGGATAAATCTGATTACTTTTGGCATTTGGAAGAATTTTCCCCACTTAGAACATTATTGAAAATAGTTTGAATTGTTTTTTTGCCTTCTGGATCAACAAAGGAGATTTCCCAAAGGTTGAATCTCAATAACTGTATTTAATTTACTCACTCAGAGTCCTCCACATTCTAGCAGGGGCACAGCTGATTGGTACTACATAAACCAATGGGATTACCAGTAATAGGAGAAAAAGCATGTATATTTTATCCATGGTAGATAGTTTGTGATAGAAAAGAACAGAATGTTAGGGCAGTCTCAGGGAGTGGGCACAATCTTTGGTTGATATAACTTTAAATATCATGTGCTAACTGCAAAGAAATCCTATATAATAATTCGATAGGATGTTTGTCAGAAGCCGTCATGCGCAGTAGAGACTGTGCACACTGCAGTCATGCGCAGTAGAGACTGCCCGAACGCGCCGCAGCTGATACAGAGTGGAGAGCTCTGAATTCGGACCTTCGGTGCACAGAGAAGACTACGGTTCGAATTTGGAGCGCCCTGCTCTGTATTAGTCATGGTGCCTTTGGGCAGTCAGTACTGTGCATGACTGCAGTGCAGGCAGTGAGCAGAGAGGCTCCGGGCACCAGCTGAGGCTGCTGGGTGGCACTGTGGCTCGTGTAAATGGGCTTTTAAACTAGTACTATATGTTAGGTTAGGGTTAGTTAGGTTAGTATCGGTTAGGTTATGGTCACTTACAATACTATATGTTAGGTTAGGGTAGGTTAGGATCAGTGTCTACTGTCTGTTAGGTTAGGGTCACTCATAGGGTCTGCCTCTATTAGGTTTGGGGGTGGTGTATATTGTTAGGTTAGGTTAAAGTACCTTTCTGCATTTTACAGGCAATGTTTTAAATGTGCCCTTTTCATACTGGGACATTTTTAAGTCTTTTTTTTACCTGTGCTATTACAAGCGCAACATTTCATATGAGTAATTTATTTTTATATTTGTTTGCAGTTAGCACATGTTATTTAAAGTTATATCAACCAATTTCATTTTAGGTGTTTGTGTTCCTTTTGGCAGTCTGAGATTGCGCCCACTCTCCGAGACTGCCCTACCATTCTGTTCTTAATTGTCACAAACTATCTACCATGGATAAAATATACATGCTTTTTCTCCCATTACTAGAGAGGACTACGGTCCGAATTCGGAGCACCCCGCTCCGTATCAGCCGGGGTGCGTTCGGGCAGTCGGTATTGCACATGACTGCAGCGCACGCAGTCTCTACTGCGCATGACTGTGGTGTGCGCAGCCTTTACTGTGCATGACGGCTTCTGATAAACATCCTAGCTAATTATTATATAGGATTGTAAGTGACCATAACCTAACCGATACTAACCTAACCCTAACCTAACAGATACTAAAGTAACTGAACCTATCTTAACCTAAAAGATGCTCACCTGGTGACATTCTAAATAGTGACACATTGTGGGCACCATTGTAATAACCACAACATTGTGATCACTCCATAATGATGCTCACTATGTAGGTGGGAATCATTTGAATAGGATACCTTAACATTCCATACTACTCCCCATCTAAAATGCCAAAATACATGATCACAGGGCTGGCTTTCCCATTAGGCAAAATAGGCAACTGCCTTGAGCCCCACGATGGGTGCGGAGTCTGCTATGCTGGCCACACCTACATCTAGGGATGCTAGAAACATCACACAATGCATTGGAGATCTCTCTAGCATCCAAAAGGGATAAAAATTTGCATAATGCAGTGTTTCAAACTGTGTGTGCCACATCCTCTTGCAAGTCAGAGCAGTGTGTGTGTTAACTACTTGAATGTTGGGATAGTTTGTGTGGTAACCACTTACATACTGAGGAACTGTTACTGTGTGTGTGTATAGCAGTCCTTTCTACGCTGGACACGTGCACGCACACACAAACATTATAAATACCTATTTTGCTTTAAAAATGTGTGCTGCAACCTTCTCCTTACTGGAGTGGCAGGGTGTGCTCAGTTACCTTTCTCATACTGGGAAAACTGTGCGTGCAGAAATCTCATCCATAATGGACAGTGTCCTGTATGTGTATTCTGTTGCAAGCTGCAGGGAAAATATGTCTGGAATGTACATATTAATATATTTCATTGAAAGCTGTGGATACAGTGTCTTGTGTTACTGTATTATACATGAGTTACATTGCATATTCTATGTACAAGGGGTCATGTTCGGGGAAAACAATAGAGTGGCATATTTTCCTTCACCTTCATAATGCTAAATTAACCCATTAGATGCTAGAGAGGTCTTCAACGCATTTCAAAAAATCTTCCAGCATGTAGTTGAACAGAAATTCAATTATAAAGAATCCCCTTCTTGCCCCTTTTACCGCTTCTCTGCTGCTTCCCCGCAGATATGGAATCCAGTCACTTGACCAGACAGCTCACAGCAAGGGACAATCTTCTCAATGTGAGCATAAGCAAAACCCTGCCCTCCTTGGTGAAGGAGGGCAAGATTTTCCTTATGCTCACAGGAGATTGTCCCTCACTTTGCACTGTCTGGACAGTCTTGGAAACCAGCATAGTTATCATTGAATTTATATTCAACTATATGTCGGAGGATATTGAAATGCTATGGTACATGGTCAGAAATATATGAGGTCATCGGAGATGCCTTTATATTCATCTATTACTATCCCTTCAATGTTGTGTTGAGGAAAAGGATGGGGGTGGTGGGAGTGAAAGGGTACAGGGAAGAAAAGCTAGAAGATCTTGAGGACCTATCTGATTGCTGTGAGTCACTAACTCATTGAATGGTATTTTATACGCTGCAAAATAAGCTGGGGTTATTTAAATGGGGGTTTTAAACTTGTTACTGCTAGAGAGGTCTATAATGCATTATGAGGCAATGCACTTAGGATTTCTCTAGCATTTTAGGGGTTAAAAACCCCATTTACATACCTGGGAACTTGACAGGCAAGGCTACCCTGAGGGTAGCCCTGCCAGCACCAATCAGGGAGGGAAATCACGTGAATTGCGTCATAAAAGGGGTGGGGCTTAGCCTCAAGGGAGAGGGCGGGACAAAAAAATTTAAACAAAGGGCTGAATATATGTTGAAGATTGTAAGAGGGCGGGGAGAGGGGAGGAACCACGACGAGATGGAGAACAAGTGGGCAGAGTTTCTACTGAAACTCTGCCCACCCGGAGATTGAGAGACTGCCCCAGAGACCCGGTAATGCACTGTGAAAACTGGAGTCTCCGGGGCAAAACCGGAGAGTTCCCAGGTATGCTCATTTAAATCAGTTTGTCTCCTGTGGTGCCTCTGGTTTTTCACAGAATTACTCCACTTTTGTTTTCATATGTATGGCCCAAGGAGTAAAGTCATGTCAGAAGCCAAATACACACAGACATTGTTTTCCTTTCACAATCATAAAATGGCTCATTTGGAAACATGAGAAAACTAAAACAAGTTAAAAATGTCTCATCTGGCCATTTCAGGTCATCTTTGTCAGTGAGGTTGACTATTTAACCCTTTGAGTGCCAGAGTGGTATCCAGTGCAATGCACTGGATGCCCCTGTGGCACTCATAGCGTTAGGTATGAGTGTTTTGATACTGTGTGTTTGTGATCACCTGGAGATACGTGGAGTTAATTATACTCCAGAGATATTACAGATTACAGTGTGTAACACCAAGGTCCCTCTAATGATGCACAGTTTACCGTATATATAATTTACTGTCATTTAACTCCTACTTGTTAGTAAACAACATATGCAGTGATTTGGAAACAACACTTTATGGGGAAAAACAGGAAATGTTAAAGTCTAGTCTATTAACAGTTATAATGGATCTGTTACCTACTTGCTTTTATTGACATTAAAGGTATCTATACTATATTTTGGGATTTTTTTGTTTTTCAATCAGTGTAATTTTTTTTTAGAGGTTTTTGGTATAGTAGTTAAGGAATCTAATCCCAGCAGAGCTGAGTGCTCTGACATGTATGGAGCAGCACACATAATTAACCCTTTCTGGCACTCAAAGCGTTAATTACGCACCTTTTCTGACAGTGCTTCACACTCTGCTAGCAGCTGTCATGTTAGTCTCTGTGAACATGACATCTAGGATGGATTGAATATAAAGGTTCTTGAATTAAAGAGGCAGAGTAATGGCAAATGAACAAAGGCTATCAGGATTTTCTGGCCTTGGGAAGGTACGTGGAGGCCATTATTAGGAAGGTGGAGAACTCTCCATCAGACAAGGGGTTAAAATAAGGATTACTGTATTGTGTGTGCCTACAAAGCCACTGTTTGTAGGCTGATGTGTGATGTATCAGCAGATTTCTCTAAACAAAATACCCAGGGCCCTGATCTTTTTTTACAATTCAGCAGCTAGAGAATGAGAAATAGGCTCATGTTCACTACATGGTATTTGAGCTTCCACTGTGCTACAAATCCTCCAAGAAAAGAAAGAATTAGTTTCACCACTGTCCCCATACAAAATGGAGCTGGCATCCCAAATTTAATAAGCTGGACTGTGTTTGAAACAGACCTGGCCAACATCTGAAAGGCATATTGTGGAAATTGGCATATCAGCAGTTTCAAAAAGGGTGCTGCAGTGCTCTAGTTCTGACCTGCAAAATAGGAAAAACACTTGTTTCCATTTGAATACAGAGACCTTGCTGTTCCCATGCAATTTATGAAATGGCATTAACCCTCTGGGGTTAGAGCAGCATTTTACATGCCTCTCTCGCAATCAAAGGGTTAAATACATAATCTCCCTGGGCAAGATGGAAGTTTTTTTGACTGGGGTGGCAATGAACCCCTTGTGGTCAACCTTACAAGTACAGAAACTAGGACATCAGTAACTCTCACATTGAGATGAATGTAGGAATATGGCAGCGTAGATCCACTGGTATTATCCTATAAACTAGAGGCTGAACTACAGAATAGGCTCGCTGTAAATGCATACTGGAGGACACACTTACAAGACTTTAATGCTAGCAAGCCTCCTATGCCTGCCCCATAGTATGTACAGGAAAATGGCATAAAAGGTACACATTTTCCTCTGCACCTTGTTTAACACATTATAACAACTTAAGTGATTTTGAAATAGCTTTCAAATTCCTTTATAATTATGCTAGTATTTATTTATTTAAAACAATATTTTAGTGACATTTAACTTTATTTGTCAGTATAGGCAAATTTAGCAAGTGCTGGCTACTACAGCCTGGTGTGTCACATACTAACATTCCACTCTCCCTCTCAACTGCCACTTCTTACCAGGAAGAACTGACTATTGTGCATAAACTGAAATAAATGTACATATCGCCTAAAGTACAATTTTAAATAAATTGTTATCGTATATAAAACCAAATCATTAGAAAGTGTTTGTTCCATGGAAAGCAACATTCCCCCCCCCACAAAAAAATACAATAGGTTGCTTTATTGCCCTAACCTTTATGTAAGTGGGGTTAAGGGGAGAATTTTGGGTATAAGTTGAGTAAATAAGTTGACATTAGGCACTGGCAAGTATAGGGCTAGAAAATAAATTCCAGTGTGTGATTTTGCACTGAATCATATTCCCCCATTCTCCCACTGGCAGCAATCTGAAACACCCAGTTATATCACTCATCTAGGATAGGTCACAGTACTTAAAGGGATATTAATGTTTCAAAATAAAAGCAGCTCCAATTAATCTTCATAGCATTTGGGCCATGGAGAGTATTTCAAATCTGTCAGTGTTGTAGTTCAAGAGTAATTGAATGATAAAGTATCCCTCTCCCACCCCTTTTACTGATGTAACATTGCTCACCTCAGAACAGAAAGGTGGTGTCCAGATGGCTTGCTGAGAGGGACAATCTTCAATTAGCATAAGGGAAAAAAACTGAAAAACCTGTCAAGAGGGGCAGGACTTTCATTGTTCTCACAGTAAGAAGATTGTCCCTTGCTGTGAGCTGTCTGGTCTGTGGACAAGATTTCACATCTGAGGGGCGGAGGCTTACACTAGGTAAAAGGGGCGGGAGGGGGATATTTTATCATTCAGTTACTCTTGAACTACAACTCTGACAGCACTGAAATAGCTTTCAAATTCCTTTATAATTATGCTAGTATTTATTTATTTAAAACAATATTTTAGTGACATTTAACTTTATTTGTCAGTATAGGCAAATTTAGCAAGTACTGGCTACTACAGCCTGGTGTGTCACATACTAACATTCCACTCTCCCTCTCAACTGCCACTTCTTACCAGGAAGAACTGACTATTGTGCATAAACTGAAATAAATGTACATATCGCCTAAAGTACAATTTTAAATAAATTGTTATCGTATATAAAACAAATCATTAGAAAGTGTTTGTTCCATGGAAAGCAACATTCCCCCCCACACAAAAAATACAATAGGTTGCTTTATTGCCCTAACCTTTATGTAAGTGGGGTTAAGGGGAGAATTTTGGGTATAAGTTGAGTAAATAAGTTGACATTAGGCACTGGCAAGTATAGGGCTAGAAAATAAATTCCAGTGTGTGATTTTGCACTGAATCATATTCCCCCATTCTCCCACTGGCAGCAGTCTGAAACACCCAGTTGTATCACTCATCTAGGATAGGTCACAGTACTTAAAGGGATATTAATGTTTCAAAATAAAAGCAGCTCCAATTAATCTTCATAGCATTTGGGCCATGGAGAGTATTTCAAATCTGTCAGTGTTGTAGTTCAAGAGTAATTGAATGATCTGATCCTCCTGTTCTACACATCTGATTGTACTATTTAATACCTCTGTATGTCTATTCCCCAATTGTACAGCGCTGCGGAATTAGTTGGCGCTATATAAATAAAGAATAATAATAATAATAATAAAGTATCCCTCTCCCACCCCTTTTACTGATGTAACATTGCTCACCTCAGAACAGAGAGGTGGTGTCCAGATGGCTTGCTGAGAGGGACAATCTTCAATTAGCATAAGGGAAAAAAACTGAAAAACCTGTCAAGAGGGGCAGGACTTTCATTGTTCTCACAGTAAGAAGATTGTCCCTTGCTGTGAGCTGTCTGGTCTGTGGACAAGATTTCACATCTGAGGGGCGGAGGCTTACACTAGGTAAAAGGGGCGGGAGGGGGATATTTTATCATTCAGTTACTCTTGAACTACAACTCCGACAGCATTGAAATACTATAAAGATTAATTGGAGCTGCTTTTATTTTGAAACATTACTATCCCTTTAAAGGGATAGTAATACTTCGTTTTAACTTTATTTTATTTTGTAGGCATTAAAAACATGAAGAATGATATAAGTCTTATCTCTCAAACCATTATGGTTTAAGAGCTATTCACAAGCAAAGTTTCCCCCTCCCGCCCCTTTTACCTAGTGTAAGCCATCTCTTCTCAGATGTGAATCTGGTTGTAAGACAGATAACAGAAGGACACAATCTTCTTACAATAAAAACAGTGAAAGCCCTTCCCCCCCTTGACAAGTTTTTCAGCTTTTTCCCTTATCTTAATTGAAGATTGTCTCTCTCTGCAGTCTACCTGGGCACCTCCCTTCTGATCTGACTGAACAGGGGGGGGGGAATACTTTGCTTGCGAATATCTCTTAAACCATAAAGGTTTGAGAGATAAGACTTATATCGTTCTTCATGTTTTTTTAATGCCTACAACATAAAATAAAGATAAAATGAAGTATTACTATCCCTTTAAAGCTCTCAGCTGATGCAGGACTTCTTGGGAGGCAAATGTGTTAATTCCAGACCTGAAAGAATATTGAAGTTGAAAGCTATGCTTGAAAATATGTTTTGTTTCTGTTGGACAAGTAATTTTCTATGATGTCCTAAACAATAAAAATGGAACTATCACATGATAGTTGCCCCATTGAGAAATCTCCTCTCCAGGGAGCACACCTGCTGATGAAGGCGAAGCTGCATTATGTTCCCTAGTGGATCAACAGGCAAAGAAAATGGGGGATCCAAAAAGTAACCACTGGTGTTCCTCTGCTGATCCCATAATGGACTCTGAACTGGGAGAGTTTTTTTTTTTAACCAGGCAGTAGTAAGTCAACTCTAAATGAAAGCTCTTTCAATCCAGAAAAGTTTGTAGCTGTGAACTACAAATGTCCGGTTTGTGCCCATCCCACCTATATAGCAAGGGGATAGCTTTTCATGCCAAAATGGCTAACAACAACCATTTTGGGGCTAGACAGAGCATCCCTAGACTTTTAACTAACACTGCTCCCACAGAAGCAGACTTAGTAAATCATGATACTTTTCCAGAAAACTATCATGAAAAAAATTAACCCTTTGAGTGCCAAGAGTTATGCAACACATTGCATACTGCTCTGGTACTCAAAGGGTTAATGTTTTGCCTGTAAATCATGTGCAGAATCAGATAACCTAATGATTTAGTGTAAGACAGTATTCTGGTTTGTATTATTTAACTCTCTGGATGCTAGACACATCTCCAATGCAAGACATCTTTACCACCCAAAGGATTAAAAGCTATACATCTGTTGTATTACAGAACAAGGTAGTCATGTGATGTATATTTGCTTTATCTTGATCAGAGACAATTCTTTGATAATGCATTATGGCAATACTTTTCCATAGAACCTTATTGTTCTTAAATATCCATGGAACTCAAGAGGAAAGACCCAGACAACTTGGGTGTGGTGGATTGGGCACACAAAACAGTGACTACATATTATCACAGAGAACTGTACAAAAACAAACCTATTGGTTGTGCAAAGAAAGAGACCAAAGCAAATAAACTAGTGCCAAATCAGCCCAGGAAACAATCCCCCACTCTCAGGGCATCGAAAGTGAAATATGTGTAGAAGAAAAATCTTGGAGCTAATGCAAGTAATGTACTGTACTAAAGACTTTTCTTCTACACATACATTTTATGTATGCTGTATAGTGACACCTACAATCCTGCTCCAGTCTCGGACTTTGTTCAACTAATACTTTGTTAGACATTGTGCTATAGAATGTAAGTTTTAGAAAAATAAAATTCCTTGATTTTAACAAAATCTTCTTGTTTGATAATTTTGCTTAAAGAGGAATTGTATCCTAGGAAAAAGTAACTATTAATGTAACAGAGGGACTTACCTAAGTAGATGTCCTTCAAACACCTAGGATGACCAGACCTTTCCTTTAACCGGGGACATACAGGAAATATGCATATTTGCACTGAAATCAGAGCAGCACTGAAGTATGCATTTTTCATATGCGTCCATAGTTAAAAGGATTGTAATGTTTCACAATAAAAGCAGCTCCAGTTAATCTTCATATTATTTGGGCCATGGAGAGTGTTATTTCAATACTGTAGTTCTTGAATTGAATGATAAAGTATCTCCCTCCCATACCTTTTACTGATGTAACACTGCTCACCTTAGAGCAGCAAGACTGTCCAGATGGCTTGCAGAGAGGGCCAATCTTCAATTAGAATAAGGGAAAAACCTGTCAAGGGGGGCAGGGTTTTCATTGTTCTCACAGTAAGAAGATTGTCCCTTGCTGAGAGCTGTCTGGTCAAGAGACCAGATTCCACTTGTGGAGGTGTACAATAGGTAAAGTCAAATTGCATTTACATTTTATTTATTTCATTTTGTTTTCAATCTAGTTTTCTTTTACACTTAACAGCTCCTTGGTTCCCGGTTTCCAGAGAGTTTTTTGGTGAGTCTACCACCAAAGCAGAACAGTGATACAATGTAACACTATCCCTGCAGCAATGCTTGTACTGTATGCCATATGATATCCTTTTTACATTTTATCTTTTTTCATTGTATCACTGTCCTGCTTTCACAGTACCTGACGGAAAGATCTCTGGAAAAATTACATCCATATTTATGCTTCAATATAGTTAATGTATCCCTTAGCGTTGAAATGGATTGGCTACCTCTCTGGCACTGGAAGAGTTAACACCTTGGGGGTTATGCACTAAGGCGTGATAAAAAGGCGATAAAGCAGAGAAGACTTCTCCAGTGATATCACTTCTCCAGTGCCTATGTTATTCTATGGAGCCAATGCACTAAGATTTCCCCTGCTTTGGAGATCTTAGTGCATAGGCACCACAGAATAACATAGGAACTGGAGAAGTGATATCACTAGAGAAGTCATCACCACTTTATCACGCCTTAATACATAACCACCATAGTATGCTAAAGAGGTCTTAAGCCCAGTGCAAAACATGCCTTGGAGACCTTTCAGTATTTAGGGTTTAACCCCTTAAGCACAAGCAGGGTGTGTGACATATTGCAAAACAATGCACTGCGTACCATGCTGGTCCTTAATGGGTTAAATTCCCCTATTTCTCACAAGGACAACTGAAACACTCTCTCAGTTTGTCCCCAGTAGTGTACAGTTGTACAGAATGTGCTTACACTTTCTGAATTGTAATTGGTTCTGCAAATCCTCCTACTGGGAATTTATTATTCAATCAGTTCTTCTCTTTACCCTCAGGTCATGCTGTTTTTTTGAGGAAGCCATAAAAATAGTAAGAGAGAAAGAGGTGTTCTGCCTGTGTGAGCACTTGTTGACTAAACAGGGACATTAGCCAAGAAGTAGCCAAAGGAAATCAGACCTCTCCCAAGTCATAGCTTACAACGTTCAAGTTACAATAATTGCTTAAAGGGATAGTAATGTTTCAAAATAAAAGTAGCTCCAATTAATCTTCATAGTATACTGTCAGAGTTGTAGTCCAAGAGTAATTGAATGATAAAATATCCCCTTCCCTCCCCTTTTACCTAGTGTAAGCCACCTCCCCCCAGATGTGGAATCTGGTCCTGGGACCAAACAGCTCACAGCAAGGGACAATCTTCTTACTGTGAGAACAATGAAAACCCTGCCCCCCTTGACAGGTTTTTCAGGTTTTTCCCTTATGCTAATTGAAATTAGTCCCTCTCTGAGATCCATTCGGACACCACCTTTCTGTTCTGAGGTGAGCAGTATTACATCAGTAAAAGGGGCGGGAGGGGGATACTTTGTCATACAATTACTCTTGAACAACAACTCTGACAGTATTGAAATAATACTCTCCATGGCCCAAATACTATAAAGATTAATTGGAGCTGCTTTTATTTTGAAACATTAATATCCCTTTAAAAGAACGCTAACAACAAAACAAAAACAAAATGGGTTGACATAACTTTATATATCACGTGCTTATAGACTGCATATGTACAATTCTTTATTTCTATGTTACATCCCTAAAATATCCTAAACTTACTATTTAACTCATGTGTAAACTGTTCCCTACAGAGAGCATGTATTTAATGTTGTTAGTATTGAGAAAGAAATGTTAAAGTCGGTTAATTTAATGTGATTATTGAACACTTCTTTTATCTCAGATCATTCCAAAATAATCCTGTGATATCAGTGGAGGATATGGGGCCCTGGAAAAGGCAGGGATGTCTGCTTCCTTAGAGCATATATAAGCCTACATTATCGGGGGATACTTTTAAAATGTTGCACGCAAAACAGAGTGCGACTACTAGGCACATTGAGCAAGAGACATGCTCAATGCTCCCAGTAGTCTCATGCTGTATTGCTACCCACATTAAAAGGGCGACATGAGAATCTCACACTGCAGGACAGCGTGAGATTCTCATGTCATGTTATGCAAGTTCGCCATCAATGTATGTAGCAGCAGCAATGTATTGCACTTAAACTCCCATCATCCTTACTGAGGATGATATTTCTGCTTTCCCCATCTTATGCAACTTTACAAGTATTAAAGGGATCAACTGGCACTTACTGAGTTCCCTGGTATATCCACGGATGGCACTTCACCTTATCCCAATTTTGCTGTGCGCTACTCCGCCTCACTCTCCCCTTCTCTACATGCAGAATGACATGGAGCACGTAGAGAAGAGGAGAGAGAGGAGGGGCAGCGCTCAGCAAGATTGGGATGAGGTGAGCTTTTGGGAAAGTTTATATATTTTACTTGTTATTGTTTAAATTAATTTGAACTATATATGCTTTGTAAATAATCAATTCAAGGTCTATATGACCTCAGTTATATTTAAGAGTATAGTCTTCTTTAAGGCCACTTGTTAAGAGTACAGAAGAGCAGTAAGAGCCACATGTAAAGAAATCAGATCAAGAAAAGGCAATATCAGATTCTCATCTAGAGCAGACAGTTCCAGTTGAGTCACAAACAGATCTAGACTGTGAGCTGGATGAGAAGGTGGGGTAGGAAGAAGAGCATATTGCTGAAAAAGACCCAGGGGGGAAAACTTCAGTTATGAGGCAAATTTTGCACTGGATTGTAGATTCTTCCTCTATCACGAATACAGTATCACGTTTAAAGTGGAACCTTCAGCTTTATAATATTACCCCCCAATACATTAGTAATATAGTGATAGGCAAAGTAATAGTTGTATTATGGTGAATAAATCTACGTTATAGAAGTAATCCACCTTCTTCTGCAGGCATCCAGCGGACAACAGCACAGACATCTTAGAGGGAAGTTGCTTCTGAGTCTGCTCTGTCTGTCCCGTGCACTGCCTGGATTGGTGGTGAAGTTCATTGGTTACTTTACGGTAACAGAAGTTGCTGCCAGAGCAGGTGCACAGAGCTTCTTTTGTAAGCTCTGTGCCCTGGATGCCTGCCGAAGAAGGTGGATTACTTCAATAACGTAGATTTGTTCACCATAATATAACTATTACTTTGCCTATCGCTATATTACTAATGTATTGCGGAGTAATATTATAAACCTGAAAGTTCCGCTTTAAAGAGTATCAGAGCAAAAGAGGTAGTCATTGTAGCCCCATCCAAAATCAAATCTCCTCTATATGGGGTGCAATGCTAGAGCATGCAGCTAGAATGCACTGGCATTTCATAGCACAGCCTTGCTGGCTTAGGCTGAAATAAAGGTGCTGACCAAAAGGTCAAATGACCACGACTGGTTGACTGGTTGAGCCAGTGACAGGTCAGAATGACTGTACTTGGGAAATGAATAATAATAACAATAAGAATACACCTGTGGACAGATAGGATCTAGGAAGACACAATAAATAAGAAGGTGGTTCCCAAGAAGTATGCCAGGATAGCCAAGAGTAAAGGACAGCAAAAAGACTAGGAGATATTACTAAACTCAATAAGAGTGCAATACCCTGTAAATCAGAATAGTCTGAAAATAACCCTGACTGGTATGACTGTAGTGCCAGAGAGAAAGATATACAGACACAGGAAAACAAGTACAGGGTCATCAGTAAAATAATCTCAGGATGAAGATAAACTGACAACTAGAATCTCTGGTTGTATAGCCGGGCCGGAAACAAGATCCCAGAAAAGAGGATACTACAGGGGGTGCAGGTGCAACGGGACAAAGCATCCAAGAGCTCCCCATCTGCTACAGGGTCCAGTAGGTACTAGTTATGCCTCTGTGAATATATGTTTGTGATCAGAGTCTTACAATTACTAGTTACACCACAGGGAAGTCAAGAAATTGCTAAAAAAAGGCTATACTGGAAGAATCACTAGGTCAGAGACAAGATCACTGGGAAGGCCAGAATCACTTGACTGAAGGCTTTAATTGGATGGGTCAGCAACAATAACTTTAAAACAGGATACAAACTGACAAAGAACTTGACATTGAACTTGTGTCATAGATTTTGTGGTTTGCTGTATACCATTAAACCCTTTTCTTCTTGGTTCTGAAAGGGAAAAGGAAGAAATAAAACCCTGGAACTGACATAAATACTTCAAAAGTATTACAAAAATTCTTAAAGAAGGATTAGAAGGAAAGGGAGGGATAGTGCAAAAAGCAGTCTGGTGATGTGGTGTATTAATAAAAATGCACATTTTTTCAGAAAGAATTGTGCTTACAAGTAAAGAAAATCGAAAGAAAGGGTTTGTCATACAGAGTTGAGAGCAGGGCCGGATTTACATCTCAGGAGCCTGTAGGCACAGAAATCTGAAGCCCCCCCCCCCAATTGGCCATCCCCACAATGCTCCAAATCTCCACATTACCCCCCATATCCATATTGCTCTCACATTGCCCCCCATCAGATCCATATTCCCCCTATCAGCTCCAACTTATCCCCCATCAACTCCATATTGCCCTCACATTGCTCCCATCAGCTCCAACTTCCCCTATCAGCTCCAACTTGCCCTCACATAGCCCCCATCAGCTCCAACTTGCCCTCACATTGCAATCAGATGCACATTGCCCCCATCATGTTCACATTGCCCCCATCAGCTCCAACTTATCCCCCATCAACTCCATATTGCCCTCACATTGCCCCCATCAGCTCCAACTTGCCCCATCAGCTCCAACTTGCCCCCACATTGCCCCCATCAGCTCCAACTTGCCCGCTTCAGCTCCAATTTGTCCTAACATTGCCCCCCATAATCTCCACATTGCCCCCATCAGCTCCAACTTGCCCTCACATTGCCATCAGCTCCACATTGCCCCCATCATCTTCATTTTGCCCCCCGTATCCTTTTCGAACTTCCCTGGTGGTCCAGCGGCACGAGATGTCTGTGCCTCCTTCTGTACACACCTGTAGTTACTGTTGCTTCCGAGCAGAGCGCTGGGAGATGATGTCATCTCCCAGCGCTCTGCTTTATAGCCGATGAGGAGGAGCAGGTCTGTGTTACCATGCGAGCCGGGGTAGAGGGTTACTGTGTGCAGCGCTGTGAATATTAAAAACAAAATAAAAAACAAACAAAAAAATGCTGTGAATAAATATTAAAAAAAATGTATTTGAATGACAGGCACCCTTCTGTGGGGTGCGCCTGTAGGCAGGTACTTACTCTGCCTTATGGGAAATCCGGCCCTGGTTGAGAGAGGGCTCATTCTTCTTGACTCCTCCTGCCCTAGTATCCAGTTCATATCTCAAGGGGTCCTTGGGGCCCCAAAAGTGCAATTATAGGCATTGCTAGGATACAGTAATAGAAAAAAGTACATTTCCCAGAATTCCTGTTTCCTGGGCTTTCTTCCAATTGGCTGTTAGTTTTTCAGACGCCATTTTACTTCTCTGTTGCTTATGCTACGCAGTGGTTGCATCACTTGCTTTTCTTCTCAGATTAACCATTTTCCTGCCAGATAAGTAACTTTTAGGGTTTTTCTAGGGTGAATTATTATTCCGGAATACAGTATTTGGTATTTTTTACTGTTTTAGACAATACTCTGGTTAGGATGATGGATCCAAAGGGACCTGGGGCTAGACCTAAAGTAAAGGACACGGTCATCTTTCATCCCCCCCCCCCCCTTACTTACTGTTCCTCATGCCAACCGGGACTCCTTAGAGAGTATTAAGGATCTCTATGCCCCTCATGCACTGTGGCCCTACTACACAACCGGGGGAACTCCAGTCTTGAACAAGAGCCAGTCCACTATGGCACAATTTCCCTTATTCCTCCAGGGGGTTCTCCATTCCTGGAAACCCCCTACCATCCTTCAGGTTTGTGGCTCCTAAGTCCCCAGGTATTACTGCGCTCATGGATTCCTGAGGAGTACTCCTTTGAGGATGACAAGGTGGAGGGGGAATTTGAAGAAGGGTATTCTACCTATGCTTTTGGAGACCCCTTTGAAGCTTACCTTATTCTCATTACGGAGGGACTAGTCAAGGCTGTCTTACAATCCCTTCAGGTCTCTGACACCCCTGATGAGCATACCTGGGAACTTTCAGTTCAGCAGGGGGTAACAAAAATGACGCTAATCGCGTCAAAAAGGGGCGGGGCTTAACTCGAGTGTGTGGGGGGATTTGGCCCTTTGAGTGCCAGAGTGGTACGGAAAGCAATGCATTCCGTACCACTGGCACTCAGAGGGTTAAATGTGTCACGCAGAAGGCTGGGGACTGAGGCACAACGGGAGAAAAAGCAGATGTGGCAGAGTTTCAATAGAAACTCTCCACATCCGGAGGAATCTGCCTTTGCCCCGGAGACCCGGTAAAGCTCTGTCAGAACTGGAGTCTCCGGGGCAAATCCGGAGAGTTCCCAGGTATGCTGATGAGTGCCCATCTTTATCTGGTGTGTTTCAGAGATGTAAAAAGTCTTCTACGGTCTTTCCACCTAACGCCACTCCAGACCAAATTATTTTGGATGAGTGGAAGACGCGCGATAAGAGGCTGTCTATCTTCTAAGAGATTCTGTAAGCTGTACCCCTTCTCAAAGGCAACTTTGGCACAATAGGCTTCTCCTCCTGCAGTTGATCCTCCCATATCCAGGCTTTCTAAGTACACTGCTCTGCCCTTGGCAGATGCTATTGCTCTTAAGGATATATAGTTACATAGTTACATAGTAATTTAGGTTGAAAAAAGACTTGCGTCCATCCAGTTCAACCCTTTTCCTATTCGATATGACGGATAGGAAGCTAGTAGCTATTCTAAAGTCCAATTTCTCAGCCATTGGCTCTGTGTTGAGGCCAGTTCTTGCCTTTGCCTAGGTCACCAGAGCTATTGCTTTCTGGGGTGAACAACTTACTGATGCCATCAGAGATGGTGCCCCTAAGGAGGATCTTTTAGCCCTCTTAGCCAACATGCCTGAGGCTCAGACATATGTCACTGACTCTCTTGATAATGCTGTCAAGTTATCAGCCAAGGCCTCTGCCTTTTCTGTTACTGCACTGCACACCATGTGGCTTCAGATTTGGTCCGCTGCCTCTCTTCTAAGAAGTAATTGGTTTCTCCCCCCTTTCAGGGCATGTCCCTTTTTGGTCTTAAGTTAAAGCAGATCATCAGTGATGCTGCTGGGGGCAAAAGAACTGTTACTTCAGGTCTCCAAACACCCTAGCATGGAAAGGAATCTGCTTCTTTTTCATCCCCGCCAAACAAAGGCTCAAAGGCTGAATGTGTGTAATGGTTTGTTTTGACACTCAGACCAGTAGGTAAAATAAAACAATCTTTTATTGAAAGAAAATAAATACAAATGATCGTGAGACTGAGAGCCAAAGATGCCCAACCGGACCAACAGGATAGACTACTCTGCAAACGTAACTGGGAGTCGCCGTCCAAGTAGCGGCCAACTCAGCAGCAGTAGACTTACAAGATAACGGCTCTGTAATCAGAAAGGAGGTCTGGCAAGAGAGAAGCGGCACTGCAAGGGTTAAAAGGTACGTTTGAATCTCCCAGGCTCGGTATGGTAACTTAGCTCTGCAGCGCATAGAGGCTCGGTACAAGGAGCACAGCTTATGCAAGTCAGCGAGGAACTCTGCACTGAGGGATGGATTACACAGGAGTGTAATGGTCACACTAGTTCGGCACAGCAACGCAGGATTCAGAATGTCGCGGCGGCGACAACAGGCCAAGCAGGTTGCTGGAACAGGCCGCGATGATCTCGAAGCAGGAAGTCAGCCAGCCGGGTCGTAGCACGTAGAAGTCTCTCAGACAAGCCGGGTCGTAGCACGTAGAGGGTTCTCAGACAAGCCGGATCGTAGCACGTAGAGGATTCTCAGACAAGCCGGGTCATACACGATCAGGAACACTGGAGCGTAGTCAGGACAGGCCAAAGTCGGTACACAGGAATCCGGATACAGGAACACAGCAGGAGAGAGTGGCGGAATGAATCAATATATCGTCCAGATATACCACCACGCAGGACTGAAGCATGTCACGCAAGATATCATTAATCAGCTCCTGGAATACTGCAGGTGCATTACATAAGCCAAAAGGCATTACCAGATATTCGTAGTGCCCAGTTCTGGTATTAAATGCCGTTTTCCACTCATCACCTTCTCTGATTCTAATTAGATTGTAGAAGGCCCGCAAATCAAGTTTGGTGAAGACAGAAGAGCCCTTCAATCTGTCAAATAACTCGGTGATGAGTGGAATAGGGTATGCGTTCTTGGGCATAAGCTTATTAAGCCCCCGGTAATCAATACATGGCCCTAGTTCGCCATTTTTCTTTTTTACAAAGAAGAATCCGGCACCAGCCGGAGAACTGGACTTGCGAATAATTCCCCTACCAAGGGCGTCTTCAATGTACTCCTCCATTGCCCTGTTCTCCTCGCATGACAGTGGGTAAGTTCGCCCCTCGGGGGAATCACACCTGGAGGCAAATCAATAGCACAATCATAGGGTCTATGCTCGGGCAATGCGCTAGCCTCCCCCTTGCTGAATACGTCACTGAATTCCCCATATTCAACTGACACAGCAGGAGAGGTACACATAATTTTGACAGGAAGAGATAGGCAGTTCTTTTTACAGTAATCGGACCAGGAACTAACCTCACATTTTTGCCAATCAAATTGAGGATTGTGCAGAAGCAACCATGGAAACCCCAAAATGACTGCATGGTGTGGTGAGCGAATAATTTGAAACTGTACCTCCTCCTTGTGGAGTGCCCCAACTGACATAGAAATAGGGATGGTTTCCATTGTAATAAAGGCGGGTTCCAATGGTCTGCCATCAATGGCCTCTACTGCCAATGGAGATTCCTTTTTGCATAGAGGAATATTTTGCGAAGCCACAAAAGATTGGTCCATAAAGTACCCGGCTGCTCCAGAGTCTACCAACGCCAAGGTTTCTGCGCCCTTGTCAGCCCAAGAGAACGTCACCTGGATGGTGGGTTTAGCGATATTTGAGTCTAGGGACTGTTGTACACCACCTAGGGCCTGTCCCCCAAGATACCCTAGGTGCGTGCGTTTCCCGGCCTCACCGGACAATTGTGCAAAAGGTGCCCCTGTTTGCCACAATATAAACATAAGCCTTGCCTTTTACGAAAAGACCTCTCTTCTTTGGAGAGTCTAGTTAAACCCAGCTGCATTGGCTCTGCTGCCTCTCCTGGATGCTCAGTAGGAAAGGGTGGAGAGGGTGGGTCAAAGGAACTGTCCTGCCCATGTTTTCTGGAAGCTGCCCTTCTTGCCAACCGTCTCTCCCGGATACGAGAGTCAATGAGCATTACATAATCAATTAATTCGTCCAGCTCACTAGGTACATCTCGGGCAGCTATTTCATCTTTAATTGGTTCAGAGAGCCCCTTAGCAAAAGCTGCCAATAATGCCTCATCGTTCCAGCCCACTTCCGCTGCCAGGGTCCGGAATTCTATCGCATAATTGCCCAATGTACGTTCGCCCTGCTGTATCTCCATTAGCCTTTTGGCAGCGGAGGCAACTCTGCCAGGGACCTCAAACACACGGCGGAACTTCTTTACGAACTCATTAAAGTTCAGCGTGCAAGGTTTGGCACTTTCCCACAAAGGGTTTGCCCAAGCCAAAGCTTTGCCTGTTAGTAGCGATATCATGAATCCGACCTTGCTTTGGTCGTTAGGAAAAGCCTGGGGCGTTAATTCCAAATAGATCTCCAACTGATTAATAAAGCCCCTGCATAAGGAAGGCTCGCCATCATATCTCAATGGTAACGGCGCCGCTGCCGTTAAGCCTCTGACACAAGTAGGAGGGGCTAGAGGCGGATTGTCCTGTGTCAAGACTGGGGAGACCACCGGATTTGGATTAGGCTTGTCTAGGTGTACCGTACGCTCAAGTAGGGTCTTTAGAGCCAGTGCCAATTGATCTAAGCGCTGCTCATGGACATCCATTCTCCAGTGGATGTTTTGTGTGTTACTTTCACCCTTACTGTCTGAGGTCATGGCCCTTTCGTACTGTAACTGTTTGTTTTGACACTCAGACCAGTAGGTAAAATAAAACAATCTTTTATTGAAAGAAAATAAATACAAATGATCGCCCTCTACAGTTGACAGCAACAATTGCAAGTGAATGCATGGTACACATAGATTCACTATAATGGATAGAAGGCACCCAACATAGGTACAGAAAATAGGGAACTGGCCCCTAAAGGGTAAATGAGAACAATTTGTCAGTCTCAGCTGTGGGGTTTGGCACGCCCGTATGGTGTAGTGATAAACTGAGCAAATGTGCACAGCACAGAGTTCATGTAATGATGGGTAGTAGATGTTCAGTGACCAACGTGAGCTATAGCAGAACAGTGACTCAAAATAGCCCCCGCGGGCGTTCGCCAAGAGACCACTGAGACTGCAAGTGCAAAAGTATGTAGCCCCCACGGGCGTGATCGAGACTAGCCTGAAATGCAAAGCTGGCGTTTTAGCCCCCACGGGCGTATAACCGGAGACCAACGTAAGCACAACATGAGCCAATAGCCCCCACGGGCGTTTACCTTCGGATCTTGCAAGAGTTTGGAGCCTAACCTTGCCACCAATAGCCGCACCGGATACCTCCGGTATTAACCGTGAGACCGAGAGCCAAAGACGCCCAACCAGACCAACAGGATAGACTACTCTGCAAACGTAACTGGGAGTCGCCGTCCAAGTAGCGGCCAACTCAGCAGCAGTAGACTTACAAGATAACGGCTCTGTAATCAGAATGGAGGTCCGGCAAGAGAGAAGCGGCACTGCAAGGGTTAAAAGGTACGTTTGAATCTCCCAGGCTCGGTATGGTAACTTAGCTCTGCAGCGCATAGAGGCTCGGTACAAGGAGCACAGCTTATGCAAGTCAGCGAGGAACTCTGCACTGAGGGATGGATTACACAGGAGTGTAATGGTCACACTAGTTCGGCACAGCAACGCAGGATTCAGAATGTCGCGGCGGCGACAACAGGCCAAGCAGTTTGCTGGAACAGGCCGTGATGATCTCGAAGCAGGAAGTCAGCCAGCCGGGTCGTAGCACGTAGAAGTCTCTCAGACAAGCCGGGTCGTAGCACGTAGAGGGTTCTCAGACAAGCCGGGTCGTAGCACGTAGGGGATTCTCAGACAAGCCGGGTCATACACGATCAGGAACACTGGAGCGTAGTCAGGACAGGCCAAAGTCGGTACACAGGAATCCGGATACAGAAACACAGCAACAGCAAGTCTGGCTCAGAAACACCACGAAAGGGCATCTGACAGATGTAAGAGTCAGGTATAAAAAGGTCACCAAGGGGCGGACCAAACCAACTGAACAAATCACAGTCTGCCACAGATGAGAGTGACAGGATAATCACAGGCACTGTGATAATGTGTCTCGGGCCTTCATCCCGCTCCCCACCACCACACCCAAGCAGCAGTGGTGCTCTAAGTACACCGCTGCCAGGCCCAAATCTGACAAGCCTGCCTCCTCATGACCTGTAGAATCCTGGTCCGCAGACACCTGTTGGTCTGCACCATTTTCACTGCGCATGGGCAGAGTCTATTGCAGAACAATGGCTTTTGCAGGTGGTTTTGGAAGGTTACAGAATATGCTTCAAGTCTCTTCTTCTCTTCAGGTTCTTCCAGTCCAGGGTTCCCCAGGGCCAGGAAAAGTGTCTCTTCAACAAAGCGATTCAATCTCTTCTGGACAAGGGAGTTCTTGTTCCAGTTCCACTTTAAGAGAGAAGTTCAGGTTTTTATTCAAACCTGTTTGTGGTGTCAAAGAAGAACGGCAGCAGTTGCCCTATTCTGGACCTCAGGTCTTACGTGGAGAATGCTTGCTTCAAGATGGAGTCCTTGCACTCTGTCATTGCAGCTATGTGTCCAGGAGAATTCCCCATGTTTTTGAATCTGTAGGATGCTTATTGCACATCCCTGTTCACCTGGACAGTCAGAAGCCAGAAGTAGTGCTCCAAGCCTTTGGCTTGGAGCACTACTAGTTCACTGCTCTGCCCTTTGGGCTTACCTCAGCTCCTCAGGTATTTACCGAAGTTCTGGGGGCCTTGATGGCATTCATTCACACCCAGGGGATACAGGTGACTCCTTACATCGATGACCTTCTGCTGAAGGCTCCATCAGCATGTCCAGGACTGTGCTCGGATTCTGCTCCACCATGGGTGGATTCTGAGCATGTCAAAGTCTTCCCCAGACCCCTCTCAGGAATTGGTTTTCTGGGGATCAGGTTCGAGACCCGTCTAGGGAAGGTTTTTCTGACAAAGGACTCCATTCAACATATTATGCGCCTGGTGTCCCAAGTCTGGAATGGTCATCCGCCACAATCAGGAAATTCATGAAACTTGTGGGCCGCATGATGTCCACCATGGAGGCGGTGCCTTATTCTATTGCCCATACCAGGGAACTCCAGAGATACATCATCTTATCTTGGTGCGGGAATCCAGATCTCCTGGATCTGTGGGTCTCCCTTACTCTGGAAGCCAGACAAGACCTGCAGTGGTGATGGCACAGGAGCAACCTGGAGCAAGGGAAACTGTTTTTGATTTTGGAATGGACCTTCGTGACGATGGATGCCAGCTTGAGGGGCTGGGGTGCAGTTCTGGGTCACATGGGGATCCAGGGCAGATGGACCTTGGAGGAGTCCCTTGAGTCCATCAATGTTCTGTAGCTCAGGGCAATCCGGCTTGCACTTGTGTATTGGTCCCTTCAGCTGAGGGGTCATCAAGTACGCTTCCAATTGGACAACGCTACAGCTGTGGCCTACATCAACAAGCAAGGAGGCACCTGAAGCACTTCCACTTAGTCAGAGGTCAAGTTTATCTTGGTGTCACGGTTTATTATGACTCTCAGACACAAGTTTTAGGTAAAAAAAATCAATTTTATTGAAATAATAAATGATAACTTAGGATGGCAATAACATACATATATCTATATACAGAATATAGCACAGACAGAAGGCAGACTTTACCGGTCCTGTCAATATACCGGACAGGACAGTCTTAAGGCTCTACCGGCCTTGCCAATACCGGGTAAGGCAACCTGCAGATGGAATAGCATAACGGTTTTACCGGCCTTACCAAATTACCGGGCAAGGCAGCCTCAATAGATACACAATGTAGGCTCTACCGGCCCTGCCAATACCGGGTAAGGCAACCTCAGATGGAATGTGGCAAAAGGTTCTACCGGCCTTACCAATACCGGGCAGGGCAGCCCAGAGATAATAGCAGCAGTCAGATGGAACTGGCAAATTAGCAGAATCGTTAAGCAGCAAGGCTTTGGAGCAAACCAGCGTCCGCACGCTGGAAACAACACTGAATAGTATAGCCGTTAGGCTTAGCGAGCAAACCAGTGACCGCACACTGGAGTAACAAGCGAGTAGTATAGCCGCAAGGCTTAGGAGCAAACCAGCGTCCGCACGCTGGGACCAACACAGATTTGTATAGCTGAAAGGCTTTGGAGCAAACCAGTGACCGCACACTGGTGTAACAAGTGAGTTTGTATAGCCGCAAGGCTTAGGAGCAAACCAGCGTCCGCACGCTGGGACCAACACAGAATTGTATAGCTGATAGGCTTTGGAGCAAACCAGTGACCGCACACTGGTGTAACAAGCGAGTTTGTATAGCCGCAAGGCTTGGGAGCAAACCAGCGTCCGCACGCTGGGACCAACACGAAATTGTAGCAATGTCACCAACGCGACCAGGCAGAAGGTCGCCAGGATACTGAAGACAGGTGATGAGATGACAGGAACCAGCAACGATCAGTCAGGTCAGAAAACAGCAGAGAAGTTCAGCAGGAACTGCAACACCAGAGACTAGGCCGGAACCAGGACTGGAAGTACTTCAGCATGCAGGAAACACTGGAACAATAGAGATCAGGAACTCAGGAACACATGAGATCAGGAACTCAGGAACACTGGAACAGAGGCCCAGCTATCACTAGCATAGTGGTAGCAAGAAGGTCAGAAACAACACGAAAGGGCACTCAAAGGGTGCCCAATCCAGGTTTAAATAGTCAATAAGAGGCGGGCTATCTGCAGACAGCCAATAGAAGCCCCCTACTGGTGACAGACAAGTAACTGCGGCAAATCACGGGCACCGTGATAGTACCCCCCTTTCAAAGACCCCCTCTCCTAGAATAGGGTTTAGGTTTCTGCGGGTAATTGGCATGAAAGGCCCTAGTTAACCTAGGTGCATGAAGGTCCGTACTATCCACCCATGATCGATCCTCAGGACCATACCCTTTCCAATGTACCAGGTACTGTACCCTTCCTCTAAGCCTACGGGAATCAATAATGCTCTGAACCTCGTACTCCTCCTGGCCCTCGACCTCAACAGGTCCTGGCACCACAGGTGTGGTAGTATAGCGATTGCAAACCAGAGGATTAAGAAGGGACACATGGAACACATTATGGATACGCATGGATGCAGGTAGGTCTAGTGCATAGGAGACAGGGTTAATTTTGCGAATAACTCTGTATGGACCAATAAACCGAGGAGCCAACTTATTAGACGGAACCTGCAGCTTGAGATTTCTGGAGGAAAGCCATACTCTATCCCCAACCTGAAAGGAAACCGCTGGAAGCCTTCTGCGATTAGCATGGCGCTGATGACGCTGAAATGACTGACCAAGTGCCCTCTGAACTTGTGCCCATGTGGAACGGAGTTGCTCGATATGCTCATCCAGAGCTGGAATCTGTTGCGTCTGAAATGAGTCTGGAAGCAAACAGGGCTGGAACCCATAATTAATCAGAAACGGAGAGCTCCCAGATGAAGAATTGACCGCACAGTTCCTGGCGAACTCTGCCCAAGGCAACAAGTCGGACCAATTATCATGATGGTCAGTAACGAAACAACGGAGAAATTGTTCCAAGCCCTGATTAGCTCGTTCAGCGGCTCCATTGGTCTGGGGATGGTAGGCAGAGGAGAAGGACAGCTGTATGCCCATCTGTTGGCAAAATGCCCTCCAAAATCTAGACACAAACTGGCTCCCCCTGTCAGACACCAGTACCCTAGGCACTCCATGCAACCGGAATACTTCTCTGGCGAACACCATTGCCAATTCCTTCGCTGAAGGAAGACCACGGAGGGGCACGAAATGAGCCATTTTAGAAAACCTGTCCACCACCATGAATATAAAGGAGTACCCCTTCGACATAGGCAACTCTCCCATAAAATCAATGGAAACATGAGACCAGGGGCGTTCACCATTAGGCACCGGTTGAAGCAAGCCCACAGGGAGATGTCTCGGGGTCTTAGCGCGGGCGCAGGTGGCACAGGCATTCGTAAATTCGGCACAATCGTTTCTCATGGAAGGCCACCAAAATAACTGAGAAAGGGACCATAACAATTGGTCTCTACCAATATGTCCCGCAGCCTTAGCGGAATGGTAGGTTTCGAGCAGCCTAGTACGAAATGATTCAGCGACAAAACATTTGCCCACTGGGGTTTCATGGGGAGCGGACCCCTGAGAGGCCAGGATCTCCTCCCCTAGAGGAGAAGTGATACTCGTGCGTATAGTAGCCAGTATTCTATCAGGTTGGATGATAGGAGCTGGTGCTTCCACTCTGTCACTGTCGGCCTCAAATTGTCTTGACAGTGCATCAGCCCTGATATTTTTTGACCCTGGTAAATATGATACAATGAAATTAAATCGAGACAGGAACAGTGCCCACCTGGCCTGACGAGAGGACAATCTCTTGGCCTCCGAGAGATAGGTCAGATTCTTATGATCTGTTAGGATTAAGACAGGATTCTTAGTACCTTCAAGCAAATGACGCCATTCCTTAAGAGCAAGGATAATGGCCAATAATTCTCTGTCACCTATCTCATAGTGGCTTTGAGTGACAGTCAACTTTTTAGAGAAAAACCCACAAGGTCTGAGAGTTCCACCTTTCTCATGTCGCTGCGAAAGTACTGCCCCGACCCCAATATCTGAGGCATCAACCTCTAACGTAAATGGAAGTAAAGGATTGGGGTGGGATAACACAGGAGCCGCAGCAAATGCCAGCTTCAAATTCTCAAAGGCTTTCTCAGCAGATACCGGCCAACAAGAAGGATTAGCACCCTTGTGCGTAAGATCGGACAGAGGTTTGACAATGGAAGAAAAGTTCTTAATAAACCTCCTATAATAATTAGCGAAACCCAGGAAACGCTGTATGGCTTTAAGACCCTTGGGTTTTGGCCATTGTAGGACAGCTGACAACTTTTCTTTGTCCATGGCAATGCCATCATTGCCAATTATGAACCCCAAGAATGGCACACTGGTTCTATGAAACTCACATTTTTCCATTTTACAAAATAATTTGTTCTCACGGAGTCGTAGCAATACTGCGGATACATCTTTGATGTGCTGTGCCATGTTTTGGGAGTAAATCAGTATATCGTCGAGGTACACCACAACACATGTCTGTAACATATCTCTCAGAACATCATTTATCAGTTCCTGGAAAACTGCGGGTGCATTACACAGCCCAAAAGGCATTACTAGATACTCGTAGTGCCCAGCTCGAGTATTAAAGGCAGTTTTCCACTCATCACCTGCTCGAATGTGAACCAGATTGTAAGCGGCCCGTAGGTGCAACTTGGTAAATATCGAAGCGCCCTTAAGCCTGTCAAAAAGCTCGGTGATGAGTGGTATTGGGTATGCGTTTTTTGCCATTAGTTTATTCAAGCCCCGGTAGTCAATGCATGGTCTTAATTCGCCATTTTTCTTTTTTACAAAAAAGAACCCAGCCCCAGCTGGAGAGGTAGATTTACGTATGATCCCTCTAGCAAGGGCATCAGAAATGTAATCCTCCATAGCCTTATTTTCATCACAAGATAATGGATAAGTGCGTCCTTTCGGAGGTACTGCACCAGGCTGCAATTCAATGCAACAATCATAAGGTCTATGCTGGGGTAGCATACTAGCCTCTCCTTTGCTAAAAACATCGCCAAACTGTTGGTACACATCCGGCATAGCAGAGGAGGTGCACATGACCTTAATAGGCTGGATGACGCACTTGTCCATACAAAACTGGGACCAAGCAGCAATTTCACACTTTTTCCAATCGAATTGTGGGTTATGTAACTGTAACCACGGAAATCCCAATATCACCGCATGGTGCGGGGAATTAATCAGTTGAAACTGCTGCTCTTCTCTGTGAAGTGCCCCAATAGTCATAGACAATGGCATAGATTCAAATATAACCTGAGGCGGTTCTAAGGGTCTGCCATCAATCGCTTCAATAGTCAAGGGGTTTTCTCTTTCAATGCGTGGAACTCCGTGCAATTCAGCAAAGGTATTATCCATAAAATACCCTGCTGCACCGGAGTCAACCAAGGCCAAAACCTCCACAGAGCGTTGTGCCCAAGACAATACCACCTGTATGGTGGGTTTCATTATGCCCGACAATGGGGACGATTGTACACCACCTAGGGCCTGTCCCCCAAGATACCCTAGGTGTGTGCGTTTCCCGGACATACCGGACAGGAATTTAGCAAGTGCCCTTTTTTACCGCAGTATAAACATAACCCTTGTTTTTTGCGATAAAGTCTCTCTGCCTTGGATAGTCTAGTGAAGCCTATTTCCATAGGTTCACTTGTTTCCCGTACTGGTTCACTAGACTTCAATGCCAAGGGAGGGATGGGTGGGCAAAACATGCTACTAGGCTCATTATTTTTTGACCGTAACTTACGATCTCTGGCAATTGATCTCTCACGTATTCTGGAGTCAATTATCATAACATACTCAATGTAATCATCTAGATCAATAGGTAGATCTTTAGCAGCGATTTCGTCTTTAATGTGGTCATTCAGGCCTTGAGAGAAGGCTGCCAATAATGCCTCGTTATTCCAACCTACCTCTGCTGCCAATGTGCGTAATTCGATGGCATAGTCGCCCACTGTACGCCTGCCCTGTTGTATCTCCATAAGGCGTTTGGCAGCAGAGGTGGTTCTACCAGGAGGCTCAAACACTCTTCGAAAGGAACGCACAAATTCACTAAAGTTCTTAGTACAAGGTTTAGCATTCTCCCACAAGGGGTTAGCCCAAGCCAATGCTCTGCCAGTGAGCAGTGATATCGTGAACCCCACTTTACTACGATCATTGGGAAATGCGTGTGCCGTCAATTCCATAAAGATTTCGAGTTGATTGATGAACCCTCTGCAGAGACTAGGGTCACCATCATATCTTAGCGGCAAGGGTGCAGAAGCCGTTAACCCTTTAACAGTACCCCCTAGGGGTCTGGTATCACTTTCCGGTGTCTGACTTGGCGAGACCACCGGGCTAGCGCTAGATTGGTCAGCAGGTACCGTGCGTTCAAGGATCGTTTGAATTGCAACTGCCAACTGATCCAAACGTTGCTCGAGCACATCCATCCTCCAATGGATATTCTGTGCGTTACCTTCACGCTTGCTGTCTGAGGTCATGGCCCTTTCGTACTGTCACGGTTTATTATGACTCTCAGACACAAGTTTTAGGTAAAAAAAATCAATTTTATTGAAATAATAAATGATAACTTAGGATGGCAATAACATACATATATCTATATACAGAATATAGCACAGACAGAAGGCAGACTTTACCGGTCCTGTCAATATACCGGACAGGACAGTCTTAAGGCTCTACCGGCCTTGCCAATACCGGGTAAGGCAACCTGCAGATGGAATAGCATAACGGTTTTACCGGCCTTACCAAATTACCGGGCAAGGCAGCCTCAATAGATACACAATGTAGGCTCTACCGGCCCTGCCAATACCGGGTAAGGCAACCTCAGATGGAATGTGGCAAAAGGTTCTACCGGCCTTACCAATACCGGGCAGGGCAGCCCAGAGATAATAGCAGCAGTCAGATGGAACTGGCAAATTAGCAGAATCTTTAAGCAGCAAGGCTTTGGAGCAAACCAGCGTCCGCACGCTGGAAACAACACTGAATAGTATAGCCGTTAGGCTTAGCGAGCAAACCAGTGACCGCACACTGGAGTAACAAGCGAGTAGTATAGCCGCAAGGCTTAGGAGCAAACCAGCGTCCGCACGCTGGGACCAACACAGATTTGTATAGCTGAAAGGCTTTGGAGCAAACCAGTGACCGCACACTGGTGTAACAAGTGAGTTTGTATAGCCGCAAGGCTTAGGAGCAAACCAGCGTCCGCACGCTGGGACCAACACAGAATTGTATAGCTGATAGGCTTTGGAGCAAACCAGTGACCGCACACTGGTGTAACAAGCGAGTTTGTATAGCCGCAAGGCTTGGGAGCAAACCAGCGTCCGCACGCTGGGACCAACACGAAATTGTAGCAATGTCACCAACGCGACCAGGCAGAAGGTCGCCAGGATACTGAAGACAGGTGATGAGATGACAGGAACCAGCAACGATCAGTCAGGTCAGAAAACAGCAGAGAAGTTCAGCAGGAACTGCAACACCAGAGACTAGGCCGGAACCAGGACTGGAAGTACTTCAGCATGCAGGAAACACTGGAACAGTAGAGATCAGGAACTCAGGAACACATGAGATCAGGAACTCAGGAACACTGGAACAGAGGCCCAGCTATCACTAGCATAGTGGTAGCAAGAAGGTCAGAAACAACACGAAAGGGCACTCAAAGGGTGCCCAATCCAGGTTTAAATAGTCAATAAGAGGCGGGCTATCTGCAGACAGCCAATAGAAGCCCCCTACTGGTGACAGACAAGTAACTGCAGCAAATCACGGGCACCGTGATACTTGGCCTGGGCAGAGCTCACATTCCAGCCATCTCCACCATTCACAACATACTGGCTGACTTCCTAAGTCACCAGTCCGTGAACCCGAGAGTGTGAGCTCCATCCAGATGTTTTCAAACTGCTTGTGCAGTGGTGGGGTCTTCCTCAGATAGATCTGATGGCCATGAGGGACAACAAGAAGGTTCCATTGGAGGGACCCTCTAGCCTTTGCCACGGACTTACTGACGATTCCTTGGCGATTTCATCTGACTTACATCTTCTCTCGAATTCCTATCATTCCCAGGGTGCTCCGGAAGATTTGGATGGACGGTCCGGCAGTTATAATGATGCTTCATACTGGACCAGGAGAGCATGGTTGCCGGAACTGGTTTGTCTCCATTTGTGATCCATTTAAGCTGCCACTCAGATGGAACTCCTCCTTCAGGGGTACCTCTGGAAGGAGGATGTGAAGTGGTTGGCTTTGACGGCAAGGCTGTTGAAGCCTCCATTCTGAGGAGAAAAGGATTCTCCCCTGTGGTTGTCTCCACTATGTTCCATGCTAGAAAGCTTGTCATCTCTAAGGCCTACCACAAGGTTTGATCCATTTTTCATCATTGGTGTGTAGACATGGAAGATGGCTTTTCTTCTGACTATGGTCTCTGTGCACAGAGTTGCAGGCTTTGTCCTGCAGGCCACCTTTCTTGGTTTTTCACAAGGACAAGGCTGTTCTTCTAACCTCTCAGGAATCCCTTCCTAAGGTGGTCTCTGAGTTCCACATCAATCAGGAGATTGTTGTGCCTTCATTTTGTCCTTACCAAATCTGACAAGGAGAGGGCTCTCCTTTTGTTAGATGTGATGCGCTGTCTCCTGGATTAAGTTTACTATTCGCAAGGCATACAAACTCGGGAAGAAACCTCTTCTCTTCCGTGTTACAGCACATTCCACCAGGTCTGTTGGGGCCTCCTGGGCCTATAAGAATCAGGCCTCTGCTGAACAGCTGTGCAAGGCTGCGACTTGGTCCTCCATGCACACCTTTGCCAAACACTATTGTGTTGATATTCTGGCTTTGGCTGAAGCCAGTTTTGACAGGAAGGTCCTTCGGGCAGCTCTGCCTGTCTAAGGGCCTACTCCTTCCTGTGCCTTACCGTTCCTTAACTGTTTGAGCCTGTTGGCTCTTGTTCTTGTGTGATGTGCTATTGTTTTTCAGTGTCCGTTGACACTTACTTATGTTTCGGCCGTTCCTATTTCTGGATAGTCCTCGTGAACTCCGGTATCATGGGGACCAACTCTAGGTCCTTTCTTTTACTTCCCACTGCTGGGAGTCTAATGCTGATATATCAAATGGTACCTATATTCCATATTGGACGAAAATAGAATTTTAGTCTTACCTTGTTAAATCCTTTTCTCTTAGTCCATATGTAATAAGGTCTCCAATCCATAGAAAGGGAACCTTGCTTAGTCTCACTTGGCTGGATGTGGGAGACCTTCTTGGATCTTTTACTCACAGGAGCTTACCTTTTTTTTCTTCTCTCGCTGTTTGCCTCATATCAAAGCTGGAAGGTGGAAGCAGGGCTAGCTTGATAAAAGAAGGGGAAGGCTCCACCTTCAAGACTTTGACTTTTGAAATGTTCCAGCATTTCTATGGAAGGAAGTCTCCTCTCATGGTACTTGTATTCCATATGGACTAAGAGAAAAGGATTTAACTAAAATCCTGTTTTACATTTCATGCACTTGCAGAATATGTAAAGTCAGAATAAAGGGTATTATCCTACTATTATTTATTAAACATACGTACTTGCAGACACTTGTTAAATTAAACACATACACACCCATAGATAATTATAACACATATTCATTTTTGATAAACAGGTGATAATCTGGGGGTGGTCAGAAAATGTACAGCCTCTGCTTGACTGAATGAACACAGTCAAGCAAAAGATAGGAGTTAATGAGACTGCTGTATTAAGAAGAATGTGAACAATCCTGGAGCAAACCAACTGTATCATAGGGGAGAAATAAAGATTCCAAAAATTTCTACTGATAGAGGTCTCCAATGTGAATATTTTGGACTTGCAAGTTAGATACAATCTCACAATGTAAACATACCTGGGAAGTTTCATTTGTGGAGTCCAGGAAGGGGCCTCTTCTGTTGACGCTGAGCAGTATTATTAAGGTTTACCCATGAGTGGGGGCGGAGCTTTCCAGGGCATCACACAAGTGCGTGGGAAGAGGGAGGAACTGGGTGAGGAAGGAGGAAAAGTGGGAGGAACTTGGTGGGAAGGAGCAGAAGTGGGCAGAGTTTTAAAAAAAACTCCCCACAGTCGGAGAATCAGCCTCTGCTAGAGACCCGGTAATGCACTCTCAAAACCGGAGTCTGCAGGGCAAATCCAGAGACTTCCAGATATGAATATAAAACTTTATAAAAATGAACCTCAGCGTGTCAGAGAGGTATCCAACAGATTGCATTGCAATGTGTTGGATACCTTTCTGGCACTCAAAGGGTTAAAGTAGAAACCTAATCTAGTTGTCAAATGGAAAAACACAAAAAAAAATGAATCCTTTTCTTGGTAATGCATATCGAACCTCACTGAAATACTGAGACCTCACTGGGACTGACAATGCCTCCCCCCATACAAAACCAGAATGAATGATAGTATTTATATAAAGAGGCTATTGGAATACAAAAAAATACTTTTATCAATTAGATTATCAGAAAAAAATGCTTTGTAGCAATATCCCTGCTAAATGAATGAAGTCTATAGAGCAGGGGTAGTCAATTGTTGGACCTCCAGCTGTTGGGGACTACGGTTCATTCCAAACTAGTCAACAGCTGGATGATGGGAGTTGTACAGTTGGAGGTCCAGCAATGAACTACTCCTGCTATAGACTGGACTCTACTTGAAGGCAAAGTAATTGTGTTAAAAATTCTACTCACCTTTTAAGTTGGAAATGGGAGTAAAACAAATCTTACATTTACTAATATGTAAGCAAAAAATGTGACCAAAAGCAGTTGCACAATAAATGTAAATAAAAAGATATGCTTGCATGTTTACCTGTGCAAATCCCTCAAAATTTGGCACAAGCACATATTTTCCATATGCTAACATCTACATCACGCTTAGTCAAGAAATGCATGGATTTATATCTAATAATGTGCACAAACATTTTGTAAATCCTATGAATGAGGAAGTATGCAAAAATGTGCTCTTTAGGAGGGACAGTCCCTCTTTGAGACCCAAATCCCTCTGTCCCTCTTTTCTACCCTGGTGTTACTCTTTTTAGAAGATCAGACTGTGTGGTGTGTGTATCACACTGTTCCACAGCAATAAATGTTTAGTTTATCTTCAGTATATGTCTTTGCAAATGAATCTGTGTAAATAAAATATGTTGTTCTTGCTTTAAATCCATTATTCAGTTACATAAACAGGTGTCAATAAGTCACAAAGTAACCCAAAAATTTTCAGTAATGTTCCCGTCCAACGGCCACGCCCCTAGAGACACCACTTAAAACACAGGTATCACTCTTTGGCCATGTTTTCATTTCTCCTCTTTTGTAGTATGAAGGTAGCGGCCTCCTTAGCATCTATGGTGTTAAGATCTAAAATTATGAAGTCTGTGAGGCTGATGGAATGAGAAACCAGAATAAATCTGGGGTAAACCAAGGGCCAGATAAGGGACAAATAAAAAGTCCTGAAATTCCCATTGATTTAAATGGTGTTTTTAACTTTTTAAATGCTAGAAACTAATGGAATACACTGGAGACCTCTCTATAGAGGTTAAAATCCCCACTTAAATCAATAGAGATTTTTATTTCTCCCCTATGGTGCAGCTGGTTTACTCTGGAAATTCCACATCAGTGAGGCAAATGGACGACTGCACCAATTCAGCCTTATGGTTTTAGCATCTAACTCCAACAGCAGTATTGACCAGTATGCACTGCAGCATATGAGCATTGCAGTGCATTCCAGCAGACCCCTCTGGCACTCAAAGGGTTAACACCAGAAAGCTCTGTAGAATTGTACTGAGATGGTGACAAACTTGTTTACTCCATTTATTAACATAGCGTATATTTTAGTGCGGAATAAAATAATGCCCTGAAACACCCACAGACTGCCCCATTGCCCTTATCTTGACTCAACTGTTGTTAAGGGCAGTACACAGCTTAATGAATTGGCATTAGTCAGGCATAGGGACTTAACAGCAATTCCAGCTCCTGATTTACCACGGAATCCATGTTGTTCATTCAACCCAGTATCTCTATTTACTTGTTTCTTTTATACTTTCTATTGGCCACATAGTGCATGTGTGCAATTTAACTCCTTGGATGCTAGAGATTAGAATCCAGTGAGTTAATTGGCTCACATGTAATATGTGGCCATTAAGTAATTAGATGTAACTATGATAAAAACACTTTAAAAAATAATTAGATATAAGAATATCGAATATTTTAAGGAAAGGATCCGTTTTCTTACAGTCGCATCTAGAAGTTTATCTGAACTGAGAACAAGCATGTCTGCTTCACGTGTGAGATTCAGGAGAAGCATATATTTGTGACATGAGGATGTGAGGCTGTATAAGTGAAAGAAATGTAAAAAGATAACTTAAAGGGATAATATTACTTCAAATTACTATCCCTCATATTGTAGCCCTTAATAAACAGAGTTAAATGACACCAGTGGCATCTCTCAAACCTTTATGGTTTAAGAGATAGCCGCTTTCAAAGTTTCCTTCCCCTGCTGTCAGCGTTCTGCTGCCAGCAGGAGAATCTGGTCTCTGAATCAAGTGGAGGCTCTTCAGCAGAGCCGATATCTCGTTATGGAAGGAAAAATGATTCATTGAAACAGTCTTCTACGTGTGCTTGGTAACCAAGCACACCTAGAAGACTGTTTCAATGATTCATTCTTCCTTCCATAACGAGATATCGGCTCTGTTTAAGAGCCTCCGCCTGTCCCGGGACCAGATTCCCCTGCTGGCAGCAGAACGCTGACAGCAGGGGAAAGGAAACTTTGAAAGAGGCTATCTCTTAAACCATAAAGGTCTGAGAGATGTCGCTGGTGTAATTTAACTCAGTTTATTAAGGGCTACAATATGAGGGATAGTAATTTTGAAGTAATACTATCCCTTTAAACTGAGATGTAAGCTTGAAAACATCTGGGAAAGTTGTGAGGAATTTGTGACAGAGCATGAGTGCCCCCTTGTGTTAGATTGTGTAATTTTTTTTAGCTATGGTTAACATTTTTTGAAGAGATTTTATAGGAAGTGTCCTAATAAGTATAAGAAAACAACTGCGGTGAAAAAGCAGTAAATATCTTTCTGAAAAATAAAAAAAATTATGTTAAACTATTACAATATTTTACTCAATAGTTAGGGTCTGTTAGGAGGGTCAATAAAGAAGTAGTTTTTCTGTGTGCCCATGCTCAAAAACAACTAAATTACTGTAAAGAGAAAATAAAACAAGTAAACCCAAATAATAATTTCTGTCAGTGATTCTCAACTCGACCATTTCTTTACTGACATAATGGGCATTTTAAGATTCCATTAAAGCCAGAAATAATCACTGAATGGTTATTTTCTAGTGCAGCAGATATTTCCAGCTGGTCAGTTTTGTAGTTTACTTCTGACAGAGGGTCATAATTGGACTGCCAATTTGTGTGTGTGTGTGTGTGTGTGTGTGTTTTAAACCCAAAATGTCCTTTTGAAATCCTTTTACAACCCCAAAGTGAGGATAGGAAGCCTAAGGAAAACAGTTGAATATCAGCTACTTTCTGTACACTGGCTCAGTTAGGGAAATGGGGGAAAAATATCCCCTCAGCCAGTCCCCTGTCTGATCCCTATGTACGTGAACACCTTCCCTATATCCCCTCCACCTACAGTTAACTCCTCTGTTGCCAGATAGGAAAGATCTCGATGTTCTGGCAATGGGAGGTTAACTACCATGTTAAAAAATATACATAACCCCCCCACGCACACACACCACTTTCATCCACTCCATCCAGGTAAGTGGTTAACCCCTCCCTTGCTGGATTGCAGCAATCTTACTGTTACTGTATGGGCACCGCAAGTATCACGCATCAGAATATGGAACCAAGTATGAATATCTCCTTAACTATACATTTGTTGGTCTTTTGGCGAACATGACGCATAGGTCATTTTTAAAGGGATAGTAATGTTTCATAATAAAGCAGCTGCAATTAATCTTTATAGTATTTGGGCCATGGAGAGTGTTATTTCAGTACTATCAGAATTGTAGTTCAAGAGTAATTGAATGATAAGGTATCCCCCTCTTTTACTTGATGTAACACTGCTCAGCTCAGAGCAACAGGGTGGTGTCCAAGTGGACTGCACAGAGGGACAATCTTAAATTAACATAAGGGAAAAACCTGAAATAACTGTCAGTGGGGGCTGGGCTTTCATAGTAAGAAGATTGTCCCTTGCTGTGAGCTGTCTGGTCTGTGGACCAGATTCCATATCTGAGGGGAGGTGGCTTACACTAGGTAAAAGGGGCAGGAGGAGGATATTTTATCATTCAGTTACTCTTGAACTACAACTCTGACAGTATTGAAATGACACTCTCTATGGCTCAAATACTGTGAAGATTAAATGGAGCTGCTGTTTTTGTGAAACATTACTATCCATTTAATGAAGCATTCATATATGCAAACTTGAATCAAAGTGACAGGTCCAGTTAAAAATAAACAATACATGCTGATGATGTTCTACATTTTATCACTGACCTGGAAATTTCTATCACCTTATATATTTTGGAGGCGTATTCATACTTCTCTCAGGTAAAAAAAAACGTCTCCAAATTGGAAATTCTTAACATAAATCTGCCCCCTCCCCTGCAAGCTCAACTTCAATCCTCATACACATTCAGTTGGTCCACAACACACCTCCATTATTTAGGTGTTAAACTATCGCCATGTCTTCCATCTCTCCCTGAGGTAAACTTTGCACCCTTAAAAGCATCCATAAAAGACAATCTTTCCAAATGGAACTCTGCTTTCACCTCCTGGACAGGTAGGATTAACATGGTCAAGATGATGATCCTATATCTCATTAATGCATTACCTATCTGTATAAGTGACAAATATTTTCCTCACTTAACTCCCTATATCTGTAAATATAAAAAAAAAGCTAGAATCAGCCTAGACATTCTTATGAAGGATTGGAAAATAGGAGGTCTTGGACTCCTTAACTTCTCTATACTATGAAATGGCCGTCCTAGCTAAGATATTTGATTTTTTTGTCCCCTTCCACTTGTCATGGGACCAAATCTCTTGATCACATCTTCAAAAACCTTGACTTCCCTCATCTTCTCTGGTCCTCATCAGCCTTAACTTGTCTCAAGTCAAATGATCATATTATTTTGAGACATATCCTGATTTCCTGGCAAAAATAAATAACACCCTTTACCGATTCTCTCCATCTCCAACACCCCTCAAATCAGTTGTAGGTAACCCTGAATTTCCCCCGGGTCTCATATACTCTTCCGGCTTTGCCTCTGGAAGAGCAATAGGTCATCACACTTTAAATTACCTCTCCTCTTTCTTTACCTCCTCTATAAATGACCGTTAAACCTGGGAGCTGCTCCTGACACCATTCCCTGGCTCCTATCCCTCCAAATTTATTATTGGTCAGAAAAAGAACGGGACTGCAGATTCTCTCACAGAGATCTTACAATCCAGATCCCACTTTGGTTAAATGTCCATTGTAATTTGTCCATAAATTTCTCTCCTTTGTATGCAACCAAAAGCCTTACTTCCTTGTTTACTGGGAAGGAAACCTAGTGACTTCCCCAGAACTTAAACAATGGACCTTGATTCTTCTCCTGAATTACCAAATACCTTGAGGCGCGGTTATATGTGAGATAAATTATAAATTACTGTCCCGTTAGTATAAAATACTTCTAAGTCTCACTGGCCTATTGTCACAGTATGCAAGCAAGACAAGGAGTCAGACGGTATAGTAAAATCACCTTTATTGAAATGAATAGCAATATAACAAGTAGGTAACCACAGGGAGGAGCAGAGAGTAACTCGAGAGGCAGAGACTCTGTCAGAAATAGAAGTATACCTCCAGGTTCCCAGACTGCAGAGACTAGGCCGAGGCTAATGGTAGTCTCTATGCCAGATAGGAAGAGCGTGTACCCAAACAGTCTGCCTGAAGGATGATAACCAGGGGAAGACTGACTCACACCTGCAGTCAGTAAGGAGAAGGCAGTCTCCTGAAAAGGATGGCAACAAGGCGACACTGACTCACTCCTGCAGTCAGTAAGGTAGAGTCTACTAGAGCCACAGGTCTGCACCAGATAGGGTGTCCACTAGACAGGAAGAACACAGAGAGTAGCTGGACAGAGCCCCAGGTCAGCACCAGGCTGGATATTCAGACAAACCAGGGTCATACATGGAACGGGTAGTCAGCCAGAGCCACAGTTCTGCACCAGTTAGGATGTCCACTAATGAGGAGGCAATACAGAGAGTAGCTGGACAGAGCCCCAGGTCAGCACCAGGTTGGATAGTCAGACAAGCCAAGGTCATATACAGGAAATCAGGAACAAGTAAGATACTAATGCACAGAACAACAACATCTAGACCCAATCCTAGAAATGACGCATGGGATGACGCAGAAGCAACATTTCATGCCATCCTAGCCCTGTGTCAAGGCTGGAGGTGTCACTGGAATTAAGGTAACTGTGACAGTAACCCCCCCCCTCAATTACCACTCCTCCGAGATCCGGGGTTTGTCAGGAAAACGAGCATGAAATCTGCGCACCAGCACAGGAGCATGCACATCATTGGCAGGTGTCCATGAGTGCTCCTGAGGACCATAACCTCTCCAGTGGATCAAATACTGAAGGCGCCCTCTGACCCATCTGGAGTCCAGAATGCTCTGTACCACAAATTCCTCATGGTTGCCAACCTTCACTGGAGCTGGTCGGACCGTATTGGTGGTATAACGGTTACAAATCAGAGGTTTGAGCAAGGAGACATGGAACACATTGTGAATGTGCAGGGAGGCAGGAAGCTCCAAGGCATATGCCACAGAGTTGATTCTGTGCAACACATGGAATGGACCAACAAATCGAGGAGCCAACTTATTACAAGGTACCTGGAGGATAAGGTTACGGGATGACAACCACACTCTCTCCCCCACCTGGAAGGTAGGTGCCGGCAAACGTTTACGGTCAGCCTGCCTTTTCTGCCTCTGCGAGGAAAAAGGTAGGGTATGCTGTACCCAAACCCAAGAGGAACGGAGTGCCCTCAGATGCTCATCAAGAGCCGGAATTTCCTGTGCCTGAAAGACCTCATGAAGGACAGAGGGATAAAACCCATAGTTGATCATAAACGGAGAACTCTGTGTGGAAGATGTTGTAACCAAAAAAACAAACAAACAAAAAAACAAACAAAAGGGGCGCCAATAGTGAAGTGTGTTATCACAAAATGAATATACAAAAGTAACAGAATGGCACTCACATTTAGGTGTTGTCAGAACTCTGTTGTCTGAGTCAACTAACTATGAATACATACGGAGAATCAAACCATCTCCGTTTGGATCGTTTCTTCTTCTTGAGCAGATTCAGTAATTCCAAGGTATATAGAGTAGGCAGACACTTGTACAATTTTAAAATTTAATAATTGTATAAAACAATAAAAACAAATAATAGGCTATAGACGCTAATGTGTTTCGCGGTTGAAAGGCGCTTTTTAAAAACAAAAAACAATCCTTAATAGAATGAAAATACATACAGAGTACCGCCTAAACAAACATTTGATTAAATACCTTTGGGTTCATCTGTGTGGAAGAGTTCAAGGCACAATTCCGGGCAAACTCCACCCAATGTAACAGGATAGCCCAATTATCGTGGTGGTCAGAGATATAGCAGCGGAGAAATTGTTCAAGGGCCTAGTTAGACCGTTAGGCCGCACCATCGGACTGTGGGTGGTAAGCGGAGGAAAATGCCAGCTGAATCCCCATTTGAGTACAAAAACATCTCCAGAACCAGGAAATGAATTGGCTATCTCTGTCCGAGACAATCACCCTGGGTATGCCATGGAGACGAAAGACCTCTCTAGCAAACATCACCGCCAACTCCTGCGTGGATGGTATGCCTTTAAGTGGTACAAAATGAGCCATTTTAGAAAATTTGTCTATGATCATCATGATGACCGTGCAGCCAGAAGATGCTGGCAGGTCAACCATAAAATCAAGGACATTCCCCGTTGGCCACAGGTTGAAGGAGACCAACGGGCAAATGTCAAGGTGATTTATTTTGAGCACATGTGGTGCATGTTGCAGTAAAAGCAATGCAATTGAAGCGAAGGCTCGGCCACCAGAACAATCTAGATAAAGACCAAATCAATCGGTCGCGCCCAATATGACCAGCAATTTTGGAGGTATGGTAGGTCTCTGTCACGGTTTGTTAAGACTCTCAGACGTAAGGTTTAGGTAAAAACATAACTTTATTGAAAAGTTAAGGCAATCCCATAGGGTTTTCATACACATACAAACATCACATATATATATATATAAGCAACTGACAATTGAGATAGGTTCTACTGGCCTTGCAAATAATACCGGCAAGGCAACTCAAGCGATACTGAAGAAATAGTGATAAGTAGGCTCTACCGGCCCTGCCAATACCAGGTAAGGCAACCATAAGATGGTAACGTACTGGTTCTACCGGCCTTACCAATACCGGGCAGGGCAGCCTGAGGAATACACAAGGAATAGGCTCTACCGGCCCTGCCAATACCGGGTAAGGCAACCGTGGAGTGGCAAAGTAACAGGTTCTACCGGCCTTACCAATACCGGGCAGGGCAGCCCAGAATGGATACCCAAGGATAGGCTCTACCGGCCCTGCCAATACCGGGTAAGGCAACCTAAAGGTGGCAACGTGAAAGGTTCTACCGGCCTTACCAATACCGGGCAGGGCAGCCCAAGAAGGGAGACACCACTAAGACCAGTGACTGTCAGATGACAATGACAGTAGGATGGTAAATAGAGTATACGGTCAAGCTGTCTCACCCAAGGAGAGGCTAGTGTCGGTACACATCTGAAACAAGTGCTGCTAGGACTGGACAGCACCAGAAGCCTGACTGCAAGTCAGAGAGTAAACCAGTGTCTGCACGCTGGGACCAACAACTGTACCTTGAGCCGCAAGGCAAATGGAGTAAACCAGCGTCTGCACGCTGGAACCAACAGGCAGTATTGTGAGCCGCAAGGCTAATGGAGTAAACCAGCGTCCGCACGCTGGGACCAACAGACAGTATTGCGAGCTGGAAGGCTAATGGAGTAAACCAGCGTCCGCACGCTGGGACCAACAGACAGTATTGCGAGCCGCAAGGCTAATGGAGTAAACCAGCGTCTGCACGCTGGGACCAACAGACAGTATTGTGAGCCGCAAGGCTAATGGAGTAAACCAGCGTCTGCACGCTGGGACCAACAGACAGTATTGTGAGCCGCAAGGCTAATGGAGTAAACCAGCGTCCGCACGCTGGGACCAACAGACAGTATTGCGAGCCGCAAGGCTAATGGAGTAAACCAGCGTCTGCACGCTGGGACCAACAGACAGTATTGTGAGCCGCAAGGCTAATGGAGTAAACCAGCGTCCGCACGCTGGAACCAACAGGCAGTAGAATGAGCCACGAGGCCAATGGACAGAATGTCGCCGGAGCGACAGGAGACAAATATAGCCACAGGAACTGAACACAGGAAACAGCAGGAGCAGGCCGAGGCTCAACCGGGACGAGCACCGCAAGTCGGCTAGCAACCGGAACGACAGCAACCGGAACCGGACCAGGCAAGAACACAGGAACAGGTAAACTCAGGAACTCAAGAACTCAGGAACAGGCCCAATAGCTTCAGCAGACAGGCAAAGTGAATGCTGTCAGAGACACCACGAAAGGGCAACTAAAGGGTGGCCAGACTGAGTTTAAAAAGGCAACTAGAGGCAGGCTGACTGCAGACAGCCAATGGGAGCCCCCTGCAGGTGATAGACAGGGAACTGCAGCAATCACGGGCACCATGATAGTCTTGAGTAGTGTAATGCGGAATTGAGCAGGAACAAAGCATCTCCCGCTAGGTGTCTCCGCCAGAGCAGATGCTTGAGCGGCCAATATCTCCTCTACCAGCGGAGAAGGAATACAGGTATGTATAGTAGACAGAATACGATCAGCAGGAATGATCGGTGTGGGAGGAACCTCCTCCTTAGACAACTTGCAAAACTGACGTGATAGGGCATTCGCCTTCACATTCTTAGAGCCCGAAAGATACGAAACCAGATAATTGAACCTGGATAGGAACAATGCCCAGCTAGCTTGATGGGAAGAAAAGATTCTTATGATCAGTAAGAATCAGGATTGGGGAACTGGTACCTTCCAAGAGGTAATGCCACTCCTTGAGTGCCAATATAATGGCCAATAATTCTCTGTCCCCAATCTGTTAAACCATCTCTGCCTTAGACAGTTTTTTAGAGAAATAGCCACATAGGCGTAAGGCCTCCCCTGGAGCCGAGCACTGAGAAAGAAGGGAGCCTACTCAAATCTCAGATGCATCAACTTCCAGGGTAAAGGGCAGGACGGGATTCGGATGCACCAGAATCGGAGCTACAGCAAATGCTGTTCTGAGGTTTTCTAAGGCTAGCAACACATTGGGAGACCACTCAGTGACTTTGGCCCCTTTGCGGGTCATATCCGTGATCGGTTTGACAACAGTCGAGAAATTCTTTATAAATTTCCGATAGTAGTTAGCAAATCCCAAGAACCTTTGGATCGCTTTCAGTCCCTCAGGACGAGGCCACTGTAATACTGCGGACAATTTCTGGGGGTCCATAGCCAACCCAGCAGAGGAAATGATGTACCCCAGAAAGGTAACCTGAGGTTTTTGAAATTCACATTTCTCCAACTTGCAAAACAAGTTGTTCTCTCTTAGTAACTTTAGGACCTTGAATACATCTGAATTATGAGTCTCCACTATAGGGGAATGACTTAGGATTTCATCCAAGTAATCCACAATGCAATTTTGTAATAGGTCTCTCAGTACATCATTTATAAATTCCTGGAAGACAGCAGGACCAAAGGGCATAACCAGGTATTCATAATGCCCACTACAGGTGTTAAAAGCTGTCTTCTATATGTGGCTCTCCTTTATTCTGACCAGGTTGTAGGCTGACCTCAAGTTGAGTTTAGTAAATATTTTGGAACTTTTGAGAAGGTCAAACAGTTCTGTAATCATTGGTATAGGATAGGCATTCTTTACCATAAATTTGTTCAAATCACGGAAATCGATACATAGGTGCAACTCTCCTTCTTTCTTTTAACAAAAAAGAATCCAGAACCAGCAGGTGATGACGTTTTATGGATAATGTCCCTCCCCAAGTCATCAGCAACATAGTCCTCCATTGCCTTGTTTTCCTCCGCAGAGAGAGGGTATATACGGCCCCTAGAAGGGGTAGTACCAGGTAGTAACTCTACCGTATAATCATAAGGCCTGTGAAGTGGTAATGCTCCGGCCTGGACTTTATTAAACACATCAGAGAACTGTGAATAAGCTTCCGGTAGGCCAGAAGACTCGGCACAAGCCAGTCTAACAGAAAGTGATAAGCAGGACCCACTGCATTGAGGACCCCAAGAAAACATTTAGCAAGTTTTCCAATCAATCCTAGGGTTATTTGTCTGCAGCCAAGTAAAGCCTAGGACGATGGCATAGTGAGGAGAATTATTGACCTGAAACTTCAGGGTTTCTTTATGGAGGGCTCCCACTTTAAGGGTAAGTAGAGATGTTTCATGCGTGATTTGTGATGGCATCAGGGGTCTGCCATCAATGGCCCCAACTGCCAAGGGAAAGTCACCTGACTGTACCTGTATGCCATAACGGTCAGCAAAAGCTGCGTCTATAAAGTCACCAGCCGCACCAGAGTCTAAAAATGCAGGAACTGAGAGAGACTCATTGGCCCAGGTAAGGATCACATCAAGCATAAATTTATCCTGCGTCTCAGGGGACTGAGAAATACCACCCGAGGTCTGACCCCGACTGGACCTTAGTTGCGGGTGTTTTCCCGGGCGTACTGGACATGACCTTAATAGGTGTCCAGGTCTCCCACAGTACAGGCACAAGCCCTCCCTCCTATGAAAGGCTCTCTCCTCCACAGAAAGTCTGGTGGCCCCCACATGCATCGGTTCTCCCTCTCCTGAGTCAGAACTAGGAGGCATGGGAGGTGAGGGCGGACAGAGTGGGGAAGTAAAGTGAGTTGTAGTTCTGGAAGGATGCCTCCGCAGGCGCTCCTTAAATGAGGGTTTCTCTTTGGACCGGGTTTCTATTGGGATGATAAATTATATCAAATCATCCAATCCTTTAGGTAACTCACGGGCAGCAATCTCATCATTCAAATAGTCCCCAAGCCCTTGGGAAAAAGCGTCTGTCAGGGCCTCATTTTTCCAGTCGACCTCAGCTGCCAGGGTCCAGAATTCAATCGCATAATCCGCCACTGTACGATTGCCATTTGCGGATGGTCATAAATTGTTTTGAAGCCGAGGTCGCGAGACCTGGCACATCAAAGACGCATCTACAGCGGGCCACAAATTCCTTAAAATTATAGATAATGGGTTTATCCGTCTCCCATAAAGGATTAGCCCATGCCAATGCCTTACCAGACAAAAGTGAAATCATTAGGCTAACCCTACTGCGCTCTCTAGGGAAGGCATGCGGAATAATTTCTAGATATATGCCCAGATGGTTCAAGAAACCACAACAATACTCAGGATCCCCACTGTAACGCTGAGGAAGTGGAACAGATCCAGACAATTCTCTGACCACACCTACATCAGAGGTAGCTTGAACCACCGGTGCCAAGGAAGGAGCTGGAGTGGCCACCGTCGGCGGTTTCGAGTGTTCAAGGTGAGTAGTACAATTAAGCAAGGTTTGCATGGCTAAGGATAATTGATCAATACGTTGATCTTGGTCCTCAATCCTGTTAAGGATCTTCTGCAAAGGTGACTCACTGATACCGTCTGTTGTCATGACCCTTACATACTGTCATGGTATGCAAGCAAAACAAGGAGTCAGACAGTATAGCAAAATCACCTTTATTAAAATGAATAGCAATATAAAGAGTAGGTAATCACAGGGAGTAGCAGAGAGTAACTCAAGAGGCAGAGACTCTATTAGAAATAGAAGTACACATCCAGGTCCCCAGACTGCAGAGACTATGCCGAGGCCAATGGTAATTTCTATGCCAGAGAGGAAGAGCATTTACCGAAACAGTCTCCCCGAAGGATGGTAACTGGGGAGAAGACTGACTCACACCTGCAGTCAGTAAGAAGAAGGCAGTCTCCTGAAAAGGAAGGCAACAAGGCGACACTGACTCACTCCTGCAGTCAGTAAGGTAGAGTCTACTAGAGCCACAGGTCTGCACCAGATAGGGTGTCCACTAGACAGGAAGAACACGGAAGGTAGCTGGACAGAGACCCAGGTCAGCACCAGGTTGGATAGTCAGACAAGCCAGGGTCATACATGGAACAGTTAGTCAGCCAGAGCCACAGGTCTGCACCAGTTAGGATGTCCACTAATGAGGAGGCAATACTGAGAGTAGCTGGACAGAGCCCCAGGTCAGCACCAGTTTGGATAGTCAGACAAGCCAAGGTCATACACAGGAAATCAGGAACAAGTAAGATACTACTGAACAAATCAACCATGTAAGGGTAACTGGATAGAGATCCAGTTCCCTTAAATACCCAGAACAAGGAAGTAGCTGGGTGGGGCTACCAGCCCCAACTGCATAAATCTGAGGCCTGCGGCATACTGCAGCCTTGCGCCCAGAAATGTTGCATCGAGGAGAGATTCGGTTGACCCTGCATCACAACAAAAAACAATTTGGACAGCTGAGTCATATCGGCAGAGGACACGGGCAACCGCTAGAGACGCCCAGCACACCTAGACCCAATCCTTGAAATGATGCATTGGATGACGCTGAAGCAACATTTCGTGTCATCCTAGCCCTGCGTCAAGGCCGGAGGCATCGCTGGAATTAAGGTAACTGTGACACCTATCTCCAGACTACTAACTCCTTTTGGAAATGTAACTCAGTGGTGGGTTCTCTGCTGGTCTTGGACTTGATTCTATTACCAGAGCTAAAACCGGCATTACAAGAAAAACAAGCAACATGAATTTTGCAAACGTGTTATGTTGGTATTCTAATGCAGAACCAAAGTAAAACAAAACTGGCGTAGACAGCACGTTTCAGAGTACTAGCAAAATTGGCGCTCTCTGCTTTTATTAGACCACCACCTAAAAAAAAGAGCAAAATGTCAAAGTCCAAGGAAATAGGCGTACATCTGACGACAGAAGGATCAAGTTTAGTGTTAGATGTGTTCCCCACATTATCAAAATCCGTCATAGAGTGCCCCACATCGACATTTTAACCCCCCCTTTTGAAATTTGACTTACAGTGCTTTCTTTCACCACTTTAATTCGACAAATAATGTTCACATTCGAATTTTAACCCTTCCCCTTTAAAATTCGACTTAGAGTGCTCCCATGACCTTCTTTCTCCATTTTAATTTGAATACTATTGCTCACTTTCAACATTGTATATTCTCCAATTTTACTGCAAAATACAGACTCTTTATGTGTCACAGTGATCCCTGTGCAACAATGTATAACTTGCTGTGCTAAGTGTGAAAAACCTCTTACGCCTACTATTTGTTGGCTAAACCCATTTGATGTGTTAATGCTACAGTAAGAAGTGATACTAACCCCTCCTTTACTAAGTGAAACTATTATAAAAAGGTGTAAAAAGAAGGGGAGAAAAAACGGATGCCCCTGTGCGAGATCAGTAAATCGGAGCACGACTCCACCACCAAAATGTGTGGCCGAGTAATGGTACAAACCAAACACGGCAACAAAAACAACTGGGAATATATAAACTGCCCCCAGAACAGTATCTCCAATAGATGACTTTGTATGTACAGACTGCTCTCAACACACACGCTCACCCCAAGCGGCAAATGATATATGGATGCAATACATGGAAACAAAACAGACAAAAAAGAGCACCCAGTAGTGTAATATGTAACCAATATCTTCACATGTATAAAAATATATATAGATTACACTCACATGTAAAAATGGTCAGAGAGCTGATATCAGACAATCTGACAAACTCATGGAGAAATTGCTTCCGTCTCCACTCGGAATGCTGTTCATCAGCTGTAGGACAAAAGACTGCTCCAAACAAATGGCTGAATCCAAAGGACTTGAATTTATTCAATACAAAACTGGGTTGGTTGATGTGCTACAGGAAAGGATTAAGTGTATTGATTCCACTGTAGCTTTTTGTGTGAAGCCTTCATCTTTTGCTTCAGTTAAGTCTGTAGTGGACTACAGTGGACTACTGAAAATTGTTTAGAGTATTGGATGGTCTTTAAAAATAGAATGGGGTTGAAAGTCGAGTTATAGAAAGCACCCCTTTGGAAATTCTGCAAAATAATATGGAGAATATGAATTTGAGGGGATGGCTGAACTTTAGAGAAAGTAAAGTTGGTGACATTGATTGATGTGAAAACGAAATCTTTTCCTCAGTTGGTCATTGACTTTAAGATTTTGAGTAAAGAATACTGCAATATATTAAGAATTAAAGATTATCTATGAATTCATTTGTACAAAGTAGGCCAGGATAGTGTACGTAAACAAGTAATAAATATGATTAATGGGAAGGGGTGTAAGAAGTCACTGAGGAAATGGTATGAAATATTGGAGTGGTTAGAGCTTCCCCTTAAAATAGCAGCATTAGAGGCCTGGCAGAAAGAGCTAGGGCATGATATTAGTTCTAAGGTGTGGAAAGATAGTTTGGTTGGAATTAGTAGAGCTATGCACTGTTTAGTATGGTGGAATTGCATTATAAAATTATGTTGCGTTGGTATTTAGTACCGGAGAGAATGGCTAAATATAACACTGATATGACAGGAGTGTGTTGGAGATGTAATATTCATCAAGGGACGGTTATACACATGTGGTGGACATGTGATAAAGTGTATAAGAAGTGGGAGGAATTGTTTGGATTAATCTCAAACCTGCTGGGAGTTATAATACCTCTCAAGCCAGAAAGGATGATCTTGTATCATGACCTTGATGTGTTTAATGTAAATGACAGGCTGTGGATTAAGCAGTGTTTTTTAGCGATGAAGATTGTGATTGCAAGGAGATGGCGGGAACAGGAAGGGATTGGAATCCATGTTATAATAAATCAGATAAGACATCATTGTTTGATGGAATATGGTTACTATTTGGCAGCACAAAGAGCTGAGAGGTTTTACTATATATTAGTGGAAATAGTTATGAAAATATCCGTTAAAATAGACCAGTGGTCGAGCTCAAGTGTGCGTCTACTTTAGTTGATATGTTTGTATATGTGTATATGTTTGTTCTATGTAATATGTGTATTTGATAATAAAATTTGATAAAAAAAGAAAAAAAGCAATTACTGAAAAACCATTTGACTTATTCACAAGGAAACTAGATCTTCTCTTAATGTTTCTTCATACAATGTAATCAATTAATTTTTAACACAAACTGATGTATAATGTGCGTTGATTGGCGCATTTTCCAAATGGTTCTTTAGGACCACATCTCCTGCTTCAATGCAAAATTGGTACAGACTTTTAACATTTCCGGTTGTACTTTTTTACAACGCAAATCTATGTCATGAGTGCCACAAAATAAGATACTGGACAGAATTGGATATAGCTTTCTTCGATTTTCTTCAACTTGCCGCTTCACAGCGCTGTCTATTTGACAAACAATACTTGTTTCTGGTTTCTTTCTGATATCCAAAAAGTGAGTTGCATCGACTTGTGCATTTTCATGCCAAGATGATGAAATATGGTTGCGTGCACTTTCATGAAAGTCTTTATATTTAGTGAAAGGCATAGTTATGAATGCTCCTTGTATCCCACGATGAACAGTCTGTGGAAAAACTGTGCAATACTTGCAAATTGCACCTTACAGTTGTGGAGAGTAGCAAAGGCATGGTGAATATTGACTTATCCACACCCAACGGAAACAGCATGGTCCACTTGAATCCTTCTTGAAGTCATAATTTTGCGGAGGGGTATATGTATTTATTATCAGATTGTATTTAAGATCATCTGTTTGCTTTTTTGATGAATTAAAATACAATCCAATATCATTTGCAGGAGCATCAACATGTCTACATTCTGATGGAGCTGAAACTGGACCTGCAGAACTGCTTGTGCTTGGTTGTACTTCCTGTTCACCATGTCTGGATTCTTCTCTTGCTTCCTTAACAGATTCTATTTCATCCCATTTTCGTTTTGAAAAAATTTGCAGATGTCCATTTCTAAAATGAAATGTGGATCATTAAATATTCTGTATTCAATAAACTGAGTTGTAGATGAGAATCAACTTTCCTTGCATATAGTTAAATTGGTAAGAAGAGATTTGTGAACATTTTTTTGAATTCAGACTTTTTTTTTTTTTGGAGGATCCAACTTTCGGACCAGACCTGTTCGACTCTGACGAAATTCGCCAACAGTCTGAATTATTCGTCAAACTTAAAATGATTTAAAAAATGTCTCTCCCTTGCATTGGCAATAAGGTACTAGGCCTGCCTGTCTACACATCTGTGAGACTGGCTGTGTCACTATGAAAACTATTAAAACAAATTTCTAATATTTTTTATATTTTGCACAAAAACAAAGATGACTCTCCCTTGCATTGGCAATAAGGTACTAGGCCTGCCTGCCTACACAACTGTGAGACTGGCTGTGTCACTCTGAAAACTATTACAACAAATTTCTAATATTTTTTATATTTTGCACAAAAACAAAGATGACTCTCCCTTGCAGTGGCAATACTAATGCCTGCCTATGCCTAATGCTACCTGCCTGCCTACACAACAACAGGACACTCTATCTCCTTCTGCTCTCTCTGAGCTCCAACAAAGCACTAACAGGAAATGCAGGCTGTCTGGGTGTCTGTGTCATTAGCCCAACCCCCATCATGAACGAAGAAGCTAACTGGAATAGAGACAAGGCAGGAAAGTAGTGCATGAAACTGAGAAGCTAATTGGACTAGAGACAGGGAGGTAAAGTATGGAGGGAAAGTATCTCGGGCGGGCCCACCTTCTGCTTTTCCCCCCTTTTTGTGGTCTTTTACAGGTATAGAACCAGGTAGCAGCAACATTCACAGGGTTTGTAAATCATGAAAAATGTAATAAGATCGGAGGTAATATCATTAAGCACACAACTGCAATCCTTAACCTCTCCCCTGCTAGTCTTGCTTATTATCAGCAATTGTAATTATACTATACTAGTTGAACAGCCTGTTACACGGGCCACAGTGCCACTGCCACCCGGTCGCGGGGCAGTCACGCACAGTAGAGACTGCCCGCGCCACGGCTGATACAGAGCTGGACGCTCCTTCGGAGCACCCAGCTCTGTATCAGCCGCGGCGCAGGCAGTCTCTACTGCGCATGACTGCAGCACGCGCAGCAGTGTCTACTGAGCATGTCGCTGCGTTACACACGATTTAGCGAATTATTATATTGGATAAACGCTACTGGTAGCTCCTACAACAGTATGTACTAGCTATTTCCTGGATGTTTAAGTATGTACAGGTATTTCTTTCCAATATTCACGGACTCTCAAGTAGCTTGAAGGTGAACTATAATGGCGGAATCCCTTACTCAATCTAATTCTGTCACTGATGCCACCACATTCTAAGTCTGCATGCTATATTAATGAATCGTCAAGTATAGGTGCACTGTGAGTTATGAATAAACCAAATATTAAAGCGTCCTGGCCCAACGCATTTCACTGCTTATGCGGCTTCATCAGGGGCTTATAGTCTATATGGTCTGTATGGCTGAGTAAGGGATTCTGCCATTATAGTTCACCTTCAATCTACTTGAGAGTCCATGAATATCAGAAAGAAATACTTCTAAATACTTATACAGCCAGGAACTAGCTAGTACATACTGTTGTAGGAGCTACCAGAAGCGTTTACATAGTATAATTACAATTGTTGATAATAAGGGAGACTAGCAAGGAAGAGGTTAAGGACTGCAGTTGTGTGCTTAATGATATTACCTCCGATCTTGGTTACATAATTTCAAGAGACCTTTGATTATAATTGGTTTCTTGGTATCTATTTTAAGCTATAACAATTAAAAAATCCAGCACATATTAAAACCGCTGCGAAAGTGAGATCAGCAGTGAAGAGGCTAATAAATGCATGCAACGGCGCATTAACTGCAAACACGTTTCTGCTTAGCAAATACCAGGAGAGATTAGCAAGTCTTGGTCAAAGAAGAACAAGTAACCTCTAACAGAAAATGGTAACTTAGTGGGTGCTTATAGCAATAAGCACTAAGATAAATCAGCAGTATTAATATAAACACTCTCTGAATGCAACCTGACCAATAGTAGATATTATCTTGAGTTAAATGTGGTAAAATAGCTTTTCTCAATATTAAACTGAAGACCACATTACAATATAAACACTTTTGTTAAAATATATGAAATGTTGGACTGAACTAATAAAGGTGAAACTAAGATTTGGAACCCTGGTATATGTGTTAAATAAATAGATGTGCCAATAAAAGACCTGCAGTTACCAATAAACAAATGAATGAGTATCATCTATAAGAACAAAGGAAGTTCCTTGTCTCTGGTCGCTATCAGACTTAAGTGTAGGTGCTTATGAAACTAAATAACACATACATAAAAGCATCATGTCCGGAGGAATCTAGCACTATCTGAATTGTGACTGAAAGATAAAAGAGAATAAGTCAAAATATATGTGAACTAGTGTCTTTATTATTATTATTTGAGAAAGGATTTAAGAACAAGGTTGAAAGCTGTCAGGCAACCTATAGTGTGCCACAAGAATATCAACACTCGTTATTCCCGTAGGCTTACTTATTTGCTTGTCTATAGCTGCCTGATAAAAAAGTAGCTGTGATGGTTTTAACACCATGTTGGCTAACTTGTTAGCACAAATGAGTTTTTTAATCACAACTCTAATAAAAACGAGGAGCACTGTTTAAGTACTTTTTATATTTGGTGACAAAAGGTTAAGTTTTAGGCAAACAATAGGTCTTATAATAGTGTAGTACTGAATGGATCACTCTAAGGTTTCAAGAGGACTTGCAAATAAATTCATATTTTAACTATTTGATTTTATATTTGTCACGCCTCATTCTGGATTAGATCTCCACCCTATATTAGCTCGGGGAACCTTACCTGCATTGCCCAATTATTGTGGTTCCGTTCTGAGTCGCTTCCGGATCCTGGATTCAGCTTCCTGTTCCTGACCTCTGTTCTGGAGCTGTTCTGTGTGTTCCTGCTCTCGTCTGCCATTTCCCTGGGCCCTACTCAGTTGCCTGTTGGCGGACTTTCCGCCTCTTTGTTCCCTCTCCTGGAGTTGTCGGCAGCGCTGGCATCCTCTGGCTGTGCCTGGGGGCCATTCGGCGTCTCCGTCACTCTGTGAGGACTCGTGGGTGTTACCTTTGGGCCGCTGCCTCCAGCCTCCGTGCTGCCGTCCCGCTTGTATTGTCTTAGTGTGCAGGCTGGTATCCGGTTCCTGTGTGGCCTGGCTAGAGGTCTCTCGTGTTCCCTTCTTGCTTCCTCTCTGCTGCAGGTCTTCCTTTTGGCAGCTCTTACACCCTCCTTCCACATTCTGCCTGGGTGTCGCCTGGCCGCTTGCCGCATACCAGGCCAGCCTCTCTGACATTGTGGGTCGGACTTTCGATTCCCTTGCCATGCCGTCTGTCATCCGGTCCTGACTTCCCTCATTGCCCTTGTGGCCTCTCCTGAACTTCCTATCCAGGAATTCCTGACTAGGTATGTGGTCTTTTCTTGGGGAGGCCTCCCCCCCCCAGTGTGGGGAGCGTGGTGGGAAGGTCTTGCCTCCTCCCTCTGGGTATCACTGCCTTCCCGTTGGCTGTTGAAGGTGACTCAGGTCCCTCCTGTGTGGCCCTACAGCTGGGTGGGGAAGGGTTTTCTCCCCAGACCCCTTTCCCTGTCCTCCCAGAGGACGGGGATTACACTGCACTCTGTTGCTCTCTGCTCTCCGTCCTTGGGGGGGCATTGGGCGGTGGGGCGTGGGTTGGTCCCTTTCTCCTGTGTTGTGTGGCCTTCTACCACTGTTGTGTGGCCTTCTATTAGCACTACCTTCTATATACCAAGGTGTGCCTCCTGCTCCTTGGTGGCGTCCTCACTGCCTTTCCATCTACGGTCTCCGTCTTTTCCTGGCGGTCATCCGTTGAACAATAGGCACATCCCTACTCTAGTTATTGTATCTCTGAGCGCCTATCTGCTATTCAGGGTCTATTGTCTGGTCCTGACCCTGCTTCCAGTCTCCTATCCAGGTCTGGGCCCTGGCTCAACTGGGGTTGGACATCTGGCTTTGCGGCCAGCAACTGTATCTGGCTACAACTGCAGCAAGGGGGCTGGACGGCAGGTTGCGAACCCAAACTACGTTCCCCAGCCTCGTACCCTAACGAATGGACCAGACAATTCGACAGGTACGTGTCCAACATACCTATTCATGACAATATTCAAACTACCAAAAGGGCCATGGCGTTGCCCATGTGTATTAAGTCCTTATAGTGGTTGTGGGTTTGTGTGTACATCTGTATCAATGTATGTGTGTCAGTGTGTATATGTGTTTGTGTGTGTTGTGGGGGGGTATATACATGTGTATTTCTGTGTGTATGTGTGTTTACATGTATGTGTGTAAGAGTGTGTTTGTGTATATGTGAACCTTTACAAAAGGCAGCCATTTGCAGAGTGGTTTGGCAGGCAGCAGAATGTACTTGAAAGAAAAACATAAATAGTAGTAATGCTTTCAGTTGAGCAAGAAAAATGGTCTTTCTGCGCCCTTTAATAGTTTGAAGCAGTGTTGTTGAGAATGTAAATCGATGGCACAGCTTTAACCGTTTGCGTGTCAATCGGATGGTGGAAGAGTGAGTACAGTGAGTGGATTTTGAAAGTAAACCTTGACGGCATGGCACACAAAGGGCTAAAGCCATGGCATTGATTTACATTGTGAGTAACAGTGCTTAAAAGTATGAATGGGTGCAGAAACATAACGCCGTATTTATCATCATTGAGGAGCTGGAGAGCCTCCTGTTGACAGTCGTGGGTTGACTCAACATTTAAGGTAAGCTGTGGTGCGATAGAGTGCCTTGAGCAAAATGACGACATACGGTGGTATAAGAAAAATAAATGTGCGTGAGAAAGTCTTGCATCAGAGTGTGTGTAAGCTGCTACCTCAATGGTGGTGGGATGTTGCACCCAGTCCCATTGTGTAGCTGAGCCGTCAGCGAATATGTAAAGCTGTGGTGGAATACAGTGCCTTGAGCAAAATCATTTCTGTGTGTCCCTATTTTGCACTTCATCACAGGTGTATGCATGGCAGAGGGGCTGTGGGCCGCAATGTTGTGTGTCTGTGTATACATATAATTCATGTATGTGTATGTATATATATATATATATATATATATATATATATATATATATATATCAGGGCTTATAATTCAAAGTCCTTTGCTACTAGCCAGACCTGAAATGTTGGCTAGTGGCGAGTGGAAATTTTGAGCCCTGTATATATATATATATATATATATATATATATATATATATATATATATATATATATATATATATATATATACACACACACACACACACACACACACACACAAGGATGGTGTTTTGGTTAGAAAAAATATACAAACACATTAACTCTGATTAAGGAGGCAGTAACTGGAAATGGGTTGATCAATCATAAATCAGCTAACAAACAGATTTACATATCTTGCTTATAGGTAGAAATACCAGTAACTTATATTCCCCTACTCTGGTTTTATATTCATATTCTCTCCAGCTCCTGGCTTGATGACATGTCTTATTTGACTGACTCAAGGACATTGAAATAGATTTTTTTTTTTAAATCAAATTGTATTTTGGAGGCTAGATAGAGACTTATAAGAACCAACATGTGCCAGGGGTTGGCAGAAGTGTGCAAACTGGACACGCAGACCTGTAGTGGCTCAGGTAGCTGCTTTTTTCCCCCTCAGTGAGTTGCGACTCCTCTGGCAAGAGCAGAGTGGTTCACAACGCAGTCAACCCTAAGTGCCAGACGCTTAAAGTAACCCCAGCTCACAGCCTAAAAGACGGCCCAGCAAGGAGTTAGAATAGTCAGAGCTCCAGGCTGGGGGCTGCTTGTCGCCTCCATTCAGCCCTTGAACTTGTGCCTTGTCACCCCCATTCCCCTGCATTATCAGGACGGACCCTTTTTAGTCTAGGCATGTTATAACGGCATATCAGATAGATGTACAAGTGGAGAGAAAAGGCACTGAAAGGGTTAAGACACATGGATTTAAGGCCGTATTCATTATACTATGGAGGATCAGTTGTGGGCCGAACTAATAGCACCACAATGGAGAAATGCACGTTCCTTTAAATAGGTAGAGGTATCGGAGGCACTGAGGTTTTAAAAAAAAGTTTAAAGGGTTAGTAATGTTTCATAATAAAAGCAGCTCTAATTAATCATCATAGTATTTGGACCTTGGAGAGTGTTATTTCAATTCTGTCAGAGTTGTAGTTCAAGAGTAATTCAACAACAAAGTACCCCCCTCCTGCCCCTTTTACTGATGTAACACTGCTCAGCCAGAGCAGAAGGGAGGTGCCCATGTGGATTGCAGAGAAGGACAATCTTCAATTAAGATAAGGGAAAAACCTGAAAAACTTGTCAAGGGGGGCAGGGCTTTCATTGTTCTCATAGGAAGAAGATCGTCCCTTGTTGTTATTTGTCTGGTCTTACAACCAGATTCCACATCTGAGAAGAGATGGCTTACAGTAGGTAAAAGGGGCAGGAGGGGGAAACTTTATCCTTCAATTACTCTTGAACCACAACTCTGACAGTATTGATATAACACTCTCCATGGCCCAAATACTATGAAGATTAATTTGAGCTGCTGTTTTTGTGAAACATTATTATCCCTTTAATACTATCAATGAGCGAGCCGGATGCACTCTTTTAGTAGGCAACCTGATAATCTCACTCCGTCATGCAGCTCGAGATTTTCAAGTTGCCAATTAAATTATTGCTCCAAAGTTAATGTGTTATTTGTTTTAATTCCCGCCTCCGTGTAGGCCTATATTAACTTCCCATGGCCTAAGGTCAGTTGCCCTTACGTGGTGTTCCTGTGATTACTTCTTTTGTTTGCTCCTCATTGTGACCCTGATTTGGCTTCTGTTCTCGCTCTGTGTATGACCCCGACCTGTCTGACCATCCAGACCGATTCTGACCTGTGGCTCTAGTTATCGCTCACTCCGTGTATGACCCTGGTTTGTCTGACTATCCCCACCGGTTCTGACCTGTGGCTCTGGCTGACTACTCACTCCATGTATGACCCTGGCTTGTCTGACTATCCACACCGGTTCTGACCTGTGGCTTTGGCTGACTAACCGCTCTGTGTATGACTCTGGCTTGTCTGACTATCCACACTGGTTCTGAACTGTGATTCTGGCTGACTACTCGCTCTGTGTTGACCACGGCTTGTCTGACTATCCACCCTGGTTCTGAACTGTGGCTCTGGCTGTCTAGTTGCGCCGTGTATCCTATACTCATTGGGCTATTCATATTAGTGGTACTGTGGCTTGGCTGTATTCCGCTCCATTCGCCACTGTTCCCATTCTGTACCGTGGGGTAGTACTCCGATTCCGTTGGAAGCCTTATACGTCTCTGGGAGATAGAACCAAAGGCTAGTTCTTTACGCTTCTCTGAGTAGTACAGGCCTCTGCTCAGTGTCAGTCTGGGTAGTGGACTGTAGCCTGTTTTCTATTCTGGGGCATTGCTGGGGTATTACTATTATTGTGTAACTTTAATAAAGGTGGTTTTACTTCAATATACCTGTGTCTGACCTTCATTTGTACTGGATACTGTGACAGTATGTGACCGGAACATTGGATCAACACATCATCGAGTATGTGAACAGAGACCCATGAAACAGAGGGTGTTGGCGTGCCAATGTAATTGTGTTGCACACACAAACTAACAGGTAGCATGGTGGGCCGTGCTATCTGACTCCTTTATAGTTACTCTGATGCTGTAGAAAATGCTTGGGCTGTTTCTCCCCCTGGTTGAATCTGTGGTAGGGTGTGAATTCCTCAAGGGGTTGATGCCACTGTGGCTCTCCAATGAGTCCCATGTGCTTGTAGTAGAGTGGCCACGGCCATACCATGGCCTCTGGTAGCTGGTTCCCTCCAACCTGGGTGTAGGGTCATATTTGGGCTCATGCTGTGGCTGCATCCAGGTTGGTAGCTGTGGGCATGGTGTGGGCCCATATATGACCCATATTATGGGGTGTTCACAGTACTGGGCATTCAGTGCCATCGCTGTGGTAGCGGTAATGGTGCTATCCAATGCTGGCCTTGAGTGGTGGTGGACATCCAACTCCAAGGAGGCATTCACTCCAACTACTCCACTTTGTTGCGGGGTATGTGAGTTCAGTTGTCACTCCTGTGCCACTTTGTAAGTCTTTGCGTGGGAACTGGCGCTAAGGCACACTTTACAACCGTTGCATTACACTTATGGCTGAACCTCTGTCATAAATGGACGCAGGCGGCGTCTAATAAGGAAACACACATGCAAGAACACAATAGCATGTGCGTGGCAGGCTTGAGCGCCAAAACAACGTCACCTGATCGTTAAGGCCAACTGCAGGGTGAATGGATGCAAGTGGAGACCACACGAAACAACTAAATCCAGGCACTCAAGAATGATCACTGGCTAGACCTCTGGATGTTTAAACGCACGCACTACACCTGCTTGCGTGCCAAAACTGCGACTATACTATGGCAAATGTAATGCACAGCGCATATGAAATAGATGCAAGGCTAAAGTTAATGCAAACATTTAACTTACACCCACAATAAATTATTTATATGTGCAAAAGTCCACATGGTCACGGCCCAAAATGGCACTTGCGCAACATGTGGCTTGAGGCACAAAGATTTAACCGGAGAAGTTTGTTCTAATGACCAATACCACAATACCACCCGAGTACTAGTAATAATATTTAATAAAAACAATAATATTATAACATGAATAATACACTGTATATTATCAAATATATTCTAGCTAAACACCTAATAATACTAACCAGACAATTACTTACCGCAGTGCAAATAAAACACAATATGCAACAATTATAACAGAAACACTATACGTTGGTTACTATGGTGGCTTCCTAGAAATATAGTAAAAAAAAGAGCAGAAAGCATTACAGTTTTAAACTTAGCTATCCTAGAACAATCTTACAATGACGGTGCAGAGAAAAGGATGCAGGGGATGAGAACTGGTTGCATGGCGTGATGCATATGGCTGCATTAACTGGAGGAGGTCAGGAGTCAAAAATGACTCTCAGGCTCTGGCTTCTGGAACAGCTCTCCCTGGCTGTGGCTTTTATTGTCGCAAGTGCCGCCCCTCACCAGCCCACTTTATCTGCCTTGAAAATTTCCTTTTCCCTTCCCCTAGCAGCGAAAGAGGGGAAAGGAACTGGTCTATACTGGTGTTCTCTGGTCTTTTGCCTGCCAAAACAGACAAAGAAACCAGGGAAAGGGTCTGCAAAATGGTTACCTGGTGGTCTGTAACCCAGTGTGTTTTTGGACATAGGAACATAAAACAGGTGCAATTGTTGTTGTAAAAGTGTCACATCCATGGAATAGCTGCTGTATGGGTTATACATTGTAGCAACTATGTGTTTGTGATGTTGTAGCAGGAAATATCATGGTTATGTATATCAGTCATCCTGTGGGGTGCAACAGATCATTATGCATTGTGTATCTTTGCACACATTCTCAAAGGCTGATCATGGACTTACACAGATCATGTTTGTTTCTGTGTTATACTCATGGCTATATTGGTCTCTGATGAGCTTGCCTCTTATCTGTGTATCACGGTCCCCGTGCTTCCTGGCGACATTCTGTCAGTCTCACTCACAGCTAACTCTTATTGGCTGCAGTACCTTGTCCCGCCCAGTATTTGTCCTTAAATACTGGGTCCTGTCACTTCGCTGTTGCCCTTTCGTGGTGTTTCCCTTGCCAGCGATTGTTCCAGTTCTTCGTGTGATCACTGTGTACCGACCCGGATTGCCTGACTACTCTGCTGTATCTGTTCCTGCCTGTGTACCGACCCGGACTGCCTGACTACGCTGCTGTATTTGTTCCTGCTCCGTGTACCGACCCAGCCCGGCTGACGTTCCTGCTCTGTGTACCGACTCGGATTGGCTGACGTTCCTGCTCTGTGTACCAACTAGGATTGGCTCGTTCCTGCTCTGTGTACCGACTCAGATTGGCTGACGTTCCTGCTCTGTGTACTGACCCTGACTGGCTGACGTTGCTGCTCTGTGTACCGACCCGGCCCGGCTGACGTTCCTGCTCTGTGTACCGACTAGGATTGGCTCGTTCCTGCTCTGTGTACCGGCCGGTAGGGCTACTGCTACTGGCATTGGAGCCACCTGCGGTCCCATTCCGGTCCTCGGTTTTGGGTTATGCTTCCAGGCTTCGGTCTCTGGACTACCTTCTTGAGCCTCAGTGCCACTTGTGCAGTCTAGTCTCGATACAGTCAGCGTCACGCGGGCGACATTCCGGTGTCTATTCCATCAGTGCACCACGGTACGCTTGACCTTCCTTCCTGCCTTTAGCTGAGGTTGGTGTTTCGTTGGGCACTGCAAGCTGTGCTTCCATCAGGCAGTCATTGCTGGTCTTGACGTTCGTTAACCCCTTTGGGGAAGGTGTCACTTGTCACTGGAACGAGTGGTACAGGTGAAAGTATTGCACAAAGTATCCATTGGCGGATGGATTTACATGAGCAGCGTTTGGACCAGTTGACGCTGGCTATTCAGACCATTCTAGAATGTACCGCCCATCTAGATAAACCGGTTCAAGCCTTGGTGGTCTCCCCCGTTTCGACACCGGGAGCTCAATCTCTGACGCACGTAGCCTCGAACAAAGGGCTAACCGCCACAGTCCCATTACCGTTAAGATACAATGGCGAACCTACCCTGTGCAGAGGGTTTATCAACCAATTAGAGATATACCTGGAACTAACTCCTCAAGCCTTTCCAAATGATTGAGCGAAGGTGGGCTTTATGATTTCATTACTAACGGGCAGAGCCCTGGCATGGGCCAACCCCTTGTGGGAATCTGCCAAACCATGTACACTAAACTTCAGAGAGTTTGTGTGTGCCTTCCGCAGAGTATTTGAAGTTCCAGGTAGAGCCGCCTCTGCTGCCAAAAGACTGTTGGAAATACAACAAGGTTCACGCACGGTGGCGGATTATGTGATTGAATTTCGTACATTAGCAGCAGAGGTAGGTTGGAACAATGAGGCGCTGGTGGCAGCATTTGCTCAGGGACTCAATGATCATATTAAAGATGAAACGGCAGCTAGAGGTTTGCCTAACAATCTGGATGAGTTCATTGATTTTGCTATTCTGATCCATTCTCATATCCGTGAACGTGTTGCGGCTAAAGACCATAAGATGTGCGGCAGAAATCTTGGACAAACAAGTCCAAATTTCCCACCCATGCCTCCTGAACGTATTCAAGAGAATAATGAACCCATGCAACTAGGGTTCACCAAGTCAAAGGAGGAACGGGCCCATCGACGCAGACAGGGGATCTGCTTGTATTATGGCCCTGAAGAACGTTCCTGGGTTAACCAAAATGACCTCCATGCTCCCAGGTTGCTGCGCACATTCCATTCCAAATACCCTCAGAAACCAGGTCCGTCTTCTGAGAGAGGGAGTCTTTGAGAGGGGGGTACTATCACGGTCCTCGTGCTTCCTGGAAACATTCTGTCAGTCTCACTCACAGCTAACTCTTATTGGTTGCAGTACCTTGTCCCGCCCAGTATTTGTCCTTAAATAGTGGATCCTGTCACTTCGATGTTGCCCTTTCGTGGTGTTCCTGTTGCCAGCGCTTGTTCCAGTTCTTCGTGTAATCTCTGTGTACCGACCCGGATTGCCTGACTACTCTGCTGTATCTGTTCCTGCCTGTGTACCGACCCGGACTGCCTGACTACTCTGCTGTATCTGTTCCTGCCTGTGTACCGACCCGGACTGCCTGACTACGCTGCTGTATCTGTTCCTTCTCCGTGTACCGACCCGGCCCAGCTGACGTTTCTGCTCTGTGTACAGACTCATATTGGCTGACGTTCCTGCTCTGTGTACTGACCCGGATTGGCTGACGTTCCTGCTCTGTGTACCGACCCGGCCCGGCTGACGTTCCTGCTCTGTGTACCAACTAGGATTGGCTCGTTCCTTCTCTGTTTACCGACCCAGATTGGCTGACGTTCCTGCTCTGTGTACCGACCTGGCCCGGCTGACGTTCCTGCTCTGTGTATATATACACACACACACATCCGCGCATATTGTCTTCCAAAAGCCTCAAAAAACACATACTCTTATGTTACTACAATGTTATCCCTGGGTACAGGGGGTCACATACAAATGCGTAGGTAAATGTCCCCCCTGTCATCCCACTACCATTGTGGTTCTTGATGCAGATTATGACATCTGAGAGTCCCTTAAACAGCTTGAAGACAAGCACACATATGAGATTAGGGGGTTTTATCCCACTTTAACATTAAAAATTGAACTGAGTCAACTTATTCAAGTAGGTATCTCTATGGGGATAATATCCAAACAGGAAGCCCTGGCATTGGTCCTGGATACCCATTTTCCACCACCTTCTGAAGGTACACAAGTCCTTGGTCAACCCTCCTGGGCACCCAATAGTGTCCAGCATTGGCTCATTTAATGAGCCTTTGTCAGACCTAGTGGACTACTACCTTCGGCTGCAGGTGGATGGGCTTCCAGGATCATTAAGGGACACAAAACAGATGCTTTCACAGCTGTACACTCTGGAGTGGAAACATGGGTACTCCTGATTGATGGCTGATGTTACGGCCTTATATTCCTCCATACCCCATACTTTGGGGTTACAGGCTCTTAGATACCAATTAGAGCATTTTTTTACTTATGGGGATGACTTATTACATTCTTGGTGCAGGCTGTTTAATACCTCCTATTCCAGAATTTATTTGCCTTTGATGGGGTCTTCTGTCTTCAGAGATGTGGTGTGGCTATGGGGGCTAGTGTTGCTCCCTCTCTTGCCAACCTTTTTATGGGTTGGTGGGAGGCCACCCAGGTCTTTGTGGATCAGAACCCCCATCATGGCGAGGAGGTATATAGATGATCTCCTATTTGTTTGGGGGGGCACTAGGGATATGGCTGATTCCTTTGTGGTCTTTCTCAATTACAATGATGCAATCTCTGCTTTATTTCTGATTATCAGGTGCATACTATCCCATTTTTGGATTTGACCCTCACAGGGGACCTAGTATCTGGTAGGATGGTCACTGGTATATGTAGGAAACTCACATCGGATAATAGCCTACTCCATGCTAAATCAGCGCATCCATGGCCTCAAGTCTGCAATATCCACAAGGGCCAGTTCTTGAGCTTGTATAGGAACTTTTCCCTGGAGGAGGACTTTGATAGAGCCTCTATGGTTTAAAGTGAGGATTTACGATCAGGCCCTATTAAACCAGGCATATGACCATGCCAAAAACAGATCCTGGGAGGAACTCCTGGTGGATCATAGGTATTATGGGGGAGGGCCATCTACTAGCAGAAATGTAAGATTTGTCACTACGTACAGCTCCCAGTACTACAAGATTTGTGGTATTATTAAAAAGAATTTACCAATTTTATATACTGATGCTAAGTTGGATGATCTATTGAAAGTAATTTTGTAGCAAAAAGGGGGAGACCATTGGGAATCAGGTATCACAAAGCCTGTATATGAGTGATAGATCTATGCCTACATTGCTTAAATATAAAGGATTTTTTGTTGTGGTGCATCAATTTGTAAATGTTGTAGATTTGCATGTGTTTCTAAAACCTTTAGGTGTACTCGATGGTTGAACTTGATGGACTTTATTCAACCTAATTTAATATGTTACTATGTTACTTTGGACACGGTTTCTTATAATATTAAAAGATACATTAATTTTAATTCAGAGATGATCGTTTACCTGTTTACATGTAAGAGCTGAAAAGTCCAATATGTGGGACGTACGATACGTCACCTTAAAAAGAGGGTAAGGGAACATGTCTATTAATTTGAGGTTGTTGTGCATTATCGGACCCTGATGTAGAAGGTCTTTCCTCAGGGGAAGTTCCCATGGATCTTGTACTGACATCTGTACTAGGTGTGAGTACCACACCTGTCTGGGCCAGTTGGGAGCAATAAGGATTGCCTCCATTTGGTCGGTCCGTATCTTCTTTAACACCTGCATTAGAAGAGGAGAAGGCGGGAAGATGTATACCAGTCTGAAGTGCCAAGGTATGGTCAGCGCGTCCTGGCCTAGAGAGTGAGGATCCTGCCACCTGGAATAGAAAGCCCTCATTTTCGTGTTGATGCTTGTGGCCATGAGGTCCACCTCTGGGAGACTCCACATGCTTGTGAGGTGATTGAAGACGTCTTGGTTTAGAGACCATTCCCCCTGGTCCAGTCTGTTCCTGCTGAGGAAGTCTGCCTCTAAATTGTCTTTTCCTGCTATGTGGGATGCTGACAGTTGAAGCAGGTATCTTTCCGCCCAGAGGAGAGGCCTGATTTCCATGAACAGAGACCAGCTCCTGGTTCCCCCTTGGTTCTTGATGTACATGGCTGTGGGTGTGTTGTCTGTTCTTATGAGGACACTTGTTTCTGAGGTCCTGTTGAAAATGAAGAAGTGCTTTCCTGACCACTCTTGCTTCCAGAATATTGATATGAAGGGACCTTTCTTTCTTTGACCAAAGCCCCTGGATTGACCTGGACTGCCAGACTGCTCCCCAGCCCTGGAGACTGGCATTGGTATAGATGACCTCCCAATGAGGGAATAAGAATGATCTGCCTGCCTGAAGATTGAGAGGATGGAGTCACCACTGCAGCTCCTGTCTGGCTGATCTGGAAAGAGGTATCTTTTGTAATGGATTCCCAAGGTTTGGATTCCAATAGGATAAAAAGTTGTGTTGGAGAATACGGCAATGTAGTTTTGCCCATGGAAGAATCTGAGTGGATGAAGAGATTAGGCCGAGCAACACTTGGAAGTCCCTTGCTCTCAAAAGTGGTTTCCTTAGAAAGGTCCATACTTTTGTCTGTAGTTTGTGAATTCTGTCTGTTGATAGTAGAACTAAGGAGATCTTTGTGTTGATTCTTAATCCCAGAAAGTCTATTTTCTGGGAAGGTAATTGGTGACTCTTGTCGTGATTGATAATCCAACCTATATTCTGTAGGAACTGGATTACTGTCTTTGTGTGATTGAGGGAACTTTCTTGAGAAGGTGCCATGATCAGTAGGTCGTCTAGATGAGCTAGAATGCTGATTCCCTGTCTTCTGAGGCATGCCAGCACTGGAGCCAGTATTTTTGTAAATACTCTGGGGGCTGTTGATAGCCCAAAGGGCAGGGCTGTAAATTGGTAGTGGTCTAGGCCAACCGCAAATCGAAGGAAGCGCCTGTGTGCCAGATGAATCAGGATGTGATAATAGGCGTCCTTGAGGTCTATTAATGTTAGAAACATCCCAGTTGAAAGAGAGTGTAGAACTGATTCCACTGTTTCCATCTTGAAGTGAAGATGTCTGACTTGAAGGTTGACTTTCTTCAAATTTAGAATGGTCCTGAATGAACTTGAGGGTTTGGGGGTCAGAAAGAAAGGAGAATAGACTCCCAAACCTTTCTCCTGGGCAGGAACCTTCTCCAGAACCCTCTGTGCCAAGAGACTGTTGACTGCAGAGTGGAAGGCGTTCCTGGTGTTGATATTGATTGGAATGCGTGATCTGATGAACATAGGAGGAGGAACAGATATGAATTCTAGCATGTACCCCCTGGTCAAAGTCTGGGAGACCCATGCATCTGGCAGTACCTGAGTCTCCCAGACTTCGAGAAAGGATCCCAATTTGCCCCCTACTGGGATCCAGGCCAGGGCCCGCTTAGATTCATTGGCTTCCAGTTTTAAATTGATGCTTCTTGGAATAGGTACGCTTGAAGCTTCCCCTCTGAGAATATCTTCCTCTCTGCTCTTGTTGTCGATCTGAGTAATTTCTTTTGTAGTCTCAAAAGGACTGTCCCCTGAATCTGGACTGATATGGGGGAGATCCCTTACGTTTTCTTTCTTGTGGCAGAAATGGGCTTTTACCCCCTGAGGCCTTTTTTGATGATGTCACCTAGGTGTTCGCCAAAGAGAGATGCTCCAGTGAAAGGAAGGGAAATAAGCTTGTTCTTGGAAATGGTGTTGGCTTTCCAGGGCTTTAACCAGAGTGACCTGCGGGCTGAGATGGAGAGGGCTGATGATCTTGCCATCAAGCGAATTATGTCTAGGGAAGCGTTACATGAATAATTTGTTGCTTCTTTAATTGTAGCCACTTCTTTCAGGCGCTTAGATCTAGAGACATTAGCTTCTATCTTGTCCTCTAGTTCTGTCAGCCAGATGTGAATAACTCTGGATACACACACCATAGCCGTGGCTGCTTTCATGTTCTCACCTATTACTGAAAACTGTTTCGAGAGCCGCTTCTAATTTCCTCTCCATTGGGTCTCTCAGAGATGTACCATCTTCCATGGGTAGGATAGTGTGTTTGGCTAAATGAGCAATAGGAGCATCTACCTTAGGTGAGGTTTCCCAGTACTGAACATCCTTGTCGTTGAAGGGAAACATATGTTTGAATTTCCTAGGAACAGAAGCCCGTCTGTCTCCCAGGTTCCATTCTGAAGTGATTAGATCGGAAATGGATTGATGGACCGGTAGAACTGGAACAGATTTCTTACTTCCCAAGAATACCGTGTCCATGATGTTCAATTCTTGCTGAGTTTCAGATAAACCTAGGGCTTTCTTGATCATGATTATAAAGGGATCAATGCGGTCTAGGTTAAAAACTGCTGAATCTTCTACCAGCTCGCCTTCTTCTGACCCTAAGTCTGATGCTTGATCATCCATAGGTGATTGTAGGTCGAATTCTCCCCCTGTTAACATGGATGAAGTACCTTCCCCGAAATATCTGCGTTGTCGCTTAAGTGCAGGCTCACCCTGCATAGCTTTGAAGGTTTCCTGCATTGACGACTTCATCCAAGAGATGAAGTCCTGAAATTGCCCTGGGACATCAGAACAGGTTGCCCTTTTTAGGCAATCATCACACAGTTTGTCAGTGGCAGATGCTGGGAGATTAGTGTCGCAGCCTGCACACTGTCTGCTTTTGGCAGTAGTTTTCTCATCTTTGTTAGGGGGATCAGTGTTTTTCTCCTTAGCCCCTTAAGGACCGGGAAAATCTGATGTCGTTTTCCTTTAAGGACCGGAGCAATTTTGACTTTTTTGACTATGTCTTTTTTCAACCATATTTTCTCTTTAATTCCTTTTGTGCACCCACACAAATTATATACTGTTTTTGTAAGCACAAGTAGGGCTTTCTTTTGATACCACATTTATATGAATTCCTCATTGTTTAATTTGATTAAAATAGAAAAAAAGAGGAAAAAAATTAAAAAAAAACAACATTTTGCTTACATTTTTCTGTCAGGATTTGCATACTATTAGTTAATGACAAAAAAATACCCCTAAATATATTCATTTGCTTCTCCTGAATATAAGAATACCCCATATGCCTAGTATTTCAATCCCTTCCTCACATTTACAAGGTAAATATTACAAGATGGATGCCATTATTTCCAACTTGTAATTTCTCAACAATTGACATGTGAGCATCATAGCTTAGTTGATGGTGCCAGTACCAAAAATGTCCCACAAAGGTATATCTTTCTGAAAACTAGACAACATAAGGTAAATAATCAGGAGAATTTTGAAGTTTTTTATGCAGCTATTTTTCCAGAAAAAAAATTCAAAATTGTAGAAAAATTTTGTTTTTTTGCAGCTTTCACACTTACATTTCAATATTACTGTTGATTTCAAGCACGAGATAGTTGAAAATTTAAAAATATCCATTGTTTAGTGTTCAGCTCGTTCTTCTGAGTACAGCAATACCCCATATTCATAGGTTTCTCAAGATTTGGGGGAGCTACGGGGCCCAAATTGGAACATGCGCGTTTCCAGTTTCACACTTTGAATTTTCACAGCTTGCATCACTGGTGCCATGTCTCATTTGGGGCTGTGTAACAGTGCTCCACTCTAAGATTTCCCCCCAAAAGTGTATATTTTTGGAAAGTAGACACCCCAGGCTCTCATTTTATGTAAGTTTTCACATTTTTTACGCAGCCATTTTACCACCAATCGCTCGTAAATCTTGATGTAAGTTAAAAAAAACAGCGTTTTTCACACTTGCACTTCAATGTTGATGTGAATTTCAAGCACATGATAAGTGAAGATTTTTAAAAATGCATTGTTTAGTGTTCAGCTCCTTCTTCTGAGTACGGCAATACCCCATATGCATAGGTTTCTCAAGGTTTAGGAGAGCTACGGGGCCCAAATTGGAACATGCGCGTTTCCGGTTTCACACTTTGAATTTTCACAGCTTGCATCACTGGTGCCATGTCTCATTTGGGGCTGTGTAACAGTGCTCCACTCTAAGATTTCCCCCCAAAAGTGTATATGTTTGGAAAGTAGACACCCCAGGCTTTCATTTTATGTAAGTTTTCACATTTTTTACGCAGCCATTTTACCACCAATCCTTCGTAAATCTTGATGTAAGTAAAAAATTCAGCGTTTTTCACACTTAGGTTTCAATGTTGGTGTGAATTTCAAGCACAGGATAGGTGAAGATTTTTAAAAATGCATTGTTTAGTGTTCATCTCCTTCTTCTGAGTACGGCAATACCCCATATTCATAGGTTGCTCAAGATTTCTGGGAGCTACGGGGCCCAAACTGGAACATGCACGTTTCCAGTTTCACACTTTGAATTTTCACAGCTTGCATCACTGGTGCCATGTCTCATTTGGGGCTCTGTAACAGTGCTCCACTCTAAGATTTCCCCCCAAAAGTGTATATTTTTGGAAAGTAGACACCCCAGGCTTTCATTTTATGTAAGTTTTCACATTTTTTACGCAGCCATTTTACCACCAATCCTTCGTAAATCTTGATGTAAGTAAAAAATTCAGCGTTTTTCACACTTAGGTTTCAATGTTGGTGTGAATTTCAAGCACAGGATAGGTGAAGATTTTTAAAAATGCATTGTTTAGTGTTCATCTCCTTCTTCTGAGTACAGCAATACCCCATATTCATAGGTTGCTCAAGATTTCTGGGAGCTACGGGGCCCAAATTGGAACATGCACGTTTCCAGTTTCACACTTTGCATTTTCACAGCTTGCATCACTGGTGCCATGTCTCATTTGGGGCTGTGTAACAGTGCTCCACTCTAAGATTTCTCCCCAAAAGTATGTATTTTTGGAAAGTAGACACCCCAGGCTTTCATTTTATGTATGTTTTCAATTTTTTTACGCAGCCATTTTACCTCCAATCGCTCGTAAATCTTGACGTAAGTTAAAAAAACAGCGTTTTTCACACTTGCACTTCAATGTTGATGTGAATTTCAAGTACATGATAGGTGAAGATTTTTAAAAATGCATTGTTTAGTGTTCAGCTCCTTCTTCTGAGTACGGCAATACCCCATATGCATAGGTTTCTCAAGGTTTGGGAGAGCTACGGGGCCCAAATTGGAACATGAGCGTTTCCAGTTTCACACTTTGAATTTTCACAGCTTGCATCACTGGTGCCATGTCTCATTTGGGGCTGTGTAACAGTGCTCCACTCTAAGATTTCCCCCCAAAAGTATATCTTTTTGGAAAGTAGACACCCCAGGCTTTCATTTTATGTATGTTTTCAATTTTTTTACGCAGCCATTTTACCACCAATCGCTCGTAAATCTTGACGTAAGTTAAAAAAACAGCGTTTTTCACACTTGCACTTCAATGTTGATGTGAATTTCAAGCACATGATAGGTGAGGATTTTTAAAAATGCATTGTTTAGTGTTCAGCTCCTTCTTCTGAGTACGGCAATACCCCATATGCATAGGTTTCTCAAGGTTTGGGAGAGCTACGGGGCCCAAATTGGAACATGAGCGTTTCCAGTTTCACACTTTGAATTTTCACAGCTTGCATCACTGGTGCCATGTCTCATTTAGGGCTGTGTAACAGTGCTCCACTCTAAGATTTACCCCACAAAAGTGTATATTTTTGGAAAGTAGACACCCCAGGCTTTCATTTTATGTAAGTTTTCACATTTTTTACGCAGCCATTTTACCACGAATCCTTCGTAAATCTTGAAGTAAAAAATTCAGCGTTTTTCACACTTAGGTTTCAATGTTGGTGTGAATTTCAAGCACAGGATAGGTGAAGATTTTTAAAAATGCATTGTTTAGTGTTCAGCTTCTTCTTCTGAGTACGGCAATACCCCATATGTATAGGTTTCTCAAGGTTTAGGGGAGATATGGGACCCAAATTGGAAAAAACATTGAATTTTCATATCTTTCTTATCTGGTGCCATTTCTCATTTGGGGCTATGTTCCAGTGCTCCACTTTAAGATTTTCCCCCAAAAGTGTATATTTTTGAAAAGTAGACACCCCCAGCTTTCATTTTAGGTGTGTTTTCAATTTTTTTACACGGCCATTTTACCACCACTCTCTTGTAAATGTGACGTGAGTAAAAAAATCAGCGTTTTTCACACTTAGACTTCAATGTTGATGTGAATTTCAATTACAGAATAGGTGAAGATTTTTAAAACTGCATTGTTTAGCGTTCGGCTTCTTCTTCTGAGTACGGCAATACCCCATATGCATAGGTTTCTCAAGGTTTGGGGGAGATACGGGACCCAAATTGGAACATGTGTATTTCCAGGTTCACACTTTGAATTTTCACAGCTTGTGTTACTGGTGCCATGTCTCATTTGTCCTGTGTAACAGTGCTCTTTTTTAAGATTTTCCCCCAAAAGTGTATATTTTTGGAAAGTAGATACCCCAAGCTTTCATTTTAGGTGTGTTTTCAATTTTTTTACACGGCCATTTTACCACCACTCTCTTGTAAATGTGACGTGAGTAAAAAAATCAGCGTTTTTCACACTTAGACTTCAATGTTGATGTGAATTTCAATTACAGAATAGGTGAAGATTTTTAAAACTGCATTGTTTAGCGTTCGGCTTCTTCTTCTGAGTACGGCAATACCCCATATGCATAGGTTTCTCAAGGTTTGGGGGAGATACGGGACCCAAATTGGAACATGTGTATTTCCAGGTTCACACTTTGAATTTTCACAGCTTGTGTTACTGGTGCCATGTCTCATTTGTCCTGTGTAACAGTGCTCTTTTTTAAGATTTTCCCCCAAAAGTGTATATTTTTGGAATGTAGATACCCCAAGCTTTCGTTTCAGGTGTGATTTCAAATTTTGTACACAGCCATTTTACCACTAATCCTGTGAAAACTTGACGTAAGTAAAAAAAAAAAATCAGCGTTTTTCACACTTAGACTTCAATGTTGATGTGAATTTAAATTACAGAATAGGTGAAGATTTTATAAACTGGATTGATTACTGTTCGGCTCCTTCTTCTGAGTACAGCAATGCCCCATATGCAACGGTTTGTCAGGGTTTGGGAGAGATACTGGGCCCAGTTAGAACATGTGAGTTTCCTTTTACAGACATGCCATTTTTACAGCTGGTGCCTTGTCTCATTTCGGACTGTTTGGCAATATTGCAATGAATTTTACCCCCAAAAGTATATGTTGTACAAGAGTAGACAACCCTGGCTTTCATTCTATTTGCATTCTTTCAATTTTTTCGCTGCCACTGTATCAGCAATCCCTCCCAAAACCTGCAGTAAGGCAGAGAAACACCATTTTTTCACACTTATATTTTAGTGTTGCTCTGGATTTCAATCAGATGATATTTGCAGATTTTTTAAGTGCTTTACTTTAGTGGTGAGTTACATCGTCTAAGTACGTCAATGCCCCATATGCATAGGTTTGTCAGGGTTTGGAGGAACTACTGGACCCAGTAGGGAACATGTGTGTTTCCATTATCAGAGATGGAAAAAACATAGGGTACTTTGCTTCCCATTATATTTTGATAGTGTTAGATCTAAGGAGGGATGTGTTTTGAAAAATAAAAAAACAGGATATTTCAGGGGGGAAAAAGTGGCCAAATAATAAAATAAACTTCACAGCACTACTGCATTGTGCCTTCATGGTATTGCTTGAAGCAGTCACCCATGCAGAGGCCAGGTTTAGAAGGGCAGTCAGGACAGTAAGTGGAGGTTTCTCTCCATACTCCCTTGCTGTAGCAAACCCTGCAGCGCTTTTGTGGATTTTTCTTTTGGGGGGTTGGGGGGATTTTATAAATAAAATGTACTACTCCAGGTTTTGGGGGAATTATTTCTGTTGCCCCTTGAAGCAAAAATTGGGAGATAAGATGGAGCTGATACTGCAGAAAAGTAAGTTTTAGGGTGGGGTTTGCCAATTTAAAAATCAAAAATGAATTGTAAGCTGCAGTCTGCATCATGTCAATGGCAACCTTTTTGTACCATGCCCTACACTTTCGCATGGTGAGGTACGGCTGCATGAGTTGATCACACAGATCAACTCCCCCCATGTTCTTGTTGTAGTCTTTGATGCAGACTGGCTTTCTTAGTACCCCCCTCCTGCCACGAACAGACACTGCCACAGTTTTGTCCTCATGCATGGTGGACAGCATGTAGACATCTTTTCTGTCCTTGAATTTAACTGCCAGCAGCTCTTGTTGGCATAAAGCTGAGGACATCCCGGTTTTAAGTTTTTTTTCTATCAGTTCTTTGGGCATCTCCCTGCAATTGCGCCTGACAGTGCCACAGGCCACGGTGTCAAAATAAAAAAGTGACTTAAATAAAAGGGGGCTGGTGTAATAATTGTCAACATATAAATGATATCCTTTATTTAACAAGGGGTAAATCAGATCCCAAACTATCTTCCCATTTATTCCCAGAAATTCGGGGCACCCAGGAGGATCAAGTTGGCTGTCCTTGCCCTCATAAATTCTAAAAGCCTGGGTGTAGCCTGTGGCACTTTCACACAATTTATAAAATTTGGAACGCTTTGAGGGGATGTACTGTTTGAACCCTAACCTGCCTTTGTATTTCATTAGGGATTCATCTACACTAATTTCTTTTTGGGGAATATACACTTGGGCAAATGTTTTCTGTAAATGGGTTATAAGGGGCCGAATTTTGAACAGTGTCATACTGGGGGTGTTCTTTTGGGAGACACAGGGTATTATCACTAAAGTGCATAAATCGCAAAATCATTTCGTATCTAGTCCTGGTCATTGTTTTGGCGAATATAGGGGTATCATATATGGGGTTTTTACTCCAGTATGATCTAATACTTGGTTTTTTAACTATTCCCATTGTCATTGTGAGGGCCCAGAATTTCTTAAATTCTAAAATGTCGGTGGGATGCCATATTTCTTGCTTGGAAATGAATGCTGATGGGTTGGCGGCAATATATTGGTCTGCGTATAAATTTGTTTGCGACACAATTTCCCCCAAAATTTCTTCCCCCAAAAATAAATAAAAAAACTGAACATGGGTAAATCCTGCCACATCCACTTGAATTCCTGGGTTGCCTGTGAATTCAGGAATTTGTGGGCATAAATTGGCTGGTGATACCCATTCATCAGCAGGAGTGGCAGTACTTGTGGCAGGTCTTCGGGCAGTACTTGTGGCAGGTCTTGTGGCAGGTCTTGGGGCAGCTCTTGGGGCATTACTTAGGGCAGCTCTTGGGGCTTTTCTTAGGGTAGCTCTTGGTGCAGTTGCTGGGGCAGCTCTTGGTGCAGTTGTTGGGGCAGCTGTTGGGGCAGTTGTTGGGGCAGCTCTTGGGGCAGTTGTTGGGGCAGTTGTTGGGGCAGTGCATCTTTTTTTCACAGAAGGCCCTGCGTCATCACTACTAGAGCTCTCACTCTCAGAAAACTGAGTGACGTCAAAGTCTGACGCTGTGTCTGTGGCTTCAGAGTCAGACGCCAAATAGGAATACGCCTCTTCTAATGAATACCTCCACTGCATCTTATACACCTACTCTAAACTAACTTCTATAACTAACTATACCTAAACTTAAATCTATCCCTAAGCCTTACCCTAACACGCGTAGTCCCTGAACCTACCCAACCCAACTACCTATCTAAACTAGCTTATAATATAGAATAAAGTTTTTAATAAAAGTTTTTTTTTATTTTTTTTCCCTACACTACTCCTAAACTTAAATCTATCCCTAAGCCTTACCCTAACACACGTAGTCCCTGAACCTACCCAACCCAACTACCTATCTAAACTAACTTATAATATAGAACAATTTTTTAAATAAAATAAACTTTTTTTTTGAATTTTTTTTATTTTTTTCCCTACGCTACCCCTAAATCTAAATCTAAACCTTACCCTAACCCACGTATACCCTGAACCTACCTAACCCAAGTGCACTACCTATCTAAACTATATATATATATATATATATTTTTTTTTTATTTTTTTTTTTCCCTAAACCTAAATCTAACCCTAAACCTTTCCCTAACACACGCCTACACTAAACCTACCCACCTACCCACCTACCTACCTAAACTATAGCTCTAAATCAATTTTTATTAAAAAAAAAAAATTCAAAAAAAATTCAAAAAAATTACAAAAAATACAAGGGGGATGGGGGGTGTCCCACAGATCAGCAAACGCTGATCTGCAGCAAATTGATCACTCCAAGAGTGATCAGATGGGGGGGAACGTATTGATCACTGCAAACCAGTGATCAAAGGGTTAAAATCTTTTTTTTAACACTGTTTTTTATTCAGGAACGATCTACAACGCTGCAGCATGATCTCTCTCTGTCTCTCTCCACCTCAGCAGTGTGCAAGATGGAGGGAGGCAGAGATATATGACAGGGACAGTATTTACAAATACTGTCCCTGTCATTCAGCATTTGCAACATGGGATTCGCTCATCAAGCGAATCGCATGTTGCAACAAAGTTTCTATTGGTTGTTACTAAGTGTCCCGGTACCGGGACACTTAGTAACAAGCAGCCCGCGCTCTCCCATCGCTCCGTGCGGCCGCGATGCGAGAGTTTAACCCATGACGGTGCAGGACCGTCATGGGTCCTTAACGGGTTTGCAACCCATGACGGTCCTGCACCGTCATGGGTCCTTAAGGTGTTAGAGGAAGCTTTGGATGGAGCAGACATATTGAGCAGAATAGGGACCCTTTAACAATAAGGCACAAAAGGCTAATAGTAACAAGGAAAAATCCTACCTTATCTTCTTTAAATATTCCCCCCTGTGTCTGGATTGGATGAAGCTTGATGGCCTCCGGTTGGCGTCCAGAAGATGACACTGTGCAGGCTCAATTCGGCTTTCCTGCGTGTCACGCTGGAATGCAGTGTCAGAGTCCCCATCCGGCAGGAAGAAACGTGCCTTGACGTCTTAAAAGGGCAACCTCCCCAGTGTCGCCGATGAGACGCTAATGCGGGCTGTCCGAGGATCGGTGATGCAGCTGACATGGCATAGACGAGGCATAAGGTACAGGAGGCATAATGGCGGCACTCACGGCGGCCCTTGCGCTAGTGCGTCCATCCAGCTGGTAGGACCAAAAAAACTGTGGACATGGACCAGGATCCGCCTTTTGAATCTTTTCACGATTGGTCCTACCCAGCTGGAGGGCAGAGACATTCTTATATTTACATGCCTTGAGAGGTACACAGAAGAAAAAGGTTTACTGCTCCTTTAAGTGTCACGATGGTGATCTGTCATGTTGTGAATTTCAGGGCATTGGGAGGGTGAGACTCCCATGGAGGGGTGATGACATTGTCAGGGAGATTAACAAGCGAGAGCCATTCTTGATTTTCCACTTAAAAACTAGGTTTCCAGGAGTATTGAATTCAGAATGTGATTTCTCACATATTTTTTAATTTTCATTTTCGTTTATAAAATGTAGTTATTAATTCTTTATTTCTTTTGGTATATAGGGATTACATATATAGGTTATGTAGGGTTTTTCTACATGTACATCATTTTCCCTGTTATTTGATTTTCTATTCTGAAGGATTAGGCATTATCCACATTTTCTTAATATATATATTTTCTGGATTGGTTGCGGCTCCATTGGTGCCCTATCTGTGGGATGATGGGGAACATTTACCTACGCATTTGTATGTGGGGTGACCCCCTGTACCCAGGGATGACATTGTGGTAATGTAAGATTATGTGTTTTTTAAGGCTTTTGGATATTTGATATGGAAGACAATATGCGTGGGTGCACACGGTTATTCCGTGTATATATATATATATATATATATATATATATATATATATATATACAAAGGTTTATTTATAGGAGTGGATTTCATATATGTATCTTATAGTTGTATCTGTTTATTCAATTACTAGTTGAACAGCCCGTTACACCGGCCACAGTGCCACTGCCACCCAGCCAGTCACGGGCAGTAGAGACTGCCCGCGCCACGTTTGATACAGAGCTGGACGCTGCTTCGGAGCGCAGCAATGTCTACTGCGCATGTTGCGGCGTTACACACGATTTAGCGAATTATTATATAGGATTCATTTTTATTTATTTATTTAATATTTTTCTTGGGGATATGCCCGTTCTCTGTCTCCCGTTTGTATTGCCTCTCGTTTTGTATCTTCCTGGGGGCTATCACCTTCCATCTCTCCCACCTTTAAAATAAGTTTCCTCAGGCTCTCACAATTTTATATTTATCTGTGAGTGCTTTTGAAGTATTCACAGTAACTGGTTAACGCAGTGGTTCTCAACTTTATTTTACTCAAGGCACCCCTAACATGCAATGTGGAACATTTGGGGCACCCCTACAAATTAATCAAAGACATAATAAAGGGTACAATTCATAAATATACAGATACTAATAGCTCTCACAATCATAGTAATAAAAATAAACCTATTGCCCATAACAATTTCCATATGTCTACATTTAAAAGGGCAATATTCACATTTTTGTGAAAACAGGGGGCACCCTAATTTGATGTCTGCAGCACACCAAAGTGCCACGGCACCCTGGTTGAGAATCACTGGGTTAACGAGTGAAAGTGTGATCTCTTGGCAGGAGGAGGGAGGAGTTAACATGTTATGCTTTTCTTTTTGGAATTTTAACCCCTTAAGGACCGGCGCGCGCATGTGCAGCCGGCACTTAAGGACCATGGGGCATTTTTTTTTGGATCTGATTCAGGGCTCCCTGAGCGGCATGCAGAATTCTATGACGTGCCAGGACTGTCACTGGTCCTTAAGTGCCAGACAGCTGTGACGGTTCTGGAACGGCATTGGACCTTAAGGGGTTGAAACCAATTAGGTGAGTGTAGCAAGTTTTGAAATCTAAGACTATCTGCAACCATTCTTCCAGTCTATGAGTAAGTGCTGATAAGTGTGAAACACGTTAGATGGAGTTGTGTACTCCTCCATCTGTGTCCCGTTACACCCTTGCCACCCCATGCTGTATGCTGCTATGTTTTAACTTCTTGTTAATAAAGAATGTTTGCTTTTACACATCGATTTGAAGAGATTCCTCTTTTCTCAAATCCTTGGAATGCAGCTGTAATCGTTTGAGTGTCTATGTCTACGAGACCGGTTATGTGAGAACCGTGATGGCCGAGCACCCAGGTACTGTCGGTGAGTTCGGAGATAAGATGTTTGGTGTGGTGTGTGATACAGTGAGTAAGCACATATACCTACTTTGGATTATCTCAAATGTGCTGCTATGCATGGCAATTAGCAAAGAAATGAAAATTCAGTGGAAATTATTCATTCTTTCCTATAAAGGGTGACCACATTTTAATTCTGTCATTCAGGGACACTGCAAAGAGAAGATCACACCACAGAGTTCTAAACATTAGAGGGAGATCTGACCATTGACTGCTGTGACAAAAAGTGGTGCTTGTTGTCATAGCAGTGTTTCACACTTATCAGCTCTTACTCATAGACTGGAAGAATGGTTACAAATAACCTTAGATTTCAAAACTTGCTACACTCAGCTAATTGGTTTAACCCCTTAACGTCCAGTGCCGTTCCAGAACCATCACAGCTGCCTGGCACATCATGGAATTCTGCATGCCGCTCGGGGAGCCCTGAATCAGATCCAAAAAAAATGCCCTGTTGTCCTTAAGTGCCAGCTGCACATGCGCGCTACAAGAAAATTTGCATCAATCCCAAAGCCTTAGATTAGCATTACACTACAACAAAATTACACTACAGGTGCTGATGATGTCCATATCAAGGCTCAGTTCTCTATCTTTAGTGTTTAGAGCTCTGTCCGGAAGCCATTTTTCTGTAGCACAGCAGAGACATTGATTTGTCACAGTAGTCTATGGGCCGTTCTTCTTCTAGTGTTTAAACCTCTGCTTTCAGTAATCTTCATTCTGGGACACTGTACTGTCCCAGAAGGGGGCTGCCCGGGACAAGGAACAAACATTTTAAATCCTGGATTGTCCCGGGCAATCCGGGACATGTGGTCACCATTGGTTTGGGGCAAAATGTAAATTCTTTTCTTTCTGCATTTAGTACCAACTTCCAGCCTATGTAGCATTACTATAGTTGAAAGCATGACACAGTTCTATAAAATCTGCATTGCATGGCAAGTAGAACACATACAACACATGAAGGGCCTTAGTTAACCCCTTAAGGACCGCGGCCTGCGCTTAAGGATCACAGACCTTTTTTTCCCCCTTATGGTTCAGGACTCACCGCTCATGACAGTCATGGCACGTCATGGGTCGTTAACGCAAAACAACCCATGACGTGCTATGGCCGTCAAGGAGTTAAAAAGACAAAGACGAGCAATTTAAGACAAAATAACTGCACAATAAGGGATAAATTAAAAGCCCCGTTTATGTTAACCCTTTGTGTGCCAGAGGGGCATGCAATGCATTGCAAGGGGCTGGCGTGAGGGTATTTGCCCCACCCCTGTAAAATTTTCTATGGACACTCTTGCTTCACAAGTAGATGCATGAATACCCCTCTGGCACTCAAATCGAGTTTTTAACATATTGAACGCTAGATGGGTTTGTTTAAAGTAAAGGGACTTTAGAAATGTTATTTGTCTGGTGTACTGCATTTGTTTTCCCTCAGGATTGCTTCCACTTTATCAGTCCAATACATCCTAGTATAACGATCTGAAATAAATGTAACGTTTGCCATTGATTTATAAGAGGGAAACACTAAAGCACAGTTTATGTACAATAGTCAGTCCTTCAGCGGTTGTTGGAATAAAATTCCCATCATATCCAGCTGATTAAAACACAGCTGAGGACTGTGGGAAGCACAGTGCAAAAATACCCGCAGTACTTAGAAGACAGAACACAACCTGCTTCTCTGAGGAGCGTAGTAAGGTCATAGAGCGTTGTTATGGTGACTGGAGAATGGGCGGTGACGGGGCGGGAAAAGAAGCAGTACCCAGCATGCTGCTGGTCCTTGACCGGCTTCCCCTCTGCCTCTCCTCTCCTCCCCTTCTTTTGACAGTGACCATGGCGCCGGTGTACAGCAAGTACCTGACTGCCCGCAACTCGACGGCGGCCGGGGCGGCGCTCATCCTGCTCTACCTGCTGAGCAAGCGGAGGGGAGCGAACGGGTGAGATGCTGGGGTTGAGGGGTAAAACGGGGCAAGGCGTGGGCTCTGTTACTAGCCGGATACTTATCCATCTTCCCTAGGGGGCATTGAAGGCCAAGGGAGGTGAGGAAAGCTTTGCAGGTACAGGTGTCTAACATGTGGCTGTCCAGCTTCTGTCATACTACAATTCCCGAAAATCTCGGTCAGTCATTGGCCTTGTGAAAATGTAGTCCAACAGCTGGAGAGTCGCAGTTTTTCGGGAGACTAGCATAGTCACCAGGGTGATCTGCTCTTTTATAATGGTAACAGAATTACAGTCTGTATGAGAAGCATAAGAAACAATAACTAAACAATGACTAACACTATTGGATTAAAATAATCATAAATAACGAAAAGGTCACTGTGAAACTGTATTAAGATTATGCTGTAGTCCTTGAGCAGGGACATAATTATCCCAACTGCAGTGAGACTAAGCACCTGATGTAATTGGGATGTGGGTTTCTTGAGATATTGAGCAAAACACAATAATGACAGTTAACCTCCTTTTTTGTCTGCATATTTTTCAAGTGCACAATATGTAAAGTTAAATTGCCTTACATTCTATTTTTCGTCTGATGTACAATGCATGCGTGCTACATATAATATTTTTTATACCTTTATGTCCCGGACAAGGAACTCCTGAGACTTCTGTTTCCAGGGAGCTTTCTCTCAGGGTCGGGTGATGAAAGTGTTGGACTGGTCCTATAGGAGTATAGCCTGCTTCCACTACAGCATACAGAGCACTCAGTGTTGTAAGGAATCGGTGTTACATTATAACTGTCCCTGCTCTCATAGTCCTTGACAGAAAGCTCTCTGGAAACATTAACACAGGAAGCTGCCTGTCTGAGACTTGTGTGTTTGTATACATTCATGTGTATCTAAATTCAGTTTAGACTTTACCTATATTAAATATAGTTCTGTATTGTTGTCAAAAGTGTACTAAAGTTTAACTGGTAGACTGACCTCATCCAGTGCTAATAGATTAATTCTTTGCTCCAGTCCTACCAGGTGAAGTGGTCTGATCCATCTTAACCCTTTTGTTGTGTAGCACTCTGACACTTAAAGTGTTAATGAGGAACTTCATATACCTTGGTTTCTGGTCCTTTTATTTTTACTTTATATACAGATAGTACATACTGTATAAAGTAAAAATGCCTATACTCTTTATTCTTATTTTCAGCTTCACTTTTTTTTTTTAGTCTTATTGTCCCTTTTAAAGGAACAAAACAAATAAAGTGATCTTAACATTGTGTTCTCAAGAAGCAGCCATCTGTTTACACTAATCTAGCATCACATTTTTATACTTCTGAACTCTGGAAAAATCTAAAATTTAAACTATAAAATCTATGTGAATTGGAAAGATTACGGGCTGGATTCAAATGCAGGTGCTAATTGTATCTCTTTTATGTCCAGGATTCCCCATAGACTTCAATAGGAAAATATTTGGAAAAAAATAAAGGTAACATTTATCTCCTGCATTTGAATCCGGCCCTACATCTTGAAACTGAGAATTATGGTTGTGACTTCCAGTTTAATAATGAGCCTTTGCAGAGTAATCCACTGTTTCAGTTTTAGTTTAGCCTACCCATCAGGTACTCAAAGGACAATAGCCATCTACTCTAAATTTTAAATTTATGAGTAACACTTAATGTATAAGTTATGTCTTTCTTAAGTGATATGGTTCATGTGCTAATGCTTATTTGATTATTAAAACATATTTTCTGTAATTAGTATATTTATTACAAAAAGGAGCAGAAGAGGGCTACAATAACTTTAATTTATGGTGCCCACTAATTGGCATTCCTTTATTTTAGCCTTCTCAGATTTTGTAGTGTTGGCTAGAGGGAATGAAATGTCTATGTTCTGAACTGCATAAATGAGACTCACTGAAATTATTCAGATTTCAGTGGGCTTGAGATGTACATGTGGTTGGTATAAACATTTTGAATGAATGAGATTTTGTTACCTTTTGATAATTGTGGCAGCATCTACCATGCAGCAGTTTCATGTTTTTAACTATGCACAAACTGCTATATGTATTACTTTCATAGAGCTGTCAAAATTATGTACCATATGCACAATTAAACAATTGAATCTCACATGAGATAAACACTGCTAATAACCACGTCGGCAAAGAAGTGCTAAGACATATGACAGATCTCTCTTAAATGAATGTAAATGCTAAAAAAAATAAAATAAATAAATATATATATATATATATATATATATAATATGCGTGTGTGTGTGAATTTTTTTTTCTTTTTATTATCAAAGACTACTGTAAAAGTCACAGGTTAAGATTTAACCATTTGAGTGCCAGAGAGAGATTTAATGCATTATGGTGTGACGCGTTGGATAACTCTGGCACTCAAAGGGATAAAAATCACCATAAAGGAACAGTAGCTCTTTATTTTGGCTTTACATAGTACTGATGAAGTGCATGATCTGTAAAGCCAAATTGCCTATACTTCCTGTGTGGGGCTGTGAAATCAGACTGCTAGGAAAGTCTCCAGCACATTGCATCATTTGCTCTCTAGCAGTAAAAGCACATTTATTGACACAAAATGAAGTGTCCATGTCCAATAAATTCTTATGTCCTGCTTTTCATAATTTAATATTTAATATTTAATAAAGGTGGAAATAGGTTAAAATGTTGCTCTGTTATCAAGCTTGTTTAAAAAAACAAAAAACAAAACCAAAAAACAAAAAAAAAAGATAAAATATTTATCTCTATTTATGGTTTTGAGTTTAGAACCCACCCAGTCCAATTAACAGAAACACGCCTATTATTTGTTTACCTTGGTCATACCATACATCGCCCTTATCACTTTTTAGGAGTTTGTTTAAGCTAACATGAGTCAAATCATCATACACAGGTGTCTACATATGAATAGGCCATATAGGTTGCCATACAGATAATCTCTGCTGCATCTTCATTGTGTTCTGATGGGAATACAGTAAAGCTGCAGTGAGCTGTGTTAGGTCATTGACACACATGGCAATAGTCACCTTTTCGAACAGCCCGATAAGCAGCAATCTGGTCTCGTTTTTGGGACATTAGTGCAGTGATTGAAACACTGTGTTAAAGGGATAGTAATACTTCATTTTATCTTTTTTATTTTGTAGGCATTAAAAAAAACATGAAGAACGATAGAAGTCTTATCTCTCAAACCTTTATGGTTTGAGAGATATTCACAAGCAAAGTTTCCCCTCCAGCCCCTTTTTACCTAGTGTAAGCCATCTCTTCTCAGATGTGGAATCCAGTCCATAGACCAGACAGATAAAACAAGGGGACAATCTTCTTCCTATGAGAACAATGAAAGCCCTGCCCCCCTTGACAAGTTTTTCAGGTTTTTCCCTTATCTTAATTGAAGATTGTCCCTCTCTGCAGTCTACCTGGGCACCTCCCTTCTGCTCTGGCTGAGCACTGTTACATCAGTAAAAGGGACGTGAGGGGGATCATTTGTCATTGAATTACTCTTGAATTATAACTCTGACAGAATTGAAATAACAGTGTGCAGTGTGCACCCAGCTTAAAGATGACCTGTCACCTTGAATACAAAGTTACTTATTTGAACATTTCTTTATGTATTATATTGGTAAAAAGAGCAGCATATGTGCATACTTTATTTCTTAATGGTGACTTCTCTGAGTACAGTACATTATGATAATTTATGGTAATGAGACATTTTTGGTGCAGTTTCATATGCTAATTAAGCCCTGTCAGACTTATTCTTTTTCATAAATAAAAATATTGGTATCTCTTAAATTGTGCATATTCTGGTCTTTTGTTTAATATAAAACACTTGCAGTTTTGAATTATGATTTCAAATATACAAACAAATTCAAGGTGACAGATCCATTTGAAACAGTTTATGCCAACTGTCTAGTTTACTTTTTAATATTTTCGAAGGCTTTAGTAGGTCATGGCCTTACTGTATTTCTTTTTGTAAAGAAGGATTACTTGTTTTACAGGTAGAAGCAATATACTCCTTACGTATTGTCCTCAGATAGGTCTAAGGGCTGTAGCCAGTATCTTAATAAGGAGTATTTGTAAAATGAAAATTCATAATGGGGTCTGTTCCTTTTAATATTTTTATTAGTGATAATTGTTAAAGGCCTTCAAGGTAAGGTCTGCCTTTTTGTAGATGATACAAAGATCTGCAACAGCGTAGACATTCCTGGGGGCATGAGCCAAATGACAAATTGTTTAGGTAAATTAGTAGAATGTATAAGGGTGTGGAAGCTACAGTTTAATTTTGATAAATGTCAAATAATGCACTTGGGATGTAAAACTCTGTAGGTAGAATATAGTATTAAGGGTACTGTGCTGTAAGAGACAAAAGAAGAAAGATTTGGGAGTAATTATTTCTGATGACTTAAAGGTAGTCAGGCAATGTAACGAAGTGGTGTGGAATGCAACCAGGGTGCTGGGTTGTATAGCTAGGGGCATTAGTAGTAGAAAAAGGGAAGTGGTCATGCCGCTCTACAGATCTCTAGTTAGACCTCACCTACAGTATTGGAGACCCAGTCTCTAGAAGCATATAGGTACTCTAGAGTGAATTCAGAGAGAGGCTACTAAAATGGGGACAGGTTTACAGGAAAAGAAATATCAAGATAGATAGATAAATGATCTGACCATGTATAGCTTGAAGGAGAGAAGAGTCGGGATATGATAGAAACATTCAAATACATGAAGGGATTCAACAAAGTGCAAGATGGATGTACATTTCAAAAGGAGTAAAAATGTTAGGACAAGAGGCCATAGTCTAAAACTAGAGGGGCACAGGTTTAGACTTAATATAAGATGTTTTACTTCACTGAGAGGGTTGTAGATAAGTGGAATAGCCTACCAGCAGAATTGGTAGAAGTTAATACAGTGACAGAATTTAAGCATGCATGGGATAGGCAAAAGGGTGTCCTTAACATAAGACAAGAACAAGGACCAAATAAGGTTTGAGGTTTTTGCAGTAGGAAAATAGGCAGACTAGATGGGCCGAATGGTTCTTATCTGCTGTCAAATTCCATGTGGATTGGAGACCTCTCTAGCAGTCAAGTGTTTAAGAGCCCCATTTAAATCAATGGGGGAATGTTTATTTCCTTACTGGTGCTCACTTTTCACTTCACCCACAAGTGTTCTAGTTTGGCCTTGTAAATCTCCCAACCTTTACCCTTTGACTTGAAATGACTTGTGCTGCGTGAGATGATATCATTGTTTGTTTTTTTTCTGATGACACCAGTGTAGATGACACATTAAATTCAGTGGTAGGTAACAGAACTGTATATTCAAAGGATAAAACAAAGCATTTGTTTTCTTAAAATAGTTGATTTGATTTTCTCCCAGTGATATTTTTGTATTGTAATACTTACCTGCCGTTCCAGTGTGTTTTGGAAACATCAGATAGGGCTGCATGTCACTTAACCCTTTGAGTACCTGTGTGTTTGTGTAACACACAGCTTGTTACATACTCCTCGGGCACTCAAAGGGTTAAATTGGGCCTTTTACACTCTAAATGCTTGAAAGGACTTCAAACATTGCTTCAAAATTTGTTTGTAAAGTAGTCTCTTGCATTCAATAGGTTAACCAGTTGATGGAATAATGAGTAACCCTTTGAGTGCTAGAGAGGCATTGGCTACCTCTGAACTCAGAGTTGATGTTATCCTCTCTTCCTCAGTGAACCAATTAAAATGCCAATATCTTGCCCAGTATAGTACAATCTGACCCAGTTTTGCAAGAACATACTTAAAAGGACAGTAATGTCCCATAAAAATGTTTAGTTTTATAGAGATTAAAAAAATAAGCTAAATGCCACAAATCCCATCTCTCAAACCTTTATGGTTTGAGAGATCTCCTCCGTTAAAGTTCCCCTCTCCCTCCCCTTCTCCTGACGTCAGCTGGAAGCTGTCAGCGGGAGTTCCTGGTAGTCCGGGGACCAACAGGCGGCTCTTCAGAAGAGCCGCAATAGCCCGATTGAAAAAGAAATACTTGTTTGAAACGGTCTACAAAGTGTGCCTGGTTTGCAAGCACACTTTTTAGACTGTTCCAAAGAAGTAATTTTTTTTAAATGGAGCTATTGTGGCTCTGCTGAAGAGCCTCCTCGTTGGCTGACATGGTTCTCCTTCTGTCAGCTTTACAGCTGACATTGGGAGAAGTGGAACTTTAGTGGAGGATATCTCTCAAACCATAGCGGTTTGAGAGAGAGGATTTGTGGCATTTAGCTTATTTTTTTTAAATCTCTACAAAACTCTAAACATTTTTTATGGGAGATAACTGTCCCTTTAATGGCAGTTGTATTTAACACTTTAATCTCCTGGATGGTTTAGTGCAGTGGTTCTCAACCTTTTTTTGCTCAAGGCACCCCTAATATGCAAGCTGGAACTTTCGCTCCACCCCTAATGTGTTTACGGTAAAATCTCGGGTATAATATGCACAATTTTACCACATTTCACCTTATGTGAAGTGGGGGGTGCGTATTATACAGAAGAATTATTTTTTTTAAAAAAAGTGCTGACACCCTCCCGCGGCCCAATTCGCTGTGACAATAATGCTTATTTGCCCCCACTGAGGTCCAAGCTGACAGTGAGGCTTTGGGTACTTCCTTCCACTGAAGTACCCATCTTACCAGCGGGCGGCAAGCTTGCATTTGCCGCCCGCTTCCCTCATGGGCTTTCAGGACCTTCCACTTCTATTACCATTGGCTGGAGGTGGAAGGTCCTGAAATCCCATGAGGGAAGCGGGTGGCAAATGCAAACTTGCCGCCCTCTGGGAAGATGGGTACTTCAGTGGAAGGAAGTACCCTAAGCCTCATTGTCAGCGCGGACCTCAGTGGGGGCAAGTAAGCATTATTGTCACAGCGAATTGGGCTGCGGGAGGGAGGGAAGGGTTCTGGCCAGCTTAAATTTTTTTTTTTTTTTTTTTTTCATAAGAGGGGAAAACAAGGGTGCGTATTATACATAGGCACTCTTGTTTCCCCTAAAATCTTAGGTATAATATACACCTGCGTATTATACACAGGGGCATATTATACCTGAGATTTTACGGTAATGTAATTTATGAATTGCAGAATAAAGGGTTCAATTAATAATTATACAGATATTCTTAGGTCTCATCATAGCCATTCAAATAAGCAGTCGTTCATAACAGTTTCCATATTTCTTCATGTACAAGGCAATATTCACATTTTTATCAGTCTTCATAGAAAAAAATGGGGCACCCTACTTTGGTGTCCGGGGCACCGCCAAACTGCCACAGCATCCTGGTTGAGAATCACTGCTTTAGTGTTTCCAATGCATCCATGAGGTTAAAATGAGATTGTATTAAATTGTATTTCTGCATTTTTACAGACACTTTGCTTGAGTGATCTTGTATGTCGGGAGCTGGGAGAGTTGCATTGTCCCTGTAAGAAAAACCTGAATATTTAAGCTGTTTTGGAATATAGGCTTCCTTCATACTGCTGGACAGGACAAAGAATGTACTATGTAGGGAAAAAGTGACAATTCTGTGCGCCATCAGACTGAGAAAGAGGCTGGGCCCTTGTTAGTCTAAAGCAGGGATGCTATCTTTAGTGTAAAAAAAAAAAAAAAAAAAAAAAAAATCAAGCTTCCTTATTTGATAACACAGAATAGTTCTTCATAGTTGAGACTAAATCTACGCATACCAGGAGGGAGAGAGAATGTGTGCGTGCTACTGTTGTATTAACTTTTTTTTTTTTTTTTTTTTTTTTTTTTTATGCTCAAGAGAAGAAAATTGTGATTTGTTCAAAATCCTTAGAGCCGTAATCAGATTGCAACTTAGAGGACAAATGAACATTTCAGTTGATTTAAGTTGCGCTTTTAACAGTTTGAGCGATGGGTACCTCTCTAGCATTCCGTTGGTTAAAACACCATTTAAATGAATGTAGGTTTTCATTGGTCCTCTGTGGTGCAGCTGATTTGTTTCCAAATGTTTACTGTTTAGCTGCCTACGTCCTTTAGTGCCATACTGGAGTGTAATGTATTGCAGAGGTGCCCCTTTAACCCTTAGAGTGCCAGAGGGGTAGACAATGCTTTGCGAAGCAATGTGTTGCCTACCCCTCTCATACTCTAAGGGTTAAGGTCAGTGTGTAGATGTGAGAACGTAAATGTTTACTGTGTGTTTTTAAACTTAACCCCTGCACGTCACATACTTTTTATTCACACCGCTCCTGCAGGGACTGAAATTGATTGCTCCAAGACCGGAGCGCTCTCTTTCAGTACCCCGTTCAGCGTGCTGGCACACGTGATCAGTCACGTGTCCTGGCACATAAAACTTTCCAATATGGGCCTTAGAGGACCACACACACACACACACACACACTAGGACCGCTGGTCCATAAAGGGATAGTAATAGGATAGTAATACTTTATTATTACTATCCCCCCATATTGTAGATATTTGTAAAATAATTTAATAGCCCCCAGGTTCATAAACCATAAAGGTTTGAGAGATAATCGAAGGCAAAGTTCCCCCCTCCCTCTCCCTTCGTGAAGTCGGCGTACGACAGGCTTGCGGCTCTGCAGCTGAGCTGAGATCCTGTTAGTGAAAAATAATTATTTCACTGAAACGGTCTTCTAGATGTGCACCATATGCCGTGAGGCTGATACACTAAGAATAGGGGGAGCAATTGTGGTTCAAACCAACTGCACTATAGCGAACTAATGAAAAACTCTCAAGTTCACCATTGATTTAAATTTTATTTTTAACCTGTTGAATGCTAGCGGTATTACAAAAGAGATCTCCCTACCATTCAAGGGCATATGGATCCCATTTAAATTAATGTGACTTTTTCCTCTATGGCAGTTGGTTTATTCTAGTTTTTCTTAGAACATCTTCAGCGCCTCTTCAGTACTGTTTACAGGGGTGCAGTTGTGCCAGGGCCCAGCATCTAATGAGTCGCATCAGACCCAGGGATGAATAGATTCTAGTTACCGGTATGCCTCTGTGGAAATATTTTTGTGACATGGGACCCAAGAATGTTTCCAGTGGGGCTCTCCAATGATTAGTCATGTCACTGACTGTTTAGTTGGTCTGTTGGCAGCTGTGGAGAAACTCTTCATTCATACATCTGTATATCTTTAAAACAGTTCAATGCCCTAATGTCGTCTTTGTAATATTAACTTTTGTGTATTGCATGGCGCAAGTTTTATAAGGCAAAGGTTAAACAAACATTACCCTTACGTGTTGCTAGAGAGACCTGCAATACATTGCACTGTAAATAGCCTTAAATGAGTTCACATTGCTGCTTAGATTCGTAACTACAAATAATTGTTTGGCTGTTTTTTTTCTGAGACAGTAAATCCCCACAATCCCTTTGTCTCTGTATAAATATTTAGTTTATTTATTTAGAAAAATGTTTTACCAGGAAGAATACATTGAGGGAAATCACATTTTCAAATATGTCCTGGAGCGTTTACAGCAAAGAGTTATGTATTTTCACAAATAGAGAAACATGTATAAACACAAATATGCATAATACACATTTATATACAGTTAAATATTGGTTTTATATATTAAGAAGCAGTTATTTTTAATTATTTTAGACTGGAACGAGCTGTTTTTTTTTTTTTTTTTTTTTGTTTTTTTCTTCTTTCTTTCTTCCTCCAGTCGTTTGGAGCTCTGAAGGAGAAGGCAGATGGACCGGCTCCTTTCTTGTATTTTGATATACTTGTGAGGTGTTAGCAGTAGAGCGGAGGCTGTAGTTAGTATGGAGAGTAGGAGTATGCATACTGCTCAGGTAGTCTGGTTGTATACTAAGCAAGAAAAGTGAAGGGCACATCTAGATTCAAGTGTTCGCCAATTTAGTTCTTTAACCCCTTAAGGACGATTGACATGCCAGGACTGTCACTGCGATCCGGCACTTAAGGACCAGTGACGGTCCTGGCACGTCATGGAGTTCAGGGCTCCCGGCGCAGCTGCACACCACTCCAGAAGCCCTGAACCGGAAGTGGGGGGGGGGAAGAGAGTCCCATGGTCCTCAAGTGCTGGCCGCGCATGCGTGCTCCAGTCCTTAAGGAGTTAAATATAACACAGTGATGGGTAATATAGTTACATTGGAGGAAAAGGGACATAATGACTCATACAGAGTGTCAAGTTTAGCAAGATGGGTTTGTAGTGCTGGTGCATATACTTACATGCTTATGTGACTGGCGTTAAAATCTGTTAAACAATACATTTTTCTTACCAGGGAACTTAAATAGCTTCTAAACGGAGCGCCTATTTTAGCAGCAACATAACGTGGAAAAAGCAATTACCTGCAATATTTGTGTGATTCCATTTAATCCATGGTTACAAGTTTACATATGCGTTAATGCAAAATTAAAGAAAAGTTGCAGTGTGCTCTGGGCCATTTAAGGCCTAGTTCACACTGGCAACTGAATTGCAATGATTCAGACACGTGAAAAAAAAAATTGACATTTGTAGTTGTTGTATTTAGAGATGCACCAATACCGATTTTTTTTTTTTTAAGACCGAGTACGAGTACCGATACTTTTTTCAAGTACTCACCGATGCCAATTACCGATACCTTTTTTTTGCTGTCATTTGCAAGTTTTCTAAGTACCTACATGTTTTAGGTACTTGGAAAACTGGCAAATGACCGCAAAAAAAGTATTGGTAATTTGTATTGGTGAGTACTTGAAAAATATGTGTGTGTGTGTGTGTGTGTCTATATATATATATATATATATATATATATATATATATATATATATATATATATATATATATATATATATATATATATATATATATATATATATACACACCACCTCTTGACTCTTTCTCCCCCTCTTGATTCCCACCTTTTGCTTCATTCTACCCCTCTTGAGCCCCCTTCTTTTGTTTTGGCTTTTGATCCCCCTTTCTCCCACTCCTCCTTGACTCACCCTTTTGCCTCTCTCTTCCTCCTGATCACCCCTCCTTTTGCCTCTTCTTGGCCCCCCTCCTTTGGTCTCCTGATCCTTCCTCCTTTTGACTTTTTCTCCCTCTTGACCCCACCGTCTGCCTCTTTCACCACTTCCTGCCCCATCCTGCCTCCTTTACTCTCCTCTGCCGGGTGCTCGCTGTTCTCTCGCAAGCCCCGGCAGAGGTCAGCGTCGGAGCGTTGCCATGGTAACCCGCGGCAATGCTCCGACTCTGCAGGAGTGAGAGAGGTGACCGGGGAGCATTGTGAGCAGCTCCCTGTGCTCCCTCTCTGCAGCACCGACCCTGACACAGGGTATCGGTGCTGGCATCGGCCGCATTTGCACGAGTACAAGTACTCACGCAAATGCTGGTATCGGCACCGATATCGGTATCGGTGCAACCCTAGTTGTGTTGTATGGAACTGAACCAGGCACACGTTTTAGACCATTCCAATGAAGGGATTCCTTGTAAGTAACGAGATCTCGTCACTTCTCAAGCGCCTCCGTATCGACCAACACAAATCTCCTGCTGACAGCTTTACAGTAGGGGGAATTTTATTAGCATGAAAATTCCTCTTTAAAACGTAAAAATTTAAATGCAATGCTGTATTTTAAAAAACATAGTGGCACAGAAGGTCTAAATACGTCCTTTCATATAATGCAAGTAGTTGGTCCCAGTTTCAGCAGGAAAGGTTCGGACAACTTACGTCACCCTGGGTGGTACTGGAAATTATCTTCCATCATCTTGGCCTTCTGAGGATGAATGGAGTTATAGTCTATCAATAGCTGAAGGGAGGCAGGTTGCATATCCCATTGTAAGAAAAAGTGATTTATTGCTTCCTAGGCCAAGTATACCTAAGTCTAGGGCAAAGGGCAGCATATTGGGCTCAGGGGTTATTAGAGCCTTTCTCCCAAAGTGAACATACCCAAATGGTTTTTCTTCATAAATCATATTTTCCTATCTCTCTTAACCCTTTGGATGCTTGCTAGTTGAATATCTACTTGTGACTCGTATAGTGTCATTAAAAAAATCCCTGTAGATTGATATTCATGCTTCTGTCTTTAAGCAAAGGGGTGTGGCCTGTGGAAGGGCCGAATAACAGGAGTGTGTTGCAAAAAGTTTGTATTAGAAAGTGCATTTACATGATGGGCCTGGGGCAGCAGAAACCTAAAATGTATCATTCAGATGTAGAAATACTAAAAAACAAAACAAAAAAACAAACAAAAAGGTGTGTGTGTGTGTGTGTGTGTGTGTGTGTGTGTGTGTGTGTGTGTGTGTGTGTGTGTGTGTGTGTGTGTGTGTGTGTGTGTGTGTGTTTACACCAAGTGGAGAATTCTAGGGCAAACCAACTGCACCATAAGGGACAGATAAAAATTCCCAGTGATTTCACCCTTTGAGTGCCAGAGGGGTACACAACACATTCCCGGGCACTCAAAGGGTTAATGTTGTGTTAACCCCTTGAATAATAGAGGTCTCCAATGCGTTGTAAAGCAATCGGTTGGAGACCTCTAGCATTCAAGGGGTTATAACCACCATTGAAATTGGTGGGAAATTTTAATTTTCCACTGTGTTGCACTTTGTTTAACCTTCTGAGTGCCAGTGGTGTAGATGTGCAATATGATTGGTCACCCTGCTGATTTGATTACACTGCACTTGGTAAGTGTTATCAATGGTTTTATCCAGATTCCATTGTCTATGGAGACATTTGTAGAAGATTCTTGCAATGGAATCCAGGCCCAAGTTTGCACTTTTTGTTTCTTGTGACTTTGAAACAAGACATTTTGTTTATCACTTAACATAAACATTCCTAACCAAAAGGCTACCAAAGGAATGTCCAAACTAAAGGAATTTTATATCCTGGGACACAGTCAATTCACCTCATGCACATCCAATTAAATTAATGTTGCCAGCTATGAACAAATGCAAAGTGGTATAACTTTTGGTCATACCACCTGCACTTTAGGGGACATTGATTTAACGAAGCAGACAACTTCCTGTTTATCGAAACCTATATATTATTTGGATTTTCCTCTGCTTCACAATTATCTACATAAATGCACAATGTGTTGGGTGCTTCTCTGGCATTCAAAGGGTTAAATTTTTTTTTTTTTTTTTTTTTTTTTTTTATTAAATATTTTTCCTCATATTAACAGTTTGGATAGTCATGTTAAATATATATCTAATTCCTTGAATGTGAGACCTTGTGTGTTGCAGACATGTCTTGGATCCAGTGGGTTAACTCCCTGAAGAAGAGAGATGTCCTGTTAAAGGGTTCGTAATGCTTCCATTTTCATAATGTGTAATTCTGTTCATATTTAAAAAAAAAAAAAAAAAAAAGAGTAAACCTAACTATGTAAGTTCTGTTGTCTGGTTTTATAGATAAAACTTTGTTCAGCGTTCTAATGAAGTATTTCTCCGTAGATCAGGCTATTTCGGCTCTGCTGAAGAGCCGTACGGTCAAATGACCAGAATCATGTTCTGTCAGCTAGAGCACTGACGTCTTGGAAAGGGGCAGGAGTGGGGGACTTTAAAAGATTTTATCTATAAAACCAGACAACTTTAAACAAGGGGACTTGCATTATTATGTTTACTTTTTTAATATGAACAGAATTAAATATTATGAAAATCTATTTTTTTAGGATTGTTCTATTATGTTGAAACTTGCATACTAGCAGAGTAAAAATAATACCTTTATTGACTGAGTGGCTTTGGATGCATGTTTTCAAGACAACTAGGTCTCTTCTTCAGGCGTCATTCTTATTTGTCCTGAAGAAGAGACCCAGTTGACTTGAAAGCTGTAGATGTACTGAATGGTAGCAGGGCAGGTTATCAATATTTAATATAACCTCATTTATTTTGGAATGCACTTTTTAACATAATTCTGTTAATGAAGATGTAAATACAGGCATATTTAGGAAGACAAAAGGTAAGATTATGGGGCAAAACAACGGCTCCATAGTTATTAACCCATTAAGGACCAAATGGGGTGGAGTGCACAACACATTTCAAAAATAGGTGCTCTCCATAATAAACCACTCTGCACTGATCTGACAATTCACTGCTCATAGTGGAGCTTTTCTGTTATCTTCTTATAGGTTAGAAGGGTATGCAAAGTAATATGTTGCACACCCCTCTGGTCCTTGAAAGGTTAAATAAACAAACAAAAAAAAAAAATAACTCAATTGCAAGCAGAACAATATTGTCTGACCAGTGAAATTTTGTACTAACCTTTGTCTTACGATTTTTTTTATTCATTGGGGTTAGGTTACTAAGCATCTGAGAAAGCAGTTTATTAGATATACCCTGAGCTGGGATTTTCTTCTGCTAGGTGTAAACTCAGGTTTCCAGAGAGGTGTGTCCAAATATAAACTAAATATGCAACAGCTAAAATGTTTTGTGTAATTCTACATCTGAAAGCTTTTGCATTTTACTGTACATAAACCAAGGAGAAACCTGCATCTCTATAGACAACAACTGGACAATTCCCATCCTCTTTAGCCAGCTGCGAAAGATAGGAGTTATAATCTAGTTTCAGTCTGCCTACCCATGGCATAGACTTGAGCACACCAACAACTTGTAGGCTTCGTTCATATAGCCAACCTTGTTGCAACCATGCATTTCACAGGATATATATAGATATATAGATAGATACACATATATATCGATCTATATATATATATATATATGTGTGTGTGTGTGTGTGTGTGTGTGTGTGTGTGTGTGTGTGTGTGTTCTGTGGTGTAGCTCACATTGGTGAATTTACAGTTACCTTTATGTTCAGTAACAGCCTTGTGCTGTTGCAGCTTAGTCACCCATTTAACTGAACACATTCATTTGCTCACTTTGTGATATTTAAGTGGTGTATCCATGTACTCGTTTATAAAAGAGTATGTTCAGGATTATGACCTGTGCGGTGGAGATCTGAACAAATGTTCAAAAAAATAAATAAATACATTTTCACCCTGAAATCTGCAGGTCTGATGTCCATATTCTGGACATGTTTGTAATCCTGCTATCATTTCATAATGTGCTGCTTGTGATGCAATGTACTTAAATGTGGATTTACATATAAATGCAAATCATTAACGTCACCAAAACCGAGATGAAAGTTTTATAGATGATATAACTAAACAGGATAATGCATTTATAATGCATCATTTATTACTGTATACACCAGAGAAAGGAGTGGTTTCCTTTTCTTCAACATTGTGCATAGTTATAATCACCTAAGTCCTACTGTGTCCTGCAGGTATCCTTATTTGTGATGAACGCTGCAAATCTGAGTGAAGTCTAGGTTCCATTTTGTCTGTACGAGAATGGGGCGAGAGATGACTCTGATGTTGGATTATAAAGCTTATTATCATCAACTTGCCGATGGCTGATTAAGTAATAACACATAATGCAAAAATTGCTCCATGTTTCTTCCCATAGTCCATTATTAGCATGCTGGTCCAAAGAACCTTTATCAGCATTACACTTTGTTCACATAGACAACATACATACAGAGGCCACTATATCTGAATATAGTGTCTGACACTCTTATTTTATTGTATCAAAACATATTATATAATTATATAAAACTATATTGAAGGATAGTACACGTGTTGAAATACACAACGTATGTACGTGGTGAATACTCACAGAGACCACTATCACTGAATATAGTGCAACAGAAACCATTCTATTATATGTACAGATAAAATAACATAATGTACTGTATTCAGGGATTAGTGGCCTCTGTTGTATATGTTGTCTCTTTGCACATAGTGTAATCCTGATGAGGTCCTTTGGACCCACATGCTGATGAACTATGGCAATACATATGGGAACACTTCCCCCCCCCCACACACACTTTTTCTTATTTTGATATCCTTATAATTTTTTTTTTTTATATTGTATTGATAAAAGCAGCCATTTTTCTTATGTTTTTGGGCGTTCTGACCTAGCAGTATAAAACCCTTTATGGTTTGGGATGCTTGGCTGCATTAGGCATAGTTTTGTTTGGCTACCCACTTTCATAACCTTCACCTTTTCAGTGTAAATACTGTATGGCAGATAGCCACTTCTGTGAGGTATTATCTGCTGAAATAATTAGTATTTTAGATTATGTGAATAACATAATCTTTGTTTCTTATTAGCCAAAGGAGATTTATTCATCAAGCAAAAGAGGTGCATTTTTCAAACCGATCAACTGCTCAGAAGGGGAGTAATAGAAACTCCAAACATTATTGATTTAAAAGGTTAGTAATGCCCAAAATAAAGTTTATTCTATATGGTAGATTTTACAGAAATAAAGTATTTGGAGAAAGTCCATAAAGGTTTGAGAGATATCCGCCGCTAAAGTTCCCCTTCTCCTGATGTCAACTGTAATGCTGACAGAAGGTGATCCGTGTAAGCCGACACGAGGAGACTCTTCAGCAGAGCGGCAATAGCGATATTGGAAAAGAATTGCTTCATTGGAACAGTCTATAAAGTGTGCTTTCAAACCAGGCCCACTTTGTAAACCGTTCCATTAATTCTTTTCCAGTAACGCAATTTCGGCTCTGCTGCAGAACCACCAGCTGGTCCCAGGACCGGGATCTCCTGCTGTCAGCAGAGCTCTGACATCAGGAGAAGGGGGGGGGGGGAATGTAGCTGCGAATATCTCTCAAACCATAAAGGTTTGAGAGATGGGACTTTCTCCACATATTTTCTTTTTGTAAAATCTACCCTATAGAATAAACTTTTTTTGGCCATTACTAACCCTTTAAATATGCCTTTAACCTCCTTAATGCCAGTGAGGTCTTTCAAAAGTTTAAAAGCTCCATTTAAATTGGTGGAAAGTTTCAATTCCTCTGTATGGTGCAGTTGTTTTATTCTATATTTGCATCTCTTTACCTTGATGAATTAAACCCAATAATATTAAAAACAATTTGTCCTTTTGTAATCCCCTTGGATTCTACAGTCCTCTCCAAAGAAATGAGTTGCAATGTGTTGGAAACACCTCTAGCATCAAAGGTGTAAAAGACCCACTTCAACAGAGGTGGAGTTACCAGCTCCTCAAAAGATGCAGGCCTGAAACTTTCTACTTTTACCATTACTTTATGGGAAGATGGCACCATTGTATACCACCAACTGGCAACAAGAGCTGAGGCTTTAACCCCATAAAATAGTATAGCTGTCAAGCTTTCCTCAACCTTGTAATCTGTTTGATTTAGTTGGATTGTAAGCTTTTGAGCAAGGACCCTGTTTCCAATGTATCCTTTTCCTAAGCTCTTGTTAAACTGTTGTCCAAACCCTTAAATTGTAAAGCTCTGCATAAACTGGTGACGCTATATAAACAAATATATTAATTCATTTATTATTATTATATTCTCCCTTATGGCACTTAGATGCTAAATGAAATCTATATATTTAATTATTTTTTATTTACTGCTTCTTTAACCCTCTCAGTGCCAGATATATTTAGAGTTTGGGCTTGGCCATGTATAACTACGTGACAAAGATTGTGCCCCACAGGTGGCTGAAGTGTCCCCCCCAGCTGTATGTATATACTTCTTTCTTCTTTATTTCTCATTAAGATCTCATTGGGGGGCCCTCCTGATGCCCCCCCAGCTTTTGATCTCCCAGATGATCATCCTGGGCGATTAATACAGGTGGCACAAGAGACTTCCAAGTAGGAGTGGATGGGATCGGGGAAAGCTACTCCACGTCAAACCCCACCCCCACAAGATCCTGATTCCAGTCTGTGTCTAACAGTGGGCATTGGATGCAGGCTGGGAGGGTCAGGCTGGAGGAATGTGACTACTAGTGGGTTGTGGGGCAAGATGGATGTAGTTTGTAATTCTTGTACTACCTGATGTTGGTGAACTCCAAAGTCCACCTTTTTATTCTCCTGACACCTTGGATTTTACCCAGTACCTGGAGATAAGAGATTTGCTAATTTCCTTAGCCTTGTAAGGTGTTATGGACTGTGAACTCTTACTTAAGACATTAATGAATGTGTAACTATCTCATTCAGAAAGCACTTACAGAGCCATTTAGGACTGAGATTTTAAATAACCCAGTCATTTTATTACTTAAAAACTGTTAGAAAGTTCAGTGATAAGCTTGTAACCGGTAGGAGTCATACTGTTAATAAACTCTTCTTCATATTTTATTGTAGGTTACGTACTATGAGTCATATGCAAAAATAAAGAGAGGAGCATTTCTTAGGTGAACCATCTGCAGTGTAGGAGAAGGAACCCCCCCCCCCAACCCAAATTCACATTCATTTAAATGGGGCTTTCAACCTCTTGAATACTAAACATGTCTCCAGCACAGTGCCTTGGAGCCCTCTCTAGATGTTAAATTCCGAATTAAAAGGGAACTATCACCCCACATAAAGTCCCCCCCCACGAATTACCCATCTGGCAACTAGCTTAACAATAGTGCTAGTTGACAAAATAATTACCACCTTATAGAGAAATCCTACTGCTGCCGAGACTGTTCAAGACTTGGAATTAAAAGTATCGACATTGTAAATACTTATCCTCTTATGTGTCTTTTCTCTATAATAAATAAGCTAAGTTTGGCTAGATGTTCTTCATATTTCAGTTCATCCATTCCCTTAACTGTGTTGCTATGCTCTTTACTCTCTCCAGTTCTAGAATATGCTTTTTCAGAACTGGTGCCTAAAACTGAATATTTGAGGGTAGATCTTTACCAACTACTAGTACAGTGATAAAATTGTTATCCACTCTTGGTTCAATACCTTTTTTTATACAGGACAGTATTTTGTTTGCTTTTGTTACTGCTGTTTGATACTGTAAACTATTTCCTAGTTTGAAGTTTATAAGGACTCACAGACCTCTCTTTAGCAGGGTATCTCCTAGAATTCTCTTTTATAAGTATCATCTTTATATGGTCAAACAAATGTAATATGAAATTTGGGAAAACAATCTGCCATTTTATATAAATAGTGTATAGAACGAACATCCTGCTCTATATTATTAGTTTGCATAATTTTAGTATCATCTTCAAATACTGGAATTTTGCTTTCTTACTTATTTCCAGGACATTTTTAAACATATAAAAAAGCAATTGACTAAGTACTGAACCCCAAGAAAATTAGAATGATATAAGCCTTCCCAACTGCTAAATGGGTATTACTCTGCTTACCAGAACTTCCTGTTTTACCTACTAATACACAGTATAACACTGTATGTTCCCTTTTGCATAAACCACATCTAACCTTTTCTTAAGTGTATCCGTTGTATCTGCCATTACCACATTTTTGGACAAGGAATTCCACAATTTAACAGACATTACTATTAAAAAAAAACAAAACAAAACAAAAAAAAAACTTCCTCTGCTGAAGTTGAAACCTCATTTCTTCTAATCTTAAGTGGTAGTGGTGGTGGTGGTGGTGGTGGTGGGGGGGGGGGTTCGGGCGGGGGGCGGGGCATAGTTATTTGATCAGCCCTTGGAATGAAAAGCTGACCAGCGGGATCCTTAAAGTTACAATGTAACAAGATCTCCTCTTGGTCTTCTTTTCTCTAGAAAAAGTTAAACCAAGACATTATTATTATTATTATTATTTATATAGTGCCAACTAATTCCGCAGCACTGTACAATTGGGAATAGACATACAGAGGTATTAAATAGTACAATCAGATGTGGAGAACAGAAGGATCAGAGGGCCATGCTCGTGAGAGCTTACAGTCTACATTCATCATACATCAAATCTACCATTTCCTTAATTAGTTTTGGTGCTCTTAACTGTAATCTCGCCAGTTCCTTTTTTAGAACTGGTGCCCAAAACTGTACAGCATATACAAGGTGATGTCTTACAAACAATTTGTACAGTGGCAACATTATGTTATCCACTCTTGCTTCAATGCCCCTTTTTATGTAACACAGGACTTTTTCTTTTGCTACTGCTGCTTGCCACTGGTCATTGTTTCCAGTTTTGCAATTTACAAGGACTCCGATATATTTCTCGAGCAATGAATCTCCTAAAATGATGACATCAAGTTCATAAGTAACATTGAGTTTTGTTCTACCCAAAGGCATAACATTAAACTTCCCCACATTAAACTTAAAATTCCATTAAGTTGCCCAAATGGCCATTTTATGTGAATCCGTATGTGGATAACAAACCTCCTTCTCTGAATTAATTACCCTTCATATTTTAGTGTCCACAAATATTGAAATTTGGTTTCTTATACTTGTTTCCAGGTCACTTATGAATATATAAAGTTTATAAAAAAAAAAATACTGTTCCCTATACTTCAAACAATTTTTATCTAGTTACAAAGGTTATCGCCTAAACCCAATTTTCTTATTATATGGGCCAGCCTCCTGTATCAGATGCCTTTATAAAATCTAGATAAAATCTACCGCTTTATAATTATCTTGGTAGCTACTTACTTTTTCATAGAAGCTCAATAGATATGTTTGACAAGAACTTTTCCTTATAAAATCATGTTGATTCCTGCTAACAAATTTTTGTTTTTCCTCGTGTAATCCTGAAAATAATCCATATGACAGAGTGCCCACAGAAAACTTGGATGTATAACATCAGGACTAGGTGCTTTGTCAATCTTAATTTTGTCCAGTTTTCTCTTGACCTCGTTTTGTGTTAACACTAACCCTGTAACTGATTATGCTATGGTTGTACCTATTGTTTGAGTCTCTTCTACCAATGCATGTTCTCTAGTATATATATCGATGAATGTGTTCAGAATATCAGCCTTTTACATATCCTCACTAATCGTCTTACAGATCTCATTTTTGAAAGGTCCAGTGCACGCCAACATAAGTTTTTCTGTAGAGGGATGGGGTAGGACAGCGCACAAAAGTAGATCTAAGTGTAGAATTTTATTCATAAAAGAAAGGCATATACGTAAAAATGAATTTAAACACAGATTGTATGCATAAGAAACAACATGCAAAATGGCATAAAAGAATATAGGTAATATTGTCTCAAAATCTAGGATGGAAATAAAAGATACTAAAAGTAAAATCAATATAAAAGAAAAGGAGTATAAAAGATAAATACATTCACATAAAATAATAAATCAATAGTGATATGAAGTAATCATGCTTAGTTGGATTGAACTGCAACTCACTACAGGGACAAGCTGCCGAAAAGATCTATAACGGGGCCCTTAAAGGGATAGTAATACTTCGTTTTATCTTTATTTTATTTTGTAGGCATTAAAAAAAACATGAAGAACGATATAAGTCTTATCTCTCAAACCTTTATGGTTTGAGAGATATTCACCATCAAAGTTCCCCCCCCCCCCCCCCTCTTAAGCCAGATCAGAAGGGAGGTGCCCAGGTAGACTGCAGAGAGGGACAATCTTCAATTAAGATAAGGGAAAAAGCTGAAAAACTTGTCAAGGAGGGGAAGGGCTTTCATTGTTTTCATACAAAGAAGATTGTCCCCTGCTGTTATCTGTCTGGTCTTACAACCAGATTCACATCTGAGAAGAGATGGCTTACACTAGGAAAAAGGGGCGGGAGGGGAAACTTTGCATGTGAATATCTCTTAAACCATAAAGGTTTGAGAGATAAGACTTGTATCATTCTTCATGTTTTTTTAATGCCTACAAAATAAAATAAAGTTAAAACGAAGTATTACTATCCCTTTAAAGACTCTAGGGATAATCTTTCTCCTTTTTTTTTTTTTTCTCTCTCTCTCTCTCTCTCTCTCTCCACATAAGTATTAGAACTATCCCTAGATACACAGTAAATAGGTTTTCACGCCTACAAAATAAATATATATGGATTATTATCTTATTCTATTTATTTAGAACTAATGTTTAATAGACCACACGATAAATAACAATTAAATCCACAATACCCCATCATACAGAGATCTAATATCCGATCACATAGATAGGGGCGCAGTACTATCCCTCAGTTTATTTTATAAGGTTTTCTGTTGCTGGATTTCAAGAAGTCTCTTTGCATTTTGGGTTTCATTTTCTGTTTTTTTTTTTTTTTTTTTTTTTTTTTTTTAAGCTAACCTTATTGCCTTTTGCAATAATGAATACCTTGATGCCAAGACATGTCTTCATTGTTTTATAAAGTAATTATTTGGAGACCTCTGGCATCCAGTGGATTAAGGTAAAAAATATTGAGTAGAGCTGTTTACAGGAACACATGCTGTTTTCAAGGCTGATAATTTGTATGTTACCGTATGTTCTGAAAGTTCCGACTTCATAATTGTGTCTTGCTTTGCATGGCAGATTATCTTTTTGACTTGCCTGTATTTCACAGCCACACCTAGTAAGACATACACAAAGTAAATTCATCTTTCCTATTCTTGCAACATCATGCCATGAGCTGTTATTGATACAGTCATGTTTGTGTAATACATATTTTTTTTTTTTTTTGGTCAATGAATCTTTGTTGGGTGGAGTTTTCCATTTCAGCCACCCCCTCCCGAGCATGTATAGTTTGAACATATTCTCAATTCACCAGTATACATATCAATCTCCCTTCTCTGATGTGACTGGGTGCTGCTGCTCTTTGAAGGATTAGTCATAGAAGAGTACTGCACGTTAATCAAAGCATGCAGAATATTTCTAGTTATGGAATGTTTAAAGGTGAATTAAACTTTCTTTTATGCAAAAATATATGCTATATGGCATGGGCCATGTGATCGCGAAGCCATAAGTGCAAGGGCATTTATATACTTATTTTACATTTTATAACTAAGGTGAATTATAGCCTGTCAGCTATTCAAAAATATGGGTTTATTTAGTTATTGATCAAGTCAATAACAATACTGATATTTAACCTATATCTATTCTTGAACTGTGCTATACTAGGAAGCAGGGAATTATGTCTTACTGGCTCACTACTTCATGTGTGCTAGTTAATTAGGTATAAACACAGTTTTTTTTTTGTGAGGCAGCACCCTGTAGAGAGATGGGCCATATTGCCTCCAAGGGCCGCACGTTGGACTCCCCAGTTATACGGCATTGTTGCAAGATATTTCATTCAAAGTTCAAGTGCAAGCTTTCTTTTTTTAATTAATCAAATCCTGAGCAACAGCACCAATTGGTATCTGAAAGCTAATTTATTGTAAAATGCGCTCTGGGAGAGCTTGACTCTTTGACGATGGCTCTCCATTGTTAGTTATATGAGCCATGTCACCTGGTGACCAAGATTGAAAAATACAGTTTAATATAAATAAAAAAAACAAACATTGCTGAAATATCTTGCAAATGAAAAATCTCTCTGCATTTAGTATGATTTTTACTCACAGGAAAAACATTAATGTATATTTTTCTTTTAACCCATTAAGGACCGGAAGGTTGTGCTCTGCATTGCTTTTCAATAGGTTGCGCATCTCCCTAAGACTTTCATGGTTAAAAGAACAAGATGACTGCCCCCTTAACCCCTTAAGGATGGCCAATCACGCATGCAGCCATCACTTAAGGACCACGAACCTTTTTTTGTTTCTTCCAGTTCAGGACTACCCAAATGGCGTGCAGCCGCACGGGGAGCCCTGGATTCCATGACTGTCATGGGTCCTTAATGCAAATCTAGCCAGGACATTGCAGGACCATCAAGGGTCGTTAAAGGGCAATTATCTCCCCAAATAAAGTCCCCCCCACACACTCACAATATTTGACATCTAGTGATAAGATTACCAATGGTAGTGTTATCCAAAATTACTACCTCGTTAGTCCGAAATCCTACTTGTCCCAAAACTGAAGGTCAGGCAACAGCGCAGACATCTTTGCTTACAGACATCTGTGTGCCTGCACTGTCAGTCCTGGTCTCCTCTAGGAGGTGTTTCATGGTACATTTAGTTACCAGGAGGGACTTATGGCACAGGCGTGGAGGAGTCCTCTAAAGTGCTGTTGCCTGGCCGTCATTCTCGGTAGAAGTAGGATTTCTGAGTATCGCAGTAATTATTCAGAATAACAGTACATTTGGTAAGTTTATCACCAGATGGCTAATTGTGGTGGTGGGGGCTTTATTTGGGATAATAGTTTACCTTTTAAGTAAAAAAAAAAAAAAAAAAAAAAAGATTTTTCATGAATTCAGAAGTAGAGATTTGATCAACATCTGATGAAGAAACAAATAAAATATATTGTTTTACTTAAAATATTGGTCAATTATAGTGGTGGGCTACAGTTACATTCTAGCTGCTGTTGGACTACAACTTTCATCATCCTCAGCTAGACAATGACCAGCTGAGGACAATGGGAGTTGTAGTTCAGTATTAGCTGATGAATAGCTATAGCCTACCTGGGATCAATTAGGTGTCATTAAACCAATCATGGTCATTATCAATGTCATTGTGATGTTTGCTCTCTAGTTCTTTCTAATACAGACTATCTGCACATGCTGTGAGCATGACCTTTCACCTGTGTGTTCATTGCTTCAGTATGTCAAAGGTATAACACAAGATGATGTAAAACTAGGGGAAAGAACAGTGACTGTGTCACTTCAGATCATCACAGGTTTGCCTCATTGTGCAAGACTTGTCAGTAACATTGACTCTGAGTGAAATATTAAATTGTATTGCTATTAAGGTTTCTTTAGGTCAAGCCCTAGATGAGCTTGGTAATAATTCATCATAACCTCTTGCTCATATGGCAATGAGCGAGCATGTTTTACACACAGAAAATTAAATAATTCTTCTCCCCATTGAATGTTTGTGAGGACTTCAGTACTGTACCTATGCAGTGAAATCTTACCAAATCCTACCCAGTGTATGACAACAAGGATTTTAACAACTCTTAAAGTATCAGGAGTTTCAACTGTTTTGGGGGTCTACTGACTGACCCCTTTTGCTTGCAGGTGAGGGGGACACAACTCTTTATTTTGTAACTCACATTTCCCCATAAACTGCATGGATCAGGTTAGAAATCCCATCACTAGCAGTCTATGGAAGATGCAGTCACAGTTCCACTTTACCGCACTACATGACTTAAAGTCTTGCTGTTCAGTCACTATCTTGGAATTGACAAGAGGGCACTTGTGATCACTTTTCTTAAAGGAACAGTAATGGATCAAAACAAACTAAGCTGATTTAATCTGCATAATTTATAGTCCATGTAGTGCAGTATTTCAGTACTAGCCAATTTGTGGTTCATGAATATTTTAATTATATAGTATCACCCTCCCACCCTGTTTACCCATTTTAAGCTGCCTCCCCTCAGATGTGGAATCCGGACATTGTACAGGACAGCTTGCACAAGGGACAATCTTCATGCACTGAGTATAAGTAAAACCCTGCCCCCCTTGACAGAATATTGTCCCTCGCTGCGATCCATATGGACTAGCATGAGATTCAGCGTTACTTTGGTAAAATTGGGAGGAGGATACTATATAATTAAATTACTCATGAACTACAAATCGCCTAGTATTGAAATATTACTCTGCATGCACTACAAACTATGTAGATTAAATGGAGCTCCGTTTTGTTTTATCTATTACTATTGCATTAACTCTCCTACTGATTTTTCCTGGTACATAATTACTTTATGTTCATCTTTTTCATACTTGGTTCATTTGGGTAGCAGTGATCAAAGACCAGTTTCTTCTGTGTCCCAAACCACAGCCTATTGAATTCTATGGGTTAATGTCTCCTCCCACTAGCTGGTGTAGGACCAATTGAAAATTACTTAAGGTCAGACCTCACTTCCTTCGTCAGTCTTTTTTGGTCCTACAACAGCTGGGAGTAGGCTGGCTGGTTAACCAGCCTTAATGTGTACGCTAAACTCTCCCGTTTTTTATTACTTACTGCGGCCGCTTAATGCTGTCCCATGCCGGAGATATCCTCCCTGAAGACCGGGCTTCGCTCTGTGCTGGCCGCGGTGAAAGCTTCCTGCTCTGACACGTGTGCCTGTTCTTCCGGAATGAACCGGAAGCGTGTATTGACGCCATGGCGAAGCGTCGGAGGAAACCCCCAGAAGAAGCTCTGATCGGGGAACGGCACCGAAGCAAAGAGTATGGCGGCAAGAGAGAGGAAACAATGTGGGCAATAATCCAGAGTAAGGTAAGAACCTATATTTGTAATATCGCTCCCTCTCTACTTCCGTTCAGCCTCTGCGTTCCACTGTGAAACGCACGCTTAATTGACACACATATATAATTTGCATGGCTCTTTATGGTAAGGATGGTTGTTGAAGGAGAAAGCTTAGACATATTCTTTTATGTTTTATAATTATTAAAAGTTATATTTTAAAGATATATATTGTAAGGCTATGACTTCCACTCCCAAGCCTGCATCTACTAAAGAAAAAGCATCTAGTGAGGTTAAAGAGGATAAAGTTAGCCAGAAAACTAAAGTATGCAATGGCTGTGATAATAAAATTCCAGCAGGAGATGCTTCCAAGTTATGTGAAGATTGCATCAAAAAAGCAGCAGGAGTTGAGGTCCCAAGTCAATTCCAAGACTTCTTGACCTGGATGAAAACTTCCATGCAAGAGACTTTTTCAGCAATGCAGTCTCATCCTAAAAAGAGACAAAGGCTGGAGGACCCTGAAGAGGGTACATCAGCTAGAATGGAGGAAGAAAATAGCATGTTGGATTTACTTTCTCAATATTCCTCTGAAGAAGAAGGAGAAATATTAGAGGAAGAAGAAGGATCATTCAATTTAGAAAGGATGGAACCTTTCCTGAAACTAATGAGAAAAACCCTGGGGTTGATAGATGAGCCAAAACAACAAGGAGTATTGGATATGGCATTTATAGGATCCAAGAAAGAGAGCTCAGTTTTTCCTGTACATAGTTCGGTTACAGACTTGGTTAAAACTGAATGGAATAAAGGGGATAAGAGAATATCTTCATCAAAACGATTGCAGAAAATGTATCCCTTCAAAGAAGAAGAAACATCATCATGGATTTCCCCTCCTAAAATAGACGCATCTATAGCTCAAATTGCAAGACGGACTACAATTCCCATGGAAGATGGATCATCTTTGAAGGACGCGATGGATAGAAGAATGGAGAGCTCCCTCAAGAAACAGTTTACATTATTGGGACAGAATATGAAGATTGCAACAGCACTGGCATGTATATCTAGAACGGCAAGAATATGGTTGACAGAACTGGAGGAGCATATTGAATCATCAGTATCCAGGTCCAAGTTACTAAAAGAAGCAGCTGTCATCAAAGAAGCAATTGGATTTGCCTGTGATGCCTCCATGGATTCTATTAGGTCATCTGCGAGAGCATCTGCCTTATCTGTCACGGCGAGACGATCCTTATGGCTAAGATCTTGGGGAGCTGACGCCTCATCAAAGAGTAAACTGGTGTCTCTTCCCTTTACAGGATCCCTATTGTTCGGAGAACAGCTAGAAGATATAATAAAGAAAGTAACAGGAGGGAAAAGCTCCTTTCTTCCCCAAGACAGAAGGCATAGATCTTCACCCAATAGAGTGTCCTTTCATAATAAAAGACAACCTTTCAAACAACAGAGGAGATTCCAGACCTCCAAGCAGTATGAATCAGGGAAGCAAACATCTTCACAACCTTCCAGGGGTTCATTCAGGAAGGAGGGGTTTCGTAGGGATCAATTCAAGAAGCAATTTTCATGAAGGACAGCGGAACCTGCTTCCAGTTCCAGTAGGGGGTCGCTTGGAACTCTTTTTACAGGCCTGGAAGAGCAACACAAAATTAGATGCCTGGACACTACATATATTAGAAGCAGGATGCCCGCTGAAATTCGAGAAAAGACCCATCAAGAATTGTTTCAAAATTTCAAAAATTCCAGAAAATCCATCAAAAGCCCTAGAATTGACAAAAGCAATCCAAGAATTAAGACTAAAGCGGGTCATAGAAGCAGTACCATCAGAGCACAAGAGACAAGGATGGTATTCCAGAATATTCATAGTACCAAAGGCAACAGGAGGATACAGACCCATTCTGGATTTAAAGATCCTCAATTCATTCTTAAAGCATCAAAGGTTCAAGATGGAAACGATAACATCAGTAATTCAAGCAATCCATCCAGGATCATATCTACTGACAATAGATCTTCAAGATGCTTACTATCACATACAGGTAGCGCAAGGTTACAGAAGATTCCTGAGGTTTGCTTACAAGGGACTGCATTGGCAATTCAGGGTGCTACCATTTGGTCTTACGTCAGCTCCCAGAATATTTTCCAAGATATTAGCGGTATCCTTGGAACCACTCAGAGAACAAGGAATAATGATTGTACCTTACCTAGACGATCTACTATTGATAGCGAATACTCAAAGTCTAGCAAAGAGACAAATGCAAATCACCATCAATCACCTACAGAACTTGGGATGGATGATAAATATGAAGAAAAGTCAGCTAGTTCCAACTCGTCAACTTCAGTTTCTGGGATTGATCTTGGATACAAGGAGAGGCATGGTAACTCTATCCAATTCCAGGATAAACTCATTGATAAACAAAGTGAAGCAGTTCAGGAAACTGAAGTATCATACAGCACTAGACTACATGAAGATATTAGGAATAATGGTTTCGACTGTTCAAATCATACCATGGTCCAAGCTTCACATGAGGAATCTCCAAAGGTGGTTTCTAAATCATTGGAACAAAGACCATGTAAGAACATGCCAGAGGATCCCTCTGCAGTCCAAGGTAAAGAAGGAACTCACATGGTGGACATGCAGGAAGAACCTGGCAAAAGGAACTCCATTGGAAGAACCAAAGTGGGAAAAGATAACAACGGATGCAAGCCTCATAGGATGGGGAGGCTGTTGGCAGAACAGGTCAGTTCAAGGAACCTGGTCCAGCAAGGAGCAACAACTACACATAAACATATTGGAATTAAGGGCAATATTTCTGTCCATGAAAAAGTTCAGAAAATGGATAAAAAGCAAACCAGTACAGATAATATCAGACAACATGGTTGCGGTCCTATATATAAAGAATCAAGGAGGCACGAGGAGCAGAGCCTTGAATTCGGAAGTAAACAGAATAATAAGATGGGCAGAAAGGAATTTACTAGCACTATCGGCGGTCCACATTCCAGGAATCCTAAACCGACAGGCAGACTTCCTAAGCAGGAACAGACTGGATCCAGGGGAATGGTCCTTGAACCAGGAGGTGTTCAACCAGATAAAAGAAAAGTGGGGCCATCCATCAATAGATCTAATGGCAACAAAGGAAAACAGAAAGTGTCAAAAGTTCTTCTCAAGAAGCCACCACCCTCAAGCATTAGCAGTAGATGCAATGTCACAGAAATGGGCATTCAACCTGGCATATGTTTTTCCCCCAATTCCCATGATACAGAAAGTATTGAGGAAGATCAAACAAGAAAGACTGGATGTCATTTTCATAGCACCAAATTGGCCAAGGAGGATATGGTACTCAGATCTGGTAAGGATGTCAATAAAAGAGCCATGGCCTCTACCCCTCAGACCGGACCTTCTTCATCAGGGTCCAATATGGCACCAGGAGCCGGAATTTTTGAAATTAATGGCATGGAGGCTGAGAGGAACTCCTTAAAAGCAAAAGGGTTATCAGATCCAGTAATAAATACAATCATCGCGGGAAGAAAGGCTTCCACATCCAGTATTTATAATAGAACATGGAGAATATTTTCATTATGGTGTAAAGAAAATAACATTGACAGATGGGCCATTTCCACAGCTAATCTTCTAAGTTTTTTACAAAAAGAACATGAAACTGGGCTTCGGCCTTCCTCCTTAAAAGTACAGGTATCAGCAATTTCAGCCTGCTTGGCAATTCAATTCGCTGATGATGACCTGGTTAAGAAATATTTACGAGCAATAGAAAAGATAAGACCCAGGATAAGAAGCATAGTTCCTCCATGGGACCTTAACACTGTCCTAAATCAACTTGCTTCTTCAGGAAAGTTTGAGCCTATAAAGGAAATCTCAATAAAGCATCTCACACTAAAAACAATTTTCTTGGTAGCAATCACATCAGCCAGGAGAGTTAACGAATTACAAGCATTATCTTCAAAGGAGCCATACTTAGTTTTCCACCAAGACAAGGTAGTGCTTAGAACAAAACCTGAATTTAGATCTAAGGTTGTATCTTCCTTCCACCTTAATCAAGACATAGTCCTTCCGGCGCTATATCCTAATCCGAAGGATAAAAAGGAACAGAGGTTACATAATCTGGATCTAAAAAGATGTATTTCTGAGTATTTAAGTAGAACCTCCGATATAAGAAAGACAGACTCCTTATTTGTTCACTTTTATGGAAAGTTTAAAGGATCACCTGCTTCTAAGGCCTCGATTGCAAGGTGGATAACAGAATGCATTAGAGAAACTTATGTGCTGGCAGGAAAAGAACCACCCAAAATTTTAAGAGCTCACTCAACTAGAGCAATGGCAACATCTTGGGCAGCTAAAGATGCAGCTACAGCAGAAGAACTATGTAAAGCTGCAACGTGGTCCTCAATATCCACTTTCATAAAACATTACATCCTGGATGTGCAGGCTTCCTCAGCAGCAAGATTTGGTAGAAGAGTGCTAAAAGCAGCAGTAATACCAAGTTGGTAAGACCTTTCCAAGTTATTCCAATCTTTTATTATAATATCATATGGTAATTTTATTGATATTATTAACTTATTGTTACAGGTAGTATATCCCGCCCTATTGATTATTGCTTTGGTATATCCCATAGAATTCAATAGGCCGTGGTTTGGGACACAGAAGAAAGGGAGAAATTTATCTTACCGATATTTCCTTTTCTTCTGTGTCCCTCCACGGCACCCATCCCCTATTAACCTGTTTGTGTTATTTTTCAGCTCTGACAAAAGATGACTGACGAAGGAAGTGAGGTCTGACCTTAAGTAATTTTCAATTGGTCCTACACCAGCTAGTGGGAGGAGACATTAACCCATAGAATTCAATAGGCCGTGGAGGGACACAGAAGAAAAGGAAATATCGGTAAGATAAATTTCTCCCTTTTACAACACTATAATCCGTATTTGAGAACATTCAATGAGAAGTGATTTTCAGTGATAAAAACAAAGAAGAAAAGCTACAGGGGTAACACACACACACACACACACACACACACACACACACACACACACACACACACACACACACACAGCAAATTATTATATAGGATCCTTTGGTATAATGATGTGTACTTTTGTAACGTCCATAACATTGTCATTTTCCTTTTATTTTATACTAAAGTATTCCCCTCCCACTCCTTTTCTATACTTTACAAATCATCCCCTCAGATCTGGAATATGGTCAGCAAACTGGACATATTGCAACGAGCGGCAATCTTTTATCCATATAAAGAAAACCGTTCCCAGACTTGACGAATGAGGTTACGTTTTTCCTTCTGCTGACAGAAGATTGTCCCTCCTCGAGATCCATGAAGTCCAGCTTGCTGCTCTTAGGGGATGATTTGTGACTTATGGAAAACAGGCAGGAGGGGGACACTTTAACATAGAATAAAAGGAAAACGGCAATGTTATGGATTGTTACAAAGGTATACATCCTTATACTAAAGAATGTAGAAGAATCAACCTTACATTAATAACTAACTTTCCCTTTAATAAGTGGCTTATTCATTTTGATTGACGCAACTGTGCTCAAGCAGGGACATCCTTAAAACCTTGCTTGTTGGTGGGCCTTGAGGACTGAACATGTACAGTCCTGCTGTAGAGCAATGTCATACAACTATATACATACCACACAGTCTGATTTCCTAAACAGAGCAACACCATGGTAAGAAAGAGGAACTAATGGAGTACCAATTATCATAGGAAAACATAATAAATGTAATGTGTTCCACTTTTTTATATTCTCAAATTAAATAATTGGTTATCCCTATTAATATGGTATCATAAGAAAGCTCTCCTTATCCTTAAAAAAATAAACAAAAAAAACATGTTATATAATTTGTGAGGGTGTACTAAGTGAGAGAAAAAATGATTGAACAAAGACATATATTAAAAGGCCAAAATTGCTCGTTCTCTAGTTTAATCCCTTAACCCTTTGAGTGCCAGAGGCACTCAAAGGGTTAAGGACTGGCTGCGAGGTACGCGGCCGGCAATTAAGGACCACTGGGCTTCCCCCCCCCCCGCCATTGGATTCAGAGGTCCCCGAGCTGTGTACAGCTGCACGAGGACCCCTGAATTCCTGAAGTGCCAAGGCAGTCACTGGTCCTTAAGTGCAGGACAGCCGTGATGATGCTGGCATGTCATTGGTCTTTAAGGGGTTAGAAAAGCCCTTGTCAGCTAGGGGTTCACAATTCAAGTTTCATATATTTTAGAGATCTAACATAAAATACATATTTTTATTTATTTATTGTTAACTGATAATGGGTGAAAGTGCATGAGATTCAACCTTTGTGTGCCAGAAGCATGTGTTAGATACCCCTCAGGCACATAAAAGGTTATTGATATATCCATTTAATTTCTAGGTTTTAATGGTTCTTTATTTGTTAGGAGAAGGCAATGGCTGACCTTTTAAAGTTACCCCCAAATAATTATGCACATAACGATAAGCATATCCATGTTAGTATGATCCGGAATAAATCCAGTGTGGTTGAGAAATTCAACTCGTTCTGAGACGGTCAGGCAAACAGCTTGCTGTAGACGTATCAGTCCCTTCCTGTACCTTAAGGTACAATACAGCGCCTCCTAGAGGAGACAGTGACGGACAGAACAGGCACACAGATTTTTTTTTTGGTAAGATATCAGAGCTGGTGCCTGCCTGTCTCAGAACGAGTAGGATTTGTCAGTAACGCTAGACTTATTCTAGATCATACTAATATGGATATGCTTATCGTTATGTGCATAATTATTTGGGGGTAACTTTAATTTGGGTGATAGTTCAGCTTTAAAAGGTCAGCCATTGTCTTTGCCTAACTAATAAAGAAACATTAAAACCTAGAAATTAAATTGATATATCATTAACCATTTATGTGCCTGAGAGATATCTAATGCATATCCCTCTGGGGGAGCAAGGTGCACTCAACAGTGCCATGTCTTAGGGGGTTTTGAGTTGTAAATCTGGACTTGATATAAGTTGTGCCCCACTTTTTCTCCCCATGCCCCTTAGTGCCTTCCCTCTCTGCCTGTTTCAGCTCATGCTCCTATTTTATGGTGTCGTTGGCCCCTGAAGTAATTTGTTATTCCATGTGCTTGTCTCCCTACCCTTTGTCCACCTGGTCCATCTCTGTACCTTCTGTTGCCACCCTGGAACTCTCAGGTGCAATCCTTCAGCTGTCCATGCCTCTTTGGTCCCCATTGCCATAATTTCTCCTCTTTTGCCATCCTGCAGCTCCTTGTTGCCACCCACACAGGAACTGTATTAACTACTGCAGTGCTGGAAGAAGAGATCTCTAACAAAGCTCAGAAGTGGCCAGATCTTTGTCCAGAACTGCAGGAGTTAAAATGTGTACAATTCCCATGAGTTGACAGATCATCCTCCCAGCACTGCAGTAGTTAAATTGTCAATATCTAAGAGTGCGTGTGTGTATGTATGCGAGTGTGCTTGTATTAGAGACTATACTAAAGAGCATTCATCCTATGGTTCTCTAGCTGCTATCCAATTGCAACTACTGTAATACTCAAGTTAATTGGAGTTGTAGTCTAGCAACAACTGGTGAACCACATGTTGAGCACCCATACTATACATATTTTCTTTGTGCTAGTAATTACAATGACAACACTAGAATGTGACGTTCCATAAGATCATGTGACCCTGACAACAACAAAAAATGCGCTAGGAGCTGAAGGGAGGTTGTTTGCTGTGATGCTGAGTCTGGCTCCTAAGGTCACACCAAATTTGTCAAGCCCTGCCTTATTGCCTCAGGTTACTCCTAAACATTCTTTATTTACATTAAAGAAGTGTGTCTGTTGGGTTTGTGGACATGATTTCTGTTTTTAGACAAAGTCTCCTCTCTGGTAGATATGCAGGTCTTGATACCTATTTCTTCCCAGGAAAGGTTCACAGTATTGTATTCCAACCTTTTCATAGTTACCAAAGAAAACTGCAGATTCCATCCTGTTCTGCACTTGAACTTCCTTAACAGTTTTGATGTTACACCACTCTTCAAGATGAAGTCCTTGAGCTTCATGACTTTTGATGTATCCAGGGGATTTTTTGGTTGCCCCAGACATAAAAGATTATCATTTGCAGATCATCAGTGTTTCCTATGATTTGCTTTGCAAAACCTTTCGGTTCACTACCCTTGCTTTTGTGCTAGCTTCCTCTCTGCGGGTCTTTATAAAGATCCTGACACCTTTAGGATCTCACATCTACTCTCTAGGGATCTCATTGATGCTTTATCTGGTCAACCATTTGAAAGAGGCTCCTTGAGAGAAGACTGTGTCTTCATATTCAGACTTGTGTGTCTGTTCTCGAACAATGCTGTTGGGTTCTCCGTTCCAAGCCATCTTCACTGGTTCTGTCCCAGGTCCTTTGATTTCTCTGTATGATATTCAACACTATTCTGGCATTGTCTCCCAGGTGTCAGGTTCTATTTTCATGTGCAACAGTGCGGGAGTATATATAGGCACTGGACTATCTGATCTTTGACCTGGAGGAATTTCACTTTGCCCAGTTTCATACGCAGGAGCTAAAGAAGGAGATTCTCTGGAATTGGTCCATTCATGTATCCTATCTCTTTTGTCATGTTCCTGCCTCACTGGGTGAAGACAGACCTTTGTTTGTGGCCTCAGATGTCCCATTTATCAGTAGGATCGCCATTGGTCATTTCTAGTTAGGTGATAGTCCCTCCAGACATCACCTGTTTGGATCCAGTCCAACAATGCGATTTTGGTGGACTGCATCAGGTGTGGAACAGAGGTGTTGGCTGCATGGTCCAAGGTTTGGCTGATCCTCTTGTGGGTGCAGGCTCACATGCTAGCTCTCTCCACCATTCATATCCCTGGGGTGACAGACTTTCTCAGTCACCAACATCTGGATCCCAGGGACAGAGTGCTGAACCAGACAGTATTTCACTCTATAGTCTCTTTGTAATCATCCAGCGGTGTACCTAATGGCCTCTCTGTTGCATGGCTCCTTAGTTTTGTACCAGATCCCAGTACCCTCAAGCTCTTGCAGTGGATGCTGTGGTCATACGATGGCATTTTTCTTGGCTCACATTTCCTTTGATTTTCCAGAGTGTTGAGGAAAATTTGGTTCATTTCATTCTGTCCCCATCAGGCCTGCTTTTCAGATTTTCTCAGTCTATTCATAGCAGAGCAGTTTTGGCTCCCTTTGCTCCCAGATATCTTGATTCGGCCTTCTGTGTCATCCAGAGGTGGAGAAGTTGCCTTTTACAGCTTGGCTGTAGAAGCCAGCATCCTGTGGAAGAATGTTTTTTTTCTGATTCTGTCATTGCCACTATGATGAAGGCTTGTAAGCTGGTTTCTTCCACAGAGAACCACAGTGGTCTTTTTCTTTTTTTTTTTTTTTAACTGGTGTGAAAAACAGGTAATCTTGGACTTTCTTCAGAAAGTTCTTGGTCTCGCTCTGTTATAGTCCAGATTTCAGCTTACTCTATGCTTTTACATATGTGAGATGTGCATAGTTTTGTGCAAGGCATGGCCCATGCCTACCCTGTCTATATTGGGATCCCACTGCTTTGTGGTACTTGAATTTGCTTCAAAAGGCTCCTTTAAAGCCTCTGACTTCAGTTTCTTACTCTCTGGGCTTTTTTGTGAAAGTATTTTACCCAGAAGAATACATTGACATTGTCTCTCATTTTATCTACTTCAGAAGCATGGGTTGACCTTACCGGGACTAGAACCTGCAGCCCTGTGGTTTGAACAGATTCTACAGCTTGTGCATCTTTTAGGTGTGGTTAGGTGTTTGAAGTACTATCTTCATCGCACACAGCCTTTTGGAAAATCTGATTCTACTTTTGTTATTCCTGTGAGCCCTTGTTCGGGTCAGGTTGTGTCTAAGGTCACAATGGCTTCTTGGATTAAGACTACCATTCTCAAGGCTTATGACTTTAGGAAGAAGCCAGTGCCCTTTCAGGTCTTGGACCTATTCAGACTCTGTGGAACAGCTGTTTAACGTGGTCTCTTTTTAGACTTTTTTTTTTTTTTTTTCCAAACGCTACTGCATTAATATATGACTGCTTTGACTGAAGCCATTTTTTATCTGAAGGTCCTACAGGCTGTTGTTCCTGTATAGCATACTTTAATTTATTTCTCAGTAAAGTAATGGTTTTCTGTTCCATGTTTTGCTGTGTTGGCATCCATTGATACCTGAGGTTCATGTTTCAATTTGTCTATTAGAACTTTTCTGTGTATTGAGGGTTTTTTCTTTTTCCCTTCCTGGAATGTTGGTGGATGCTTTGGTATATTCCCATGGTAACTGTATTCCACATAGGATATAAGAGAAAAGGGTATTCATGTATGTGATTACCAATTAAATCCTTTCCTCTTCGTCCATGTGGAATACAGGACTTCCATCCCGGAGAAAAAAACATGTGTTTGTGTTCTGGGCAGGGGCTCTTTTTTGAGTTCTATGGTCTAGGTGATCCCCTTCCATGCCTCATTTCTGTTTTCTTTGATCTCTGCCAATGTAAAACTGAGCATGTCTGGTGGGGGGTAATGTGAAGCATAGAGGGGGCTGCACATCTGAGCGCTTTTAAGGCTGGTTCCCTGCACTCCTGGCCAGAAGATACTTTACCCCATGGTTCATGTGTTACATATGGACTAAAATAAATGTTTAGGCTTTGTGAAATTGGTGTATTACAATATTCCTCTTCAATCTGCATGACTTGATGAGGACAAAGCCCAAAATAGACTTTGAACATAAGGAAAATCCTGTCCTACTTCATCAAAGTGGTGGGGGGGGGGGGCAGGGTCTTCCTTATACTCTGTGTACCTGCGTATGAAGATTGTCCCTCACTGCGCGTTGTCCGGTCCCAGGACCAGATTACTTATCTAAGGGGAGGCGGTATACGAGGTAAAGAGAGTGGCAGGGGGGGATACTTTAGCACTGAATTACTGTTGAACTACAAAACATAAAATATTGAAAAACAGCATTTCATGGCCCACGTCATAGGAGGATCAATTGGAGCTGCATTTTTTTCAGGTATTATGCCTTTATATCAGTGGAATTGTTGTATTTTTGTGCTTTTGGTGCAGTTGGGTTAACCCAGAATTGCTCCATTGCTACCTGGTACATTAGAATCGATCATACTAAATATCTGCATTAGTTAATCAGTGTGCTGTCATTTAACCATTTGAGTGCCAGTGGAAGTTAATAGAAGCTAATTTTTCTTCCCTGTAGTATTTGATAACCTTTTTTCCCAGTTTGCCTTTAGGGAACATAATCTTGTACAGGAACCTTGTCCCATACTTTAGTTATTGTGTAGTAAACCAGCTTCACCCTGGGGACAAATAAAAAATCCTATTAAATTTGGCTAGAGAGATCTCCAGTGCATTGCTTTGCAAAGCATTGAAGATTTTTCTACCATTGAAGGGGTTAAAAACCGAGTTTAAGTGAAAAGACGTTTTTATTTGTCCTCTATAGTGCAGTTGGTCTACTCCAGAATAATTCTAGTTTGTTTGTATAAGTGTGGGCCTTTTTGGGTCTTTTGTGTTAATGCAAAACATGGAGCTATTTTGGAGCAAACCAGTTGCACCATAGGGGACAATAAATCCATTTGACTGAAATGGTGAATTATAACCCTTTGAATGCTAGGTCTCCACAGATTGCTTTATAATGTATTAGTTAGATCTTTGCAATTCAAAGGGTTAACCGTATGAGTGCCAGAGGGGTACAGAACAAAAGCAATGCGTTCCGTACCCTCTGGCACTCAAAGGGATAAGAGATTCATTGAAGAAGAAGAAAAAAATAAATAAATTTGGGAATGATTATTTGTCCCCTATGGTGCAGTTGGTTTGCTCCAGAATAGCTCCACTTTTTGCCTTCCTACATAAGGTCCTTTTTATTGTCATTCAATAGACATTGATCTTTGTGTGCCCTGTTGTCTGTTATTGGGGGAAAAATAGTAAATGTTCTAATGTGCTTCCTCTTTCTTTTACTCATCAGGAAGAAAAATGGCAAGCTGCCAACACAGAACAATGAGGTGACTGGATTCACGGATTTGTTTTGGTGGAATGAGAGATGGTCTATCTGTCCATTTTTGATGGCATCCTGTAGTAAAGAGAACAGGAGTGATTTTGGTGCAAAGCAGCTGCTTCATAGGGAACTAATAAACATAACCATTGGTTTAAATGGAATTTTTAATCCCTCAGGGGTTATGCATCAAAGCTTGGCGGATGTGACTTCCAGTGATATTACTAATCCAGTTCCTATGTTATTCTATAGAGCCTATGCACCAAAATCTCCAAAGCTGAAGAAATCTTGGTGCAAACACTACATTGTATAACAGGAAACTGGAGAAGTGATATCACTGGAGAAGTAATCTCCACTTTATCACCTCTTTATCACACCTTAGTGCAACACACACAACACACACACACACACACACACACACACACACACACCTCCAGCACATTGCTTTGTACTGCACAAAAGAGTTCTTAAAGGGATAGTAATACTTTAATATTACTAATCCCCATAGTGTAGCACTTTAAAAAAATAATTCAGTTGCTCCCAGGTTCATCTCTCAAACCTTAATGGTTTGAGAGATAACCGAACGCAAAGTTACCCCCTCCCTCCCCCTTCCCTGAAGTCAGCGTTGCACTGACTGCAGGGATATTTGGTTTTATTTTTCATCAGGTGGCTCTGCAGTAGAGCCGCAATCGATTTAGTTAAAAAAAATTATTTAACTGAAAAAGTCTTCTACGTGTGCTTGCAAACCAAGCACATGTAGAAGACAGTTTCAGCTCAGCTGAACAGCCGCCTAATGAAAATAAAACCGGATATCCCTGCAGTCAGTACAACGCCGACTTCAGGGAAGGGGGAGGGAGGGGGCAGGTTTGCTTATAGTTTTCTCTCAAACCATAAAGGGGGCAAGTGAATTATTTTTTAAAGGGCTACACTATGGGGATTAGTAATATTAAAGTATTACTATCCCTTTAAGCATTCAGTGAGGTGAGGGCCCAGTTTAACACTTTGTGTACCAGAGAGGTATTCAGTGCATTGCAACACAATGCATTGGATACCTCTCTGAAATGCAAAGAGTTAAACTATTGGATTTCACAATTTTTTTAAATTTTTTTTTTTTTTTTTAATAATATCCTAGTATTCAGGGTGTAAAAGCAGTAATTCCTAAACTGGGGGCATGCCTACTTGGGGGGGATCTGAGGAGCTTCCAGGGGGGAAGGAGAATGGATTCATTTCAGCAACAAAAATTTACTCTGCAACATAATAATATCCATATTACTGAAAATCAGCAAGTCTTATTTGCAGAACACACAAGGGGGAGATTCACCAAGGCGTGATAGAGGTGGTAGCTTCTCCAGTGATATCATTTCTTCAATTCCTGTCTTATTCTATGGAGCCTATGCACTGTGATCTCTCCCTCTTGAGAGCTGTTAGTGCATAGGCTCCATAGAATAACATAGGAATTGGAAAAGTTATATCACTAGATAAGTCATCTCCACTTTATCACCTCTTTATGACACTTTAGTGAATAACCTCCATGCTGTTCCATGGTCCAGTTTTCTCACATCTCATCCAGTCACAATATAGCGTTATAATTAAGTATTAATTCTCCATTTCAGCTCACAGATACCATTTATACAAAGTATATTGCCATGCAATGCTTATCCTGCTTGATCTCTCATCTGTTTTAGACAGTGTTGATCATGCTTTCCTCCACATTCTTTACTCCTTAGGCATCTGTAACTTAGCACTGAACTGGCTATGCTCTTGTCTAACTGACTGATCCTTCAGTATCTCCACTGCCACTGCTTCATCCTTTCTCTACCACATCTCTGTTGGTGTTCCTCAAGGTTATGTTCTAAGACCGTTTCTGTTCTCTCTCTACACAATAACACTGGGTAATCTTATTAACTGCTTTGGAGTCAAATATCACCTATATGGAGATGACACCTTGCTTCATTTATCTGCATCTCGACTGGTTTCTAATTTTCAATATAAAGTCACATATTGCCTCTCAGCTATCTCAAAATGCCACCTCGCCTCAGGCTCAACAAGTCTAAAATGGAGTTAATCCTTATCCCACGTAGGCCTGGCCCAGTAGTGCCCTTCCAGGTGCAATAAATATCCTACCATAAATCCTGTATCAGAAGCATAGTGCCTAGGGTTGATAATTGACACTGCTCTATCATTCTCTTCTCATATTAACACCATCACTAAATCCTGCTGCCTTCTCTTGTGTAACATTGAAAAAGTCGTCCCTTCCTTTCCTAATCTATGAAATGCTCTACCTCCCAACCTGCTCCTCTGCATCTATTTTGCGGTTTTTAAGTCACGTTTAAAATTACACCTTCTCAACAAAACATAAACAAGTTCCAAGCCTCTGACTCTGTTTCTCTGGCTTTTATAATGTATTTACTTTATTTATGTGTTCCCTATCTCGACCAGCACTTTATTCAGCACTTGGCCCTTGTGTACACTGTATGTCTCCTTTTTCTACTTCAGATTGTTAGCTATCGAGCAGGGACCTCAGTTTCAGTGTTCAGTTTTCAAAGCACTTATAACCCTGTGTTGTCTAAACCCTTAAATTGTAAAGTGCTGCATACATGCTATATAATCATTCATTCATTCAGTGGGTGTATCTTGGAGTCAAGAGATCGACTTCCACAGTGGTTTGTGTCTGAGTAAGTCCAGGCAGCAGGAGTGTAGTTACATTGGGTTGCAAAGGATGCAGTTGTGAAGCCAGTAAGTTCTACTTGCTCCCCTGGAATAATACTTTTGTGCTAAGGGCCAAACATTTTTTTTTTTGCACTCCAGTGACTAGTTATGCCTCTACCAGCCGGCACGAAATGAGGAAGAATGGTGTTTGCTTAGTGAGTCCGTATATATTCCTTCATATCTCCTAATTTTATCCCCCCATTTTTATCTCCTCTGTGCAGGAGATGTTTGCTAATAAATTATGTCTAATTTTATATCGTGGAAGCCAATCTCTTGACTCATTGATACACCCTTTGAGTACTTGACTAATTTGCATAAATAAAAATTGGTTACGTTAGCAATTTGGGAAAGGTTGGTTCAAAGAGCATTTACAGCTTGTCTTGTCTTAAAATATATAACTGTTAGTCCAATAAAAAAAATGTATCCCCAAATACCAAAGTACTCATATTTTGTATGACCAAAATTGGACTAGTACAGCTACTACAAATGTAGTCTATTTGTGTTTTTGCAGAAAGATGGAAAAAAGGAAAAAGCGGTGGTGGACAGAGTTTTCTTTGCACGGATTGGATGGATATTGAAAATATTAGTTCCTAAAGCCTTCTGTAAGGAGGTAAGAATTTCACATGTCTGACCTCACATTTATCCCTTCTTCCACATGACTGTGAGGCTGCTCATCTGTCAATGTTTCTGTTTCAGAGTGGTTATCTGACACTGATAGCTGTGATGCTGATTGCACGTACATACTGTGATGTATGGATGATTCAGAATGGCACTTTTATTGAAAGGTATTTGCATGTAGAGATACAAAACAGATTATTCTGGATGTTACGCCTCTCATTTTCTTTATCAAGTAATCTCAGGCTAACTCTTTAAAGACCAGACTGGTGTGACACATCCTGCTGTCCCTTAAAGTGTTAAGGAGCATTATATTTTTTAAATGAAAAATGTATATATTGTTACACTTTTCCTGGTGAGTAAAACAAGTGTTCATCCACGGTTGCAAGACTTCTCATTGTCCTTTTTTAAATACTGTCTTATGGGGTGCTTTATACAAAGAAATGCATTTTGGACTCCAGTTGGCACTGTTTCTAACAATGGTTTGATTAAAAGAAAAAAATATATATTATACCTTTTTTTTACTCAACAGGAGAAAAACTATAACATTTTTCATTATGAAAAAAGGTTACTGCTCCTTTAAATAAAATATAGCCAATTAATGTGCATACTTTTGTATGATTCAAATGAAACAGGTTAGTGAAGCTTTATTTGTGACCTACTTATTTCAAGTGTTAGTGCATTGTAACAAGATCAGATGGGGAAGAACCCAACATATAAATATGCCAAGTAAAACACACAAGTCTGAGATAAAGATTAATCACTTTTTGTAACAGTTCATTTTTATTACAAAGTGTTTCCATTTACATCGTACACGAAAATGGTATATAAAACAGTACATGACTTCAAGGTTTAGTTCGTTCCATGACAGGTTGCCACAAGCATTTGATACAGGACTCTTGATGTAAGCTGTTGTATTTGGTATAATGATGATGGGAAATAAACAGTTGGTTTTTCCCATGTAAGCTAATTTTTAGCTTTGTGAAGTGTTCAGGTAAGCTAAAGTCAGGCAGTTCTGAGGTGGACAAACAGGAGAGGCAAAATTAAATATAGGAACAGTCAGAGAACACACTCACAGAGCTGTGCATGAATCGCCTCTCGCAGCTCATCTCCATGAGTGTGTTCTCCTACTTTGTTTCTATGTGTATTCTGGTCCCACGGTAGGCCTACTGGAGTTTCTGCACCAGGAGCTGTATGTGTGCTTTATCACAGAGTGCACATCCACCCTATCTACATTGAGCAAAATTACATATCCTATTGACTTAAATGGGGCCTTTAACCCCTTGAATTCTAGAGTGACCCAGCAAGGCCAGCACATTGAGTGCCAGCGGGGTGTCCAAGACATTGGAAATCAAAGGGTTAAGTCAGTGGGGATCAATAGGAATTTTTTTTAGCCCCCCCCCCCCCCCCCCATGATGCAGCTGTTTTTCCTCTGTTTTTCTCAGAATTACTACAATTCTTAGGACGTTTGCCTCCCTGATCCTGTAGTTCAGCTTCTTCTTTTTTTTTTTTTTTGTTAACATTCAGGGAGAGAAAACAACATGGTGATCCTATAGAAAGCAAATCTTTTACAATGGATTCCATTGTAGTCAAAAACTTAGTTACTGATTTAATCTACACATTTCACCATAGACTTCAGTAAGAATCTAATCTTTGAAACCAGTGATAACATTTATCACCTGGAATCCAGCAGAGTATACTCCAGGAGAAACCTATCTTTGTCCTCATGTGTTGCCAACAGCACATGTTTTCATGATTTCTATGCTTAATCACAGGTGGATTATCAGTGGCTCAGTCACTTTTTTGATTTGAATGTTGTCAGGCAAGGATAATCTGAAAAAAGTACTGTTGGTAGTTCAAGTGGACCAGCGTTGTCTGTCCCTGGTCTACTCCCTGTTATAGGCACCAGCCTAAGGTGGCACCAGCTTAAAGGGATAGTAATACTTCATTTTAACTTTATTTTATTTTGTAGGCATTAAAAAAACATGAAGAATGATATAAGTCTTATCTCTGAAACCTTTATGGTTTAAGAGATATTCACAAACAAAGTATCCCCCCCCTGTTCAACCAGATCAGAAGGGAGATGCACAGGTAGACTGTAGAGAGGGACAATCTTCAATTAAGATAATGGAAAAAGCTGAAAAACTTGTCAAGGGGGGAAGGGCTTTCATTGTTTTCATACAAAGAAAATTGTCCCCTTCTGTTATCTGTACTGTCATACAACCAGACTCACATCTGAGAAGAGATGGCTTACACTAGGTAAAAGGGGCGGGGAGGGGAACTTTGCTTGTGAATATCTCATAAACCATAAAGGTTTGAGAGATAAGACTTATATCAGTCTTCATGTTTTTTTAATGCCTACAAAATAAAATAAAGTTAAAACGAAGTGTTACTATCCCTTTAAGGTGCCATTTTTCAGTAAAGGTATTGACAAAAATGTGACTGTTGCATGTCAGATGTATACATATGAAAATTGTTGTTCGCAATATGCTCATTTTTGTCATCCTGACGGCATGGCAGTGCCATTTTGTGATATGAGTGGAAAGATCACAGGAGCATGGGAAGTCAGGACTCCTAAATAAGCACCTTTTACTTACCTCAAGCAGACTCCTCTCAGATCTAGAATCTGGTCCCGGGACCAGACAGATCATAGTGAGGGACAATCTTCTTTCCTTCAGAATAAGGAAAACCCTGCCCCCTTAAGGAAGGAGGGCAGGTTTTTCCTTATGCTGAAAGAAGATTGTCCCTTGTTGCTATCCATCCAGACCAGCTTGCTGAGACTGCTTGAGGTAAGTGAAAGAGGTGGGAGGGGGAAACTTTATTATAGAATAAGTGTAAAATGGAAACTTTTTTAGAAGATTATACTGCTACATATTCTTTATAAAAATGTAGAAAGAAGACTAGATTTGTACTTTGGGAATTGAACATTACTATCCCTTTAAAGGGATAGTAATACCTGAAAATAAGTTTATTTTATATTGTAGCCCTTAAAAACCCATGAAAAATGATATAAGTCTTATCTCCCAAACCTTTATGGTTTGGGAGATATTCAGAAGTAAAATTTCCCCTGGAGTGACATCATTGCTCCACCCTTCAGATTTGGAATCCGGTCTCCCGACCAGCAGTGCCTCTCCAGAAGTGCTGAGATCATGATCTTTAAAAATAATTTCTTAATTGGAATGGTCTACAAAGTGTGCTTTCAAGCCAGGCACACTTTGTACAAAGTTCCAATGAAGTAGTTATTTTCAAAGATCGGGATCTTGGCACTGCTAAAGAGCTGCCGGTTGCTATGTGGACCGAATTCCAAGTCTGTCCACTAGATGGCAGACTTGGCTGAAACAGCAAGGAAAAGTGAACTATACTATATTTTACATATGAATATCTCCCAAACCATAAAGGTTTGGGAGATAAGACGTATATCATCTTTCATGGTTTTTTAAGGGCTACAATATAAAATAAACTTATTTTCAGGTATTACTATCCCTTTAACTCCTACTTGGCTACTAAAAATGTATCTCTTATTTTTTCTTTTAACTCCTGCCTTGAGAACCTATTGAAATCTAAAGAAATGTAAAAAACAATTGTTCGTACCTTCTGCTTCCAATAACCAAAATAATTAAGGAAGCACACCTCATTTTCTGGCCTCACTTTCAAAAAAAAAAAAAAAAAAAATAGCCAATTGTGTACTGCAATAAAAAGACAAGAAAACCCCCTAAATATATTATTATTTATTCAACCAATCTGTAACCAAGTATTACACACCAGTTGTATCATTAATTGCATCTTCTCATCGTCTTATTCCCTGAAATAAAAGCATTTTATTTTATTCTGTTACTTTTCGTTTCAGTGGAATCATAGGCAGAAATAAATCTGTATTCAAGAAGTACTTTTTCCAGTATTTATCTGCAGTTCCACTGGTAAAGAAATGCATAGGCTTGTAAAGCATGACATTTACTTCTGCACTACTGTTGATTTTGCAGATCTTACATTTTGGCAGGGGCAGGCAACCTGTTGCTCTGCAGCTGTTTTTGACTAAATCTCCCATCATTGGCCAGCTCAGGATGATAGGGGCTGAAGGCCAGTGACTGCTGGAGAGCCACACATTGCCCACTCCTGCTCCAGAAAGCTAACAGATGTCTAAATTTATGTATCCTGTTTCCCATTTTCCCCCCAAATGTATGCAATTAAGCTTTTGTGCATGTGGTTTGCAGTGCTATCATTGGGCGCAGCAGGAAAGATTTTAAGAGGTCCCTGTTCAACTTTATCGCTGCCATGCCTGCCGTAAGTGTTTTTGATGCTTATAATTTTTACTTATTAATTTTAATGAATCCTGAGACATGAGTACTTGATTAAAAGATTAGACGTGTAGCTTGGCTGAACGTCTTGGTGCCTGGCTGTGTCTGTATTAGAAATGATCCTGTGACCTCCTTTCATTTATTCATACAAGAGGTTTATTTACCTCTATACTACCAGAATTGAAGTCACCTAAGCTAAATGTAGTTTTCTTTATAGAGAATGTTAAAATCTACCTATATGTTGTATTGTCCCTATTTCTTTAAAATGTTATAGTTTTTGAGAAATCGGTAATTTTTTTCCAACCTCATCAGCTATGTAACTAACTTTAATATAGAGAATTTACAAATCAGCGGGGATCCAAAAAGGTAATCCTGATGCTTTTATTGGGTTATAAATTAAAATCTGAGATTTATCTTCAGGAAACACAAGAGTTATGGTGCCCACATCTGAAGTAGGAACTTGCAATTAAATTAAATATTCAGCCAAGACAGTAGATTTTAACCTTAAAGGATCTGTACAGTTTTAATGAAAAATATCATATTGGGCTTTCCTTGCTGAGAAAACCAAGTGTACTCCCACTGTTGAGAATTTTTTGCATTCAAAGATTTCAAACCTGCTTGATTATTTGTTGTAATTTTATTTATTTTACATCAAACTGTAACAGCATCAGCTTATGTCCTAGAGAGTATTTTTTTATAATGCACTCTGTGAGAGAGCTTGGGTCATAGTTTCTGGCTCCCAATGGCAGGTTTTGGGAACAGCACCACCTGGTGAGGAGAACTAAAAGCAGTTTTACTAAAAAGATCAAGCTTAATATGTTTTGAAAGATACATTTCCCAGCACTGGAAGAGCAATTGTTTTACCCAGCAGATGAAATATGTTTTTCATTAAAAGTTCACTGCTTTTTATACACCATTTGTTAGGGCATTATGCAGAAAGCTAAAGATCAGCAATTCTTGAGAAAACCGTTTGCACCCTAGGGGACATATAAAAATTCCCATTGTTCTTAAATGGGGCCTTTAAAGGGATAGTAATACTTAATTTTATCTTTATTTTGTAGGCATTAAAAAAACATGAAGAACGATATAAGTCTTATATCTCAAACCTTTATGGTTTGAGAGATATTCACAAGCAAAGTTTCTCCTCCCGCCCCTTTTACCTAGTGTAAGCCATCTCTTCTCAGATGTGAATGTAGTCCATAGACCAGACCGATAACAGGGGACAATCTTCTTCCTATGAGAACAATGAAAGCCCTCCCCCCCCCTTGACAGGTTTTTCAGGGTTTTCCCTTATCTTAATTGAAGATTGTCCCTCTCTGCAGTCTACCTGGGCACCTCCCTTCTGATCTGGCTGAACAGTGTGACATCAGTAAAAGGGGCGGGAGGGGGACACTTTGTCATTGAATTACTCCGGAACTACAACTGTGACAGAATTGAAATAACACTCTCCAAAGTCCAAATACTATGATGATTAATTGGAGCTGCTTTTGTTATGAAACATTACTATCCCTTTAAATGGGGAGTATACCCTCATTATGAAAATAAATGGGTTATAGGGTTTTTCCTGTAGAATAATATGAGGGTACTTCCAGTGCAAAAGCAATTGCAGAGATAACTTGGCATTTTTCTGATGGTTTGAATTCAAGATGCTTTGCAGCCAGGTACTTCTGTTACTATTATAGCCTGTGGATAGCTAATTGTCACAGACACAGGATTGTAATGGGTTCTATGGGGATAGCCCATGCACACCAGAACAATCTTTGCATGAATTAACAGTCAATTAAAAGAGTAAAGCTGCTAAAGTAATGTAGACACAGCAATCACTAAGTCAGTGCTGTTGCCAGCATAAGCTATGCTTTCACTTAAAGTGATCAGGTTCACACACTGTTATTTCTTTTACTTATCTAGCATTCAGAAGATTGAAAGCCCTATTTATATCAGTGGGAATTTTCATTCCCATTTATGGTGCACTTGGTTTGCTCCAGAATTGCTCATTTTTTCCTTTCTATATAAGGGCCTTGGTCCTTTCTTAATTTGTTCACCATATAGTGTAAATTCATCCCCCAATTCTTACACGTCATATGTTATGTACTAAATTTGCATTTGAGAGATAATGATAGCTAATCCTTAAATCCTTTAATGCTAGGCATGTCTCCACAGTGTTGGTGTTGTCTCTAGCTTCTGAGGGGTTAAAGAAATAAAAGCAAAGTGCCTCATGACTATGTAGAAATAAAGATGTGTGCACATTATTTGTGGTTTTAATATAATTTATGTTTCCTTATTTCCAGATCTCATTAGTAAATAATTTCCTGAAGTTTGGCCTCAATGAGCTTAAGTTATGTTTTCGGGAAAGACTGACCAAATACTTGTATGATGAATATCTGAAGTGAGTCCTTATTCTTCTATACTTTGTACTATTCTGAGTCCCCTATGACTGTGCTTCTCAAAATGTTTTGTGGACCCCCAGCTTTCCTTGGAGAAAGGTGCAGGAGATTCCACAGAAGAAATATAAGTAAAGGGGTGTGTTGTTTCTGTGATTGTGTATCTGCCATTGATTTAGTTTTCTGCAAAGCACTGTAGCCTAGCCCCTCCAAGTAATAAAATATATTCTCAGATGCATGTACCTGGTAACTGTTTATGGGGAACTGTATCAGTAGTCTAAGTGGCTCATAAGGCCAAAAAAAAAAAAAAAAAAAAAAAACTCCATTGTATGCATGCAGAAAAAGTGCACCACAAAGGGCACATTAAAAATTCCCTCCTTGGAGGGAAATGTTGAGTGCACTTACCTGATACAAGCATGCTCAAGGTGATTATATGTGGTACCTTCATGTTAGGAAACAAACATATATGACTGCACCAACCAAAGTCTTCAACTCGTAAGCATTATAAAACCAAAGATACCTTTATTTCTTCATGTTAAAATATCACCATTCCAGAAGGGTAGTGTGCTGTTTGGCAGGGCTTTCTCTCGACAGGTGTTATATCTGCAGGTGCATGAACTTGAAGGTTAAGAGTCTGATGCAAAACGCATTGATCAAGTTCATGCACCTGCAGATATAACACCTGTCGAGAGAAAGCCCTGCCAAACAGCACACTACCCTTCTGGAATGGTGATATTTTAACATGAAGAAATAAAGGTATCTTTGGTTTTATAATGCTTACGAGTTGAAGAGTTTGGTTGATGCGGTCCTATATGTTTGTTTCCTGATATATAACGGGTGAAGAGGGTCCCGGACCAGCACATCCTTGACTATACTGCAAGCAGATTTATGTGCGTTACTATGTATCTTTATTGGCTTACAGTCCTACTACGTTGGAGCCGCTATTATTGTTTTGAGTTGCGGGTACTTTCCTGTTATGCAGAACCATTGAAAAAGTTGTTTTTTGTTTTTTTTTTTATAAACATTTTGCAGGAATTGGTTTTGAAAATGGTTCCGGATAACAGGAAAGTACCTAAAATGTTACTATTCAGCTACAGGCCACAGAAGAGTTCAAAAGCAGAAGAGCGTATTAGATATACCTGACTCCTAGGTAAAGGACACATATATCTTTTGTCAGCCTCTTGAGGGCCAGAGTGGTGTCCTGTGTGTTGTGAAATAATGCACTCTGCACCACTGGTCCTCAAGGGTCTAGTCCTATTAACCCCTTCAGTGCTAGAGGAGTATGCAGTGCATTGCACATTGGTGCAATTGGTTTGCTCTGCAATTGCTCATCTTTTTCTTTCTGCCCATGGCCCTTACGCGTCAGTATTTTTTCTTTATTTGAATTACAATTGTTACACTGTAAAGTCATATTGGTTTCTTTATTGTTCTTCCACTGTAGATCCTTTACCTATTACAAAATAGGAAATTTGGACAACAGGATAGCAAATGCAGATCAGCTCCTTACGCAAGACGTTGAGAAATTCTGTAACAGTGTGGTGGACTTGTATTCCAACCTGAGCAAGGTGGGTTTCACTGAGACTATGTCATGTATGATGAATATTACAGCCAAATGCTGTAGCAAAATGTAGCAGTTCAGGAACCAAACAACTGCACTACAGAAGACAAATTAGAATTCCTAACATTACCATTGATTTAAATGACGTTTGTAACCCCTTGAATACTAGGGTGGTTTCTAGTGCATTTCTTTGAAATGCATTATATAGTGCTCTAGTATTCAGGTGGTTAAACTCACCATTTAACCACTTGTCTCTTATGAAGGTTGTGGGAGACATCCACCGCATACCCTCAAACTGATAAGGATACCTCATACGATGTCTTCAGCAGTAAGAGACCTATGGGGGCATATCTTAACACAGTTCTTCTACCACACTGGGTAATCTGGCAGCCTACTGACATCATTGCCCAAATACACAATGAAGTCATGTATGACATGGAAGTCCACAGGTTAGTGAGTGAGGGAGGTGGAGCTCTATCAGAGCTCATATGTTTCCTTTCCCTCTGACATCCTACACAATTGAGGGTACCCTTGTTTCCCACATGGACAAACCTAAAGGTGTTAATAATGCTTGGTGATCACACAATCACTCGGTATAATCCTCTATAATATAATTTGCTAGAATGCAAAGCTCCCTGTGTGCATAACATGCACATGTGCAGTAGAGACTGCCCGAACTACGCAGTCACGAGCAGTAGTCAAGCACAGCAGAGACTGCCCGAACACGCCGGCCCCCAGACCAAGGCACAGCCGATCTGGAGCAGGGCGCCCTGAACGGCCCACCACCCTGCGTTCCCTGCCCCGGGGCTGCAGCTGTGGCCGCCGGGCGGCACCCTGGCCCGTGCACATGTGGACCTTCAATACTAGTATAGAATATATAGACGCTGGATCGTGTCACATACACTGCCTACACAGCCTTCATCCAGTATAATCTAAGATCCACTGGTAATCACAGAACCACATTCATTTCTTCCCTAACCTTTATCCACTGGTTATCATGGGACCACATACACTGCTTAACCAGTCTTTTTCCACTGTCCACTGATAATCACAGAACCACATTAACTGGGGTGTGCATTTTGGGAATGCGTAACCTGTACATCCATTGACTCTCTGAATGTTTAGTTCAACAGGTAGTGTGGCAGAGGTTGCTGATATATGGCTACAAGGTGTTGCAGGATACATTTTGTTTGCAAGGTGGTGATTGTTGTTTTCTTGTCTTAAGTACAGTCTCTAATAATGGGTAAAGAAAATCATTATCATTTAAGTTTTCTGAACCCTGCAATCTTCATCCTAGTTTTTACAGGAAACAAAAAACTGACCAATGACAGACAACCAGATTCATCCCAGGGGTTTTGTACGGAGCACTCAGGATCGTCAAACTACACTTTTAACAGTTCTGATTAGGGAATAAAAATAGTTTGACATCTTGAACACTAGAGAGATTTCATTGTGCTCAAGCGGTTAAAGTGGAATAATGTTACTGTAAAGTGGGCTTATTCTCTGAGGCAAAAGAAATGAGCTGTACGCTTTTGGTGCAAATAGTGTTATGTGTGTGATGTGTAGAGCAAATTATCTCCTCTTCCCACTGTATTAGAGAAACAACTGAGGGCCCAGGAGAGCCTGTGATAGCCATGTTTCTCTTTCGTCCATTATAGCTTACAGGTACCATGGGGAGGCGACAGCTCCTCGCAGTAGGCTGGAACAATTCTTCAAGAAGTGCAGGGTGGAGCCTCCCCCTCCTTCATACAGGCTACCTAGCCACTCCCCTCTCCAGATAAGATTTGTCCCATCACCTAGTGGGAGGCTGAGAACAGTTCTGCTTAGTTTTTTAGTTTTATATTATTTTCTCTTTGATATGGGGTGTCAAAATTCCCCCTTTAGGCATATTACCATTACTGACGTCCCCTGGTGGATTGCTCAGTTAACAGGTGGTGTCTGTGGACCCTCGCAGCCCTGGAAGAGAACCATGCAGCCCATGTCTCTCTCCAGAAGGAGTTTCTCTGAGGCTTCTTCCATTATAATGGTAATCTGAATAAAAGAAGATCTGCAAAAAGGTGAGCAACCCCTTTTGAGTGCCATGGTCATGTGTCCCACTGATCCCCACAGTACAGGGGCCCTTCTGGAGTCACTCCTAATACCTGCACTCATATTGGATATTTCCTTATTCTGTTCCTGGGGTCTTTGAAGCATTTTGAGCTGTGGGGTAATATTTAACCCCTTCCTTGCCATGTTTGTCCGAGTTGGAGAATTTTTTTATGTAATTTGTCCTTTGGATTAATGTGTTTGTTTAGCTTTATTAAGTGTTTTGTATGTGTTTTGACACATTTCGGCCACTTTTTTTTTTTTTTTTTTCACCCTTTCATTTAAATTCCAGGAGCGCTTTACCGCGATGCTCCATTGAGCTCTATGGGACAAGTTGCATGGGACCAATCTCTGCATCTGCTTCATGTACAGAGTTGAGAGACTGCTTATTCTTCTGGTCTGTCCTTGCCCTACACTCCAGTTCACATCATCAGTTTCTTGGGGGTCCCTGGGGGGTTCGGGTGTTGCGTTTGTTTTGTTTTTAAAGGGAAACTACATTTCCCATAGACGCCCGTTTTAGCGGGCTGTTTGCTGATTGGCTCTGAATTCAGTCTCCATTTTCTCTCTCTTTACATGAGTACCATAGGCAGGGTTTGGAATCTTTTACACACTTCCTCAGGTTAACACTTTGCCTGCCAGATGAGTACTTTTTAGGCTTTCTGGGGGTGATTTTATTAATCTGGGTGACAGTATTTGGGGACCCTATTACTGTAATGTACTTTCTCCTGTTAGGATGGCTGATCAAAATGGGGTTAGACCTGGGGCTAATGATTCTGGGGCGTCTTGGATCCCCATTGATTATTGTCCCTCATGCCAAAGAGAGTATTCAGGACATTTATGCCCCTCGTGTGCTGTGGCCCCTGCCTCTCCTCCAGGGCCCTCCAGCATTGAACAAGAGCCACTTTGGGTCAAGGACTTAGTCATCTATGGCACAGCTACCTCTTTCACTTAATGGGGTCCTCCAATCTTGGAAACCCCCAACCTTGCTCAGGTTTGTGGCCCCTAAGGCCACCAGCAGTCCTGATTTGTCTGATTCCTCTGAGGAGAATTTATTTGAAGAGTTAGAGGATTGGGAATGTGCAGAAGGGGCTTCTTCCCATATTTATGCTGAGAGTCTCATTAAGGCGGTTCGGACTAACTCTGTAGAGTCTCAGTCTACTTCTGACGTCTTTTCATGGTGCAAGAAGGTCCTGTAATGTTTTCCCTCCTAATCCCATTGTGGATCAAATTGTACTGGATGATTGGAAGACTCCTGACAAGCATCTCTCTCTCTTTCCAAGACATTCTCTAAGCTGTACCCCTTTGCTGACACAGCTTTGGCTCAGTGGGCTACACCTCTTCAGGTTGTTTCCCCTGTTTCTAGTCTTTCTAAATCTTACATCCTTGCATGTTGAGGATGCTTCGGTGTTCAAAGATCTGACAGACAGGAAGCTGGAGGCTATCATTAAGGCTGTCTTTGCTGCCATAGGTGCGTCTTTGAGGCCTACCTTGACTTCCACATAGGTTAATAGAGCAGTTGCTGTTTGGACTGAACAGCTGACTGATGCGCGGACCTTTTGCCCATTTTGGCTAACATTTCTGAGGCTCAGCACTATATTACTGATGACCTGATTGCCATTAGGTTTGAGGCTAAGACCTCCGTCTCTTCTCTGTGACTGCCAGACGCATGCTGTGGCTTAAGATTTGGTCTGACCTGATCTCTAAGGAATCACCGATCTCTCTTCCCTTTCAGGGTACATCTCTCTTTGGCCCTGAACTGAAGAACTCTATTAGTAAAGCCACTGGGGGTAAGAGCACTTTGTTGCCTCAGGTTCCTAAGCGAAATCCTTAGACTAGGAAACAGCGTTCCTTTTGTTCTCACCAAAGCACATCTCAATGGCCGAACCCGGTGCCACCTCAGGCCAGCACCCCAAATTCCACCCCCAAGTCCAGGCAGCAGTGGAGGTCCAAACACACCTCCACCACACCCAAATCCACCAATCCTGCTTCAGGATGATTCTCCGAACCCTGGTGGGCATACACCTGTGTGTGGTTGCCTGCATTTTTTTTTTTTGCGTACCTGGACAAGCTCTGTTGCGGATCAGTGGGTTTCACAGGTGGTTTCAGGAGGTTACATGATCTGCTTCACATCCCTACCTCCCTTCAGATTCTTCCCTTCTCTCTCCCCTCAGGGACTGTCTTTTCAATGGAGAGGTTCAGGCTCTCTTGGATAAGGGAGTACTAGCTCCGGTTCCTCAGCCAAAGATAGGTTTAGTTTTTTTATTCCAACCTCTTTGTAGTTCCCAAGAAGGATGACGGCTGCCGTCCTATCCTGGATCTCAAGGATCTCAATTCATTTGTGGTCCATACTCGCTAAAAGATGGAGGCTTTGTGCTCTGTCCTTGCAGCAATGTGTCCAGGGGAATATCTGGCATCTTTGGATCTGCAGGATGCGTATCTGCTGCTGAAGGCTCCTTCAAGGGATCTTGTCCAGTAATATGCTCGCATTCTCTTCCAACACAGGTGGATCCTGAACATGGACAAGTCTGCTCTGGTTCCTTCTCAGGACCTGGTCTTCCTTGGTCTTTGCTTGACACTCGTCACAGCATGGTATTCCTGACAGAAAACTCTGTGCAGCAGATCCAAAGTGTCTCACGCTCTAGAGTGGACTTCTGCTCCGGCAAGAAAGTTCTCTTCTCTTCTCTGGTGGGCATGATGATGTCTGCTATGGACACGGTACTGTACCTCTAAGGCATACCACAGGGTTTGGTCTATATTTCATTTTTGGTGTGTGGACAGGGATCTGTCCTCACAAGAGTTTGTCCTTTTGTCCATTTTGTTGTTTTTGCAGGATGTTGTGAACAAGTGCCTTAGCCTTAGTTCCAGAAGGTCCAGACCTCAGCTCTTTCGGTCTTTTATCAGAGACGCATTGTCATGATTCCAGGGAGTAGCGCATGCCTTCCCTGCTTACAAGGCTCCCACTTCTCAGTGTAGAACCTTAATCTTGTCTTGGGAGTTTTTGCCTCGGCCTACTTTTGAGTCCTTGGCTACCATTCCTTTACATCTTTTGACATGCAAAATTGCTTTTTTTTGACGGAGTTACTGAGTTGCAGGCTTTGTCCTTCAAACTGCCTTTCCTGGTGTTCCACAAGGTTAAGGCTCTTCTCCGTACCTCCCAGGAATCTCTTCCTAAGGTGTTCTTTGAGTTCCACATCAATGAGGAGATTGTCCTGACCCTGACCCTGAATCAGCCAAGGCGAGGGATTTCCACTTGTTATATGTAGTGCATTGCCTCAAGTTCTGTGGGCACCGTACTGAGTCCATCCACGAAACGGATGCTTTGTTTGTCAGCCCTGAGGGTCCCAGGGCTGGTTTGGCTGCATCCAACGGGACTATTGCATCTTGGATTAAGTCTTCCATCAGGGAGGCTTATGAGCTCAGAGGGAAACCTGTTCCCGTTCACATTACAGCACATTCCACCAGGTCTGTTGGGGCCTCCTGGGCTTACAAGAATCAGGCCTCTGCTGAACAGCTGTGCAAGGTGGTCACTTGGTCTTCTGTGCACACCTTTGCCGACTACTGTCGTGTGGATCTTCTGGCTTCGGCTGAAGCCAGTCTTAACAGGAAAGTCCTGGAGACAGTTTTGCCCATCTAGGACTTTACATTCTTGTGTCTTAACTGTTTGAGCCTGTTGGCTCTTGTTCTTCTGTGCTGTGTATTGTTATTCAGTGTACATTGACAGTTTGTTAGTTTGGGCTGTACCGTGTCCTGGATAGTCCATGGGAACCCTGGTATCATTGGGACAGGCTCTTGTTCCTTTCCTTCTTTTCCCACCCATGGGAGCTCAATGTTGGTACATCCCCATGGTATTTGTAAGCTATATTGGACAGAGAAAAGAGGATTTTAGTCTTAACTGTTACATCTTTTTCTCCTAGTCCATATAGCTTACAGGTCTTCTACCCAGTAAAGGGACCATGCTTGGTTTCCTGTGGCTGAATGTGGGTGTCTGTTTGGGTCCATGTTCACAGGAGTTTTTCTCCTCTTCTTCTTGCTATCTAGCTCAGTAGGGTTATTGTCTCAAATCTATCTGGGAGAGGAGAGTGGCTAGGTAGCCTGTGTGGAGGAGCGGGAGGCTCCACTCTGCATTTCTTGAAGAATTGTTCCAGCCTACTGGGAGGAGCTGTTGCCTCCCCATGGTACCTGTAAGGTATATGGACTAAGAGAAAAGGATTTAACAGGTAAGACTAAAATACTGTTATGTAGATTTAATGGACCACCAAGCATGATTGGGTACAATATTCTTTTCACCCTATTGATTGTGCAGCTCATTGCTCTGCACCGGCCTTCCTTTTGTTAATACATATTCATGGAAGCTCTACTGTAAATGTTTTGCAGGGATTTCAGTAGAATTGCATATGACAGGCTGAGACACATCTAAAAACAAAATGCAATACCTGCCCAGACTACGGGCAAAATTCCATTGCTAAATGAGTGTTGTGAAATAGCCAAGAAAAAGTAAAACGGCAGCCTTTAAGCTTGTAAAATTGTCTATTAACCCTTTAGGAACAGTTTGTCTCTATATTGAAAGTAGAGGAAGAACTGCTGTATTCTGTATGCTTTGTTTTATATCTTTAAGGTTTCATGACAGATCTAGTAGGTACCAGGTTTTAAGGGAATAACTTATTAAAAAATGCTTATTGTAGGGCTTTTCCTACAGAAAAACATAGGAAAGATGGTTTATTCAAAAGCTATCACAGCTCAAACTTGATTTATTTAAATTAAACAATAATGTGTAGCTTGGCCACCAGGTGGTGCTGTCTATTGTCTGTGAAAAGGCTGTGTCGGATTACAGATGGGGACCAAAAGTTTTCCATGAAGAGCACTTAAAAAATGCAATTTTGTTATCTGGTCACCAGATTTTATATTTTGAATGAAGGAGTGGAGATACATATTTTTCCTCCACATGAAAATACCCAGAAGATATATATATATTTTCATAATATAACATTGCTGTTCCTTTAACACCTTAAGGACTGAGCCTTCTTAGAATGCATAGCTCTAGAGGACCACAGCACTTTTTTTCTTATTGCAATGCATTTTTGGAATGCAGAGCAGTGTGCAGCCAAAATCCCAGAATTCCATGACATGCAAGGACCACCCCCGGTCCTTAACACACATCCACCAATGACTGTCCTGGCACGTCATCAGTCGTTAAAAAGGATCTTTTGCCCCAAACATGTTCATCTTATTCGATGCCTATTATAGCGCTGATATGGGTGTTTTTAATTATTTTGTTTTTTTATTTTCGATGTTGTAGAAGAAATAACCTCTCCAAACTTTACCTTTTGAAGATCTTTGTGGCACAAGCCATCACCCTCCTACCTCTCACTAGCGCAAAACCTTCTTGAGTTTCAGTACGGCTGAATATGGTGCTACTGGAGTAGGTTCCTGTGACTCCACTTGCCTTCCTCCCCCCTGTTGGTCATGAATGTCAGCATACATCTCCTCCCTCCTACTGCCAGACTGATGGACCATACAAAATAGTCTTCTGCTCCCCTCTTCACCCAAGGCAGCGCATGAATGGGACATACAAATGGCACGGGTTAAACGATGAGAATGCAAACACCATTTGTATGTCCTATTCAAGAGCTTCCTTGAGTGAAGAGGTGAGAGGAAGAGGATTCTGTAAGGGTTGCTGGCAGTAGGAGGAAGGTAATGTGAGCTGAGCTACTAGGGAGGCGTTCATCTTTCTTGTGGGCAGGCTTAGTGCAGAAGGGGGAGGGAGAGTGCTGCCAGTCATATGAAAATCAAGATGGCAGCTCTCTCCCTCTCTCTAATAAAGAGACATAAGGTGGTTGTTCATCACTCCACTATGCATAACCTGAGCACATACATGCCAATGTAAACATGGCCAAAATAACATTGGGTAAAGTGGAGCAATTTGGGTGAATGCCAACTGCATTATATGGGACAAATAAACATTCCATGTGATTTAAGTGGGATTTTGAACTCTTTGAATGGGAATTTTTCTTTATCCCCTACAGTGCAATTGGATTGCACTACAATTGATTGACTTTTCTTTCATACATAAGGCCCATTTTGTTTCTGGGACATTAAATAAGCACACATCTGTTTTTATTTTACCTGAGAGTATACCTCCCTTTTCATTTACTGTTCTGCATTAACCCCTTGGGTGATTTAGGGCCTATTGTACATTGGTCCTCTAGCATCAAAGGGGGTTAATCCAATTTTTTCATCTCTTACAACTTTTAGCCATAATATATAATGTTTTGGGGGACATGAGGACCACATATTTGGTCCTGGGGTGAATCTGTTTTCCTGTCACTGCTTTAGTCTCAATATATTGTAATACAAAATCATAATTTGTTCCTTTGTATTTCAGCCATTTTTGGATATTGTTTTGTACATCTTCAAGCTGACAACTGCTATTGGAGCCCAGGTACTATTTTATCTTTTATGTCACCAGTTTAACTTTAATTATATGTGTTTGCCTAGTAAGCTGTGCTTTAGATAAGTCTGGTGTTGTGTTTTTAGGGTCCAGCGAGCATGATGGCATACTTGCTTGTATCAGGCCTTTTCCTTACACGCCTTAGAAGGCCGATTGGTAAGATGACCATTACAGAGCAGAGGTATGAAGGAGAGTATCGATATGTCAACTCAAGACTCATTACCAATAGGTATGTAGCAGTTGTCATACTAGGTTACCTGCTTATACGGTTTTGAAAGGAGCTGTTGGTTAGCCTAGTAAGAATAGTTATGCATAACCATTCATCATCAATAATGTAACATTTAACACTTTTATGTTACTATACAAGGACACTTAGAAGCATAGAATATAGCTTTTTGATTGTGCTTTCCTGGCCTCAGTACAGTCTTATTTAGAGGAATGTTTGTCTAGGAAGAGCTGAACTCCTGACAAAATTGTAAATGGAATCCCCCAAATACAGGGAAATATTTGGGATCATGTTCAAGTGTAATTGGAACCTTCCTTTTTTTCATTGCTATTTGTGTTTTACACTTTATTCTTTGACCACCTGACCACTTGTTTTTTTTTGGGGGGGAACCTAAAGTAAGGCCCAGTGAAACAGATGGCCCAGGTGAATGCTGGGTACACCTATTCAGTAAAATGCCCCTGCCTCTCTCCACCGTATTTGTCTGATAGACACTGTCACTTTCTACCACAGGATAGAATAAATTAATGGGGAGCAATAATCATGCATATTCTTTCAAGATGGAGGCTCCCTCTGAATGGGTAGTCTTGAAAGGAGACAGGTGCACTTTGAGGAAAAATAATGTATACTTAAGCAGTAATTACTTACATTTAAGCTCTTAGTATCTTTTGCATAGTGAGGCTGATGTCCTAAGAAAACTAGAGTAACTCTGGAGCAAGCCAATTACATTGTAGAGAAGAATTTTCTTTGATTTAAATGGGACTTTAACTCATTTAATGCTAGAGGTCTCCAACATTTGATTTGACTCTCAATATGTTGGAATCCTGTCTAGCACACAAGGAGTAAATAAACCAGTTTATCTCAGTGCTGATATTTTTTTTGTCCCCTATGGTGCAGTTGATTTGCCCCAGAGCTGGTCAGTGTTTTTTTTTTTCTCCGTTCAGGCACATTCTCAGTTTTTAATATGTAAATAAGTTATAATTTGTGTTTTTTGGGAGGCGTTCCACCCTATCTAGATAAAGTCCTATGTAAGACTGTCCAGTGCAGTGAAAGGTCATTTCTGTTTCTCAGCTTTCTTGAATGTTTAGATCAGGGTTGGGCAATGTGATAGAGACCTCTTCCATCATCTTGTCTACTATGAGGCCCAATTGAGATTAACAGGGATTTTTATTTGCCTTTATGGTGCGCTTGGTTTATTCCAGAATTACTCCAGTGGGGAGATCCACTATGGTGTGATAAAGTGGAGATAGCTTCTCCAGTAGTATCACTTCTTCAGTTCCTTTATTATTCCATGGAGCCTTTGCAATAAGGTTTCTCAAGTGGGAGAGATCTTAAAGGGATAGTAATATTTCATAATAAAAGCAGCTCCAATTAATCTTCATAGTATTTGGGACATGGAGAGTGTTATTTCAATACTGTCACAGTTGTAGTTCAAGAGTAATTGAATGATAAAGTATCCCCTTCCCACCCCTTTTACTGATGTAACACTGCTCACCTCAGAGCAGCAAGACTGTGCGGGTGGATCGCAGAGAGGGACAATCTTCAGTGAACATAAGGGGGAAAAAAAACTGAAAAACCTGTCAATGGGGGCAGGGTTTTCCTTATTCTCACAATAAGAAGATTGTCCCTTGCTGTGAGCTGTCTGGTATGTGTACCAGATTCCACATTTGAGGGGAGGCGGCTTACACTAGGTAAAAGGGGCAGGAGAGGGAAACTTTATCATTCAGTTACTCTTGAACTACAACTCTGACAGTATTAAAATAACACTCTCTTTGGTTCAAATACTATGAAGAGTAACCCTTTGAGTGCCAGGGGGTACAGACTGCATTGCTCTGCAATGTGTTCCTTACCCCTCTGGCACTCAAAAGGTTAATTGGAGCTGCTGTTTTTGTGAAACATTACTATACCTTTAATGCATTGACTCCATAGAATAACCTAGGAATTGGAGAAGTGATATCACTGGAGAAGTTTTCTCCACTTTATTGCATCTCCCCCAGTACTACTTGGTACAATGGCCTCAAGGTGTGTGGTTTGCAATTTATTAGTGGTATTTAATGTGATTAATCAACCGGCCATAATACAGTTCTAGGATTATGGTTTGTGTGCACAAAAAGGCAGAGAAATACTGCAGTAAACCAGTTGCACCATAGGGTCAGCTTCAACACCCCCATTCCTCACTGATGTACTTGGCACCTTTCACCCCTTGAATGCTAGATCACTTCAAAAAAACCTTATCTGAGCCTTTGGCAGAGCAAACATGCTCTTATCACACATTAGCAGTTTATATATCTCCAATTTCATGTTGTGCAGATAAATACAAGGAACTAGTAGTATGGGATAATTATCGGCTTCTGAATTAGACTTGAACAGCTGCAGAGACTAATCCGAGACATCATGTGGGTGTTTGCCGTAGGTTAATATGTATTTACATCATTTTCTCTTCTTTCTTTTTGCTTTTTCTTTTTTTTTTTTTTAGTGAAGAAATTGCATTTTACAACGGGAATAAGAGGGAAAAACAGACTATTTATTCATCTTTCCACAAACTGGTAAGTTAAGAATTTCACTATTAATCAGGTCTGGTTTTTTGAGGAACAGCAACTTAAAGGGATAGTAATACTTTATTATTACTATCCCCCATATTGTAGATATTTGCAAAATAATTTAATAGCCTCCAGGTTCATCTCTCAAACCTTTATGGTTTGAGAGATATAACCAAAGGCAAAGTTACTCCTCCCTCCCCCTTCCCTGAAGTCAGCGTTGTACTGACTGCAGGGGAAGTCTGTCGTACGACAGGCTTGCGGCTCCGCAGCTGAGCCGAGATCCCGTTAGTGAAAATAATTTTTTCACTAACGCGATCGCGTCTCTGCTGCAGAGCCGCATGATGAAAGTCAGACCAGATATCCCTGCAGTCAGCACAACACTGACTTCAGGGAGGGAGGTTTGAGAGATGAACCTGGGGGCTATTAAAGCGGAACTACCACCCGACACAATCTTTAGCATCACTAATTCCACATCTGGAGACTAGCTGCTTAGTAGCTCTAGGAGCCAGAATAAATACCTTATTTAATAGATTTCTGCTCTCTTCCATGGGTGACAGGCAGGACGGAGCGCGGACATCTTGCCATTGTGACGTCCGTGTGCCTGCGCTGTCAGTCCCAGCCGGAGCCAAATGGCTCCTAGCAACTCCTTCTAGACCCGGCTGGGACTGACAGCGCAGGCACACGGACGTCACAATGGCAAGATGTCCGCGCTCCGTCCTGCCTGTCACCCATGGAAGAGAGCGGAAATCTATTAAATAAGGTAATTATTCTGGCTACTAAGCAGCTAGTCTTCAGATGGGGACTTAGTGAAGGTAAACATTATGTCGGGTGGTAGTTCCCCTTTAATTTATTTGGCCAATATGTACAATATGGGGGATAGTAATAATAAAGTATTACTATCACTTTAATATTCTGCAAGATTTAATAATTAGTCTTGCTAATCACATTGATGACTAAAGATAAGCTTGTGGTTCTTAAACCTTTCAGAGGGGAGTGCAATGCATTGTGTACTCCTGGCACTGAAAGGGTTAAAAGGTAGACCGGTTCTTAACCTTTGGACTGTCAGACAGCTATCCAACGCATTGCAACACTCTCTAAGGGTTAAAAGAAGTAGACCGTGGCACTTCTCCTGCTGGGAGGTGCTACAATTAAAAGGATAGTAATACTTCGTTTTATCTTTATTTTATTTTGTAGTCATTAAAAAAACATGAAGAACGATATAAGTCTTATCTCTCAAACCTTTATGGTATGAGAGATATTCACAAGCAAAGTACCCCCCCCCCCCCGGTTTAGCCAGATCAGAAGGGAGGTGCCCAGGTAGACTGCAGAGAGGGACAATCTTCAATTAAGATAAGGGAAAAAGCTGAAAAACTTGTCAAGGGGGGCAGGGCTTTCATTGTTCTGATAGGAAGAAGACTGTCCCCTGCTGTTATCTGTCTGGTCTTACAACCAGATTCCACATCTGAGAAGAGATGGCTTACACTAGGAAAAAGGGGCGGGAGGGGGAAACTTTGCTTGTGAATATCTCTTAAACCATAAAGGTTTGAGAGATAAGACTTATATCATTCTTCATGGTTTTTTTAATGCCTACAAATAAAGTTAAAACGAAGTATTACTATCCCTTTAAATTATTTTACAATTCAAACTAAAGCTTGATTACTTTGCATCTGAATAAGACATTTGGAGCCAATTTCACTGAAAAACGTGGTTCTAGCCAAAACATTACTACAGCTCAGTGTCTTCTGAGCTTCCTTAGGACATATCAGAAATCAATAAAACAACTCTTAAAAACTATTGGAAACTGGACCTTTTTCTGCTGAATATTTAGCAGTTCTTTCAGTTGAATATTTAATACTCTAAATCAGGGCTGTCCAGGTTCAGTCCTCAAGAGCCACCAACAGGCCAGGATGTAAGGATTTCCTTGATTAAGCACAGGTGAGTCAGTCAGAGTGAATGAACCACCGATTAACTCACCTGTTCTTAGCCCCTTAACCCTTTGAGTGCCAGAGGGGTACGGGACACATAACACTCAAAAGGTTAACACCTTAAGGACCAGCGGTCCAGGGGTGTGTGGTCCTTTAAGGACCAGATAGAAAAGTTTGACGTGCCGGCCCACGTGATAGAGATCACTCCAGTCTTGGAGCGATCAACTTCAGTCCCCACTATTACTCACATCTCTCCTGCAGGAGTGCTGTGAGTAAAAAGTACGTGACGTGCCAGGGCTGTCACTGGTCCTTAACGCCAAAATACCAGTGACAGTTCTGGCACATCACTGGACGTTAAAGGGTTAGGACCAGCTGCGCGGCCACCACTTAAAGGCCATGGGCATTTGAAATATTTATTTTTTTTTTCCCCTTTTGGGGCGGGGGGGATGGAATTAAGTCCCCGAATGGCGTACAGTCATGCAGAGACACCTGAATTCCATGACGTGTTTGTACATGGGTCCTTAACACAAATTTTCCCATGACGTGTTTGTACATTGTGGGTCCTTAAAGGGATAGTAATGTTTCATAATAAAAGCAGCTCCAATTAATCTTAATAGTATTTGAGCCATGGAGAGTGTTATTTCAATACTGTCAGAGTTGTAGTTCAAGAGTAATTGAATGATAAAATATCCCCCTCCTGCCCTTTTACTGATGTAACACTGCTCAGCTCAAAGCAGCAGGGTGGTGTCCAAGTGTATTGCAGAGAGGGACAGTCTTCAATTAACATAAGGGAAAAACCTGTCAATGGGGGCAGGGTTTTCGTTGTTTTTCACAGTAAGAAGCTTGTCCCTTGCTGTGAGATGTCTGGTCCCAGGACCAGATTCCACATCTGAGGGGAGGTGGCGTACACTAGGTAAAAGGGGCGTGAGGGGGCTACTTTATCATTCAATTACTCTTGAACTACAACTCTGACCGTGAAAATAACACTCTATGGCTCAAGTACTATGAAAATTAATTGGAGCTGCTGTTTTTGTGAAACAATACTATCACTTTAAGGGATTAATCAGGGAAATCCCTAAATCCTGGCCTGTTGGTGGTGTTTGAGGACTGAACTTGGACAGCCCTGATCTAAAGTACAGTCAGTGAACTTGCACCACTCGAGATCATTTAAAAATAAATGTAAAAAAAGTGGACATTAGAGGAACCAGTTATGCTTGTCTGTAGTGTGTTCCTTATCATCATATGTTGACATCCATGTGACTTTTTGCATATTTTACACACACGTAAAGGGTTACAACACACAGCACATTACTGATTCACCTTAGTTGGGTGAATGCTTGCATGACAACTTTCAAATTTGCAGGCTGAAATGTTCTTAGGGCAGAGTTTTAGAGGGAAAATGAAACTTATTCTGGAGTTGATGTTGCTTTTGGGAAAATCTCAAGAATAAAATAAAAAAAAAAGCCGAATTTGGCTCTGATATAATCCAGGCCTTGCTCAGAGAATGCATTTGTCTTTTGCGGTCTTTGAAGAATGTCCCCAATTGTAGTTATGTTTAATAAACACTAATATTAACAGAACTAGCTATTGGTTAGCTTTTATAAATTGTTTGGATGTGAAGAAAAAAAATCTGTAAATTTTGAATGAACTATCTCTCCACAGGAAAAGCTGTGCTAGTGTAATTGAACAGTAAAGTACCTTTTTCTGATGTAACACTGCTCCGCTCAAAAGCAACAAGACTGTCCAGATGGCTTGCAGAGAGGGACAATCTTCAGTTGGCATAAGGGAAAAACCTGTTAAGTGGGGCAGGGTTTTCCTTATGCTCACAGCAAGAAGATTGTCCCTCACTGCCACCTGTCCATTCAAGAGACCAGCTTCCACATCTGAGGTACAGTGCCTTGCAAAAGTATTCACCCCTCTTGGCATGTTTTCTATTTTGTTGCGTTATAACCTGGAATTAAAATGGATTTTAATTTGGGTTTCATGTAATAGACATACACAAAATAGTCCAAATTCGTGAAATGAAGAAAATAACTTGTTTTAAAAAATTCTAAAAAGTTAAAAATGGAAAAGTGGTGCATGCATATGTATTTCCTCCCTTTGCTATGAAGCCCCTTAATAAGATCTGGTGCAACCAATTACCTTCAGAAGTCACATAATTAGTTAAATAAAATCCACCTGTGTGAAGTGTTACATGATCTGTCACGTGATCTCAGTACACCTGTTCTGAAAGCCCCCAGAGTCTGCAACATCACCAAGAAAGCTGCACCATGAAGACCAAGGAGCTCTCCAAACAGGTCAGGGACAAAGTTGTGGAGAAGTACAGGGTTGGGATATTAAAAAAAAAAAAAAAAAAAAAAAAATCCCAAACTTTGAACATCCCACGGAGCACCATTAAATCCATTATTAAGAAATGGAAAGAATATGGCACCACAACAAACTTGCCAAGAGAGGCCCACCTAGAAAAACTCATGGACCAGGCAAGGATGGAATTAATCGGAGAGACAACAAAGAGACCAAAGATAACCCTGAAAGAGCGGCAAAGCTCCACAGCGGAAGTTGGAGTATCTGTCCATAGGATCACTTTAGGCATTACATTCCACAGAGCTGGGCTTCATGGAAGAGTGGCTAGAAGAAAACCACTGCTTAAAGAAAAAAATAAGCAAACACGTTTGCTGTTCGCCAAAAGGTATGTGGAAGACTCCTCAAACATATGGAAGAAGGTACTCTTGTCAGATGAGACTAAAACTGAGCTTTTTGGCCATCAAGGAAAATGCTATGTCTGGCGCAAGCCCAACACCTCTCATTACCCTGAGAACACCACCCCACAGTGAAGCATGTTTGTGGCAGCATCATTCTATGTGCATGTCTTTCATTGACAGGTATTGGGAAACTTTGCAGAAATGAAGCAATGATGGATGGTGCTAAATACAGGGAAATTCTTGAGGGAAACCTGTTTCAGTCTTCCACAGATTTGAGAGTGGGACGGAGGTTCACCTTCCAGCAGGACAATGACCCTAAGCACACTGCTAAAGCAACACTCGTGTGGTTTAAGGGAAACATTTAAATGTCTTGGAATGGCCTAGTCAAAGCCCAGACCTCAATCCAATTGAGAATCTGTGGTATGACTTAAAAATTGCTGTACACCAGCAGAACCCATCCAACGTGAAGGAGTTGAAGTTTTGCCTTGAAGAATGAGCAAAAATCCCAGTGGCTAGATGTGCCAGTCTTATAGAGACATACCCCAAGGGACTTTCAACTGTAATTGCTGCAAAAGGCGGCTCTACAAAGTATTGACTTTGGTGGGGGTGAATAGTTATGCACACTCAAGTTTTCTGGGTTTTTTTTTTTGGGGTTTTTTTGTGTGTTATTTCTTGTTTTTTTTTTTTTTTTTGTTTTTTTTTGTTTTTTTTTCCACAATAAATAATATTTTGCATCTTCAAAGTGGTAGGTATGTTGTGTAAATCAAATGATACAAAGCCCCAAAAGATCCATTTTAATTCCAGGTTGAAATGCAACAAAATAGGAAAAATGCCAAGGGGGGTGAATACTTTTGCAAGGCACTGTAAAAAGGGCGGAAGGGGGATACTTTATCATTCAATTACTCTTGAACTACAACTCTGACAGTATTGGAATAACACTCTCCATTGCTCAAATACTATGAAGATTAATCGGGGGATACTGATACAAAGTAGACATCACTACAGTATCTCATCGCTAATTACTGTCTGAGGGGATTTAACTTTTTTTTTTTTTTTTTTTTAACTCCTAATTGTTGAGGCAAAAATTACTAGTCCTTGAAACAAAAAGCATTGCTTTCAACGGTTTATAAACATAATAATTAATTTACCATTGCTTTCTTCTTTTTATCTTAACAGGTAGAGCACTTGCACAATTTCATTCTCTTCCGTTTCTCTATGGGTTTTGTAGATGACATTATTGCCAAATGTAAGTCCACCCTCTTTACTCCATTATATCCTGTAATTTGTGTATTACACTAATAATGCAATAATTTTCCCTTTTATTTTTAAAGTAGTATATATTAATGCAATATACTTGGTAACATTCTTTTTCTTTAACTCTTGAGTGCCAGAGGGGTGTCCAGAATGTCGCTTTGCAATGCGTTTGATACCCCTCTGGTATTCAAAGGTTAATTCTGTATGCTTACCTTGAATTGACTTCTTTGTATCGGGTGATTTACTTGGCCAGTCAAGAACATTCCACTTTTTGGCCCTGAAAAACTCATTCGTTGCTTTAGTAGTGTGTTTGGGGTCCGTGTTCTGTCTCAAGGTGAAGTGCCGTTCAGTGAGTTTTGAGGCATTTGGTGGAATTCCATCCGTGCTTTTCACTGAAGACAAAACTGAAGTTAACATGCCTCAAAACATATAGGAACTGAAGATGGCTACATTGCAGGCTTGGCAGAACATCACCCGGGAAGATTCCCAGCTTCTGGTGATGTCTCTGGGCTACTGACTTCAGACAGCTATCAAATGCAAAGGATAGGCCAACGGTGTCTTTAAGAAACAGATGTTCACTGTGGTGTGATTGCATTGGGCACTTGCAATAAAGTTTGGATTTCTGCAGTAGATTCCAATGGACAAGTTGGGGCTTGTTCCTTTACCATTTCTTACTACAGGTAAAGAGATGCCCTTGGGTTCCCCCCCTGCTGCTGAAGTGTTGAAAGAATGCGAGGGGTGGAGAGTCACCTCACTGCTACATTTGGAGGGAAAACAAAACTATATTTCCCATGAGGCCTGTTTTTTTTTTTCCCGGGACTCGTAGTGTAGGAAGGGGATGCTCTGTTACACTCTTCCTTTTTCCTTCAATGTGCAACATACTAGGCTGGATTCTCCTTCTTTGCATTCTGTCTTTTACCCCTTTAGGCAGATAATTAATTTTCTATTATGTTTCTGTCCCATGCTCTGTATTTGGAGGTCGCCTGGCTATGTCTGAGCACCAGGGACACATGGGCAAGTCAGAAACCACCAGGACTTCAGGGGCCTGTTGGTTAGCCCTTTGCTCCTCATATCAGATTAGTCTTCATACTGGTACTTTTTGTCCCGTTTGTTCTGTGGCCCCTATCTGGCTTCCGGGCCCCTCTTTTACTGAACAAGAGAGAGACTGAAGTATGGAAACTGGGTGAATCCATGGTTTATTCTTGTACTTCCTTATTGATAAACGGAGAGTACCGGAGACTCCAGTTTCATTTTCTGCTAACTACCATTTGTGATTTTATTCATCTGTAGTTTGGTGGATAAACTTCTATCTGGTAGCTTCTCTGTCATCTCAAACCAAACTACACATCCTATAACATTCATTGGGGCATATGTATAAAGACAGAAAAGGAGCAATTATTGGACAAACCAATTTACACTATAGAGAACAGATAAACATTCTCATTTTGACTGGCAAAATATACCCACTGGACTATTTTCCCTGGCCTTCAGGACTGGCTGGATGCACATATACAGCATTCTGCTAGACAAAATCATATTACTTCTCTGCAGTCTAATACATTTTTATCACAAATCACGAAACTAATATATTGTTTCAATCTTACAGTACAGAGACCCAGAACTGATACATTCTTTGGACTCCACTCACCACTCTCTCCCTATATCTTTCTTTCATACACAACTGTAACTCTTGTCATTCAGGAAGTGTATTACTATTAACATAGTAACATAGTAATTTAGGTTGAAAAAAGACTTGCCTCCATCTAGTTCGACCTTCTCCTATTCCTGTTTACCATCGTTGATCCAAAAGAAGGCAAACCCCCCCCCCCCCTCAATTAGCAATTTAAAATTCTGCCTTGAATGGGGGGGGGGGGAGAATTCCTTCTTGATTCCAAATGGCAGTCAGATTCCTCTCCGGATCCTCTATGTTATGCTCTTTTAAATAAGTATCCAGGCCCCTTTTAAAGGCATCAAATGTTTTCGATAGCACCACCTCCTCAGGCAGTGAATTCCATACCTTCATTGTCCTTACTGTAAAGAAACCCTTCCGCTGTTGTAGATTAAATCCCCTTTCCTCAAGTCTAAGCGGGTGGCCTCTTGTCCTGTGTACTGTTCTGTTAATGAACAGGTCTTTGGAGAGCCCTTTGTATGGGCCCTGAACATATTTATATAGTGTTATCATATCCCCTCTAAGACGCCGTTTCTCTAGTGTGTACAAGTTTAACTTTTCTAGCCTTTCTTCATAACTAAAGCTTTCCATTCCCCTTACTAGTTTTGTAGCCCTCCTCTGCACTTTCTCTAGTTCCATAATGTCCTTTTTCAGAAAGGGTGCCCAGAGTTGAACAGCATATTCTAAGTGGGGTCTTACCATGGACCTGTAAAGAGGCATAATTATATCTTCCTCCCTTGAGTCAATAACCCTTTTAATACATGCCAATATCTTATTGGCCTTTGCAGCTGCCAGTTGGCACTGCATGCTACTGCTAAGTCTATTGTCTACCATTACTCCCAAATCCTTTTCATTTGTAGATTTCCCCAGAGAAACACCATTTAAACTATATGTTGCATTTTTATTATTATACCCAAAATGCATAACTTTACACTTGTCTATATTGAATCTCATTTGCCACTTGCCTGCCCAGTTACTCAATTTGTCCAAATCCTCTTGTAATGAAGACACATCCAGTTCAGACTTTATTACCTTACTTAATTTTGTGTCGTCGGCAAACACTGATACATGGCTCCCTATGCCCTCTGGGAGGTCATTAATGAACACATTAAAAAGAAGAGGACCCAGGACAGATCCCTGAGGTACTCCACTTATCACGTTTATCCAACTGGAGAACTTGCCATTTACTACCACTCTTTGCATTCTATCTTTCAGCCAATTTCCAATCCACACACAAACATTTTCCCCTAGGCCTATTTCATTCAATTTGTACAGTAACCTCTTGTGTGGAACTGCATCAAATGCCTTGGCAAAGTCTAAATAGACCACATCAACCACCGCTCCCGCATCTACATTATTACTCACTTTTTCATAAAATGCGATCATGTTAGTGTGACAAGACCTGTCTTTCACAAAGCCATGTTGGCTACTGCTAATGATATTCCTGTTCCAGCAGAATTCTTGAAAATATTCCCTTAGCATCCTTTCAAACAGCTTCCCTACCACAGACGTCAAACTTACAGGTCTGTAATTTCCTGGCTGTGACTTTGATCCCTTTTTAAATATGGGCACCACATCTGCTTTACACCAATCCATGGGCACCATACCTGAAATAAAAGAATCCCTGAAAATCAAATATAACGGTCTGGCCAGGGTCTGGCTTAGCTCTTTAAGTACCCGTGGGTGTATACCATCTGGCCCCAGAGCTTTGTCTACCTTAACACCATTCAAATGTTTTAACCCTTTTTCTTGTGTTAGCCAGTCCCATGCTTCCTGTGACTGTTCTGTAAAAATAGTCTGCAGATTCTTGTCCATTGGGTCTTCCTTGGTAAAAACAGAAGAAAAGAAATTATTTAAAATATCTGCCTTCTCTCTGTCCCCCTTGACCATGTCACCCGTTTCAGATAACAAGGACCCAACATTATCAGACTTTAATTTTTTGTCATTAATGTATTTAAAGAATTTCTTTGGGTTGCTCTTGCTCTCCTTAGCAATATTTTTTTCATTCTCCAGTTTAGCTAATTTAATAGCCTTTTTGCAGGTTTTGTTGACATTTTTGTATACTGCAAATGCCTCTGCTGATCCCTCAGCTTTGTAATGTTTAAATGCCGCTTTCTTATTTATTTCATGAATTACTTTACTGGTTAGCCACATTGGCTTTAATTTGCTTCTTTTGTATTTGTTTCCAACAGGGATAAATTTATATGTGTATTTTTGCAATGTTATTTTGAATGCATTCCACTTACCTTCTGTGTTTTTTCCTGAAAATGTTTTATCCTAGTCAACGAGACCAAGGGATGAATTAAATCTGCTAAAGTTGGCCTTTTTAAAATTCAGTGTTTTGGTGGGACCCATACTAAATAGCTTTTTTGAATTAATCTCAAACGATACCATGTTATGGTCACTATTCCCCAAGTGCTCCCTAACTTGGATGTTAGAGATAAGTTCTTCATTGTCAGTTATTACCAGATCCAGAGATGCATTCCCTCTGGTTGAGGTCTGCACTAGTTGAGACAAAAAATTGTCATTCAACAAGTTCAGAAACTTCCTGCTTTTAGCAGAATTAGCTGTTCCATTTTCCAGTCTATTTCTGGATAATTAAAATCCCCCATAATTAAAGTTCTCCCTATTTGAGAAGCCTTTTCTGTTTGCATTACTAGCTTTGATTCCTCAAGGTCACCAATGTTTGGTGGTTAGTGCAGCAAGGGTATTGGGCAGTGGTGTATATATCCAGACTGTGTATGTATTTGTAGCTGTAATAGCTACATGCAGTCTTTTTAGTTCTAGAGGTGGAATACAACTATAGCCCAACAAAAGCATTTCAGAGATGCAGCCATTGGGTCAAAATAATTTCCCACACCTGCTAAAATCTCTTAAAATGCTAGAGTGGTCACTGTAGATCTCTTGAGCAGGATAAAAGTCACATTCAAAGCAAAGTGAATTTGGGGAATTTTTGTTTGTTTCCTTTCGTGCAGTTGGCTTGCTCCAGAATTGCTCTACTGTTCCATTTATACATGTGACCCAATGTATTACTGAAATGGAAGACCTTATACAAGTTGATATAATGTTTGTGATCTGTTGTAACATTCCAGATTTCGCAACTGTGGTTGGCTACCTGGTTGTCAGCCGTCCATTCCTGGCACTGAATGACCCACGGCATCTTAACAGCACACATGCTGAGCTACTGGAGGTGAGATCTGGGTGCAAGCTTGATTAACACAAAAAGTTACGTAGCTTCCAAACATAATTATTTTCTGGTTTATTTTCTCTTTTTTTTCCCCTTAAAGGATTACTACCAGAGTGGAAGGATGCTGCTGAGGATGTCCCAGGCTTTGGGCAGGATCGTTCTAGCAGGCCGTGAAATGACTAGATTAGCAGGGTCAGTCTCCTGATTTATGTTGAATGTCTAATTTTATTAGGAAGATGCTACTTGTAATACTACTGATACTTTAGATGCAGGAGACATTTCTCCACACAGTGGTTCAAAATGTGCTGATGTTGCAGGGAGGTGCACACCAGTCCTTTGGTCTTTAAATGTTTAACATCCAATGGATTAAGAAGTTACACAAACTTTTATGCTGCTCTGATACCATAGCCAGGAATAACCTTGTCAGGCATTTGTACATTTTGTGTGACCACAGCTAAGTATTGGGCCTATGAGTACAGCATCAGCCTTTTGTGTGAGGAATCTGGAGGCATATCTGTACAGACAAAAATAGAGCAATTCTGGGGCAAACTAAATGCACAGGCAAATAACAATTCCCTGTATTGTCATTAATTTAAATGGGGCATAATCCCACTGAATGCTCGAAGTCTAAGGTGCACTGAGTAGTGCTGGAGACCTGTAAAGTATTCAAAGGGTTAAGTGCCCATTTAAATCATTGGCATTTTTATTGGCTACTTATGATGCATTTGCCGTGCCTCCAGATTTCTTCACTTTTGTCGTAAAACAAGGCGGACTATGTCTGTGACTATATAAGCGAAAAACGCCTAGCTGTCCTTTTTTCTCTAATGTGGTTAGGAGCGCCTAGAAATGCAATGGTGTTTATATACATTTAAAAATACTGCACTATCAAACCAACATTTGTTAATACTCTCCATTTTTCCAGTGAGATGGCTCAGTTAATGTACCAGGTGTAGAATCTGTTAAAGCCACAAGGTTGCAGGTTCTAGTCCCGGCAAGGTCAGCTCAGCCTTCCCACCCCACTGAGGTAGAACAAATGAGTCCAGGACATACTTGCAAACGAGACACAATCTCAATGTTTTCTTCCTGGTAAAATACTTTCACACAAAAAAACAAAAAAAAAAATGTATCCAAGGCTTAAAATCTAGTCTTTAAAGTGATAGTATTGCTTCATATAATATTTAGCTCAGAACGTTGAGTATATGTAAAAGAAGTGCTGCATGATGCTCCTATATGTGAAAACTCGGTAGTTACAGTGTAATAATATTTTGAAGTTTATCCGTTCCGCCCCTTTCCTCCATAGCAAGCCACCTCCCCACGGGTCTGGAAACCAGTCCCAGGAACAGACAGATCACAACGAGGAACAATCTTCTCTCATTCAGTTTAAGGAAAAACCTGTCCTCCATGAAGGAGAGCAGTTTTTTCTTAACACTGTTTGAAGATTGTCTCTCACCGTTGGATCTGGGACAGTATTGCTCACGTCGGGGGAAAGGGGCAGGAGGGATCAACTTCAAAATATTATTACTGCATAAATAGCAAGTTTTCATGTGTAGGAACATCTCGCAGCACTTCTATTCTGAGCTAAAAATATACAGCAATACTATCCCTTCAAATGTTCCCTGTGAGGATATCCATTCATGGTTTGTGTAGGACCCCAAGACTCAGTAACTTAGCTATTTGATAGGTGTCACAGAAGGAATAGTGCAATGCTGTCTATAAACTGTCAGGGGTAAGAGGGAAAGCTTTTTGGAATTCAAGAGAGGTGGATACTAATCTCAGTAAATTTGCTGCCTACTATTTTGTCACCGTTAAACTGCACACATGAGAATGTTTTGGCTAAGGTTTTGGACATTTACAATAAAGTTAAAATATTTTTACAGATGAAGTACATGAAATTGAAAATTATATAATCCCGTTTGATTTGTAGGTATTAGTGTTATTTTAAACAGACAATAAGGTTTCTTATTTCAATGACTTGTAAATCTGATCCAGAAGGTTTTCCTTTAGATGGAGATATTGTAATTCAGATTACTTTGTAGATAAAATCATTTAAAGCAGGTTTAACAGGACACTAACAACAAAGGAAACTGCATTATATCCTTTTAGACATCATGTATTTCCATCTGACAGTGGTAAAAAATGTATCTTGTTAGATCCTTAAAATCTAATCCATAACTTTACATTTTAATATATGTGTAGACTTCCCTATATAGCAACTATTGTTCATTTGGATTGTGTAGTTTGTACTTAGTCATGCTAAGATAGTTGACCTATTGAGATTAGCACCTAACGCTCCTATATTCTGAAAGGCTGTCATTTTATCCCAGACCATTTACAGACTAGCAGAAATGGCTTCTCCCACAGAGCATATAAAACTCAGAAAAAGAATAGATAATTTTTACAGATTTTAGCATGGATATTCTGGTATTTAAGTGTACATAACTCCAGATCATTTTTAGGTTTTAGTGTTCCTTTAAAGCAGAACTACCACATTTAACAAAGATGGCCCCAAATAATTCCTCATCTGGCACTAGTTGCTCTAGCGCTAGTCGCCAGAATTATTACCTGGTTAATGCTAATTATCCACTGCTCCAGGACTGACAGGCAGGACGGAGCGCAGACATCTTTCCATAGTGAGGTCTGCGCGCCTGCGCTGTCAGTCCCTTTTGGAGCCGAACGGCTCCTAGCAACGCCTCCTAGAGCCGGCTGGGACTGACAGTGCAGACGCACAGACGTCACTGTGGAAAGATGTCTGCACTCTGACCTGCCCGCTCTAAGTCAAGATAAAATAATGAAATAGTAATTGAAAGATCTATTTTGTAATACGCAGGGCTTAAAATTGGAAGTCCTTTGCTACTAGCCAGATCTGAAAAGTTGCTCGCCACTGCAAGCCATAACATACCCACCAGGGCTGAATTTCTACTCGCCAGGGCTAAATTTTAACTCTCCATTGGCTAATGGCGAGTGGAAATTTTGAGCCCTGGACTAAGAGGCCTGGAAGCAAGCTTTATTGGACTGACATTTGTGATTGACACATTACCTTCCATGGTGGTCTCAAATAATGACCTAGAGTTCTCGGTCTTTGGAACTCCTATCAACCCCAACCAGCCATAGGTCGCTTGGGTATGATGGAAGTTGTAGTCCCCAGCATCTGAAGTGCCAAAGCAGAAGATTGTGCAGTGCTTTTTTGTGAGTAATATGTAACTCCCCTTTTCTGTCACTCAAAGGGTTAAATCGCACCAGACCGTATCCTTTTTTTCTCCTACCCTGTTGCAGTTTTAATTATCTTAATATGCTTGTTAGTTTTGTCCAGAACAATTTATTTAGAAGTTAAGTAGAATTTTGTTGGTCTTTAACCTTGTGAGTGCCAGAGGGGTATTGAGTTCGACACCGCTCTAGCAAAACAAAAACATGAATGACTATTGTTTATTGTATTTGGTTCCGATGGAAATTTCTGTCTTAAAGGGATAGTAATGTCTCTATTATTGTTTATCTTAAAGTCTTCTTTATGCTTTTTATAACATTTAGCACTATGTCTAATGACTTACAGTCCTGTAGATCAAAAGCTATTCAGGCTAAAAGGATCCTCCTCCCACCCCTTCTGGCCGACTCCCCTCGGATCTGCAATCCGGTCATGGGACCGGATGGGACAAACTTCACCCAGTAAGTATAAGGAAAACCCTGTCCCCCTTGACGAAGGAGGGCAGGAGTTTCCTTTTGCTTATTTAAAGGGGAATTATGACCCGAAATAAAGTCTCCCCCCCCAACAGGCATCTAGCAATACGCTTAACAATAGTAGTATTAGCCAGCATAATTACCGCTTTAGTGAGAAATTCTGCTTCTGACGAGACTGCCCGCCAGGCATCAGCACAGACATCTTTGCTGACCTAAATCTGCATGCCTGTGCTGTCAGTCCCGCTCTACTCTAGGAGGCATTGCGTGGCCTTTAGGTACCAGAAGGCACTGACTGTGCAGGACTGCAGATTACTCTAAAGCGCTGTTTCCTGGCCGTCCGTCTCGGCAGAAATAGGGTTTCTCTCTAATGCTGTAATTATGCTGGCTAATTCTCCTATTGTTAAGCTTATCACTAGATGACTAATTGTTGGGGGGGACACTTTATTTGGGTTGATAGTTCCCTTTTAAGATTGCCCCCCGCCACTCTCCATCCAGACCAGACTGAGAGGCAGTGTGACTCTGGGAAAGGGGAAGGAGGTGGATCCTTTTAGCTTGATTAGCTTTTGAACTACAAAACTGTAAGTCATTAAACATAGCGCTAAGTGTTATAAAAAGCATAAAGAAGATTACTATCCCTTTAATGCTTTATATCATTAAATGTTGACAGGATAATCCATAATCAGTACATTTTTTTTTTTTTTTTTTTTTTTAAATGATCTCCATTACAAGCCCGAGAGGTCTTCAGTGTATTGTGAAGCGATGAGTTGAACACCTCTTTAGCATCCAAGGGGTTAATTTAATACTAATATTTAAATATGGATATTTCCCATGGTTCAATAATAAGCAGATATAATCTTAATCCCTTAAAATAAAAATAAAAACGTTTGTCTGGTTTATAGTTTCACCGCCAGGATAACCGAATTAATGCAGGTGCTGAAGGATTTGAACAAAGGGAAATATGAACGCACTATGGTTTCCCAAGACAAAGGTAACTATAATCTGATCCAATAAAGGAACACTAACATCTAACAATGAACCGTAGAAACACGTTTCAATACCCTGTACTTCATGCTAGCATCTGTAAATAATGGTCTATGTTTTCTGGGGCCTAAACTTTAGTCTTACATGTTCTGTGAAGTGTGGCCATTCCTGCCTTTTCTTCCTTTACTATAGCAGTCTTGGCAAGGTGTCTAAGAAGTGATAGTGCAGTATGGGATGAGTTAACACAACAGCCTTTCTGAATAGCACAACAGTGGCCACTAGTCTCACTAAATTAACAAACTTAGTTCTCGTCTCATTACAAATTGCAGAAACAAACTATGGACAGGCTGTACACATGCATTAAAATGGAAAGCTATGATTGGATTACCATTTTAACTTAAAACTATTTTTTACAGTAGCTTGATGGAAATATATGATCTTTTTAAAGTTATATAACCTATTTAAAGCAGAACTGTCACTCCAAATAAAGTGCCCCCAAATAATTATTCATATAGCGTTACACATTGTATTATCCTGAATAAGTCCAGTGTTATTAAAGGGATAGTAATACTTAAAATGTAAAAAAAAAATGTTGTAGGGTTTATCCCTCTGAGTAAAACAAGAGTACTTCCACTGCTGAAAGGTGTTTCATTCAAAAGTTATTAATTTTCAAAGTTGCATTTTTTAGGCGCAATATCACAGTGGCCTGAAATTGTACAGTGGCGCTGTTGCTACACAGTGCTATGGACAGCTCTGGTCCCGGGACCATAAATCTCCATAGGATGGTGTAGCAACAGCGCCACTGTACAATTTCAGGCCATTGTGATATTGCACTAAAAAATTCAACTTTGAAAATTAATAACTTTTGAATGAAACACCTTTCAGCAGTGGGAGTACTCTTATTTTACTCAGGGGGATAAACCCTACAACATATTTTTTTTTACATTTTAAGTATTACTATCCCTTTAAGGAATCCAACGTGATACAAGATGAACAGGCAAGAATTAGCACAAACATCTTGCCTTAGAGACATCTGTCAGTCTGCTTTGTCTGTCCCAGTCTCCACCAGCACTGGTGAGGGGTAGTTGCATTGTACCTTAAGGTAAAGGGATTGATGTCGCAGGCGCACAGATACCGCTACAGCAAGAAGCCTGCCCGTCAGTCTCTGAACAAGATGAATTTCTCGTTAATGCTGGACTTATTCAGGATCATACAAGTATTTGTATGCATATTTCTATGTGACTAATTATTTGTGGGAGCACTTTAAGTTGAGTGATGGTTCTGCTTTAATTTCTAGTTGTTAGTGTAACTTTAACACAACAAACTGCTTAGTAGATGCACGTTTTTAGTCTCCCAATCTTTTCTTGAATTTACAGAGTCAGAACACCTTGAGAGAATTCCCTTAATACCTGGAAGTGGGAAAATTATCAACGTTGATAATATAATTAAGTAAGTTCGGTGAGAAAATGATTGAGTGTAATGTATTGTGATCTGACTTACGCCTGTATTCCATTGTAGGTGATAAATGCTAGCACTTATTTCATTGATTTCTGATGAAGTCTATGGGGAAATTTGAAGATTAAAACCAGCAATAAAGGTGTCACCTGCAATGGAACCTAGGCCTTAATTAAAAAAAAAATATGAGGAACATTTGTCACTAAATAATGTATTTTGACTGCACAGAGCATTTGTTCTTAAAGGGCTCAATGGAGATTTGTTTTTTTGAATAGGTATCAAACTGCTGTGGTTGTATGATAAATATTTCATGTTCACTCCCTTTAGTAGATGTTTACAACACCTTAGAAGTATTAAGGAGTTCCTCTGCTAGGGCGGGATTTACGTATAGGTAAAGTTTCCCTTAATCCAAGATAATGGAAATGAGGAGGGAAATCTTACACGTCTTCCTCTCTTGTGGGTTTTATTACTATTATTCTCATCTCAGTAAGACTTTCCTCTCTGTTGTTGTTACCATATTTGAAGTGTTACAAAATAGAGGACACTGGGGTTTTGAATAGATATACTTGGAGTACTGGATGGGGCAATGCAATGCATTGCTCTCCCCTTTGTCACTCAAAATGACGAACACAAATACCCAAAAATATAATTTTCTCTTGACCATTGCTTTGTCTCTAGATCTAAATAAAAATTATTTCAGAGCATTTTACACCGGAATGTTGTAGCAATTTACTTACCTGTATAAGTTAAAGGGATAGTAATGTTTCATAATAAAAGCAGCTCTAATTAATCGTCATAGTATTTGGGCTTTGGAGAGTGTTATTTCAGTTCTGTCAGAGTTGTAGTTCAGGAGTAATTCAATGACAAAGTATCCCCCTTCTGCCTCTTTTACTGATGTAACACTGTTCAGCCAAAGCAGAAGGAGGTGCCCAGGTAGATTGCACAGAGGGACAATCTTCAATTAAGATAAGGGAAAAACCTGAAAAGCTTGTCAAGGGGGGTAGGGCTTTCATTGTTTTCATATAAAGAAGATTGTCCCCTGCTGTTATCTGTCTGGTCTTACAACCAGATCCCCATCTGAGAAGAGATGGCTTACCCTAGGTAAAAGGGACGGGGAGGGGAAACTTTGCTTGTGAATATCTCTTAAACCATAAAGGGTTGAGAGATAAGACTTATATCATTCTTCATGTTTTTTTAATGCCTACAAAATTAAATAAAGTTAAAACGAAGTATTACTATCCCTTTAAAGGTATAGTAATACCTTTTTGGATAATAAGAGCAGCAGCTGGCAGTAATATCCGTTATGATGAACAAACTGAGCTGCTTTGGTAATGATCTGTTACTGTCCCTTTAACAGACTGTCACTTGACTTCAGCTACTGTTGTCTTTGTATCCCATTTTATGAATGCTCTGTTACTGTGGCCATAAGTTTTTCAAACCTCTTGGATGCCAAATGGTAAGCTGACCCAACCTCCCTTTTAACTAGGAGCACAAATATGAATGCATATTGCAGGACTGCTTTGTTTTCTATGCAAACACGCAGTATGCATTTTCAGATGTTAAAGGAGAGTTTTGGCTTACTGAAGGGGTTTCCAAAACATTGTATTTGAGAGATCCTTCCGGCGCCCATTAAACATTTCACTGAAAAGTCTCATTTTAATATTTGTGTATGTGCAAGCTTGTTTGTTATTTTATGTTTCTATAGGTTTGATCATGTTCCGTTAGCGACCCCAAATGGAGATATATTGATTAGAGACCTTAACTTTGAGGTAAATAATTACAGTAAAATCTTTATTTTTTTTAAATCTAAAACGAACAGAAGTCCTTGTTTATGTGTCAGACAAATATGGGCCTTATGTCCAAAGAAGAAGTGGAGAAATTCTCTGAAAAACCAGATGCACTAAGGAGAGAAGGGAAAATTACCATTGATTTGAATAGGACTTTTAAGCTGTTGAATGCCAGAGCAGCTTCTGACACATGCGAACCAATGCATTGGAGGCCTCTCTAGCATTCAAGGGGTTAAAGGCTGCATTTAAATCAAATATAGTTTTTAATTCAACCCACAGTTGAGCAGCTGGTTTTCCCCTATGGCACTCAAAGGGTTACATTATTATTATTATTATTTTTAATATATATATAAACAGAGTGGGTTAAATTAAATTTAACCCACAGTGTTGTATATTTTATCACTGGTGCACATTGTATATGAAATTATGTATAAATATACTCAGCCTGGGCCATCCAGAACCAGCCCTTTGCCCTGATGAAGGTCCAGAAGGGACCGAAAACATCTGGCTGATTCATTAAATTCTTTCTTCGTTTGAACTGCTGATGCTGTGTGCTGTGTCTTTCTGGTTCTGGATGACCCAGGCTGAGTATATTTATATTTCAATACAGCCCATATATACAATATTTTTTCCCATGTTTTCTGAAAGTGAGTGATATTCTCATTGGCGATTGATACACTACTAAATAATGCTAGACCTGGGGTAGATAGTGGTTTGCTGTCCAGCTGTTAGAGATTACAACTCCTATCATCAACAAGAATTTGTTGGCTGGATGAGAAATGGTGGGAATTTTAGCTTACACCAGCTAAGCAGTCAAAGGGTGGCCTACCCTTGTGCTAAGTAAAGGAGAGAGTGGGGGATATGACAGAAACATTCAAATGGATTCATCAAAGTACTGGAGTGAAATACATTACAATACAATGCAGGAGTAGAAATGTTAGGGCTAGAGGTCATAGTCTAAAACTAGAGGGTCAGAGCCTTGGATGTAATGTAAGAAAAATTTACTTAACTGACTGGGTGATAGATAAGTGGAATAGCCTACCAGCAGAAGTGGGAGAGGTTATTACAATGAAGGAATTTAAGCATGCATTGCATAAGGCAATACTGAACATAAGACAAGACCAAGTACCAAATACAATTTTAGATTTTTGAGGTTAGGAAAAATGTGCAGGCTAGATGGGCCGAATGTTTATCTGCCATCAAATTCTGTGTTTCTAAAGCCAAAGGTGCTACTAATAAGATCTTGATAATAATGCAATGTTTACATTTTAGGTGAAATCTGGAGCCAATGTTCTAGTCTGTGGGCCTAATGGATGTGGAAAGAGTTCCCTCTTCCGTGTCTTAGGAGAGGTGAGTTCCCTTCTGCACCTCTGCTGACTTTGCCAGAACTCACTGGAGCAAGGGGAGTCAACTTATAGACCTCAAATTTTTGGGTACTCCAACTCCCATCATCCCCAATTAACCAAAGGCTGGTTGGGGATAATGGGAGTTGTAATACCCAACAGCTCAAAGTTCAAAGATTGACAATTCCCACGCTAGAGATTTAAAATGTGTTGCACACCCTTCTGGCACTCAAAGGGTTCAATGAAAGTAGCCTGATGGAGTACTTGTATTATGCATATTAATGCATTTGTATATCATTTGGAATGCTAAGATTTGTAAAATCACAGGGTTTTCTTCAATGAACACCAGTACTTAACTGAATGCAATGTATTGTAGAGAAAATATGCTGTAATGTACATAGAGATATAGGTAATATATTACATACCTTGATTGAAATCAGTATATTAAGGGCATTGCTCCTTTTTCATTTCATTCATACTTCCCTAGTGTTTTGCCTTGGCTGTGTCTAGTACCCCGCAGCACTGTACCCAGGTGTATTATGGTGTAATGCTGGAATGTTTTTACAAAAGGGGCCACCAAAGTGTTTCCGCAAGGGCCTTGTTGAGAAAAGAAAATGAATCAAGGGCTAGATACTACTAAGTAATGTAATGACATTAAAGACCGGCATTCTCTTGGGAACATGAACTGTATGCAATCCAGTACTAGGCTAACAAGTTACCTTCCATATTGCTACGTGAACCTACACAAACAATATTGCCTAACTGCAGCATTGCTAATGAACAGTTGAAGATTATTATCTTCTGCAGTAAGTCATATTGAATTGAAACTGAATGAAGAGTTGGACTGATGATACCGAAGAGCCAAGAATGGCCCCAGGTCTTTAGTTTTTTATGACACTTTTATACAGCATAGCTCTACCATATTAGTGTATGTATGCTTGAGTACCCGAGAGTGGCTTTGGTGCAGTTCTAACCCCTTGAGGATCAGGGGACTGTTCAGCTTATTGTTGTGCAATGTGTTGCACACCTCTCTCGCACTCAATGGATTAAGAGTAAGGATTTAGATTATTACCATTATGGAAAACAATAATGTGTGCATATATACAAGCATGTAAAAAAAGTACATCACCTAACTATAGCAGTCTTCCGAAGCCTAGGATTGCTTTGAGCAGCTTGCATTGTGACATTTCCTTATTTGTGCAGTGCATATGCCATATTTGCTCAAATATAAGGTGACCCCAAATATAAGGCATCCCCCCCCCCCGAATTTTGCTGTTAGGTTCTTGAAAAAAACAAAAATGCTGAATATAAAACGACCCTGTCTGTCTGTCCCTCACTTGATCTCACTCACCTTCCCTTCATCTCCCTCCATCCCTTCATTTCATGCTCCCTCCATTTTGTATCTCTCTATATCATACCACTTAGCTCCCTCCCTCTGTCTTATTGTGTATGTTTCCAAGTGGTAGAATTGTAGAAGTGCAAAGTGTTGTGTGACATGTTTAAATGTGCTGCCCACTGCCATGACTAGATCCCACGTCATTTTCAGGACCTTCTATGAATTCGCAGACTCAAACTGGGCTTGGCGCAGAAGTGACACTTCACTTGTATTTGGGCTCTGTGCAAGTGACAGAAGGACCTGAAAATTACATGGGATATTGGCATGGAGGCTGGCAGTGAATTTAAACGTGTCATCCTCTGTTCCGCACATCTACAAGGCTGCCACTTGGAACTATATACTAGGGCTTGAGAAATTTGGTTAGTCTCTAGGAGCCAGGCTCTGCATCAGAGGAGAACCTTCCCTGGGGCCTAGTGGAACAAGGAAGCAATTCCTAGTCGCCATGGCAACCTGGAGTCTGGGGTTTGTTGAGCCCTGCTATATACGATAAGGTGGAGGGAGGGAGACCTATGCACCAAGCTCTGTGCTGGATTTGGATCTTCCACCAATCCAATAGGGCATAGTGAATATAGGATGACTTCAAATATAAGATGGTCATTTTTCATGCTAAAATCCATGAAAAAACCTCTCCTGCTATCTTTATTCTTACAATTTGTTTATTTACAGTAAGTTCTTTTCACTGTCGTCCAATACAGGTCACTGGTACTCTGGGAGGCGTAAGTCCCCTTTAATAGGCAGGAACAACTATGCAAATGATTTGCAAGGGGCGGAGCCTCCCCTCTTACTTAAGCCACCTTCTGGCCAGAGCCACTTAGATTGATTTGTTCCTGGAGTGCCTTGCACACCAGGTAGAGAACATCTATGCATCTTAGTGTTTTATTATTTTTTGATTCAAATATGGAATACCACCATTAGGAGGGTGACCATGGCTGTGAATTGCCCTCTTTAAAGTGGCTGGTGCAGCTTCCAGGGATTTCTGTGGACCTTATGCCCTGAAGAGGGGACAGCTTGTGTTAAGCAGCTTCCCTACTGGGGAATTTACCTCTGGTTCTTTCCCACCTTATCATGGTCACCTGAAGACAGAAGTCCTGCAGGAAAGGTGAGTCACCCATTGAGTGCTGAAGGTCCACTTGTCCCCACAGTGTCCCTTTGATGGGCTTGTATTTGGGAGTTACAATACACTCCAGCACTCATAGGGTGTTGTTATTGCATTATTACTGTTTTATGCAATTTCTGTGGTATTCTCTGGGTTTTGGAGCTTTGGGTATTCATTTACTTATGTTTCTTATGTGTTTCATGCTTGTTTGGGCACTTTTTAATGTTTTCTTAAACTTTATTAAAAATGGTGTTCCGCGCCTTTAAGCGCGGCTTTTTCCCGCTCAGACGCAAGGGCTCCTTTACTCTCTATGAGAATTCACAGTGTGGGACGTATCTCTGGAACCGCTTATCACAGCAACTTCAGAGAGGGCTCATTTTAATGCTAGGCTCCTGCTCTATCATCCGGAATGTGTTTTATGTATGTGGGGTGTTCAGGGGGGCTTCGGGCACTGTTTGGGGTACTTGTTAGGGGAAAACTACATTTCCCATGAGCGCTTGGTTCGCGCTCGTTTCTGATTGGCTATCATGACGGCCGCCATTTTGTGGTACTTTTCCTAAGCGAGTACACTACGCAGGGACCGAGCCTTCTCTCTCCTCAACAGATTAACCCTTCGCTGGCCAGATAAGTCCGAATTTAGACATTTCTGGGGTGAAACTTTAATCATTTACACTTTTTCTGGGTGATAGTGTTATTAGTGGGGTATATTGATGCTGTGAGCATGTCTACTTCACTGGAGCTAGGGGCTAGACCCAAGTCTAAGGAGGATGGGGGGTCTGCTACCCCCATGGCGTTTTGCTCCTCTTGCCACATTGGGCTGTCTACCGATAATGTGGGGGATCTATGCCCTAATTGTACTGGTCAAGATAGCAACCCTGGGCTTTCCAGCCACGCTATTGAGCCATCTTGGGTGAGGGAGTTTAAAGCTGCCACTAGGGGTCTCAGATCCACGCTTCAACTCTTTCCCTCTCAGATACAGGGGGCTCTCCAGGTCTGGCAGACCCCCTCTACCATCAGGACCTCCCTGCCTAAGCCACAGGGAGCTCCTGATGTCACTGATTCTTCTGAAGAAGAACTCTTACAGGATTCTGATGCTGAGGAACGTACTGTTATTGAATCTAACAGGTCCATTGGGGACCCCTATGAGTGTGACCCTGAAGTCTCGGCTGAGGGTCTGATCAGAGCGGTTCTGAATACGCTCAACCTTCCTCTGACTCAGGAATCCACTTATGATCCTACTGATGTTTTTCAGAAAAAGCCATCTAAACCAGTTGTTTGTTTTCCAACTAACCCTACTCTTGCCCGTCTGGTCTCTGAGGCATGGAAGAATCCTGATAGATCTTCCTCTGTCTCCAAAAAGTTTGCTAAACTTTACCCTTTTCCTGAGGCTGAGCTGGCAAAATGGGTTCATCCTCCCAAGGTGGATGCTCCTGTTTCTAGACTATCCAAGTCTACCGCCTTGGCTGTCTCTGATGCCTCTGCCCTGCAGGATTGGACGGATAAAAAGCTAGAGCTTTCTCTTAAATCTATTTTTGCCTCCATTGGCACTGCCATGCGACCAACCTTTGCTGTGGCATGGGTTAATAGAGCCATTGCGGCCTGGACTGAACGACTGACTGAAGCAGTTCGCCAAGATGCGCCAGTATCTGAACAGTTGCAGCTCCTTGCTAATATCACTGAAGCTCAGAACTATGTTGCTGACGCTGCTTTTGATGCTGTGCGCATGATGGCGAGGGCCTCCACTTCTTCTGTGGTGGCCAGACGCGCTCTTTGGCTGAAAATTTGGTCTGCTGATACAGCCTCTAAGAAAGCCTTGCTTTCCTTGCCCTTTCAGGGGAATTTGCTTTTTGGGTCTGAACTCAAAGAAATGATCAGTGAGGCTACTGGCGGTAAAAGTACTCTTCTACCCTCAGTCTTTAAGAAAAAGTTTCCAGCCAAACGCAATCGGTCCTTTCGTTCCTTTCAGACTGAGACACGCTCCTCGGCCCAAACGGGTCCTCCCTCTACGCGCTCCTCCTCCAAGCCCAAACAGTCCTGGAAGCCCAAAGTTGCCCCCAAGGCCAAGACCTCCAAGACTGCTTCGGCATGACTCGCCGAACCCGGGTCCGCATCCGGCTGTAGGCGGTCGTCTCCGCATCTTTCGCCGGACTTGGGAGGAGTCAGTGGCGGACCCATGGGTTCTTCAGGTGGTGTCAGAGGGATACAGGATCCCTTTCTCTTCCCTTCCTCCTTTTCGGTTCCATTTTACTCGTCCTTCTCAGGAACCTACAAAAAGGCGTCTGTTCGACGACGCTATTCAGGATCTCTTGGACAAAGAGGTCCTGGAGGCGGTTCCTCAAGGGGACACAGGTTCAGGATTCTATTCCAACCTGTTTGTGGTAGCCAAAAAGGACGGAGGAGCTCGTCCCATTTTGGATCTCAAAGATCTCAATGCCTATGTGGTGACTTCCCACTTCCGCCAGGAATCTCTGCGTTCTGTGATTGCAGCAATGTCTCCAGGGGAGTTTCTTGCCTCCCTGGACCTTCAGGATGCTTATCTTCACATCCCTGTTCATCCAGAGAGCAGGCGGTATCTCAGGATTGCCTGCCACAGGGGACACTTTCAGTTTGCAGCGCTCCCCTTTGGGCTGACTTCAGCCCCTCAGGTCTTCCAGAGGGTGTTGGGATCCTTGATAGCGGTGCTTCATCAGGATGGGATCCGAGTGACCCCATACATGGACGATCTCCTACTGAAAGCCTCCTCAGCGGAGCTTCTCCGTCAGCAATTACAGAAGTGCATGCACACCCTGAACCGTCATGGCTGGATCCTGAATCTGGACAAGTCGGACTTGGTTCCATCTCAGAGGCTTCTGTTCCTGGGTCTCCTGTTTGACACTCGCCAATGCATGGTGTTTCTTCCAGAGGACGTGGCTCACCAGATAGCCGTCCGAGTGGCTGGGATTCTGGACATGGACGAGATTCCAGTACCGAAGTTGTCGTCTTTAGTGGGGAAGTTCATTTCCACGATCGAAGCAGTCCCATTTGCCATGGCCCACTCCAGGGAACTTCAGAGATTTGTGATCCAGACGTGCAAGAATCATCCAGATCATCAACATCTGTCTGTTTCTCTTCCTCCTCATGTCGAGTCGAGTCTGCACTGGTGGTTAGATCTCTCTCATCTCCTGAAAGGGAGATCCTTTCTAGTTCCTCGTTGGACCACAGTCACAACGGATGCCAGCCTTCGGGGCTGGGGTGCAGTCTGGGGTCGCTTCAGTGCTCAGGGGAAATGGGGTCTGGAGGAATCCCTTCTCTCCATCAATGTTTTGGAACTTCGAGCTGTCCGGCTTGCCCTGAGGCACTGGGAGTCTCAACTGACCGGTCTTCCGATCAGAGTGGAGTCCGACAACGCCACGGCGGTGGCTTACATCAACAGGCAAGGCGGCACAAGAAGCGGTTCCGCCTGGTGGGAGGTCAAGGATATTTTGTCTTGGGCAGAAGATCACGTGCCTGTCATCTCTGCAGTTTATATTCCAGGCGTGGACAACGTCATAGCAGACTTCCTCAGTCGTCACACCGTCGACAGCGGAGAATGGGCTCTTCATCCAGAGGTGTTTCACATGCTCACTCAGCGGTGGGGGATGCCTGTGGTGGACCTGATGGCTACCAGACACAACAGGAAGGTTCCGGTGTTTTGCTCCCGGTTGAGGGACTCCCTTGCTCTAGCAGTGGATGCCTTGTCGATCCCTTGGGACTTCTCCCTGGCTTACATCTTCCCTCCTCTTCCTCTATTGATCAGAGTCATCCAGAAGTTGAAGAGGGAGCGTTGTCCTGTCATCCTGATCGCTCCAAACTGGCCTCGCCAGTCCTGGTATCCGGAGTTGATGGCCATGTCAGTGAAGGATCCGATCCCGCTTCCTGCCCGTCCGGACCTACTTCTTCAGGGATATCTGTGGAAGGAGGATGTTCACTCTCTCCATTTGATGGCAATGCGGTTGAATCCTCGATTCTAGCAAAGAAAGGATTTTCTCCTTCTGTGGTGTCGACTATGCTCTGTGCTCGTAAGCCTGTGTCTTCCAAGATCTATCATCGCATATGGTCAACTTTTGTGACATGGTGCTCTGATAAGAAGTTATCCCTTGAATTCCATCTTCCCACTGTCCTGGCCTTCTTGCAGGACGGTGTGGATAAGGGGCTCAGTCTGAGTTCCCTCAAAGTTCAGACTTCTGCCTTGTCTGTGTTTTTCCAGGAAAGGATCGCTATCCTTCCTGATGTGAAAGTTTTCTTCCAAGGTGTGACTCATGTTCGACCTGCCTTCAAGAGTCCTGCTCCCCAGTGGGACCTCAATTTGGTGCTGGGAGTTCTCCAGCGACCACCGTTTGAATCCTTGGCTTCCATTCCATTACGTCTCTTGACTTGGAAGATGGCCTTCCTTTTGGCTATTGTTTCAGTTCGCCGGGTAGCAGAGTTACAGGCTTTGTCTTGTAAACCTCCTTACCTGGTGTTCCACAAGGATAAGGCTGTGCTTCGCACTACCAAGGAATTCTTACCCAAGGTTGTGTCCGAGTTTCACATCAATCAGGAGATTGTGGTTCCCTCTTTCTGCCCTAATCCTTCATCTGACAAGGAAAGAGATCTCCATCTGTTGGATGTGGTGCGTTGCCTCAAGTTTTATGTTCATCGCACCGAGTCTATCAGGAAGTCTGACGCTCTATTCGTCATTCCTGAGGGGCCTAGGGCAGGGAGACCGGCTTCCAAAGTTACCATTGCCTCTTGGATTAAGGCTACTATCCGTGAAGCCTATAAGTTGAGGAATAAGCATGTTCCCTTCCGGGTGACTGCCCATTCCACCAGATCTATTGGGGCCTCTTGGGCCTACAAGAATCAAGCTTCTGCTGATCAACTGTGCAGAGCGGCCACTTGGTCCTCTGTGCACACTTTTTCTAAGCACTATCGAGTTGATGTACTGGCTTCGGCTGATGCCAGTTTTGGAAGGAAGGTCCTGGAGGCAGTCTTGCCTGTGTAGGTCTTCCGCTCTGTGATCCTTAGTGCTTCCTTACTGTTGAACCCGGTTGGCTCTGGTTTCGTGTGCTGTGTTAGTTCAGGGATTGTTCCCTTGGTTGGTGTCCGTTGACACTTACAGTTTGGGCTATGTTATTAACTGGGTCATAGCAGTTCTAGTGACTTGGGCCTTGTGCCTGGTCCTTGCCTTACTTCCCGCCTCTGGATCAGCTCAATGTTTGTACATCCCAGAGTACCAGTGACCTGTATTGGACGACAGTGAAAATAGGATTTTAGTCTTACCTGTTAAATCCTTTTCACTTAGTCCATACAGGTCACTGGTCTCCCACCCTGTCAAGGGACGAGTCTTGGCTCTCCTGTGGCATCCAGTGGGAGACCGTTCGGGCATGCTCACAGGAGTCTTTCTTTTTGCTTACCTGAGGTCAGTTTTAGGGTCTCAAATCAATCTAAGTGGCTCTGGCCAGAAGGTGGCTTAAGTAAGAGGGGAGGCTCCGCCCCTTGCAAATCATTTGCATAGTTGTTCCTGCCTATTAAAGGGGACTTACGCCTCCCAGAGTACCAGTGACCTGTATGGACTAAGTGAAAAGGATTTAACAGGTAAGACTAAAATCCTATTTTCCCATTGTGCTTACAATCTAAGTCACAAAGAGCTGACACGGGAATTGATTTTCCAGGCTTTACAGTGAGTGAGGCTGATGTACTTAGAATAACTGGAGAAATTCTAGAGTAAAACTACTGCACCATGGGAGACAAATTAAAAAAAAAAATATAAGAAGCTTATAACCCCTTGAACCATAGAGAGGTCTCCAACTCCTTTCAAAGCTAGGAGATGGAGACCACTCTAGTTTTCAAGGGGTTAAAAACCCCTTTTAAAGGGATAGTAATACCTTAAATTAAAAAAAAAAAAAAATATATATATAATATAATGTTGTAGGTTTTATCCCCCTGAGTAAAACAAGGATACCCCCAAAGCTGAAAAGTGTTTTATTCAAAAGTTATTGCAGCTCAAAGTTCAATTGTTTTAGGTGTACAGTGATGCTGCTACTCATCCTGTGGACAGGTCTGGTCAGTTGACCATAAATTTCCATAGTAAGGAATAACAATAGTGCCAGTGTACAGTTTCAGGCCACTGTGATACTGCACCTAACACCTTTCAGCAGTGGGAGCACCATTGTTTTACTCAGGGGTATAAACTCTACTATATATATATATATATATATAGATAGATTTGTAGAAGAAATGAAGCACACGCTGGTCTTGTAAAGTGAAACAAAAGAGTTTACTTGTATGTCGACGTTTCGGCCAAACACAGCTGGCCTTCCTCAAGACGAAAAAGGCCAGCTGTGTTTGGCCGAAACGTCGACATACAAGTAAACTCTTTTGTTTCACTTTACAAGACCAGCGTGTGCTTCATTTCTTCTACAAATCTACATATTGCCTTTTGATGGCACCCTGGCATTTATCTACTGAATTGTGAGTGGTTCCATCCAAACGACGTATATATATATATATATATATATATATATATATTTTTTACAAATTAAGTATTACTGTCTTCTTAAATCAAGAGGAATTTGGGAAATGTTTATTTCTTCCATATGGTAAGTTGGTTTACACCAATTCTCCTTATTATATCCGCTTCAGTGTCTTATGCTCGATCAGTCAGTCAGCCAATTGAGCCACTTCTTCATAAGTTAAATGAGAGTTTTGGGCAGGTTAGCCTAGAAGTTTCTAGTTACTTTCCTGTAATGTGCAGTTATTCTTTATAATACTTGAATTATTATTATTACAAACAATAGAGGCTTTCAAACAGAGACCAGAGGTACCGGTATCTAAAATTGAGGAACAGCATGCAACATTCGTTAAACCCATTCATAAATATTTTACTTTTAATATTTGTTTGCTTAATTTCTTTATTTTTACAGTTGTGGCCTCTCTTTGGTGGATCTCTAACCAAACCAGAACGGGGAAAACTGTTTTATGTACCTCAGGTAAAACTTTAATTTTTCATTGCACTATTTCGGATTTGTATTCCAGGTACATAAGAGTAAGATTTACTAAAAGGTGAAATCAGTCAATAAAACATTTTTACCTCTATAAGTGAAAAGCAGCTGCACAACTCTTGTTTTTTAAAAGGAAAAGTTTTTTTGCACATTGACATGAAAAATTTGGGGGGGGGTTTTGTGCAAAAACTTTGCTTTTATGTGGAACATGCACAAACATTTCACACAAGTTAACGCTGAATTTGTATTTAGATGAATTCAACACACTTGAGGCCCTATGCACAAACTAAATGTGGAGCAACTTAGGGCAAACCAGCTGAACCATACAGTGCAAACAAAGTTTTGCATTGAGTAAAATTGAGGTTTTAACTCCTGGAATGCAGAGGTCTCCAATACATGTGAAGCAATGGGTTTTAGACCTAGCATTCACAGGGTTAAAGCCCCGTTTTAATCAATTGACATTTTTAATTGTCCCCTGTGGGGCAGTTTGTTTGCCCCACATTTACTTTATTTTGGATTTCTTTCAAACCACTCAAATGCAAACTTTTGTGCTTTATGATCAAAAGACTAATTTGCCCTTTAGTAAATCTCAGTTTAGCATAATAACCATATGTCCACATGCCTCAAAGTTTATTCACTTACCTGTACATTTTTAGAGACCATATATGACTTTGGGAACATTGCGGGACCAAGTCATCTATCCCGATACACAAGAAGACCAGAAACGTAAAGGTATAACTGATAAGGTAAGGAAAAATCCAGTTTATATTTTTCTAGACCTGTGAGTATCAGGGTACCATGCAACAAATATAAGTATCCGAAAAAAAAAAAAAATATAAAAAAAAATTTAAAAAAAAAAAAAAAAAAAAAAAAATATATATATATATATATATATATATATATATATATATATATATATATAAAAAAATAAATAAAAAAATTATATTTTGTAAGGCTTTTCCTGCTGAGTGACTTCAGTATTCTCCCAAAGATGGGCCTTTCCATCATTATTAAGGGTTATTTTTTGTTTTTATTTCCTGTAGCAGTGTCCTCTTGTGGTCACAGAGCTTAACTTATAGTCTACCTGGTCTCCAAACAGTTATCATGTTGCATTGTATTGGAGTGTTGAACCATAACAGCAGTTCTCCATAGAATGTATTCAAACGGTCAAGAAATGCTGAATCTGGTTACTCATTTCCTGAGAGTTTGAACAGTTATAACTTTTGAACAAAACAACTGCCATCATTTTACTCAGCCAGAAAAGCCCTATTACAGGTATGTGTTCATAATAAAGTTTACTGCTCCTTTAAGGGTCTTGTGCAGAAAGAAAAACATGAGCAATTCTGGAGGGACGGGGGATGAAAATTCCCAATGATTCGAAATAAGGTTTTTAACCCTATTAATGTTACAGGGGTCTCCAATGCATTCTGGGGGATAAAAGAGCCATTTAAATAAATGAAAATATATTTCCTTCTTGGGGTGCAGTTGGTTTGTTCCATAATTGCTCCTCTTTTTTGCTTTTTACACAAGGCCCTAAATGCACCATATACATCGTGACTTCCTCTATTGATTTTGATTAGCACAAATCTTTTTATGGCTCCATTTAAAAAATGAACACGCCTCAAATCAAGCCTTACAACTACACTTGTTGTAATGATATTGGGCCTTCACCCTTTGAGTGCCAGAGAGACATCCAACGCAATAAGTTGGATACCTCTGGCATCAAAGGGTTAACTATTGAACGGGGCTCTTATCCCTTTGAATATTAGAGAAGTTTCGAAGCATTGCATCACAATGCACTAGAGACCTCGTAGCAGCGGTTCACTTTTGAAATGTCACACACTTAAGAGCGTGTGACCTTTTGAACAATTCACCTTGCAGTGCGAGATTGTCATGTCGCCATTTTGACCATGGCGACATGGTGAACTAGTTAAAAGGCTGCAATCTCTTAAGCGTGCAACATTTCAAATGGATACCCTAGCAGTCACGGGGTTAAAGGTCTAATTTAAAGAGAGTTATGTTTCACAAAAACAGCAGCTCCAACTAATCTTAATAGTATTTGGGCCATGGAGAGTGTTATTTCAATACTGTCAGAGTTGTAGTTCAAGAGTAATTGAATGATAAAGTATCTCCCCTCCCGCCCCTTTTACCTAGTGTAAGCCACCTCCCCTCAGATGTGGAGTCTGGTCCTGGGACCCGACAGTTCACAGCAGGGGAGAATCATCTTACTGTGAGTATAAGTAAAACCCTGCCTCCCTTGACAGGTTTTTCAGGTTTTCCCTTATGCTCACTGAAGATTTTCCCTCTCTGCAATCCATCCGGACAGTCTTGCTGCTCTGAGGTTGAGTGTTAAATCCGTAAAAGGGGCGGGAGGGGGATACTTTATCATTCAATTACTCTTGAACTACAACTGTGACATTATTGAAATAACACTGTCCACGGCCCAAATACTGTGAAGATTAATAGGAGCTGCTTTTATTGTGAAACTTTACTATCCCTTTTAAGCAGTTGGTACTTTGGGGAATTTTTATTTTCCCTTATGGTTTGAATCGAACTATGGTAGGAGGACACACACAAACAGTCCCCAAACCCCCACTGATTATTATGGGTGTTTTAATGCCTTAACTACTAGAAAGGCCTCCAATGCATTGCTGTTCAATATGTTGGAAGACTTCCCTATCATTCCAGGAGTTAAAAGCCACATCTAACTCAATGGGAATTTGTACTTCTTCCCTTTGGTGCAGGTTGGTTTGCTTAATTGCTCCTCTTTTCTTTGTGGATAAGCCATTAGATCCATATTCAGGATGCTAAAGAGGGGGAAATCTGGAGCAAACCAACTGCACTGCAGGGGACAAACATTCCCTCAAATTCCCATACAGTTAAATGAGGTACTTAACCTCTTAACTGCTGGAGTGGTCTCCAACAGGCTGAAAAGCAATGCGTGTGAGGTCACGCTAACATCCAAAATGTTAAAAGCCCAATATAAGTGGGAATTTATACCCCCCACCCATGTTGCAGTTGGTTTAGTTTTCTATGTATTGCACACAGGTTCTTATTCATCAGGCTACATTGATACACTTCAGGAACAAACCAACTGTACCTTGGGGAGAAATACAAATTCCCATTGAGTTAAATGCTTTCTTTTACTCCTATGAATGGTATGGAGGTCTCCAGTGAATTGTTTTGCAAAGCATTGAAGGACCTCAAAGGGGCATTTAAATCAGCGGGAATTTGCAGAATTTTCTCCCATGCATGATGTAGTTGCTTTGCTCCAGAGTGGCATCTCTTTAGCTTCATGGTTAGGAGCGTATGGGCTTATTAATCAAGATGAAGAGGTGAAATTATGGCGCAAAAGAACTTCCCATTGATCTAAATTCTGATTTAATGTGCTGGAAACATCTCTAGCATTCAAGGGGTTAAAATCCCCAGTTATGACTTATTTCAGACCTGTGGTGCAGTAGTTTTGGCTCCAGAACTGGATTTACTTTTGAAATGTTGTACGTTTGATCGCGCTTCTTAAAATGTTGCATTTGTTTGGTCACGTCAATGCGAATGACGCAATAAGAACGTTGCATGTTAAACAGTCGCAAATTGAACATATCGCCTTCTGTATGTCGCCTGCGTCAAAATGTTGAAGTCATCCGCAGCAAAGGACGATAAGGACGCATTAAGGATGCGTTTAGAGTGAAATAAGGACGCAGTAAGGATGCAATAAGAGACTCGTTAAGGATTCAACAAGGGACTCATTAAAGGGATAGTAATACTTTGTTTTAACTTTATTTTATTTTGTAGGCATTAAAAAAACATGAAGAATGATATAAGTCTTATCTCTCAAACCTTTATGGTTTATGAGATATTCACAAGCAAAGTTCCCCTTCCCGCCCCTTTTACCTAGTGTAAGCCATCTCTTCTCAGATGTGAGTCTGGTTGTATGACAGGACAGATAACAGAAGGGGACAATTTTCTTTGTATGAAAACAATGAAAGCCCTTCCCTCCTTGACAAGTTTTTCAGCTTTTTCCCTCATCTTAATTGAAGATTGTCCCTCTCTGCAGTCTACCTGGGCATCTCCTTTCTAATCTGGTTGAACAGGGGGGGATACTTTGTTTGTGAATATCTCTTAAACCATAAAGGTTTCAGAGATAAGACTTATATCATTCTTCATGTTTTTTTAATGCCTACAAAATAAAATAAAGTTAAAATGAAGTATTACTATCCCTTTAAGGATGCAATAAGGGGCAAGAAGTACAAGTAACCAAAAGTATTAGTTATGTAGCAATCTTTATTGTTAACAAAAAGCATTTACAATAAAATAGAAAAAGCTGTATAATATAGTAGAAAAATTATTAATCTTAATTGGAAAGAAAATGTTTTCATACAACATAACAAATAACAGTGAATATGCATACCAAATTAACCACACTTATTTTTGTAGCACCCAAATTAACCACACATTTTTTGTAGCAATCGTTATTTAAAACTCAACAATTTTTTATACAGCATAACATAACACAACAAATATAGCTTAACATTTCAATTTAGGAATAACCACATTTTTTATTTCAATCTTTATTTAAAACCAAACATTTTTTTATACAGCATACCATAACTTACGAAACATATTTACATTATGCAGTCTGTCTTTTACAATGCAGATTTTCTGACACCGCTTTCAGGTGGTCAGACATCGGTGTGGTTGCATAGCTTGTAACAATTATTTTCAATCTTCGTGCATTTTCCCTATATACTTTTTTAACTTGTGAGGGCTCATGTCCTGCAGCATACTGTGCCAATTTTAATTCTTTCAAAATGTGTTCCTTTTTTAATCCATTAATAAAGTTCCAAATACTTTGGTGGCATTCCCCTAGAAGAAAGCTGAACCCTCTGTGCCACCCTTCTTATTTGTTTTTGGCAGGGCATTCAAAACTGAATGGAAACGATTCCAGAGTTCAGTGTCAAACAGTGGTTTGCTTCTATTATATTTCTTCCAGGTCTACCAATCCAAGTGTCCTCAAAATAATTCAGAAGCAATTGAAGTTCGACATTTTCAGTAAAAAAAATTAGTCCATTATGGTTTCAAAAGTGTTTACCACATCCTGTGGTGGCACAAAAGCATGTGCAAGCAGGTTCCTTACTTCCAGTGCATACTCAGCATTCTCTGAGTATTTTTTGGCCACATCTGCAGCAGAGGTCCTTCTGTGTCCTGTTGTGCATGCTAAAAATTGATAGAAAAAGGTTATCAATACCTAGTAGTTACTAGTTAGTGATTTGTGACTTAACATTTTACAGGCTTACAATGGTACTTACAAGGAGGAGGAGGAGATGAAGCAGGCCTAGAGAACCTTCGGGGTTCTGTGCGTCCTATAAATACATTGATAAAAATATGTCAGTATGTGTACTATAATTGAAAATTGTGTACTGCATACATGCCATACAAATTACTTGTAGGCTTCAGGGACGTTGGTTGGGTGGCCACCTGAGGATCAGGAGGGGTTCTTCGGGGTGGTTTGGGTGCTAGGAGGGAAGATAAAAAGCAAAGTGTATGAACATTGAAAAAAAATATGAATCACAGTTAAGTTACAACCAACACATCCCTCCCAGCAATAAAAATCAAACAAACATACATGCATGAATAGTGCGCAGTAATCTCAACTCTCTTCTTTTGAGGTCAGACCATCTCCGAAGAATCTGCCTCCTGGTCCTGGTGATGCCACTGGACCTCTGCATTTTGCAGGCCATGTTATGTAAAATGCTCCTGCGAAATGCAGAGTCCACTTTGTCCCTGAACCTGTCTGGGACATACTTGTCCCAGCTCCACATTTCTTCTTATTATTGCGCCCTTATAGCATCCTTATTTCATTTTTGCATCCATTATCGCCCTTTTTGTGCCGCAGCAGTATTTTCCTGTTTGACATTTTGACGCAGGAGACATATAGAAGGTGAAATGTTGAATTTGTGATGCTTTACATTGCGACATTCTGAATGCGTCATTCACATTGACGCTACCAAACAAATGCGACATTTTAAGACCAGCTATGCGACATGCAACATTTCAAAAGGATACCCCAGAACTGCACCTTTTTAACTTGATGAATGAGGTCCATAGGTACTTGTGTAGAAAGAAGCAAATGATGAGCAGTTCTGAAACAAACTGTTCTGTGGGGGTGCGGGTGAAAATTCACCAAATCCCCATTGACCAAAATGTGGCATTTAATCCCTTGAATGTCCGAGGTCTCCGATGCAGTGTTACACAGTGTTTTGGAGAAGTCTATCATTCAACGGGCTAAAAGTCCCAATTTTCTCAATAAATCTACCCCATAGTTTCTGGAATTGTTTGTCTTGTGTAAATTGGGTACTTAGTACAGTATTTACAGGCATAATATCTGTCTGACAGGTGCTGAAAGAATACCTTGACAATGTTCAGCTGGGCCAGATTCTGGATCGTGAAGGCGGCTGGGATAGTGTTCAGGACTGGATGGACGTCCTCAGTGGAGGAGAGAAACAGAGGATGGCGGTACGTCATCTCATTTGCACAATACAGCTGTAGACAAAGGCCAGGATTTCTTAAAGGAACACACGTGCCATACTATAGCCAGAAAAACTAAATGCCCGCTTTCGATATTGTCCTTGCACCTTGGAGCAAGAGATGATGGGGCTGATGTTCTAAGGGGACTGGGGTAGTTTTGTAGCAAACCATTTGCAACATATGATTTAAATGCTTCTTTTTTTACCCCCTTGAATGCAGGAAGTATCCCCAATGCATTGTGAAGTAATGTGCTAGAGACTTCTGCATTCAAGAGGTTAAAAGTCTGATTTAATCATTAGGAATTTTTATCAGTTTCCTATGGTGCTGTCTTTTGCTTCAGAATTACTCCAGTTTTCTTAGTACATCATCTTCAGTCTGGATGTCATATTCACAGTGCTTGACATGACTGTTGCTAACAGGACTACTGGAGCCAGATGAGTACAAATGTATGGTAATGTGCAAAAGTTTTAGGCAGGTGTGAAACAATGCTGTAAAGTAAGAATGCTTTAAAAAATAGACATGTTAATAGTTTTATATTCAACAATTAACAACAAAATGAAATCAGTACTTGGTGTGCACACCCTTTGCCTTCAAAACAGCATAATTTCTTCTAGGTACACTTGCACAAAATCAGGGGGTTTTGAAGGCATATAGTCAGGTATATGATTAAACAATTATACCAAACAGATGCTAATGGTCATCAATTTAATATGTGGGTTGAAACACAATAATTAACTGAAACAGTAATGGCTGTGTAGGAGGAATAAAACTAGGTGAGGAGCAGCCAAACTCCTCTAACAATGTGTGGTTGCTGAAGACAGTTTAATGTCAAAAGTCATACACCATGGCAAGACTGAGGACACAAGTTTGTTATACTGTATCATCAAGATGTCTCCCAGGCAGAAATTTCAAGGCAGACAGGGGTTTCCAGATGTGCTGTCCAAACTCTTTTGAAGAAGCAAAAAGAAACAGGCCAACATTGTAGACGCAGTGGTCGGCCAAGGAAACTTAGTGCATCATGCTTACCTCCCTTTTCAGTCAGAAGATGTCCAGCAGTGCCATCAGCTAAGAATTGGCAGAAAACAGTGGTACCCTGGGGGACCCATCTACTGTCTGGAGAAGTCTAGTCAGAAGTGGCCTTCATGGAAAACTTGGCTATCAAAAAGCCATACCTAAGACATGGAAACAAGGCCAAGCAACTCAACTACGCACAGAAACAAGGAGCTGCAGAAAATGGCAGCAGGTGCTCTGGACTGAGTCAAAATTTGAAATACTTGGCTGTAGCAGAAGGCAGTTTGTTTGCTGAAGGGATGGAGAGTGGTACAAGAATGAGTGTTTGCCAGCAACAGTGAAGCATAGTGTAGGTTCCTTGCAAGTTTGGGGCTGCATTTATGCAAATGGAGTTGGGGATTTGGTTACAATTAATGGTCTTCTCAATGCTGAGAAGTACAGACAGATATCATGCAGTACCATCACAGAGGCATCTGATTAGTTACAAATTTAGTCTGCAGCATGACAATGACCCCAAACATACAGCCAAAGTCATTAAGAACTATCTTCAGCATAATGCTATATCCCCCACAGAACCCTGATCTCAACATCATTGAGTCTGTCTGGGATTACATGAAGAGAGAGAAGCAACTGAGGATGACTAAATCCACAGAAGAACCGTGGTTAGTTCTCTAGGATGTTAGAAACAACCTACCTGCAAAGTTCCTTCACCCCTTCGTGACCACTGACGTGCCAGGACCGTCACAGCATTCCGGCACTTAAGGACCAGTGACCGCCTGGCACGTCATGGAGTTCAGGGCTCCCGGCGTGGCTGCACGCCGCTCCAGAAGCCCTGAACCGGATGTAAAAAAAAAAGCCCCATGGTCACCAAGTGCCAGCCGCGCGTGCTCTCCGGTCCTTAAGGGGGTTAAAAAAAACTGTGTGCAAGTGTACCTAGAAGAACTGATGCTGTTTTGAAGGCAAATGGTGGTCACACCAAATATTGATTTGATTTAGATTTTTCTTCTGTTCACTCACTATTATTTTGTTGATTAATAAATATAAACTGTTAACATGACTTTTTTCAAAACATTCTTACTTTACAGCATTTTTTATACCTGCCTATTACTGTATTACATTACTGTATCTCTCTCTTAACATGTTGAATGCTGGAGAGGTACGCAATGCATTGCTTTGCAATGTTTTGCGTCCCCTGTGGTGCTCAAAGGGTTAATATGTGTGTTGGTTTTTTTATGTTGTTTTATTTATTTTTTTAATTAAGATTACGTGGTTTATTTTACAGTGCTACAAATGTCTGATTCTGGGTAGGCAACCTTCGGCTTTCCAGCTGTTGGACTAAAACTCCCATCATCCCCAATAAGTCATTGGCTAGTTGTGATTAAAGCAGAACCTTCCTCTACATAGGTTTGACCCCCTATAGTTTTGTTCTACGAAGGACATACATGAATCGGTGTTGTAATGCATACCAAGTCAAAGAGTGAGCATATATTGCACCTTATTTTCCCTCAGAACTCTGTAGGGAGAGCACTGCCATCATTGTGACATGGAGTTGGATAGGCAGTACACTCCCGTTATGTACAAGTGCATCCCGCTTCTCTATTTTTGGCAAGGGAAGCGGGCAACATGTATATAAAATATAGTGAGATGGCGCTCAGTGATTACGCTCTCACTCTCTCAGAGCTGCACATTGGAAAGAGAGTGGGTGACCTTTAGGGAGAGAAGGGTGGATCAAGTGAGCCCTGTGGCACTATGGCACTTTGGAGAGAGAAATGACATCACGTTGTACAGTTTTATTCTTAAATATCTTCTGAACAGGATTGAATTGAGGAAAACATATACCGATTTCACGCTACAAGGAAGGGAAACAAACAAGAGTAAGTTAATCAGAGGTGAAAGTTCCCCTTTAAAGGGAGCTGTGGTCCCTAACTGCTGAAGAGCCAAAGTTTGCCTTTTCCTGGTCAAAATGATAAAATACCTTTTATTAATCCTTAGAAATTAAGTGATAGAAACGATTATCTAACCATTTGCCATTGATTTGGCAATATTAGAATCTTGTGAACTTCTCTGTGTCAGTAATAATCTTTATTTTCTTATCGAAGTAGACATTCACTTGGTAGAGTTTTATTCTTTACTATAACTGCATGTGGCATGTATACAATTTGTGTGGATAAATAGCAGCATGGTAACTGGTTTACGTTGTTGTTGCAGATGGCACGGCTATTTTACCACAAACCCCAGTTTGCCATTTTGGATGAATGCACCAGCGCTGTGAGTGTGGATGTAGAAGGTTACATCTATGATCATTGCAGGAAGGTAAGTCAATAAGACATAAATATAGTAACAAATACATTCCAGGGAACTTTAGCCATAACCCTTTATATTCTATCAAGGTCTTCAGTGAATTGCAAAGATTCCAAGAGGTTAAAAAGGAACTATATGCATAGGAGCAGTGTTGCAGACTATAACTCAGTGGTGGTACTTATGTCTAAAATTTTTGGCAGTTTAATATTTTTGGGGGTTTACAAGGTCAATTAACACATTTCTTACATTCAGCACCAGTAGATCAATTAATGAATATCCGAAACAATTAACAAATTAGACCAAGGGTGGCCAAACTGTGGTTTTCCAGCTCTGGATGGACTGTGCCTCCCATCATTCTCTGCTGGCTGATAAATAGCTGAGGATTATGGGAGTTGTAGTACAACAGCAGCTAGAAAGCCACTTGCCTATTGCTTGCTTCAAGCCAAGTTAGGAATGTCGGTGAATAATATAGGGGGCAGCCCTGTGGCATTCTTTATACAGTAAGGAAATGAAAAATTCTTTGGAAACCCACAAGACTAAACTGAATATAAATAACCTCCAAGGATTAAATCTGTAATTTATTAAAGAAAATAGGAATGTATAGTGGCTTTTGGCCCTACTATAAGATTTTGTGGGCCAAATGAATAAATACTAGACTGTAAGCTCTCACGAGCAGGGCCCTCTGATCCTCCTGTTCTCCACATCTGATTGTACTATTTAATACCTCTGTATGTCTACTCCCAGTTGTACAGTGCTGCGGAATTAGTTGGCGCTATATAAAGAATAATAATAATACAAAAGCGGAGCGAACCAGCTGCACCATATGGAAAAGTATTTAGATGTTATAGCCACTCAAATGGTCACAAAGTAATAGCGCTATTACTAGAGCTTTTACTATCATATTCCATTCAGAACCATAGTCAGTTTCTATTACTATTTGAACATCATGTAAACTGTAGGCAATCTGTCTGGACACCGGGTGGCTGTATTAATGTGAAAGATATCCATCAATTGAAACCAGAATATTGTGGAGTGACACACCGCCCAGCAGTAGGAGTACTTTTTTCCATTACTACTCCTTTAATCCCAATACTAGATGGGTCCACAATGTGTTTTTTTGAAGTCAAGGGATTAAAAACACCATTTAAATCAATGAGAAATTGTTTGCCTGAGACTTAATTTTAGTTATTTCATAAAATTAGTCCTGCTATAGAGTTGCATGATGTGCTTACTACTTGGATACTAGAGAGGTCTCCAACTCACCTCCAGCATCCAAAGAGTTAATATGCATTTATCCTTATGACCCAATAATAACGGAAAGTCCCTGTGGCCTGTTTACATTGAAAGCGGAGGCACATATGTTGGCTGTGGTTATCCCCTTCCTCCTTTCATCATACATAGAATTCCATGCTTGTGTCATAGCAACTACTGCAGGATGTTCAGACTTCGATCTTTTATCCATTAAAGGGGAACTGTACCCTAGAAAGGAAGTAAGGACCTTTGGCTCTCCGGTTGTTGGGAACTACAGCTCCCAGCAGGTTGGGGATGATGTGAATTGTCCCCAACAGCTGCAGAACCAAAGCTGCCTGCACATTCCCTAAAAATGAGTAGTTTATATCTGTGTCCTGTGTTGTGTGTTTTTTTGTTTTGTTTTTGTTTTTTTCTTTGTTTTTTTCTTCCCCCATTTGATCTCTGTTGTAATCTACTATTACCCGATTACAATTACAGTCTGATAAAAACTAGGGGCCCTGTTTGTTGTGAGGAGGTGTGATGTAGACACATCCATTCAAAATGTCCCTTGGAAGTAGTGTGTGGTGCCTCACACTACTGCTGCAATCTATTAGAATACCTGATTCCTTCTGCATAGTCAATCATAACTTCCCACAGTGCAGCCTGCTCCCACTAACTTGTGTTAATGCAGCTGAAGCCACTAACTAAACCTTAGTTTAAAAGTCTTAAGTTTTACATTTAGGAATTACATAGCGTTAAAACACATTTTATGTGCCTTAATGCTCTATAATTGTTGGTGGGTTTGTCTGGGGAAGTGTGTGTGTGTTTCTCTCACTCCACACCCAGCTTCACTGTTACCGTTGATAGAACTGACATACATCCAGTCAGCTTGCTGCCTAAGGATCATATTCTTCCCTTTTTTTCTCCCCTCACAATAACACTGTGGCTAGCACCTGTTGCTTCTTCCTGTGCAACATTGCTAAAATCCACCCGCTCCAGCCCAAAAAAACAACTAATACTCTTGTACATGCCGTCATTCTGTTCCACTTAATCTATTGAAATGTCCTACTAACTGGCATCCCGGCTTCCAATCTTCCCCTATGCAATCTGTCCTAAGCTCAACTGCAAGAATCACACTCTCCCCAAAAACTGAACCTGCTCACAACATTCTTAGACATCAGACATTGCTCCCTATTTAGCAACATATCACTTAAAAAGTCATCCTTCTTACCTTTAAAGCTCTCACACTACTGCCACCTTCTGTTTTGGTAGGGACCTCTCTCTCTTACTGGTTCTATGACTGCAACAGTTATTTTACTTTATTATTATTTATTGTAACCTAGTACTGCTTTAAGGCACTGCTTACACTGTTTTAAGGCACTGTGGAGCCATATAAACAAAGATATACATACATGAATACAGAATAGCTGTAATGGCCTTCCCAAAGGTCTTTTAATGTTTCATTTTTACTTTACCCAGTCTGCTAGAGTCTGAGCAGGGCTGTTCCCTTTAGAGGAAGAAGCATTAATGGGCAAAATAACACATTTGCAAAATAAAAGGTGGGAATTCTTCAAGTTGTAACTGGCTCAGTGGACAAGGAAATCTGAATTTCCTTGTACATTATCAATTCACGTATTCAGCAGTGGCTGGATTGTATGTGGCCACTGCTCATTTATCAGTGAGTGATGGCCAGATGAATCCACAAATTCCTGCTGCTGTTTTCAAGCTGGCAGATTCCATAATAATTAACCCTTTGAGTGCCAGAGTGGTACGCAATGCATTTATTTGCAATGAATTGCGTACCACTCTGGCACTCAAAGGGTTAATGAAGACGGACTCACATACATGTTAAGGTTAAAGGGGATCTATCACCCCAGTACAAGTCAGTCTTATTAGTTATATTATTTAGTGAATATGTTTAAAACTGTATTCATTTTTTATTTTATTTTAAATGCTATTTGGGGTGAAAATTAATGTTTAAAGAGTGTCCTGCACCCTGCTTTTGGACAGACTGCGGTTACCAGCTCTGTACCGTAGTCTGTCACTCTGCCTCTGCTCTCCTCCCTCCATCCAGCCTCCTCTGATGACAGAGGCTGTGTTTTTGTAAGCTGGAGCGATCTCATTGGCTAGATATCTATCTCTGCCAATGAGATTGCTCCAGTTTACAGACAGAAAGCCTCAGTCATTGGAGGAGGCTGGATAGAGGGAGAGGAGCCGAGGCAGCGTGACAGACTTCAGTACAGAGCTGGTAACTGCAGCCTACCCGAAAAGTAGGGTTAGGGTGCAGGACAGTATTTAATCATTAATTTTCACCCAAATAGCGTTTTGCAGAAACAAGTGAATACAGTTTTAAACATTTTTGCTAAATAATTTAACTAATAAGACTAACTTGTATAGGGGTGATAGATCCCCTTTAAATATGTTGACTGATTATCATTGTATTTCCTTGCCTCACATAAGCAAGGGAAAGAAATGGAATTGATAATTCCTGAATACCCGAAGGTGTCGATCCATGATGCATATTTGCTACTGATCATGTTCCTTGATAAATACCAGCCTAATATTAGAAAAGTATATGTATTTTTGCTTAAAAAAAAACAGTTAAAATACAGAATGTGCAAATACAAAATGAAACATTTTTTCTTTAATGGATACAAGTCACTTAATCATGACCTTTGAAACAATAAATAGAGCCAGTGTCTGCTATCCATATAAAGTTAATTATTGTTAAATGCCACACACTAAAGTCTACATCAGCTTAAGTATTCACTAAGCAAAATCTTTTTATGAGCGAACTGGACTTTGAGCCATGACCTGATAAATATTCAGTTGCAGTTGTTAAATAACTGAAAGCAGACTGCGCAGATGCACTCAGTCTGATTCTATAGAGATTATTCACTGAAGTGCATAGTATGTCTTCAACTTGAAAAAGAGGCTCCAAGGGAGAGCAGAGATTACACTAACTGGAGCCACTAATCACACAGTGAGGATGATGTGTTAAGAAAACGGGAGCATTTCTGTGGTAAACGATCTCTGCCATACCGGACTAATAAACATTCATATTGATTAGAATGGGGCTTAAACGCCTTGAATGTTAAAGATGTCTGTAGCATTCAGTGAGTTAAAAATCCCATTATATATAATATAAAAAATAGGAGAGAGATATAGATGTATAATTTCCATCTCCATCTATTTTTTTTCCATACTTTTATGTCATTGAGTTTGCTGTCTTTGGTACTGTAAAAGCAAAGAGTGACAATGTAAAAAAGACCATGAAACAATGTAGAAGAGTCTGCCTGTACAGCATACAGATCACTCACTGCTGAAAAAGACAGTGAAACAATGTAGAAGAGCCTGCCTCTACAGCATACAGGTCATTCACTGCTGCAGGGAGATTGCAACATTGTATACATATCTCTGATTTCACAGTACTTAAAGTGGAGCTACCACCAGAAGTGAAGTTGCCCTGCAATAATTAGGCAGGTGGCGACTAGCATGCTAATAGTTATATTACCTCTCACAATGACAAGATTCTGTAGAAATCCTTACTCTTCCGAGACTGATGGCAAGGTTAGTACAGTCTGCGCTGTCAGTCCCTCCCGGTGCCTTTCGGGACAGTGTAATGCTTCTGAAGGGAGACCGGGACTGACAGCGCAGGCGCACAGACTGCACTAACCTGGCCGTCAGTCTCGGAAGAGTAAGGATTTCTATAGAATCTTGTTGTGAGAGGTAATATAACTATTCGTAAGCTAGTCGCCACCTGCTTATTATTGCAGGATGACTACTTCTGGTGGTAGTTCTGCTTTAACTGAAAGCTCTCTGGAAACAGATCCAGGAAGCTCAATGTTAGTAACATAAAAATGGAAAGAAAAAGTGAAGAAAAATGTATAGTCAGTTTGCACCTGCAGAATACATAAAGACAAGTAAGGAGGAAATGTCCTTTTATCCCATCTGTGCTCTGACAAAACAACTGTAAATGAACATGTAACATGAGATTTCCTCTTGATTTAAATGGGTCTTTAACTCTTTGAGTGCTATACGTGCTAGCAATGTGTTTGCTCTGTTGCACTCTAGAGTTAAACCTTGTAACATAGAATTTGACTACATATAAGAACCATTTGGCCCATCTAGTCTGCCCAACCTCTTGAGTGATAGAAAAGTATCAGCAATACATTGAAGACCTCTAGCGTCCCTGGCGTTCATTTTATAAATGTATTATGATTATGTTTTTGGCTCAGAATTGATTTAGTTTTGTCTGTAAACGTATTAGTAGAAATGCATATTTCTTCTGGCGTTGTAACTGCAAATATTGATGTGACCAGCAGATGGTGCACTAGTCAATGCTGCTGTCACTTGTTACACGAGGACCATGCATGTACAATACAAAATGTTGCATGACTGAGCAGGCAAACATTTGAGACCTATCTAGTAGCCAGTGTTTTAACACTTTGAGTGCCAGAGGGGTATCTGGCACTCAAAGGGTTAAGAACTTATTTGTTATAAGAATTTTTTTCTGTGCCAGAATAAGTGGATAGGATTATGTGATGGGGTGTGGCCATGGATGGGTCTGTTGCACCTGGGCAGCTTTTCCTACGAATGCCAGAGGCCTAAATCTGACCCTCCCTGTATTGAGCAGCTGCCCAGCACTGCAGCGATATTGTGATAGTTTAGTGAACAATATGGTTTCTGTTACACTTATTGACATACAGCACATTGAATTGATTGATATTCCATTTTTCCTAGGTTGGAATAACACTTTTCACAGTGTCACACAGAAAATCCCTGTGGAAGCACCATGAGGTCTGTTATGTTTTATATTTATTGTATTTTCCACTGTCCTATATCAACATGTCTTTTTTTTTTTTTTTTTTTTGTCTTCCAAAGTTTGAGGAACCGGTTTTGTGGTATTACAACAGTTTCCATCATCCTGCTTCTTGAAATAGTTCTTAGAACCATGTCCTTCCGCTCGTGCAATTTCTGAGCACTGATATGTTGAAAGTACTGGAACTACATTTACCTGTTAATCACTGAATTATTTATATAATTCATATATAATTTTTTATCAGAATTTTTCAGCGTTTGCACAATTTAAAGGGGCACTGATGCGTCTGCAGAAGAGGATTAAAAAGTGTAGAAAGTTACCTGAAAGCTATGGGAATATAGGGAGAGATGTATAAACAGTGTTCTTGTTTGTGTTTGCATACGAATCCTTAAACTGTCCTTATTCCTTATAAGGGGTGTTGATATTTATAAAGTATTCTAGTTACATGTATAAATATGGTGACAGTAAAGAATAAAAACAGGTCAGGCATGGCCTTAAATATCTGGAGTAACTTCTGTAGCTAAATTATCACAATTAGCAACATTTCTTTAACCCCTTAACGACCCTTGACATACCAGGACCATCAAGGGTAAATTTGCTTTAAGGACCAGTGACGGTCCTGGTACGTCAAGAGTTAAATGGTAGCAGCGCGCCGCCGTGCACGCTGCTACCATTCAATCCAGGCTGAGACTGAGCGGTCCAGTACTGGACCGTTCAGTCTCAGCCTCGGTCGGTTGTGCCAGGTCATGTGATCGCTGCGTCAGCGATCACATGTACCGGCATTCTAAAAAAATGACTGAGGCAGTGCTACTTACTGCCTCTAGTGTCTCCTCTCTGCTAATGCGTCCCTTACATCAAAGTAAGGGACACAGAAGCAGGGAGGAGACACCTAGTGGAAATACAAAATAGAGCAGCTGGGGGTGTTAACCCCTTCACTGCTGGTGCAGGAGGATGGCTAAATGCAGGTCAATTTCTGACCTGCTAAATACACTTTTTATTAAAAAAAAAACAGCACACTTTTTTTTTTTTTTTTTTTTTTTTTTTTTTTTACAAATAAAATATTTTATTTAAAAAAAAAACATCTCAAGAAACAAAATTGGAAGTGTGATTGTTGTGGAGTCATGTAATACACTTACACACACCGCCAAATGTAATGAACAAAAAAGTGGGAAAATAGGGTGGGAAAAAGGGACATGGGGATTTTCACCCGGGGGGGACAGTGGCCACTTTAAACTGCACATTTTGTAGGTATGACTGACTAGTCATACCTTTCATGCAGTCTCCATAAAAATTTAACCCTTTGCGCCCAATTGATCCCAAGAGAAAAAACAAAAATGATGGGTTTTTTACATTTTTTTTTACCTTTTTCTTTAATTTTAATAAAGTAAATGGTGGGTTATCCATATAAGTGGGGTATCAAAGGAAAGCCCTATTTGTTTGTAAAAAAAAAACAGTATATAATTTATGGGGGTGGAATAAAAGCCTAAGAGGGAAAACACTGTTGAACAAAGACATAGTCAAAAAGGTCAGAATTGCTCCGGTCCTTAAGTCAAATCCACCTCTGATTTTCCTGGTCCTTAAGGGGTTAATAATATACTGCTCCACTTTTTACAAACGTCCTTACTCTGTTTTTAAAAAAGACATGTACTACTCAGCTTTATGTTCTCCTAAACTGTCCATAATACTTTTATAACTACCAGAGACAACCTTACAGCCATTTTAACACTTCTTTTCCATTAGCTCTGCTTTTATAAATCTCCCCATAGTTCCCATAGTGTAAAACATTGTAATATTCTTCTTGTGCCCTGGGTGATATCAGTACTTCACTCAGCACTTTTGGGAGATGCCTGTTTGTTACAGTGGAACCCATTGTAGGCAGATTCACTGACACTTCTCTTCAGCGGAGAAGATGAGATCTTGCTTCATCTACAAAATGTGGGGCAGAATATAGCAGACTTTTAGCTATGAGAACTAAATTGCCATAGCTATCGGGTAACTTCCTATACTTTTATATCCCCTTACCTAGACGATTTAAAGCGTACAGAATTCTTAATTATCCCAGGTAATGCGCATCACTGTTTAACCCTTTGAGTTCCAGAGGGGTACACAATGCATTGCTCTGCAATGTATTGCGTACCACTCTGGCACTCAAAAGGTTAACCCCTTAAATTGCAGTTGGGAATGATAAAACCTTACAGCTTCTGTTTTTAACTACAAACCACTCATCCTCAGTCAACTGATGATGGATGTTGTAGTCCAACAACACTAAGCTCCTCACGTTAACCACCCCTGCTTTAGATGTGTGAGAGTTCTCCAAATGATTGCAAAGGTGGTGATGTCACTGACCTATATCTATTTCCTCTGAATGATATTGATATCTCAAGGGCACTTACAATGTTTTAACCCCTAGGTAGTCAGAACCTTAAAGTGATAGTAATGTTTCACAAAAAAAGCTGCTCCAATTAATTTTCATAGTATTTGGGCCATGGAGAGTATATCATTCAATACTGTCAGAGTTGTAGTTCAAGAGTAATTGAATGATAAAGTATCCCCCTCCCACCAGTTTTACTGATGTAACACTGCTCACCTCAGGTGTGGAGTCTGGTCTCTTGACTGGACAGATCTCAGCAAAGAACAATCTTCTTACTGTGCCCCTCTTGACAGATTTTTCCTTATGCTCACTGAAGTTTGTCCCTCTCTGTGATCCATCCAGGCTGTCTTGCTGCTCTGAGGTGAGCAGTATTACATTAGTGAAAGGGGCAGGAGAGGGATATTTTATCATTCAGTTACTCTTGACAAAGTTCCATTGGTATAGGTGGGTCTTTTAACTCCTTCAGTGTGTTGGAGACCTCTTTGGCAGGCAAGGGTAAAAAGCTCCATTTAGAGCAATGGAAATTTTGTTTTGTGGGATTGCCCCAGAATTGCTCCACTGTGCATCTATAGATAAGGCCCACATCATTTTTCTAGTTGCTAGCATTTGTAAAGAGAGTATTTAACCCTTATTTTAGAAGTCAATGCTTAAGTGATAAGTAGTGATAAGATTGTGAATGTACGTACGTAGGATATTTGGTTTATTCTTTTGTACGGTCTTCTTTTCATGTATGTGTAAAAGTAAAGGTGCAGTAAATATTTATTATGAAAGTAAATATATAGATACTAGTTGAAGAGCCCGTTACACGGGCCACAGTGCCGCTGTCAGCCGGTCGCGGGGCAGTCATGCGCAGTAGAGACTTCCTGCGCCGCGGCTGATACAGACCTGGACACTTCTTCGGAGTTTTAGCGAATTATTATATAGGATATCTTGAGTGTTAGGGAGGATGAGCAAGGCATTGCCTTCTGGCACTCAAAGAATTAAAGGCTTTTTTTTAATTAGTACAAGGATGTTCTCAAAGCTGAATTATGTTTCATTCACTAGTTATTGCACTTCAAGCTTCTGTTTATGTTTTGGTAAATAGCACCAACTAGTGTCCAAGTGTCATATTTTTTTAATAATGCCCTTTTTGAGCAAACTTCGGTCACTGACTATAACTCCCGATAGTTAATAATGGGAGTAATTGTAGACTGAGACCAGAATACATGTTTATGTTCCCTCCCTCACATTCTCCACGTCAACAACACAAAATGTGGCAGACTACTCTAGGTATAAAGAAACTGGCAGGCCTTCAAAGTGTACATGAATGTTACTCACAAAAGGGCAAAATATGACCCCCTTTTTTTTTTTTTTTTTTTTGCTCCCTCCCACCTTCCCGGTTTATTCTGGCCCATCCCTCCCTATTTGGCAATCCTCTTACCCTCCATCGACTCCGTGCTGCACAGAGAGGTGTGTGTTAGTTTGTGAGGGCGTTGATTGGCCAGCAACCACCCAGCATTATCTCCACTAGCTCCCCAAGCAGTACTCCATTTGTGTGTGTGTTTTTTATGTTTTGAGCCCTTTCTGGGCCAAAGAAATATCCAGTGCATTGGATAGCTCTGTGGCAGTGAAAGGGTGTTAACCCTTTGACTATCCTGCCAGTGCCAAAAAGGTATCCAATGCATTGGATATGCCTTTTGGCAGTGAAAGGGTTAACCAAATGCCAACATGGCAGTCAGCAGATTAATCATTTCACTGCAGCAGAGCTGTCTAATGCATTACATACCTCTTTGGAAGTCAAAGGGCAGTCAATGGGTTAATATTTTCATTGTCATTGAGCTATGCTTGCATTCGATACCTGTTTTGCATGAATAGGAGATTTGAAAGATAAACCCACTCAGGACCCCAGACTATACTTCTTTGGAACTCAAATGGCTAACCTTTTCATTGCCAGAGGGGGGGGTCCCAAACCATGGATGATTTGTTTAACCCTTGAAGTGCCAGGGAGGTATCAAACACATTGCAATGCATTACATACCTCAAAAAAGGGAGCATGACTGGCAAAATATGACCCTTTTCTTTTTACTTGCTCCTACCTTCCCCATTTTCTCTGGTCTGTCCTTTCCTATTTGACAGTCCTCTTACTTTCCACCCTCGTGAGATAGAGAGAGAGGTGTCTGGGTGTTGTGTGTCTGGGTGTTGTGTGTCTGGGTGTTGTGTGTCTGGGTGTTGTGTGTCTGGGTGTTAATGTGTTATTGGCTGCCTAGGAACAAGCAGACATCATCTCTGGTTAATGTTTAACCCTTTCATTGTTGTAGGGATGATTTGTGTAACCCTTCAAGTGCCAAATAGATATCAAACACATTGCAATACATTACATACCTCTTTGGCAGTAAAATGGTTAAACATTGAGTAGGTAGATGGGTACCCAGTGCATACCATAGATACATCTTTGTGACTCGCACACTTAACCCTTTCAGTACCAGAAGGATACCCAACTCATTGGTAATGTATTAGATACCCCTCTGCCACTCAGACGCGCCATTCCTCAGTTGCTAATATATATTTCTCTGTCGTCCAGTACAGGTTACTGGTATCTTTGGGTAGGCAATCTGCCCCTTTAAGTAGGCAGGAACAATTCTAGAAGTGAATGCATGGGGTGGAGCCTACCTTTCCTCCTTGGCTGCAGCTAGACAAACAGCTCCAGTAAGATTTGTTCCTTGGTGAAGATACAGGCAAGAGAACAGTTCTGGTATAGTTTTTAGCTCGTTTTTTATTTTTCTGTTAGACATAGAATACCACCATCAGGCGGATTACCATAACTAATAATGCCCTTAGATGTGGCTAGGTCAGTATCCAGGTGGTGTTTTGAACCTTAAGCCCTGGGGGGGAAATCTTGGGTTCAAATTCTTTCCCCAGGAGTTGCCCACTGAGGCTTCTTCTTAATACATGGTAATCTGAAGACAGAAGATCTGCAGGAAAGGTGATCAACCCTTTGAATGCTGCAGGTCCACATGTCCCACAGTACCCCTCCGCACAGGGGTTTTTCCTTTGGAGTTCCTATTGCACACTCCTGCACTCATTGGGTTTATCTGTATGTCTGTTGATTGGTTTGAAGCAAGTTTCTGTGGTAACTTAACCCTTTAGCTGCTGGTTTAGCATCTTTTGGGGGGTTATTGGCACTTTCCCTACTGGGTTTAGTGTTTTTTGGGTCTAGTGACATGTTTTAGTAATGTCCAGTACATATTCACTTATCGGTTACAACTTTGCAAAATTTGTGTTCTGCGCCTTTAAGACGCACTTTTACCGCATAGACTCCATTGCTCCATTCACTTCTATGGAATGTACAATTTGGGACATATCTCTGCAACCGTTCATCGTAGCGACTTCAGAGATTGCTCATTTTCTTTGTCTGCCCTTGCTCTGTTATCCGGTGAATGTTTTATGTGTGTTGGGGGGGGCTCAGGGGACTTTGGGCACCGTTGGGGTACTTTTTCTGGGAAAACTACATTTCCCATGAGCGCTTGCCTTGCGTGCTCGTTTCTGATTGGCTCCCGCCGCGGCAGCCATTTTGTGCTTTTCCTGAACGAGTATCCTACGCAGGGCTTGGACTTTCCTTCTCTCCTCTGCAGATTAACCCTTCACCTGCCAAATAAGTGCATTTTAGCGATTTCTGTGGTGAAATTTTAATCTTGCACACTGTATTTGGGTGATTCCTTATACTTTAAACATTTTGACACTGTGAGAATGTCTAATCCATTAGAGCTTGGGCCAGGCCTAAGACTAAAGACACTGGGTCTCTCTGTCCCCTATTGAGCATTGCTCCTCATGTCATTCAGGGTTACCTAGAGAATTCTCAGGTCATTTATACCCAGCATGTTCTGATATCCCTGAGTCTCTCCCAGGTACCCACTCGGCTGTGGGTGGCCGTCTGTGTCACTACCACAGCATCTGGGAGGATTCAGTGGCGGACCCGTGGGTTTTACAGGTGGTGGTGGTGGAAGGGTACAGGATCCCTTTCGCCTTGCTTCCTCCCTTTTGGTTTTTCCTCTCATACGTCCCAGGGCGTAGAGAAATGCCGTCTGTTCAATGGTGCTATCCAGGCCCTTCTGGACAAGGATGTTCTGAAACCTGTTCCAGTTCAGAACAGAGGTATGGGTTTTTACTCAAACCTCTTTGTGGTCTCCAAGAAGGACGGTGGCTGTCGTCCCATTCTGGATTGGAAGGATCTCAATTCCTTTGTGATCAAGACTCATCACCAGGAGTCCCTAAGGACGGTGATTGCTGCTGTGTCCCTGGGGTAATTCCTTGCCTCTCTGGATTTTCAGGACGCGTATCTACACATCGCCATTCATCCAGAGAGTTGGCGGTATCTCAGATTTGCTTGCAACCAAGGGCACTTTCAGTTTTCAGCTCTTCCCTTTGGTCTGACTACAGCTCCTCAGGTCTTCAACCATGTCCTGGGAGCCTTAGTATACGTCCTTTATCAGGACGGCATCAGAGTTACTCCATACATGGACTACCTGCTTCTGAAAGCCCCTTCTGCAGAACTTCTTCAACAGCAGGTTCAGAACTGCATTCATGCTCTCACCCATCACAGGTGGATCATCAACATGGACAAGTCAGATATTGTCCCATCCCAGCGTCTAGTCTTCCTGGGCCTTCTCTTCGACACTCAGCAGAGTGTTTCTCACGGACGAGGTGGCTCACCAGATCACCCACAGGGTTTCTGTTTCTGCTGTTCTGGCTCACGATCCAGTTCTAGCCAAGGAAGCTGTCCTCTCTAGTGAGGAAGTTCATTTCCACCATAGAAGCTGTCCTGTTTGCCATGGCTCACACCAGGGAACTCCAGAGGTTTGTGATCCAGGTGTGCAGGGGTCAGACAGACCTTCTGAAGATATCAGTGTCCCTCCTCTTCATGTGGAACTGAGTTGTGGTGGCTCAACCTCTCCAATCTGCTGAAGGACAAGTCCTTCCTGGTGTCCTTCTGGACCATGGTGATGACAGATGCCAGCCTGCCTGGCTGGGGAGCGATCCTGGGTCGCCTGAGTGCTCAAGGTCGGTGGGCTCCGGATGAGTCTCTCCTTTCCATCAACATGTTGGAGCTTCGGGCGATATTTTATGCCCTTCGCCATTGGACACCCCAGCTGGAAGAATGCCCAGTTCGGGTCCAGTCCAACAACACCACGGCCGTGGCTTACATCAATAAGCAGGGCAAAACAAGAAGTCTCGCTGCTTGGTGAGAGGTCAAGGTCATTTTGTCCTGGGCAGAAGAACATGTTCCTTCCATATCTGCAGTGCACATTTCTGGCGTAGACAACGTTATGGCAGACTTCCTCAGTCGACACACAGTGGACAGCGGAGAGTGGGAACTGCACCCAGAGGTGTTCACCCTCATTGTTCAGAAGTGGGGTCTTCCTTGCATCGACCTGATGGCAACAAGAAGGTTCTGATGTAGCTGGAGGGATCCTCTAGCTGTAGTGGTGGATGCCATGTCAATTCCTTGGTAATTTCCTCTGGCTTACATTTTTCCTCCCCTCCCCATGTTGCACAGGGTGTTACGGAAATTGAGACTTGAGCACTGTCCAGTCATTCTGATTGCTCCTTACTGGCCTCGACATGCTTGGTTTCAGGAGCTTCTGGATCTGTCGGTGGCGGAGCCGTTCTGGCTCCCTTGCTGTCCGGATCTGCTTCTACAGGGTTACCTGGGATGTTCATTATCTAGCTTTGATGGCTTGGAAATTGAATCCTCAATACTGAAGAAGAGGTTTTTCTTCTGGTGTGGTGGCTACTATGCTTAGTGCCCACAAACCTGTTTCTTCTAAAGCCTACCATCGTGTCTGGTCAACCTTTCTATCTTGGTGTGCTGATAGGGACCTTTTTCAGGATTTTGATCTGCGTACAGTCCTGGCTTTCTTGAGAATGGTGTGGATAAGGGCCCCAGTTTGAGTTCCCTTAAGGTTCAGATTTCTGCACTCTGTTTTTTTTTTTTTTCAGTGGAACATTGCTATTCTTCCTGATGTCAAGGTTTTCTTCCAGGGCGTTGCTCATAATCGTCCTGTTTTCAAGATTCCCGCTCCTCAGTGGGATCTTAACTTGGTTTGGGGCATCCTTCAGTGCCCTCCCTTTGAGTCCTTGGCTACTATTCCTCTACGCCTGCTGATGTGCAAAATGGCCTTTCTCCTGGCGATCGTGTATGTTCGCAGTGTAGCGGAGTTGCATGCTCTGTCTTGTAGACCACCCTTTATGGTGTTTCACAAAGACAAGGCTGTGCTTCACACTTCTCAGGAGTTTCTCCCAAAGGTGGTCTCTGAGTTCCACATTAATCAGGAGATTGTGGTGCCTTCTTTCTGCCCTGACCCTACCTCTGACAGGGAGATGGATCCCCACTTGTTAGATGTGGTGCATTGTCTCAAGTCCATTAGACAGTCTGACGCACTGTTCGTCATTCCTGAGGGCCCCAGGGCAGGGAGACCTGCATCCAAAGTGACTATCGCATCTTTGATCAGTCCATTATTCGTAAGGCTTACGAGCTAAGGAAGAAGCCTGTTCCCTTTTGGGTCATGACTCATTCTACTAGATCTATTGGGGCTTCTTGGGCTTACAAGAATCAGGCCTCCGCTGATCAGTTGTGTAAGGCTGCCACTTGGTCGTCTGTGCATACCTTTTTGAAGCACTACCGTGTTGATGTGCTGGCAGCGGCTGATGCCAGTTTTGGGAGGAAGATCCTGGAGGCAGTCTTGTCTGTCTAGTATCTTCTTCGGTTCTTTGGTGCTTCCTTCACTTTTGAGCCCAGTTGGCTCTAGTTCAGTGTCTGTTAACACTTCATTTGTTTTGTATGGCTATCTCTGATCTGATGGTTCATATCTGCTCTGGTGACTTTGGGAGTTTTGCGCTTTTTTCTTGCCTTACTTCCCGCCTCTGGGAAACTCAATGGTTGGACATCCCAGATTTACAAGTAATCTGTATTGGATGACAGAGAAAAGAGGATTTTAGTCTTACCTGTTAAATTCTCTTAGTCCTTACAGGTTACTGGTCTCCCACCCTGTCAAGGGACCATGTTTGGCTCTCCTGTGGCAGACTGTGGGGGTCCTTCAGGGTCATGCTCACAGGAGTCTTCTTTCCCTTCTACTATCTAGTCAATAGTTAGTGTCTCAAATCTTACTGGAGCTGTTTGGCTATCTGCATCCAAGGAGGGAAGGTAGGCTCCACCCCCTGCATTCACTTCTAGAATTGTTCCTGCCTACTTAAAGGGGCAGATTGCCTACCCAAAGTTACCAGTAACCTGTATGGACTAAGAGAAAAGGATTTAACAGGTAAGACTAAAATCCTGTCATATATATATAATTTATAAAATATGGGTTGCTGCCCCTTTGATTTTGGAACATTGCATTAAAGGCAAGATTAACCCTTTGGATACAAGAGATCTCCAAACCATCGCTTTGCAATACTCTTGAATCGTAATGTCATATAGAAAATTTAAATGTGTATTAATAAAACTCTGTTCCTTTTTACAGTACTACCTACACATGGATGGCCGAGGCAACTATGAGTTCAAGCAAATCACTGATGACACAATAGAATTTGGATCCTAAGTGTCTTAAGCTATTCATTGTGAAGAAGACAAAGAAATCAACAATATCTTGTACAAAAAAAATGAAACTGTAGTTTTGTTTAAAGCAAAAAGAAACAGAATATTGCCTAATCCTAAGCAATCCATGTTTAATATGTAGAATACTGACAATTGTGCATACGTCCATTTAATTATTAACAGTGTTCTAAGGGTACAATGACTTACTCATTGTGGTTTGATTCTGTGGATCTGGTGAATGAATCAGAAATGAACTACTGTGACTTTCGTGACTGCTGAAGGATGCAACCTGTCCCCAGAAGGGTCTATTCGATATATCCACTAGATTGTCATGTTTACTATGGACTCATAGGGGTTGGTACTGCTGACATGTGCCTAGTGACTGTGCTTCCTTCCAGATACGTGGTACAGTGGTGTTGTCCTGGACTCATTGATTCCAGAAATCTGTCACATCTTCCATAATGATGCCTGTCATAATAGTAGTAATAATGAAATTATGTTTTTGTTTGCTTTTAAATTAATCTCAGGTTAATATTTTTGGTCTCAATTTAGAATATTACAGGGCAGAAGCAAAAGAGAAGAGCACTTAAATTCAGTAATTTATACTATTATACCAAATTTCTGGATGAGGTTATTTTCCTATAAAGATAAAGTGAACATGTGTGTCCATGGTTACCACTTTGGAGGAGTGTAGCATTGCACTGAAGTCTAGACAAATCCTAGGGAATACCGGTCTATTGCCATCTAGTGGCAGATCCCAGCACTTTTTATTAACAGAGGGTTATGTCTGTTGCACTGTTGCTGTTGGTCTACTGTTATCTAGGAAAGTGGGTTGTGGTTTCCCAAGTACAGATACTAGTCAACTTTCAGCTACCGTGCTATGAAATTTAAACCTTTGAGTGCTAGAGTGGTGTAAAACTTGTTGTATTGGGCACCACTCTGGCATACAAAGACTTAATGCACATTAACTTAAAAGCTAGTTGTTAACTGGATAATTTTTTATTAACGCGGTTTGTTAGGGAGCTCTCTATTTGCAGATAGAAAAAACATTTATTGTAGAAATAGTTATCCCGAAACAGAGCTGATCTGTTGCAACTTAGGAATGAACTACATGAAGGCATGCACTGAGTATGCAATAAATGGGATCTTTGTAAATCCTTTCCCATATCTGTACCAATTCTTTTAATTGTTAAAATGAAATCTGTATAACGATCAATGTCATTGCTTGTGTACATGCCTGATAACTTTGTACATTAAAATATAATGCATTCCTTTATGTACTTTTGTGACAAAAGCGTTTTAGATTACCTTGGAAATGTATTTTACTCTTGAAACTCTAGTAACTGCTTGATAGGCCTCATTTTGTCCCTGCACAGTTCCCAACCAATTGCTATGCGATATGTTGGGAGCCTTGTCACAAACTCAGGGGGTTAATACCCCCTATAGATAAAAATTCCCCAATTTTTAATTGATTTAATTTGAGTGTTTAACCGCTTGAATGCTGAAGTCTCTAGTGCTTTGCAGACCTATCTACAGTTCAGAGGGTTAGCCCTTTGAGTTCCAGAGTAATGCGTTGCATACCCCTCTGGCACTCAAAGGGTTAAAAGCCTCATTTAAATCAATGGGAATTTTTTTTTTTTTTTTTCTTCTTCTCTTTGGTTCTGTTGGTTTGCTTCCAAATTACTCCACTTTGCATTTGGACATAGGGCCCTTAGTATATTCTTACACGTAAACATGGATATATCAGGAAATATGTAGGTAATACATTAACTGGACAACGGAGTGGATTTAAAGCACATTTATTTGGTCTCATAACTGTGCTACTAATATCATACAGTTTGGCAATAAAGGTATCTTTACTTTAAATGGGAATTCTAGCCCTTCCCCCAGAACAAACCCTATATGCAATAAATATGATGTGCTGAGGGGGTCCTGCTTTCCTTAAAGTAATTTTTCATGGCATTGTACCCTCTTCTTCAATGCTGCTGGCCCACAGATCTTTTGGCTTATTTGTGCCGCATCAAATTGGCTGTAAAGGTGGTCTGTGCTTGTGCGGTAAATCCAGATAAGCGGACTGTTATTACAGCCTTCTCAGAGAGTCAGGAAGCACGCAAAAGTGAAGACATCTTTGACATTTCCGAGGGCACCTGTGGAGTAAAAGAAAAGGACCCTTTGTGTTGGAAACAAAGCCCAGTACGTCTTATGTATGGCATAAGTTTGGGAGTGGTCACAGGAAGGGTCTAGTTCCCTAGAAAGGCAAGCTGTTGTTATTTAGGGGTTCCTCCCTCAAATATGTATATATTTTACTAGGCTTTTACCTCTGAGTTAAACGGCTGCTACTACCACTGCTGTCAGGTGCTGCAGTCAAATGTTCTTACAGTTCAAACCAGATGATAAAATGTATGTTGGTTTTCCTGTTTGGATAATGTCTGTACTCAACTGTAACTATCCACAGGAAGTTGTAACAACAGCTCCACCAAGTGCTGACTTTTCGAAACCAAATTTTGATGAAAAAGGGACCTTTTGATAACTTTGGAAAAATTGGAAGGAACAGTTCCTCAGGTGAAAATGAATTGTTTTACCTACATGCATGTACAGCACAGACAAATAATTAATCAGATAACAAAAGGTTATTTTCAGCTGTATGAAGTAAATGCAGATTTTATTGGTTACATTGTAAAAAATAACTATAAAATAGTTCTATAGACATATCAAAGCATATATTTCCCAAAAGTAGTCTAACTTATGAACAGAAAATTTCAGAAATGTTTTCCAACACAAAAGGATGACTACAGACGATGTACAATAAAATCATACTTTATTGTACAGTATCTCATGCAAACAGTGGAAAAAAACTAAGTCTGAATGCCACATATCTCCTGAGTACATATGTAAGAAATATGTATAGGCACACACATTTGCCCTTCTGCTAGGACCCCAAATTGGATACATCACATAACATAATTTCATTTGACATTTTTATGGACAAAACTAACCCAAAATGTACTAAACAAACTATGAAGGCTTAATTACCTCATATAATATATAAATTACTCCCTGAAAGCAGATATCCCACTGCATCAAAATGAGGTCACTTGCCATTCTTTACCTAGCCTGCAAATGTTTACAGAAGATGGATCTAAAGTGATAAAAGGTGTTTATTTTTTGGTTTAAGTCTCACATTATCAAAGGTACTGTAATCTTTTGACATTATAGATTGTCCTACTGTATTCATTAACTACTGCTCTACTGAGAAAAAGGCATCCCACTGGTATGTGTTGACATACTCCTGCTGATGATGCAAGATGCAAAACACTATTCAAGCTATTATCTGTCATATATCATAAGCATGATATTATGGGAAATAGACAACCAGCTTCATCCAATGAGTGGTCACTTTCTACTCGTAGAATAGTGTGTACAACTTCAAAGATATTAAAATATTTCAACACCATGGACTTTCCAATTGTATCCTGTATGTAGTGCCAGTCTGAGAAGAAATGGTATACCCCATAGGTATGGGTTGACATACCATAGGAGGTACCTGGAGCATAACTACCAGTGGAATAAGTTTGGGGAAGCAGAAAATGTATGTGTATGCGTTCTATGGATACCAGTAGAACAAGGCTGGGGTGTCAGACAGTCTACGTGCCTATCACTGGGGGAGAAGGCTGGGTTTTCAGACAGTGTAAGCATAGTTCTCTAGCTACCAGTAGGGGTGAAGGTAGGGTAATCAGACAGTGTATATGTGGTTCTATGGCTACCAGTGAGACAGTGGAACAAAAATGAGCTGTCAAAAGATGTATGTGTGGTTCTGTGGGTACCAGTGGACACTGGAACAAAGTGGGATGTCAAAGTGTTCGTATGGTTCTGTGGCTACCATTGGAACAAGGCTGGGGAAAAAGACAATGTATGTGTGGTTCTATGGCTATCAGCGTGACAGTTGATGAAGGCTGTTAAAGCAGACAGAGTATGTGTGAGTGCCAGATGGGTGTCTACAAATTGTTGGACACTCCTGGCACACTGTCAGACCTCACTGGGAGGAGCTTCAGGAACCTGTGCACAGTATGTGGTAATATTGACTCGGCACATAGATTAATTAGCATAATGTGCCAGTGTGTCATCAACACCTAAACGTTAATTTCCCCCAAACTATATATTGCAAATGCATGGCTTGCACAGCAAATAGGAAGTTTTTATCTTTGAGATTGCTAATCTTAAAGGGATAGTAATACTTCGTTTTAACTTTATTTTATTTTGTAGGCATTAAAAAAACATGAAGAATGATATAAGTCTTATCTCTCAAACCTTTATGGTTTATGAGATATTCACAAGCAAAGTTCCCCTCCCCGCCCCTTTTACCTAGTGTAAGCCATCTCTTCTCAGATGTGAGTCTGGTTGTATGACAGTACAGATAACAGAAGGGGACAATTTTCTTTGTATGAAAACAATGAAAGCCCTTCCCCCCCCCTTGACAAGTTTTTCAGCTTTTTCCGTTATCTTAATTGAAGATTGTCCCTCTCTGCAGTCTACCTGGGCATCTCCCTTCTGATGTGGCTGAACACGGGGGGATACTTTGTTTGTGAATATCTCTTAAACCATAAAGGTTTCAGAGATAAGCCTTATATCATTCTTCATGTTTTTTTAATGCCTACAAAATAAAATAAAGTTAAAATGAAGTATTACTATCCCTTTAAGGTGACAAGTACACTTTAAGTACACAAAAAGTGGTTTTAAAAAATTGATACAGATTAGGCTTATGACTTCTTTGCAGATTGTTTAGACAGGCAAAGCTATTTTATGATCTAGATGTCGGCCTTCGGGCAGCTGTTCCCAGAAATGTCACAATGATTATTTTATTAACTAACTATATTGCACTATACTGTGGTATTTGTTGTGCTTCTCTCATACAGCTTTCTCAGTGTTAGAGCTGGAAGGCTACCAAGCATACATAATTGTGCCTTACAAGTAATTTCCAGCATGTCCATTGATCTAATGATTGAATCTCAAGGCCTGTGTTAAAATTATAGACAAATAATAACTAAAGTACAAGTTGTTTTAATATTAAATTGCATTGTTAACCCTTTGAGTGCCAGATGGGGCACAACAAGCCTTATTTCATCCCTACAGCACCTATAAGAATAGCTTAATTGGAGAGAAACCTGCCAACAAGTCCCAAAAACATATAATCTCTCAGGGTGCCCAGGATGTCTTAGTTCTGACTCCAGGCCTATTCCTGTGGAAAAGCATTAACTCAGATTCCTGGAACATAAGTGTTATCAATGACAGATACAAAATAAGATTTGTTAGTCTTAAGGACTTATTTCCACGTAATTTCCTCACTACAGTCTCAACAGACCATTCTTTCTTTAGGTCACCTTGTTCCAGTGCTAAGCTTATGCCAAAGCAAAAGTACAGTACTTATAGCTCATTATTCCTGGTTCCAAAATAATAGTATTTCATCTGATCACTAATGTCACCTTTCTGAATCCGTTTGTTCAGATGGAGCATTTCAAGATTAATTATACCAAATCTGCAAGGAACATTCAGGAGTTAGAAGACATATTTGCGTGATGATTATTTTCATGCTCCCATTCATGAAGATTGTCAGCAATATTTGAGAAATACCAACAATATGGGCACAATATTTGTCATCTCCAGTTTGTAGCCTTTCCTTTTGGGCCTTTCCTCTTTCTAAGGAGTGTCTAAAAACATTTACTCTTACTTCCAATATGGTACACAGGAACCCATGGGGTTGAGTTCCCCTCCTCCAGAGGGCAGGACAGTTCCAAAAAAGATAGGGTCTTTTGGGCGTAGAGTACCTCCTCCTCTTCCAGCTCAGCCCCTAAATTTTTCAGATTCATGTGCAGGGCCAGATTTATAATAAGGCAGAGTAGGCATCTACCTACAGGCGCACCCCGCACAGTGGCTTACCGGGTCCGTCACTACAGGGGCCCGGCCGTCCCCAGCAACCCCTCTGCCCGGCGCCCACAACATGATGAGGTCTGTGCCTTCTTTGGTGCAGACCTGTAGCTGCTGAGCTCCTGAGCGGTCTTCTCTTCAGTAATGCAGAGCTCTGGGAGATATCATCTCCCAGCTGTCTGCATTACTGAAGAGAAGACCACGCGGGAGCTCCAACAGCTACAGGTCTGTGCAGGAGGAGGCACAGACCTCTCCTGCCACACTGCTGGACCACAAGGGAGGAAGGAAACTGACAAGGGGGGGGGATGGACAATTTGAGGGTAATATGGAGATGGGGCAATGTGAGGACAATATGTGGAGATGATGGGGGGGCAATGTGAGGACAATATGGAGATGATGGGAGCAATGTGAGGGCAATATGGAGCTGTTTGCACTTTTTTTTTTTTTTTTTGGGAGGGGGGGGGGGGCTTCAGATTTCCATGCCTACAGGCTCCTGAGATGTAAATCTGACCCTGTTCATGTGGTCTCTCTAGCAAGAGGAGCGAGCCAACTCTTTTCTTAGGTCTACTTTTTTATTTCTACCTATGATATAGTGCTGTATATCTCCTATTACGCAAGGTGCCATCACTGGCTTCTCTGGAGTTGTATTGCCCAAATCACAGGAGTTTTATTTGGACTGTTTGCCTGTGGAGGTTGACGTTATGATAAGTCTGATCCTCATTGCTGAACCTTTCTGAGGTTCTGCTCTTCCTAGCTAGAAGACTAGTTAGTAAGCTTGAGTGCCATGATTCTCTATATTATGTCCTGCTGTTTTCTCATTGCTGATTATGTGGTTATAGTGCACTCATTCTTCATCTGTGTCCCTTTCCTATAGGTGACTGTGGTAAAGGTGGCTTCTCTGCTTGGTTTTTACTTCTGGAAGAAGTGTGCAGCAAAAAGCAGGTTAGACAGGCTTTGGAGACTCTGTTCTAGATTATTTAATTCAATTTTTTTTTTCCTGATTCTCTATGCGCAAGCTAGCCTCCGGACTTTCAATTTTCTTTTATTAATGAGATCACTTGTTAGGGCTGATAATGGGTAATTTTATTTCATTCACTTCATTGTGATCACTTTGTTCAGATTTTTCTTTGTGTATGGGATGCTCAGCCACCAGTCATGGCACCATTTTTTCATGATTGGATACCACGCAGCTCTTAATTTTTAGTATAATAATGATTTTTATTTAGTGGTAATTTTGGCTTTTCTAATATCTGTTCAGGTGTTTCTGACCCATGCTGATTTATGATTAGTCCAATTTTGTGACTAACTTGGATTATTGATTATCCTTATTGCATTATCCAGTTATTTGCTTTGAGATTCTCACATCTGTGTTTTACTTTTTTGCCCCGGCAGTACACTTTATAACATTCGTTTTGCTTCTTTTTATTTTTATGCCAATAAAGCTTCTGTTTTATCCAGTGCACTCCCTTCCATGCTTCCACTGAGTCTCAGTTTGAGTGCTAGTTAGGCGGTGTTTTTATGTGTTTTGTTTAAACCTTTCACAGCCATTTAGTACAATGGAGACTACTAGACACCTAATATCTGCCTCTGAGTCATTGCAATCCTTATTTGTATTCTCTCAGGTGTGTAAAGTTTTTTGGGTTTTTTTTTGGGTTTTTTTTTAACTTTTATTTTATATTTATTAATTTTGTTTTTTGTGATATGGCCTCTTTTTGAACAGGAGCCCACACCTCTGCTATATTGACTTCAATAGAAAAGTTTGGGACATATCTCTGTACCCATTTCTGCTATAAGGGTGTGAGTGGGCTCATTTTTCTCTAATTATGGTCAAGTGCATGATCAGTGGTACGACTGTCCTATGATGTGAGTTTTGCTGCTTTTCATGGCTGGGGGGCCACATGTTACATAGTTTAAACTAAATGGGTAAAACTGCATTGCTCAGAATCCTCTGGTTCCTGGGCTTTTTTGTAACGAGCCATCCTCTGCATGACTCATGGGGGCCTGGTCCGTCTTTGCCTGTAGGGGGTCGGTTCTCTCTTTTTCCAAACTCTTGGGCATCTTCAGTGACATGCAAGTGGGTTTTGCAGGTTGCTTCAAAAGGTACCACATACATTTTAAGTCCTTTCCTGAACATCACTTTTTTGTCAAGGGTTCTTAGGGACTCAGAGTGCGCAAATCTCTTTATAGAGACACCCAGTGCTCTCTTCTGGGCAAGCAGGTCCTGGTTCCAGTCCAACTATAGAAAAACCTGACTGTATTTCTCCTGGGCAGAGGAATCCTCTTGGGGGCTTTGTTCAGGGGGTTTAATGTTCTTCTACCTGCTTTTATTTATTTTCTGTGCTACTTTGTTACACATTAATCTTGGTATTAAGGGGTGAGGGGGGGTTCCTGTGTTCCTTATAGACGAAGAGAAAAGAATTTAATAGTAAGTTCACTAAAATTCTGTTATCTCTTTTGTCCAACACAGGAACCATCGGGATATACCAAAGCATCCCTAAGATTCCAGAGAGGAAAAAGGAAAAAAAAAAAAAAAAAAACTCTATAGGATATCAGTTCACTAAAATCCTATTATGGTTGTGGTAAGTCGAGGATATACAGAAAAGGGTTAACAGAAAATCCAGTTGTATATTGTTACATAAATAGATAAAAAGGGGCAATTAATTTGAGCTCTTTACACAGACTAGGTACTTCACAGTACAGGATTAATTAAAATAATTACATATATTTTTGCAAAAATATATATATAATTTAAGTAAAAATATAATCTATATATATATAATAGTAATCAGTATGAGATGAATATAAGTCAACACCAAATGACTCGAAGATATATCTTCTAATATGACTTAGTCATATACCAAGATATCACTAACGGAATTGACATACAGTAAATTAATAACCAACATCACAAAATAACATTACCCAGTATAAACAGGATTAAACCTTACATAGGTGTATCCAGAGGTATTTTGTAGCAATATTTGAACACAGCAGCATAGAAATGGTTAATTGTTCCTTACAATTAATAATAATATAGTTGGTCGCAGTGTATATGAATACCTGCCCCAAAACCTGTATGAACTATGCTAAGTGAAGTATAAGGTTTTGTTATGTGATTTGGTTCTAATTTCAAAATCTAGAAATGTATTTGGGATATTAAATGTCTCAGATTAGATAAATAGATTTTATCTATTTATCTACTGTTTTCAATATTGCATACATTCTGGATGAGATATAAACTTGCATATAGCTTATAGTCAAAACAGATTATACCAGTAATATAATAATCAATATATGTCTAGAAAGCAAAGCTAAAACTAATACATTTAATTAAACCTATACTATAAAAATGACTATGGCTATATCCTGTTTATTACACCATGCTGCACTACAAGGGTTAATCAGAGATTATGGGTTATACTGTTGTCCCACCCAAGATGGTAGCTTCATTTGTTCTATGAGAGATTGTGCCAGATAATTTTCTCAACAGAACAAAATTTAGGCCCACAATCGTCCAATAAGATAGCACATGTAAACAAAAAAGTATATGAAGCACACACCAAGATAGAAACAAATGGAGAAAACTTTCCTGATAGCAAACTAAGGGTTAATAAAATTCACCAGATCATATATAAGCCCAATGACATCTTCAGAAACACAAAGATATGGTTGTATAGGTGTTAATAGTTAGATTTAAGACTAATACATAATTCTACTTTGATCTAAACTGCTTTCAAACTATCTCACAATTATCTGGACACATTTGGTAATTAATCCTGTTAATTCATCCTGTTTAGTTCCCCAGAATAAGCTAAAACCTATATAGCTTATTATAATAATACATTTCTTTATACAGATTGGCCAAGTCCATACATACAAAATTACTATAAAATTATTTTTCCTCCAATATAGAGGAACTATAATAATTTTTAGGGCTATACAGAATTAATTGTAAAGAAAAGTATAATTACCAGACAATTAAAGTGTGGATTTCTTAGGATTCTCTGGCTCTGGTCTAGTTTATTGCTTCATGGAAGTCCTCCCAAGGTGGATGCCTTTGTTTCCAGGATTTCTAAGTCCCCTGTCTTGCCTGTGGCTGATGCATCTGCTCTGAAAGATTGGACTGACAAAAAGCTTGAGACCTCTCTCAAGCCATTTTTGTGACAGCTGGCTCTGTCCTGCGCCTCGCATTTGCTGCGGCATGGTTGAATAGGGCCATGGCTGTTTGGACTGAACAGCTCACCTTAACTGTCCGTCAGGGAGCTCCCACTACTGAGATGTTGCAGATTCTCGCCAACATCTCTGAGGCCCAGCATTCTGTTTCTGCTGCCCTGTTTCATGCCGTTTGTATGGTGGCCGGGGGCTCCACTATGTCTGTGGTGGCCAGGTGTGCTCTTTGGCTCAAGTTTTGCTTTGCTGAAACTGCCTCCAAGAATGCTGTCCTGTCTTTGCCTTTTCAGGGCACCTCCCTGTTTGGGCCTGATCTCAAGGATCTGATCAGTGAAGCCACTAGGGGCAAGAGTACTCACCTGCCAGTGTTCCATAGGAAGAAAACACCTGTCAATCGGAATCCGTTTTTCATCCCTTCCAGGCTGAATCGCATCCGGCAACCAAGGTGGTTCCTCAGGCTCCGCGCACCTCATCCAAGCCCAAGCAGCAATGGAAGCCCAAGTCCTCCGCTAAGCCCAAGGCTTCCAAACCTCCTTCTGCGTGACTTGGAAATCCTGCCCCCCCCGCAGGTGGGTGGCCACTTTCACCACTACCTCTCCATTTGGGAAGCCTCTGTGGTGGACCCGTGGGTTCTGCAGGTGGTGGCTGTGGGGTACAGGATTCCCTTCACCTCCCTCCCTCCCGGACCTTCTCTTCTCGCTCTCCTCTGGGAGCAGATTTCCATCCTCCATTGAGTCACCCCATACATGGACGACCTCCTTCTGATGGCATCTTCTCCAGAACGCCTTCATCAGCAGGTTCAGGCCTGCATTCATGCTCTGTCCCGCCACGGGGGGATCATCAATCTGGACAAGTCAGACCTTGTTCCTTCACAGAGGATGGTTTTTCTGGCCATCCTTTTCGACACTCAGAGAGGGATGGTGTTTCTCACGGATGAAGTGGCTCATCAGATAGCACTGAAGGTCCATGCTTGTAACGGTTTGTTTTGACACTCAGACCAGTAGGTAAAATAAAACAATCTTTTATTGAAAGAAATAAAATACAAAGGATCGCCCTCTACAGTTGACAGCAACAATTGCAAGCTATTACACAGTACACATAGCTTTAATATAATATACAGAAGGCACCCAACATAGGAACAGAGAATAGGGAACAGGACCCTAAAGGGTGTATGAAAACAATTTGTCAGTCTCAGCTGTGGGGTTTGGCACGCCCGTGTGGTGTAGTGATAAACTGAGCAAATGTGCACAGCACAGAGTTCATATAAAGATGAGTAGTAGATGTTCAGTGACCAATGTAAGTTATTGCAGCACAGTAACCCAGGATAGCCCCCACGGGCGTTCGTCAATAGACCAGTGAGCCTGCAAGTGCCAGAATATGTAGCCCCCACGGGCGTGATCGAGACTAGCCTGAGATGCGAAGCTGGCGTTTTAGCCCCCACGGGCGTATAACCGGAGACCAATGTAAGCACAACACGAGTCAATAGCCCCCGCGGGCGTTTACCTACAGATTGAGCAAGAGCTTGGAGCCTAACCTTGCCACCAATAGCCGCACCGGACACCTCCGTCGTTAACCGTGAGATCAAGAGCAAAGGACGCCCAACCGGCCTAACAGGATAGACTACTCTGCAAACGTAAGTGGGAGTCGCCGTCCAAGTAGCGGCCAACTCAGCAGCAGTAGACTTACAAGGTAACGGTTCTGTATTTAGAAAGGAGGTCCGGTCAAAGAGAAGCGGCAGTGAAAGGGTTAATAGGTACGTTTGAATCTCCCAGGCTCGGTATGGTAGCTTAGCTCTGCAACGTATTAAGGCTCGGTACAAGAGGCACAGCTTATGCAAGTCGGCAAGGAACTCTGCACAGATGGATGGGTTACCCAGGAGGGTAGTGGTCACACTAGCTCGGCACAGCAATGCAGGATTCAGAATGTCGTGGCGGCGACAACAAGCCAGGCAGCCGCGAAGATCTTGAGGCAGGAAGTCAGCCAGCCGGATCGTAGCACGTAGAGGGTTCTCAAACAAGCCGGGTCGTAGCATGTAGAGGATTCTCAGACAAGCCGGGTCGTAGCACGTAGAAGATTCTCAGACAGGCCGGGTCGTAGCACGTAGAGGATTCTCAGACAAGCCGGGTCATACACGATCAGGAACACAGGAGAGTAGTCAGAACAGGCCAAGGTCGGTACACAGGAATCCGGATTCAGGAACACAGCAACAGCAAGTCTGGCTCAGAAACACCACGAAAGGGCATCTGACAGATGTAAGCGTCAGGTATAAAAAGGTCACCAAGGGGCGGGCCAAACCAACCGAACAAATCACAGTCTGCCACAGATGAGAGTGACAGAAAGATCACAGGCACTGTGATAATGCTGTTCTGGATCCAGGTCCAGCCAAGAAGTTGTCATCCTTGGTGGGGAAGTTAATTTCCACCATAGAAGCGGATCTGTTTGCCATGGCTCATACCAGGGAACTCCAGAGGTTTCTCATCATGGCGTGCAAGGGTCGACCGGATCTCCTGGAGAAGTCTCTATCTCTCCCTCTTCATGTGGAACGGAGTCTTTCAAGGTGGCTCAACCTGGACAATCTCCTGAAAGGCAGGCCCTTCCTGGTTCCATTCTGGACAACAGTGATGACGGATGCCAGCCTCTCCGGATGGGGAGCGGTCTTGGGGCACTTGAATGCTCAGGGCCGGTGGTCCCAGGAGGAATCTCTCCTTACCATCAATGTCTTGGAGCTTTTGGCGATATTTCATGCCCTGCGCCACTAGACATGGCAACTGGAGTATTGCCCGGTCAGAGTCCAGTCGGACAACGCCACAGCGGTAGCCTACATCAACAAGCAAGGTGGCACAAGAAGTCGCGCAGCTTGGCTAGAGGTCAAGGCTATTTTGTCCTGGGCAGAGGAGCATGTCCCTGCCATTTCCGCAGTTCATATCCCTGGTGTAGACAACGTTCTTGCAGACTTCCTCAGTAGACGCACAGTGGAGAGTGGGAACTACATCGAGAGGTGTTCGACCTCATTGTTCAGCGGTGGGGTCTTCCGTGCATCGACCTGATGGCAACAAGACACAACAGGAAGGTCCCATGTTCTGCTCTCTGCTTTGGTTTCTGGAGCTCCTGGATCTCTCAGTGGTGGAGCCTCTTTGGCTCCCCTCCTGTCCGGGTCTTCTTCTACAAGATTACCTGTGGAAGGAGGATGTTCATCATCTGGCTTTGATGGCATGGAGGTTGAATCCTCCATTTTGAAGAAGAAAGCTTTTTCTTCTGGTGTGGTGGCTACTGTGCTTAGTGCATGTAAACCTGTTTCCTCTATGGCCTATCATCGAGTTTAGTTTACCTTTCTATCTCGGTCTGCAGATAGGGACCTGTCTCAGGAGTTTGATCTTCCTATGGTCCTTTCCTTCCTCCAGGACAGTGTGGATAAGGGTCTCAGTTTGAGTTCTCTTAAGGTTCTACTTTCTGCGCGCTCTCTCTGTTTTCTTTGAAAGACGCATTGCTATTCTTCCTGATGTCAAGGTTTTCTTCCAGGGTGTTGATCATACTCATCCCATGTTTAAGGCTCCTGCTCCTCAGTGGGACCTTAACTTTGTTTGGGCATCCTTCAGCACCCTCCCTTTGAGTCCTAGGACACTATTCCTCTACGTCTGCTGACATCGAAGATGGTCTTGTAGACCACCCTTTTTGGTGTTTCACAAAGACAAGGCGGTACTTTGCAGCAGTTTCTCCCAAAGCTGGTTTCTGAGTTCCACATTAATCAGGAGATTGTGGTTCCTTCTTTCTTCCCTAACCCTACCTCTGACAAGAAGGATCTTCACTTGTTGAATGTTGTGCGTTGTCTCAAGTTCTATGTGCATCGCACTGAGCCCTTGCGGCAGTCGGATGCCCTGTTTATCATTCCTGAGGGTCCCAGGACAGGGAAACCTGATTCCAAGGTAACTTCTTGGATCAAGTCCACTATTCATAAGGCTTACGAACTAAGGAAGAAGTCTGTCCCCTTTTGGGTCACGGCTCATTCTATGAGGTCTATTGTGGCATCTCGGGCCTTCAAAAATCAGTCCTCGGCTGATCAGTTGTGCTGGACGGCCACTTGGTAGTCTTTGCACACCTTTTCAAAACACTACCGTGTGGATGTACTGGCATCAGCTGATGCCAGTTTTGAGAGGAAGATCCTGGAGGCAGCCTTGCCCATTTAGAATCTCCTTTGTCTCTTCAGTACTCTTTCCCTTTTGAGCCCCGTTGGCTCTAGTTCAGTGTGCTGTGTAACATTCCTGGGGTCTGTTTTACCCCTGTTCAGTGTCTGTTGACACATTGTTGCTATTGTTGGGCTCTTCATGATCTGTTGGCTCATTGGTGCTCTGTTGACTTTGGGGGCCTGCGCCTGGTCCTTGCCTTTCTTCCCGCCGTGGGAATCTTAGTGGTTGGACATCCCAAAGTTATTGGTAACCTGTATTGAAAGACAAAGAAAAGAGGACTTTAGTCTTACCTGTTATATCCTTTTCTCTTAGTCCATACATGTTACTGGTCTCCCATCCTGTGAAGGGACTATGCTTGGCTCTACTGTGGCAGAATATGGTTGTCCTTTCGGGTTCATGCTCACAGGAGTCTTCCTTTACCTTCTTACTACCTAGTTAATAGTTTTCAAATTTTACTGGCTGGGGATTGGCTAGCTGCTACCTAAGGAGAGGAGGTAGGCTCCAAGAAGCTTTCACTTCTCAGAATTGTTCCTGACTACTTAAAGGGGCTGATCGCCTACCCAAAGTTACCAATAACCTGTATGTACTAAGAGAAAAGGATTTAACAGGTAAGACTAAAGTCCTCTTATATTGACAGCCCAGGTCTGTATTATGTCAAGACTGATATGGCTGAGATATAACTAATACATTATGCCAATATGTCAACTTTAATCCTTTCCCTAGATTTTCATATAAGATAGGGAGCATATCCTCAGACAGCGAGACTAGAATCCAACTAGCATTCTCCATAAAATCACTCAGATATTTCCCCCCACACACACACTTAAGAAAAGGGTCCATCGTCTCTTTTAAACATACAGATTTGAGAGAATTTCACAGTCTAAATGGCTCTTCAGAAAATGTTAACCATTTACTGTCCCGTCCAGGGCAGACTCTCTGACAGGTAGCATCACTATAAGGGAACAAGGCATCACTGTTATGCCTTATCTAGACAACTGCTTGGTGAAATATGCTTCTTGAACATATTCAGCTGATGTTTTCAGTTCTGTAGTTTCTGGGTTGGTTGATCAATCTAAAGAAATCAGACCTGATGCCACCGTAAACCTTTCTTCCTTGAGGCAAAACAGACAAGTTGATTCACCAAATCCACATACTCAAAGATGCTCACTTTGTTTCTGAGACAGCTGATGTAAATCCTGGGTCTGATGTCTGCTTGCATGGATGCAGTACTGTGTTTTGCTTTCATATGAGACCTATTCAGCAGATCATCCAGAAACCCTGGAACAGGAATCCAGACTATCTCCATTATCAGGTGAAAGTCTCTCCTCAAGTTAAACTCATTTTAACTTGGTGGATCAGAACAAACATTTCCAAAGGTTTTCCTTGGTCTATACTATAAGCTATGTCCCTCAGCAGGGGGTCATGGTGACAAGATAACATCAGTCAATATTGTGTTTGTTGTATACCTTACCATATGGTTAAAGATTTGGGACCCTGCTGCACCTTTGGATGGTCATTCAGTGAACAGAGTTCAACCTATTGTCTATAACGGTAATGCAGATAATAGGGAAGGACAATATCTGAGCAGACAGCCATAGCAGGAAGATAATTTGGCAAGGAGAGTAGCCTCTCAAACAAGAGATAATCAGTTCCTTGACAATGATATGCAGTCATCTTCTGATAGTTCTGATGGCCACAAGAAAGAATGTGAAACATCCATTCCCCTGTTGCTGAATAAAATAATTCAGGAGAAAGTGACCTTCATCCTTATTGATCCTTACTGGCCCTAGGAGGGTTTGGTTTGATGAGATGAAACATCTGCCTGTGCAAGATCTATCATCGTCCCTCTTAAGAAGGACCTTCTACTACAAGGTCCTGTACCTCAATGTTGGGTATTAATCTAGCAACCTGGTTCCTGAAAGGAATTCCCATGTGACCAAGCTTGGTCTTCTCAAGTAACTGACTACCTTCTCCAATCGAGGAAGAAAAGCACATCCAATGCTTATAACAGGAGTTGTAAGTTGTTTTTCTTGTGTAAATCTCACAGGCACAATTCACTCAATCCATACTGTGTCTGTTGTAATTTGTGCCTGTGAACTTCAATACGTTTATTTTTTACAGCACACACAAGGTTCAAGTCTTTGCTCTGGGAAGTTTTCTGAGCTATCTATATGCTGACTACCTGGTCAAGAGATTCAATCTTCCATAGGAATCAAGATATGTTTTCCCACTCTATGTCCTAATCCATCTGGTACTAAAGAAGATAATCTGCATATGCTGGATGTCATGAGATGTCTAAGGTATTAAACAGACAAAAAAAGCTCTTTAGGAAAAGTTCCTTACTCTTTGCATGTCTGCATCTTTGTCTGAAGAGGCAAAGGCTTGCATCAGATACATAGAACCGCCACCTGGTGAAGCATCCATACCTTCTACAGACTCTATTTTCAGGCTTCAGGGGCGGCTACATTTGGCAATAAAGTCTTATAGGATGTAAATACTTAGGGTCGTATGTTCAAAGGGATAAAGACAAAAAATGTCATATGAAAGACAAAAATAAGTAATTGTATGCTCTATAGAGCGTACAACAAAAAAACTAGTAATGTCCGTTGTGTACGACACAACTCTGGAACTGATGGGAAAAGGGGCAGGGCAAGGGAGTGGCTAAAATATTCTCCAGTGTCGGATAGAGGAAAAGAAAATTTAAAACAAGAAAAAAAGAAAATTATGAAGGCGCTACTCAAATCCTAATATATGAGGACTATCTATGTACATCATACATAGGGTGCTAAAGTCCTATATTATACCATTCAATAAAGAAAAAAAAGTAGGACTGTAATCAGCACTCATCCTCCATTATCAAAATAACCACAAGTAAGTCACTCTTAAATTTCTTAAACAGATCCAATTTACATGAATCATAACGGAGACTACCGCCACTCACAAATCGCTTATCATGGCATCATCTCCATGTTTCTTCATCTCGCTGCACAGTATATTGCTCCAAAATCCAAATCCGTCGTAACACATAAAAGATTCCTCCACAGAGCTGTATCTCCTTCACATGCATATATACTGGAGTCAATGCGTATCCTCTAGTCAACGCGTTCCGCCCGCACATCCTCGGGCTTTCTTGTGGTTATTTTGATAATGGAGGATGAGTGCTGATTAGAGTGCTACTTTTTTTCTTTTTTGAAAGGAAAAGAAAATTTGTCGTAACTAACGACAAAAAATAGTCTTACAAAAGACAAAATTTGTACGTTAAGAAAAAAGTAGATGGAACGTGAAGTTCTGAATGTGAGAATTTTTGTATTTAGTTAAGACATTTTTGTCTTTGGTAAAGACATTTTTAAAGACACTTTTGTCGTTGGTTAAGACATTTTTTAAGACTTTTTTTGTCGTTACACATGACAATTTCAGTCAGGACAAACAACATATTTCTGATCACAACCGACACACTCTGAAAATAATAATCCCAATGACACTGTACTTTGAAAAGTCTTTACAAACCACAAAAGCTATTTTGCTACTTCTTTGAACGTATGGCCCTTAGTCCCTCAGGAGTCTCTGAAGGAAAAACCGAAATGTTCTTACTTGTCAGTTTCTGTTCTTTCAGGTCTCCTTTGATTTCACGCAGACTACCACAGGGATGTCCAAGTTTAAGGATATCTCTGGTTAAGCAAAACTAAGTTTATCAATGGCCCACTCTTTTTGACTGACTCACCAAGGTTTATGTAGGGAAATCCTTAAATCTTGGTCTGTAAGCAGCCCTTGAGGACCGAACTTGGACTCCCCTAGTCTACCTATCCTTTGTGATGTTATTATTAAATTATGTTTCAACATGATTTGGTGTATGGTTTGTCTCTGTCCAAAACACTGGGATAGTTAGTGTAAAATATCTTAAATATTGCCCTGTTCTACCAAAGCAGACTATGCTCTCAGGCATGCCACCAAAGAAGACCTGAATTAAAATTAATTGATAGATAAGAATGATTCTCTTGTTGCAAGATTGTAAACTGATATAACAAGCAGACTACAACACAGAAATACACATTCACAGGCAAGTGATAAATTAAGATCACTGAATGGTGGTAACCCTAAGAATGAACCCTGTCTTTTTCAGTGACTACTTTTGTCTTCACTATGTGTTTCTATTCTTGGAAATATTAATGTCCTCTGTGTATGCATGTATTAGAGAGTGTTGGCCTTTCACCATCATCGATGGGGTTAATATGTATGTTTTGAGTATTGAATGATTGTGCCATTGTGTGTAGCTAGTACAATAAACTGAGTGTTATGAAATAGCCCCCTCTGGATCACTAACACAACTTGAGGAAAGGCATTTAACACCTGGGCAGACAGAGTGGGATAGAAAACCTATGCGAGTTGAATGTTTTCCTATCCCCCTAGAGCAGGCTATGCAAAATATCGCTATGTATTGTAAATGCAGTGAGAAGGAGAAGACAGATGAATGTATAGCAGCAAGAGTTATGCCTCTCTAGAATGGACAGAGACCTGTGGTCTGTCAGGATTTTTGCTGGCCCATGTGCTTGCTGAAGAAGTATGGAGGAAGTGGGACTGGGGTGTGCCCTCACAGAACTAGTTGGGGTAAGTGGGCACCAAAGTGACTGTGAGCCTCTTCCACTTGAGTGTCGTAAGCCATGCCTTCATGTTCTCATAATAAGGTTTTGGGCTCAGAAGCTAAAATCCAGTGATGGGATGTCTTCTCCAAACCCTCTGCCAGATACAAAGAAGCATCATGCACCAGGTGAATGAAGACCGTCTAGACAAACTTAGTTTATTTACTCTAGAGATAAGACGACTAAGAGGAGATCTTATCACAATGTACAAGTATATGATTGATCAATACAGAGGTCTGTCTGGTGAGCTGTTCATTCCAAGGCCTGATCCAATAACTAGGGGCCACCCTTTGAGATTAGAGGAAAGGAGGTTTTGATTACAGCAGAGGAAAGGTGTTTTTTACAGTAAGGTCTGTTGTGGAATTCCTTGATACAATGGATACAAGAGAAGGTTAAATACTTTTTTTTCAAAGGGAACATTCAGAGTTATACTGTAGGCAAAACAGGAAGTTCTGATAAAGACTAAATTATTTGGCAGCAGGAAACCTATATAATTCTAATTTCTCTGGTTTATGAGTAAAGGGTTTAACTTGGTAGACCTGTGTCTTTTTTCAGCCTAATTTACTATGTTACTATGAGTGATTATGATATCAATATCAGGCATTAACATATTATGCATTTACTCAGTGACAACAAGAAGGGGTTAACAGAATGTGTGCAGGTCATATTGGACAGAAAGGGTTAACAGTGTATGTGCAGAATAGAACAGTTACTTATCAATACATTCCTGCAGTTTCAACAGAAACTCATAAGTACTCCCCTGCCTCCTTTTCTGCCCCTAAGACGCAGTTATGCTAACTAGAGATACAAATTGCTTTTCTGCTTTTACCAGATAACCTTGGAGATTTACTTTTTATCATATAACCTTGGGAAAGAAGTTGTTAATGGGTTGGGTGGGATGGGATGGGGCTGGGATGGTTGGGCAAGTAAAGTAAAGTGCCTTACTGCTATTGGACATATATATATATATTTTTGTTAATTTTCTATTGGACTACAATCATACAACCCTTTGTCTGAAGTTTAGAACAGTTTTGCTCTTGTTAATACTCATGCTGTATGTGTGCTGTTCTCTCTCTATTTGAATAAAGAAGGATTCCTATTTGTTTCTTCTCCAATCTTCATTGGACCAGTCGATAAGAGGTTAAAGGCATTTTACTAACAATTATTTAGTGGAACACCTGCCAATCTGTACAACCTTGCTGGTATACCAAGAGAATAATAGAAGTGTATAAAACAAGTTTCATATTTTGCCCATTTATTTGCCTGTAGTTGTTTTCCTATGTGTTGTTCCATGACACCTCTTATAAATGTAATGTACAATCTTTTTGTCTGGCTGGATAGACATAGCCCCTGCACTTAACCACCAGTCGAGAACCAGTAACACTACCCACTACAGCTACTCTGTCTCCCTCTTTCCTGAACTAATCCTAGAGCGGTCCCCAATGTGTTTTGACTGGACAGTTTTTGTAAAGACTAAGCAAAGAGCTAACCCTGATAGAGTGAGAGGTCGTAAAGGGATAGTAATACTTAAAATGTAAAAAAAAATATGTTGTAGGGTTTATCCCCCTGAGTAAAACAAGAGTACTCCCACTGCTGAAAGATGTTTCATTCAAAAGTTATTAATTTTCAAAGTTGAATTTTTTAGGTGCAATATCACAGTGGCCTGAAATTGTACAGTGGCGCTGTTGCTACACCATCCTATGGAGATTTATGGTCAACTGACCAGAGCTGTCCATAGGATGGTGTAGCAACAGCACCACTGTACAATTTCAGGCCACTGTGATATTGCACCTAAAAAATTCAATTTTGAAAATTAATAACTTTTGAATGAAACACCTTTCAGCAGTGGGAGTACTCTTGTTTTACTCAGGGGGATAAACCCTACAACATATTTTTTTTTACATTTTAAGTATTACTATCCCTTTAAGGTGTCAGGGCCCCTGGGCAGCAGGTGCGGGAACCCTGTACCGTCAAACTGGTCATCAGTGTGATGGTACAGGGGTCCTGCACCTGCTGCCAAGGGGCCCTGACACCTTTAGGCCTCTCACCAGTGGTGTCGCTGGCTGGGGCTAAGGGGGTTGAAGCTGCAAGTGTTTCAGGGGACAGCCCCTGAGTGGGACTATTGCACTGTCCTTGAATCAGCCCTCATACATTATGTCCAAGTATTGTTGTTGCTATACTAGGCAGCTCCGCATCTCATAGACATGCTGAAATACCGTTTGTCCTGTATCTGTCAATGGACTGGCCAAGTCAGGTGTCAATCCTTCACCACCTCCAGCCAGCCAATGAAAGGAGTATAACAGTATCCTACTCCTCTCTCATTGGCTAGTTGATGGTGCTTTGTGATGCAGAAGAGGCATATCTGGGAACTTTTTCTTGTGGACTCCCCTTGTAGTGCCCCTGTGGGAGAAAATTATGTGATTCGTGTAAAAAAAGGGTTGGGGCTTAAAATATGTGGCCAGAATAGGAGGAATAGGTCGGGGAAGGACTAGAAAAAGTGAGCAGAGTTTCATTATAAACTCCCCACATCAGGAGAATCAGACTCTGCTCCAGAGACCCGGTAATCACCATCAGAAACTGGAGTCTCTGGGGCAAAACCGTTCCCATCTATGAGCAGAGGGTGTCTGGGAAGGATTGGGCAGAGGAATCACAGGGTTCAGGGGAAGTGGGGATACATGTGAAGAGGGTACTGATTGTGTCTGTTGAGCATATGAGCAGTGCTGGCTGGAAATGGAAATCGCTCTGTGATGATAGGTGCTTCCCCTGTTTACAACTGAACTGGGCTGCAGTGGATTAACCCCTTGAGAACCATATTGATGAGCAAAATCATTGTATAACTTTGTGGTCAATACTGTTACTTACTTCCCCAATTTGCCTTCTCAATGACATGCTCCTATATGCACTGCATTGTGGGGAGTGAATGGCAGAAGCAGGCAGTGTGGCAAATTTAAATGCTGCAGCTTTTCTTTTGTAGCTCTGCCAGCTTATCTGCTTCAACATCTAAAATGCTTGTTGCACATAGGGTTGCCACCTTTTCCTCAAAAAAATACCGGCCATAGTTGTGGGTCGGCGAGGGCGGAGCCACAAAAGGGGCAGAACCACTCAATGTTGCATGACCACTCTCTCGGACTAAGCACTCTCTCTCTCTCTCTCTCTCAGACTAAGCACACTATATCTCTCTGACAAAGCACTCTCTCTCTCTCTCCCTGACTAAGCAATCTCTCTCTCTGACTAAGCACTCTCTCTCTCTCTCAGACTAAGCACACTCTCTCTCAGACTAAGTTCTCTCTCTCTCTCTCTCAAACTAAGCACACTCTCTCTCTCAGACTAAGCATACTCTCTCTCAGACTAAGCTCTCTCTCTCTCTCTCTCTCACTCAAACTAAGCACACTCTCTCTCTCAGACTAAGCATACTCTCTCTCAGACTAAGCCGGCTGGGTGGCAACCCTATACACAATCCCACTGTGCCCTCTGCCCCATCATCTCTACAAACAACACCTTGTCTTATCTATAGTGCAGCACCCCTGCAGGTCCGGTGGAGATATAGCTCCCCAGACACACATGACACAAATACCGGCTTTTCAATTGCCGGTATAGTAGTTATAGCGGCACCGGCTCCAGTGCACTAATTACCGGCTGTGCAGGTAAAATACCACACAGTGAAGGTGGATATGTATGGCCGCTACCACTCTGCAGTAAGAAGACAAATAAGTACAGACTTCCTGTGCTCTTTCACCCTTGAGCTTCCCCATGTTAGAGTGATGATGTCTGTTATGAAGGGGGGGGGGGGTTAAAAATGCATGTTAGCTGCTGTTTTTGTTTTCTTAAGCTCTGCATGGAGACTTGTAAATTATGGCAAATCATTTCTTCATGCATCTGTAGATAGGAGCCCCCTGAAGATGAGAGGGCAGAGCTGTGGCAGTGCTGTGATAGATGGTTAGTGTTCATTAACCGTTTATGGCCCAGAGGTGTGTGCAAGGCATTGCTTTGCAATGCCTTGTACAACCCACTGGTCCTAAAGGGTTAAGACATCTAAAAATTCATTGCAGGTGATTGATCTGCTAAAAAAAAATAAAGTTTGGATATATTTACTAAATATTTGACTGCATTTATGGGTGAATATAAATATCTGCAAACAGTTGGTTAAAAGACCAATTTAACCCCTTAAGGACCATCCAGGACCATCATGGATTAACTTGCGTTAAGGACTTATGACGGACCTGGCATGTCATGGAATTCAGGGGTCCCTGTGAGACTGTATACCACTCGGGGACCCCTGATTCCATTTCTCAAAAAAAAAAAAAGCTCTGTGGTCCTTAACCCAGGTCGATAAGGGGTTAAATCAATTTGAATGCTTATTTCTTCCCTGTAGAACCTTTGGTTCAGTCCACAATTGACCCGCTTTGCTCTTATACATGTGGCCTCTTGAGTCAGTGATAGAGTGCTTTAGAAATTGGAAAAGGGAGTCTGAATACTATGATAGATTTTTTTGATGCTGTGGAGAGACACTTATTTTTATTTCTTAGGTAGGTGTATCCATGTGTTCCTAAATATATTTGTCTATTTTTTTATTTATTCAAAGTTTATTGAAGATAAATTGAACATACAGTATCTAAATGAAAGTAAAAGAACAAGACCATACGAGAATGTCAGATATACAAAATGAAATTAAATATATGCTGGTATAAATACATGCAAGACATACAATGTATAAGGAATTATGATACATTCTGAAATCAAAGTGTAAAATGGGGCATACACCATAGCGGTAGACTTCTATAGGCGTTGGAGTGTCAGAAATTCTTGTCATAGGTGAGTTATAAAATATCCCCGCATGGGTTGTCTATGGTGAAGTAGATAGAGAGTGAATAGAAAAAAGAAAAGATGAAAAGAGAAGAAAGCGGATATAGGAATTAAGAGTAGAGGGAGAGGAAAGGAGGAATAAGGAAGAGGAGGGTCGGAAGATCTTTGATGGGGTAACTATCTGTGAAATATCTCTGGTAAGGCAATACCAGCGGAGTGATCAATCGTGCCAGTCTCCCTAGCACGAAACATAGGAGGACAAATCGGAATTTGCGATAGCGTGGCAGCATTCCATAGATTTAATGCTTGCTACTTTCCCATACCACAGGGAGATGGGAGGAGCAGAAGTCTGTTTCCAGTATTTTGGTATAAGGGCTTTTGCCTCGTTCAGTAAATGTGCAATCAAAGTTTTGTGTGACCTAGAGAGTGATGTGGGGAGGTCGTGTGAGCTAAAAAATAAACAGAGGAGTGGATCAGTGGGGAGCGGGAGGTGTAAGGTTGTGTTGATTTTGAGTAGAATCTGTTCCCAAAAAGGAACAATAAGAGGACAAAACCACCATATGTGGGCGGGAGAACCAACCTCAGTTGTACATCTCCAACATAAGGGAGAGAGTGTAGAAGAGAAGCTAGCTAGGCACCTAGGCGTTAGGTGCCACCTTGTAAATATTTTATAATTCAGCTCCCTAGTGGCAGTGTCCCTTGAGAATCTGAAGTTGTCTTGCAAAATACGGGACCAACTGGAAGTGTCCAGAGTGAAAGATAACTCTCTTTCCCACTGTTTCATGAAGTAAAGTTTTGGTGGGTTCGGGTTAGAATGGAGTAAGTTATAGCAGAATGAAAGGAGACAGAAAGATCCCAGTTTCATTAATAATCGATTTTCAAATATTGTTAATTTCCGATTTCTGAAACCATTCCTCCATTCACTGTACACCCAGTGATGAACCTGAAGAAGACACCACCAAGGAGCAGAGGAAGATCCAATCATAACTTTCAGACTAGCGAGAGATGGAGGGGAGGTAGGTTTGCTGAGGGCGCTCAATGTATCGAGGTTCCTTAGTCTAAGAGAGTGAAAGAGGGCATGTCTCTGCCCGGCTGGAAAGTCCGGGTTCCCGAAAACCGATCAAGGGGGGAAGGAAAGGGAGCAAAATCGGGGGTGTCGCAGACATCGTCCCAAATGGAAATAATATGACCATATACCAGATTAGTCGACCCTGGGGAGGGGCGATTCCGTTTCTCGGCGAGCAGTGTATGGAGGGGGTCTCAAGATGAGGGATGAGAGAATTGACCCACTGTAGTGGGGGATCGCAAGTGAAATAGAAAACTCTGGTTAAGGCAGATGCTCGGGAATAGTCAAAAATGTCTGGTAAAGCTAATCCACCTTCTGTGATGGGCCTAGCTCGGATGTCTCTCCTCAACCTCGGTGTCTTGTTCATCCAAGTGAAAGCGGAGATCACCGAGTTCAGCGCTTTTAAATATTTGTTGGGGATGTCTATTGGTAAGGCTGAGAATAGGAAGATCAACTTGGGGAGTATAAGCATTTTTACTATGTTTATCCTTCCTATCCGGGAAGTATGAAGGTGGCGCCATCTAGCAATTTCCTTTGAGAGGGTGGTTAGGAGTGGGGTGAAATTGGTGTCAGGTAGAGAAGTCAGGTTCAGCAAAATCCTGATACCCAAATATTTAATGAATCCTTCACCCAAATGAATGAATATTTTGACTTGAGGGAGTCCACCTGGAGCTGAGGGAGATTTATGTTTAATATTGTGGATTTCTAAAGGTTAATCTTAGCCTGAGAAAGTGTGGAGTATTTATCTATAAGACTAAGTAACGTAGGGAGAGATGAGGATGGGTAAGACAAAAGAAACATTGTGTTGTCTGGTAAGCAGAAATCTTGAGAGACATGGTACCATGAGTGAGTTTGGTAATGTCCGGAGATAACCGCACCAGACTTAAGAGCGGCTCCAAAGACAGAATAAACAAAATAGGAGATAGGGACCAGCCCTGCCTCGTGCCATTACGTATGTCAAAAGGGACAGATAAAGTACCATTCACCAAGACCCTGGCTGTCGGTTCCTATACAAACTCCTTATGCCAGTCAGCATATCATTCCCGAGCCCACAGTGTTGGAGGACCCCGAACAGATAGTCCCAGTGTACATGGTCAAATGCCTTTTCTGCATCGTTTGAGAGAAAAAGCAAGGGAATATCATGAGTTATGGCATATTGCATGGCAGATATAGCAAGGGTCGTGTTGTGTCTGACTTCTCTTCCTGGGGTGAATCCATTCTGGTCTGGGTGTATGAGTTTCGATAAGTATTTTTTGAGCCTTTCAGCCAGGACCTTGGCAAATATTTTCAAGTCTGAGTTGAGCAAAGAGATGGGGTTATAACTGGTGCAATCCAGGGGATCCTTATCTGGTTTGTGAAGAACTACAATGTGACTCCAAAGACTGAGAAGGAAAAGAGGAGCAATCCAACACAGCATTGACTGTTTTACACATATGAGGGAGCAAAGACTCCGAGAAGGTAGAGTAATATTTGAGGAAGAAGGCATCTGGCCCGGAGACTTTCCTGACGCAGTGGATTTCAAGGAATTGAGAATCTCGTTTTCTGTGATAGGGGAATCTAGAAGAATTGCTTCCGCCTGAGATAGAGTGCCGATCTTCGATTTGTTCAGGAAAGACTTCAATTTGTCTGATGGGAAGTTGTTAGATGTTCCTTGTTCGTCCTGGAGATTATAGAGAATTTCGTAAAAGTCACAGAACGCATTGTCTATGTCAGGGTAGGAAATGGCCGACGTGTTCAGCCGTGATACAATGCGGGAGACCAGGCTGGAGTGTCGCTTCATAGCGACAATTCTAGCGAGCATCTTCTCACATTTGTTACCCACTAAGTGGTATTTCTGCCACATGAAGGAATTGGTGACGTTCTCCCAAAGAATAGTGGTGAGTTCTGTTTTTTTCTCCGTGAGGGAATGCAATGATTCAGGTGTGGTGTGACGTATGTGCTCCAGCTCAAGGCGCCTAATATTATCATGAATCCCCTTCATTTTTCTCCCTTTTTTGCCATGTCACTATTTTAATGAGGTGTCCCCTCATCATGCATTTATGTGCCTCCCAAATGTGGGTGGCAGAAACTTCAGGAGATGAATTAATGGAAAAATATTCCATTATGTACTTCCGTAGAACATCTCTAGTATGTGCAGATAAGAGAAGGGACTCGTTCAATCTCCAATTCCTTGAGCGGGGGGAGTCCAACGGGAAGTTCAGAGAAATAGAGATTGGGGAGTGGTCTGTCCAAGAAGAGGTTTCAATTGTCTCCGCTGTGAGGGAGTCTAATAGGTATTGTGACGTGAGCAAATAATCTATTCTGCTGTGTGTCGAGTGAGGGTGTGAGAAAAAGGTGTAATCCCTATCCGTGGGATGTAACAATTTCCAGGCGTCTACCAGATGTCTCTGCGTGAGTTCCTTATGTAGGAGCTTTAAATGGGATTTCTTGAAAGGGGATTTGCCCAATGAACTGTCTAAATCAGGGTTCAATGTCATATTGAAGTCTCCTCCAATGATAACTTGCTTATGGGAATGTTCATCCAAAGAGAGACAAAAGTTGGAGGAAGAAGGATAGTTGGCCTGAGTTAGGCGCATACAGGTTAAGGAAAGTTACCAGTTTATTGGAGAGTAACCCTGTAAGAATGAGATAGCGGCCCTCGGGATCGGATATAAGATCCACCTTTTCCCACTGCAAAGTTTATTTGTGTAAGATTTCGACCTCTTTACTTTTTTCTTGGGAGGATGAAAAGTATAATGTTGGGAAAGACTTATTACAAAATTTAGGAGCATTAGATAATTGAAAGTGTGTCTCTTGTACAAAAACTATGTCTGCTTTCATGCGATCAAAATCCCTTAAAGCAATCGCCCGTTTCTCCTGGATGTTCAGTCCCCTGGCATTGACAGAAACAATTTTAAGTGGGGCCATCAGACTGCCAAGGCAATATCAGAGACGTGCCAATCCCTCTGAAAAGGAAAAGAGAGAATAACGGAAAGAAAAGAGAAAAAGAGAGGAGCCATGTAAAGCCAACATGAAAGTCCATATAGGAAGTCAATACACAGGAAGTGCTCTCAGGCATGGGATGGTGGTGTAAGTACAGGGATATGGGTCAGTGTATGTGGTGGCAGTGTGCAGTTGAGGGGAGCTAGATATGTGAACTTAGAAGTGTGTTCAGCAAAAGAAATACTTGCAGAGGAGAAATTCAAGAGATGGGTAAGATCAGTCAGAAGGATGTAGGAGACATCTTGAGGGACCTCATATGGGTGGAGGTCAGAAGTGGTCAGTGTACCAGAATGTAATGATTAAGTTCTATAGAAACTATGCGTGTCTGGGGGAAAATACTGTATTGCGGGGAGTAATCATTAAGGGAATAACATATATGACAAGTCGGGGAAATGTGGCAGTAGACTAAGGAAGCATATCATTTTCCCCTTTAGTTTTATCTCCATGTCTGCTAACCCAATGTGAGGCAGCAACCAACTGTGTCTAACCTAGTGCTACGTGATCTCCACATCAAGGTTAGCATAAAGAAGTGCGCACAGTAACAGGAGTGGCGCATCCTACTATAGTGTGCGCCTATAGTCCATCCCACCCAATAACATGTGAAGTAAGTTTCACTGCCATCTACAAAAACTGTCCCTACAGAAACAATATGAATAAGTCAAACAAGCATTCAACAAAATAAGTATTGCTTATAGAACAAGACCTGTGGTGATCTTATGGGGTCTGTCTGGAGTCTTCCATCAGGACAGAGTGCCATCTTTCAGTCCAGAAACCCAGACATATCGATCTGGCTATGGAGAGAAGCCAGTCTAGATAAGTGTGAACTATAACAGGAAAGGTTGCGTAGTACACTATCACCATGTGATCCAGTGTTAGGTGAAGAGAAGTGCATGGTGCTAGGCTGAGTGGGAAGTGGACTTTGCATTTAGCTCCCATCTCTCTGGAGAGCACTCGGTACTTCTGAAGACTTACTGAGCCATTTGCACTGCTCCAATCACACATTCTTCTTCTTTATATAGCGCCAACTAATCACAAAAAGTAGTTGCAATGTTTTATTTAGATGCTAAACTAACTCTATTTGCTCTGATATATAACTGTATATGTCAGCCTGGGTGACCTCACATTCTTGATCATATGACTAATGAACTTTCCCGGGCCCTACCATGTGCATCTGGGAAGGGAGACAGACTCAGCCCCTCTGCCTCACCGGTCTACATACAATTTTGGCTTATCTCCCTTCCTTCCTCTCATCTCCAAATTACTTTCAGTTTTCCTCTCCACCTCACACTTTTTCCCATAACATTGCTGACCTTTCCTTTGTTTTAATTTTTCTCCTCCATGGCTGTAGGAACTTGGCAGGATAAGTGGGACAAATGCCCCATCCCCCACTCTTCAGTGCCTACCCATACACTCTACAGGCAGCGCCACATTCCCCAGTGTATCTTGTGCTTGTGTGTGTTTGTCCCCTGTATGCATTGACCCTTTCAGTGCTTGTTAGCCCATGTGTAAATGGCACTGTTAATTTTCAGAGATAATTTATTTAATTTTTTTGTGTGTTTGTATTTGGAGATAACCACTGAAGTCAGTTCATTTTTGTGTGAATATTGCCCACTACTCCACTTCAGATTACTGTGATAGCTCCTTCAAAGTATATACAAGAGTAGATTTTAGAAAAGCTTTATAGAGGCTAGTTTGAAGCACAAGGAATTAAAGTCTATATAGTTCATTTTAGGTGTTAGTGCTCCTTTAACATTCCCCAGAATCTAGATTCGGTTTGATGTGTCCTTGCCTACTCTAACCCAGATTTGCTCAGTCCTCCATGCACCTATAACAGTGGTTCTCAATCAGGATACAGTGACACTTTGGTATCATGCCACATTTTTCATGTAGAATTTTAGAAAAATGAGAATATTGACTAAAAAATGTATGTTTATGGCTAGAACTATAAACAATGTGTTTGTTTTGCCATTCTTATTTTTCCTTCATTATATCCTTGACAAACGTACCATATAATGCTAGGGGCGCCACAAAATTCCCAGCCTGTGTATTAGAGGTGTCTTGAGCAAAATTGATTTGCAACCACTGACCTATAACGTGCTACAGCTTAGAGATATCACTGACACGGGGGTTTCCTCTTTAAAATTCCTTGGAAGGTTTTTGCAGAGGTAAGTGATAATCTTCGGGGACTGATTGTGAAGGAAGCATTTCTGATTATTTATGCTTGAGTGATTTTGGTGGGAATGTGTTCTAGGAAGATCACTTTAGTATTGATGGCAATAAACTAATTTGTATGTGAGGAAAATGCATTGCCAGGCCAGATGATCTGCCTATTTGAAATGTTTTTGGTCTGCTGTTTCCTGCACCCTTATCTGGTATGTCTTGTTCTGGGAGTCATCCTGAATCACTTGATGTCTGCACTCATAGAAATTATCACAGATTAGTTAATGTGTTGGGGACCCAGTGATCTGTCTGTGTGGCTTGATCTCTGGGGTTCCCATCTGGAAGGGGGGCATATGTGACAGAATGAGGGACACCTTGAGAGTGAATCCAGTCTGTTTTAGTGACTTCCTTTGTCTTTACTATGTTTTCCCATTCTTACAAATATCAGTATAATCTGTGTGTACAGATATTAGAGTGTGTTGGCCTTTTGCAAGCTTTGAATGGGTTAGTATTTATGTTTGAGGTATAGAGTGTTGGTGCCATGAAGTCTAGTTAATAGAGTGGAGTCAGTGTTATCAAATAGCCCCCTGTGAAACACTAGCACAACATGAGGAAAGGCATTTAACACCTGAGCAGATAGTATGGGGTAGAAAATCCTATGTGAGTTGAATGTGTGTGTCCCCATAGAACAGGCTATGCAAAATATATATTGTAAATGGTAGCTGGAGTGGGGATTACAAGGAAAGTCTAAGAATGAACCTCAGTGAGAAGGAGAAGCAGAGAGATGAAGCTATAGAAGCATGGGTAGGGCCTCTCTAGAATGAAAAAAGGCCTGGGGCCAGTCTGGATTTTGACTGTCCCATATGCTTGTTGAAGCAGTATGGGGAAGCTGGGACTGGTGTGTGCCCTCACCAGAAGAGTTCATGTGAGTGGGCAGTGAAGATGGCCAGGTCCCTCTTCAAGTTGTGTGCTATAAGCCATGGCTGCAGCAGTTGCAGCCATGGAAACTGCCCTGATGGTTTCATGACAAGGTTGGGAGCCATAAAGCTAAACTCTGGAGATTGAGGTCCAAGAGGAAGGGAAGTGTACAGTGGATGATCTCTTGGGATACCTTCTCCAAAACCTCAAAAGTCTACAAGGTGCGGGACCCCAGTCCTGTCAAATTAGTCAACTAAAATAATAACATTGAAAATATATATATTTTTTTAAACTAGGGGTAATCAGCCTGTGGATGTTCAGCTGTTGTTGTACTTCAACTCCCATGAGACAGCTGAGGATATGGGAACTGGGAGACTGCTGGCTGTCCACCCTTGTTTATGTTGTCAAAACAAGGTACTTTTCTTTATACCAATGCAAATTTTATTATATAATTATAACCTGTGCAGTGCCCTTTGTTGTGTAATCCTTTAATCCCTTTGTGATGACACTTTGCTAAAACACATTCCTCCACAGAAATGGACTCATCTGCCTACACAACTGAGATTCAATTGATGTTTCATTTGTTATCCGAATGTAAATAAAGCATTAAATCTGACTACACAAGAAGAATGTTAGGTTCCAGGCTCAGTTCATGGCATTATGTTCCATGCCAATATTTGCAAGCAATTGACAAACATTGCATGCATTTAGTAATGGCAAGAACACTGATGCTAAAATGCAAAGAAGCTGATGTACTAAGACCAGTGGTGAAATTCCTATTAAATGCTAACATTTGAGGGGTTAAAACTCCTATTTAAATAAATTGAATTTTTTGTTTGAGACGTGTTGCAATTGGTTTACCCCAGAATTTTTACTTTCTTTGTATATCAGCCTCAAGCTCTTCTATGTAAAAATGGCCATACTTTAAGTAGCACATACATTATTTATAACACAGTAACATATTGTAATTCATTTCATTCTGAATGTAGGAATGGTACTCTAACTGCCCGGTGGGGTCCAATCATTTTTTTAAATTAATCCTTTAAATGTCAGGGGTACACAACATATTGGCCCCTTGGCACGCAAAGGGTTAAACTGCAGTTTCGTATTGCAGACACAGTTGATGCTATTTCATAGAGTAAATTGTAAGGAGGTGGAAGTATGACCTGTAATGACTTTTGAATGAAAAGTCTCCCAGTAGTGGAGTCCACTTGTTTTATTCAGCAGGAAACTAACTATAACATTTATTTTTTCTCAATAATATTTAGTGCTTATTTTAGAAATCTGTTTTACAGCACACCTAATAAGTATTATTTCTTGCATGCCACTTTTCCTGGTAAGGAATCTAATTTGTAGCGTTAAAGAGAAAGTAATGTCAGCATATGAAGTTAGGATTGATTATTCATTATATTTTTTTATAACGAACTAGTTGAACAGCCCGTGTACACGGGCCACAGTGCCAGGTAGCAACGGGCATGGTGCAGTCACGCACAGTAGAGACTGCTCGCCCTGGGGCTGATAACGGAGCAGGCACACTGAATTCAGACAGTAGTCCTCTCTGCGCACCTACGGTCTGAATTCGAAGCCTGGCTCTGTTATCAGCCACGGCGTGGGCAGTCTGTACTGAGCATGACTGCAGCGTGCACAGCTGTCTGTACTGCACATGACAGCTTGTGACAAACATACATTAGTGAATTATTATATAGGATGGTACCTTTGAAAATGTCCATAACATTGTATTCTTCTTGTAATTTTATTTTTAAAATTTCTCAGTCCCAGCCCTTTTTCCTACATTATGCAGAGAGAATACGACATTATGAACATTTACAATGGTACAGTTCATTATAAAAAATAGCGAATAATTAATCTTAACTTCATATGCTGGCATTACTATCTCTTTAAGACAGCAGGAAGTGAGGAGTACAAGGAAAAATTAGTCCCCCAACTCACTGAAATCTAACCAAGAAAAATAATGTAGCCTGACATCTGTCCAGCAAATGCTCCATCATATTGTTCATATCAAAACCTATCTGTTGGTAAATAGAATATCTTCTCAGTGATTAGAAACTAATTCATTGCATTGCCCTAGGTCTCATTTTCCTAGAAGTACATTTAAGTGATAGTAATGTCTGGATTTTTTGAAGTGTTATATTGTAGATATTAAAACAATAAGTTCAGTGATGTTACTCTTGTCTTTTAAACTTTTAATATACCATTATAAACTTACCCCCTCCCTCCCCTTTCTGAGACGTCAGCTCTCAACCTCTCAGCATGAGATTCGAGTCATGCGACTCAAGGCGGTTCTTCAGCAGAGCTGAGATAGTTCTATGTAAAAAGAAATACTTCAATCCAGACATTACTAACACTTTAACTGGTGACTGAATACAACTGAATTTCAATTAAAAAAATAATGGTCTTTATGTTCAAAAGTGATCATTTTAAGCTAAACCAACTCCACCACGAGGGAAATAAAAATTCCCCAAATTCCCTTTATAAGCTAAATATAGAATGAGTGACACATATAAAATGAGGTAGAGGAGGAAGTGCAATTTATTATTACGGTAGTGCTACATTTATAAGGTGTTCTTCTAGCGTGGATTTGAATTTGTTGAGGCTTGGATAGTGCTGGGTGGTAAGGAGTTCCAGATGTAGAGAGCTGCAAGGTAAAAAAACCTTCAGCAATAGAGTTTAGAGAAGCAGAGAGCCATCCACTATGCTTGGAGTATAGAAAATGGAGGTATATAGTGGGATATGAACAAAAGAATATAGGATGGGGAAGAGCACTGGAGAGCATTAAAGGTAATAAGGAGGATTCTTAATGAATACGTTGCTATATGGGAAGTCACAACAATGATTTTAGTAATGTAGGTGTAAGTACTGTTCTGGAGGAGAGGCAGAGTATTCTTGTGGCTGAGTTAAAGGGATAGTAATACTTCGTTTTAACTTTATTTTATTTTGTAGGCATTAAAAAAACATGAAGAATGATATAAGTCTTATCTCTCAAACCTTTATGGTTTATGAGATATTCACAAGCAAAGTTTCCCCCTCCCGCCCCTTTTACTTACTGTAAACAATCTTTTCTCAGATGTGGAATGCAGTCCATAGACTGGACAGATAACAGAAAGGGACACTCTTATTCCTATGAAAACAATGAAATCCCTGTCCCCCTTGACAAGCTTTTCAGGTTTTTCCCCTTATCTTAATTGAAGATTGTCCCTGTCTGCAGTCTACCTGGGCAGCTCCCTTCTGCCCTGGCTGAGAAGTAAAAGGGGCTGGAGGGGGACACTTTGCTTGTGAATATCTCTTAAACCATAAAGGTTTGAGAAATAAGACATATCATTCTTCATGTTTTTTTTAATGCCTACAAAATAAAATAAAGTCAAAACGAAGTATTACTATCCCTTTAAGAATTGATTGAAGAGGAGAGATATGGGTAACAGGCAGACCAATAACTAAGGAGTTGCAATATTCCAGGCAGGAATGGATAATAAGAACATGCATTACAGTTTGTTGTAGAGTGAGAAAGAAATGGGTGGATTTTTGCTATATTTTGAAGAAAGAAGTGACCTGTTTTTGTTTCTTCATTAATGTGGGAGGTGAATGGAAAGAGAAGAGTCCAGAGTTACCCATATACAGTGTGCCTTGTCAACAGGGTAGTTTGTGGAGCCCTTGATAGTTATAGAAAACTGAGATATTGTGCAGGATTTAAGATGAAAGATAAGTAGCTCAGATTTGGACATATTAAGTTTTAAGCAAAGATGAGCGATCCAGGAAGAGAAAGCAGTAGGGCATTCTGAGGCCTGTACCTGTATTTCAAGCGAAAATGAGGGTGTGGAGAGAGAGATTTGTGTGTCATCTACGTAGAGATGGTAGTTAAATTACTTTATCAGTTGCCCTGGGGAAAGGGTAGTCTTCTTAGAGAAAGTGGAGAGAAAACCAGACTTCAGTGGGTCCAGAGTGTTATGGGAGTTGTGAACGGTAAGCAGACGAGAGTAGACTAGCTCAAGAAGTTTTGAGGCAAAGGGCAAGAATGATATGGGGCAGTATTTGGATGGAGAGGGGAGATCTAATGAGGATACTGTTGAATGTTTGAAAGTGGAGGGGAAGTCAACAGAGGATGCCTTATGGCATTAGTTATTTAACCCTTTGAGTGCCAGAAGAGAACGGAATGCATTGCTCTGCAATGTGTTCCATATCCCTCTGGCACTCAAAGGGTTAAAACCACTGTCTTCTACAAAAGAAAAGGACAGCAAGTCAACCGCCAACATTCTGGCAAGTTTGGCATACCACAGGCATAGTTTTGGATTATACCAACCTACCCGGTAAGTGTGGGTTGGTAGTGTATAGAAGAACAGTGTAACTTGGATATAACATGACTACTCCTAGTGGTGCTTGTAGTAGTGCAGCAGGTCTGGCACTTGTGGGTAATCTGACTCTTGTCACCTCCAACTAACTCAGTCAATACTCCTCTGTGTTTTGAATTTGCAAAACAGCAGTAGGGCTAGGAGAGATGGGAGTTATTGTGAGGAAACTCATCCCATGACGAGGAATGCTTCTACTGCTGCTAGTTGTTGCACCTGACATGCTGCTGGTGTGTCTCCCAGTCACACCTATGGTTGTACTGGTGGGATCTCAATGAGGAAATGCCTACATGTGATCTTGCTTTCTCCTTGCTCATATATTTTTTTACTGAGTAATTCACTATTTTTTTTTTAAATGTCTTTTTATTGCAATCAGGTAATATTACAGAGACAAACTGAGAAATCAGTTGCAACATAGCAGACAAATAATACAGAAAAGCAAAAGACACATTGTTATAATATAAAGCGGCCTGAATTGCAAGAGTTTTTTGTTTTAGTTATTCACGTAACAAAACTAGTCTAACTCCCCAACTACTCCCTACCACCCCTCCTTCCATAACCCTCCCTCTCAGTTCCAACTCCCATAATCCTAAACACCCCCTTCACCTCACCCCAAACCTTCCCAATTCCCCCGTGTGGCTGGACGAGACCCCCCACTCCTCCAAGACCAAATCTTCCAAGATAATCCAGCAGTTATTAATGAGTATCAATGAGTAATAATTAATTAATCCCAGGCCAGACAAGACACAAAAGATAGTAGAAAGAGCAGAAGAGAACAGGTATAAGTACCAGGAACCAATTAAAATGATGGACAGGTTACCAGACTTTTGTAAACTCAGATACTAGTCCTGTAGTAGCCAAGGGTCCCATATCAGAGAGAATTTATCTGGAGTGCCTCGATGCAACTAAAGGCCCTTATAGTGAGGAAGGTTACTCTGAACTAAATTATACCACGCTTTATGACAGGGGGATATCTCCAACATCCACACCAAGGCCACCACCTTCTGCGCCATGACCAACAGCTCCCTGACCAGGGCAATATTAGTAATAGGATGCAATTGATCAGGGAAGACAGACAACAAACATACCCTGGGATCAAGGGGGATCCTCCAGTGCACCACCCGAGTAATTGTGTTTACTACCCGTTGCCAAAAAGCCCAAACTGGACCACAAGACCAAATCAGGTGAAGAAAATCCACCTCCTGATCTCCACATCTCACACAGCAGTCATCCGGACGTCTTCCCATCTTATAAAGCCGAACTGGGGTATAATATGTCCGGTGCAGTATTTTTAGTTGGAGCAACTGATGCCTTGCCATAGCCACCACCACACTAGGACCTCTCCGCGCCGCATCCCACTCCTAATCCTCCAAACTCCCCAGATCATTCTCCCAACGGAGTCTTAAAGCTGATCCATCTGTAGATGTTTTCGCCTCCAATCAATGATAGACCAAAGAAACTGGTTTATAAAATTGACGTCTACGGGCCAGAGCAAGCAGAGGAGACTCAAGAATCTCAGGACACTTTCCCGCCCACTCAGCTGCAAGTGCATGTCGAAGTTGCAAATAGGAAAAGAAAAAAGTATTGGGAATGCCAAATTCAAGATGCAATTGCTCAAAGGATTTGAGGATATTTGCGTTGTAGATATGACCCAAATTGGATATCCCATCTTATCCAAAGCTGATCAAAGTCCAAACTACTCAAATGAGTGAGCTTCACCCCTTCCCACAGTGGGATGGACGGGTCCAAAGCAGAGTGTCCCGAGATCTGCCAAATGGTCCCCCAAATTTTGCACAGTGTCTGTGTCATCTTCGAGAAGGGGGAGCAGGCACCCAGACCAACATGGAAACATGGGACAAATCGCATCCAGTCCTAAGACATGGTTCCTCGATCGCCAGGAAGGTGTGTGACAATGATCCTTGACAGTATGCCAGGCAAACTGACCCTGCGCTGCCAAACAGTATTGGTAAAAGTCTGGAAGGGAAAGGCCCCCCTCCGTCAGAGGACGTTTCAAAGTAGATAGTTTTATTCTGGATGGGACCCCCGACCACAAGAAGTGAGTTATGGTTTTATCCATCTCCGTAAAGTACCGCTTAGGGATATACACAGGTGCAGCCTGAAAAACGTATAAAAATTTAGGGAGAAAGATCATCTTTAAAAGATTTACCCGTCCCACCACCATGAGCGGACGTCGGAGCCATGAAGACAGTTTTGTACGAAGAAGAACAACTAATGGCTCCAGGTTATCCCGTATAAAGGATCCTGGTTGATTTGTTATCCGGATTCCCAGGTATGTAATACCATCCTCACAACGCATAGGGGTAGTAGCAACATGTTTATCAACCGGTGGGGAGTCCAGGAAAAGACTTGATGATTTGTCCCAATTTATCCTCAAGCCCGAATAGTCCCCAAATTTCTCGACCAAGTGAAGCATCTGGAGGAGGGAGCGATTAGTGTCTCCCAGGAACAACAGTACATCGTCAGCATATAGTGCAATCTTGTCCTCTTTTCCTCCCAGTTGAAACCCGTCTATCTCCGGGTGCATAAGAATTTGAATTGCAAGTGGCTCCATAGCCAGAGCGAACAGACCAGGAGACAGCGGGCACCCCTGCCTAGTCCCCCGACCCAGTGGAAAGTAATCAGAATGACCTCCGCATGTCGACACGCAGGCCCTAGGTAGGTGACGCATACAAGGTCTGAACCCAATGTATAAAGTTCGTCCCAAACCCAAACCAGACCAGGACCTTCCAGAGGTATTGCCATTCCACCAAATCGAAAGCCTTAGCCGCGTCCAAAGACACTATCACATCTGAAGGTGTAGAAACAGGCGTCGCAGATTGTGAAAGGTGGATTTACCAGGCATAAACCCAACCTGGTCCAGATGGATGATAGATGGAAGAACCCGAGAAAGCCTGTGTGCCAAGATTTTAGCCAGTATCTTGGCATCTACTGTAAGTAAGGAAATTGGATGGTAGGAGTCGCATTTCTGCAAATCCTTCTTGGGCTTCGGCAGAACTATAATCGTGGCCTCATTCAACGAACAGGGTAACAACATTTCCTCAAACGCCGCGTAATAGGTATTGAGCAGATGTGGAGCCAAAATATCTATATACTTTTTATACCACTCTGCCGGGAGACCATCGCACCCAGGCGATTTACCCATGGGAAGAGCCCTAATAGCATCCACAACTTCCCGCGATGTAATTGGCGAGTCCAGCATTTGTACCTCATCTACCGTAAGACGTGGGATCAAAACTTCTTTCAAGTAATCGTCAATCTCTGATACAGAAACCTGAGATTGAGAGCTGTAAAGGGACGAGTAGAAGCTTGCAAATTCTGATGCTATACCTTGCCCATCAAAAATTAGATCACCCTGTGTAGTCCGAATGGACGAAACACCTATACCTCCCCCACGGCCACCTATCAGATGTGCCATGAGATTGCCCGCCCTGTCACCATGCTCAAATAGAGCCTGCCGCTTATACATTAGATGTTGAATATTCATATTAGACAGTTCAAGATTATATTTGGAAGAGGCTTCTACAAAAGCGTCATAAGTGTCAGGGCTGCCTCCCCGGACATGCTCCCGCTCAGCCCTCTCTGCCCCCCCCCCCCCAGTACTCGAAGCCTTTCCCCAAGTCTCTTCCTCTGGGATGACACCAGCAATATAAGAGAGCCTCTAGCCGCAGCTTTCGCGGCATCCCACACCACCATGAGTAATTCACTATTTGGTGCTTTCTTTTCTTTTGGAGTTGAGATTATTGTGCAGCTTAGGAGAGTGTGTTTGAGAGAGCAGCCATCTAATAAGAGAATCTTCAAGTCCATTCTGGGGGCAGTTGTATATTCCCCAGCAGCCCAAAATGTTGGAGGTGGCATATGCCTTTACTCCGACTGATCCTTTTGTGAGTATGCATCCATAGGGTGTTGTTAAAACAAAAAATATAACACTTTGTTCTGCTGAACAAATGATTTAGAGCAAGCCCGAAGTATTTTATTTAATTATTATTTTTAAACACATATACTGAAGTCTAAATAAACATTAATGTGAGTTTTATTACTTTGGAGCATGAAAAACACACACACAGACACACACACACACACACACACACACACACACACACACACACATAATAACCTAAAAGAGGGACTCCAGGAAGGGAATGAGGGCCACGGGGATTTTATGCTTAAAAAACGGTATATCATTTCTGTGGGTGGACTAAATGTATTAGAGGAAAAATACAGCTGAAACAAAGGCAAAAAAAAAAAAGTCCAAAATTGCTCTTGTCTTCTAGTGTGAAAAAGCCCTTGTCATTAAGGTGTTAATTAGGCATAGCCTTAAACCTGACCTGTTGGTGGATGACAACAACTGGTACCTAGAATTCCTGGGTTAGAAGCTTATTGTCAGCATTCTGAGTCATTAGCTTTATTCCAGCCTCATCTGGGTTCTGTATCAGCTTTACTGGCAGTGGATGGGTTTATGGAAAAGCTAATGACGTATGGAATCTAATACAGGGATTGTGTCAGAGACTCAGACTGCAGAGAAGACAAAGAGTAAAAGTGATACCTTTACTGGTTGAGTATCACGTTTACTCTATCAGCCTTCTGCTTTTTCTGCAGTTAATCATCATATATTACAATGAATATAAAACATAATACCATATTCAGAAAGCTAAATAGGTTTAATTCGGGGGAAACCAATTGCACCATAGGAGTAAAAATTCCCACACATTTCCAGTGATATCAATGGAGAATTTAGCTCCAACACGTGCTCCAACACATTGCTTTGTGGTGTGTTCGAGACCTCTCTAGAATAGGTAATTAAATCTATTGGATTGTTCATTTGTCCCCTAGAGCTCAGCTGGTTTGTCCCAGAACTGCACTTCTTTATCTTCCTAAATATGGCCTATAGGCTTATATTTATAAAAGCAAATGGGGTCTATTCTGGAATAAAGCAACTGCTCCATAGGGGACACATAAAAATTCCTAAATCCCCACGTACTTGAATGAAGTTTTTTAACCACTTGAATGCTAGAGAGGTCTGAAATGCATTAAGATTGGATACCTCTCTAGCATTCAAGTGGTTAAAAGCCCAACTGAATCTAAAAGGAATTTTTATTTGTCTCCTATGGCCCTTTGTTTTTACTTTAAAGTGACCATTAACCTCCTTTTTATGTTGGTATATTCTGCAACTGCATAATATGTAAAGTTAAATTGCCTATTATATTTATCCATCTTCACCTATTTATTTATTTAGCACAAGAAGCTATCTGAATAGATTTCCAGGGATCTTTGTATCTGGGATCGTGAAAGCAGAGTGTGCAGTAATGTAAAACAAGGGTGAAACAATGTAGAAAAGTCTGCAACTACAGCACATCTTTCAAAGTGACTCACTGGAAGCTTTCTGGGGCTAGATAAAGAGGTGATAACATAGAGATGACTTCTCCAGTTTTCTTCTATGCTGTTCTATGGAGCCACTGTACAAAATTTCTCCAGTTTGAGGTGATAACTTCTGCAGTGGTATCATTTCTCCAGTTCCTATGCTATTCTATGGAGGCAATGCACTAACATTTCTCCCACCTTCGAGATCTTTGTGCATAGGCTCTATGGAATAACATAGGAACTGGAGAAATTATATCACTATAGAAGACATCTCTACTTTATCACCTCTTTATCACTCCTTGGTACATAGAAGCAGGTAATTGTAGTAGAGTAGAAGATAATAGATAGCACTGGATTCACTCACCTTGAAAATTTGGCCTTCACCCTGAGATCTGGACCAAAATCTTGAGTTTCAGGGTTAGATCCTGAGAGTTCCCAGCATACCTTCTCTTTGAGTCTCCAGAGAGGGCTAATGTGCTGCCAGACAGGGGATGTCAATCACGCAATTTGCGTCATAAAAGTGGTGTGGTTTAATAGTGTAGGTGGGGTTTACACCTCTGTATGTCATAAAGTGGCTGGGAAGTTGGCAGAGCAGGGTGGGAAGGCGGAGAAGTGGAAGGAACAGGATAAGTAGGAGAAGAAACTCCCCATCGTTGGAGATCAGCCTGTTAATTCAGTCTGAAAACCAGAGTCTCCAAGGGAAGATCCAGCGAGATCCATGGTATGAGCATGAAGTACACATACCTAGTTGTTCTGTTAACCAAACGGAGGCAGATGTACTATTAAGAACTGGATCAATTCTGGGACAAACAACAGCACCATAAAGGACAGGTTAAAATTCCTATTGATTTAAATACTGAATGCTAAATAGGTCTCCAACGCACTGCAAAGCATTCAAGTGGTTAAAAGCCCCATGTAAAATCAATGGAAATTTGGGGAATTTTTATTTGCCTCCTATTATGTAGTTGGTTTGCTCTAGAATTGCTCCAGATCTGCTTAGTACCCCAGCTTCATCAGGTCCCTTATTCTTATAGGTGTAGATCCCCCTTACAATGCCCCATACACAGTGGCTCATTTGTATGAGAATTAAGGTATGTGTTAGATTAACCGTGGAAGCTTCTAGTATCCTGTGTGCCATAATCTTATCCGGCTCTTCACTGAAAGATGATGACAACTGGGCTCGTGAGATTTTTGGAATTCCAATGTGTGAGTTAAGCAGGCCAAAGGGAACATGGCTAGCTTACAATGTCTCATTTTACTTCCTTTGTGAGTTTGGGTAAAGATTTTAAGAGGCAACACTAGCAAAAAAATCAACATATCATAAAACTAATTAAGAAAGAACTTGTAATACACATACAGCTCCCATAAAATCTGCTGCCCTCATGCAATTCTATTTGCTGAAATTTTCGCAGTATTAGGGTTGTTCTAATGACTATACTGTATGTACAAAGATAACTGCAGCACTATCAGGAACAAAATGTGCTTTCAGTTTTAACCCCTTGAATGCTCTGGTGACCACTCTAGCATTCAGGAGGGTTAAAGCAATGGGGAGTTGAAACATTTTCAGATCTTCCTCGTGGTTGAGCTGCCCCAGAATTACTTCACTTTTTTGTTCATGTGGCCCTAAGTGATTATAGGTGGTTGGTTATATAGATTTGTCAGTCAGAATACCCTGATGTACATCCACTTGATGACAAACTCCATTCTTGTCATACACTGGCTCTTTTTCCTAGATACCATGGGTCATGCATGTATGTATATATTTATTTATTTGGCGCCACACAGTATAACAGTAGTGTGTTACAATAAAGAAATGGGGATAAAATAAGTGTTGCAGTCACAGAAACAATAGAAGAGAGGTCCCTGCCAAAAGGAGCTAACAGTCTAATTGGGAGACAGATGACAGGGTATGAGGTGTCAAGTCCTGTTCAAGAGTTCAAGAGCGGAGTCTGCAAAAAGGCGGTGCATGGTGATAGTGCTCCAGAAGATAGGATTTCAGTATAGACTTAGGGCTGTATGTTAAAAGGGATAACAAAACAAAGTTGTAATAAGTAATTGTATGCGTGAACAACATAATTTCTGTAGAATATATATAAAAAAACTAGTAATGTCCTTTGTGTACGAAACAACTTCAGGTTTGCCAGGGAAAGGGTGCGGCTAAACTATTCACCATTATCTTATAGAGGTAAAAAAACATTGTTGTGTACAATGGCAACAAACATTCTCTTCAACATATATTTCCAGTCCATTACTATTGCTAATTACTTCAATAATTCTATCATTCATAATAGAAAACCTCAAATATTCCTTCTGTACTATCAGACACCTTAAGAAACCAACATTTAACATGTTCTTGATTCTTTAACAACCTATTACCACTTCTAAAATTCTTTTTTGCTCTGCCTGACACAAGGACAGTTACCAAACCTATATTGTTGACCTCAGAAGCAGCACAGCAGCTGTTGTTACATACAACAATTTCTGTCAAGTATCTTACTTCAACAGCATATTTCTGATCACAGCTGAAATTCTCTGAAAATATTAATGAGCCCAACGACATCGTACTTTGAAATGTTGTTACAAACAACAAAAGCATTTTCGCTACTTCTTTGAACATATGGCCCTTAAAGACAGAGGGGGATAGTTCTAGACGTAGGGAGAGAGGAGGTATGGAGTTCCACAGGTAAGAAGCAGAAAGCAGAAAAGGTTTGAAAAGGGAGAGGGCATGGATGTGGATGGTGAAGCAATAAGGGCTTTGTGTGCTGAGCGAAGGAGGCAGCCAGGACCATAAGGGGAGATGAGGGAAGAGATGTAAGGGGGTGGGGGCAGCAGTGTAGAGAGCATTATAAGTAAGAAGAAGGACTTTGAAGTGATACGTTGTCAAATGTCTAAAATGATGTGAGCTGGTTCTGTTTTTGGGGAGAGTGAGTTTTCAATAGGATAAAAGGCACATTTACATTATTTTTATCACCTACAGTGGAGTAGGTTTTCTCCAGAATTGATCCAGTTCCTCTTAATGCATTGGCCACAGTGATGTCAGCACCTCTCTAATATTCTACATGTGAAAAGCTCCATTCAGATCAATGGGAATGTGGGAAAGTTTTATTTTTGTCCAATATTACGAAGTTGGCTTCCTCCAGAATTACTACAGTTCTTTTTTAGTGCATCATCAATTCAGTGTAACATATCTGAGGGCCATATGTTGAAAGTAGCGAAATAGCTTTTGTCATTTATAACTACTTTTTCAAAGTACAGTGTCCTTGGGATCATTAATATTTTCAGAGCGTGTCGTTTGTGTTCAGAAATATGTTGTTTGTCCTGACTGAAATTGACGTATGTAACGACAAAAATGTCTTAACTAAAGACAAAAATTCTCACAGTCAAAACTTCAATTTCCCTCCATTTTTTTCTTAACGTACAAATTTTGTCTTTTGCAAGACATTTTTTTTGTCGTTAGTTAAGGCAAAATTTCCTTTCCTCTATACGACACTGGAGAATAGTTTAGCCACACCCTTGCCCATCCCCTTTGCCCGGCTGTTCTGGATTTGTGTCGTACACAATGGACATTACTACTTTGTAGAAAATATGTAATTCATGCACACAATTACTTATTTTTGTTGTTCGTACAACATTTTTTTTGCTGTTATCCCTTTGAATATATGGCTCTGAGAGTATATTTTAGTTCTCCTGCACAATATTCATCAGCTATATAAATATTGAATGCATGGACCTTCTTAACCCTTTGAGTGTCAGAGGGGTATGCAACACATTGCTTTGCAATGTGTTGCATACCCCTCTGGCACTCAAAGGGTTAAATCGCATTAATTTACCTTTATTATCAGTCCTCCCCTTTAAATGCAGTGCTACCTCTTACCTCACTAACAAAAGAGCTCTAGAACCATTGAGCTAAATAATGGAACATGCTGTTCTTTGGTGAATATTATTATGCTTCAATATGGAGAACAACAGAAAAGTACATATTTACAGTCTTTGGTGTAACAATAGGATCATTATTAATTCTGTTCCAAGGAATTGTTTTGTAATATGTTGGAAACCCTTTTGACACTCAAAGGATTAAGTTTATTTGCTTTTCTGAACAAATTCCCTGACAACTTATATTAATGACCTAAAGGAATAAATTCTACAGCTAACACATGAAAGACGGTTAAAAGGGGCAATATATGGGCAATAAAAGACCCTTTCACACTACTAGCAAGTGCCCTCTGAGCTATGGTAACTTCGTTCCCATAACTCACTCGTTCTCTTCTGGTTTGCTGTTTGGGTGACGGAGATCTGCACAGCTGAGTGATGTCAGCTTCTTGCAAGAAGCTCATGGGGGCAAGTTTTCCTCGTCATAGAAGCTCATTGATGGCAACAAGGGGTTAATCTTAAAAAAATGCTAGAAATGAGGACAAAGTATACACTTACCAATAAGTCATATTTTAACAATTATCTGCATTCTGCATTTCGGAAGATAAATAATAAAATGAAAAAAAAAATGACATAATGAAAAAGTGTTTGCTTTTGTTATGAATATGGGTTCTTCTCCATCTTTTGTTGGACTATAGCTTCCATTATCCTCGACTGACCATTTAATTTCTGAGGATGATAGAAATTGTAGTCCAACAAATGGAAGATCACAGGTTGCCTACTCCTGGTCTATTCTCAAGGATCTACAATGGATAGTGAAAGCAAAATTATACAAACTTTTTTGTTAGATTTTATTCTTAGGTATTCATTTAAATTCTTGGAAGCATCTCTCTGGAAATCCTGTCTTTACTCCTGTGGTAATTCTGAAAATGTCAATAATGTCTAATGAAAACTATAGTTACTATTTGTAAACCAGACAGCTATGCTATGTGATGTGTCAAAATTATATTAGAAACTAGTGTTTCTCTTAGATTGGTTGTCTTTAAATTTTGAAGTAAGCTTCATCATACACTGGCCAAACAATGCAGTAACATTTTCAACATAAAATATTTGGGGTGGTATATGGTTATTATATTTAGTAGAGTATTTCTATATAATAGTACTTGAATGGGGTGTATAACATTCTCATAATTATAGTCACACGTACACTGCACTTTCAGTCCCAGGACCTCCCCTCTCTTTCGCAGAGTAGCAGGAGGGTGTGGTTATAAGTAGGTATGCACACCACCCAACATTTCAAATGGCCAGTGAGGGACACTTTTGTTTTAGATGGTGGTGTTGGTGGTGTGGCTGGTGGGCAGGGCATTACCGAGGATTTTTGGTCTATTTCGTGATCTATTTACACCTTTTGTGTAAATAATAAATGATTTAGAGCAAGACCATAATATTTTATTTACACAGACTAATTTATAAAAACTTATACTGAAGTTTACACAAACATTATGTGAGTTGTATTACTGTGCAGCAATGTGATACACTTATATACACACAACACAGTCTGATCTCTTAAAACGAGGGAGACCAGGGTGGGAAAGAGGGACAGAGGGATTTGAGTCTAACAGGGAGACTGTCCCTGACATTTGGTATGCATGGGTATGGCTTTGCACGGGAAAGGATATTTATGGGCTTCTCTTCTAATTATGTATATTTCACTTCCAGAATTCAATAAAGGTGAACACGTTATTGATTCTCCTGGATACAAGCACAATCATCTATTATCCATTACATTATTCCTAATGGATTCAATCACATGCTTCCCTTTTAATTTAGAGATGCAAGGACACACATCCATTATGTACTTTTCCCAGTGGATCCAAGAATGCACATCCATTATTCATTATGTAATTTTTCCAATAGATACAAAGTTGCTGCCAGGGTAATTTAATTCACTGGATGATTCTCGCCTGTTGCTCCATCATGTTAAACCAAGCATTAGGTTGACATATCCTTTGGAACTGAATATTAAAACAAGACATTAACCTACTAAACTCCCCACTACTCCCTTTTCAGTTCTGCCCGTGTGTAATTGCTAATGTCCTTGCATTATACTGTAGACCCTACTGCTCTTCTCTCTCATAACCTAATTTTGTTCACAGTTTCAAGACCTCTTCTTGTCCCACCATGTTCCTGTAACTCACAGTGTTCCATCAGGGCTCTCATCCAGATCACACAGACCAAACATTTACTTAAAGCGGAACTACCATTTCACAAAATGTTTAGCTTAACTAAGTCCCCTTCTGGCGACTAGCTGCTTAGTAGCGCTAGTCGCCAGAATTATTACCTGATTTAATAGATATATGCTTTATACCCCAGCCGTCAGTAGCACGGAGCGCGTACATCTTGCCAGAATGACGTCTGTGCTGTCAGTCCCAGCGAGAGCCGGCCGGCTTCTAGCAATGCCTCCTAGACCCGACTGGGACTGACAGAGCAGGCACGCGGACGTCATTCTGGCAAGATGTCTGCGCTCAGTGCTACTGACAGCTGGGGAATAAGGCATATATCTATTAAATCAGGTAATAATTCTGGCGACTAGTGCTACTAAGCAGCTAGTCATCAGAAGGGGACTTAGTTAAGCTAAACATTTTGTGACATGGTAGTTCTGCTTTAAAGCTAATCTTTTTTAAGCAAGCCAGTTCCCAATTCCCTAAGAAAATACAGTCCAAGAAGGACCCACACAGGATCATATTCACACAGAAAAGTAGAGGTAAAAGCAAATGCATATTAGGAAACACACATTCCTGTTGATTTAAAGTGATAGCAATGTTTCAAAATAAAAACAGCTCCAATTAATCTTCATAGTACTTGGGCCATGTAGAGTGTTATTTCAATGCCGTCAGAGCTATAGTTCAAGAGTAATTGAATGATAAAGTATCCCCCACCCACCCCTTTTACTGATGTAACACTGCTCACCTCAGAGCAGAAAGGTGGTGTCCAGATGGCTTGCTGAGAGGGACAATCTTCAATTAACATAAGGAAAAAACCTGTCAAGGGCGGCAGGGTTTTCATTGTTCTCACAGTAAGAAGATTGTCCCTTGCTGTGAGCTGGTTGGTCTGTGTACCAGATTCCACATCTGAGGGGAGGTGGCTTACACTAGGTAAAAGGGGCGGGAGGGAGATACTTTATCATTCAATTACTTTTGAACTACAACTCTGACAGTATTGAAATAACACTATACATGGCCAAAGTACTATGAAGATTAATTGGAGCTGCTTTTATTTTGAAACATTACTATCCCTTTAAATGGGGCTTCTAACCATTTCAATGACAGAGGGGTCTCCAAGGCACTTGGAGGCCTATTTAGCATTGATGGGGTTAAAAACCCTATTTAAATCAATGGCTATTTGGGACTTATATGATCTCTGTGAAGCATTTGATTTATCCATGAACGGTACCCCTTTTGCTTCCTGAATAAGCACCCTGGATTGGCTATCTTTGCCCTATAAGATACATATCTAAGGACCTTAGCACATATGCAGCTTTCCAGTAGTGACTAGGAAATTATTTATAAACTCTGGAGCAGCAGAAAGAACCCAAAGTAAGTTTAGTATGGGATTTTAAACCTTTCAGTGCTAGAGGGGTACACAACACATTGCAAAGCAAGGTGTTGTGTACCCCTCTGGCACTGAAAGGGTTAATAAACCTGTTAAACGTTTAATATTTTTACCACTTGGTCATAATGGACTGGATATTATTGCTGGTGTTAAGGTTATCAGTTTTATCTCACGGATTCCTACTGAAGCCTAAAGGTAAACTTTGGATTAAAAAAATCATGGATAAATGAATTCAGCCCAGCACTGGCACCAACATATCCCATGTAAAGATTATTGTTTCTCTGGTTTTTCTTCTCTTCACCTAATCTGTGCATGAGTTCCTTCGTCTAGGGCCTCATCAAAATCACGTGTGTACAAAAATCCCAGCAAATCCATTAATCACATTATGATTATCACTGCTGCCTCCATCACATTGTTTGGAATAGTTGAGTTTGCTGCTTTCCCCAACCCATTCTGCCTAAACATGAACTGCAGGACAGGGTTTCACTGGCTGGACAGAAGACAGAAAATAAATACATGGACACGGTAATGCTTAGCACTGAAAAAATATATATTGTAGGGTTGATACTCCACAGTAAAACAAGGATATGCCTACTGCTAAAAGATGTTTTATTTAAAAGTTATTGCAGGTCAAACTTACATTTTTTGGGGGTTTAGTACCTCGGTTGCCCGAAATTGTAGAGTGGTGCTTTCCATATGATACAATGGAGGTTTATGGTCAACTGATCATAACTGTTCATTGGACGATGTAGTAGCAGTACCACCATAACATTTCAGGCCATGGAGGTACTGCACCCATAGTTGCAAGTCTAAGCTGAAATAAATTTTGAATAAAACATCTCTCAGCAGAGCAGCAGAAAGAACCCAAACATATTATATTTTTCCCATATTAAAGGGACAGTAATGTCCCAGAAAAAATCTTTATAGTTTTGTAGTGCTTAAAAAATGAAACTATATACAACAAATCCTATCTCTCAAACCACTATGATTTGAGAGCTATTCGTTTTCAGAGTTCCCCCTCCCTCCCCTTCTCTTGATGTCAACTGTAAATCTGACAGCAGGAGATCTGTGTCGGCCGACACAAGGAGGCTCTGCAGCAGAGCCGAAATTGAGTTATTTAAAATGAATTACTTCATTGGAATGGTCTTGCAAACCAGGCACACTTGTAGACCTTTCCAATGAAGTAACTATTTTCCAATAAAGCGATTTCGGCTCTGCTGCAGAGCTGCCAGTTGGTCCCCGGACAGGGCTCCCCTGCAGTCAGCACAGCGCTGACATCAGGAGAAAGGGAGGGAGGTTGGAACTCTGAATACGAATATCTCTCAAATCATAGTGGTTTGAGAGATAGGATTTGTTGCATATAGTTGCATTTTTTAAGCACTACAATACTATAAAGATTTTTTTCTGGGACAGTACTGTCACTATAAGCTTTACTATCCCTTTAAGGGCATTATGTTGGACGTACAAGACAAGAAATTCTGGAGCACACCAGTTGAACCATAAGAGAGATATACGAATTCCCATTTATTTAAATGGAGCTTTTAACCCCTTGAATGCTAGAGTTGTCACCAAAGCATTGTATCAGATGCAACATAAAGGACTCATTTTACATCAAATTGCTCTGCTGATTTAATATAAAAAGATGAATATGTGCTCCTAGTGAAATAACCTCTTTATTCAGAATAATAAAAAACAAAGTCCACCAAAAGGCTAATTATATATATGTTCAATAAGTATTATTTAATGCCTTTTAATGCTTATTACGTTCACACATTGGAGATTTAAGAAGCTGGCTTTACGGGCATAAATAGTTACTAGATTAAATTAAATTACATTTGAAATGGATCTACACTAGTGATACCGCAGAGCTTACTGTTGCAATGGATCTACACTAGTTATACCAAAGAGCTCACAACTTAAAGGGATCTACACTAGTGATGCCACAGAGCTTGCAAATGAAATGGAGCTACACTAGTGATAAACAGAGCTTATACCTGAAATGTTACTAATTTAGAACCACACATACTGGCCCAAAGCCTTGTCCCACTGTACTGGAAGCCCTAGAACCACACACATAATGACCCCCAACCTTGTCCCAACTGCATCAGCAGCCAGAGAACCACACATACTGGCCACCTAGCCTTGTCCCACAACATTGGAAAGCTTAGAACCACACATACTGACCCCCATTTCTTGTCCCGCTGACTCCCACTGACCCTCAGCCTTGTCCGACTGTGCTGGAAATAATAGAAACATGCACTTATTAACCCCCAGCCTTGTCCCAACTGCCGTGGTAGCTAAAGAACCACACATATTAACCCCCCCGTCCTTGTTCCACTGCACTGAACCACACATACTGACCTCCAGCCTTGATCCACTGACCCCAGACTTGTTCCACTACAGTGGAAACCATAGAACCCCACTTATTGACCCCCAGTATTGTCCCTACTGCACTGGTAGCCTGTTATACCATCTTCAGCTGCCACTGCACAGTCCAATCTGGTCCAATGTTCACATATTATGCAATGTGCATTGCCTCCATCACAAAAGTTGATTAATGAGAGATGCATTAAAGCAGCTGGTACAGGTTTAACTTATACTGCCTTTGAATTTGACTGGTGGGGCAAACATCCCACAACTCTCACCAGCTAATCCAGACACAGCTGAAGTTAAAACCACACCATTCATGTTAAAGTTAGCTCCGGGTCACGCCTTTGCAACTGTGAAGCCCAGTCCAGATCAGAATAAGGTTCTCCTCTAAGGTGCAGGGCACTGGGCAGGTGACATCCTGGGACAGAGTGCCCTGCACATTTGGCACCCACCTAAAACCGGTCACATAGACAGCATAGAAAATAGGTGTTTGGCAGATGCAGTGCCAAAAATCAGTGCATATTTACTTGCACAGCTGTGTTAATAAATTCACCCATCATCCTATGTTTTTAGACACTTTGAAGCACTAATGGTGACTTTTATAAATAAAAGACAACATAAGGTCTAAATGTATCACTTTCCAGAGAAAATGAAGAGAACTGAAATTTCAAATAACAAAAAGAATCAGGGCCAGATTGCCACTAGGGCACCCAATTACATAGTTGATGAAACTGAAAAAGACATGACTATTAAGTTATACCAATGTAGATGAAAGGAAACACTTTTCCAATTCAGCCTTAAATTGTTAAAAAAAAAAATTCTTAACAATCCCTAAATAGCCATAATATTTCTCCTTAGATCAACATCGTATTTACATTAAAATCTATATCCTATAGCTGTCTACATTGTCCTTCACTAAAAAGGTATCAAATACTCTTTATGAATATATCTACAGTATCTGCCAATACAGCCTCTCAACGAACAGGACTCCACATCTTTAATCTCCTCCTTACTCTCCTTCCTGAAAAAAAAAAATGTAGTTGAAAGTACCTTTTGTCAAATCATATCTTTCCTCAGCCTTTGAATACATTTTTTGTTGTATTTAGTAATCATATTCCTAATTAGATTAATATTTTCTAATATAAGCAAACCCTATTTGTCTAATCTTTCTTTATACCTAAAATACTCTATACACACTAGCATAGCATACCATACTACTGGTGTTTGCAGCAGCTGACAATATACACTGTTATGAAGTTTATTGGGAGAAGTGCCGCTTCTGAGTTGGCCATGTCAACTCAAGATCTGCTCCTAAACTGTAATTTGTAGAAGACCTTTCTAGCTTCCAAAGGACAACAGCTTATTTCAGTTTGTGTTGTAACTTAATAGTGTTTTGTCTCAGACATGAGTGGATGGAATTGTGAGTGGGATCATAAGACAGAGGCTTGACAATGGGTAGAGCCATTTCTGTAGGGATGCCTGGTCCAACCTTGAAAAAAAAATCATCAAAGTAGAAATGGTCTGATAGATTAATCAAGTCTGTCCTTGCAATGTCCATGATTCTATTTTAAGAGAAACTGTTGAATCAATTGAAGTTAACAATCTGAAAGTAGAGATAACCACATATCAACTGCAATGTAGTCTATGCCAGCATTGGGAAGAGTTAGAATACTTTAGTCAGCCATATTTATCCGTAAACCAAAGGCAAACAAACAGGAAAATATGAGATATACTAAGTCACAATAGATGATACACAATAGATGGATAACAGCAAAAAGGAGAGGAAGATCTGAGGAAGGATCCTCACCTGGGGAAGGAGTGAACATCCCAGGTTACACACTCTGCCCCTGGATACTAACAGGAGACAGGAGAGGTAGAACTGAGAAGGAACAAAACTCCAGGTAACACACTCTGCCCACGGATGCAAACAGGAGACGGGAGAGGTGGAACTGTTATTATCATACTCACTGTTACATCGTAATATACCATTTATGTGCTAAGAGTAACATAACTCTGTATTAAAGACTGACACATTAAGTTAAAGTGCAGTGCAGTGTATTATCCATTTCCCAGCAACTCTTTAACATATACAGTAACTGTATTATTTGGATAGATTTGAGGACTTTTTCTAACAAGAAAGCAAAACTTAAAGTTTGGAGTCCGGAAATATCCACAATACGTTGTAATACCCGTGATTTATCCAGTAGTGAAGAGCTATTACCCTTTAATTACATTTTAATATAAAGAGGTTTTATTATCATAATGGTACCATAATATATGTTGTGTAGGATTTATAATAAATGATTATTATGTTTGTATTGCTTTTTTTGATAGTGTCCACTCCATAAATAAAGTGTTATTTTATTGGCTCTTAAAAGTGCTCTCCTTATATTGTTATACATATATATGTATATATATATATATATATATATATATATATATATATATATATATATATATATTTTTTTTTTTTTTTTTTTTTTTTTTTTTCCGGTATGGTACAGGAGGTTTTCCCCAGAATTTCTGGAGTACCCCTCTCTACACATCTCTGTGTAGTTCTTCTATACATGATAAAATCCCATTTTTTCAGCGGCTGACTTGTCACTCTTAACCTAAAACCTGTGAAACCCTAAAGATAGCTGTTATTTCAGCAAAGATCACCACTGTATAGTGGGATTTCCATTGAGAATGTGATAAGGACTAAAATGAAGCCCACTACCCTTCATTATTCTGGACCAGCTGTGTGCTTAATTGGGAAAAAAAATCCCAGGACTTTCAGTTAATAGCATTCATAGTCTCACTTTTTATAGATATCACAGAATCCTTCAACATAATGATGACCTTCTACAGCCACAAGGAGCAGATGAAATAAAATGGGTATTAGTCACAGGAACCACTGGGCCCCTGGCTCCTGGAGGGGCCTGAGGACCAGCCTCCTGCCCACAGACTATGGACCTAGCCCTGGAACAGGCTATGGCCTCTCCCTGAGACTAATCTCTGCCCTGTTTTCCCCTTGCCATGGAGGATACTGTAATATATCATAGTCCGTTACTGGAGCCCTTGTCTGGGCCTGGAACTGTTATCCCAAGAACCCAAGAGACTGTGGACATTTCTGGGCCCAAAGAGACTGACAACCATGGACTGCTGGCTTGCTTTCAAGGAAATGTGCAGTAAGGGTTAATTATCTGAGTTTAGCCAAAGTTACTTCCAATGTATATTGTAGCCCCTCAAGCCAGTGTATTGTGAACTGTATTGAGACCTCCTGTGGTGTGCTAACCTAATAACTTCTGGCCCTTTATATTGTGTTGTACCATTTGTTGCTAGACTTTTGTGTAGTAATGCAATCATGTCTGTGTTATTGTAATTGCTGGGACCTTCTGTTGTTGGCCCTTTGTCTTGTATATTGTGATTATATTATCCATGTGACTCCCCTATTGTATCCTGCCTGCCCATGTATTTCAATGTAGGTTTTGTGTATAAATATGTGTGGTTTGTTCCAATCAGTCAGTTCTTGTCTTAACCTACACTGGTGTTGTCTGGTGAGGTAAAGCTTGCTGTATGCAGAGTGCGTGCTGGTTACACTGATACTAGTCTTGCCTGGCGATCAGGGTATATTGCGGTATGCTGTTGGATGTCCATCTGGTTCATAGCGGAAGAAGTGACCATTGACGGGGACACCAAGGCTGGGTGTCCGCTGGTACCGTCACATCTATTATTAAACAAAATTATAAGAAGTTCATGCAGTTCATCTCACTTTGGTAGTGTACAGGAGGGTGTTTGAAAAACTGAATAAACTTGATTAAAAAAGCACTCGCTCCCCTCTGTGACACCACTTTAAAGCCTGGAATCCAAATGGCTAATGATAATTGTAATAGATAACAAAAAAGCAGTGGACAAAAAAGCAGATTCCTCTAAGTGTAGATTTACTATAATGTGTTAAAATGTATTTTGCTAAAACCAAATAGAAATTTGAAACTTAAATGCATTTTAAAAACAGACAATATAGGGAAATGATGAATAAATGAATAGCTGGAAAGGAACAAGTGTCTCTAGACAGGACTGCCCTTCAAATTGGTAAAAAGAGGAAAGGTGAGAGATACACTAAGGTGTGATAAAGCGGAGATCACTTCTCCAGTGATATCACTTCTCCAAGTATGATGTTATTCTATGAAGCCAATGCACAAAGATCTCTCTAACTTTGGAGATCATAGTGCATAGGCTCTATAGAATAACTTAGGAACTGGGAAGTGACATCACTGGAGAAGTCATCTCCACTTTATCACTTCTTTATCACACCTTCGTGAGTCTCCCCTCTTGTATTGCATACCGCTGTGGCTGCAAAGGGTTAACTTATTTGTCCGTCATTTTAACCCTTTGAGTGCCATAGAGGTGTGCAATGCATTACAGGGCAATGTGTTGTGTACCCATCTGGCACTCAAGGGGTTAATACCCATTTACCCTTTTATTATTATACCTAGAAGCTAGTTTACTGACTCCTTGTAGTTATACACTAAATGGTTAAACAGAATCCATAAGATAGATATATTGAATGTCACCAGTGTATTTCTTTTCACCCTTCTTTCACAGTCATTGGCTGTCTATAGAGCTTGTTTACAAAATTCTTGGATAGCCACCCATAACTAGAGGCAAAATGAGGTTCCAGTTCAGTGGATGGGCTCTTGATTATGAGTGTTGGGGAAATTTAATGGACTGTAATTTAAAAACAATCAAATCCCTTTTTTACTCAGCCTACTCCTATGGAAAAATTGGATGTCTCTGATGTCAGGTTGTATAAATAATACCTTGACAACTTTGATAAAAAAAAATCAGGTAAGTTTATTTCTCATTAGCTGTCCTACTGAGTTACTTCAGGGAGGCTAGATACCTCTCAGGTTAATATATTCACTTTCAGAGCAGAATTCAAAATTCTGAAATAATACTTTCAGGAAAACTTGGATAAAAGTTTATTCAGGCCTCCTCTCCTTCGGGTCCACTTATCTTCTTGGCAAAAACAGAAGCTGGAAATCATCATCCATGTGTTGATTTTCATTTGTTAAATAACATAACGTTTAAAAATGTTACCCAACTCCCTATCTACAAGTTGCTAGACAGATTAAAATCAGAAAAATTGTTTATTAAAGTGGATGTAATTTTAAACATTTACTCAGATGATGAATGGAACATTGCTTTCCATACAAGAGAGATGTCACACTCTGTTCCTGCTGTTCGGTGTTCCATTGCCCACTCCATATCTGGATATATGCTGTTCCTTAGGGTTTGCTGGATTCCTCATTCCTTACCCAGGTTTATGTTTGTTCCGGTGCCTTTATTAAGCACCAGCTTCTCAGTACTGGCACAGAATCTTAGCATTCCAGTGAGTGTTCAAGTTCAGTCTCAGTCATTGATTCCTGTTCTCTATCCTCTGTTGTAATTCCTCTTTGCTGGCCCAAGCTCTTCTACTGATTATCCTTGAGCCTGCATGTTCTGTACCTAGCCTCTACTACTGTGATTACCGTTGTCGACCCAGCCTCTCCTATTTGACTACCCTTCAGCCTACTGATTCTGTACTTTTTCTGCTCATCGGTTGCTCACCCTGCTAGTCTGATCATCTGTATTCATTGCTCCTGCTCAGTTAACTCTTCAAAACAACAGTTGGTTCTCTGTTCCAGCTCAGTCGGTGTTCCACTCCTTCAACTATCAGTCAAATCATTGTTCCAGCTCAGTCGTTTTTCGACTACTTCAACTCTTTCTCTGGAATCATTTTTCCTGCTCAGTTGGATATCGACCTTTCAAACCATCAGTCAGTTTCCTATTTCTGCTCCACTGGTGTTCGACTCCATCGACTATCAGTCCATTTATGGTTCCAGCTCAGTGGCATATACGGAACAGAAAATTGTTGTCAAGGGTCAATATATATTATTTGTGCCAGTAAGTAAAGAATTTTCTTGTAGCTCTGTATTTATGGAGTAAAGAGTCATTCCAGTCCATTGTGAAAGGAAAGAATAGTTTACTTTTAAACACAGGAAATGGTGGTGGGATGGAATGTATCCAATTATGTAGGATTGTTTTCTTCACTACTGCTATAAAAAATGAGTCATTTTGGAAAAGGTACCAGAATCAGAAATGCCAAAATTGGCAAGTTCTGGGGTAAGATCAAAAGAGGTGAGGTTGTGGGATTGTGCAACTGTATAAATCTGGGACCAAAATGCTTGAATTATAGGACATGACCATAGACAGTGAAGGATCTTAGCATCATCCTCAACTCATTTTGGGCATTTAGCATCTGGTATCAACCCCAGCCAAAGCTACCACTGGGGAGAAACATATGCATTATGCATTAGTTTGTGAAACAATTCCTGATCCATAGCTGATGGAAGTATGCAGTAGGAAAACTGAAATACCTTCAATATGGAATCTGAGGTACAACCTGGAAGGAGTGTGTTAAATTCTTGATCAATTTATTTTGTCCACAGGGTCTGGAAATGGATCCTGGATAGATGGAGTGTTACTTTACATTAAGGAAATTAAAATATTTGTTGAATTTGCAAATGTCTATCAAAGGCTCAGAAAAATAATTTTTCAGAGATAATTTGTGCTGTTCCTAATCTGACTCAGAATGGTGGATTTTTCTGGGTGCACCTCATGCTCAAGCAGCTTCTCTTCACCTTAAACAATATTTTGGCTCCTCACCCAGAGACTCCTTTCTTTAGTTGAAGTTGACAAATCTGATTCTGCTGTAAGCACAGTTTTAACTCAGCATTCTTGATCTAATGCCATATTTCACACTTCTGCTTCCTCTTCCTATAAAATGTTCATTGTAGAACACAAGTATGATACTGGACATATAGAACAGCTGGCTATCAATATTTATGGATATAATAGTAGTGTTAGGGATACAGGAGACTGGATCCCAATGGCGTGACAAAAGGGCTGATAAGAAGCCTAAGGCTCACGGTCTCTGCAGAGGAAGCTAGGGAGTGAAGCATGAGTTTGAGGCTGGGGAGTGAAGCCATAAACCAATGTATCCTTGCTGCTGTTGAAACTGTATTATAGGTGCTGGCCCAAAGCCAGATATCCCACCCCCATTTGAGTCAGGGGCCTGACCAGGATAGGTACACATGTACTACAGGGAAAGCAGAGATATTGGAGCGGGAGACTGAGGAGTAGTCTAGGTAGGGGTAAAGATTAAGTGAAATCAAGGTAAAAGATGAGATCAAGACAGGCAGCATTCAAGTGAAGTCAAAGTACAAGCTGAGGTCAACTGGAGAATCAAAGAAACAGGATGACGGTTACTGAGGCTTTGTCAACAGGGCTAACAACAGAGCACTGGGAGATCAGGCAGGCTGGTTAAAATAGACTCTAAACAAGGTACATCTGGAAGCCATTAACTAATAGAAGCTTGGAAACTCAGGAAGAGAAAAAGGATAATTCTGCTCCAGAACAAGCTGGAGTTAAAAGGTCCTCTGGTGGCAGTGATGGAATTTGCAGGACCTATAATTTGAAACTTATCAGTAAAAGCTCAAAGAGAAGCACGTTCAGAAGACCAACTGTGACAAGCAGGTTAGTGTTATGCAATATGGTAATGCACATTAGATGTACTATCATTATTATAAATACATTTCATTTATTTTAACAACTTCTGACAACTTAATTCCACTTTAGAGAACCAGAAATCATATCCTGTGTCACCTGAACAGGGACAAGCATATCAATATCCCCCTGCATACAATAATATCAATCAACTGATCATCTAACAGATTTAGTGAGTATCCATTTTCTTTGACTTGTGATTAGCATTAATTTGAGTAGTCATTTTTGATGCCATTTGAGATGGTCTTTAAAGAATGGCAACATTTCCTGGAAGCTGCAAAACATCTTATCATGGATTATACTGATAATACGAATCTTAACTGTAACAAGAATTTTAAATGTCACTCTTCCCATCAACCTACCTTGGTTATCTCTATTTGTCTTGTTTTGATTTTGTTGACTACACATCATCCATAGTCAAGGGCCCAGTTCTTAACCTATAGCTCTAACAAGTATGGGTATTAGCATTCAGCATGTTTAAACCATACAGTATGGACAAATATAATTGCATTATCAAAACAAATAACTTTTATTTAACAAGAATGTGCTTGAACAGATGTATAGTAGTTCTGTCAATCTATGCTGATTCACACAGTAGAAAAATTATCTTTAATTAAAAAAAACAAACACCTTTTACATACACATGTCCTTGAATCAGACAGTTGGACCTAAACTCTCTGTCATATACCATTTATACTGCTTGATTTTCAACCATGTTTTGATAGTATGGAATATTGCAGTATTACCATCACTTTGTTCAACACAGTTTGGTGACAGAGAACAAGGCTGACCAGACCTCACCTTTAACCAGGGACACATAGGAAAAAGGCATATTTCTGGACTGTACTGAAATCAAAAAGCCCTGCAGTGTGCATTTTCATATGTATCCCCAGTTAAAGGTGAGGTCTGGGCACCCTACACAGAACACAGTTTAGTAGTATGTTATTCTCAAGTGCTGTTTGGCTTTGAGCATAAGAAATGAATGGTTGTAACTGATAATAGTCTAAGCCACCTATCAGATTATTGTATTGTTCTAGTTATTAGCATAAAAAGGACAGACACCAGTCTCAGTCAGTGTAGCTATCAGTTCAGACAGTTCCACATTTTATTATCAAAGGACCTGGGAGATCATTAGAAATTGCAAACAGGAAAGTGCTATGACAACTTCATGGAGGGCAACAGTTTATTGAGGGGCTTTATGTTGGACACAACTGCTCTAATGACATTGTTAATGCTTTTTCTAGATAGATGGGCAAAGTAACTGAAGAAAATTCTGTTACTAACATAATGTCCAATGAAAATGTCTATTTTTTCAGAAGATTAAGGCTGACTTCTTGAAAAGTATTGAAAGTCTTACTCTAAGACCTTTGTGAATTTTCAGTTTTGGAGAGTTTACAGATGCACACTAATTCTAGATTAGCAGGCAATGTTGGAAGTCATAAAACCAATATGCTTATTAGATGAAGCTGGTGGTCTTATTCTTGATGCCAAGCAGTTTGTATGGTCATGTCAAACGTGTGCTACTGTTTCAGTCTGCTCCCTGTTTCTTACATACCTTGGAGATATCTCTTGGTGGGTTGCATGCTGTGGGGGTCTAGAGAATGTACTCTGTCTCAGTTGTGATAGACAGATAGCTAGATTATTAGATGGTTATTCAGGTGGCTAATTTTATTCCACTAAGCATCTGCCTTCTGTCCAGATAGTTTTCCCATATGCATCTGTACTTGTACCCATACCCAACATTTCAGACAGTGATCTAGATCTTGCTTCTAATGTCTGGAAAGGTTTATGTTCTCCAGACCTGTAATTTATTCATAATGTCATAAGTAAACTGAAAAGACTAACCAGATTAATTAATAATACTTAAAGAGATAGTAATACTTTGTTTTATCTTTATTTTATTTTGTAGGCATTAAAAAAACATGCAGAACGATATGTCTTATCTCTCAAACCTTTATGGTTTGAGAAATATTCATAAGCAAAGTATCCCCCTCCTGCCCCTTTTACCTAGTGTAAGCCATCTCTTCTCAGATGTGGAATCTGGTTGTAAGACTAGACAGATAACAGAAGGGGACAATTTTCTTCCTATGAGAACAATGAAGGCCCTGCCCCCTTGACAAGTTTTTCAGGTTTTTCCCTTATCTTAATTGAAGATTGTCCCTCTCTGCAGTCTACCTGGGCACCCCCCTTCTACTCTGGCTGAGCAGTGTTACATCAATAAAAGGGGCGGGAGGGGGATACTTTGTCATTGAATTACTCTTGAACTACAACTCTGACAGAATTGAAATAACACTCTCCAAAGTCCAAATACTATGATGATTAATTAGAGCTGCTTTTATTATGAAACATTACTATCCCTTTAAAATGTTATGCTGTTTTTCAGGAAGATTGGGCAGATTTGCACATAACAGTTCTAAACACATTACTGCCAGCACTCCATTTTACTGTAACTTTGGCAATCATCCATCCTTGCTTCCAGGAATTCCTATGTCTGGCATTGTACCTACTTTAATGGTTTGAGGATCATCATTACCAAACATGCATCATGATGTTCAATCTGTTCTTCTAAGAGATCTGCAACATTACCAGAGAGCAGCTGATTCACATAATTTCAAGGAACCAGTTTTTGAAGTTATAAGTCCAGTCTTGCTTTCATAAGGATTTCCCGAAATACATTTGGAATTAAATACATTGGTGCTTTCCAAGAGCTGGCATAAGCCAGGATAATCACTCATAAATTAAGGATTCATGAGACACTGAAGATATATCTTTATTATTACTGTTCCCCATATTGTAGGTATTTCCAAAATAATTTAATAGCCCCCAGGTTCATCTCTCAAACCTTTATGGTTTGAGTGATAACTGAAGGCAAACTTCCCCCCTCCCTCCCCCTTCCCTGAAGTCAGTGTTGTGCTGACTGCAGGGATATCCAGTCTGACTTTAATCATGCAGCTCTGCAGCAGAGCCGCAATTGTGTTAGTGACAAAGAATTATTTCACTGAAATGGTCTTCTACATGTGCTTGCAAACCAAGCACATGTAGAAGACCATTTCAGTGAAATAATTCTTTGTCATTAACGGGATAGTGGCTCAGCTGCAGAGCTGCAAGCCTGTTGTACGACAGACTTCCCCTGCAGTCAGAAGAACGCCGACTTCAGGGAAGGGGGGAACTTTGCCTTCAGTTATCTCTCAAACCATAACACTGGGGGTTATTAAATTATTTTACAAATACCTACAATATGGGGGATAGTAATAATAAAGTATTACTATCCCTTTAAGTAATTCTAGACCAAACCACCTGCACTATAAAATGTATTACTCTTTATAATGGAACTGTCACTTTTGAACTATAGGAGATTTTGAAAGATCTTTCAAAATCACCTATCCTATGTAATAATTCGCTAATTTGTGTGTAACGCCGCGACATGCGCAGTAGACACTGCTGCGTGTGCTGCAGTCATGAGCAGTAGAGACTGTCCGTGCCGTGGCTGATACATAGCTGGGAGCTCCGAAGGAGCGTCCAGCTCTGTATCAGCCGTGGCGAGGGCAGTCTCTACTGCACGTGACTGCCCCGCGACCAGGTGGCAGTGGCACTGTGGCCCGTGTAACGGGCTGTTCAACTAGTATTTATATAATCAATTTTCTATTAAAAATATAGTTTGAGACAAATACTGACTGGCATGATGTTGAATACTATCATTCTGCACTGCTCCCCATCCCTGCCTGCCTGTCCTAGTTCCTTTGCATAAAATGACAAACAAATAAAAGTAAATGTCTTGCTATAAAGTGACCATCCCACTTTAAGTGGAAAGAGCTAAAACAGAAGCAGAGAGGTTAATTTTTTCTCTCTTACATACATAGACCATTGGTTATAAAAGCAAAGTGGAGTTATTCCAGAATGGATCAACTGCACCATAGGGGAGAAATAAAAATTCCTAAAGTCCCTTGTACTTTAACCCCTTGAATGCCAGAAAGGCCTCCAACGTATTGCTTTACAATGCACTGGAGTCCTCTGGAGCATTCAAGTGGTTAAAAAAGGAATTTTTATTTGCCCCCATATATTGCAGTTGATTTACTCCAGAATAACTTTAATAAATGTTAAAAGTTTACTTTAACCCCTTAAGGACCAGCCGTGCAGGTGCACGGCAGGCACTTAACCCTTTGAGTGCCAGAGGAGTACGCCACTTATTGTTTCGCAATGCATTGCATACCCCTCTGGCATTCAAAAGGTTAAAGACCATGGAGCATTTTTCTTCTTATCAGAATCAGAGGTCCCCAGAAGGCGTGCAGCCATGCTGGGACCCCTGAATTCCATGACATACATGTATATTATGGGTCCTTTAGGCATGTTCACCCCATGACATACATGTACATCTTTGGTCCTTAAGAGGTTAATAAATATGGGCCTTTGTTTCCAGTTCATCTCTGTCTCTCTCTCTCATACACATGCATGCACTTCTCTCATTCTGTATTAGTAGACAGGCAGGAGTTAACAGGTAGCCATTACACTATGTGACAGAACTGAAGCAATTCTGGGGATATCCTACTGCACTGCAGGGGTCAAATAAAAATTCCCCTAGAGAATTTACAATCTGCCAGGGCTGTTTATTGATTCGTGCTTATTAGTTACATAGGTAGAGGGACGTATTTTTGTTTTGTGTATTTGTTGGATGTGATTCTTCATACCCACAGGCTGATATCCTGACTACACACGGCACATTCACCTCATTCAGGTGGATTAGGGGTTTGCGAGGTGAGGAGAGGGAGCTTCAGCGGGGTCGGGAGACTCGCAAAGTGGGGAGACTCACATGTTAGGCTTGTTGTATAGGGACCACGTAGAATTGTGATATATGTATAGATTGGCTAGAATAAGTACTAGATAATATATATTGTCCAATATCCAATTTCCTATTTTAATAAATGTATTATTCATTTACATAGATGTTAGCTGTGTCAAGTCATTGAGCAGATACATATATATAATTTCTCTGATTTATTATTGATATAATAGTGGCGCTGCACAATGAACAAATATATTTTTTCAAATTATAAAAAGCCCTATTTCAATTTTTATTTGTCCCCCATGGTGCAGCTGGTTTGCCCAAGAAATGATCCGGTTCTTCTTAGTTGCAACATTGCTTATCTCTGTTGGAGTATGTCTGTGGTCATTTGAACATACTTGAACAGATATGTGACCCTCAGGCCAAATTACCTACCCCTAAAAAAAAGACTCACACTGTAGCTCCAGACTATCCTATGGTCATCAGCTACCAGGTTTCAGAGAGCCTACACCTCAAACCCACACAGACCACAAAGGACATATCTAATGCAGCTGTGATCTGGCAAATCATACTCATTATAGGTTTCCATGATTTGTAAATGAATAAAGTTTATTTGATTCAATGCATTGTTTTTTTTTTTTTTTGACAACCTACATTGACAACACATGAACTGATTCATAATGAAAAGGTTCAACAGTTTTTTTACCTATTCATCTTTATTTTAAAAATAATTTCCATGAAACAATAAGTTACTTCAATATATACAAATACACATAGAAATAATACCCAATATAAAACAACCATATAAAATCATACTTATATAAATAGTACCCTTGATTATCATACTACAAAAGTAATCCCAAATTGTCATCAGAAACAGTTTATAACTATGCAAGAGTTTTCCTTTATAAAAAAATAGAATATTAAATAGAATATTAATCTCATAAGTGCTGTGTTATTTAAACTAAACATTTCCCAAGCTACTAAAAGAAAAACAAAACACCCAAGTTACAATCCTAGAAATGGTTTAAAGGGTTATTAATGTCTAACATTAACAAACCCTAATATTGTAAGTATTCAAAAAATAAACTTACTGGGACAAGTTCGATCTCTCAGACCTTTATGGTTTGAGAGATATAATCGCTTAAAGTTACCCCCCTCCCTCCCCTTTTCCAGATGTCAGCATCTAGCTGACGTCATAAGATCCCGGTCCCAGACTGGCCAGCGGCTCTTCAGCAGAGCTGAAAGAGCAATATCGAAAAACAAATACTTCAGTGGAAAGGTCAGCAAAGTGTGCTTGCAAACCAAGCATACTTTGTAGACCTTTACGGTAAAGTATCTGTTTTTAGATATCGCTCATTCTGGCCTGCTGAAGAGCTGCCTGAGTCGTATGACTCAACTCTACTGCTGACAGCTTTACAGCTCGTCAGCAAAAGGGGGAAACTTTAAGCGCTTATATCTCTCAAACCATAAAGGTTTGAGAGATAGAACTTGCCCCAATAAGTTTATTTTTTGAATACCAACAATATTAGGGTTTGTGAAAGTTAGACATTACTAACACTTTAACCCTTTCATTGCTGTGCTATGCGTACCTCTGGCACTGAAAGGGTTAACCATTTGAGTATTAGAGGGGTGTGCAACACATTGTGTACCCCTCTTGAACTCAAAGGGTTAATAAGTAGAAAAAAAAAGACTCAGCAGGGTGAATCTAGTACAAACCAACTGTATCACAGGGAACAAATAAAGAAATAAAAGTTTAAATGGGGCTTTTAACCACGTGAATACTAGAGCAGTAAACTTTTCTTATGAAAATACATGTTTCAGGGCTTTTCTTGCCGAATGAAACATGGACACTACCGCTGCTGGGAGATTTTTCATTCAAAAATTATATTGAGGTGTATGGAAAGGCCTGAGTCACGGACCATGTCTCCCCAGAGTAAGTAATAGGAACAGTACCACCTGGTGACCATATTAGGAAATTGCAGTTTATCTGTATTTCCTTTTGGATTGAAAACAGAGGGAGTAACTTTGATCTACTCCGTAGGAAAATACTATAATATATGTATTTTTATTGAAAAACTTTACTACTCCTTTAAATCAATGGTCATTTTTATTTGTTCCCTGTGGTGCTGTTGATTTGCCTTAGAATTACTCCATTTTGGCTTTATATGTATGTAGGCCAGATGACTTTTGCGTGGTCCCAGACTAGTGCGGCCATCTTTCTGTTCTCCAAATAGAATGATGCATGGATAATAATAATGTACTTTGAAACAAGATTTAGCTCTCCAGAAACTACAGTAAACTTAATGATCGTTTACTGTTTAGGACCAATAAAGTCCAATAAAGTCCAGCATTTTATATGTTTCCAAAATGCATTACAAGGAAAGGTAATAGCTAGAATCAACAAATCAGAATATAATTTTTGGATAGCAGAGCTCTAACCCTGGCTTGTAAAAAGGGACATTTCTCAGGAAAGCGTTCCCATAACTATAAACAGAACAGTTCTGCATTTGCTGACTTGCAGTCTCTATTAAAAAATGAGTAGGAGGATTGTTGCGTAAATTAGTGTTTAGTCAAACTGGAATCTGCAGTGTCAAAGTGGAGAAAATCTGTGAAAAGCCAACTATACTTTATGAGACAAATAAAAATTCTCATTAATTTGAGATTTAATCCCTTGAATGCCAGAGGGGTCTCGCATTGGATACCTCTCTAGCATTCAAGGGATTAGAGCCGCAATTAAATTAATGAGGAATTTAACTTAGCACTGTGGTGTAGTTAGATTAGCTTCTTCGTATTGGTTCGCACCACAATATCAAACTCTTCTTCAATACCATGAATAAATCCAATATTTAAAAAACTTCAAAGGTCTTTGATCATAATTAAGCGCCGTAAGGTGCAAAACGTGTAGGTCGAAGGAATTACAGACCTGCTAGCGTTCCCACTCTGCTAGTACTGCCTCTGAAGTTATCTGTGTATGATGCCATGAAGGAGTATGATATTGTGGAGCACATCAATATGAAAAAGCTGTACTAATCTGAAGGACTGAGAGATACTTTGTTTTGCATGCTTTATTACACCTCATATTATTATACAGAGTTTTTTCTTCTCTGCAAAGTGTCACTGAGTTCTGTGCATGTGTGTGTGGTCATTTCTTCACAGAGCCGCTTTTTTCTTTGGTTGTCATTTGTACTTAGATTACTCCAGTTTGCAACTGTAGATCAGCCTCATTATGTGCAACAAGAATATGGTACCTTTATGGTCATATGCAACACATCTTAAATTTGGTCCAAATATAGGAATATGGAAATTGATATTATTTGCTGATCATCAGATAAAAATATATATATAAATGATATAAATATCATAACCAGGTTGGTCCACCAAGCTCTCTAGAAATGCTTGTAGTAAGAAGTTTACATATTAGAAAACTTCACTCAGTACTGCCTACTCATATACTACCTAAAAGTTAACTTTTGTTAATAGTTAAAGTCCTGGATGGTGACATTCACTGCAACCCCATATAATAATTAAGAAATGTGCTGCACTGAGAGTTTAGTTAGCATGTAGTATTGCCTGTGATCTTAATTAGCCTTATTGCTGCACTGAGAGAGATCACCATTCAGAAATAAAAGTATTTGTATTTCCTAACTAGATCTGCTGGTCTTTTAGGTAACATGACGATCAGGCAGTTTTTAAAGGGATAGTAATGTCCCACAAAAAATATTTTTCAAATTGTAGTCCTTAAAAAGTTGAGCACAGCACAAAAAATGTATCTCTCAAACAGCTATGGTTTGAGAGATACATGCATTTAAAGTTCATGATTTCCTGCTGTCAGCTGTAGAGATGTCAGCAGGAGATCCATGTCTGCCGACACAGAGGCTCTGCAGCAGAGCTGCAATCGCGTTATTTACAATGAATTACTTCATTGGAATTGTCTAAAAAGTGTGCGTGGTTTGCAAGCTTTACAGCTGACAATCATGAACTTTAAATGCATGTATCTCTCAAACCATAGTGGTTCGAGAGATATGGTTTTTGTGCTGTGCTCAACTTTTTAAGAACTACAATTTGAAAAATGTTTTTTGTGGGACATTACTATCCCTTTAATGATGTTAACTGATATACAAACTCCACTCAAGCTGTCCATGGTAGTGCTTAGAATGGGAATTATATTATTACTATTACTTACACTCGCTAGATGCAGGCTAGATGTGCAACTCAGTCCACTGCATTGTCAGTTCTCTGTACAGAGACTTAATGCCCATCTTGATTCATATGTCAACTGCAATAAAATGCTTAGTGTTTCCAAAATATACATAAACAATTTCATACAGCAGTTTACACAATTAGAATTTAGTAGTGATTCAAGTCAGAATCCGACTCGAAAAAAAAGATTTTTGCGACGTTTGTTTCACAGAAACAGAGGAATCCTTCACTGCTCATGGATCTACACACCAGTGCCATCAGAGCAGCAGGTAGTGATGTGCTGTACAGTTCTTATTTGTAGTGTTAAATAAATGGTACAGAGATGGTTATTAGACATCATTGAGTGGCATGGCCTCTTTTTCTTGCTTTGGCTTTCTGCATTTGCACAGTGTCACCGACAGAGCAATGACAATCACGATGATGAGAACTACTGCAATGATCACAGCAACAAACACAGTAGAATCAAGCTCTGTAAAACAAAGAGAAGGAAAAGAGTTCAGCTCAAGTCAAGACATCCATATGGAATACAACAGAGAGGCATGCTGAAGCACCCACATAGACATATATGCATTGTAAAGATGCATATGGAATGTTATTTGCTCCCACAGAAACAATAGCTTTTCTTGTTAGTGATAGGCATGTTCAGGTGTTCTCTACCTAACTCCTGGGATGCAGTATAGGTTTCCAACACATGCATTGGAGACCCCCTTTAGCAACCAAGGTGGATAAATTGGCATACTAGTGGATAGCCAATTATCCTGCTAGAATTCATACAAAACTTGTTTAAAAGGATTATATAAAGTTGTTACAGTGATTGTACTTATTCACCAGTTCAACTGTAGACCACACCAGTGGAAGTATCCAATACTGTTAGAACTTAAAGGGGCAGTAATGTTTCAAAATAAAAGCAGCTCCAATTAATCTTCATAGTATTTGGGCCATTGGAGAGTGTTATTTCAATCCTGTCAGAGTTGTAGTTCAAGAGTAATTGAATGATAAAGTATCCTCCGCCCACCCCTTTTACCTAGTGTAAGCTGCCTCCTCCAATCAGATGTGGAATCTGATTTCTTGTGACTAGACAGCTCACAGCAAGGGACAATCTTCTTACTGTGAGAATAATGAAAACCCTGTCCCCTTGACAGATTTTTCCCTTATACTAATTTAAGATTGTCCCTCTCTGCGATCCATCTGGACACGACCTTTCTGTTCTGAGGTGAGCAGTGTTACATCAGTATAAGGGGCGGGAGGGGGATACTTTATCATTCAGTTACTCTTGAACTATAACTCTAACAGTATTGAAATAACGCCCTCCATGGCCCAAATACTATGAAGATTAATTGGAGCTGTTTTTATTTTGAAGCATTACTATCCTTTTAAAATGCCAGCAAGCCTTGTACACCTGATCCACAGCATGCACAGGGAACTGACACTGAATCATGCCATTTCCTCTGTACCCCATTTAATACATTATGTTAACTAAGGCAAAGAGGGCAGAAAAATCCCAAAATGCCCACAGACTTGCCGTTGCCTTGCCCTTGACATAAACAGTGTTAATAGGAGGATGCAGGGTATTAAAATGTAGTCAAAAAAATACTCCCACTTATGGTAATGTGGATATGTAAATACTACACCAGATGAGTTACATTTTAGCTATAAAATCCTTTTAAACAGTATGTTTCTCCCTCTGACATTACAGACTGCAAAACCAATATAAATAAGTGAAAAAGAACCACATGCTCATTACCAGGAAACGATTTTACTCTTCAGCTCTTTAAAGGAAAACTATACCTATAGGAAAAGTGGCTTTAACACAGGGATTTACTTAGGAAGGAGATCTTCATACACATATTAGGTATATCTATTTATATTATTATTTGTATTATAACTGAAATAGTATTTTAAAGTCCCTAGTTCACATTTCTAGTTCCCTCCTCTCCACAACTGATAATATGTATCAAATCTCTGAAAGAGATATTCAAGAAAAAGAAAAAAAGGTACTCCTGTATTATGCAGAACCATGTAAGCATTTCTAGATAGTAAAACACCATTGTTCAATGATAAATTACAGTTGATTTCAAATAAGGCATATAGATACACCTATCTGTAGTATGAAGAATGCATACCTAGGCAAATGCTATTGTTAAACCGACTCTATCACATAAAAACAACTTTGCTTCCAAAAACACCAGTATGTTGCTTAGCCATTTCCTGTTGTAGCCCTACATTCAGTTCCTCAATCACTGAAACTGCTCAGGAAGGCATTACCCCACTCTTAGCACTTAGAGGGTTAAAGGGATAGTAATACTTAAGTATTACTAATCCCTATAGTAAAGTCCTATTAAAAATAAATGTATTGACCCCAGTTTCATCGCTCAAACCTTTATGGTTTGAGAGATGATTGCTCCTAAAGTTGCCCTCTCCCTCCCCCTCCCCCGAAGTCAGCGTTGTAGCTGACTGAAGGGAAATCCGGTCATAGATCATCAGGCGGCTCTGCAGCAGAGCCGCGATCGCGTTAATTAAAAAAAAAAATCTTTCACTAAAACCGTCTTCGACATGTGCTTGCAAACCAAGCACACATAGAAGACCATTTCAGTGAAAGTTTTCTTTTTTATTAATGCGATCGTGGCTGTGCTGGAGAGCCGGCTGAAAGTCGTACGACTTGCTTCCCTGTAGTCAGCTAGAACGCTGACTACGGGGAAAGGGGAGAGAGAGGGCAACTTTAGGAGCAATCATCTCTCAAACCATAAAGGTTTGAGAGATGACACTGGTGGCAATACATGTATTTTTAATAGGACTTTAATATAGGGATTAGTAATACTTAAGTATTACTATCCCTTTAAGTGTGAGTGGGGGAGGACGGTTCACTATCAAAATGTCAGACACTATTATGTGAGCAACTAAATGGCGCATTAACCATGTCGCGGGGATGAAAAGGGTGAGATTCTCATGTTGCGGGCTTAAGAGTTGCATATTTGAGCACCTGTATGAACATAAGCATACCTTGCCGATATGCCTGCATGCATAGGTGGACTATAGCCAGAACAGTTCTGTGTGTACTCCCGCTCTCATTCCCCTCAGTGTCCGTGGCCCATAATAATAATAATTAAAAAAAAAAAAAAGATATCACCATCTGAATTGCATGCATATGTCTTTGATTTTTTTTTTTAATTATTATGAGCCGCGGTCACTGAGGGGAAGGAGAGCGGAATTACACACAGAACTGTTCTGGCTACAGTCCACCTATGCATGTACACATATCAGCAAAGTATGTTTATGTTCATGCGGGCGCTCAAATATGACCAAGGCATGTTTATATTCATGCAGGCACCCAAATGATTGAAGCTTAAGCCTGCAACATGAGAATCTTGCCCTTTTGATGCGGGTGAGATTCTAGTCGCCCTTTTCATCCTGGCGACATGGTTAATGTGCCAGGTAGTTGCTCGCACAATAGTGTGAGAGACCTCAAAAGGACATCATGCAGGACTAAGGTGGAAAGTGCCTACATATTATGACCCTTTGAGTGCCAGAAGTGTAAGCAATGCATTGATGGCACTCAAAGAGTTAATTAGCTTAATTTTTAAATCTAAATAACTCAAATTAGCTTCCTGAATTAAAAATTGTTAATACAACATATAGGTGATTTTGACAGTAGATTGTGGGTGATAGGATCCATTTAAACAACTTACAAACCACTTATTGCTATAATTTCCCTTTAAGTCAGATAAGATGCTGCTAGTTTGGTACTGAAATTAGTATCACCGTCTGAAATGAACCCATTAAATACCAGTGAAAGTTGCAACACATTACTCTGCAATGTGTTGTTAAAATGAGTAACACAGAAGAGAATGTATGAGAACAGAGTTTATAGAACCTCTACATTTGACTTATTGACCCGCTGTGGGAGTTGTCTGTAAAGAATTAATGGAAGCATTATACAAGAAGTCCCATCTCCCACAGGTCCAATGACGTCTGGAGTCAACTTACACAGAGGTACAAATACTCATGCGTAGAAGCAATACCTCTCGATGCTGTAAAGCAAAAGTAAATTAACACATGTTCCCAAACTTGTAAATGGTATTTCAAACAAATAATGGCTATCCATTAGCTACTAGTGGGGGCAATACCCAGAGGTACCCTTTTAAACCTTTAAGGACCAATGCAGAGCCAGGATGTCACGGCAGTCCTGCATTAAGGACCAGTGCTGGTCCTGGCATGTCATCGAATTTGGGGGTCCCAGCGAGACTGCACACCACTTGGAGATCCCTGAATTGAATGCAAAGGAAAAAAAAAAAAAAAAAAAAAGCCCTGTGGTCCTTAACTGCTGGCAGAGGCTGGTCGTTATGGGGTTAAAAGATAGGGATTATACTGTTGAGTACCAATACCAAAGGGGTGTGCAATGCATTTTTCCAATGCACTGCACACTATCTGGTATCTGTTATGTCCATGAAGGCAGACATGACAGTTGCATGCAAGGCCTCAAGCATTGTTCACCGCAAATGTTAATCAAACCTCAAAGGGATGAGTTGGCTCGTACCAGCAATTGTCATATCCATTTCCACAGACATGGCATTTGGGACTCATTGAAGTATTATGTTATCTCTTGAACAAAGACACACCTGCACATTCTCATGGGCCATTTGGATTTTCTGCCCTTTGTAAAGAATGTGTAAAGTTATTAGATCTCATGTAAAGCGTTATCTATGCATGAGTAAACATTATTGTTAGCCATATTTATTCTGGAGAAAAGCATTTGGCTCAAATTAGTGATATCTATTAGTAAATGGAAAAACTAAATTGTTGTGTTACTAAATGCTATGTACTTGATAAACAACTACTGTAGTATATATATTAGTTCAATATAAAAAGTGCAACCATCTGTAGCTCATTTGCTTAATTCCATAGGTGTTGGGTACTCCCCTAATACACTGCTTTTAAGGGGAGGTCTGGTCAAAGAGAAATGTATAGGGTTTTCAGCATATTTAGGATGTAGTAGCTGAGAGAATATGGGAAAATAAATGTTCTGATAGTATATATATGCACACCTTTTTTATTGTATACCCTCTCCCAATAACTAATTTATTGCTGCATTAACCCTTTCATGATGTAAAGTGAGCCTCAGTGAGTCGCATCATGCCCAGAGACTAGTAATTCCTGATCCTCAAATCTGCCTGGCAGTACACATCAAGAAGAACTGATAGAAATTAGCCCTTCTGTCTCTCTGCAAAAGAGAGATACACTTTAGCAATAATAACTAGACTGATAACATTTCTTCACTCTTCCACGGCACATAGACCAAGTAAATATACCCACTGTGTGGCAGTGACCGTTTCATTTCACTATATGTGATCAGACAGTCTGGCATAATACAACGATAACCTTCAGAAAAAAAGTAAATAGAGATGTTGCCCTCAAGCAAAAATAATTTCCAGCAACAGAATTACCTACTTCTTGTGCAGTGAACATACTGCCAATTTAAAGGGCATTTATCACCAGTGGATATGGGGAGCAGATTTGCCAGTTGCACATGCTGGCAGTCCATGTGATATAAACAAGATTGCTTCTCACATGACAAGACATTATGAAGAGCGTAACCCATGCCCTCAGTGGCTACTAACAAGCCAGGATTTGAGAATTTCCTTGTAAGAGCACAGGTGAGTTAATCAATATGACTGAGCCTCTGATCAACACACTTGTGTTCTAGCAGGGAAATTCCTAAGTCCTGGCCTGTTAGTGGCCACTGAGGGCACGGGTTGAGAACCTCTGCTGTAGAGGTCTATATGGCATTGTTTCACAAGGTAATGAAGATTTCTCTAGAATGCACAGGGTAAAATGATTTCCAGTCAGTAATTTGTGCTGATACGTACCATGACCTTCATTCGATGTGCATCTCTCCTCGGACTCTTGACTATCTCTGTTCTGTCTGCGAGACGGGATTGTTGCTTGTGCGAAAAAGCAGTAGCTCTCTCCTTTATCCACATTGATTGTAATTTCATTGTTTGTACTTACTTCTTGCTTCTATAAAGACATTAATTAAAGAGAAAAAAATGAGAACTTCTGCAAACAATTTCCTTACTTTTTAAAACTGTTATTAGATGTAATGATTACACAATAAGGATTGCAGGAGATGTTATAGTAATGCCCACTACAGGAATGTTGTGTTACTAAACCTAATCAACTAGCATTCATTCATAATGATAATGTTCAAATTATTCTGTTATTTTATATAATTTAAACATTTTAACCAGTGTAAAAGCCTGTGTACACGGGTCAAAGTTCAAGTGATGTTAATCCTTTGAGTGCCAGAAGGGTACGCAACTCGTACCCCTCTGGCACTCAAAGGATTAAGAGGTCAGTCCTGCTCTGCGTACTGCCGCCTTAATGGAAGTGCACGTGATGCAGTCATGCGCCATAGCGACTGCCCAAAAGCATTCTGTGCATTCGGGCAGTCTCTACTGCGCATGAAGGCTTCTGACAAACATCCTACCGAATTATTATAAAGGATATTCATTCCAGGATGAATACAATTATATATTTGTATTAGTTTACTCTTGTAATTAACATTGTGAAGCAATGTGTTGCATACCCATCTGGTCCTTTAAAGGGGAAGTATCACCTCCTAATAATAATACCCTGCTTTCCTTCCTGTGGCTGGAAATCCTAATGGCCCTTCTGATTTTTTTTCTTGCTCCTTGATACAAGCAATAACATCTCATATTGTTGGATGTCATGTCAATGGCGGCAGACATGACAGTTGCTGGAAGTTTTTTAAATTGAAGCAGCCAGTGTGCATGAGCCTACTTAACCCTATAAAGACCAGATGGATGTGTAACACATTGCAAGATCATGCACAGTCTGTGGAGTTTGTTTTCTATAGTTCTGCTAGCAACTGTCATGTCTGTCTCCAAGGACATGACATCTAAGACTAAATGAATATGTTATCTTTTGAAGAAAGGGAAAGTACATAGGGACCACTGGGATTAAGGTAAGTGGGGGTTATTAGGAGTTGTCACTTCCCCATTAAAGCTGTTTAAAGTGTTTACTTTCACTCTAGGCCCATTGTGGTGGTGATGTCCCCTCTTGAAATGGCACGGTATAGATGTATATATATGTGTGTGTGTGATGCATGACCATGCTGAGAAAGAGTGTGGCAACACCAAAAGGGTTCAGAGATAAAATATTAATTATCAGTATGTATAAATAAGCAGGAAAAACAAAAAACAAACAAAAAACAAACAAACAATCTTATAAGGTTCTTCTTGGTGAGTAAAACAAGGGCACCTCCACTGCTGTGAGATTTTTAATAAAAAAAATGATTACAGCTGAAATGCAATCTTTTAATCAAACTGTTGCTAACAGTGTCAAATGGTGTCCAAAAGTTAGTTATTTTTTAGAACCCACTACATGGGAGAGCTTGAGTTATAGACTATGGCTCTCCATAGTAAGCGACAAGAATAGCACCACCTGATGGTCACATTCAAAAAATCCCAGCAAAGGGAGTACCATTGTTTTACGCAGAAGGAAAATAATTACTATAATATCTATGTATGTATATATATATATATATATATATATATATATATATATAATATTAAACTAAGATATTGTTACTATCCTCTAGACTGTAAGCTCTCATGAGCAGGGCCCTCTGATCCTCCTGTTCTACACATCTGATTGTACTATTTAATACCTCTGTATGTCTATTCCCCAATTGTACAGCGCTGCGGAATTAGTTGGCGCTATATAAATAAAGAATAATAATAATAATATTTAGGCATGTGTATGGTACAGACACATTTCATTTAGTGGGTTAATATTTATTACATGTAATTGGTGGTTACATGACTTTGCAATCAGTCTTCCCTCTAAGGTGAGCAGCGGTGAGCAATTCAGTACTGAAGGAGTTAAAAAAGTCATTAAAACAGGGCAGAGACACATGGTACATATGTTATTCCATGCAGCCCTGCATAAAAGCTACATTTAATTCTCTCAGTTCTGGGCTTCTCACCTTTGTTCACCTTAGAGGGAAATATGTAATATAACGTCATTTTTTTTGTTTGTGATGGAACAACATTAATCCTCTGACTACCAGAGAGGTATCCAATGCACTGCTTTGCAGTATGTTAGATACCTCTCTGCCCGCAACGGGTTAAATAATGTGACTAAGGATTTGCATTAATACAAGTGTCATTTACCTTGCCTGTGCTGGAGGATTTTCTGTAGTACAGGGTGTACTGAAAGTCATCTTTAAAAATGTCCCGAATACTTTTAAAACTGTTGTTGGGAAATCTATACGGTGTCAGTTGATCCTTGATTAGGACGCTGAGCTTAGTGTGGTCCTTACTGAAATTGTAACTTTCTATGCTTGGCGTTCCAATAATTGCTAAAGTAAAAAAGAGAGAACATAGATTTAAACAATTTATCCTTTGTCAAGAAAAAGCAAAGAGCTTTGTAAATTATTGTGATTTCACTTGGATAAAAGAGAGTATCCAAAAGTAAACCTTTCATGGAAACAATATATATTGCAGGAGTTTTTCTGCTGACTAAAACAAGGGTACTTCTAATGTGGAGAAAATGCTTGTTTTTTATATTAATAGTGCCCTTTAATGGTCAGATTTGTTAATTACTCTGTTGTATTCTAATGGAAGAGTTGAGTCACTGACAAAAAGTAGAGATGCACTGATACCAATTTTTTAAGACCGAGTACGAGTACCGATACTTTTTTCAAGTACTCCCCGATACCAATTACCGATACTTTTTTTGGGGTCATTTGCTAGTTTTCCAAGTACCTAAATATATATATATATATATATATACACACACTTTAGGTACTTGGAAGTATCGGTGAGTACTTGAAATATATATATATATATATACACACAAACAGACCACCTCTTGATTATCCCCTTTTGCCTCTTTCTCCCCCTCCTGATTCCCACCTTTTACTTCATTCTCCCCCTCTTGAGCTCCCTCCTTTTGCCTTGGCTTTTTCTCTCCCTTTTGATCCCCTTTGTCCCCCTCCTTGACTCTTGATCCCACCCTTTTGCCTCTCTCTCTTCCTCCTGATCCCCCCTCCTTTTGCCTCTGCTTGGCCCCCCTCCTTTTGTCTCCTGATCCTTCCTCCTTTTGCCTCTTTTTTTCTCCCTTAGTCCCTTTTGCCTATTTTTCTCCCTCTTGACCCCCCTCTCTGCCTCATTCACCACCCGCTCTTCATGCCCCATCTTCCTCTGTTGATCCCCCTTTTCCTGCCTTACCCTCTTCTGCCAGGTGCTCGATGTTCTCTCGCGAGCCCCAGTAGAGGTCAGCGTCGGAGCGTTGCCATGGTAACCCATGGCAATGCTCTGACGCAGCAGGAGGGAGAATGGCGACCGGGGAGCATTGTGAGCAGCAATCCGGGCTCCCTCTCTGCAGCACCGACCCTGACACAGGTTATCGGTGCTGGCATCGGTCGCATTTGCGCGAGTACAAGTACTCGCGCAAATGCTGGTATCGGCACCAATACCAATACCAGTATCGGTGCAACCCTAACAAAAAGTTCTCCATAGAATGCAACAGAATCTGATGAGTCATTTCCTGTCAGTTTGAACTTCTGGAAGTAATCATGCTGTCACTCACTTCCTGACAGACTGACTACAACAACTGGCAGTAGTGGGTGTGTTTTTGTTTTACTCAGCAGGAGAATCCCTATAACATACGTTTTCATAAACTTTACTACTCAATTAAGCAATTTGAGACCTTGTCAATTGTTTAATAAAGGAATAACAAATTGTAAATATTTAAAGAAGCCAGTAACAAAAGCACTTATTAAAGGGATAGTAATACTTAAAATGTAAAAAAAAATATGTTGTAGGGTTTATCCCCCTGAGTAAAACAAGAGTACTCCAACTGCTGAAAGGTGTTTCATTCAAAAGTTATTAATTTTCAAAGTTGAATTTTTTATGTGCAATATCACAGTGGCCTGAAATTGTACAGTGGCACTGTTGCTACACGATCCTATGGACAGCTCTGGTCCCGGGACCATAAATCTCCATAGGATGGTGTAGCAACAGCGCCACTGTACAATGTCAGGCCACTGTGATATTGCACCTAAAAGATTCAACTTTGAAAATGAATAACTTTTGAATGAAACACCTTTCAGCAGTGGGAGTACTCTTGTTTTACTCAGGGGGATAAACCCTACAACATATTTTTTTTTTACATTTTAAGTATTACTATCCCTTTAATACTCCCTGAAAATGAAATTCAAAGAATTCACAGCAAGGGTCACAAAACAGACTTCTAACAATTCTTTGTTCCTTATACCCGTTATTTTGTAACCCGTATGGACCAGAGGGGTGTGCAATGGTCTTTAAAAGGTTAACTATACTTTCCCTTTAAACTAACAGCTGAAGATACACATTCCATTTTTTTCAATTATGATTAAAAAGGTTACACATAGGGCTATATCCCTTGTCTGGTTATCATTATCCTTTTAACCCCATGGATGCTACAGATGTATCTAGCAGTGTGAAAGCTAGCATCAGTGATCAAAATGATGGACAATATGCAATAAAGACAACATTTTGGGGAGCAGTTGGTTCCCCCCAGAATTGCTCCCATTTTGTTTTTTTGCATTTGTTCATATTGGCAGTATTCAGTAAGCAGATGCAATTGTGGAGCAAACCAACTGCAACTAGCCCAGGGGACAAACAAGAGTCCACATTGATTTTTCTGGGCTTCTATCTCCTTGAATGCTAGACAGGTCCCCAATACATTGCATCATAATTCGATGTGGACTTCTCAAGCATTCAAGAGGTTAACCCCTCATTTAAATCAATGGGAATGTTTGACACTTTATTTGACCTCTGCTGTATAGTTGGTTTGCCCTAGATTTCTTCCTCTTTTATTTTATCATAGGGTGGTATTCAGGAAGCTAATTGCATCATGGGACAAATGAAATTTCCCATTGGTTTAATGTCTCTCTTTTTTTTTTTTTTTTTTACATCCAGAATGTCTAGTTATCTCCAGTACGTTGAGGAACAATCCACTGGAGATCTCTCTAGCAGTCAAAGGGTTAACCTTTTGAGTGCCAGAGGGATATGGAATGCATTGCAAAGCTATGCATTCCATACCCCTCTGTCACTCAAAGGGTTATAAGCCCGATCTGAATCAAAGGGAATTTTGGGAATGTTTGTCACCTACATTGCAATTGGTTTGCTCCAAAATTGCACCTGTTTATCTTCCTGAATATGACCTGTAACACCCTAATCACTACCACTGTGACTAATTGGTTAGAAAGCAAAGAAAAGCATTCTCAGTGTTAAAAGGTCAATCCTATCTAAGACAAGCAAATACATGGAGCAGCTGTCCACTTGAGCTCAGTTTTGTGTCATTTCGACAGCATCTACTGCCTGTAGACTGTGAGTGGAATGAGATGTGACGTACTTTGCTGGTAAGGTGTGAATGGGGGGCTGACAGAGTAAGGGAACTCCTCTGTGATGTCTTCATCAGCTGGTACTTCTGAGATAATACGTGCCTGGTATGTCTCCTTCACGCTCTCTAACAAATCAGTAACATCACATTCTGTTGCTGGGCTTAAAATACACTTCTTTATCCAGTTTTTACCTTCACTATAAAGAGAAATGATTTAGTTAGTTCTCATGTCATTATTATGGTGACCACATATCCCTTTATATAGTCACTAGTTGAACAGCCCGTTACACTGGCCACAGTGTCACTTCCACCCGGTCACAGTGCAGTCACGCACAGTAGAGACAGCCCATGCCACGGCTGATACAGAGCTGGACGCTCCTTCGGAGCGCCCAGCTCTGTATCAGCCGTGGCGCGGGCAGTCTCTATTGCGCATGACTGCAGCACGCGCAGCAGTGTCTACTGAGCATGTTGCGGCGTTACACACGATTTAGCGAATTATTATATGGGATGTTTATAAAAACAAACACTGTAGGGCTGCACGGATTCCTGGAGTCTTCTAGCGTATCCCTGAGGTAAAAAGATATGTGGTTACCTTAGATATTGTGGGTACATTGTAAGATGGCCACCGATCTCTTTAAATCACTTACAAATATGTCATTCTGCAGGACTGCGCCAGGAACAGTGCAGCCCTGCAATGTGTGTTTTAATAAGCATCTGAATTAACCTCTGCAATGTGTTGGCTACCCCTCTGGCACTCAAAGGGTTAAAGGGAAATTTATTTTTCTCCATGGGCTATATTATGAAAAAAAAGGAACAATAAAAAAAATTCCCACTAATTTTGTCATGTGTTGGAGACTTTTCTAGCATTCAAAGAGTTAAAAGCCCCACTGAAATCAAGGGGGGGGTTATTTGTCCCCTGGGGTGAAACTCCAGAATAAGGTGCCACATAGGTCATAAGGTCAAAGAAAATACAGTTAAGAAACCACTACAATCTAGAGCTGTCTACAAACTTAATGACACAAAGGAGATGTATAAACCTGGGGCAACAATGTTTAAAGGTGTTTGCGCATACAGATTCCTCCTTTCCGCAAATGTATTTTAGGTCAGAATTTGTGGATTTGGCTTAAGTAAGGATTTTGTCAGTTTACTAATACTATTGTGGTATTTTGCGAGTTTTTAGATATGTTTTTTGGTCATAACTGGTCCATCAGTCTATGTAAAGATATGTATAACATGTCAAATGCTGGGGGAAAAGGTCACCGTTGGGACATTTCAGGAGGTATACTTTTGCTTTAGATCGGTGATTCCACAAAAGTGGAGCAAATCTTCTGTAAACCAACTGCACCATTAGGGATCAATAATAATTCCAAGCATGCAATATTTTAAATGGGGCTTTGATTCCTTGAATGTCAATGAGTTGGAGACCTCTCTAGCATTCATGGGATTAAAAGACCCAGTTAAATAAACTGAATGTTTTTTTGTCGCCATCTCTGTCTGACAATACCTGAGTAATTACTCAAATATCCAGAAAATAATGGGAAGAGATAATCATGCAAATCCCTTTAAGATGGAGGCTGCTGCTGAGAGAAGGATTTGGAAAAGGGATGGGTTTTCTTTCTCACCTTAAGCACAAAATGACTAATAGTACATCTGTGCTCAAGTTGGGAAATGATCAAGTCCTTGCCTGTTAGTGATACCTGAGGACTGGTTTACAACCACTGAGGTGCTCAAATTGAGACTTATCAAGTCTGGGCAGTTAGTGATACCTGAGGACAGGTTTACAACCACTGCACTAAGCTGTAGGACATATATCCAGAAAGGAAGCTTTTACAGTTCATTTGGTAATTTATGTGTTTAGGATTTAACTTTTTGTGCACAGGTGAGTTAAATAAATTACTGGACCTCTGATTAACCTCACCTGCGCATAAGCAGTGAAATCCGAAAGACATGGCTTGTTGGGGGTCCATGAAGATGGTTTGTCAATCACTGCTATAGAATGTCTGAGACACTTCCACCTGGAGGCCTCTTACAGGAGGGCTGGTTAACTTGCTTTCCCTGTAGCTGTCATTGGACTAAAATTCCTATAATCAGCTCAAGATGATGGAAGCTGTAGTTTAACAACAGTTGTGTGGTAGCATGTTGTTCACCCATGTTCTACAGACAAGTAAACACGGCGATAACATGGATATTATATACAGTATGGTTTCCAGTCCAGAGACTGTCAACTAGATTCCATTAAGTAACCATAACGGTGCATGCTCCAGATTAATTTTGGAGGATCAATCAATTCAAAACATTCATACTAGCCATTAGGATTTTTTTGTCCAGATTAAGATAACTGGTGATTTATTATTTGATGTTAATTTTCCTTTCACTCAAATAACCTATGCACTGAAAGGGAAATCCTTATAAACGGCACTTTGAGGGAAATCTCAGATGGATGACTAATTCACTAATAACATGTAGTCTCTCCTTTGACTAAAATGACCAAACGTCTCCTTTAATACAGAAAGCTTATGACAGTGTCATTCCGCTTCACTGCACAGAAATCCTTGCAATCCTGCAGTTTGTGTGATTTAATAAACGTCCTGCAGCAAAGAGGCAGTCTGGTCACATACCTTTGAACACTGTTTTTTTGTTCTGCAATTTTTTTTCTGCAATGTAGCTTCCATGTTGTTTTCTAGAATGTACCAGTAACAGTTCTAAGATTACAAACACATTGCCCAATAAATCACTTCTGCACTGTGATTTCCTTTGAAGATAAGTGGTTGTGACTGTAAGATGGGCTAACCCAACTTCAAAGGTAGAGATAAATGTTTTCTATAATGGTTTAGCAAACACATTCAATAAAGCAGAAAAAGGCAAATGCTTCTGCTACGCCTATGTAAGGTGAGCAGATAGCTTTTTAAATGCAGAACACTTCTGAAAAACACAAACTTCAGGGGAGAAACTGTAAGTGGTGTGGAGGGTAAAGCTGTGATATGACCTGGCATTCAAGGGGGTCCCTTAACAACAGTACCTAACATAGTCTATTTATTCCTCTGGAAGAATGTTTATATGTTAGGGAACCCAGAAAACAAATTGCCATCCAATGACTACACACGTCATTGCAGGGTTGTGTTGGTTCTTGCGCTGTCCATGTGAAATTGTGTCTTTCATTTAAAGGGATATCTGATCATTTCATCTACATGTATAAAAGCAAAATGGAGCAATTCTGAGGTAAACCAACAGCACAATGGGACAAATACACTTGCGCTTAGTTAAATGGAGCTTTTTAACTCCTTGGGGGAGATTCACTAAGCGATGATAAAGAAGTGATAAAGTGTAGATGACTTCTCCAGTTCCTATGTTATTCTATGGAGCCCATTCACTAAGGTCTCCAAAGTTGAAGAAATCTTAGTGCATAGGCTCCATAGAATAATATAGGAACTGGAGAAGTAATATATCACTGAAGAAGTTATCTCTGCTCTATCACCTCTTTATCACCGCTTAGTAGGGTTGCCACCTTTTCTTAAAAAAATACCGGCCATGGCATTCCCTCCATAGACTTAACATTGGACAGAAGCCAATTTTTTACCGGCCTGCCGGTAAAATACCGGCTGGGTGGCAACACTACCGCTTAGTGAATCTGCCCCCTTGAGTGTTAGAGAGGTCCCCAATATGTTGCAAAGCAATGCAATGGAGACTGTACTAGCACACTAGGAGTTAAAACACTATTCAAATAATCAGGAACTTAAAGAAATGTTGTTAATACCCTTGCACTTTGTTTGCCCCAGAATTGCTCCACTTTTCGTTTATACACAATGCAACTGCACAACTCCAAAACGAGTACTGTCAGGAAGGGGTTAACATTTTTTTTTTACGTTTATTAAGAGGAACACTAACATCTAAAAATGAAATAGGTTGATATAATTTTAAATATCACATACTTATGTTTGCATATGTAAAAATAAAATATTCATATGTGACATCAATAAAATGTAATCCTAAACTTGCTTTCTAATACAGAACAATGTATTTAATTTTGTTTGTGCTGTTAGCAATCAAAGGTAAGATATAAAAGTCATTAAATGTATTGTATTACATGGCTCTTGTAACTAGGAAGGCTGTTAACTTACCTCAGCCCTTTTACAGACAATCCTGGACAGTCATGCCAAGACTGCTGTGATATTTCAAGCCCTGGAAAAGGTAGGAAAATTTGCTCCCTCTGAACATACGTAAGGCTAGATTTTAGGTCTCAGAAAATATCTAGAGGAGTTTTACAGATGCTAACATTAAGAACATGGTATTTATTTGTATAAAATGCCAGTTTATTTTAAGTGTTAGTGTTCCTTTAGAGTATAATCCTTCGCGACCTAGTAAAGTACAGAATTCTCTGCATGCAGGAACAAGCACACAATATCCAGCACTTATGTCAATAAACCCAGTATCAGCATATTTCTCAGTAAGCAATATCTTACAGTGCAGAAGTAAAACATTCCACACCTGTGCAGAACAAACATAGGACAGATGAGGAGACAGAAAAAAATCTAGTTTCTCTGCACTTCTAAAGGGGATGAAAGGACTGAAATGTATCTCTTGATTAAAAGTCTAAGTATGATGAAGCAAAATATATTTTATGAAACGTATTTGTCATTAAATATAATGTATTAGGTCCTGAGGGGCAAAATAGGTGTATCCATTTATTGTGCAAAATTTTTTGTAAAGTTGATACCTTTATTGGCTAACTAAACAGATTTAAAATGCAAGCTTGAGATAGAGGATGTGATTTAAATAGCATTCTTCCTCTGAGTCCAGGTATTTAGAAGAATGCTCTACCATTGACTGATCAAGGAATTTGATTCTGGACTAACGTTCTTATCTGATTTCCATTATAAACAATGTAATGTGTACTTGTATTTAAGAGAGAAGTTTTCATATTTATCTGTATAACATGCCTGAGGAAGAGACCTAAGAAGTCTTGAAAGCTTGCATTTTAAATCTGTGCATCCTGTATTTCTAAGGCTAACACGGTACCAACTCTCATCCATTTATTGTGAAGGCCGACGTGGAAGGGATTGACTCAGTATATTTTAATACCTCTAAAAGTAGCTATGTTCTGTCAAACACAGTAGAAAAAGTCAGCTTGTTACTTTAAAACAGCGGTTGGCAAACTGTGATCCGGGGAACCCAAGGGTTACCACTTCATTGTTTCTGTCCTGTCTGCCATTAAGGGAAGCTATTCCAATAACAGTGCTCCCACGTCCACCATTATTGTATTAGATTACAATAACAGAGGACAGGGAAACAAAAAACAATTCCTTGCTAGTGTTTTATATGATATAATTTAGCCTAGTAATAACTTACACTTCATTAATATCAACCAGCATTAACCCTTTTAGTGGGAGAGGGGTACGCAAGGCTTTGCAATGTGTTGCGTCCCCCTCTGGCACTGAAAGGGTTAAGACACCTATGATATTGATATGAGGTCTCTAACACATTGCAAAAGAATTACTTTGAAGGAAGCCCATTTAGCATCCAAGGGAATAATGCCCCATTTAACTGAAAGGGAATTTTATTTCCCCTCCTTTGGTGCATTTGGGTTGCCCCGGAATTAAACCTCTTTAGCTTGATGAATATGACTCTTCTTTTTATTTTTTGGTATTGCAGTAAACTGAAATTGCCATTACTTACCTAGCCACTTCCACTGTGTATAGATAATTTGTGGGTTTAGGTTGCCACTCAAGTATAGTCTTAAAGTTGATAGATGACCATGTAATGTTTACAGCTTTGTTAAAGTTTTGGGTTTCTGCAAAAAAAAAAAAAACAGACACAGTCATACCAAATTTCTAAACAGTCGCTCATTACATTATAATTGAGCATAGAAATAACCCTTTGAGTACCAGAGAGGGAGCTAACGCATTGAAATTGACCCTTTAAGTGCTCTGGTTGAGTGTGTGGTGCGACGCATTGCACCCACACAGGCACCCAAAGGGTTAAATAAGTATGTAAACTTTAAAGGGGATCTATCACCCCAGTACAAATGTTTGTTAAACGTTAGATTACCTAGGCATTATGTGGAATTCTTGAATACAAATTTTTTTTAATAGTCTGTTGCTGAAAATTAACATTCATAGCCTGCACTTCCATATAGACTGTGGGCAGAGCTCTATACCCTCAGTCTGTCACTCTTCCTCCGCTCACCTCTCTAGCTAGCCTCCTCCCATGACGGAGGCTTCTGTCTAAGCCGGAGCTGTCTCACTGGTAGAGATCGATCTCTAGCCAATGAGATCACTCCAGATTACAGGCAGAAGCCTCCATCATTAGAGGAGGCTGGCTATAGAGAGGTGAGCGGAGTGCGGATATAGTGCTGTACCAGCAGTATATATGGAAATGTAGTCTTTAAACGTTAATTTTCCACAACAGACGATTAAAAAAAAAAAAAAGTATTTAAGAATTCCACATAATGCCTAGGACAGGTAATCTAACGTTTAACAAACATTTGTACTGGGGTAATATATACCCTTTAACAAACACATTGGGCGGGGGGGAGGGGAACAAAGATAGTCATAAAAATAAATCTATGCATGTAAGTGGCCTTCAAGTCCACCAAAAGACCTCACTCCCTCTACATAAAATATGTAGAGGGAGTGAATTAAAATGTGATTAACCCCTTGAGTGCAAGAGAGGTCTCAATCATATTGCTTCTCTAGCACCCAAGGGGTTGAGGTGTAATGGTATACATGTAAAGGGAAGCAAAAGAAAGAAGGCGTGTATTTTTGGGGGTAAAATAGAAATTCCCAATTATTTACATGGATTATTTCTCTGACAGTGATCTGCAATGCAACCAATCACTAAAGGAGTTAACCCTATGAGTGCCAGAAAGGTGCACAACACATTGCTCGCCAATGTGTTGCACACCCCTCAAGGGTTAAAAACCCTGTTTAACTGGAAATTTAATGTGCAGATAATATGCTCCAGAATTGCTCATCTTTAACAATCTGAATGCCAGAGAGGTACCTCTCTGGCACTCAAAGGGTTAAATGTATTGAGACAACCCTTAGTTATACATCTGCTTTTATAGGATTATTGTCCCACAAATCTTACCTTGCTTATCAGGACGTATTTACTACACAAATACGTTTTTCTCAAACTGGAATCTTTATTAGTAGGTAAATACTTTTGTCAGGTGTTTGTTTAGAATGTGCCAAGAGCAAGTCACTCTGATACATTTAGCAAATGAATAACTTGCTGGAATTATTTGTCTTTTTAGCACTTGGGATTCTGATTAGTCCGTTTACCACAAAAACACAGTATGAATTGCACATATTATTCTACATTGAGAAATTAGGTAAAATTCTATAAAGGTACCCAGACAATGTGATTCAAATGGTCAATCTTGATCAATCTGGTCGACTGTGCATGGCCTGTGTATCAATCAAGTCGGGCCAATCAGATTTGTGATTTTGATCTATTGGCCCTGCTTGAAAATGTTGATCACCTGGGGATCAGATTGCCCTGATCGCTCAGTGGGTATAGTGTGTATGGGTAATTTAACAATCTGGAACACATAAAACTATTTCAGGAATCAAAAGATGATGAATTATGGGCCAAACCAACTGCACTATAGGAGACAAATAAACATTCCTAAAATTCTGGTTGATTTAAATGGGGATTTCAATTACCTGAATGCTAGCGAGGTCTTGTGATGGAGACCTCTCTAGCATTTACAGGATTAAAGGCCTCATTTACATCAATGGGATATTTTTATTTGGCCCCTGAGGCCTACTTAGGTTGTTCTAGAATAAGGACCTTAGTGTGTCAGTGATTTGTGCAAATTATGAAAAAAATTATTGCATGAACCATAGAACATTTTGCCTCAGCTCCGCTGCCCTTATTCACTGTGAGGATACTATATCATAACATAACAGACTTGCTCTCCATGCTGTTGTGCTAGATGTATGAAGTAAAATGGTCATACCTGGAACTATTACCAAGTCTCCAGGGACAAAGACTGATTTTCTGGCAGTGGTGAGTTCTTCTTAAACTCTTTCCCCTTCTCAACTTGTCCCTCCCACTTCGCCTACTTGCTACTTTTCATCCATGACCAGTAAGCCCCGCCCATTTATGATGCTAATCTTGTAATTTACACCCCCCCTGGTTGGCAGTACATGAGCCCTCTCCAGGGGCTCAAGGAGAGGAAGTTCCCAGGTAGGAAATTTGTGTCTCCCCATTTTTGGGAACCAATACGCCAGGGGAAAAGGCCTCTACGGTGTGATAAAGGTGAGATATACTCTTTGGTGACAGAAGATCTCCAGTCCTTATGTTATCCTATGGAACATATGTGAGATCTCTCCAATGTATAAAATAGGCTCCATAGGTTAAAATAAGAATGAAAGTGTTCTCTTATTGGATAATTTTTCAATTTTAATATATCACCTTAGTGAGCTTCATCACAGAGAATAAATTCATAAAGGTGAGCAAAAGATCAGAGAACTTGAATGATGGAAAACTCTTCATTTTCTATATTATTATATGAAGCCTCTTTTTGAAGTTGAGATCTTAATACACAGATTCCATATAGAATAATAAGTTTATCTTATTGCATCTCCCCAAGGAATCACTAGCCTTACTGCTTCTTTTTTGGTGAAAATATGTGAATTTAAGGAGCACTGAACAAAATATTATACATATTACAACAAAATAAATTACAAATAAGGTTAACCCTTTGAGTGCCAGATAAATAGTCGATACATTTCTGGTACTCAAAGGGTTAACTTTAGCACCTCTGATTAGACTATTATAAACACATGCAACTGTTAACAGCTTGGAGGTTAGAGATATCACCAATGCATGGCTTAGCAAAGTACTGGAGACATCTATAGCATCCAAGGGGTTAAATGGCTACATTTAAAGACATATGTTCAAAAGTAAAATTGAGGGACTCTGGGGAGACCAAATGCACTATGGAGAAGAACTACAAATTCCAAATATTACCTTTGATTTAAATGGGGATTTTAACTCCTTGGATCCTAGAGAGGTCTCCAAAGCATTGCAAGACCTCTTTAGCACCTAGGGGGTTAAAATTCCTATTTAACTCAATGGAAATTTTTGGGTCCCGCTATAGAGAAATTGGTTTGCTCTATAATTCCTCCACTTGTCTTTTGAATATATGGCCCTTAGTGCAAGTTCCAGCAATTAACTCCAGTTGTCTACATGTCCTGGAATTCCAGCTGTTAGCGATTACAACTTTCATCATCCTCAAACAACCAATAGGTGAATGGCGATTATGGGAGTTGTAGTCCCCAAGAGCTGGAGGTCCGAAGACTGCCGGCTCCTGTCCTGTAGCAACAGACTTCTGGCTTCTCAAACAAACCCAAACATATACAGTGGAAGTGTCTTACTGACAGCCATTTCTGTGGCCAGTCCCTAGGTAAAATGTAACCTGAAACTGCACAGTATTATAAATGGTGTGAAATAAATGAAGGATCCAGAGGGCATTCTGGCGTCCATATCTGCCTTACTCCAGATAAATCTGAAGAATTTCTAGCAAAGGTTAACTCCTTGAGAGCCAAATAACTGTGCAACTCATTCAGAAGAAATATGGTTCACACCCATCTGGCCTTCAAGAGATTAATACGAACAGTTTCACAGATTGTTTCACCTTCAGCAACTATATAACGAGAAAAAGAATTCAGGTTTTGTACAGCTGTACCACCATGACCAGTCATATCAATCAGGATACAGTTGTACATAAATATTAACCCTTTGAGTGTCAGAGGGGTACGGAATTCATTGCTTTGCAATGCTTTCCGTATCCCTCTGGCACTCAAAGGGTTGAAGACCAGAGAGGTGTGCTTTGCATTGTTTCTCAATGTGTTGCACACATCTCTGGCCCTTAAAGGGTTAAAATCATGCTAAGGGAGATATTCTGGAAGGTTAAAAGAAGCAACTCTGGAGCAAACCAATTACACCATAGGGGACAAATTCCTCCGACTTACCACCGATTTAAACTGGAATTGTAACTGAAAGAAGTCTCCATATTAATGAAAGGCACTGTGTTTGAGACCTAGTATTCAATGGGTTAAAGCCACCATTCAAAGCAATAGGAATGTTCATTTATATCCTTTGGTTTATTTGGTTTGGTCCTCTTTAGCTTCCTGTATATAGCAAGAAGACTAAAGATATCATTGCACATCTGTAATGAGTATAACAAAAACATGGCACCATGACAGATCTACTTTACTGTACTCATCAATGTCTATTTATATGCAGGTCATTATCCATTTACCCAGAATTTAGTGGTGGGAAAAGGAGATCAAGTGATTAGTGTCCCAACAGAAGACATACAATGTATTAAACTTTATAGAAAACAGATCATTCACATATATTTCAAAGGGCTCTGCTAGCTTAATTGATCCCATATTGTGTGTGTGATAACTAAGGCATGTAAGCTGATGTTCTGTATGTAGACATTTCCAGAGATTTAAATGGATAAATGTCCCCAGAATGTCAGAAACTGATTTTGTGTGCTGCCTAAGGCCTATGTACTAAACTATTCATACTGAAAATGGTCCCCTTAATGCTGCTTCTCCAAGGGAAGGACAACAGGAGAAGTGTTAGGGAGTTTTGGGGTATGCTGTTCTTCTGTTACTAGTTTATCTCCATTACTGACAAGGCTCAGATGAAATTAGCATAACATTCTTCCACTTTCCATTGCAAGATACAGGGCAGGGATTCAGACTTGCTAGTATTGAAGTTGTAACAGTGGCAAAGATGAATGCACACTTATTATGCACTAAAGCAGAGAAGCGCAAATCTGTTCTCTCCTCCATACACAGTGGTGCACGTTTCGTTTCGAGTGGTTCTATAATTCTGAAGGATCTAACTGATTTAATGACATTCACTGTTTGAGGAGTTCCTGAAAACCTGCACCGGTGGTGGGAGCTTGAGGACAGGTTTGAATAACCTTGCAATACAGTGCATTACTTTTTTTTAAGCTAACATACATGCACAGAAAATGGGCCATGTTGGTGGGTTCTTACAACTAATTTTGACTGAGGATAAAAAAATAATTGGCTCATCTGGGGCTAGAGTCTATTGCAGGTGCTAAATGTTAACACCCATTTTATCAAACATTTTCTTATTGAAGTCTATGGAGAAAACTGGAGATAAAAGCAGAGATAAAATTAGCACCTGTAATAGAATCCAGCCCCTGGTCTGACATTTATTCTATCAAAGATTAACCTTCATAACAGACACCTATATAACAGTGATTCTTGAATTCTCCTACTGCATTATGCCCTACCACTTCCACCAGGAGGCTGTTCCGGTAATCTACCACTCTACAAAGCAGAACGTTCACCTATTAACTAAAACTTCCACCACTTAATCTGAGATTATGTATTCTTGTTCTACTACTATTCCTCCTTTTTCTGAAAAATACTTCTCTCCTGAACTTTAATAAATCCCTTTATGTGGCCTAAATTATGTTGCAGTAGAACTGGGTTTATCTAATAGATTTCCAGTTAAATTATATGGCTACATTTGTAAATAAAAACCCTTTTATTTACATGAGGATGTGTGTTACCTCTCTGTCCCCAAACAATACATATAATTGATTTGTCACAATTTCTAATTATTTTTCTCAGGGAACAAAGACCCACATTTATAAACGCAAACTGGAATTGCTCGGGAGTAAACCAGCTGCACCACAGAGGACAAATAAACTGTCCTATTAAATTGGGCTTTTAACCCTAGAATGTTATTGAGGTATCCAGAGCTTTGAGTGCATTGAATACCTTTCTAGCACTCAAGGGGTTAAAAAGCTCCATTCAAGTGCATGGGAAATTTGTATTTGTTCCCTGTGGTTTACTCCAGAACAACTCTAGTTTGCTTTTATACATATGGGCCAAAATATCCATGACTCAGAAACCATATTTAATGAAAAAAAATGTGAAGTAATTATTTGAAATAAACCTGTATTTTGCGGTTTTACCACATGTATGAAAAAAGTGGATCTGTCTCACTTTTTAAAAACCCCAATAATGCTATAAATCAGCTGTGTTACTGCTACATTTACTGTACAAATTAACAATTTTAACCTCTTGCTGCGTAATGCGTTCTGTGCCGCTCTGGTACTCAAGGGGTTAAAAAGGAATACATAATCATATTAAGTGGACATACAAAAAAAGATCAAAACGCAAATAAAGAATAACCATATAGAAAATTGCATATGTATTCAATATTCCATCCAGGCGTTATTGTTGAATAAAATTAGTATAGCACTGTGTACCAAGCGACAACGGTTAGCAACATGTGGCTCTCCAGTTGTTTTTATTACAAATTCCAACATCCAGATGGCTAACGGAGAATGATGGGAGTTGTAGTTCAACATGTTGCACTATTCAGTATAAATACACATTCAGTACAGATATATGCAGGCAGGGACATATTAATGAACACAAACGTGGAACAATTGAAACTTGGCCCCCAAGGGGTTAAACGTGGCTTTTAACTCTCTTACAGCTAGTGCGGTATCGTAATTTTGAAACCTCTCTAATATTCAAGGCGTCAGAAGAATTATTTAACCCCTTCAATGTCAGAGACGTGTACAACGCATGGTAAAGGCATGTTTTCATATGGCCCATATACCATTGCTAACGTACCAAGAAGAGTGGTTCAGATATGGATTAAATCAACTGCCCCATACGGGAGAAAAGAAAACAAATTCCCATTAATTCCGTTGTTTTTTTAACTCTTTTGACTGCTACAGCAGTCTAGCATTCAAGATGTTAAAACCCTATTTGAATCAGCTGAAATTAGTATTTGTTCTCTGTGATGCGGTTCGTTTGCCCCAGATTTGCACCACTTTTACTTAGTACATTAGCCCCACAGTGTATATAACAGTGTGGCATGTGAGTTGTGTAGTGCAGATCACTTACCTAAGGCTTGTGTCCCGGGCCAGCAGAAGACAGAGCAGAACAGCAGAGATCGGAGGAGTAGAGCACTCGTGTACATGGTATCACACTGTATGATCTGGAAACAAGGTGATCTGTATACCAGGTAATCTCCTACAAAGGACACTGTAATCCGCAATGAGCAGAATGAGCTGCCTTCACTGTACGCGCTGTTTAATTAATAGATCAATGTAAACGAAATAATCTCGCTACTTCATTAAGAGTTTTGTTTCTGCTTGCTGGTCCTTTATGCTCCTTGTTAGAATTGCTGCTGAGCGGCACTCAGTGACTTTATATACTGTGGACAGGCCAAGGATAAATCCGAGAGCAACTCGTGTAGGTGAGAAGAGGGAGGGGTTGAGAGTCGGGGAGGCTGAGTCACTGCCTGGGCTGTGATTACAACTACCAGCCTGTAGAGGGCGTCTAAACGGCGTGTATATCGTATGCACCATGTGCTTATTGAGACACGGTCACACAGAAGGCAAACAAGGATAGATGGATCAATTACCCACTTCCTGTGATCTCAGAGTTACAAATTTGATTTGTCTTTACCTGCTTTGTTCCTGTTATACAGCAAACTGATACTTAGAGACTGATTTTTAATAAGAATAACTGGAGCAATTCTGGGGCAAAATAACTGCAAGATAGGCAGATGTATTAAAATCATCAATTATATAATTTGTGTTTTAACCCCTTGGATGCTAAAGAGATCTCTATGTAAAGCTTTCTTGTGCACTGGAGACCCCTAACAATCAGGGGGTAAAAGCTCTATGCAAATGAATGGGAATTGTTATTTCCCATATTAGTGGAATGGCAATGCTCCATTCCATACCTCCCAAGTGTCCCTCTTTAGGGGGGACAGTCCCTATTTGAGACCCAAGTCCCTTTTTTCCTCTTTTCTACCCTTTTGTCCCTCTTTTTGTAGATCAGAATGTGTAGTGTGGATCAGTTGTTAATTTCAGTATGTGTGTGTGTATATAATTAATCTGCATAAATAAAATACTTTGGTCTTGCTCTAAATCATTTGTCAGTTACGCAAAGGATGCGGATAGGTCAAGAAATAATCTAAAATTCTTGGTAATGCCCCGCCCACCAGCCACACCCCCAGAAACACCACCTAAAACAAAGTGTCCCTTTTTCTCCACTTGAAATGTTGGGAGGTATGCAATTCTTATTAACCCTTTACATGCCACAGAAGTGTCCAATACACTGGACACCCCTCTGAAATTCAAAGGATTAAATCAGCCGCTCATACTTTTTAGACAGTTGTAACTACTTGTAATTTAGAGACATTTGTGTAAATTAACATTAGTATCATATCTAGTTAAAATTATGAGGGAAATCGGATAATGGGTCTCCAGTGATCCATATCTCCCCCCCCCCACACACATTGCTCTCTACTTCACCTATCAGAGCTGAAAGATCAAACATTTTATGGCTCCCCAATAATGAGAATGTGGCCTTCCCCTGACCAAAGGGAGGGGGATGGCATGGGTTGTGCTTATGCCATTTGTATAGGTATTTCCCCATGGGACTGCTGGCTCACTCTTCTCTTTGGATTTTGTACCAGCAGCCCAACGGAGAAGATTTCAAGTGTTTCCCTACCTCCATTCCACTCTTCTTCTATTTGTCTTTGTCACAGCTAGCTTTTCATGGGTGGTTAATGGACTTTATCTGGCCTTATAGGGCTTTTGGGAGTTAGTCTCTCACCCACTGGCTAATGGCTCGGGTGAGGGTGGAGACTCTTGGTTTAAGTGTGTGTTATTGTGCATCAGGCACATTGTTAATGCTAAATGTTAATGGAAGGCTGTGGCCTTTTCTTACTCAGACAGGTTGCCAGTGTGATTCTTTTGGTGGGAAAAGGTTGGGGGTTTACCGTTGATGGGGTATGTACCTTCTGCTGTCAGGTTATTGTTACTGTGTATATATCTGTGCCAAGGATGGGCAATCTACAGTCCTGTAGCTCACTGGTTCTCAACCACAGCACCATTTTAATTGGTATAACGGGAGCTCTCCAGTAGCCTCCATACTCAAGGAGCTTCTCCTTTTGTTCCCAAAATCCTCAGTTTTACAGAAGGCACTTCATTTACCTTGAGCTCAGATAACCAGGGAAGAGTGGGGCTGTTCTGGGTGCACAGCTCATAAATGTGACTGCTTTCCTCACAAATAAAAAGAGTGGAAAAAAAAAGAAGACTAAGCTAAACTTAAAAGGATGCAGAGTGTATAACTATATATTGGAGCATCCATTCACAGTTCCGGGGTTCTTAAGACTACCCTGGCCTGACACTTGCACCAGATTATGGTGCCTCTTTGTTTCCATGAAGACTCTGATAAAAAAATCTGAATATTGAGTTTTAAATCTAAATTTACAGAATTTGTCATGCACAATATGTTTGTATATATATATATATATATATATATATATATATATATATACATTTGTGTTTGTATACCTCATTATATATGTTAGGGGTGGCATCAAAATATCAGATTGCATGTTAGAGGTACAATGGACAAAAAAAAATCTAAAAGAACTGAGAAATGCTGCTGTAGTGGTTGTTGGTTACAACTTCAGTCATTCCCACAGCCACACCTCCCAAGTGTCCCTCTTTAGAAGGGATAGTCCCTCTTTTAGACCCAAATCCCTCTGTCACTCTTTCCCACCCTGATGTCCCTCTTTTTAGGAGATCAGATTACTTGGTGTGCATATAGGTGTATCACATTGCTCCACAGCAATAAAGATCACATTAACGTTTGTTTAAACATCAGTATATGTGTTTATAAATTAGTCTGTGTAAATAAAATACTTTGGTCTTATTATAAGTCATTTATTAGGTTCCACAACGAGGTATCACTAAGTCATGAAATAGCCTAAAAATTCCTGGTAATGCTCGCCCACCAGTCATGCCCCCCAGCAAACCCCCTAAAACACAAGTGTCCCTCTTTGGCAATTTGAAATATTGGGAGGTATGCCCACAGCTGGCTGAGGATGATGGGAATTACATTTCATCAGTATCAGAAGAGTCCTCATGTAGATCACTCTATACACAGCTGAAATGTGCACTGGATTTAGAATTACACAACAAATTGTAGGTAATATTACTGTATACTTATTTTTTTATTTTGAAATCACTTTGGAAATCACGGGTTTTCCCTGAATTGCCAAGATTTTTTCAATATTCATATTTTAATTAAAATTACCTTCTTAACTCTTTCAATGTCAGGGCCCAGGGTGAGCACCACTTTTCACACCACTCTGACACTCAAAGAGTTAAAAGAATAATATGATTAATATTTAGCTTGTCATTATATGAGAGCATGCTACAGTTATATACATAAATGTGTAAATGTCCATATTTCAATAATAATTTTGCATGTGATTTTTTGTTTGTTTCTGTAGGCTGGGGATGTACCCCTGACTTCCTGCCATGTCTTACAACTGACAGTACCGTCTCCTGACCAGGAAGCAAATTGTGAGAATAATAGCTTCTCTCATTTTACTGGAAATCAGCACATGCAATATTGTTTATCTGAAATTGCATCAAGGTTGGGGAAATGTAAGTTGTATAAAAAATGACATATTTTTGCATTTGTGTTACTTCAACGTTAAAGGGATAGTAATGTTTCATAATAAAAGCAGCTCTAATTAATCATCATAGTATTTGTGCCTTGGAGCGTGTTATTTCAATTCTGTCAGAGATGTAGTTCAAGAGTAATTGAATGATAAAGTATCCCCCCCTCCCTCCCCTTTTACTGATATAACACTGTTCAGCTCAGAGCAGCAGGGTGTGTCCAGGTAGATTGCAGAGAGGGACAATCTTCAATTAAGCTGAAAAACCTGGCAAGGGGGCCAGGGCTATCATTGTTCACACAGTCAGGCACGTGCACACAAAGACACCAAGGGAGGCTTGAGCACCTGCCTTTTTTTGTCCAAAGTGCCCTCATGCCCTTTTAACAAAAAAAAGAATTGCCTCGCCGCCCGCACTAACCCCACCACCGCCCAGTCAGGTCTGTGCCTTCTTCAGGACAGACCTGTAGATGCTGCACTCCCTCGTCAGCTCTTTAGTATTACAGAGCGCGGGGAGCTACAGGTCTGTGCCAAAGGAGGCACATACAGACCTCTCCTACAGCTGGACCACCAGGGAAGAGGTAGGAAACGGACACTGGGAGCAATGTGGAAATGATGGGGCAATATGGATCTGATGGGGGGGCAAGATGGAGATGATGGCAATGTAGAAATGATGGGGCAATGTATGTGAGGGTAAGTTGGAGCTGATGGCAATATGGAGCTGATGTAGGGTTGCCACCCAGCCGGTATTTTACCGGCAGGCCGGTAAAAAATTGGCTTCTGTCCAATGTTAAGTCTATGGAGGGAATGCCATGGCTGGTATTTTTTTGAAGAAAAGGTGGCAACCCTAAGCTGATGGGGCAATATGGAGATGAAGGGGGCAATATGAGGGTAAGTTGGAGCTGATGGGGCAATATGGAGCTGATGGGGGCAATATGGAGCTGATGGGGCAATGTGAGGGTAAGTTGGAGCTGATGGGGGCAATATGGAGATGATGGGGGCAATGTGGAGCTGATGGGGGCAATATGGAGCTGACAGGGGACAATGTAAGGGCAATATGGAGATGATGGGGGCAATGTGGAGATTAGGAGCATTGTGGAGGTGTGCAGTGGAAATGGCCAATGGGGGGGGGGGGGGCGCTTCAGATTTCTGTGCCTACAGGCTCCTGAGATGTAAATTATTTTCTTTTTTTAAATATATGTTTTGAATAAATAATTATGAGAAGTGCCCTTTTTTTCATTTGAGCCCCTGCCCCCCAAAATGTCTGTGCACGTCCCTGCTCACAGTAAGAAGATTGTTCCTTGCTGTGAGCTGTCTGGTCTATGGACCAGATTTCACATCAGAGGAGAGGGGGCTTACACTAGGTAAAAGGGGCGGGAGGGGGAAATGTTATCATTCAATTACTCTTGAACTACAAAACTGACAATATTGACATAATACTCTCTATGGCTCAAATACTATGAAGATTAATTGGAACTGCTGTTTTTGTGAAACATTACTATCCCTTTAACCCTTAAAGGACCAGAGAGTGCAGACCGCTCTGATCCTTACATTATTCATTTAATAAAATGTTATATTGTTTCCGTCTCTCTCTTTTTGACCCCCCACCTCTGCCACATTTTTTTTCACAAAAAAACATCTTGAATTTTAACATTTCTTTTACCATCTCAGTGCCAGGAAGTTGTTCAAAGTATTTTTCTCTGGCACTCAAAGGATTAACCTCTATATACATCCCAACATTTCAAACGGCCAAAGAAGGACACTTTTGTTTCAGGGGGTGTTGCTGGAGGAGTGGGTGGTGAATGGGGCATTACCGAGAATTTTAAGGTTATTTCATTACCTATTGACATCTCTTTGTGTAACTGAATAAATGAGTTAGAGCATAAGCATCCAACATGCAGCCTGTTGGCCAGTTGTAGCCTTTCTGACCTCACGGTACGGTCCGCCTGAGAATTGTAAAAATGTTTTTTTACCTAATTAACCAGCACACATGAACTAGTGGGCCAGTAAGACCTAATCCTCTATCTGTTGGTAATGTACCATACCGTTCAAGAAGTGTCAGTATTGTCATTGATAAATCAATCAATATTTTTAAATAACTGCCTGCAATTCACCATTGTTATTAAAAAAAAAAAAAAAAAAAAAAATAATACTGCCCTCACAGTCATGGCTTTCTGATCATATGGCCCTATCATGGTGTCCGTGATTCTGCCTGAGCGACATTCTTACTTCCGGGTTTGCTTTGGCTGCTTCTTATTTGCTCTGGTTTTTCAACCCCTCCCAGGACTTGCCTTTATATACACCCTCCTGTCACTATGCTGGTGCCCTTTCGTGGTGTTCCTGACCAGACGTTTGTTGCTGTGTTCCTGTTCCGTGTATGATCTGGTTTCGTCTGACCTTGCTCCTGTCTTCACTGCCCGTATTGTTTTTGACCCGGCTTGCCTAACTACGATTCCGTGACCGATTCTGCTACTACCGCCCTCTGTGTACCGTTCCCGGCTTGGCTGACTACCACTCTCTGTGTACCGTACCCAGCTTGGCTGACTACCGCTCTCTGTGTACTGATCCAGGCTTTGGCTGACTACTGCTCTCTGCGTACCAATCCAGGTTTTGGCTGACTACCGCTCTCTGTGTATCGTTCCAGGCTTTGGTTGTCTATCGCTCTCTGTGTCCGACCCAGGCATTGGCTACTCGCCTAGTGTCAGCTTAGCGCTAGTGCTTCTGTTGCCCCATTCTCTTGTCTATTGCCTTTGCATTACGGTTGCCTGCCAGTCTGCACATATCCGTTGCCTCCGGCTGTGCTACCTTTCAGCCTGTGCCTCACTGCAGCCTCCGATTGTATACTATACAGCCTGTGCCTTAACGGTCACCACTGGTTACATCATCTGTCAGTCTGCACATATCCATTGCCTCCGGTTGCGCTACCTTACAGCCTGTGCCTCACTGCAGCCTCCGTTTGTATACTATACAGCCTGTGCCTTAACGGCCACTAGTGGTTGCTCTACCTGTCAGTCTACGCTTATCCATTGCCTCCTGTTACGCTACTTAGGTCAGTGCCTCACTGTTAACCCCGGTTACACTCTATTCTGCCTTGCCTCAGTGGTACTTGTGGTTGCACGACCTGTCCGTTTGCACCTGTCAGCTGTCTCCGGTTGCGTTGCTGTACCGCTGCTCTCTCTATTGCCTCCGGGCGCATTAGACTCAGTCTGCCTACTATCACCTCCGGTTGCTCTCCGTGCAGACTGTGCCTATTCCGGTTGCCTCCGGGAATCTCCTCATTGTATTCATTTGAGCTGTCACGTGGGCTGCCTTACCTGGTTATAGGCAAGGCCGGTAGAGCCTATCCTCTCCCCAATCTATTGGGGTGTCTGCCCTGCAGTACTTGCCTCTCCTAGGGCTTCTCCTGACCTGTACTGCTGAGGTTTTGTTCCAGTTCCTGTTCCAGTCATTTGTCTGCATTTCTGTATTTTTGTCATATCTAATGTTATATACCCTGACCTGTGTCAGACTCAAAAGTGCTATTCTCTGTTTGGGTCTGGACCTGTGAAGGGCATTTCTGTTATTATTTTGTTTAATAAAGCTTCATTGTTTTTACCTTAACCAAATTGACTGAGTGTTCAATAAAACCGTGACAGGTCCACTACTGAAAAAACATGGATATGATACCCCTGAGATAGAGCAAGACCAAAGTATCTTATTAACACAGACTAATTTATACTCACATATAAAATAGTTTAACCCCTTAAGGACCAGCGGTCCAGGGAAGTTACTTTCCCTTAAGGACCGCTTTGATCCTTGCTGACGAGCTGGGACACGTGACCTGTTACGCGTACCGGCGTGCCGCTTTGAGGCCTAAGAGAGATTGCTCCGATCTTGGAGCGATCAATTTTAGGCCCCGTTTTTACTTACAGCATTCCCAGTAGAGCACTGTAAGTAAAAAGTACGTGACGTGCTATGACTGTCACTGGTCCTTAAGGGTATAAGGACCGTGCTGGTCATAGCACGTCACGTAGTCCTTAAGGGGTTAAACAAAGATTAAATGTGTGTTTTTATTAATGTGAAGCAATGTGATACACATATACACATGCCAAATGTTCTGATTTCCTAAAAAAAGAAACACCAGGGTGTGAAAGAAGGATTTGGGTTTCACAGTGGGACTGTCCTTCTTAAATAGGGACAGTTGGGAGGTGTGCCTCTAGGATGATGGATACATTTCTTATTCATTGCTTCATTGATTTTGATTTGTTAATTTGATTGTACTATTGTTTCAATTGTGCACTCTCCCCACACTTCCCTCCCATATTATCTGCCCTCATCTCTACTCTTCTGTCTCAAAGGAAATTGGCATTACCCAATCAATTGTCCACTAAGTCAGGTTCTGCCAGTTCTATAACCGGGTATATATATATATATATATACATATATATATATATATATATATATATATATATATATATATATATATATATATATACTACACCATTACATGCCACTAAAAGAACAGTACACCATAACACTCCATCAACATAGCAATACATAATGACAGAATAAGGGTGCTGGGGCGAGATGCACTAACGTGTGATAAGACATGATATAGAGGAGATCACTTCTACAATGAGAAGCTCTCTAATTCCTGTGTTATTCTGTGGAGCCTATGCACTAATATCTTTCAAGCTGTAGAGATCTTAGGGTGTAGGCTCCATAGAATAACATAAGAAGTGGAGAATTTATCACATGGGAGAAACTATGGCCCATATTTATAGAAGCAAACTGCGGTACTCTGAAATAAGTCAACTGCATCATTGGAACAAATAAAAATCCCTACATTCCCATGCTAAGATCACAGAAAATGTTGTCTCTTTATCACCTTTAGTATAAAAATAATTATATATACTTTGTAAACAAAAATAGTGGGATATAAACAGAGGCGTAACTAGAAGCCACCAGGCCCTGGTGCAGGAATTGCCATGGGCCCCCCCTGACCACATTGGCCCCAGACCCCCTCAACCACATTGCCCCCCAATCTCCAAATTGCCCCTTCATCTCCACAAAGCCCCAATATCTCCAAATTGCCCCTTCCACAATGCCCCCTTCAACTCCACAATGCCCCCTTCATCTCCACAGTGCCCCTTCATCTCCACAATGCCCCCTTCATCTCCACAGTGCCCCTTCATCTCCACAAAGCCCCCATATCTCCAAATTGCCCCTTCCACAATGCCCCCTTCATCTCCACAATGCCCCCTTCATCTCCACAATGCTCCCTTCATCTGCACACAATGCCCCCCAATCTCCAAATTGCCCCTTCCACAATGCCCCCTTGATCTCCAAATTGCCCCTTCATCTCCACATTGCCCCCATATCCACAATGCCCCCATATCTCCAAATTGCCCTTTCCACAATGCCCCCTTCAACTCCACAATGTCCCCTTCATCTCCACAGTGTCCCTTCCACAATGCCCCCTTCATCTGCACACAATGCCCCCCAATCTCCAAATTGCCCCTTCCACAATGCCCCCTTTATCTCCACATTTCCCCTTCCACAATGCCCCTTTCATCTCCACATTTCCCCTAACTCCAGTCCCTGGTGGTCTAGCGGCATGGCTTGACACACAGATCTGTGCCTCCTTCGGCACAGATCTCTACAAGTGAAGCTCCCGCGCGCTGCTCTAATAATGCAGAGGCTGGGAGATGATGTTATCTCCCAGCGCTCTGTATAACTAGAACCGGCGGCCGTAGTGGGAGTTGCTGCGGGCGAGGGGGTCGCGGGGGGCGGCCGGGCCCCCTCCAGGGGCCCGGTCGCAGGTGCGACCCCTATTGTTACGCCACTGGATATAAATAATAAAAATATTGAGAACAGCTGTGAGACTGGGCAATAAAGTACAAAATTATTCATTCACCGAATTATCCAAAAAATTACCAGAATGCTTTCTACTATCCTCTAAAATCTGGGTGTGATGCCAAATGCATTGCATTGAGGTCCTCTCTAGCATTCAAGGGGTTAAAAACCAAATTTTAATTTCTCCCCATGGTGCAATTGGTTTACTCCAGAATAACTCAAGTTTTTATAAATATGGATCAATCTCAGGTCCAGTGTGAACAAGAAAAGAGACACCCCAGTCAGTCAACATTTTTGCAAAACTGGTCATAGCACTAGGTCTCTGCACTGATGTTAAAAGGATAGTAATGCTTAAGATGTAAAAAAATATATGTTGTAGGGTTTATGTCCACGAATAAAACAAGGGTACTTCCAACGCTGAGAGATATTTTATTAAAAAATTATAACAGCTCAAACTTGAATTTTTTAGGTGCAATATCACAGTGGACTGAAAATTTACAGTGGCACTGTTGCTACACCATCCTATGGAGATTTATGGTCTACATACCAGAGCAGTCCTTAGGATGATGTAGCATTTCTCTCAGCAGTGGGAGTACCCTTGTTTTACTTACGGGATAAACCCTACAACATATATTTTTTTACATTTTAAATATTACTATCCCTTTAAACTGTAAGACACAGAGAGGCAGAAAAATCAGGAAGTGTAAATTGGTGACAAATTTTAACACTCTGAACTGTGGCCTGAACTATGACAAGGAATATGTAACATTATACCACCCAATACACATATTTTTGGCCAATTGGGTGCCAGAGGGGTGTGCAGTGCATTGCAAACGATGAGTTGCATGCCCCAGTGGTGCTTGGTAGGTTAAACCATATATTCCATAGACTTAGAACGATTTGGCTGTATTAAAAAGTATACAATACATTTACTGGGGCAGCTAAATAAATCTTGTGCCACTTAGCCAGCTACAAAGAGATGCCTCTACTGGAGCCTAGGGAATGATTTACACAGACAATCAGGGGAGGGCTGGCCTGGGAGTCAGAGGGGCAATTGCCCCCTGGGCTGGTCACAGGTCTGGGCTGGAGGACCACTGCCTCATCAATATCATTCTTTCAGCTGTAAATGGAGCTACACTAGTGATACCACAGAGCTTACAACTAAAATGAAGCTATAATAAAGATACCACAGAGCTTACAACTGAAATGGAGCTGCACTAGTGATACCACAGAGCTCACAACTGAAATGGAGCTGCACTAGTGATACCATAGAGCTCACAACTGAAATGGAGCTACACTAATGATACCACAGAGCTTACAACTGAAATGGAGCTACACTAAGGATACCACAGAGCTTACAACTGAAATGGAGCTACACTAAGGATACCACAGAGCTTACAACTGAAATGGAGCTACACTAATGATACCACAGAGCTTACAACTGAAATGGAGCTACACTAATGATACCACAGAGCTTACAACTGAAATGGAGCTACACTAGTAGCATAACCAATTCCGCTTATAAGCACTATGGTATCTCTGGTGTAGCTCTGTGATATCACTAGCCTAGCTTCCACTTCAACTGTAAGCTCTATAGTATCACTAGTGTAGCCCCATTTAAATTGTAAGCTCTGTGGTATGATTTACCTTCACAAAAACAATTTGCATGAATGTATAACATGTCATGGAATTTGTATTCAGCCTTCATTCTAAATAATCCTGAAGAAGAGACCTTATTTGTCTTGAAAGCTTGCATCCTAAAGCCATTCATTTAGCCAATAAAGGTATCACTTTTACTCTACCAGTCTCCTGCTATCTCCTCTTTATCACACATTGGTGTATAACCGACGACTAGTAACTTTTAATTTTTAGATCTCACCTGCTACAGAAACGTAATTCTCTTCACCGCTAATTTGACAAGTATTCTGCAGTAATTTTTCTTTAACAAGATTTATTATCAAAAGAAAATGTATTGTATTAAAACAGAGGAATGCGTCACATTTAATAAGTTCAGGATAATTACTTATATAATCTATTGATTTAGTATGAGCAGTATTCAGTGAAACATGCAAATGTTGACAAGTCATACAGAGGCACAATACTGAAGTATAGAATGCTTATTTTATTTGATACAAGAGAATATTTTACTGAATACATTATAAAATGGGTAATTCTGGCGGAAACATATTGCACCATAGGGACAAAAAAAAAAATCCCTTTCTTTTAAATGGAGCTTTCTACCCTTGCATGAAAAACAGGTTTTCAATGCATTGCTTCCCATTCAAGGGGTTAACGCATTGCATGCCAAAGGGGCAAATAGAGTGTTAATTAAAATTTGGGAAATTTGCATGTGTCTCCATGGTGCATTGGTTTGACCTAAAATTACTCCTCTTCCATAATGCATCAAGAAAAGATTATTGTATGTATGTATATATATATATATATATATATATATATATATATATATATATATATAATTTGTTTCTGGTTCACTGTCCCCCCTCCTTTGGCTGGTGTAGGTCAGGCTGCGATCGCAACCAATGAATCGCCACGAGGCAGTCATTTTGACAGGAGTGGCAGTGAGATTCACAGTGGCAGCTATTTTCACAGGAGTGATAATACAGTGAGGATGATGTACTAAGATATGTGGTGAAATTTTAGTACAAAAAAACACTGGAAGGAAATAAATTATCCACAAAAATCCTTTTAACCCCTTGAATTCCAGAGAGGTCTCCAATGAAATATATCACAAAACATTGTAGACCTGTCAAGAATTAATGGGTTAAAAGCCCTACTGAAATCATTGAGGTTTTTCATTCCCTGTGGTACAACTGGTTTTCCCCCAAATTACACCACTTTCCCTTAGTACATAATCATCACTGATTCCCAAATGGAGTAGGTGGAGCTTACAGGGTGGTGAGAGGCTTTGTTTCAACACCAAACTGCTGTATTGCAATGCAGCATAACAGTATCAATATTGTTCAAAATGTCATAGTCAGAAATATGTGTGAGAAGCTGGTTTAAAGAATGGAGGAGATGCACTAAGGTGTGATAAAGATGTGATAAAGTGCAGATGACTTCTGTAATTCCTATATTATTCTATGCAACTAATGCACTAAAATGTCTACAGCTTTGGAGATTGTATCGCATAGGATCTATAGAATAACATAGGACTTGGAGAAGCGATATCGCTGGAGAAGTCATCTCTGCTTTATCACCTCTTTATCATGCCTTATAACCTTCAATGTCAGTAAACAGAGCAGTCTGCCTTGTTTTTAATGTGATAAACATACATTTGACAGGGATCCTATATGTTGATTTGGACTGAGGTCTGTGACAAATAATTAATTGGTTTCATCAAAATACATTACAAAATAAAATGCAAATGAATAAACATAAATATGCGTGCAAATGGGTTACATGTATTTAAATAAAAAGTTGGGGGTATCAAATCTTGATGAACTCTAAGTATGGGAAACCACATCAAAATGTTTGGGAGTCACTGTTTTAGGATGAAATATGAATTGGTTTACTCAGATGTCCTTTTTCTCTGTAGTTACTCAGTCGTAAAGTAAACATTGCCTTTATTTAAAGGGAAACTTTCACATATAAAAAACTTTTGGCCATGTGCTTAAGTTAGTAAAACTATATTAGGATTTGTGTTTTTTTATGCTGCGTACCTAGTTCTTAAGATATGCAGAGTTCATATTGGGCACTTCCGCATTCTGCGGCACACTGTGTCTTTGGCACAGTGGAGCAGGACTTCCCATCTCCCTCCCTGTTGTTCCAGGGAGCGTGTTCATGTGTGTAATGTGCAAAACAAGTTATCAGCGAGATGCTACATTATCACATCTACTGGTTTGCAGTTCCATGACTGTAAGTCTCTCCATATAATCTATGAATATGTGAAATAAATAATTTGTTTTGGAGACATTATGGAAGTTTTAATTCATGTATCATAATAAAGTTGTTTTTATGAACAGAGATTTGGGATGGAAGTGTAGTTTTTCTAGTTTCATGCAATCGCGTTCATGCTTCCCTTTGTAGTGGTATTTATCTGGTCTATCGTTACCGCAAGCTCCGTTTACCATTATACTGAGCTTTCAAGTTTTACTAACTTAAGCACATGGCCAATTGATTTTTATATGTGAAAGTTCCCCTTTAACAAATTATATGGAGCTTGACTAATCCTATAATATAAAAGGCCAGATGTATGTTTGATGCAGTCATGCGCAGTAGAGACTGCCCATTCGGGAAGTCTCTACTGCGCATGACTGCATCGGACAAACATACATCTGCCCCTTTTCTACTGCGCATGACTGCATCGGAGAAACTTACGCACTTTCGCCCGTGTACATGGGCTTTTACACTGGTATAATTATAAACTGTGTGATGGAAACATATACTTTTGTTATAAGCTTAGAATCTGAAATTAATTTTTAAAAGGAAATAAAGAATTTCAAGCATGCAATCAGTTGTATAGAACTGAGCAATTAATAACTAGGGCCAGATTTCCCATCAGGCATAGTAGTCAGCTACTTAGAGTGCCAAGTTTTGAAGTTCACCTTGCGGTGGTCACCCCACTTTCTGAGTGGTGGGTGTGGTCAGGGCTATTCCGGTGCCTCTGGGCACACTCCTGCATTTTGGAGGCCAGTTACATACCTCCTTACTAGTCTTTAATTAACCCTCTGGATGCTAGAGAGGTTTCCAACGTATTGTAAAGCAATTTGTTAGAGACCTACTTAGCAGCTGTGACGTGAGTCCTGGTACTAGAGGTCAATACCACCGTCACTTCTCTGCTTCTGCTGCACCGACATCCCAATCTCCATCATTCATTCAGCATAACCCCTCCAAGAACCAGACAGGACCACAATGCACACAAAAGACTGAAACATATGGCAAATACACAGTACAAAGGGTCAGACATGATTAGGTTATCTAGACAAAGGATGTAATAATGGATAAACATTGGGACAAAAGGTTGAGGGTCTCGAATACACATTTCTACAACAATGGCCAGGGGGAAAACGCATCTCTGAATATTTCTCTTCAACCCCTGGCCAATCCGGTGTCTAGAATTGGTTGACCAATCCTGGCCAGGCTCATCACGGCTGTCTCGGCCAATCAGACCCTTTGGGCGGGCAGCTGACTGACCAATCCCTGGGTAGCCTACTTTCCCAATGTTAACTCTATGGGGGACCTTTAAACCTGTCACCCAGGGCTTCGGCCAATCCGGAAGCTGCCTGCTTTCCCATGTTGTGTCAATGGCAGCTCATCATCCTTCTGCCAGCAGTCCTTGGCCCCATGAATTTCACTCCTTAGTGGGGAAAAAGTATCTCTCCAGGGCCACTGTACAAGGCAGAGTCCAGAGCTCCATGACGGTTCCGTCACAGCAGCCAAGATGTTAATAGTACTATTTGAGCTTGTATGTTATAGGATAAGCATATTTTTTGTGTAATGAATGGGTCTGAGGTGGACTTGTGTAAAGTGGGAGTGTGGTTGCCGTTGATGACTTGCTTAGGTGCTCCTGAAATGTAAATCTGGCCCTGGTAATAAAGAAGGTAGCATTATAATTGAAATTACTTCCATTATGTATATGACAATACCTTGGAACTCTCAGGGTTTTGACCGAAATGTCAGGGTTTCAGGGTGAAGGGACAAATTCTCAGGGTGAGCATGTTCACTACTGTCTCTGCACCATGTAACTGCTTATTTAGTCCCTAAATTGCTGCTATTTTAATCAGAAAGACAGCAGGAGATGCCCTGCTTTGTATGTTCAGGCTGTGAAAACTCCAAGTTGCAGCATGTTAAGGGTTCCTTGAGGACTGATAAGAGCACCTCTCAGTTAGAGCAAGCAGGGAGATATCAACTAGAAATCTATGTTCTGTGGAACATTACAGTTAAATATTACACAGATCTCGGAGTCTGCTCATTTTGAAAGTTCCCAGGTATGGTATATGACCTGTTGTGGGAATATCCTAGTAGGTCACCTCTATATACAAATAGGAACTCCTTGGATGCTAGAAACACCTTCTCACATTGCTTTGCAATATATCAGAGACATCTCTAGCACACAAGGGATCTACTGATACTTATGAGATCAAATCTATTACTGATTTCATGAATTAGAATCTGAGCAAATTTTAGCCCCTGCCAGGATCGTCACGGCTGGTTCAGCACTTAAGGACCAGTGATGGTCCTGGCACGTCATGGAAACCCAGGGTCTCCATGCAGATGCACCCCACTGTGGAGCCCTGGAATCCACTGCGCAACAAAAAAAAAATACCCAGTGGTCCTTAATTGCCAGTTGTGCACTGCAAGGCTGATTGTTAAAGGGTTAAAAATGCCCTTCCACCTTAAGATATGTTTGCAATCTGCCTCCATGTTATACTAATCATATTTATGTAAAATAAATCAGTTTTGAGAAATGGTCCTTTACCTTATGGTGGGACAGTTGAGTCTCTGCACTGTATGCTAATTAGTTCTGTTTGAGGCCACACATCACTCTCTCTACTATTAGAATTGTCCTCGGAGATTGTGGGCTCTCTCTACATTTATTCATAGAACAGTTGGAGATAATACTGGCCCAGCACAAAAAATAATCCACTTAAAGTACCACACTGTGCCTCTAACAAAGATTAATTTGTCAAAAACTATTTCTATTACAAACTATTGGCTAGTACAGGACATAGACAGTTTTACGTCTCTTAAGTAACTAAATAAATAACTAAAATTCTCCTAAAGGAGCAACTCCACTTTAACAGAACACAGTATGAAGAAAGTAGCGCATCAAAAATGCTTCCCACAGCCTTCTTAGAGGAAAGCAATCATTAGACAGTTGTTCTTTGATAGGTCTGGTCTGACAGGACGAGATCTGTCCATCTAAGCACTATGCAGCCATTCCTGTTTCTGAACAGTGGAATTGTTGGTAAAAAATAGATATATTTGTCTTTATTGTTCTCCTGACAAGCAACAGATGACCAAGGTTTGAAATTCTTGAACTTCATTTCAATAGGCTTGCGGCACATAACCTCATAGACAGCAGTAAGACCAAATTACTCTCATCTGACTGTGCCTATTGGAGCAGCGCTGGTGTAATTGGAACTTGTGACTTCAGTTCTTTGGTGATATGCTCTAAAGTTCAATGCAATGGCAAAGTGTGTCTGGAGATATTGTGCTATGGATAAATTAACGCACTTCACCATATGTGCTAAATTCTAAATGCAAGGGGAGGGGGAGAGACTATAATCATTAGAATATGAGGTTTGCGTATACTGATGATGTATTAGGGAGGGCAAGTGGGGAAAGTGGAGAAGATGTGCTCAGACTTCAGCAACAACAACATGATCAGCCCTCTCTTAACCGTTTCAGTGCTACAGGGATATGTAAAACACTGAAAAGCAATGTGTTGCACATCCGCATGGCACTCAGAGGGTTAAGGTAGGACAGCAAACTGTCCTCTATTGCTCAACAGAAAGCTATGGGGAGATAACAACTTCTCTATCTCAGACTAGCTGGGATGGGTCTGTGCACTCTGACAGCATAGGGAGCTATAGAAGCTTACTTCATGTGACTAACAGCCACATCCTGTATAATAATTAGCTAAATGTGTGTTTGTCAGAAGCCATCATGAGCAGTAGAGACGGCTGAGCTCGTTGCATTCATGCACACTACAGACTGCCTGCTCTGTGGCTGATAGCGGAGCGGGGCACTCTGAATTCAGACCGTAGTCAGACTACGGTCTGAATTCAGAGTGCCCCGCTCCGTATCAGCCGATGCGTGGGCAATCTCTATTGTGCATGACTGCACCGTGGCCATTGCTGGGTGGCACTGTGGCCTGTGTACACGGGCTCTTCAACTAGTTAACAATAAACACACAGACAGACAAATGCAACACTGACTCATCAAGCTGAATCAATAGGCAAAGGAGCCATTGTCAAACACTGCAAACCTGGTGAAGACACGGCAGATTAATGGTGGTGTTAGTATGTTTGCACTGTATTCATAGGGACATGGTGGTAAATAATCTTGGTGTATATGAGATGAAATATGCGTGAATCACCCCACTGTATGTGTGTAGCCAGCTGTACAACTTTGTTGTCTGATGCCCTAAAATGGCTGACAGGAGTTACTTGAGACTGTACTTCTTAAAAAAGAAAAATAAAACAGAGGCCTTTAAATGTAGGTAATACTGGAGCTACTTACTTTGGGCCAGCACCACCCCTGTCAAATTACTAAGGTCCATATATATATAGAAAGAAAAAAATCAAGAAATTCAAGGGCTGTCTCCCTTTATTGTCTATTATGCTGAAGTTCGTTTGCTTCAGAATTGCTCCACTTTTGTCTGTGCACATTGTCCTACGTCTTCTCCCTTGAGAGCAGACTTAATGACACATAATAGTGCTTTATACTGCAACAAGCAAATCCATATGGGGGAAGTGCATCAAACATGAAAGCTTATATATGTGTAAAACAGTGTAAGTTAATTATTACTACTATCACCCCTGAGAGTAGCAGTGCTATGAACTTACAGCTAAAAGTATACAGCGTCCCCCCCCCACCACCACAGGATTATTCTTCCCCTCGGGCTATCTTCTTACCCACTCTGTGCCATTCCTTTAACTTGTGGTTACTTTTTCAATTAGACTTAGAAATAATTCACATGAAATCTTGTTTCATCTTTTTAGCTAAGGAACTGAAAGTAGTTTCAAAAAAAGAAACATTTCCAGCAGTCAAAATGATTTGCATAATGTGGTCATAAACATATGTTGTTTATTATTTCTTTAATAAATAGTCCCTGCTGCCTCTATACTTATATCTTACATCAATAGCAAACTATCAAGAATTAGATTCCAGAGGTTTTTACTTAGGGACATGCTGTGTGGTCACAAAAGGGTGCCTTAACCTTTTGAGTGCCAGAGAGGTATGCAAAGCATTCAACTAGTTATTAATAGATCCTCACTGTATGGGAAAAGCATGAACATACATAAACTGCAATCATATCCATTTGGGATTCTCCTGTGTAATGTAGTGATATGAGCATTCTCATCATTCACTAATCACCTATAGCAACTGTCAGGACCTCCAGTCCCTGCAAAGCCAGAAGAACAGTGACACATTGAGAAGGGAGATGCACTAAGGTGAGAGAAACCCTCTCCAATTCCTATGTTATTATATGGACTCTGCACTAAGCTCTATTCAAACTTAAAAACACAAGAGTTTGGAAGGTTCTTTCACTGGACAGATTATTTAGCCACCTACAGGGCAAATTATTGAAGAGATTAATCTTTTATTCTAATTAATTGTTTTAGACAATCTGTTACCTTCCAGCTATTGTTGAACTCCCATTCCAGTCATACTCAGCTGGCTGATGGCGATCACAGTGGCAGTTCAACAAAATCTAGTGGGCTGCAGGTTGCCCACAACTGAACTAAGGACATTTTCTGTGCAAGGGAACAGTGGACAGCACTAGGAGTGTGGTCATAAGGTACAGGGTTGTTGCCATACGTTGGACTAGAGGCAATTTGGGTTCCTTCCAAGGTGCACCTGAGATGTTAATCCAGCATTGAACACCTTTTGTTTGCAATGGAATTCAACACCTTACAAAATACAAATAGGAAGGGGGTGGGGTAAAGACCTATTATATTCAAAATGAAGGAAGGAAAAACAATTCGCTAGGTAGATGTTAAAACCCCTGTTTATATATTTGACATAGCACACCAAAAGATTGGTAAATGCAGCACTTAGCATTGGAAGTTCCATAGCCATTACTCTGTTGCTGTGGTTGAAAAGAAATTAATTAGACTATCTGGTACAGATTTTGCTAGATCTTTTATCCATTCCAGAGGTAGGAAAAATAACTGTACCTCTGCTAATTTCCAATTTAATTTTAAAGGAAAAAAAACTCAGATTTCTCTGAATCCCTTATTGAGCAGTATAGCAGATGGCCAGGGGGTACATACATCTTTATCTGATTTATATTTTGTTTTTGTACACTTTTTCAATGAGCATTTGCATGAGTATGTCAGTAAAATATTTTAATTCTATATGCCAGTTTCTGGATAACATTTTGGCTTATGGGACAAAGATTCATATAGAGTACACAACAGAAGAATGCAAGGGTAGCTGCCATCCCAAGTAAGCCTACAGTCTGATGACCCCCAATCCCCACAAGTAACTCCTGTTACAACCCACTCCCTGGAAATCCTTCAAGGACCAGAGAGGTAACCTATGCTTCAACCTGCGTTGTACACACGTCCGGTACTCAAAAGAATAATTAATAGTGATGATCGAGCACCCCGATGCTCGGGTGTTCGGGTGCTCTGGCCGAGCGCCCCCGGAGGCTCGAGTGCTCGGCCGAGCACCCGAGCCCCATTGAAGTCAATGGGAGGACTCGAGCATTACACCAGGCACCCCCTGCTCTGATGAGGGGAGGGTGCCTGGTTCATAGGAAAAGGTCAGAAAATGATGGAAACACCACAGAAATGGTTCAGGGACAGCATAGGGAGGATGTCTGGATGCATCTTGGACTCCAACGTCGCTGCTGGGAACGATCTTTCGCCCGTAGTACGCCATTTTTACAGACTGACCGTAAAACACACAAAAAGGAAGATAAAAACTAATCTGCGGCTAGGCACACTAAACAATATGTGACGCTAATCTGCGGCTAGGCACACTAAACAATATGTGACGTTAATCTGCGGCTAGGCACACTAAACAATATGTGACGTTAATCTGCGGCTAGGCACACGAAACAGAATGTGACGCTAATCTGCGGCTAGGCACACGAAACAGAATGTGACGCTAATCTGCGGCTAGGCACAGTGAACGGAATATGTGACGTTAATTTGTGAATTTGCACACTAAACAGAATGTGACAATAATCTATGGCTAGGCACACGTTTAAAATGGCCCTTTTTGTCGCTGCGTTGTAAAATCATTGGCCCTGTGCACCTAACAGAATATGTCAGCTTGTCACTGCACTGTGAAATATTTGTCCCTGTGCACCTAGTACAATGTCACCTTAGAACATGTCCCCCCCCACAAAAAAATGAAATTCTGCCACCCCCCAAAAAAATTAAATGCTGCCCCCACACACAACAGTCCTAAAAAGGACTTTTGGGTCTTGAAAGAGTTTCAACAATTTTATTCTCCCTACACTGACTTCCTGTGCATCTAGTATTATATGTCACCTTTCAAATATCCCCCCCACAAAAAAAAGGAAATTGTGCCCCCCCAAACAAAATATAAATGCTGCCCCCACACACAACAGTCCTAAAAAGGACTTTTGGGTCTTGAAAGAGTTTCAACAATTTTATTCTCCCTACACTGACTTTCCCTGCCTAAGCGCATCTCTCCCTGGCTAAGAATGAGCCGAACTCGCGCGTCGGGTGCTATACAGCACCCGATCACGGGTTCTGGCCAGCCAATCAGTGTAATGCCAGCAGCCAACATGGCTGCTGGCATTACACTGATGTCAGAGCCTCCCCGCACGTTTATTGGCTGCGCAGCAGCCGCGAAACGTGCGGGGAGGAGACCCGAACATGGCGGGCGAGCACATGCGGTACTCGTACGAGTACCGCCATGTGCTGAGCAGAGCGATGCTCGAGCCGAACCGAGCTTCGCCCAAGCATGCTCGCTCATCACTAATAATTAACTTTCTAACATAGATAGCATTGAATGAAAACAAATTCTACAGTAGTGAGTATACAGTATTTATTTTATTTAACCAAAAAGTCAGAATATAGGGAACAGAGAGATCTGCCTGCTGATAGAATTGACTGTGTTGATGCCACTTGCTTTTGCTATATTCAAATGAAAACTGGAGTAATTATGGGTCCAGCTGAATGCAAGTTTGGGGAGAACTAAAAAAAAACATGAATATTAATTGGGCTTTTAAGCAGTTGAATGTGAAGCAATGCATTGGAGACCTCACTAGAATTCAGTGCATAAAAGCTCCATTTAAATTGATAGTAATGTTTCACAATAAAATCAGCTCCAATTAATCTTCATAGTATTTGGGCCATAGAGAGTGTTATTTCAATACTGTCAGAGTTATAGTTCAAGAGTAATTGAATGATAAATTATACCCCTTCCGCCCCTTTTACTGATGTAACACTGCTCACCTCAGAGCAGAAAGGTGGTGTCAGATGGATTGCACAGAGGGACAATCTTCAATTAGCATAAGGGAAAAACCTGAAAAACCTATTGAGGGGGGCAGGGTTTTTCTTATGCGCAAAGTAAGAAGATTGTCCCTTGCTGTGAACTGTCTTGTCCTGGGACCAAATTCCACGACTGAGGGGAGGTGGCTTACACTAGGTAAAAGGGGCGGGAGGGGGATACATTATCATTCAATTACTCTTGAACTACAACTCTGACAGTATTGAAATAACACTCTCCATGGCCCAAATATGATGAAGATTAATTAGAGTTGATTATATTTTAAAACGTTACTATCCCTTTAAGTTGACAGGATTTTGGAGAATGTTTTTCTTTCTTGCAATTGGTTTGCCCCAGAATGAGGCCTGGTTCCTGTTGAAAAAAAGGACCTTTATGCCTGTCTAGTCTGTCTAGTGAGTGCGCCATCCTTATCTATGTGGGATCATGGCCTATCCACTGGATAACTCACCTTGCCTATCTCTGCAGTCTATTAATATTCTTCTTCGTTAACTGCAACTTACTGATGTTTTCTGGTTTGTATATATTAGAAACTAACAGAACAATAATAATTAATGATTATTAATTAATGGTGCTATATAAATAATAATAATAATCATAATTAATCCAGTTACTCAGAATACATAATTTCAAATTGTTTGCCAAAGATTTATATTCATATTTTGTCCCTTGCCTCATAGTAGAACACAAACTGAATGTGTTACTTGGCATTTCTGTGTGACATCACTTTTCAGAGTGAAATAGTTTGCATGTTTATAGCAGACTTTTAACTCTTTGAGTACCAGAGAGTTAACCAACCCATTGTGATGCAATGTGTTAGAAACCTCTCTGGCATTTAAAGCATTAAGCCTTGGAGAAGTTCATACCAAATTTAGTCAGTAATCCATACTGTGTAACTAACATAGGTCAGATTACCACTGCAGGATGACTTTATCACTGGTTTTATTTACACATTTCCCCACAGACTTCAATAACAACCTGTGAGATATAAAAATTCTCTTTGATGTAAATGAGAGTTTTAACCTCTTGAATGATAAATAGGTCTGCAGTGCATTGATAAGCCCCATTTAAAGGGCACTGTGACCCCCAGTGGACCAATGGGGGACCATAACTTGGTCTCAAAAGAGACAACCAGTCATTTAGTCCAGTCATTATTCCTATGCACAACTTTCCCCAGAGACCCACTCGTTACCTGTCACAAAGGGTCTACAGGGATTGCTCACACTGCTGGTGAAGAATGTGCCTGAGATCCATATACTTTCAGGTTTCTTTACTGTCAAGAAAGTCAGATTTCTGACTCCCTGAATTAATGCTAAAAGCCATTTTGGGGCTTTTTACTAAGTCCTGCTCCCATAATAGAAGTGGTAGTAAAATGTGTTAATTGCTCTTTAAATCAGTGGAAATTTGGCAAATCCTCCCCATGATGCTGTTGGTATACTCCAGAATTTACCATATTTTGCTTTTTGCTTAAGTTCAGTTCTTGTCATGCAGAACTTGTTCAACACCTGTCCCATTTTTCATCAAACCAGTGGAATGTTTTTGGTAACCTAAATCTTGTGGTTTCTTAGAAATCTATACCATGGAATACAGTAAATGCTACAACAGCGTAAAATGGATCTGTCCCTCTAAGGCAAATTTATTTTTTGTCACAGAGAATTCAAATTTGCCTATATGTTTCATTACATTTTCTGCAAAATCATTTTTGAAATGATCCTTTATATTTTGGTGGCATTCCCTCCAAACATGCTAATTAGTTCAGTGGGATGTCAAACTTAATATTGACTGTGCTATTAGAATTGATCCCAGTTTGTGGGCTCTTCCTAAACTTATCCATTGCACGGTCTGTGGGGATATTGGTTCAGTCCAGATAATACTTTGCATAAAGTACCATAGGGTTCTACTGCCAAATAAATATTCATTTCTTAAATGATTTATATTAAAAACAAATGGCTATCAAGTACATTTTTAATTATCTTTAACATTAACTAAACATATTTTAAGGTTGCAGGTCCACTTTAATTCCTTGGATTGTTTCACAATGCATTCAAAGTAATAAAAGCCAACACCTATCATATTGCAGTTTCCTGGTTCAAACTCCTACATAGGTCAGGTCTCAACATGAACTGGAATCACTGGCAGCTGGAGAATATCAGGTAAACCATCATATGTATTATCAGTTCATCTCTCTATAGAATTATGGAGAAAAAAGCTAACCGTGTTGTGGAAAGGTTGTCAGATAATATCAAAATACTATTTATCATTAACTCCAGGCATGCCAGAGAAATCTTCAAAAAATGAACGTATTGGACATGTCTCTAGTATCCATAGGTTTAAGCCAACCCCCATTTCTACAGCTGTCAGTGAATCATTTCCCATACCATGTAATCTTATCTTATCTGAGTTTTGGGTTTGTAATGCAGGCAACTTCAGGTTTGCAAACTATGCAAAGTATTCCTGGGGGAGAGAATTCAGTATATGAATGATTCAAAATCAAGGCAAAAGTGCCTTATTCATAATATCATATAGATTTATTCCTTTACTAACAGCTAATATATTTAAACTCTTTGAAAATCAGCTTTCATTTATTGAAAATATGTTTTATATGGTTAGAAAAAAATTAAATGAGCAATCTGCTATAGGATTAAGGTTAATGTTTTCTAAACATTTTAAAGGGATAGTAATGCTTAATTACTTAACATTTATTTTGATGGGTTTATCCTGCTGAGAGAAACATGGGTGCTTCCACTGCCGAGAGATGGTTTTTATGCAAAAGTCATTGCAGCTCAAACTAGCATTTTTTGGGTGGAGTACTTTCATGGCCCGAAACTCTATATTGGTGCTGTTGGTACAATAATCTATAGACAGCTATTGTCAGGTGACCATGAATCTCCATACATTGCAACTGTAAAATGTGAGGCCAAGGAGGTACTGCACCAAAAAAATGCAAGTGTGAGCGGCAATAATTTTTAATAAAACCTCTCTCAGCAGTGTGGGTACCCTTGTTTTATTCAGCAGGGTAACCACCTCAATGTATATTTTTTACATATTAAGTGCTACTATCCCTTTTAATGGCATAGTAATAGTACGAGCAGGGTCCTCTGATCCTTCTGTTCTCCACATTTGATTTGTACTATTTAATACCTCTGCATGTCTATTCCCTATTGTACTTCTCTGTGGAATTAGTTGTTGCTATATAAATAAAGATTATTATTAATAATAATAATAATAATAATAATAATAATAATAATATATCTGGAGAAATTAAGCTTTGATCATTCAGCATAGTTGTTCATCAATACAGAGCGTTATTACAATGCTGCAATCCGTCTAGTTCATGTGTAATTATATTATAAAAAAGTCCCTGACTCTGGAGCCTGTTCAAACCGCGAGGTTGCAGGTTCGAATCCCAGCAGGGTCAACTCAGACCTTCAACCTCCCGAGGTCGATAAATGAGTACCATTGATTGGGTAATAATAACATCTATTATTTTAGCTGCCGATTCGGTTAATTCCGAGAGCGTGCGCTGAAAGCACTTTGAGTCCCACTGGGAGAAAGGCGCTATATAAATACTAGTTATTATTATTATTATTATTATTATTATTATTAAGTATTCCCCTCCCACTCCTTTTACATAAGTAATGCTGCCTCCCCTGAGAGCACCAAACTGGTCCAGATGGATTGCGATGAGGGACAATCTTGTGTCAGCATAAGGAAAAACCTGCCCTCCTTCATTAACATATGTAAAATGGGTGGGAGGGGGATACCTTATAATATAATTACACATGAACTAGGCATATTCCAGCATTGCAATACCACACTGCACTGCTGAAAAACTATGATGAATGATTGAAGCTTAATTGATCTAGCAACGTTATTATTTCTTTAAGTTATGACACATCTACTTTGAGTACAATTTCAAGTAAGTGGTGCTACTGCAAAGGCAAAAAGAAGGACCATAGTATGTAAAAAGAAGGAAGATAGCATAAAATGTAAAAAAAATCCCTCCCTCTCCATCTGGTATTAGATGTTGGCGGTCAGGAACCAACTATTCCAAAAGTATCTGGAAAAGGGGTGGTCAAATATTGGTTCTCTGGAGCTACCAGCAGTTCATGTGTTCAGGATATCCCAGCTGGAGCACATGATTAGTGGTTCAGGCACTTTAATTAAAGTCCAGCCATTAGTCCTATGCACAGCTTTCCCCAGAGACCCACTGCATTGCCTATCACAAAGTGTCTACCAAGACCGCTCACACTACTGGGGAAGACTGTGTCAGAGAGCCACATACTTTCAAGTTTCTTTCCTGCCAAGACTGTCAGATTTCTGAATCCCTGAATTACTGATCAAAATCCATTTTGGGACTACACAGTGCAACCCTAGCCTTTTTACTAAGTCCTGCTCCCAAAATAGAAGATGTGCCTATATGTTTCACTACATTTTCTGCAAAATCATTTTTGAGAAATTATCCTTTATATTTTGGTGGCACAGTGTGGTACCTTATATTAATCATCTCCAACCATGTTAATTAGTTCAGTGGGATATCAAACTTACTGTTGACTATTAGAAATGACCCCAGTTTGTGGGCTCTGTCTAGAGTTGTTCATTGCATGGTCTGTGGGAATATTGGTCCAGCCCAGAAAATACTTAGCATAAAGTACCATACAGTTCCATGAACAAATAAATATTAATTCCTTAAATGATTTATATTAAAAATAAATGGCTAGGAAATCAGTTTTTAATTAGCTTTAAAATTTACTAAATATATTTTAAGGTGGCAGGTCCACTTTAAAGCTGAACTTCCAGACCATACTAAGTCGCCATGCATTCATTAAACTCATGGTGACTAGCTTTGAAATAGATGTCTTACCTTTAAAAAAACAGCACATTGTAAAGGAATCCTTCCCGTCTGGAGACTGACGGGCAGGATAGTGCAGTCTGGGCTCCTGTGCCGTCAGTCCCTACTGGTAACGATATGATGCACTGCAGTGCTACTCAATGGAGACCGGGATTGACAGTGCAGGCGCGTGGACAAGATGTCTGTGCTGTAGCCTGGGTTCTGGTCTCCGAACGGGAAAGATTCCTTTACACTGTGCTATTTTTTAAAGGTAAGACATCTATTTTAAAGCTAGTCTCCATACATTTAATGAATGCATGGCACCTTAGCATGATCTGAAAGTTCCACTTTAATTCATTAAATTGTCTCACAATGTATTCAAAGTAATTATCACGGTGCCCGTGATCTTCCTCTGTCACTCTTTGCTGTGGTGCGCTACCATTGGCTGAGCTTGTTTGGCCCGCCCATTATGGCCTTTTTATACCCGGCCTTTGGCACCTGTCACGTGCCCTTTCGTGGTGTTCCTGAGCCAGTGTTGCTGTGTAGCTGTGTTCCAGTGTTCCTGATTCCTGTGTACCGACTTGGCCTGTCTGTCTACGCTCCTTGGTTCCTGCTCCGTGATCTGACCCGGCCTGGCTGACGTTCCTGCTCCGTGACCTGACCCGGCATGTCTGACGATCCTGCTCCGTGATTTGACCCGGCCTGGCTGATGTTCCTGCTCCGTGACCTGACCCGGCTCGTTGCTGACCCTGCCTGTGTTCCTGCTGTGTGCTGTTCCAGTGTCGCCTGGGCGACATTCTGACTTCCGCTGTGCTGCGACAGGCTGTGCCTCCTGTGTACTGGGCCTTCTGTTTACTCTAGCTGAGCCTGCTGCCTCCGTTACTCTGGGCCTCCGTTTACTCTTACAGAGCACTGTGCCTCCCGTTAACACTTGCAGAGCAGTTGTCTCCGTTCACTGAGCCTCCGTTAACACTTGCAGAGCAGTTGCCTCCTTTCACTGAGCCTCCGGTAACACTTGCAGAACAGTTGTCTCTGTTCACCGAGCCTCCGTTAACACTCGCAGAGCCGTTACCCTGAGCCTTCCGCTACACTTGCTGAACCTTGGTTTCCGTACAGCTCCCGTGAAGGTGTCATTGGCTCTATCCAGCTAAGCACTTGCAGTGTAGTCGGTCTCCTTTACAGCGCCTGTGGGGGTGCCATTGGCTCCATTCAGCTAAGCTCTTGCAGTGTAATTGGTCTCCGTTACAACGCCCGTAGGGGCTATTGGCTCTATTATCCGCAGCTCTTTGTTACGGTTTTTACGACACTCAGACCAAAGGTTAAAAATAAAACACAGTTTTATTGAGGTAAAAATAAGGAACAGTGCCCCTTGGGGCCAGAATAGGTAATAGCACGTATCAGACAAGTAATGGATGTAGGACAGGCCCAATATAGTAGGAGCAAATAGCTTGCAACAGGACTCAAATGAAGGGAAAAGGATTAATGCCCAATACAAATAATCAGTCTCTGTTGTGGTGATTAGCCAATGCCCGGTGAATATGAACAGTCCAGGTAGTTGTGCAGAAAGCAAGCGCTCTCAGTGCGACTGAACTGGATCACTATAAGATAGCTGTACTGTAATATGCCCAATAGTATAGCAAGAGCTGACTGGAGCTACAGCCAATAACACCCCTTGGGTGCGGTAACGGAGGAGAGACACTGCAAGAGCCAATGGGACCGGAGCCACGTGCACCCCTTAGGTGCGGTAATGGAAGAGACACTGCACAAGCAAATGGAACCGGAGCCAGGAGCACCCCTTAGGTGCGGTAACAGAAGAGACACTGCACGAACAAATGTAACGTGAGCCAAGCGCACTCCCTGGTGCGGTATGATGGTACAACACTGTGAGCAATAGGAGACCAGAGCCAAGACACCCTTCCGGTGCCGAATCGGAGTAACACACTGCAAGAGCTAATGGAATGCCCAATAGCACCACGCGGTGCAATGACTGCAAGGAAACGAGCACCGTAGTTGGAGATAACAGCTCTGCTAGTGTAAACAGATCGGTGATGGAGGCAATATCACGGTCCCCGTGATTCCCTGTCAATCTCTCTTGTTGTTACCTGTGCATTGGAGGAGGCTGATTGGCCCGCCCAGGATGTGCCTTTATATACTGGGGTCACGGCACCTGTCAGATGCCCTTTCGTGGTGTTCCTGATCCTGCGCTTTGTTGCTGTGTTCCTGCGTTCCTGTGTACCGACCCGGCTCGTCTGACTATTCTGCTGATCCTGCTCGTGATTGACCCGGTTCCGACTGACGTTCCTGCTCCGTGATTGACCCGGCTCTGACTGACGACTCTGCTCCGTGATTGACCCGGTTCTGGCTGACGACCCTGCTCCGTGATTGACCCGGTTCTGGCTGACGACCCTGCTCCGTTATTGACCCGGTTCTGGCTGACGACCCTGCTCCGTGATTGACCCGGCTCTGGCTGACGTTCCTGCTTCATGTATTGATCCGGTTCCGGCTGACGTTCCTGCTCAGTGATCTGATCCTGTGTTCCCGTGCGATTCCAGTCGCCTTCCAGTGACATTCTGAACTGTGTTTGTGTCGGTCTGGCTAATCATCTCTCTATATACCGAGCTGTTGCCTCTTGTTGCACTGATCCTATTCTCATAGCGCTGCTGAGCTGTAGTCTCCATTACTGAACCTGCATTAAACCTTGCTGTGCTGGTAGCCTCCATTAATTGAGCCTATCCTCGTACACTTGCCAAGCCTGTGTATTCCGTTCGAGCCTTTAACAGTTTCTGAGCCTGTGCCTTTAAGACCTAGCCTATCCATTCACACTAGCAGAGCAGTTGTCCGTTCCGGTGCTCGGGCAGCACCGTGGTTGCGCCGGTTGGCATTGGTACCTCCAGTTTGCTCTTGCAGTGTGTGCTCCGTACGGCACCGGAAGGGTGTCCCGGCTCTGGTCTCCAAGTGCTCAATGTGTTACGCTATCCTCCGCACTACCAATGCTCTGGCTTGTTAATTACTTGTGCAGTGTTGCTCCGTTCTGGCACCCAAGGGGTGTTTAGGGCTCTGGTTCCGTTGGCACACGCAGGGTTACTTCCGTGAGAGTGTTGAGGGCGATTCAGGTTCTGGTCCCATTAGCTCCTGCAGTAGCTTTCCTTCTGATAATCCCACTAAGGTGGTATTGGCTCAGCTCTAGTCGATCTTGCTGGTCAGTTGGGGCTTTCCATTGCACAGCTATTTGAGAGTGATTCAGTTCAGTCACACAATACACCTTCCTCTGCACCATCAAGAGACTGATATTACCTACTGGGCGTTGGCTAATCAATTTTACTGAGACTGTTCAGTTTCTCTACATTAACCCCTGAATGTTGTTTTCCTGATCAGTATAAATTTCATTATACATACTTGGGCCTGTATATTGTCATTACCATTTATACCTGTCCTGGCCCCCAGGGGCGCTGTTCTTTAACCATTATTTCAATAAAACTTTTACCGTTGTCTGAGTGTCAGAAAACCGTAAAGGCAACAAGCTCATCAAGTGTTAACGGCTCAGAATCAGAGGCAGCAAGCTTAGCAAGTGTACACAGACAGGCTCGGTAACTGAGGCAACCAGCACAGCAAGTGTTCTCTGACAGGCTCGGTAACGGAGGCAACAAGCTCAGCAAGTGTACGGACAGGCTTAGTAACGGAGGCCACAAGCTCTGCAGAGGAAGTGTGATCAGTCAGTGCAACACTGCAAGCACAGTCAGAATGTCGCCAGGCAAAGAGATACAAATCTCGCAGGAACACTGGAAGCAATCACGGAGCAGGAACGTCAGCCAGAGCCAGGTCAATCATGGAGCAGGAACGTCAGCCAGAGCTGGGTCAATCACGGAGCAGGAACAACAGAGTAGTCAGACGGGCTGAGTCGGTACAGGAACGCAGGAACACAGCAACAAAATGTGCAGGTACAGGAATACCACGAAAGGGCACCTGACAGGTAACATAGGCCCGGTAAATAAAGGGACACCATGGGCGGGCCAATCAAGCTCCGCCAATGGGAGAGCACCACAGAGTGTGACAAGTAATCACAGGAACCGTGATACTCTTGCAGTGTAATTAGTCTTCGTTACAACGCCCTTGGGGGCTAGTGGTTCTATTATCCTCAGCTCTTGCAGTGTACTTGCTCTCCGTTATGCACCGGTTAGGGTGCTTGTGGCTCTAGCTCATTAGTTCTAGCAGAGTATTTTGGCCTCAGTTTCCTGCTCAGCATATGCAGTAGTCTCTGTCCTGTTCTACGACTGGTGTTTTCTCATCTAGCACCACTTACCGCTCCTTTACCATCTTATGGGCGTGTCAAACACACCACAACAGAGTCTGATTGATTTCTATGTACTTTAACTATTGATTACCCGTTATGTTAACTTATGCCTGTCCTGTGACAGTATATATCTATTTCTCTGTATACTGGGCCTGAGAGGGCATCTGTACTTTACTGTTCATTTCAATTATTCTGTATTGCCTATAGAGGGCAGTCTTTCTTGCCTTTTAATAAAACTGTGTTTTATTCTAACCTGCTGGTCTGAGTGTCCTACAAAACCGTTACAGTATGAAAGGGCCCTGACCTCAGACAGCAAAGGTGAAAGTAATAAACAAAACATCCACTGGAGAATGGATGTTCATGAGCAGCGCTTGGACCAGTTGGCACTGGCCTTACAAACATTACTTGAGCGTACGGTACACCCTGACAAACCTAACCAGAACCCAGTGGTCCCACCAGTTTCGACACTGGATAACCATTCTGTGGTTCCTGCTGCACCTACCGGAGACCTAACTGCGGCGGCGCCGTTACCGTTGAGATATGATGGAGAACCTACCCTATGCAGGGGGTTTATTAATCAATTGGAGATACTTCTGGAACTAGCTCCTCAGGCGTTTCCTAACGACCGGAGTAAGGTCGGATTTATGATATCCTTGTTAACGGGCAAAGCTCTGGCATGGGCCAACCCCCTGTGGGAGAATGCCAAACCCTGCACTCAGAACTTCAGTGAGTTCGTAAGAAAGTTCTGCAGAGTGTTTGAGGTTCCTAGTAGAGCTGCCTCTGCTGCCAAAAGGTTGATGGAGATACAACAGGGCGACCGTACCTTGGGCGATTATGCCATTGAATTTCGGACATTGGCAGCAGAGGTAGGATGGAATAACGAAGCATTAGTGGCAGCTTTTGCTCAGGGCTTGTCTGACTCCATCAAAGATGAGGTAGCTGCCAGAGATGTACCCAGTGACCTGGATGAATACATTGATTATGTCATGCTTATTGACTCCCGCATCCGTGAAAGGCGGCTGGCTAAAAGGGCGTGATCCAGAATTTATGGGCATGGCAGTCTTTCAAACCCAGCCTCGCCTCCCATTCCTCCTGAACGTTCACCCGAACCTGGCGAACCAATGCAGCTTGGGTTCACCAGACTCACAAAGGAGGAACGGGCGCACCGTAAAAGGCAGGGTCTATGTTTATATTGTAGCAAAGCTGGGCACTTATTACGCACATGTCCGTTACGGCCGGGAAACAGACACACCTAGGGTACCATGTGGGACAGGCCCTAGGTGGCGTACAGCAGTCCCTAGACTCAAGTACACAGAAACCCACCATCCACGTGGTATTCTCCTGGGCTGATCTGTCTGTGGTGGTGATGGCCCTGGTAGACTCCGGTGCAGCCGGGTACTTCATGGATCACTCTTTTGCCGAGTTGCACAAAATTCCATTGGTCAAAAGGGAGACTCCCTTAGCTATTGAAGCTATTGACAGTAGACCTTTGGAACCTGCATTTATCACTATGGAAATGATTCCTATTAATATGTCTATTGGGGCTCTCCACAAGGAGGAATTACTTTTCCAAATAATTTGTTCCCCTCATCATGCAGTCATTCTGGGGTTTCCATGGCTGCTATTACATAATCCCCAGTTTGACTGGCAGAGATGTGAGGTCAGATCATGGTCTGAATACTGTACGAAAAATTGTTTGTCACATCCTATCAAGATTTTATGTACCTCTTCCTCCGTGCCAGCTGAATATTGTGAATTCAGTGACGTGTTCAGTAAGGGGGAGGCTAGCGCATTGCCTCAGCACAGACCATATGATTGCGCTATTGATCTGCCTCCGGGCGTGGTGCCTCCTAGGGGTTGCACTTACCCATTGTCCTGCGATGAAAACAAGGCTATGGAGTACTATATTGAGGACGCCCTCAAAAGAGGAATCATACGCAAGTCTACTTCCCCTGCTGGTGCTGGTTTCTTCTTTGTAAAAAAGAAAAGTGGCGAACTAAGACCATGTATTGATTACCGTGGGCTAAATAAGCTTATGTCTAAGAATGCCTACCCCATACCACTTATTACGGAATTATTTGACAGGTTGAAGGGCTCTTCCATTTTTACTAAACTTGATCTGTGGGCCGCTTATAACCTGATCAGAATTAATGCTGGGGATGAGTGGAAGACGGCATTTAATACCAGGTCAGAGCATTATGAATATCTAGTGATGCCATTTGGTCTATGTAATGCACCTGCGGTATTTCAAGAGTTCATTAATGACATCCTCCGTAACATGCTTCAGTCTTGTGTGGTCATATACCTCGATGATATATTGATTCACTAGGCTAACCTAACCCAGCATATTAAGGCTGTCTCTGAGGTTTTGCTTCGATTACGCAAAAATAAACTGTTCTGTAAATTAGAAAAATGCAAGTTTCACAGGCCCCAAGTACCCTGCCTGGGGTTCGTAATTTCTAAAGATTGCATTGCTATGGACCAGGAGAAACTTGCTGCAGTCCTACAATGGCCTCGCCCCAATGGTCTGAGGCAGCTGAAAATGCTTTTGAGACTCTGAAATCTGCCTTTACTTCTGCTCCTGTACTGTCCCACCCCAATCCCGCCCTGCCATTCTCCTTTTAGGTTGATGCCTCCGAAGCCGGGGTTGGGGCAGTACTTTCCCAACGTCCTGTGGGAGGTGGCACCTTGAGACCTTGTGGGTTCTTTTCTAAAATAGAGGGCAGTCTTTCTTGCCTTTTAATAAAACTGTGTTTTATTCTAACCTGCTGGTCTGAGTGTCCTACAAAACCGTTACAGTAATAAAAGACAACACATACAAACAAACAGATCTGCGCTCCTCTATATGCTGTGAATAATGAGTGCCCTGTAATGGGCATATATAATCTTTAGTAAATCTAAGTGAAATAAGTGAGAATTTAGTCCCACAAATTGGCCAATCCGTGTGTAAGCTTACCACCACACCAAGGTATCTCACTCTATGGTAGGTCCTACTCTAATACACTTACAAATACTATCTAAATTAAAAATACCTGAAGAAAGATGTTAGTTTGAAACGCATTGGAGGGGACCCTTTAATTATATTTTGATGTATTTATTATTATTTGTGGGTCCCAGTGTAGTGCAATAAAAGACAGAAGACATACAATAAAGTAAAAAAGGTGTAGATGAAAGAGTTACCTGGTGCAGGGCCCACGTGGGCCTGCATTAATTAAGTGATTACATAGAGAACTATGTTCCATTTATATCCTTCCTCCCAAGTCATGTGAGGAATGGTTGATACCATACAGACAGGGGGTATACACACTGGTACAGGCCAAAAAGCCTTGTTCTTAAAGGGATAATAATACTTCGTTTTATCTTTATTTTATTTTGTAGGCATTAAAAAAACATGAAGAATGATATGTCTTATCTCTCAAACCTTTATGGTTTGAGAGACATTCACAAGCAGTTACCCTCCCGCCCCTTTTACCTAGTGTAATCCATCTCTTCTCAGATGTGGAATCTGGTTGTAAGACCAGACAAATAACAGCAGGGGACAATCTTCTTCCTATGAGAAGTTTTTCAGGTTTTTCCCTTATCTTAATTGAAGATTGTCCCTCTCTGCAGTCTACCTGGGCATCTCCCTTCTGATCTGGCTGAGCAGTGTTACATCAGTAAAAGGGGCGGGAGGGGGATACTTTATCACTGAATTACTCTTGAACTACAAATCTGACAGTACTGATATACCATAAAATCTCAGGTATAATACGCACCTGTGTATAATACACAGGTGCATATTATACCTAATATTTTAGGGGAAAACAAGAGTGCCTATGTATAATAGGCACCCTTGTTTTCCCCCTTACTAAAAAATTTTTTAGTGCCTGCAAATACCTTCCCTCCCTCCCCCCAGCACAATCCGCTCTCCAAAAAAGCTTAATTTCGTCCCACATAAGTCCCCCATCTTTCCTCCCGCTCCCCAGCTCAATCGATCTGAAAATATGCCTTACTATTATCCATCAGAAGTCCCCATGATCTCTGCGGACGGCACTCTTGAATCTGCCGTCCGCTTCCTGCAATGGGCTGTCAGGACCTTCTGCCTTCAGGGCATTACCATTGGCTGGAGGCAGAAGGTCCTGACAGCCCATTGCAGGAAGCGGGGAGATTGTGCTGGGGGGAGGGAGGGGGCTATTTGCCAGCAATATACTTTTTATAAAAAAAAACCTCTTGGGTATAATACGCACCCCCCACTTCACATAAGGTGAAGAGGGGTAAAATTGTGCGTATTATACACGATATTTTACGGTAACACTCTCCAAAGTCCAAATACTATGATGATTAATTAGAGCTGCTTTTATTATGAAACATTACTATCCCTTTAAAGGCCAACCCTTGTCATATTGCAGTTTCCTGGTTGGCTCAGGCACTTTAATTTGTCCTCCTGTGCTCTTTCTGGTATAGCCTGAATATATATTGTTGGTAGCTCTTAATTTTCCCTGTTTGTTGTAAATGAATGTAATTATCTATTGTTTAGAAAAATCTTTGCCTCAAGTGTTCTTAATTATAATACTTTAATCCTGGTTAAATAACTGCTTGATGTCATTTTCCACTTGCATGACTAAAGGCTTGATTTTATTCCACATGGTAAAATAAAAAACTGGTGACGGTGGTTTTGAAAGCACAGTTTGGTATTCTATTAACTGTGTTGTCAAAAACCACCGACGTGTAATTTGCATCCATTGGACACAATAAAAAATGAATTGTATTTGTTAGTCTGTTAGACGCGGTGGCTTCAACACATGTTAAGGAACACACTTTTTATTGCAAAAAATTGTGCCATAAAAAGTAGGAGCTGAGTCCCTTAACGTGCATTGAAAGCCACCGATGTGTATTTGAACAGTAGTTTTCAACACACACGTGATTAAAAACAAAAGCATATTAACTCTATGAATGCCAGTAGGGTATGAAATGCATTGCACAGCGTTGCATACCCCATTGGTACTCACAGCGTTAAACTCCCTAAAGTTAACACATCCCCTGAAAAAAAACACTTACCTGTAATCCTGATGTCCAGCAGGGTCCTCAGCATTTTGGTTAGCTACTATTCGTCTTCTTCAACCTTCTTGTTATTGGAATATTTCTTCTAATCTTCTTCATGTCTAAATAAGATGCAGCCATTCCTTCCCAGTCTCTGTTCAAAATGGGTCCCACGCTACAAATTGTCTGAGATGTGTGCTTACGCACCTCCCAGCCAATCAGCTCCTAGTGGGGGAGATGACAGCCTGAGTTGTATGAAGGGGGAGGGGCCTGTTTTACTCTGCATTAATACTGCTGCCACTGGTGGCAGTGGAGGCATTGGCAAACTAACCCTTTCAATGCCTTGATTTTTTGGATACAAGGAATGCCTAACTCCGTTTTTTAGGAATGAATGGCTGCATCTTATTTAGACATGATATGCCAGCGAGCATTTACAACTACAAATTTTGAAAGAAGAAGAAGATTAATATAAAAAAGAGAAGGAAGATTACAGAAACAAGAAGACTGAAAGAGAAGATTAAGGAAGAAGACAGACAGTGGATAACAGTTCTGCATGTCGGGATAGTGTTAGGGCTAGTATTGTTTAACTGTCATGTTTGGGATAGTGTAGGGTTAGTGCTTGGGAGGTGAGGGAGGGCGAATGTGTTTTTAGCTAGCATTATTTGACTCTGTGTCAAACAAAGAGTTTGCTATTTTCCTTTGATGTTCCCACAACTCACGCTATTTAACGTGCATTGTGATAACAAAAAGCTGCAATGAGTATTTGGCCACAATGTGGGTTTTGACCACCAATGCTCGTTGCAGTGGATGGTGGTCAAGTAATAGAATTCTGACAGTACAACTGTGTGTGTGTCTACTGCCCGGAATTCTTTTGGCCCCTACCAATGCTTTTAATGCCAGGAATCGAACCCTAAGTTGGAATGTCTTTTTCAATTTCTTTTCTTTATCTTTGTTTTGATATAATTACACTGGAGTGGTTAACCAGTCATTGATGGGGCTCAACCCCTGAGCCAAATATTTAAAACAACACTAACACCTATAAATTAATTGGAGTGATATACAGTTAAATAACCTATACTCTAAGCTGGCATCTGTAGAAAACTTTGTTTGTTTCATGAGACTTAAAATATAGTCTTACATGTGATCTATGCAGCACAAATTGTTGTCTTTTGCAGAGTTCCCTGACTTCTTTAGCACTGTAATCTTGATAGGATTTCTCAGATAAAAGTTCAATATTATTTGTAAATAGCCTGAACTAAAGCTGCAACCTTTATAATAATGAGAATGATGGGTACTAATAGCTCTTTTCCTTCATTATGAACAGTTTACACATGCATTAAAAAGTTTAGGATTATATTTTAGAGATCTAACATAAAAATAATAATTTTCTCAGATTCTAGCTGTAAATACATGAGATTAAATCTTACACCAACCAACTTCATTTTTAGGTGTTAATGTTCCTTTAAAGCATAAATCTTTTTACTAATTTGTGGCATGTGGTGGTGTAATATTCTACTGATCTCTCTCTAACAGTAGTGATGAAATTAAGCTGTGTAGTGCACAACTGGCCTTACGGAAAAAAAAAGGTGAGCAATTGTGGAGCAAATCTACTGCACCATAGTAGTGAGCCATGGGGTGATGGTGGTGTAATCAAAATCTCCCTGTGTTGTTTGTTAGCAGAGGCTCCAGTGTGCCTAGAAACAACCCATTTCATTTGTGACCTTCCACCTCAGGAAAGTAGGTGCAAGTACTTCCTGTGTCAGTTCAAAGCCTGATGGAGAACAGAGCAGTCTTCCTCCTGCTACCCACCTGCTCAGGGAGGCATCTCAATAGCAATGTCCTCCTTCTGCACACTGACAGTCACATCAGAATCCTTCTGCACTTCTTGCACCACACCTTGTACCTGCACTTATAATATTCCTCCTACTGTCTCTGTTTGCCATTATGCATTCAGCTTAGATTGTAAGCTCCTTGGGGCAGGGTCCCTTTCCTAGTGTATGATTCCCTTGCTGCACTTTCCCTCACAAATAATGTAATGATTGTACTTAACCTTAATGCTCTTAACCCAGTTCTGTCGTTTTTGTATTGTATTATTTCAACTTCTGTTAAGCGCTGTGTACATGTATGGCACTATATAAATAAAGATACATACATACATACTAGCACATAGCCCATTAATGGGTGGCTGGCATGTTTCCTCACTACCAGTATCAGTACCTTTACCCCAAATCAATAAAGGATGTTGGTTCTGTTGCTCCAAAGAGACCTCTGTCTTACTCTCTCTTGGCCTCCAAGAACAGAGTCTGCACTTCAAACTGATACACAGAACATGCAGGATACAGATTTCACTCAGAGGACACTTAAAGGGGCAGGATAGTGCCAAATACCCATTAATTAGCACAGGCCTTTTAACCCCTGGAATGCTTGCATGTATTGCATTCAAGGGATTAAAAGCTCCATTTAATTGAAGGGGTATTTTAAATTGTCTCCTGTGGTGCAGCTGCTTTATTCTAAAATTGTTCTTTCTGCATAAGGCCCTAATAGTGCAATAGGTGGGCCAGGTCCCAAGTCTTTTGGCAGCCTAGAAACACTCCTGGTTAAAACAAATGACACAGAGAATGCCATATCACAGTGTCAGTTGCTAAAGTCATGCCAGAAATAGATACGACTTGTTTAAGGAATTTAAAAGAATTTGCTACCGGTGACTCAATATATATTTAGGAGGCTTACATCAATCCAACTCAATCATCAGCAACATCACTTAGATCAGTACCATACCAACTATGGACAAAAAATACAAGCTACAATGGTTAATATAAACACACAAGTGATCTGGAAATGTTAGTGGCCTTTTATTATTCACACCTAATTGAGCATAATTAAACATGAAGGCTGGCAGAGAGTTGGGTGTTGAACGTTGGCTAGGCTCCACTAGCATGGATACCAAGCTGCAACCAGATCACCTGCAGCAGTGACCAGTGCAAACACAATTTAGTCTACTGACCTTACACACACAGCTGGGCCATTTCAGGCTAGCTGAGGTGGACATTGCTGGAGGTAATTTTCAACATCATCCAGCAAAGTTTATTGTCAACCACCATTTCCATATGGAACATTGTTCTGTGCCACCCCAATACCACCACAAAGGGGCACATTCATTTATAAATTTGGGCTAGATTTAGACATCAATAGAGATAAGCAATATAGCTGCATTTTGTTTCACATATCAACTTTACAAAACCATAGAAAAACTAGTGTTTCACTCAAATTATTTCAAAGGGATATGTCTAGTGTAATACATAATTTCTTATGCATGAGCACTGGGGTTGCTAGGAACTGTCTGAGACGATAAAACCCTAAGTGTTATGTTTAATGCCTCTGATCTTGTTGCTAGTGTGGTACACATAATGGTGCTAGTCTCCTTACTAGTAATTTGTTGCATGGTGTAGTAAAAATGCACTAGTTTGGACCAATACCTAGGTCTTTCTGAAACCTACAAACATCTCAGTGCATGTGTGACTTTTTCTGAGACAAAAAGCCTCATAAACAAAACATATATGTAACCAAATGAGAGACTCTTATACTCAAGCGCTCACCAATATCAATACCTGCTCCCTGGCATTCAAAGGGTTAAAGACTGACTAAAACAAAGATCTCTCTGAATCAACACTGCACTGGTTGTGATAGAAAGCTAAAACACTCTGTCTTTTGTTGGCAAATGTTTTTGTTATAAACTAAATGTGACATGCCTGAGCTTGGCCAAAAACTTGGTCCATCCATCTCTTCCACACACACACTGCTTTGTTTACATGAACAAATCCAACAAGGTCCTTCAAAAAAACTGTTTAAGGAACTGTAAAACAGAAATCTAGTTAATGACATCAAAGAGCAAGAAAAAAGTCTACGGCCCAATGCACAAATAACATGGAGTCATTCTGGTGCAAACCAGCTTCTTTATATGAGACAAATACAAATTCCCATTAATTTAAATGCCAGAGAGGTCCCAGCTCATTGTTTTTCAATGCTTTTTGGAGACATCTCTAACACTGAGGTTGTTAAAAGCCCAGTTTAAATCAATGGGAATTTCAGAAATGTTTTTTGCAACATAATTATTGATAATTTCTGTTGTGTATATGACCCTTTGTTGTCAGTAGAACAATTCAGTACACTTAGTTACAGTGTACAGCAGGGTTTGGACAATGTCAGGCCCTCGAGAAGCTGCCAGACTACAACTCGGTTTAGGGCTGGTGGATGATGATGTGAGTTGTAGACTGACAGCAGTTGAAGGTCCTCACATTGCCCAATTATGGTGTAAATAATATAAAGCAGGAATAATAGAACACCAAATATAAAGAGCTATTTAAGATAATATTTTTAGAAACTGACAGAAAAGTGGCCCTTTTAATAGAAAGACTAGGGGTGCCCAGACTTGGGAGCTATTTTTTCATAGTAATCCTATCATGATCTACTATTACCTTAGCAGCATTATTTAGCAGTCTCTCACCTTTAAATTCAAACATGTTGTACATCATATTTCTGCTTATATTGCCTGTCTAAAGGAAATAAAACCGAACAGCATGTACAATATTGTAAAAATCTGTTGAAAGATTGCTTCTCTCTCTTCATGTAATACCAGACAGACTTGATGATGTTGAGATCAGGGCTTTGTGGGGGCCATACCATCATTTCCAGGACTCCTTGTTCTTCTTTATGCTGATGATAGTTATTAATTACTTTGGCTGTATGTTTGGGGTCATTGTCATGTTGCAGAATAATTTTGGGGCCAATCAGATGCCTCCCTGATTGTATTCCATGATGGATAATTATCTGCTTGTACTTCTCAGCACTGAGTAGACCATTAATTCTGGCCAATCCCTAACTCCATTTGCAGAAATGCAGCACTGAGTAGACCATTAATTCTGGCCAATCCCCAACTCCATTTGCAGAAATGCAGCCCCAGACTTGCAAAGAATCTTCACTGTTGCCTGCAGACACTCATTTTGTACCACTCTCCAGCCCTTCCATTAACAAGTGCCTTCTGCTACAGCCAAATATTTAAAATTTTGACTCATCAGTCCTGAGCACCTGCTACTATTTTTCTGCACCACAGTTCCTGTGTTTTCATTCATAGGTCAGTCACTTGGCCTTGTTTCCGTGTCAAAGGTATGGCTTTTTAGCCATAAGGCTTCCATGAAGACCACTTCCAACCAGACTTCTTCAGACAGTAGATGGGTGTACCAGGGTCCCACTGTTTTCTGCCAGTTTTTCTTTTCACATTTTAAGTATTGATATCACTTTCATCCTATCATGGCTAAGTTTACTAAACACACAATCTCATTTCTACACACAGCTTACTGGCCTCCACAACAGCAGGAGCCCATGGAGGAGGCTACCTCACTACCCATTGAGGAGTATACAGAAGAGAGGACCAGCCGCTGGCCACTGTACTCATCACCCACACCTCCTCCACAGCTGTCTGCTACCCAACTGGCTGCACCTTCACCGGCTGAGACCCAACTGGCTGCACCTCCACCGGTTCTGACCCAACTGCTGAACCTCCACCGGCTGTGACCCAACTGACTGCACCTCCACCGGCTGCGACCCAACTGGCTGATCCCCAACTGGCTGCTCCACCTCAGTACAGCGACTGGATGCAACAGGAGGAGAGGGGGATGCATCCCACCACCTCCAGGAGCTACTACCCTCCAGCAGCACCACCACCACCAGGGAGGCAATGGCTGCCAAGGACTGTGTCCACCACCCAATATGTGCCTTATTCCACACAGATTGACCTACCATCCTGGATGGCTCCCCAGCATGGCCCCAGGTATGATCCCAGGTGGGGGCCAAGCACATACTAGTGGCCAAGATATGACCCTTGGCCACTCGACTACCAACCCCTGGGCCTGATTGGGGAGCCCCAGCGCCCTCTACCGAGGGAAATATTCACCCCACCACCAGGACAGACATCATTGGGCATATGCCCATCATCTTCACCAGCCACTCCAACAGCTGTCACAGCAGCAGTAGCCACAGCACACACAGCAGCTCAGGGCACAGCAGCTGAGGACACAGCAGCTCAGGACACAGCAGCAGCTCAGGACACAGAAGCAGAGGACACAGCAGCAGCAGGAACCCCACCAGCAGTGTCACGGGGCACATCCACCTCCAGCATTGCACAACCCACGGGGATAGAGGTGGAATACATGTCCCTACAGAGGAGGCTACTCTGGGCATGCCACAGGATCAACGAAAATGTCACAAGGAGCAGAAGGGAATCCAGGAGGAACACATCAACAATCCAGGCAGGGTTACATGCCCTGGAGTTGGAGCATACAAGACTGAACACACAACTCCATCAGCACCACACAGGGATGATGGACATGCTGGGACAGGTGCTGGTGGAGTTGAGAGACCACAACCGCAGGGAGAACCTGCGTGTAGAGAGAGAGCTGCGGTCCACAGAGGGGTCCACTGCACCCACCACTCCCTCCAACGTGACCCCTGAAGCCACACCTAGGGGTCAAAGGGTGACCAGGCAATCAGCCAGGGCATCCACCTCTGGCACCCAGTCTAAGGTCCCCCCCCAAGAAAAAAAAATAAACTGCCCAACATGTCATGTTCCCTTTCAACAAAACATTGTGCTTTTGAATCGTGTCTGATATGCTTTGTGTTTGGTGATAGCTTGGGTGGCAGAGTTGTCTCCAATGCATTGCCAAGCAATGCAGTGAACACAACTTCTGCCTAGGAAACATGTCTATGGGATGTTACAATATGGGTTCTCATACACACACTGTTGTACAAATTCAACTGGCAATCCATCCCTGGAGCCATATAACATGACAGTGTTATATGGCGATGTTGTGGGTTGAATTTGAAAAATACATACCCCTTAGCACAACAACTGGTGCAACACTGAACTTTCGTCTGCATCAATTGTTGCAGGGGTTAAGCAAACAAACAGCTATTTGACTTAACAGAGAACTAACAAGCAGGACAAATGGAACATGCAGGGAAATAGTCTTTGATTCACACTGTTACTGTGAAACTGACTTACTGGGGAACCCAATGTTCACCATCGGATTTCAATGTGTAGCACACACATGGAAATCCAGGGGTGAGCACTGGGTTCTCCAGTAAGTTGAATTGTTGTTTTACTAAGATTGTAACAGACTTCACCAGTGACAACACTTGTCCACTTAGTCTGGTTGTTTGTTGATGTAGGCCATATACTGAGATATTTCAAACTAAAGCTATCTCAGAACATTGATTATACTGAGCAACACAGAAACCATGGACAAGAAATCACTATGGAAGTATGTCCCCTGGATCACCTCTTTATCACTCCCAACACACATTAGTGTATCTCTGCCATCATCTGTTTGCATGAATACATCACAGAGTCCACTCACTGGCAAACAAGTAGTGTACTCCTGTGATGTGGGTCATGCGTTCCCATGTATGGGGGATACTCTAGCCTTGAGTGTGGTTACGCATTGACACATGTGTAATCCAACATTTTTTCATACAGACACAGATTTTATAGTGATGGTTCTTCTTTACTGTGTCTCAAAGTACATTAAAACATACATGTGTTTCTGGGTATATTGCCTATATGCCTATATGAGCACAATAAATGTACTTTGGAACGAAATATTAGTACTTTAGAAACACTACTGTACTGCTCATGTGTGGTCCACAAAGTTTGACAACTCTGTAGATGAGTATTCTAACTGTACAGGTTTGATACCTGGATGTTAGTACACACATGAATTTGTGTTTTCTGTGTCTATATGAGAATGTTCCAGTAGAGGTTGCTGTGAACATCAGGTTAAACATTGCATCACCAACACAAACACTTGAAACACCAAGGGGTGAGCTTCATAGAAGTGTTGTCAAGACACCAGTCCAGTTACATGGAAGATCTTCTTTCCATGATTGGAACATGCTATGGATGCCTGTGGGACAAGAGGACAGGATTTGGAGCAGCATCCTCGAACTGATCATCATGGAACAACTTCAGCTTCCTAACCCCTCAGCCTTTTTCATTACAGGTGAGTACACAAACCATTGCTTTATAATGAATTGTGCACTCGTCTGTAACCAATTATGTAGAGAACTAAGGAAAGTGACAGTGGCAGCCCAATTTTATTTGTTTCATGGAACTACTATGACATATTAGTTGATGTGTGTATTCATGTCAGGGCCACATATCACTACACACTCACAGGTCAGTATGGTGTCCCTGGAGATCTGAGCCACGTTTATGACCTCTATGTTGTGTAACAATACCACTTGACTCTAATAGCCCTTTAACCCCTGATGTGACAGAGTGTTATCCAATGCATTGCACTGGATAACACTCTTTCGCTACAAGACTATCATGGTTGCTCTGGCTATGATCATGGCAAATCACGTTAATTGCTGTCAATCAAGCCCTGTCAGATGCTGAACATGGGTTATGTGTTGTACCTTGTTTCTCCTGGGGGTGTGCGTGATATCCTTGAGGTATCAATGTCAATGTGGAGAAGGGAATGGAAGATGGTTTTGGAATCCACACACACAATATGCCACATCCATAGTATGCATGATGTTTGGGGCCACACTGCTTCCAGTGCAGTGCTGTGTCAATGAACCTGTGGGGTGGAACAGAACATCATGTGCGGTGTGGTCAGTGTGTTGGCATCAATTCACAGGACTGATGGAGGACTTGCATGGATTGTTTGGATGAATGTGTTATACTCACAGCTAAAGTGGTCAGTGATGAGCCTGTCTCGGATCTGCGCCCCTCTCAGGATCTCAACATGGCCGATATCCATGGGCACTTCAGGTATGGGGGGCCTGGATATCATCCACCAACCTGGTGTCCACTACGATGTTGTGCAGTATTGCACACGCCATTATGATGTCACACAGTTTTCCAGGTGCATACTGCAGTGCTCCCCCGAGTGGTCCAGACAGCAGAATCGAGACTTCAGGAGGCCAAAGGTCCGCTCAGTGGCATTGTTTTTTTCTGCCATGAGCCTGGTTGTACCTTTCCTGGGCATGTGTTCAAGGATTGGCCACAGGGTTCAGTAGCCAGGACTTGCATCCATAGCCAGCATCACCCGTGTAATGTGAGTGACATGGTGAGACAGGGAGCACATGTATGAATGATGTGTTGTGTGGTGGACATACTAGCTGTGGGTCAGGAGCATGGTGAGCAGTGTTGTGTGTACACCTGTGGATGTGGTGTGATGTAGTATTGTGAACTCACCCAGAAGCCATCCCCCTGTATAAGTTCCATTCTCAAAGTCTCTGTGTACTGAGGAGTTTTGGAGAATGTACGAATCATGACAGCTGCCAGGATATTTTGCACAGACATTCATAATCCTCATGTTACTGTCACACACCATCTGCATGTTCATGGAGTGGAAGTTCTTCCTGTTGATGAATAGCTGTGCGTCACATGCTGGGGCTTTGATATGGACATGGGTGCAATTTATAGCACCCATGACCCTGGGCATGCCTCCCCTTGAGTAAAAGCCCTGCTTGAGATGTATCCAGTCCATGTCGGTGGTGGGGAAATGTATGTAGGTGCTGGCCTTACTTTTGAGGGCTGGCAAGACCTGGGCCAGCACTCTGGAGAATGTGGCCTGTGACATGCCAGATGCGTAACCCTCAGTGGACTGAATGGAGCCACTTACCATGAAGTGTATGGCACACAGGAGTTTTTGCAGGCCAGATAGGGCATGGTTGTGGATGTAGATGGGATCCACCAGATTCTTGATGACCTCATACAAGACAATGATGCTGTGTGGCCTCAACCTGTAGCGATCAATCACCTCCTCATTGGTCATTTCAAAGATGGTGACCCTTGGGCTGTATACCCTGGGCCTTGGTGGTCATATATCCATCCTTCGCTGCTGCAGGGGTCCGTGTGGCAGCTGGGGAGAGTCCTGTTGCTGTGGAGCATCCTGTTGCTGCAGCTGTGCATCTGCAGGCAGGTGCTGCCCGCCAGGTGGTGATGGGCTCTTGTGTGGCTGTTGAGCCAGAGCCTCCTCACTTGCAACAGGTGAAGGCTGCTGATCAGGTGTGCCTGGGGCTTCCTGGTGTTCCCTAGCACTTGTCTTTGCGCGCCTTCTCTGCAGTCTTCTCATCAATAAGTATCCCAACATACTTATTGTTCTCTCTCTATCTCTCTCTTCCTGAGTGGAAAACAAGCCACAAGTGAGTGTGGTGAGCTGTCCCTTTAAGTAAGTGGTAGGGAGTTGTGTAGGTGTGTTGATGAGGTGAGTGATGACCAATGGGAAGGTGTTTGTTGTCCAGGTAAGTGTTTGCAGGTGTGTCTGTGTTTTGAAATGTGGTGTGTTCTGATTGTTATGTCTCTGTCAGTTGCAGGTGTGAAGTTGTGGGATGCAGGTTGCATCTGGATCGGGTGGTGATGTTGCACAGGTGAACTTGTATTGGCAGTTGTCCGTGTTGTGTGATAACCCCCATTGTTCCGTGCCATGTTGTGTTGGAGGTCCATGTCCCTGTGGTGTTGCTTGTTGTGTGAGAGTGATTTGTGGTGAATGTCCATGTTTTTCTGTTATTTTGGCATTGCACTGGTTAATTTTTCCATTTACATACTTGTGCGGTATGCAGATTGTCTTTAACGGTGGTTTTTTTTTTACCAATATGTATCTAACGGCTAACAAAACTGGGTCTTAAGCTTTAGCTGTTAAGTGTATCTTTTTTTCTGGGGAATCTTGTTCTATGCGCCTCAAAGCACGTCAGTCTATCGGCTGTAAGGATTTGTTAACTGTCGTTAGCTGTTCTTAAGACAGACCTTTAAATGGCTTACAACACGTTAACGCACCCATTAGTGCTTTTTTTTTGCTAACAGCTGCCTTTAAATCTACCCCTAGGTCTCTTCCTCAGGCATGTTATATAACATGCCTGAGGAAGAGACCTAAGGTCTTGAAAGCTTGCAGTCTAAATCTGCTTAGTTAGCCAGTAAATGTATCAACAACTATATTTGCCTCCTATGTTATTCTATGGAGCAAATGCACTACTTGTTTTCCAACTTTGGAGATCTTAGTGCAAAGGCTCCATAGAATAACATAGGAACTGGAAAAGTGATATCACTGGAGAAGACATCTCCACTTTATCACCTTTTTATCACACCTTAATGGATAACCTCCATTGAGTTACCAGCCCCCTTTTACTACAATGGAATTTTTACTGGGCTACTATGAGAAGTAATACTTTGGAAACCTTTCTAGCAATCAGTGGGTTAAACACATAGGAGGGAAGTCTCCAGTTTTGCCCCAGAGACTCCAGTTTTGACTCTGCATTACCGTATCTCCAGGGCAGAGTCTGATTCTCTGAATGTGGGGAGTTTCTAATGAAACTCTGCCCACTTGTGCTCATTCCCACCCTCTTACTTCCACTCCCCGCCCTCTTTCCCTCCTTCCCCAGTCTATTTTGCCTACATTTTTATGTTTTATGCCCTGTCCCCACTCATGATTAAGCCCTGCCCCTTTTATGATGTAATTTCTCTCCCCTCAGCAGCACCACAGGACTCCCCTCCGGGGAGCTCAGAACAAAAAGTTCCCAGGTATGGTTAAATATCCCTTTTAGAGCAATGGTTAGTTTGAATTCTTCCCTGTGACACAGTTGGGTTTGCCTCAGAATGTCTACAGTTGTTCCTAGAACATTAGCCTCAATGTTTATCCAAATTCACTAAGGCAATCCTTTCCCTTTATGTCGTCTAGAAGATAAATTATAGAGGAGCACAAACACCTAAAATGATTTATTTACACTTAAACACCCTGTACTTCATGCTAGTATATCTATAACATGTCTACATTTTCTAGCTAGGTCTCCAACAAGAAATCAAGGAGTTAACAGCTGAATTGAATTAATGGACAATTTTTGGTCTGGTTTGTTACAGCAATGCTCTTTAGCTTCCTGGATATGCCGCTTTGTGTTGAAATACATTTTTTAGTACTTGGTCTGCTACAAAGCGATGCCTCTACAGAAGTCTAAGGAATGATTTACATAGAACATGATGATAAGAGATTCACCTTCAATATAATTTAATTTTAAAAGAAGTTATATGTATGTATAACCTGTCATGTATTTTGTTTTCTGCCTTTATTCTAAATATGCCTGAAGTTTTTCTGAAAGCTTGTATTCTAAGCTAACCAGATAACCAATGAAGTTATCTCTTTTACTCTGCCAGTCTCCTCCATAGTGCTGAGAAAGTCTGATGTTCTAAGAGGAACTAAGTTAATTCTCAAGCAAAACAGCTGCACCACAGGGGACAAACAAAAATTACAGTTGATTTAAATCTGTCTTTTAACCATAAAGGTTTGAGAGATAAGACTTATATCGTTCTTCATGTTTTTTTAGTGCCTACAACATAAAATAAAGATAAAACAAAGTATTACTATCCCTTTAAGCCAACCTAAAGAAAACAAGTCCATTCTTATCTTTACTGTAGCTATGCAAGCCTTGTTGTGTTACTGGAGAAAAATAACAGACCTTTTAAGAATCTGCTGAATGGCAGAAAACACAGTTTACAGGAATCTACAATATTCAAACTGGAGAGTGACAGAGGCTGGGAGCATGGGGCGGGGGTAGGAGGTTGAAAGTGAAAAGAGACTGGAGCTTACGATAGAGAGTAGGACTAGCATATGAGGAGTATAATGAAGACACGGGAAGACTGTCATTCAAAAGTAGGCACCAACAGTGCCAAGTTTTTAGTGATGACAAAGTCCTATCTAAAAAAATATTATTAATAGCTTCTCCAAAAACAAAAGTCATCCATCCTACTGCTGTTGGGCCAAGAATGGGACAAAGAGAAGGGGCTGGGAATGGGACAAAGAGAGTGACATAGAGAGGGGGTTAGAGGGCCTTAAATTTAATGAACCAGGAGCAAGAAAGGAAGGAGAGACTGAGAACAGGGCAGGAGTGTGAATGAGAAGATTGAGGAAAGCATGGGGGGAAATGAGAGAGCAGGAGAAAACTGGTGAGATGTCCTGAGAACTGCTAGAAGATGTTCTCCTACCTTATTCTGTTTAGTGCCCTGCTCAGGAACACGCTATTATTGATAGTTGAAGGCAAGTGAAACTGTTTTTCTAAATATGTACGTTACACAGTTGCTTTTCTAGAAATCTGATTGGTTATATAAGAAAACAAAACATCTGTTTCACAAGATGTAATTCAGGCCTTATGAAACAGAATATTTCATTTGAAAACTAAACTTGCAGAATAATTTTGCACATTTTTTGTGCTAAATGTAGATATAAATTAAGCACATTGTGTTATTTACTATTTGTCCTTCCATTTTGAATAGTTTTATTAAATTTAACCCAAACATGTTTTTTTATCAGTGGAGAATATGCAGACAATGCCAGTCTGAACTAGTCAGGCTTTTTTCCCCAGAATCCTGTATACAAATCTTATTATTTGTCAACTTAATGGTACAAGGAAGAACCCTACATCAAATCCTGACATCATATGACCAATTATGCTAAATCTGCTTTTAAGTTTCCAGACAAGAAATAAATGTTTTTAAATTTAGGAGTAATAATTTATCATGACTTAAAGGTAAGCAGACAATGTACCAAAGCGGTGGGAAGTGCAAGCAGGGTGCTGGGTTGTATAGCTAGGGGCATTAGTAGCAGAAAAAGGGAAGTGGTCATGCCACTCTACAGATCTCTAGTTAGACTTCACCTACAGTATTGCATACAGTACTGGAGACCCCATCTCCAGAAGGATATAGATACTCTAGAGAGAATTTAGGTAAGGGATACTAAAATGGTGACTGGTTTACAGGAAAAAAAATATCAGGATAGACTAAAGGTTCTGAACATGTATAGCTTGGAGGAGAGACGAGAGAGGGGGGATATGATTGAAACATTCAAATATATGAAGGGATTCAACAAAGTGCAGGAGGGAAGTACATTGCCATAGTCTATAACTAGAGGGACACAGGTTTAGACGTAATGTAAGAAAGTTTTACTTCACTGATAGGATAGTAGACAAGTGGAATAGCCTACTTGGATTCACTGTTGACCATGGTCTGTCTGACTACTCTTTCGACTGCTCCCTGGTTTCTACATCCAGCCTGCCCCGGGTTCCAAGATTTCACTCCTGTATCCACTGGTATTCTGGGTTTGCTCAGCATCTGTATATAAATTAGTTTTCTGCTTTATACCTGCAAAGTTTCTCCTCCACAGGGTTAGTTTCGGCCAGCTTACATTGTCCTACCTTTCCTGTGTTTCTTATGACACAAATCAGAGATCAGCTCCTCTGCCAAATTGGATATCTGCTCCTCTGCCAAATCAGAGATCTGCTCTGAGATGCCAGCTTTATGGACAACAGTGGTGACTAATTTTAAATCATTGTTTCTGTGTAATTGGGGAATGAACAGAATTTAGAGGAGGAACAATATGTATGGTTTAGTTGTATCTAGGAGGAAAGGAAATGCTCTCCTAAGGACCAAATGAAAATTAATTGGAGCGTTCCAAGATCCTATTGATTTAAATAGGAAAACTCCTTGAACTCCGATTTAAAACAATGGGGAGTTGGGGAATTTTATATGTCCTCCTATGGTGCAGTTTGTTTGCTCCAGAATTGCTTCAAATCTTAGTATATCTTCCTCATTAAGGGGAACATATAAATGCAATTGTGAGCTACAATAGGTGCAGTAAACAATTTCTTGTATGGATCCTGCATCATGCCTATTTACTAAGCTATTTACTCCACTAATTGTCCTCTTTTACACTGTTTGTACCACTGGAGGACATTGTGGAGTGTTTGGTGCATTCCAGAGGAAGAGGTGCAGAGGAAGAGGTATAACATTTTTTTCTTGTACCTGTTACTTGGGAGGCATTCAAGATCCGCTCACTGTAATGTCTCTATGCTGGTGGAATATAGTGCATGATTTTTAAGCTAATGTATAAGCACAGAACAGGTATTTAAACCCCCCCAAATGTGTCTTTAAACAAAGTAAACTGAATCATACTTGACTTCTGTATCTAAATAAGATCTCTGTAACTGTAATTTGAGAGTGATGAGAGCAGCACCAGAATAATGTTTTGACTGACAGAGTGGCTATATTAGAAACTGTTGACATTTTTGGAAATAAAGCAGCAATATCTGTGGAATGCAGCTGGCAGGGTATGTCAGTTGGCATGCTCCAGTCTGTTTTACATCAAGTTTAAAGGGATAGTAATGTTTCACCAAAAAAGCAGCTCCAATTAATATTCATATTATATGGGCCATGAAAGTAAACTATGTCCTACAAATCATTGGTTTTACAGATTAATTTACCAAGGTAAGTGCCCTTCACACAGATGTCAGGTGGATCAATTTATATTCTGCATTATATAGACAGTTTCCTGTATATATTTACCTCTATTCATGCCTGTCTACAGGTCGGTATCCTTACAGCAAACAATAGGCTTCATAGGCCTGAATGGATTGTAAACAAACCATGTGCAAACCATGTGCAGTAGACTACAACAGAAATAAAACAGCTAAAAATAGTAAATAGATAAATTTGACTGCTATTTGAAGGAAACCTACCTAGGTAGGTGCAGTTATTCCTAAATTAAAGTTATTCCTAAATTCAAGTTTCCCTTTAAGTAATAACTATACCTGTTTCGTCTTCCTGTTTTTCTTTGACATTATGTTTGAGAAATATACTATGTGACTGTTCCTACTGAGTAAAATAAGTGTACGCCGATTGCAACAATAAATATGCCCCATTTACCTGAAAACAGCTTTCGCAATCACCTATATACTGTAACAACCGTTTCTTTTGCTTACAAAACTAGTATCTGATTATGCTATTAAGGCATGCCATGCTGGCATTTCTTGTCATAGCCCATACATTATATCCCATGACACATAACCCTTTCTGAGCCAGGTAAGCAAGTGGTGTAAGTAATGTAGGGCTAAGACAGGGAGCGTTTGCATGGCATACCTTAATCAGTAAAATCTAAATAACACAAAAACTACATTTCCAAAATAAAAAATACTCATAATTGCCGACATGAGAAAAAGTAGACAATACATAGTATTTTGGAAAGTACATAAGCAGCTGGTTCAAATGAGGGGCCACATTCCATTTTACCCCTAGGCTGGTGAGAATGTGGCATTATAGGAAAGAAATTTATATTTTTTTGACATTTCCAATATTTCAAGGATGCTAACATTTTCAAACAACATAGAATTTCCTAATGTAGTAATTACCTACTGCCAGCCTGAGAAAATGGCACCATATTGATGTGGTTTGATATATATAGTAGATGAGAGGAGGACTAAACTACTTCTATCATATTTTTCTTATATTCTAAGATTACCTCACTGCACTAAAATGGTCATAATAATTACAGACATGAGCAAAAGTTAGAAAGGCAAGTATTTTGGAATGTAGATAATCAGCGGCATCAAATGAAGGTCCACTTGACTTTCTATCTCTAACCTGGTGCGCATAAATGTTTCCAGAAGATGGCACTAAAGGAAAATACGCTTTTTTTTTCTACCCCTTGAAAGTTGCTAATTTTTTGAAAACTATGGAATGTCTTACTGTATTCATTAGAAGCTCCTCTCCTGAGAGAAATAATGCCCTATTGGTGAGAAATGACATACCAAACGGGGCACCATTATTATTATTATTCTTATTCTTTATTTATATAGCGCCAACTAATTCCGCAGCGCTGTACAATTGGGGAATAGACATACAGAGGTATTAAATAGTACAATCAGATGTGTAGAACAGGAGGATAAGAGGGCCCTGCTCGTGAGAGCTTACAGTCTAGAGGAAGGAGGGTTTGATACAGAAGGAGTAAGTGCTATTGTGTTTAAGTGCCTCCTGCCACATGAACTGCCAGTCAGTGGGTGGGAGTGAGAAGTGCAATTGAGTGCAGCAGTCCGTGCAAGGGGTGAATCTTGGTGATGATGTTTATGGAGGCAGTTGATAGGCCTCCCTGAAGAGGTGAGTCTTCAGGGAGCGTCTGAAGATTTGAAGGCTGGGGGAGAGTCTAATGGGGCGGGGGAGGGAATTCCACAGCTCTGGTGCAGCACGGGAGAAGTCCTGTAGGCGGGAGTGGGAGGATGTGATAAGAGCTGTGGAGAGCAGAAGGTCATGTGCAGAGCGAAGATGGCGGGCGGGAGTATATTTGGAAATGAGAGATGAAATATAGGGGGGTGCAGTGTTAGTGAGGGCTCTATAAGTTAGCACCAGAGTTTTGAATTTTACTCTGTATGCTAACGGGAGCCAGTGTAGGAACTGACAGAGGGGTGTGGTGTTAGAGAAGCGATGAGTGGGGTAGATTAGTCTTGCAGCAGAGTTCATTATGGACTGTAGCGGAGTTAGCCGGGTGAGAGGCAGGCCAATTAGTAAAGAGTTACAGTAGTCAAGACCAGAAGCACAAAACTACCCTTACCAGAATCTGTCATTTTCTGCCTGATATGACCTCCCTCTACTAAAATGGCTGTAACAACTACTGACAGGAAGAAAAGGTAGACAAGGTATAACATATACCACACTGTTTTTTTCACTTTTCAAATATGAATATGCATGTACTTTCGCTGGGCAATCAGTTGATGCATGTGTATGCGCGCATACATGTATATGTGTGTGAAAATACATGTGTGAGATCTGGACTCCTCCCACACTCACATGTTCAATAAATGATTATAGCATGTGGGGTGATCTCTAGATCACCCAGCATGCACACTATTAACCCTCTGAGTGTGAGAGGGCTAAGCAATGCATTGGTTAAAGATACCCTTGAAAGAAAAAGGGAATGCCTCTATTTCATAAAAGGGTGCCCTATATTTGTTTAAGAGTTGGGGGATGTGGTATGGGGGCTCTTTAGGAGCCACCTCAACTTCCTTATGCTCATACTATATGTATTTTGTTCTTTGGGTTTTTTGTGAACACCCAACATATACATGTTAAAGGCTACTCTTGTTTGAAAGAGCTGGTCCCAAAACTGTAGGTGCAAGGGGGCCAAGATGCTCCTTCCTCCCCATCCTATATTGCATTATTATGTCGGCTGATCACTTAATATCCAACATCATAATACCAAAGAGTACCTTCTTTTTAAAAAACGAATTCTGGGACCACTTGGAGCAGGGAGATTGATATCTAGGCTCTTAAAAATCCCTTCCCGACTCCTGCACCTGGTGGTCTAATGCATCTGAAGCATTAATTACTTAATCACTCTTGTAAATGATGATGTCAGTTATGAGATTAGATTTTGCTAATTAAGGACTAGGGACTTAGAACTTTCCTGAATGACAAGGAAAGAAAGGAAAAAATACTTGGCAGGCACCCTCACCCCACACGCATGAAACACCACATAAATAACACCTAACATGTTTCACTCATAGCATTGGGCTTCATCATAGGTTCATCACAGATTCCGACTATCTTCACAAAAATGATGGTTTAAATAGTATATTGTATGTTTCTCAAAGTAGCAATGATAGATCATGCTTGAACCACATCACAAGTTACATACGCAACTATCAAGTGTTAGGATTCAGCCAGTCGGAAAGTTGAAAGGCACATGAGCCATTGATGACGCACTCAAAAGTATTACTGAAAAAGGAACCAATCCAGTGATGGAAACAGACACATACCTTCCTTCTCATTACTGGCCGCAACCATTAACAAACTATTAAGTAAAGTTACATCATGAGAACACAATAATAAATAAAGGAGAACATGCTTTCAGATCCAATACCATAATCCAATAAACATTAATCCTCCACTTATATAATTGTGACAATTTAATCATATACACTGAATAACATTGACATAATAAAATGTACCATGTTTAAAATGATATTTGTGTAGATAAGTTAAAAATATGTCCGCATAGATCAACTTTGAAATAGGTGCCAAATTCCAACGTGTACAAATCATTAATAGTATATCTCGGTAACCATGAACACTTTGATAACATTTATATCTGGACCACAGGGTATTATTCATGTGATTTAATATCCATTAGAGTGCATATAATTCATCAATGATTTAGAATTTACCACATGAACCTACATAATTCCACATCTAAAATATACCCCAAAATTTAAAGTTTTGTTCATAACTGCTGGATATAATGTATTTAAATTAAAGATCCACTCACATTCTCTGAGTAATAGAGGCTGAACAAGAGCTACACCTCTTATTCCAAGTGAGACCCTGTCCAGTCCCCAACAGGAAAACAAACAGGTTTGTCCATATGGAATTCATGGAAATTTCTGGTAACTGGAGACAGTTGCTTATAACTTTTTAAATCATTTTTGATATTTAGAATGTCTCTAATATGTTCTCTAATTCTTTCATGTAAAACTCTTTTACTCCTCCTAACATATTTTTTGGCAAAATTGACTACGATAAAGTACACTTCTGGATTTACAATTAATATGTCCATTAATTTTATGTGCACTTCCAAAATGGTCCATAAGTTGCAGCACAGTGGCTCAGTGGTTAGCACTGTTGCCTTGCAGCACTGGGGTCCTGGGTTCAAATCCCACCAAGGACAACATCTGCAATGAGTTCGTATGTTCTCACTGTGTTTGCGTGGGTTTCCTCCCACACTCCAAAAAACATACTGATAGGTGAATTTAGATTGTGAGCCCCAATGGGGACAGGAAGCAATATGAGTGTAAAGCGCTGCGGAATCTGTGTGCACTATATAAATAAAGGATTATTATTATTATTATAAGTTGGTTGATATATGTAAAATATTTGCAAGTAGTGCAGGAATAGCATGAAGAAGATTAATTAAGTACAGACTTTTTTTTTATCTAAAAAAATGACTGCTAACTAGCTTTTCACATAAGTTTTCTAAAAGTAGGGAATGGAACTACTCACAACAGATTGTAGATCCGGATAATTTTGCAAAATATAAACATGTGTATTTAAGATCTTCCTGATCTCAGTAGCATTACCACAAAAAATCTGTAATGAACCATATAGGTCCATCAGCCATTTGATTGATTGGGGTTAGCAACATTTGCCTTCGAGTGTGTAAAGCAAGGTGTAGGCAACAACTATTATGCAATCCCACTAATGAAATTCTTGCTAAATGTAGATCAATAATTGCGTAAGTATATATATAAGTGTATGTAACCCCAGTTTATATTTAGGTGACACTGTTCCTTTAAAAACAAAAGGTTTAAACTGTAGTAACTTTTAAATGAATATGTTCCCAGCAGTGGGAGTGATTTTTTTGTACTTGAAAGGAGAAGCACTATAAAATATGTTTTCAATAAATATAAAACTGATACTTCTTCTTTATAAGTGTCTTCAATAAATACTGCCTCTGGTCTGTCATAGAAAGTAATACAAATGTTTTTGTACAGGTAATAGTTTTGCTGCTAAGCATCTTAAACCTTTGGATGACAGAGATGTCACCAGTGCATTGCGAAACAATGCATTGGAGACATTGCTAATGTTGACAGGGTTAATAAATATTGCTTTTCACATGCAACATCATTTTAGTGGATGCATATATTTAGGGTTTAAACACAAGTATTAAAATGAGTAGAAAGCCTATTATTTAGGATCAGTGTAGCTGTAGTGAATGGGGAATGGAAACAATGAAAGCCTATGTTCAACCTGTGCTTTGAAAAGGATATCATCTGTTTCGATGTACTAGATACATCATGAAAATAAATAGCAAAATATACAATTAATGTTATTCAAAATTAACCCTTCAGATGCCTGAGGTGTACTCAAAAAAACACTCCCTGTCCTTTAAGCATACAATTTACTTATTAATTTAGATGTGATGTTTAATTTCAATATACATTTTGTCCTGCTTCCAATTACTGGCAATATAAACACTGAGGCTGATATACTAATAAGAACCCACTGCATCATAGTGCATAACTAAAGAATTCCATTGGTTTATATGGGGCATTGACGTACCAGAAATGCTAAAGAGGTCTAAAACGCATTGGCGTTAGAGACCTATCTAGCATTCAAGGGGTTAAAAGCTCCATTTAAAGCAAATGTTTAATTGTCCCATATGGTACAGTTTGTTACCCCAGAACTGCACGTGTTCACCCAAGTACATGAGTATCACAGTGTATACCTTATTTAACCCATTAAGGACCAGAGAGGTGTGCAATGCATTGCCCTTCAAGGCGTTGCCCACCGCTCTGATCCATAAGGTGTTAGTAGTTGTGTATTAAAGGTTGTTCCGAATTTCAGTGTTAAATTGATATGCCATTAAATTAATTATATGGTTTTGTTATAAAAATACCATATCCTGTAGGGGATTTTCTGCACAAGAAAACAATAGTACTTTCACTCCTGGGAAAGGCTGCATTTAAAAGTTGGGTGGGATTATTGTTAATGTTGCAATGGATTGATGTGGTCTGGGACCAAAAGCTCCCCATAGAAAGCAATAGAAAATGCAATTTTGTGATCTGGTCATCAGAATTGAGCTGTAATATTTTATGAATGAAACATCTCCCGGCACTGATAATACATTGTTTAACCCTTTGCATGTCAGGGGGTATGCAACGCATTGCTCTCGCAATGCGTTGTGTACCTCTCTGGCACTCAAAAGGGTTAACTCAGCAGAAAAAATCCTGCATTATATATTTTTCATATTTCAACAGTACGATTACTTTAATTAGATTACTAATGGTTTTATAGGATTGAGCCTTCTAAGACTCTTAAAATGGATTCAGGAAAAATCGGTCTGAATGTCCGTTACTAGATAATGAAACATTTAATTTGGATGATGAGTTCCAGTCAGTGGAGAAATTGCTGGCATGTACAGGAAAGGGTGGCAAAGATGTGAGAAATCTTTGAGGTTGGAGTGGGAGAAATATATGAAGAAGTAGAAGACTGAGTCATAAAGATAACTCTTGGATATTTACAGATAAAGGGGTTGTATTCATCAAAGTTGTGAAAGCATGTGAAAATGTGAATTAATTCTCTTTCCAGTTCATGTATCTCTTCACAAGAAATCAGCTATATTCATCAGTTTGTTGAGAACAGTAGACTTGCTGATGTGATCACATATTTTTTTCAATTATATAGCCCAAAAATCAGCCTTACCAGGAAAAGAATGTAGATAGGATCTACTAGCCAAGGTCAGAATTTGAGTGTGTATGTTGGGGGAACTGAGTGGTCACACTCACACACACACATGTACTGTCTCTCTTACATTACACTCACACATGTACTGTCTCTCTTGCATTACACTCATACACACACACATATGCACTGTCTCTCTTACATTACACTCACACACACATGTACTGTCTCTCTTGCATTACACTCACACACACATGCACTGTCTCTCTTACATTACACTCACACATGTACTGTCTTTCTTGCATTACACTCATACACACACATGCACTGTCTCTCTTACATTACACTCACACATGTACTGTCTCTCTTGCATTACACTCATACACACACACATGCACTGTCTCTCTTACATTACACTCACACACACATGTACTGTCTCTCCTGCATTACACTCATACACACACATGCACTGTCTCTCTTACATTACACTCACACATGTACTGTCTCTCTTGCATTACACTCATACACACACATGTACTGTCTCTCTTGCATTACACTCACACACACATGCACTGTCTCTCTTACATTACACTCATACACACACATGTACTGTCTCTCTTGCATTACACTCACACACACATGCACTGTCTCTCTTACATTACACTCACACATGTACTGTCTTTCTTGCATTACACTCATACACACACATGCACTGTCTCTCTTACATTACACTCACACATGTACTGTCTCTCTTGCATTACACTCATACACACACATGCACTGTCTCTTTTACATTACACTCATACACACATGTACTGTCTCTCTTACATTACACTCACACACACATGTACTGTCTCTCCTGCATTACACTCATACACAAACATGCACTGTCTCTTTTACATTACACTCACACACACATGCACTGTCTCTCTTGCATTACACTCATACACACACATGCACTGTCTCTTTTACATTACACTCACACACACATGTACTGTCTCTCCTGCATTACATTCATACACACACATGTACTGTCTCTTTTACATTACACTCACACACACATGTACTGTCTCTCTTGCACTACACTCATACACAAACATGCACTGTCTCTTTTACATTACACTCACACACACATGTACTGTCTCTCTTGCACTACACTCATACACACACATGCACTGTCTCTTTTACATTACACTCACACACACGTGTACTGTCTCTCCTGCATTACATTCATACACACACATGTACTGTCTCTCTTACATTACACTCATACACACATGCACTGTCTCTCTTACATTACACTCATACACACACATGTACTGTCTCTTTTACATTACACTCATACACACATGCACTGTCTCTCTTACATTACACTCATACACACACACATGCACTGTCTCTCTTACATTACACTTATACACACACATGCACTGTCTCTTTTACATTACACTCATACACACACATGTACTGTCTCTCTTGCATTACACTTATACACACACATGCACTGTCTCTTTTACATTACACTCATACACACACATGTACTGTCTCTTTTACATTACACTCATACACACACATGCACTGTCTCTTTTACATTACACTCATACACACACATGTACTGTCTCTCTTACATTACACTTATACACACACATGCACTGTCTCTTTTACATTACACTCATACACACACATGTACTGTCTCTCTTGCATTACACTTATACACACACATGCACTGTCTCTTTTACATTACACTCATACACACACATGTACTGTCTCTTTTACATTACACTCATACACACACATGTACTGTCTCTCTTACATTACACTCATACACACACATGCACTGTCTCTCTTACATTACACTCATACACACACATGCACTGTCTCTCTTACATTACACTCATACACACACATGTACTGTCTCTCTTACATTACACTCATACACACACATGCACTGTCTCTCTTACATTACACTCATACACACACATGTACTGTCTCTCTTACATTACACTCATACACACACATGCACTGTCTCTCTTACATTACACTCATACACACACACATGTACTGTCTCTCTTGCATTACACTTATACACACACATGCACTGTCTCTTTTACATTACACTCATACACACACATGTACTGTCTCTCTTACATTACACTTATACACACACATGCACTGTCTCTCTTACATTACACTCATACACACACATGTACTGTCTCTCTTACATTACATTCATACACACACATGCACTGTCTCTCTTGCACTACACTCATATACACACATGTACTGTCTCTCTTACATTACACTCATACACACACATGTACTGTCTCTCTTACATTACACTCATACACACACATGTACTGTCTCTCTTACATTACACTCATACACACACATGCACTGTCTCTCTTACATTACACTCATATACACATGTACTGTCTCTCTTACATTACACTCACACACACATGTACTGTCTCTCTTACATTACACTCATACACACACATGCACTGTCTCTCTTACATTACACTCACACATGTACTGTCTCTCTTACATTACACTCATACACACACATGCACTGTCTCTCTTACATTACACTCATACACACACATGTACTGTCTCTCTTGCACTACACTCATATACACATGTACTGTCTCTCTTACATTACACTCACACACACATGTACTGTCTCTCTTACATTACACTCATACACACACATGTACTGTCTCTCTTACATTACACTCATATACACATGTACTGTCTCTCTTACATTACACTCACACACACATGTACTGTCTCTCTTACATTACACTCATACACACACATGCACTGTCTCTCTTACATTACACTCATACACACATGTACTGTCTCTCTTACATTACACTCACACACACATGTACTGTCTCTCTTACATTACACTCATACACACACATGTACTGTCTCTCTTACATTACACTCATACACACACATGTACTGTCTCTCTTACATTACACTCATATACACACATGTACTGTCTCTCTTACATTACACTCATACACACACACATGTACTGTCTCTCTTACATTACACTCATACACACACATGTACTGTCTCTCTTACATTACACTCATACACACACACATGTACTGTCTCTCTTACATTACACTCATACACACACATGTACTGTCTCTCTTACATTACACTCATACACACACATGTACTGTCTCTCTTACATTACACTCATACACACACACATGTACTGTCTCTCTTGCATTACACTCATACACACACATGTACTGTCTCTCTTACATTACACTCATACACACACATGTACTGTCTCTCTTGCATTACACTCATACACACACATGCACTGTCTCTCTTACATTACACTCATATACACACATGTACTGTCTCTCTTACATTACACTCATACACACACATGCACTATCTCTCTTACTCGCATTACGCTCACACACACTCACACTCTTGCATACACTCTAATACACAGGCATTCTGTCTTACACACACACATACACACACTCAAACTGGCATTTTTGTTTATAAGATGTTCTTATTGATGACGTGAACATAAGATACATCAGATAGCCATATAACCAGGGTAATAAACAGCATTACAAAAAGCATACATAAATCTAGATATTTTGTCCAAGTTTTATACAGAACTAGGCTAAAGATTACTCTCTTAACTTACACCTAAACAATAGGGGAAACTGTCCTAAACAGAAACCCCCAATTACTCTATCTCCCCCTTTCCCTCTAATGTCCAGGCCCTAAGGCTACCCCAAGGTGACACCCTGCTACATCTGCACTGCCAAGGCATTGAACACCAACATGCAAGATAAGTCTCCAGTTTATTTTCTCTCAGATCAGCATTTGTCCCCAAGTAAAAGCAGGTCACACTTATTGGCTCTTTTTTGTCTTTGAGTATGTGCATATATCAACGTCTGTGTATGACTACCTCATCTCAGAGCCTGATCATCCCTTATGGTAACCTAGGCTACTGCCTAGGGCCTATGGCAATATGAGGGCCCCTGGCTGCAAGTAATGGGTGGCAGACAGAGATCCTACTGCTGCTGCTTGTAATATCTTGTGTCAGATTCCCTTTTTGTTGAAAGAGACCAGCATCATCCAGTTGCTCCCACTTCCATTAGAGCCACAATGACAATGCCGGCTACTAACCCTCTGTGTCAGAACCACCGGATGAAGAGATGTGGGGCTCCATATTGGTACTTTGCTTAGGGCCCTATGGAGTCTTATTCCTTCTCCGCCTCATCTCTCAGTAAAGCAGTAGCTGCAGGTTTCCAACTGGGGCTTCTGTCTGTAGAACGGGAACCCCTAGAGAACTTAAAAGGCTCCAGGATCCATATTTCCTTGGTAATTGAGGCACTTTTACCTTATGGAGTTAGTATCCTTTAAGCAAAAAGACCAGGGGCTTTAATTTCCTCATCTAGTACCTAGCAAGTCCCCTGGGGGAATTCCTTAAGTCCTGTCTGTTTATAGCCCTTGAGTAGTGAACTTTACCTCTTCAGCGTTGTGTGTTTTAAGCTTCCACATCTTGTTCCTTACCAAATACTCATTTTGTTCTCTTAAACCAGCTGGACTTAGGCCTTGATTACACTACAATTCATAAACTTATCATTGATTAGACGTCAATAGGAATCTGTGGGATAAAACCAGTAGTAACATTTATCCCTTCAGTAGAATACAGATTTTAAGATGAACTGGCACAATTCTTGAGCAAACCAACTGTACCATAGGGAACAAATAAAAATTAAGATTTAAATGGGGCTTTTATCCTCTTCATTGCTAGAGAAGCCTTCAATAAATTATATATATATATTCTGTCTGTGATGTTAGAGTTGATTTGTTCCAGTTCTTAGTAAATCAGCCTCCAAGGGTCCTTTGTTCAAAAGAGAGTGGAATAATTCTGGGGCTGACCATCTGCATCATTGGGGAGAAATACATGTTCCCACTTATTTCAAATAGGCCTCTAATCCCTTGAGTTCTCTTAAATGCTTTGTGAATATTTACTTTTCCCCATGGTACAGCTGGTTTATGCTAGAATAACTCCACTTTACTTTTAAACATAGGGCCCCAAGTCTTAAGAGGTGTATAACTTTTAAAACCGTTATTATAATCTGTTTATTTTGCCCCTCTCTATGTAAGTACACACAGAGATACTATATATCATATTTAAGGATGGGTGAAAACTTTGCCCAAAAAAAGAATAGTTAGGAAAAACTGCATATTTCACCCTCTGTGGGAATTCCCATCAAAAGTACCATTTCTGCTTGTTTCCTCTGTGACCTTCATCCTTTTATCACTGTACTGGTAGCTATAGAACCACACATACTGACCTCACCTTGACTATGCACTGGTAGCTATAGAACCACACATACTGACCTCACCTTGACTATGCACTGATAGCCATAGAACCACACATACTGACCCCACCTTGACTATGCACTGGTAGCTATAGAACCACACATACTGACCCCACCTTGACTGTGCACTGGTAGCTATAGAACCACACATACTGACCCCACCTTGACTGTGCACTGGTAGCTATAGAACCACACATACTGACCCCACCTTGACTGTGCACTGATAGCCATAGAACCACACATACTGACCCCACCTTGACTGTGCACTGATAGCCATAGAACCACACATACTGACCCCACCTTGACTGTGCACTGATAGCTATAGAACCACACATACTGACCCCACCTTGACTGTGCACTGGTAGCCATAGAACCACAAATACTGACCCCACCTTGACTGTGTACTGATAGCCATGGAACCACACATACTGACCCCACTTTGACTGTGCACTGATAGCTATAGAACCACACATACTGACCCCACCTTGACTGTGCACTGATAGCTATAGAACCACAAATACTGATCCCACCTTGACTGTTCACTGATAGCTATAGAACCACAAATACTGATCCCACCTTGACTGTTCACTGATAGCTATAGAACCACACATACTGATCCCACCTTGACTGTGCACTGATAGCCATAGAACCACACATACTGACCCCACCTTGACTATGCACTGATAGCCATAGAACCACACATACTGACCCCACTTTGACTATGCACTGGTAGCTATAGAACCACACATACTGACCCCACCTTGACTGTGCACTGATAGCCATAGAACCACACATACTGACCCCACCTTGACTGTGCACTGGTAGCTATAGAACCACACATACTGACCCCACCTTGACTGTGCACTGGTAGCTATAGAACCACACATACTGACCCCACCTTGACTGTGCACTGATAGCCATAGAACCACACATACTGACCCCACCTTGACTGTGCACTGATAGCTATAGAACCACACATACTGACCCTACCTTGACTGTGCACTGGTAGCTATAGAACCACACATACTGACCCTACCTTGACTGTGCACTGGTAGCTACAGAATCACACATACTGACCCCACCTTGACTCTGCACTGATAGCTATAGAACCACACATACTGACCCCACCTTGACTGTGCACTGGTAGCCATAGAACCACAAATACTGACCCCACCTTGACTGTGTACTGATAGCCATAGAACCACACATACTGACCCCACTTTGACTGTGCACTGATAGCTATAGAACCACACATACTGACCCCACCTTGACTGTGCACTGATAGCTATAGAACCACAAATACTGATCCCACCTTGACTGTTCACTGATAGCTATAGAACCACAAATACTGATCCCACCTTGACTGTTCACTGATAGCTATAGAACCACACATACTGATCCCACCTTGACTGTGCACTGATAGCCATAGAACCACACATACTGACCCCACCTTGACTATGCACTGATAGCCATAGAACCACAAATACTGACCCCACCTTGACTGTGTACTGATAGCCATAGAACCACACATACTGACCCCACTTTGACTGTGCACTGATAGCTATAGAACCACAAATACTGATCCCACCTTGACTGTTCACTGATAGCTATAGAACCACAAATACTGATCCCACCTTGACTGTTCACTGATAGCTATAGAACCACACATACTGATCCCACCTTGACTGTTCACTGGTAGCAATAGAACCGCACATACTGATCCCGCCTTGACTGTGCACTGGTAGCAACAGAACCACACACTGACCGCAGCCTTGACTCTGCACTGATAGCTATAGAACCACACATCCTGACCCCAGCCTTGTCTCTTCACTGGTAGCCATAGAACAACATATACTGACCCCAGCAATGACTCTGCACTGGTAACCATAGAACCACACACACTGACCCCAGCCTTGGCACTGCAAGGAAGCCATAGAACCACACATATTGACCCCAGCCTTGACTCTGCACTGGTAGCCATAGAACCACATACTCTGGCTCCCCAGCCTTCTTCTGCATCTGGTAGCCAGGATGGACAATATGGGCCTCCCATCTGCTGCCAGACTACAACTCCAATAATTTCTGGAATTATGGATGTTATACATTGCCACAATTGCTTTAATAACTCACAGCCTCGTCTCATTGTAGCCACAAAACCACACATATAGACCCCAGGCCTTATCCCTCAGCACTGGTAGCCATAAAGCCCACACATATTTCTTTCAGAGATTTGTTCCACGGTAGCAATAGAACCACACATACTGACCTCCCAGCCTTGTCCCAGTGAACTGGTAGCCATAGAGTCACACATTAGCAAATAGGCAAACATTTTAAAGGGTTTTTATGAAGGGAATTTTCATGAAAAAGCAGCAAATTCCTGTGGGAATAATGGAAGTTTCCTCCCATGCCTAATTTTATGTTAATACTTTGTAAATTGTGGAATACCTATCTTACCTCATCTTTTTCAGGTCTATGAGTTCATTTTTTTCATCCTGATGAGACTTTATCCCTCATTCTATAACACTAAATACCTGTGCCATCAAGACCTCACAGTCTGTTTCAGACTTCTAGCTGTTGTATGTATGCACACACCTGAGCCACACCAGCTTGGGAGTTTGCTTTTTATTAGTTATGTTTTCTGTTTACTTAAATGATTCTGTACAATGAGAAATGCCCTTTCTTCTCTTTTTTGTTTCCCAAGATTCTTTCATCATTACATGATTTGCTTCATTAATCCCAGCTTCATGTGGGGCTTGTTATCTTTATTGGTCTCTGTGCAGAAATGAGTCTACTGTGGAGTAAGTGAGCAATGGTTTGTCTGCCAGAAATGGCACAGAGTCCAGCTGCTTCCAGCTCATTTTGTACCTCATCTACTCTCTGTTACTCCTGAATCTGGCATAATGCTGCAAATGATCACACTCCCACTGTATCCCCCACAAATAAATACATTTTAATGATAGATGAGACATTTAATAGGCTTTCTCACAGGGAAATTTCCAAACAGAGACAGGTGAGAATATTCATGAGTATTATTATCATTTTTTTTTATAAAGTGCCAACAGATCTGCAACACTGTTTGTTAGGATTATGCATATAAATATGTGCAGCTGCCTGCAATGAGAACTTGATAACCGGCCATTTAATTTAATTTAAAGTGGAAGTAACTCCTAGTCAGTCAATATTTTTCAGTATAGCATTGGAGAGCCTTTTCCTAACACTGCTAAGTGATTCTACAAACTTTAACACTGTAGTTACTTTTACAGTTTATCCTTTGAATCTTTCTTGACTGCAAATTTCAGCTTTTCTCCTTCTCCACCTGTCCATCTCTTCCTTGAAATCACCCCTTGGATATCAAAGGCAATCCCTTTGAAGGAAATGTATTTTTAAAAACATTAAACCCTATGCGTTTCGTCACACGTCTGTGACTTCATCATCAATTAAAGATAGTTACCCCTGAAGAAGTCACAGACGTGACGAAACGTGTAGGGTTTAACAAACCTATTATTAATGTTTTAAAAAATATTGTTTTATATGTATTGAGTATTTTTCTACTGCCAATAAATAGAGGCTTTATAATAAAATAGCCCAGGCAGTTTTTATAAATATATACACTACACCTTGGTGGGAAATTGGAAGCTGGAAGAAAAGGATCCAGGTGCCAGAGGAGAAGACTAAACCCAATAGAGGGAGGAAAAGAGTGTGTTTTACAGGCGACCAAACTCAGAGGCGGTTAAGCCTCCAGCTCTAGTGAGTACCCACCCAGAAGGCGTTATTTCGTTTATATGAATATTGGAACTGGTTCTTAAAGGGATAGTAATGCTTCGTTTTAATCTTTATTTTATTTTGTAGGCATTAAAAAAACATGAAGAATGATATGTCTTATCTCTCAAACCTTTATGGTTTGAGAGATATTCACAAGCAACGTTTCCCCTCCCGCTCCTTTTACCTAGTGTAAGCCATCTCTTCTCAGATGTGGAATGCAGTCCATAGACCAGACAGATATCAGAAGGGGACACTCTTATTCCTATGAAAACAATGAAATCCCTGCCCCCCTTGACAAGCTTTTCAGGTTTTTCCCTTATCTTAATTGAAGATTGTCCCTCTCTGCAGTCTACCTGGGCACCTCCCTTCTGTTCTGGCTGAACAGTGTTACATCTGTAAAAGGGGCGGGAGGGGGATATTTTGTCATTGAATTACTTTTGAACTACAACTCTGACAGAACTGAAATAACACTCTCTAAAGTCCAAATACTATGATGATTAATTAGATCTGCTTTTATTATGAAACATTACTATCCCTTTAAAGGAGATTACTCTTAGAGGCTTTTTTTGTGCTGTCTCTGTTTTCTCTTGTGTTTACTACAGCTGGACTGGATTTCAGCAGAGATTGGGAGCATGGACTGTCTCCAGTTCACATAGCAACATGAGAAGATTGCTATGCCATTTCTATTATTATTATGTTATTATGTGACTAAAATGTGAGCGTAAACAGTCTTTTTCTACTTACCTTAACATGCTCTCTTACTTATCTTACTTCTATGCTATTATTCACTGCCCTTTCATTTGAAACTTGCACATTACTACTAATGCTGCCACATGCATCCTTTTGTTAGGTACATGTATAGTAAATTTCGCACTTGAAGTATAAATGAAACATTAACCCTTTGATTGCCAGAGAGTTATCCAACAGAAGAGTTATCCAACGCAATGCTAGTTTCTTTGTGTGCCTTGTTAGTACAAGAAGTTAATAAAAGTGCACAGAAAAAGCAACCCAAAATTACCATACACTTCTCCACTGTCCTTCTCTTGGCATCAGGACTATTGTTTATGTAAGTAGCTTAGTAAATTGGTGTAAAGTTGACATACAAATATCCACCTAGTTTAGCATGTAGTGCATCACCTCTCATTTCTACCTACCTGTGTTAACCCTTGAATGCACTGGAAATTTCTCTAGCATCGTAGGGGTTGATTTTGTACATAACAAATAACTTACACAGGTCTACAAGTGACTGCAAAAGAAAATAACAGTAAATATTGTTATGAATTGCAATGCCTCACTGGAATTCCTGTCATATGAGGTCTGTGGGCTGGTATTCCTGGAGCAGTGTGTTATAATAAGGCTGGTTGACAGGCTGTGGGTCACAGATCCTGACATAAAACAGAAAGCTGATAGAGCTCACAGTCTCCTGCAAATTCTTGTAGGTGATGGGAAAACAGTACATACAGACCAGCTTTATGTTTGAATATTTGACAGATAATGTAGGTACCAGGCGGGGACTGGATACTAGATGAGTTGTAGGAATGTGTTTCCCGTGAAGGAGGTATTTAAAAAAAAAATTTAGACTACATTCTTAAACTCCCCCTCTTGTCTGACTCCTACATGCAGTAACCTATGTAAAATGTAAAGAAGGCAAGTCATTACTTCTTTTCCCTAAAGAAATGCTTCTGAGCTTATCATAGGTAAAGTGACATGAAACCTTTAGGGTTTGTAGAGGGGTGTATAGAGGGTATCCTTTTCAAATATCACCTTCAAGTTGGCGACAATCAAAACAGCAAGATCAGATTGTCTCCTGCATGGAAAGGCCGACATTCTGATCTCGCCCAAGAAAATAGCATGATGGTCTTATGTTGCAAAACAAAATACCGTGATGGGCGGCAGGGAGGAAAAGCGCCTTATACTCAGGGATTTATCGACACAGAGGAGGGGGACGGAAGGCAGGGAACAGACAGGGCCAGATTTACATTTCAGGAGCCTGTAGGCACAGAAATCTGAAGCGCTCCTCCCATTGGCCATCTCCATAATGCTCCAAATCACCATATTGCCCTCACATTGCCCCATCAGCTTCACATTGCCCCCATCAGCTCCACATTAAGCCTCACATTCTCCCCCCAATCTGTTTCCTACCTCCCTGGTGGTCCAGTGGCAGGAGAGATCTGTGCTTCTGCAGAGACCTGTAACTGCTGGAGCTCCCTCACGGTCTTCTCTTTAGTAATGCAGAGCGTTGGGACATGATATCATCTCCCAGCACTCTGCATTACTAAAGAGCCGGGGGAGCTCAGCAGATACAGGTCTGTGAGGCACAGACCTTACCATGCAGCGGGCGGTGCAGCGCAGCACGGCACGCCATGCCACTTTAAAAAGAAAAAAAAAAATGTAGATTGCAATGGCAGGCGCCCCTCTGTAGGGTGTGCCTGTAGGCAGATGCCTACTCTGCCTTATGGAAAATCCAGCCCTGGGAACAGACTAAGCGGCTTAACACTATGGGTGCTAGAGAGGTATCCAATGCTTTGGATGCCTCTCTGGCAGTCAAAAGGTTAAAACTTAATGAAGTGCGCACTGTATGGGAGCACTACTTGTAGCAGCCTCCCTGCCACCCATCAGCTTCAATAATGACCTGCCTCCTGAGTCTGGCATCGCTGTGTATCGGCTCTCTTCCAGTGTAGAGCACCATAAAGCATTATACACTTCTCTAGGTTTAAGAGGTTAACATTTTATGAAATGATGTAATCAATAGGTCATAAACAAAAAGAAAATATAAGCAATTCTGGGGCAATCCAATTGTACTGTAAGGGGGAATTTAAATTCTCATTGATCTGAATGGTGCCTTTGGCCCCTTGAATGTCAGAAAGGTCTCCAATGCGTTGCTTTGTTTGTCACAACTCAATAGGCTCCATATAATTTGAACAAGTCAGTGCAAACTACCTGGTTATAGTAAGTCTATTACTTTTATTTAGAGCAAGAAAATAAAACAGTCTCACAAACAATTCTTAACAGGCAATCCACAGGGTCTTTTTCTCTCTACCACCCCGGTAGCACCAGAAGACTAATTTTCTTTTTTTTTTCCAAATTCTCTTTTTATTTTGATATACAGATCAATACAAAACATATACCAAACGTACAACATCATATCCCTCCTCAATACTATCACATAAAATGACCCACCTACCCCTTTCATTCCTCCACACACTCACATTCAGACCGGACTCTTGTTCATAATACTCTGTTCTTTCCCCCTATCAATCCAACAAGACCAATTCTCCAAATATACTTCCAATTTCTCCCCATTGTTCAAATAATACCCTTTTTCCATAGATGCTTGAAAATCCAGTTGCTTTCCTACTTCGCCCATACTTGGAACCTCTAGTTTCTTCCACTTTCTAACTAGCCATAACTTACTTGCCATTAACACATGAACCAATAAGCACCTATATTCACGTTTCATTTGCTTCAGACCCACATGAAACAATACCAGTTTACAATCTAACCTTATTTCTTCCCCTGTCAATGTCTTCATCATCTCACTTATCTGCTGCCAGAAAGTCTTAATATATTCACACTCCCACCAAATATGAGCGTATGTCCCTGACCCAACCCTACATCTCCAACACTTTGGATCTGCCTCTGGATATATCCTCGTTAACCTGGATGGAGTTAAATACCACCTATACAAGAGCTTGTAAAATACCTCCAATAAATTTAACCCATGAATCATCCTTTTAGTTGTTTTTATCGCAGTTAGCCATTCAGATTCTTCAACTCTTATATCTAACTCCAGTTCCCACTTAGCAATACATTTCTGAGTTTTTAGTGGCATACTTCCAAAAATCAATTTAGACGCCTTTTTCCCAACCCCCACCCTCCATTGGCCTTCAAAAAACTCATCTAAGGACTGATTTTTTTCTCCCTGGCATTTTACCATAATTTCTTTTTCAATAAAATGTTTCACTCTTATATAGTTAAATATCTCTCCTCCACCCAGGTCAAACTTTTCCATCAGATATTTAAAGGGTACCACCTCACCCTTATTCCACAACTGACGGACCGTGAGTATTTCTTTTTCTTTCCATCGCTTCAAATTCAACTCTGGTATACTCTTCTCTACCATCTCCAGAGGCATATATCCCTCCACCCAATAGGTGGAAAAATATTTCCTCCTTAGCTTCTTCCACATATATTTCAAATCCCTTGTGATAGGATTTATTTCCCCTTCCTTCCCCCGACCACCCTTCCATAAGTACCAAACATTCTCACAGTTTTCATCTCCCTGCTCCATTATGTGCCATGAGTCTAAATTCGCCATGGGCTGAGTCCAACTCACCAAATGGGACAACATAGCCGCTTCATATATTTTCTCCAGGTTTGGTAGGCCAATTCCCCCTTGTCTATGTGGCCTCGAAAGGACCGCAAATGCCACTCTTGGTTGTTTTCCCCCCCAAACAAATTTATTAAAATACTTCTGGAATTCACTAATCATCTTACTCTTAACTATCAATGGAATAGCTCTAAACAAAAAATACAACCTTGGCATAATATATGAATTTATTACATTGGCTCTACCCAACCAGGATAAATACATATCCTTCCACTCCGAAAATGTATTTCTAAAATCTTTCAGCATTGGATTATAATTAATTTCTATTATTTTCTCAGCATCAAAAGTAATCCTTATCCCCAAGTATCTAATACACTCAGATTCCCAAGAAAAATCATATCTCTCCTTTAATCCTTGCTCCACCTCCCTTGATAAATTACAGACCATGGCCTGGCACTTTTCTACATTAATCTTATAAAATGAAAGCTGTGAGAATGTTTCAATCTCCAGAAACAGAGCAGAAAGAGATAACATCGGGTTCCTTAGTGTCAAAATTATATCATCAGCAAATAAGGACATTTTAAATTCCCTATCCCCCACCTTGAAACCCTCAATTTCCACATTATCTCTTATGTGCCGTTATTTATATCAAATGATGGAGAACATATCCCAGATCCCACTATCCTCGCAGTTTGATTTTTATATAAAGCCATTATCGCATCCAAAAAAGGACCCACAAATCCAAATGCCCTCAACACTTCTGTCAGGTAAGTCCAGCTGACCCTGTCAAATGCTTTCTCAGCATCTAACGACAGGGCCAGCATGGACCCACCCATCCTCTTTGTAACAAACATCACATTTAAAGTCTTCCTTATGTTATCCGTCGCTGTTCTGGTGTGCACAAACCCCGTCTGATCTACATGGATTAAATTATTTATAACCCCTTCTAATCTCTTTGCCAAAATAGTAGAATATATCTTAATATCTGTGTTTATCAAGGATATGGGTCTATAATTTTTTATCTGCACCTTATCTTTCCCCTCTTTTAAAATCGGAGAAATATTTGCTGCCAATAATTCCTTTAACATTCCCTTTGACTTTTTAGCATCCTCATACAGCCTCAACAAATAAGGGGAAATTTCACCACAATAAACCTTATAAAAAAAATTTGAAAATCCATCTGGACCTGGAGCTTTATTTCTTTTCAATTTTAAGATTGTATTATTTATCTCTTCTAACCTAAAAGGCGCATTAAGTTCCTCCATCTCCTCCTCACCAACTTTAGGAAACTTTAATCTATCCAAATATTCCTTAATTTTAAGCTCCTCCTGGTTATTTTCTGTATAATACCCTTTTATATTATATAATTTTTGATAGAATTCTGCGAACTCCTGCCCTATCTTTTTTGGATCCAGAAAGATTTCATTTTCATGCACAATCTTGTTAATTAGATTTTTCGCCCTCTGTTTTTTTAGTTGCTTCGAGAGTAATTTCCCTGCTTTATTTCCTTTATTATACCACCTTCTCTTTAAGTACAAAAGATTTGTGTTTATCCTTTCTATTGTGTATTCCTTAATCTGATTTTTAATATTCAGTATTTCTCCCATTACACTTTCTCTAGGATTAAATTTATTTTCCTGTTCCAATTTGTCCAAAGCTATATGAAGTTGCTCATAAGTCCGACCCCTTTTTGTCTTTTGATATTTTTCTACTTTAATTAAATAACCTCTTATGACCGCTTTAAATGCACACCACAATACTTGGACAGATATATTTTCTTTATCATTTTCTTTGAAAAAATTAAGTATGTCAGTCCTAATTTGTTCCCGTATTGCTTTATCTGCTAACAGACATTCCTTCAGTCTCCAACTATCCCTCCTATTTCTTATATTTACCTGCCCTATTATAAGGTAAATAGGTGCATGATCCGACCATACTGGATTTCCAATTTCACATTTTAGCTCTCCATCTAATAATCGAGGATCTACCAAAAATAGATCTATACGGCCATATGAACAATGAGGAACAGAAAAATGTGTATATTCTCTAACCCGTGGATTCATTACTCTCCATACATCTAGTAAATTATTCGCTCTAATAAATTTCCCCAAGCTTTGTGCCACTAATCTTTGTTGTTTACTTAAATGCTTCCCACTCTGCATCTTTTTATCCAAATCCGGATCCACTATAGCATTAAAATCCCCTCCTATTATCAACTGTCCTTGAATCACTTTCTCCACTCGTGACATAATTTTTTCTAAAAAAACAATTTGATTTTCATTTGGTAAATATACATTTACTAATGTGTATATTATGTGATTGATTTTCCCAATAAGTATTATAAACCTCCCACCCTTGTCCACTACTTTGTGCATTAACTCAAAAGTGATAGTGTCTCTAATCAAAATCATAACCCCACATCTTTTCTTTTCCTTACTAAAATTTGCTGTATAAATATTTGTAAATCTTTTATCTCTTATTAAATTCACACCCTTTACCCAATGTGTCTCTTGTACCATCCCTATATCCACCCTATCTTTAATCATCAAATCTATCAACATTTTCCGCTTATATGGAGAGTTTAACCCCTGAGCATTAATAGAACATAACTTAACCATAATTATCCTTGTTTGGAACCACTTCCCTCACTGAACAAGAGTCCACCATACATCCCCCATTCATACAAAGAACAATATTTGGTCCATTATTCCCCCTACAGACCCACCTACTGTTCAAAACTTGAGGAAGATCATCCTTCCCTATTAAACACATGTCTAATCTCCTCTATTTCCCTCTCCCCTCCTCCTCCCTCCCCCAACTCTCAAATAGGAGAGGGAGAGAGAAAAAAGAAAAAAGAAGAAGGGAGAGAGAAAACGAGGGAGGAGAAGAAGCAAGGCAACTACACCAATCTGGAAATTTCACACTTGTCCCATCCTTTCTATCATCCCACTAATTACATCTTCAGCTTTCCTCTAACCTAATACACCCCACTGTTTAAACAAAGCCATCCCCTGATCTTTAGATCTAATAACATATCTTTTGTCTTGAAAATTCACCATTATTTGTACCGGAAAACCCCACATAAATCTTATATTCTCTCTGTTCAAAATATCCACGATGACTTTTAATTCCAATCTTTTCTGTCTAGTGATATAAGATAAATCTTGTAAAATTCTCAATTTCTTAAATCTATCACTTATACCATCCTGCTTATTCCTAACCCTCCATATTTTCTCTCTATACATATAATTTTGGAAACGGACGATCACATCTCTTGGATTTTGCACATCTTCCGTCGGAGGTTTGCCAGTCCTGTGTATTCTTTCCAATAACAAGTCTTTAGGCCCAATATCTTCTATCAGCTCCTTGAAGAAATCCCCAAGAAAAGCAAACAGTTTATCCTGCACCAAATCTTCTGATATTCCTCTAATTCTCAGATTTTTCCTCCTTGATCTGTCTTCCAACTCTGAGATTTTAAACTGAAGCTCTTCATATCTTTTTTCTGAATTCTTATATTCTTCCTTTATCTTATCCATTTCAAAATTAAGCAAGTCCACTTTATCCAATGCTTGTTGTACTTTCACATTAATCATATTAATTTCTAACTGTATATTCTTAAGTGTATTAGATAGATCCTCCTTTATCTTCCCTCTGTGATCGTCCAATGCCTGCATGAGAAATTCCTGTGTCACCATAGTATTAGTATTCAATAGAATCTGAGAAGCATGTGGGGACTCCTTGTCTCCTACTGGTGTCAAGATTGAGGGTCTACCCCCTTTGACTACTGACTCCATCTCAGGGGATGTATAATACGATATCAACGATTTCTCTTGTTTTGACCCCTTTTCCTCTTTATTATTTTTCTTTTGTTTAGGTTCTTGATTCTTTCTAGAAGCCATCACTCCTTACTTCTCAAATTTCTCTCACCTTTAATTATCCTCCACTCCTTCTTATCTCCTCACACAGGGGATCAGATCCTCCCTTTCTCCAAAGGCCTCTCTCCATCCACCTGTGAAACCTCCTCCGCATCGGTGGCGTCCCCCACCCTGTATTATCAGACCCTGGTCGCTTCAGGAAAAACACATCCACTTTCTTGGCATTCTAGTGGAGCCACAAAAAGTAAGACCCTAGGCATTCATAGCGGGAGACATCCGAGAGCCCGACCCGATATCAGCTATTAAACAACCAACACTTTTCAGCTGGGTCGACTCACTTTTAGGCGTTCCAGCCCGTTCGGGCCACCACTCTCTCCTCGCCAACTTTCTTCCGTCTCTACCGCTTCTTCTCTGCCTCTCTTCTTCTCTTAATGCTCCACAACCTGCCCAGATCTTTCCACCGCTTCTTGCCGCTTCCACCAGCCTTCTCCATCCAATTTCTCCATCCGTTCGTATACCACCAGGGTCAGACGCCATCAATGCGCACCTCCACCACCATCCCACCGTGCTCCTCCCCCTCCTCTCGACACTCTCACGTACGCACTCACGTCATCACGTCGCAGAAGACTAATTTTCTATTAGTCCAACCTCTGTAGAAAGCTTCTTCTACACAATGGCTCAAACTTTGAAACAGTCACAAGTTATATAGCCCAATTAGGTATACCATACTACCCAGTGTGTTTAAAATCTAGTTACTTATTTCTCTGTTGCAGATTATGTAGGGTGGTCTGTTGGGTGATCTGTTATGCCCCCATAGGCAACACAGCTTGACCATGCTGAGGTGGTATGGAGAAGAAGCTTTTCACTTAGTTTGTAATGAAAGCAGATGAGTCTTTTGGAGCTGCTTCAGGGGGAGAGAGTAAAAGAGTAAAATCATATGTTTGCGAGTGCATTTTATTTTCTTGCTCCTACTATCATCAGATAATTTGTGCTTTCTTGTTTTCCAGAATATAAAGGTTACTTTCTCAAAATCTATTTATTTAATAAAAACATGGCTAGGACAACATAAAGACAGATTTTAAGTTCTCTGAAAAACAAACTAAACTTGTCTTAGGGTGACAGGTCCTCTTTACTCTATTAACCCCTTAAGTAAACTTCCCTCAAGGACTGCTTTGATCTTGGTTGGCATTCTGGCACACTTGACTGATGACGTGTACTGGCAGCATGAACGGGGATCTCAGTGAGACCACTTCGGTCTTGGAGCGGTCAATTTCAGACCCCACAGGTGAGCTGTAAGCACAAAATAGGTGACGTGCCAGAACCGTCAATGGTCCTTCAGGAAAAAAAAAAACGGTGATGGTCCTGACATGTCACCAGTTGTTAAGGGTTTAAAAGCTTGGTCACTTTCAGAAAACAGGTGTTGTATAACCCCATGGATGCTAGTGAGGTCTCCAATGCATTGCTTAGACCTTTCTAGCATTCAAGAGGTTGAGAGTTCCCCAAAACTGCAACACCTTTGCTTTTACACATATAGCCCTCAGGCAAATAAAAACAGATCATATTAATTCAAACTATACTTGGGAAAGTGCTGACCCATGCCAGACCCCTTCGGTGCATGTACCCCCCGTCTTGTCACCCCTACTGGCTGTGTTGTGGCTTGAATCATTTTTTGAGCTGGCTGTGCAGTACACTGCATGACAACACAAATCACAACCCATTAGTAATGCAGGAAACTACAGCATCTGTAATAGGTATGTTTTGTAATAGATAAATGTTAAAAAATGGGGCTGAGTGAGCATATGGATATATATTATGGATTCTGGTTTGGGACAAGAATCCACCATCTAGGACTTGTCTTATGAACTTCTACCTTCACCTCTCTATCTCTGCTTTATAGTGTAGAGTTTAACCCTTTGAGTGACGGGGTATACAACACATTGCTTTGCAATACGTTGCGTACCTGTCTGACAATCAAAGGGTTAGAAATAAACAAATTGTGGGGCAAATGGAATTGCACTAGCCACCTTCACTTTGTAATATGGTAGGGGCTTAATAAACCATAGGTACAATTCTCGAGCAAACCAGCTGCTCCAGAGAGGATAATTAAAACTTCCCAATAGTTGAAATGGGGCTTTTAAACCACTGAATGCTAAATCGGTCCCCATCACATTGCTTCACAATACATTGGAGACATCTATAGCATCAAGGGCTTAAAAGCCCCATTTAAATTATTAGAAATGGGGTGAAAGCACATGGTTTGCTCCAGAATTACACTTTTTTTCTTTTGTGGGTAAGGCCCCTTTACATTTATTATGTCTCACTCCACAGAATAAGTGGTAAGGAGGCATGAAAATATTATGGTGTCCATAATAATGTGCGTGGGGGATAGGGATCCATCCAGTCATATGGTGGAGAAATATAAACACAATTATTAGGGGGTTCTAATCCCATAAAAGGGTCTAAATTGGCCAAGGGAAGATCTATCCCTCTACTTACTGAGGGAGGACTACTTTACAAGGAAAGCTCTCATGAACCCCTATATGACCTTTGAGTCCCTCTTTCATAGGGAATCAAAAGTCAGGAGTGGTGTCATGCTCTGACCATCAATGCTTGTAGTGATTAACCCTGGCTCATAAATGATAAAATAACCCCTTAAGTGCCAGATAATAATATACATAGTAACATAGTGTAACAATCTGTTCCAGAAAGTCCTGCTCCGCTGTTATCTGCAGCTCTGCCTGTTTTCCTGGACACACCCTCTCCATTTACTCTAGCGCTCCTATTGCCTGTTTCAAGCCTGTTTCCAGGACCCACCCTCTGAGACCAATATCAAGCAGCCTTACAGGCACTTCAGTGCACCTGTATAGTGTCTTACTTACTAAGGGTTCGATTCACTAACAACGGTAAAACCCACTTCAGGGCAAAAATCAATACCGAACTGGACACACACACAGTGGTACCATTGGAATTTAATTACCCTACCAACATCAACCATGATGAGCGTTGGCCAAAATAACGTGACTTGTGGCCCAATGTTCATCATGGTTTTTTTATTCACATAACTCATGCTAAATAGCATGAAAAATGGTAACATCAAATGAAGCCAGCTAACGATCTGTGTTCGACACAGTGTCAAACACGGACTGTGAGATAAAAAAACACAGTCACCCTCCAAAACACTAACCATCCCCTTGGCCCTACACTACTCCTACCAATACTAGCCCTAATACAATCCCATCACCCATAGCTGTAACATTTACCTGACAGTCTGACTTCCAGCGGGGTCTTCTGCACCCTAATCTTCCTCTTTAATTCTTCTTCTGTAAGCTTCTATCTTCTTCATCTGTCATCTTTTCTTCATCTGTGCTTTTCTTTAGTCTTCTTCTTTATTGTTGACCCAGAAAAAAATGTAGTTATTAAAATTAATATTTACATTAAATATTTACATTAAATATTTACACAGACACAGTAGGTTTGGATAAAACACAGTTTTATTAAGCAATTAGAAATACAATAACCCTCACAGGTCCTGTAGTATATACTCAGTATAATACAGACACAAGACAGGTTACATTTACATATGCCCACACAGGTCCAGTATAAATATAGAGTCCATAACACGATATACTGACACAGGTCAGGCAGAACTTTAAAGAGTCCCAGTGTATCGGTACTGCATGGGTTAATGGCCTTCAGCAAATTTAAACAGTCCCATGTGAGGTAAGGCCTGTTAAGAAGCTCACCTAGGATAGAGAGCTTAAATGCGAGTAACGCCCAGTAATAGGTAATCAAACAATGGTGAACTGCCTGAGCAGTAACGGAGGCTGAGCAACATAGAGCACTGCCGGAGCAGTAAAGGAGACTAGGCCACGTGATCGCTGCCGTAGCAGTAACGGAGATTGAGAGACGTGGACACTGCCGTAGCAGTAATGGAGACCAGGCAACTTGTACTCTGCCATAGCAGTAAACGGAGACTAAGCCACTTGCACTCTGCTGTAGCAGTAAACGGAGGCTAGGCCACTGGCACTCTGCCGTAGCAGTAAACGGAGACTAGGCCACTTGCACTCTGCCGTAGCAGTAAACAGAGACTAGGCCACTTGCACTCTGCAGGAGCAATAACGGAGACTAAGCGACTGGAGACTGCCGTGGCAATAATGGAGACTGAGCAACTGAGCACTGCCGTGACAGTAACAGAATGAGCAACTGAGCAACTCGCCCTGAGGTGGCACCAACCGGGAGCGTCTAAAATGACAAGCCAATAGGAATGCCGCCGAGGCGACACAGAGGCAACCGAGACCAAAACTGTACAGCTGTCACAGACAATGAGAGAGGATCACCACCCTCAACCGGAGGCTGGGCTGGTGAAACCGGAGCAGGAACGTCAGCCAATGCAAGTCGGTACATGGGAGCAGGAACGTCAGCCAAGCCGGGTCGGTACACGGAGCAGGAACGTCAGCCAGGCCGGGTCAGTACACAGGAGCAGGAATGTAAGCCAAGCCAGGTCGGTACACAGGAGCAGGAGAAGCAGAATGGTCAGGCAGTCTGGGTCGGTTCACAGGCAGGAGACGAGATGCAGGGTAGTCAGGCAGGCCGGGTCGGTACACTGAAAACAACTGAGATCAGGTGCTGGTACTGGAACACCACGAAAGGGCACCAAAGAGGTGCCAGAACCCAGTATTTAAAGGCCATACTGGGCGGGACAAGCACAGTATAGCCAATAGGAGTAGAGCAGGAGTGTAGACTGACAGAATGTCGCAAAAAGGACACGGGCACCATGACAGTTATGCTGCCTCCACCTCCACTTCCTCCACTGGTGGCGGCAGAAAAAAAAGACCAAGAATCACCCTCTCCTTTTAACTTTTGGGCCGTTGTTGATCCACACTGAAATTTGAATAAGGATTGCCTTCTATATGGCCAGTCCATGTTCAGCATGGTTTCCACTCTCCCATTGGCTGGGATGTGGGGTTACGCATTTTGAACATGGAATGGCCATATAAAAAGCAGTCCGTATTCAAATTTCTATCAGTGTGGACTGGACAATGGCAATAAAGGTACAAGGAGGCTGGGGATTTTTGGTCTTTTTTCTGAGGCTGCAGTGGCGGCCTATAAATAACTATATTTATTCTTCAGGGGAAACAATAAATTTAAAGATGAATACTAAAAAAGAACAGAGATAAAGAAAAGAAGAAAATGACAGATGAAGAAGAAGAAAGAAGAAGATAGAAGCTTACAGAGGAAAAACTGAAGAGGAAGACCAGGATGCAGAAGACCCCATTGCACATCAGATTTACAGGTAAGTGTGTAATGTTAATTGGATGGTGTTAGCTTTAGGGGGATTAACCCTTTGAGTGCCTGTATGTTGCATACCCCACTGGCACTCAAAGGGTTAATTCTTTTTAACACCATACCCATGTTTTTGGTACTTTGTATATACTGATTTGGGGCTCAGAGTCCCATATCAATACATCCACGGGGTCACTTGTGTAGGGATCCCTACTTGCATTTATTTATTTCTATTTTTATACACTTCACTTACACATTGGTTGTTGGCACACACGTTGGGGACTCAACTCCATGTTTTCTAGGTGGTAATGTTTAGTGATAAAAGTGAGTCCCTTAGCTCATGTTACTATCCATCACATATAATTTAATGACATTTTGAAACACTTTGTCATTGATTCCAAATTTAGTGCCAGCAGTGCATTATTACTGTTCGGTAGTGTTTCACAGTGCAGGTAATAGACCACCTGACTGTGACTTGAAACGACCGACGGTGCTTTCTTTTTTTAACTGTACCTATTGAAGGAAGCCCTAAATTTACAGTACTGAGATTCCTGTTTTCTGTGTTTTCTGTGTTTGAATTCTGAATGCTTGCTTGGCACCTGTCCTGACCTCTGCTTTGTTCTAGTCCTGATTCTGATTTTGTTTGCTGATTTGGGTTTTGCAACCATGACTGTGTGTGAACTTCTTGCAGTTGTCACCGCTCTCTAGATTTGCATCCTAGCTTTTCTCTGAAGCAGCTCTCATCAGCAGCAGCCTTGAGAGTTAGTTTTGTCTGTCAACCTGCAGCCACCCGTCATCCAGCTTTTATTTGCAAGGAAGTTGTACTTTTCTGTTATTAGTTTTTATTTCTGCTTAACTCATCCATCAAGTTCAGTCCATGCCATATATCCCTTGCTGATCCAGAGGAAGACAAAGAAAACCATGATGAAGCAATTTCTATTTAAGCCCTAAATTAGCAAAAAAATAATTCCTGACAGAAAAGGGCAGTGGGATATCTCCCTGGATCAACATCCTATCTGCATTGAACCCTATTTCAAATTATCACAATATTGTTCTGAGCTAGAAAGGTATCTGATATGTTTTTGGAAGCCTCTAAAGTATATGCAAACACAGCTTCTAGAGGCAAATAATTCCACAACCTTCCTGCTCCTACTGTAAGTACCACCTGCCTTTGTTTTATCGAAAATGCCTTTTCTCTAGTTTTACTGGATAACCCATTGTTTGTTTTTACTCAGCACTTTGAGTAAATAGTTCCCCGAAGATTTCTTTGTATTGCTAACTGAAAAGAGACAAAGGCACCTCTGAAGGTAGTAATTTTCATTAAAGTGATATTGCCTAAAATGAGGTGCTCACACATTCCTGAAGGCTAACATTCCTGAAGGTCATTGCTATCTTTGTTTAACCAGTTTGTTTGAGGAAGCGGTATACACCGCAAAACGTCATGTTATTCGTAATTGGTTATTTGATATATATTTTATATATTAATAAACATTTTTAAGAAGAGATTAAAGCAGCCCCTTCTTACTTGAAAATCCTTCGGAGATTTGAGTTCTACTATTTTGTGGATGTGTTACCGGAGCTATCTGTGTGGAGACAGGTTAAACTTTCTCCATAAGCTCTTTGGCTGGGTTTGGTATAAGCCATTTACCAGCATCTATTATTGTGAGTATATCTCTATTAATTACTAGTGATGATCGAGCACCCCAATGCTCGGGTGTTCGGGTGCTCTGACCGAGCGCCCCCGGAGGCTCGAGTGCTCGGCCGAGCACCCGAGCCCCATTGAAGTCAATGGGAGGACTCGAGCATTACACCAGGCACCCCCTGCTATGATGAGGGGAGGGTGCTTGGTCCATAGGAAAAGGGCAGAAAATGATGGAAACACCACAGAAATGGTTCAGGGACAGCATAGGGAGGATGTCTGGATGCATCTTGGACTCCAACATCGCTGCTGGGAATGATCTTTCGCCCGTAGTACGCCATTTTTACAGACTGACCGTAAAACACACAAAAAGGAAGATAAAAACGACTTTAGGCGAAAAATTGTTACCAAACAGTATTTGCTGTATATTTACTTGTATATCATCTGCAAATTCTGCAAAAAATTTCATCGATTTTTCGGAACTGGGGCCATGATTAAGAGGGAAACGTGCGCAGAGGCAAATTCTGCAAAAAATTTCCTCGATTTTTCGGAACTGGGGCCATGATTAAGAGGGAAACGTGCGCAGAGGCAAATTCTGCAAAAAATTTCCTTGATTTTTCTGAACTGGGGCCATGATTAAGAGGGAAACGTGCGCTGAGCCGACCATCTAAAACATTATGGGTGAGGGTCTGCTGCGGAGCTGACCATCCTAAACATTATATGCGAAGGCCCACTAGTGAGCTGACGCTATAAAACATTATATGAGAGGGCCCGCTAGAGAGCTGACCCAATAAAACATTATATGAGAAGGCCCGCTGGTGAGCTGACCTATACAAAAATTGTCAAACAGCGCCCGCTGGTGAGCTGGCCCTATATAAAAATTATATCACAGGGCCCGCTGGTGAGCTGGCCCTATATAAAAATTATATCCCAGGGTATATGGAAGAGAGTCAACCATATACCCATTTTTTGGGTGGAAGGGGTGAATGGGAATACAGAGTATTCCCATCATTGTAAATAACATATCTAAAGTGACTTTATGTTCCCCCGGGGCTTTCCTCCAGTGGAGTGGAGAAGTCAGGGGAAATCCAGGCCTTGTTCATTTTTATAAGTGTCAACCTATCAGCATTTTCGGTGGAAAGGCGGATACGCTTATCTGTTATGATGCCACCAGCAGCACTAAATACCCGCTCAGACAGAACGCTGGCGGCAGGGCAGGCCAGCACCTCCAAGGCGTAGAGTGCCAGTTCATACCACGTGTCCAGCTTGGACACCCAGTAGTTGTAAGGCACAGAGGGATAATTGAGGACGCTGACACGGTCTGCTACATACTCCTTCACCATCTTCCAAAACTTTTCCCTCCTTGTGACACTAGGCTGCGCATCAGGGTGAGGGTGCTGGCGGGGTGTCATGAAGGTGTCCCACGCCTTGGAGAGTGTTGCCCTGCCTTTGTCGGAACTGCTGTGTGCTCCCCTTTTCTCCCCTTCTCGGTTGGCCAAGGTATCACGTACTCTGCCGCCAGCGTTGTCAGATGGAAAATTTTGGAGCAATTTTTCGACAAGAACCTTCTGGTATTGCACCATTTTGTTTGTCCTCTCCACCGGAGGAATGAGAGATGAGAAATTCTCTTTGTAGCGGGGGTCCAGAAGGGTGAACACCCAGTAATCCGTGTTGTCTAAAATGCGTATAACGCGTGGGTCACGGGAAAGGCAGCCTAACATAAAGTCAGCCATGTGTGCCAGAGTACCCACAGGCAAGATTTCGCTGTCCTCACCAGGAGGATGACTCTCAATCTCCTCATCCTCTTCCTCCTCTTCTGCCCACCCACGCTGAAGAGATGGAACTAAAGTTCCATGGCTACCCTCTGTAGCGGAGGCAACCGTGTCTTCCTCCTCCTCCTCCTCCTCCTCCGCCTCCTCCAATTGTCGCTGAGAAGACGAAGTGAGGGTGCTCTGGCTATCACCTTGTGTAAGCTCTTCCTCCCGCATTTCCACCTCTTCCACATGCAAAGCGTCGGTTTTAATTGTGAGCAGCGAGCGTTTCAGTAGACACAGAAGTGGGATGGTTACACTGATAATAGCGTTATCGCCGCTCACCATCTGTGTCGATTCCTCAAAATTGCGTAAAACCTCACAGAGGTCTGACATCCATTCCCACTCCTCACTTCTGATTACAGGAAGTTGAACGGAGAGGCGACGACCGTGTAACAGCTGGTACTCCACTACTGCCCTCTACTGCTCACAAAGCCGGGCCAACATGTGGAAGGTGGAGTTCCAGCGCGTGCTCACGTCACACAGCAGCCGGTGAGCTGGCAATTGTAAGCGCTGCTGCAGCTTCAACAGGCCGGCTGAAGCTGTTGATGACTTACGGAAATGTGCACACACGCGGCGCACCTTGGTCAAGAGATCATGCAAATTGGGGTAGATTTTTAGAAATCGCTGAACCACTAAATTAAATACATGCGCTAGGCATGGTACGTGTGTGAGCTTGCCGAGCTCCAAAGCCGCCACCAAGTTACGCCCATTATCACACACAACCATGCCTGGTTGCAGGTTGAGTGGCGAGAGCCATTGCTCGGTCTGGTGACTAATCCCCTGCAACAGCTCTGAGGCCGTGTGCTGTTTGTCCCCAAGGCAGATCAGCTTCAGCACGGCCTGTTGACGCTTCCCCACTGCAGTGCTACACTGCTTCCAGCTACCGGCTGATGGGTGAGTGGCGCTGCGCGCAGAGAATTCGGAGGTGGAAACGGAGGAGGAGGAGCCAATAACGTAGGTGCTGGCGGAAACCCTAATGGAGGTAGGGCCCGCAATCCTCGGCGTGGGTAGCACCTGTGCCATCCCAGGGTCCGAGTCGCTCCCAGCCTCCACGACATTCACCCAGTGTGCCGTCAGGGAAATGTAGCGTCCCTGGCCACAAGCACTTGTCCATGTGTCAGTCGTTAAGTGGACCTTCCCAGTAACTGCGTTGGTCAGGGCACGGGTGATGTTACGGGACACATGGTGGTGTAAGGCGGGGACGGCACACCGGGAAAAGTAGTGGCGGCTGGGGACTGCGTACCGAGGGACAGCTGCTGCCATCAGGCTGCGGAAGGACTCAGTCTCCACAAGCCTAAATGGCAGCATTTCGATGGCCAGTAATTTGGAAAGGTGTGAGGTTAGTGCTATGGCCTGTGGGTGGGTGGCTGGGTATTTTCGCTTGCGCTCAAATGCCTGGGGTAACGACATTTGGACGCTGCGCTGGGACAGGGAAGTGGATGTGGTCGCTGATGGTGCTTCAGATGGTACAGGTGCAGGGCGGGAGGTATGCGGGCCTGCGCCTTCGACAGGCGATTGGCTGGCACCGAAAACAGGGGAAGAGGAGGCAGTGGTGTGGCCTGCAGACACAGATTGGCGATCCGGGCGTTCCTCCCACTTATTACGGTGCTTGGATGCCATGTGTCGGATCATGCTGGTGGTGGTGAGGTTTCTAGTGTTCATGCCTCGGCTCATTCTGGTGTGGCACAGGTTGCAAACTACAATTTTTTTGTCGTACGCACTTTCCTTAAAAAAACGCCATACCGCGGAACACCTAGCCCTTGGCAAGGGAGATTTACGCAAGGGGGTGCTCCGTGGAACATTTGCGGGCCTGTTTGGTGCGGTCCGCCTTCTTTCTGTAGCCACACCACTGCCTCTTCCAGCCTGTTGCGGTGCTGCAGATGGCTCACCCTCAGGACTGCTGTCATCGCTCGGCTCTCCACCTTCCCAGGTGGGGTCAGTCACCTCATCGTCCACCAAGTCCTCCTCCACTTCCTCACTCTGATCATCCTCCTCATTTCTTGATCCCACCACATACTCAGTCATTGACAACTGTATATCATCCTCCTCATCAAGGTCTTGAGACAGTAATAGTGGTTGATTTGATGGCAACTGTGTCTCATCATCATCCACTTCCTTTGACCTTAAATGCCGTTCACCTCTCTCATCTTCTTGTGATTGGGTACCCTCTAGAGGTTGTGAATCAGGGCACAAGATTTCATGTTCCTCTGCAAGCGTGCTTGGAGAGAGGTTCAAATTAAGGATTGGTGATGAGACGAGCTCCTCACTATATCCCAGTGTGGGATCACTTCTTTGACCAGACCCTCTATGGTGGGAGGAAGGATGATCAGGGTGAGGATTATGTTGACCAGACTCTTGGCTACTGAGAGTGGACTTGGTGGAAGACAGGGTGGTGCTTAACCGACTGGAAGCAGTATCAGCTGAAATCCAACCGACCACCTGTTCGCAGTGGTCTGACCTCGAGAGTGATGTCCTGCGACGCCCTGTAAACTGAGACATGAAGCTAGGTATGGTGGATGTCTTTCTTTCTTGTGCTCTGGCACCAGGCACAGATTCTACGCGTCCTGACCCGCGCCCTGAACTATCAGGATCACGTCCACTTCCCCGTCCCTTTTTACCCGCCTTCTTCATATTACACGGAATATGTGCTGCAAATCTGCAACTTTGCACACTAAACAGAATGTGCTGCTTATCTGCGGCTAGTCACAGTGAACAGAATATGTGACTTTTATTTTTAACACTTTGCACACTAAACAGAATGTGCTGCAAATCTGCAACTTTGCACACTAAACAGAATATGCTGCTTATCTGCGGCTAGGCACAGTGAATGGAATATGTGACTTTTATTTTTTACACTTTGCACACTAAACAGAATGTGCTGCAAATCTGCAACTTTGCACACTAAACAGAATATGCTGCTTATCTGCGGCTAGGCACAGTGAATGGAATATGTGACTTTTATTTTTTACACTTTGCACACTAAACAGAATGTTCTGCTAATCTGCAACTTTGCACACTAAACAGAATGTGCTGCTTATCTGCGGCTAGGCACAGTGAACGGAATAAGTGACTTTTATTTTTTACACTTTGCACACTAAACAGAATGTTCTGCTAATCTGCAACTTTGCACACTAAACAGAATGTGCTGCTTATCTGCGGCTAGGATCAGTGAACGGAATAAGTGACTTTTATTTTTTACACTTTGCACACTAAACAGAATGTGCTGATAATCTGCAACTTTGCACACTAAAAAGAATGTGCTGCTAATCTGCAACTTTGCACACTGAACAGAATGTGCTGCTAATCTGCAACTTTGCACACTAAAAAGAATGTGCTGCTAATCTGCAACTTTGCACACTGAACAGAATGTGCTGCTAATCTGCAACTTTGCACACTAAACAGAATGTGCTGCTAATCTGCAACTTTGCACACTAAAAAGAATGTGCTGCTAATCTCCAACTTTGCACACTAAACAGAATGTGCTGCTAATCTGAAACTTTGCACACTAAACAGAATGTGCTGCTAATCTGCGGCTAGGCACAGTGAACGGAATATGTGACTTTTTTTTTTAAACTCTGCCCCCCAAAACAAAATATATCTGCTGCCCCCACACACAGTAGTCCTAAAAAGGACTTTTGGGTCTTTTTTTTGTTCAAACGTGCTTTTTTTCTGCCTACACTGACTTTCCCTTCCTATCCTCATCTCTCCCTGGCTAAGACTGAGCCGAACTCGCTGGTCAGGTGCTATACAGCACCCGATCACGGGTTCTGGCCAGCCAATCAGTGTAATGCCAGCAGCCAACATGGCTGCTGGCATTACACTGATGTCAGAGCCTCCCCGCACGTTTATTGGCTGCGCAGCAGCCGCGAAACGTGCGGGGAGGAGACCCGAACATGGCGGGCGAGCACATGCGGTACTCGTACGAGTACCGCCATGTGCCGAGCAGAGCGATGCTCGAGCCGAACTGAGCTTCGGCCGAGCATGCTCGCTCATCACTATTAATTACTATTGGTGTCCTTTGAAGTTGGCAGGCACTATTGGGCGCCCTTTATGTGCTTTTGCTTTTTATATATACTTCTACGATCTGGATGTTTGAAAGGTGCGGCCCCCATTATATCTACTAGCAAGATCTGGTTACTGTTCTTGGGACAGTGTGAATCCCTACTGCACGAATCTCAGTGAGCACGTATGTGCTACATTGAGCAACTGAAAGTGTGATTATATTTTGGTATGTTTAATTCCTTGACGACACACTAACATACTACATTAGGAGCGCCTCCTGTTGTGTTTTTTCTATTCTGCTGAGGTATGCAATCCCTTCTGGCTTAAAGGTATGTGGAAGAGGATTTATTTTCTAGTAGGTCAATGATCCTAAACACACAACAAAGCTGTATCAGGCATATCTGAAGTCCAAAGGAGTGCTAACTTACATGTCTTTCCTACTGCAATGACTGTACCTCAACCCCAATGTACATATTTGGGAACATTTGAAAAGGAAAATGGTGAAACACACTGCATCTCTAGACACTCTCTGGGATACTCTAAAGCAGTAGTTCTCAACTCTGGTCCTCGGGACCCACTAACAGGCCAGGACGTAGGGATTTCTCTGCTAGAGCACAGGTGTGGTTATCAGAGGCGCAGTCATATTGATTAACTCACCTGTGCTCTAACAAGGAAATCATCAAATCCTGGCCTGTTAGTGGGTCCCGAGGACCGGAGTTGAGAACCACTGCTCTAAAGGAATGCTGGAATAAGGTGGATTGCAAAATTCTTCACAAACTTGTAGAATCAATGCAAGACAGAGTTAAAGGGATAGTAATGTTTCATAATAAAAGCAACTCTAATTAATCATCATAGTATTTGGACTTTGGAGAGTGTTATTTCAATACTGTCAGAGTTGTAGTTCAGGAGTAATTCAATGACAAAGTATCCCCCTCCCGCCCCTTTTACTGATGTAACACTGCTCAGCTAGAGCAGAAGGGAGGTGCCCATATAGACTGCAGAGAAGGACAATCTTCAATTAAAATAAGGGAAAAACCTGAAAAGCTTGTCAAGGGGGGCAGGGTTTTCATTGTTCTGATAGGAAGAATATTTTCCCTTGCTGTTATCTGTCTCGTCTATGGACTGGATTCCACATCTGAGAAGAGATGGCTTACACTAGGTAAAAGGGGCGGGAGGGGGAAACTTTGCTTGTGAATATCTCTCAAACCATAAAGGTTTGAGAGATAAGACTTATATAGTCCTTCATGTTTTTTAATGCCTACAAAATAAAATAAAGATAAAATGAAGTATTACTATACCTTTAAAGCAGTTGTTAAGGCAAATGCTGGTCATACCAAATATTGATATATATATATATATATATATTGATAACAACATTTTTTACATTTTATCAGTGAAAATTATGTATTTTTGTTTGAGAAATACTGTATGTCAAACAAATTGTTTCAGAAATGCTGAAATAAAAGCAAATTGTGGTAGATAACTCAGATTTTTAATTAACCATTATGCTTTTTTTTATAATGCATGGTGTAAGTGTCTATATTGTCATAGTCTACTTGTAATTTTATTTTAAAGTCCTCCCCCCGCCCCTTTTCCCTACGTCATTCAGCCTCCTCAGATCTGAAAGCCGGTCCGAGTGGATCACAACAAGGCATAATATTGTGTTATCATAAGGAAAACCGTGCTCCCATTCATCAAGGGTAGGGTTTTCCTTATACAGACACATGCAGTATTGTCCCTCATTGCAATCTGTCCGGCTTTCATATCTGAGGGAACAAGAATGTCATAGAACAAAGGGGCGGGAGTGGAAACTTTAAAATAAAATTGCAAGAAGACTACAATGATAAGGACATTTGCAGTGGTTCATTATAAAAAAAGTATAGTGAATAATCAAAAATAACTTTTTCCATACTGGATCATATGCTGGCTAAGTAAACTTAAACAAACACTAACAATAAAATTACAGGTTATATAGATTAAAATGACTTTAAATATCATGTTCTTACATCTAGCATATGTAGAAAATAATTATTCATATGATACATCCCTATAATCCTGAACTTGCTTATTAACTCATGAAAATTGTCCTGTTCATGGATCGTTTATTTAATGTTGTTTGTGCTATTTTTATTTAGAGGTTAGAGTTAGGCCAAATAATTAATTGTGATTATTGCCCATGGTCTTATATACAGAAAGGCTGTTATCTTCCCTTTTCCCATTAACATATAACCATGGCCAATTAATGGGTGCCCTGGAGCCATGAAAAAGGCAGGAATATTTGCTCCTTTAGAACATAAGCATGATCAGGCTTCACAAAACAAATAGTAAAGATTTACAGATGTTAGAATAAAGTACAGGACATTTAAGAGTATATAACTCAGTTCATTTTTAGGTATTATTGTTTGTTTAAAAAACAGAAAAGATAATAATGGATCTGGAGCCCCATATTAATTTCAAAATAAACATGGAAAGATCCTTTTCACTGAATGGACTGAGACATGAGCACAATGTGAGCCCTTTTCCTCATTCCTAATTGGCTGGGAGGTGAGGTTATTCCATGGCAATTTATGTGCCCTTGTGTAACCCTTCCTCCCAGCCAATCAGAGCATGGGAAAGAAAAGCAAACAAGGATGTGTGGAGGGTGCTTGGGCACACGAGGGATCTGATGTTTGTCCGCCAACAGTTTTCCCTACCTGATGTTCACATGATTTCCTTGGCCTTCCCCTAGCTTCACTTTGCAGAAGTTTTTGGAGTATTTTTCCTCTCTCTAAGAGGGGTTTTTCAGTAAAACAAAACACAATTTGTCAATCCAATTCTTACCCTTGGTCAGAATGTGATTGCATAATTGGACAGCAGGAAATTTCTGTCAAATCTTAAAATATCCATTCAGCAAATATTTCTGGCTGGAACAGAGTCTCAGCCAATGTTTCTATGGGAGCATACTCAGTAGAAAAACTGATTCTGCTCTGTACAGTCCCAAAACAACCCCTATCATTTGATTGGTGGTGGGGGTGCAGGATACTGACACGCTCGGCTGTAACACTTCTTGGAAGTATGTGGTTGTAAGCTACAAAGTTTGCAGGTTGCATGTGAAGGTTCCATAGGCCCTGTTTGTTGGGCTTTCAAGCCTGATACAGTGGGCCCATGGGGATGGCATTGTTCAGGACAGGAGCAATGCATTGGCGAACTCACTAACATTCGAGGCTTTTAAAGCTCCACTTAACTTAGTGGGAATTTGGGGGATTTATTTGTCTGTATGTTGCAATTTGCTCTGGGATTGTTCTACTTTTGATTCTATACATAAGCCCTGTATCATAAGCAGTTTTGTGAGTTTGGAAAGTGTAAAATGAGATCTCCAGGAATGGAAGATATTATCTTATGACCAGTCTGTATTAACCATCTTGTGTTTGCATCCATCACATCCAAAAGGGTAGTACATATATGACCATGCAAATTAAATATTGGCTTTGTTAGAACATACATATTATAATAATATCTTAAGCAGGCTTCATTGTGCAAAATGATTTACTTATGCAGCCTGCCTGCCAAGACAGATTGTTTTCTGGGATATGTCTTTGGTTGACAGTTGTTACAAGCCTTTGTGTTTTTGGCATCATTATGAATTTCCTTCAGACATGTGCTAAGGAGACTGACACCAATGGGTTTGCTTTCAGCACTGAGAAAACAATAAACTTTTTTTTTTAATGAATACAGTATTGGGGACCTTATCCCTGACATGCCCAAATTGCTCAAAACCACTTTAATTTGTACAATTAGTTTTTGATATTTTTAGCCTTCTCTAAATTTCTTTGGGTCTGGTGAATTCAGCTGGGTTCTTCCTCTTCCTTCTACTTTCCCATTATTACTCTAACTCTTACATCAAAAGTTAATACCTGTATAATACTCTTGTGTGTGTGTACATTTATATGTCTGAAACAGATCAAAAACCTGTCTCCAGAAAATAATCCATAACTTACAGTGTTTCAACTGCAATCCGATAATGCAGTGCAGCAACATACAAATAAAGGGGTACAAAGCAGTCACTTTGTCAATGATCCCTTATGTATGATTTTTAACAGCTTATTTTGCAAATCATGGGTTGGAGATGCATGAACTCATCAATGTTCCTTCAGACAGGTATTTTGATATTTTCAGTGTGAGGACATTAAAAAAATCAGTATGAGATGAATGGGTTTTCAGCCAATGACATCACCAGAAGAGGAGGCACTGAGACTAGAGCAAGGGCTCTCTCCTATGCCATAGCAGAACAAGAAATTTACTAGATAGTTCTTTTTTTAATATTTAAGTTAATAATAATCCTTTGGACAAAAAAACTCACAATGATCTTTTTTTTATTTTTGTCCAGTAACATGCTGCTGCATTTATATTATTTTTTATCTAAGGAAGCAATGTGTTTTTAACCCATTGGATTTTATATGCATCTCCAATGCAGGAAATATCTAGGATTCAAAGGGCTAAAATATCAGTTCATGGCTTCCATTTCTGGAACTCCTAAAGTAACCTTGTTACTATAGCAATCACATCTGGCCAATCAAGAGGGGTGCTTGTCTTTATCTGTCCAGCCTTTTTCAATTCTCTGGTCCAGATTATTGTTTTCAATACCTGGATCCAGGTCTATCATTGTTACTGACATTCATGTTTGACGTTGACAGTCTCCGGACTACTCTTCATCCAGCTTCCCTGGAAACCAGTATATATACCAGCAGGTGTGTGGAATGGCTTTGCCTGTGCAGCAAGTGAGTAGTCAGGTACCTCTATTTGATTACTGTGTGTAAAAGAATGGCTTACCTAGGTTGGAGTCCAACATGTAGTCAGGTATAGTTATATAATTATTGTAACATGCTGTTTAAGACTTATACAAAGCTGTTGATGATTTGTGTCTCTTTCAATACTATGTTTCATGACATTTAAAAAAATACTAATATAGTTATAATGTTTAATCAAATTGATTAAATAGCAATAGAAATATTTCATATTTTAATTGTTATCATAAAAAAAAACAAATCTAGCCTTGCAAATTAATTCACACCAGTCCTGGAAAACCTAGAACTGGCCCTGGAGATAGCCGCCTATTCCTATAAAGCAGGGAAATGAAATAATCTGCCGGCTCGTTTCCACTGGAGTTATACTCTGTCTCCATTGACTGCATTTGTTGTATGCATTAGAGTGTGATATTGGTACACACAACCTGCCGTCCTAAAGAATTTAATGCCTGCAGCCTTTGACTCCTCCCCTCTAGCATGCACAGGCAAGTACAGTAAAATTATGCAATTTCCTCTCTGCCTTGCTTAATACATAAGGTAAAATAAAGATCAGTGTAAGGGAACACCCAAAACGCCCATACGCTTCCTCCACTGAAACCCCCACTGGAAAATGTATTTTTAAATTGATTTATTTTAATTCCTTGTTTAGTACATCCCCCTAGGGCAAGGACGGGCAAGCTGAGGCCTTCTAACTATTCAGGACTACAACTCCCATCATCCCCAGCCATCCACAGAATTGTAGTCCAGATTAGCTGGTGCTTCTTAACAAATGATTACAGGTCCCCAAATTCTCATTGATTCAAATTGGCCATTTTAACCCCTTTGAATGCTTTACAATGTGTTGTAATCAAAGGGCATTTTACTTGTCACCTACAGTGCATCTGCTGCACAACAGAGCACAAACACAAACTCTCTAAAGTCCCATAGATATAGATATTAATGCGTCTATTACGTTCTTGAATCTTAGGGCTCGATTCAAATGTTGGCGTCGCCAGAAAAAACTGGCGACGCTGCTTTTAACGTCAACTGAGCAATGCAAATGTTCTACTAGAAACAAGCGACGACAGTTCTGAAACAGACGTCGCCCGTCGCCAGAACAGCAAGATCTCACCCATAGAGGATAATGTACAAGCGACGCCAAAAGCGATTCAAATGTTGGAGTTAGGGCTAACGCGAGTTAAATTGCAACATTTCACGCCAGAAATCTAACGCCTACTTTTTTTGGAGAATAGCACAGGAGGCAGTGTTAAAAAACCCACGTCTCCAGTTCTGAACAGCATTCTCTGTGCTTTTCCCTACCCAGCTACTAGGGGAACACAGAGATGGCTTTCAGCACCATAGACAGCTTTGAATGCCATAGGGATGTGTACTGCTCACCCCTGTGGCATTCAAAGGGTTACAATAAAGAAAACTAGTACACCAAGCACTACACAATGCCCCCTTCCACACACCCCTTAATATGTCACATATATTGCATATATGGGACATACTAACCCCATCCACATCCACCTCATGGACTTCCATGTAGTGGACAAATCTGTCTTTTACTCCACAATCAACCCTTTGATTACCAGAGAGGTAGGAAAGCATTGCATAGCATGTCTCCCAGCCCTCTGGTTCCCAAAGGGTTATTAGGCAAGGTATGCCTGTATGTGTGTGAGTGGATGTGTTACATACATTGTATAATTTAAATACTATCATGAAACGTAGATTGACTTAGATACATTCATTTGTAATGCCCACCACCTGTGTCCCATTGCTATCATTATTTTTGCTCCACTCTCCTTCCAATGCAGAGTGAAGCAAACACACAAATAACAATGGGACACAGTAAGTAGGACATTATTAACCCCTTGAGTGCCAGAGTGGTATGCAACGCATTGCAAAGGCGTGCGCTGCATTCCACACTGGCACTCAAAGGGTTAAAATACAATTAAGGAAGTAGGCTGCACTCTGACTGCAGCGCTTCCCTTCATTCATAAAAGTGCCATTGCTACGGGTGGCTGTGAAGCCCGCAGCATAAGAAAAGGCTGGGGACAAGAGAGACATCGGAGGAAGCGGGTGGCAGGCTTGTATTTGATGCCCGCTTCCTCCAATACCTCTCCTCTCCTCACACGTCGCCATTGTCCCCTGCCTGGCGTCGCCTATTCTACAATTCGCAGACGCGTTGGCACAATGCCAACGCGTGAGGAGAGGAGAGATATTGGAGGAAGCGGGCACAAGGAAATACCCAAATAAAAAAAAACATATGGCCAGCATCAGGTACCACTTTGTCAATGGCAATGAGGAGGAATAGTGCTTCAAATGTCCCATACACACATCCCCCCAAAAATGTGTAAAGTCAATATTAACAATCACCAGTGCAGAACATAGCAACATGGGAAAAGTGATGCATCCTGAGCTGGTGCACATGGGGCATCAACATCACATGACACCCTCATACCTCCCAAGTGTCCCTTCTTAGGAGGGACAGTCCCTCTTGGAGATCCAAATCCCTCTGTCCCTCTTTTCTACCCTTTTGTCCCACTTTTTCGGACATCAGAATGAGTGATGTGTATTACATTGGTCCACAGCAATAAAACATACATAAATGTGTTGTTAATTGTCAGTATATGTGTTTATCCAGTAATATGGGCAACTAAAATACTTTGTTCTTTTTCTAAATCATCCATCAGTTAAACAAAGAGGTGCAGATGGGTCAAGAAATAACTTAAATATTCTTGGCAATGCCTCACCTACCAGACGTGCCCCCAGAAACGCCACCTAAAACAGAAGTGTCCCTCTTTCGCCATTTGAAATGTTGGGAGGAATGCACCCTGGTTGGGAACCACCGCCCTACACAGACAAACCATAAGAATCAAGCAACCCAACAGGGACCAGGGGAACACAAAGCAGCACAACATAAGCCATCCAAAATCACCTCCGAACAACAGGGGTTAACACACAACACCACATGCACATCTGTCACTCCAACAACATGTCAAGCTCACCTATGTAACCTCAGCAGTCCATGGAGACGAAACACACACCTGGCAGGTACATACCACTTACAACACATCACACCACTAACCACACACCAGAAAATAATTACCTGGATAACACACACCTTACCATTAGTCCATCATAACCCACATGACTGTTCATGGACAACACACCATATATATATATATATATATATATATATATATATATAAATATTTATATGAGAGAGAGAAAGAATATATGATGGCAAAGGAATAGCATGACTGTTGTGTTCATAGTGCACCTTCAATCTTGTTTCCACCCTCTGCAGGCATCCAGGCCATGATTTAATATGGTCCAGAAGTTTGTTCCGGTGACATGTTTACTCCACATCCATGAGGATCATCTGTTTGTTAGTGTTGATATCAATAAAACATATGATCGTATATAACTATCTATCTTGTGTCATTGATTACTTCTCCCTCTTCATGTTCTTTGAAAAGATGATAGTAATACATTGAATGTTTGAAAATCCATGCAGTAGAGTTTATCACCCTGAGTGAAACAAGTGATCTCCCACTGCTGACAGGTGTGGAATTCAAAAGTTGTTCCAACTCCAAGTTTACATTCATAGATTGAATATCCCAGTGGCCTGAAAGTGTCAAATGGCACTGTTACTACACCATCCAATGGACAGCTCCGGTCCCTGCACCATGGATCCCCATAGGATGATGTAGTCACAGTGCCATTTGACACCTTCAGGCCACTGGGATATTTGTTATATGACTTCAAGTGTTGAGCTGGGAAAACCTTGGAATGAAACACCTTTCAGCAGTGGTTGTTCCCTTTTTCAATCAGGGGGGTGAACCCAACTACATATGTTTGGACACATCCTAAGCATTACTATCCCCTTAATTGTGATCATGTGGTTTATCTGTTGAGATATCTAATGTGTTCATGTTGTTTAAGTTCAAGTCACATCATGGAACAACACCCTGATGTTGTTCGGCTTTCAGATGTCTGTGAGTTGAACTTGGACAAACATGTCTGATTGTGATGTGTGTGTTCACCCTGCTGTAAAAGCTTGTGACACCATTCATTGTGCATGAGTTGTGTTCAATGCATAGCTTTGCAATGCATTGGAGACAACTCATTACTTGACCCCCATGTTAGATGTGCATGAGTTGTGTTCAATGCATAGCTTTGCAATGCATTGGAGACAACTCTGCCCCTCTAACTGTATCATCTGAATAAAACACAGACATTGATATGTTCTCAAGCAACAACTGCACATTTATTTTCTTTTTTTGGGGTGTGCTTTGGGCGGGGCTGCAGGGGTGGCTTCCTGCACTTGATGCCGTGAGGCTCTAGTGGTTCTGGGGGCTGGGGGTGCCACTGGTGGAGTGCTGGCAGGGGTTGAGGCACTGGAACTGGAGGCCTGGGCCTGGCGGATGGTCTCCAGCCTGTTTCTCTCACGGAGCTCAGCAACCACCTGGTCAATTGAAGCTGTCACCCTGTTGGTGTGGGTGACCAGGTGGTTGCTGAGAGTAACGTGATGGGCCTCCAGTGCCCTCATGCTGTCCAGGAGGTGTGCCATATGTTGCTCAAGCCTGTTGAGTGAGCAGGCACACCTCCTGGCCACCCTGAGTTGCCTCCTTTGGAGTACCAGACACTCCTGATCCATCACCATGGTGTTGTCAGGAGTGTGTGGTGTGGAGGGGGAACGGGACAGTGGTGGGGATGCCCTCTGGCTGTCCTGTGGCTCCACCACAGGTGTTGGGGGAGATGGGGTGGACCCATGGGTCCGGATGTGGAGGGAGCATGGGGAGCCCATCACTGCATCCCCAGATGAGTGACCCCCTGGGGATGTCACAACTGCCATATGTGTGGCTAGCATGGTTTGTGGGGGTGTTGTGTGTTGGGGCGGGGATGGTGTGGTGACCACCACCAGGGCCTGTGGCCGTTGTGGCTGGCCAATGAGGCCAAAGTGTTCGTAGTCCATAGGCCACTGGCTACTGTCCCGCGGCTGTGGCCTGGTGGCTGCCTGCAGTGGCCCATGCTGTGGCATCCCCACAATGTCGGGCATCCGGTGCCTCCCCATGGCTGTCGGCACATCCTGCAGGGGAGTGTACCGGTGCTGGACTGTGGGAGGTGGGGCCTGGGGGCCATGCTGTGGCCACTGCTGCTGCTGCTGCTGCTGCTGGTGGGGTGAAGCCTGGGGGCCATGCTGTGGCCACTGCTGCTGCTGCTGCTGCTGCTGGTGGGGTGAAGCCTGGGGGCCATGGTATGGCCACTGCTGCTGGTGGTGCGGTGGGCCTTGGGGGCCATGCTGGGGCCACTGCTGCTGCCACTGCTGCTGGTGGTGCGGTGGGCCTTGGGGGCCATGCTGGGGCCACTGCTGCTGCCACTGCTGCTGGTGGTGCGGTGGGCCTTGGGGGCCATGCTGGGGCCACTGCTGCTGCCACTGCTGCTGGTGTGGTGGTGGTGGTGGTGGTGCACTGGAGGTGCTGGCCTCCTCAGTGGAGGAACCTCCTGTGTCCTCTGCTCCTGCTGTCTGGTGTGCTGTGTGGGGAAATGACATGATGTAATCAGTGATGTGAACTATGACAGGAGTGCTGCAAGACTATTACACTGACACGCAAACCGTTGAGTGGCAGGATGGTATCCATTGCATTTCTTTGCAATGCATTGGTTACCATCCTAACACACTTTGCTAGGTTTGACGTGATCACATACATTGATTACAGTAACCTGCAGTGATGTGATTTGGTCATCATGTGTATCCTGAGCAATGGGGATGGCAAGGCATATACCTCCTTGCTATCCCCATTCATCAGGATCCATGTGGTGAGCAACACTGAACTATCACACCTTGAGTGACACAAACCCACTGCACATTCTTCACCTAGGCCTCAACAGCAAACACACCAGGACCTCTAAACACAGCAATGCACCAGTGAGGACCTATGACTACAGAGGCCAATCAATCAGTAAATGATGTCGGCAGCAGGAATAACCACACCAAGCACGCCAACCAACATGATCTGTGGAACCCAGGAACCCAAACAGCTGGAGGACACACAAACACACCCCGGGACCGCTAAAATCCTAACACACAGCAAACAAGTGCATTGTTAGAATGTACTATTGGAGGTTGTTTCTACCTTTTCACATGTTTGTTATGCTATGGAGCCTAAGCACTGGTATGTCACGTGTTGTTTAGATCTCAGTGCACTGGCTCCACAGAACAACACAGGGATTTCAGGTGTGATGACACTGCAGTTGTCATGTACACATTGTCACCTCTTTCTGACATCCTAGTGAATGCCCCCCCCCCCCATCATGGTTGAGTCCTGTGGATCACATATGTCCTGCAGAGTGGGGATGGCGGGGAATGCCCCCTGGCCATCCCCACTCTGCAGGCTACATATGATGCAGAAAGCTGAACCTTGACTATTCCACTTAGACTAACTACCTACATGTACAACGTCTAGCCCTGACATGCAGTAACAATACAATAGGAAACACACCAAGTCCCCTCCTTGCTATTCTCCGGTAACCCATTGGGTGCCAAGGGACTAGCCAATGTATTGTCAACCAACGAATTACTTATCCCTGTGGCATTCAAGGGGTTGTGTGCTGACCTCTTTGTCACTATGTGTATGACATTGTGATACACATAACAGTTGGATCTGTGACTGACACATGACATTGTGCATTGTTTTTGTGCTGTGCATGATGTCGTTTTGGACAGCATAAAGGGGGTTCAACAAGGACTTGACCATTACCATTCAGGCTAGGTTGGTCATGTATTCTGTCCTTGTTTGACGTCCCTCCAAGCTGTGTGACTGAATTGTGTTGTGTAATGCTGTCCATGTGTCACTGTGTTGGCCTCTGCCTGGTGGGTGTCAGGATTGGTGTGATGTGTGTGTGGGTCTTGATGCACTTACCAGTGGTCTGGAGGCTACTTTCATCCCCGGTGTCACTCCATCCAGGGATCCCACACACCATGATGGAGGAGATGGTCTGACGCACAGCCTCCTCCCACTGGCTGTATTCCACCCGCAGGGGAGGACCACCCCCTGTGCCAGCAGCGTGCAAGGCCTGCTCGCCCATCTTCTTCTTCACCTTCATAATGGTAGACAAAAATGGGAAAAGGGTTGAACTAGATGTATACAGGTCTTTTCTCAACATTGATTACTGTGTTGCTATGTTACTGTCTTACCTTAGCCTTGCAGTCTGCCCATCTTTTCTTCACAGAATCCAACGTCCGGCTGCGGCAGGACACTGCATTCACAGCAGCCACAACCTCCTTCCAGGCTGCCTTCCTCTTTGCTGACAGGCCAGCTTTAGGCCCCTTGGGGAAGAGGTACCTGTAGTGGGCAACCACAGCCTCACAGAGGACCAGGTTTTCCTCCTCTGTGTATTTGGGCTCTCTAAACCTCTCCTCCTCCTCACCCCCAGAGGTTGGTTGAGAGCCCTGGCTGTGGCTCCCCAGCCCTGCCTGCACTGGCCCTGTCTGTGTGTGGTGCAGGGGGACTACCCCTCGTCCCACTGTGTCTGCCCCTGCACTAGATGTGCCTGGTCTTGGGTGGCTGCCCCTCCGCCCCAGAGATCTCCCTCTCCCTCCCCTACCCTGACCAGGGTTGCCCCCCTGAATCTCCTCCTCCTCTCCTCCTACACTCCCCACCCCTCTCTTCTCTCCTCTCCTCTCCATCTCTCTCACCCACTCACACCCAGGCACTCACTCAGGCCCTCACACACTCACTCACTCACTCACTCTCTGTCACTCACTTGCACTCACAGACTCACACTGTCAAAATAAAGAAAAACAAGTGTGTGTGTGTTTTACAAAAAAAAAAATGGGCTATGTGTATGTGTGTATGTGTGTTTGGATGCGTGTATTTGTATGTTCAAAAGTGTATTGTGTCGCTTTGTGTGCTGCCAAACTCTCCTTCTACCTGTCTGTGTGTGTGCGCCGCCTAAACTCCCTTTCTCTGAAAAACTAACCTCCGCTCCTTGGGTCCTGATATCTAGCTCTTGGGAACTCGATAACAGACAAAGGTGCGTAGGTGATTTTGGGTCTATTTATAGTTTATTCGACTCAACTTGATACTTTGGGGTGCTGTGATTGGCTGAGACTGGGTCACGTTGGACGTTTCGCGTGTTTTTTTTTTTTTTGGAGACGTTTCTCGCGTTTATCGTGTATTTGGCGTCGACGATGAGGTCAAATATTTGGCGACTCCAGTTTTGTAGTCTTCGTGTGTTTTGTAGGCCGTCGCTCGTTAACTCTTCTGGGTAACAAAGATTTGAATCTCACGTTACCTGGTCTTGCTTAACGAGCGAAGGCAGTTTTTTTCTTCACGTTGGTTTTAACGCCAACATTTGAATCGAGCCCTTAGTGAGGTATCCAACACATTACAAAGCAATTTGTTTGAGGCCTGTCTTGCATTCAAGTGGTTAACAGACTGGAAGATAGAGAGAATGGTGTAACTGGGGGTGCAAACAGGCATATCAGTCCCAGGGCCTAGTAGGTTTTATCCCCAGGGAAATATATGTGTTAAGTAGCCCCAAAAAAAGGTTGCAGCGTTTGCGTTTGTGTGCTAAATGCTATGTTACTATTATTCTTTGTGAGAAACAAGAAAAAGTATGAGAGAGAAGAGAACAACCACTAAGTGCAGTATTTCCAGTATATACTGCATTTAAAAAGCAAAAAATATTCACACAAATATGACATTTCACTTTTTAAAGATGCAGCCTTTATCCTTTTTAAGCATCAAGATTACATCTCTGGCTTGGCACTTTCCTTCAATGCCTCCAGGCTGTCCTGCCCATTCTATAATCCCCAGGATTGCCACCTGGATCCTTGGATGTGTTTTTGGCTTGTGATGGTTCCGTACATTTTTCTTAGTGTCTGTCAGTCTCTATTGTGCATACATAGGGGAGATATTCAAAAACAATAGAGACATAGAGAATATGCTATAATGTGAACCAATGTGTTTCATGAATGTTGGTTTATTATTTCATCAAGGGTGTGTGCTAATTAGTACTCCTGATGAAGTAACCAACAGTTGGCTATTTCCCCTACACATGTGCATTAGAGACTGATAGGCACTGAGGAAACGTTCCACTGAGGGAGCCTTCACAAGACCAGAGCAATGCCATGGCTTGAGATGTCAAGTCTGGCACTAGAAGGAAGAGGGGAAGAGTAATCTATGGTCTGAATGCATTGAATGAGAGATCAGAGCCAGATGGACTATCATGGTACTTATACAAAGAGGCCATAACTGCATCCTCGGGCAACGGATTCCATAATTTAACAGACCTTACTGTAAAAAAACACTTTCTCTGCTGAAGTTGAAACCTTCACTGTAAATATCTCCTCATTTATATCCCAACCCAAAACAAACTTAACTTAGCCCTTGTGACAAGGAGAGTCATTGCGTAAGTATTGAAGAAACTCTATCTCCTTTCTTTAGATAAAGTTACAAACATAGAAACATTGAATTTGACAGCAGATAAGAACCATTTGGACCATCTAGTCTGCCCATTTTCCTACTGTAAAAGCCTCAAAACTTACTTGGTCCTTGGTGTTTTCTTATGTTAAGGACAACCTTATGCCTATCCCATGCATGCTGTTTTCACACATCTCTAATTAATAGTGTATAAACCACCATTTGCGTAAGTGGAGTTAAACTCTGGCTTTACATTGATACAAAATAAGGGGAATTAATTCCTAACAATCCTAATAGGATCTTGCTTCCGACAGCACTTCCAGCCTATCCATTCTCCTTTACTTTTATTGTCAAGGTATCTGTATTTATGGATCATTGTGACCCATACAGATAAATATCTATATTTTGGTTTTAATTTAGTTTAAACAGAGAAATTCACAGGCTTCTTATGCTACATTTTGTGTGATTTATTAAACATCAGGCCTCTGCTAGAACCCCACTGAAGCCAATTTCTTTTACAGATTTGATGATTGCCTCTCTTTCTTTTAGTTAAAATGTGTGCCCCCTGCATGCACAGCAACTTGATAACACTATGACTTATACAAAAGAGGTAATATGGTTACTTTTTATGTTGGTGTTTGTCTTCCTTTAAACTTCTGGCCCATACTGAATTTGGCTGCAGTGTTCTTATTGATGGAAAATGGTTTCTGCCAACCATATGAATACACACAGGTCTACTTTTAGATCTCTTGTTGGATTAGACATTGTTTCACTGTGTCTGAACTGTTTATTTAGTGGCAGTAAGGATCATGTCAGTGAGTGTGTCATTTAATAATACATTAGCATAACTGGCTATAGATACAAGTATATAACCACTTATACTCCAATGCCCCTTTCTCATGAGCAACCCCAATGTTTCAGTACTGCATTGTTGATGTCACAGTAGGGATGAGCGATAATTTTCAAACTAAAATCTGCAAATTATGGCTCTTCCCGCTTGGTGAATAATTTTCTGCAAAAGTGACGTTTTTTTGCTCTTTTTTCACCTAGCTCATTCCATTGAAATCAATAGAAACACTGAATTTACACACACAATACAAAGCAAATGTTATTTTATTTCCCAAAGGTAGTATAAAAGGGCTATGAGGTTGCCTGTGTTGGTGGAGTGTAGGGAAACAATCAGTTGAACAGAGATTTTTTTTAGGGGGGTTGTTTACTGGGAATGGGGGGGACAGTTAATAAACAAAACATAAGACACGGTATAAAAGTCATCTGAGGAGGGTGACTGTGTTGGTGGGTACCGTCTGGGGAAAGAATCAGTTGCAGGGAGTTTTTTTTTGGGGGGGTTGTTGACTGGTATTGGGGGGACAGTTAATAAAAAAAGTAAAATTAAAAATAAAATAAGAAATTGGTAAGTAACGTGACAGAGACAGGGACCCCCTGATGTAAGATGCGACTGGGGCAAACTGATACTTGACTGGATAGAGTATTTTATAGAGGATGATTTGTAGGACTTGTTGTAAGAAGCCAAAGCCCGCAGAAACATTGGTTTGTAGGACATAGACTTATTAGAGGCACAAGCCCTGAGGATACATTGATCAGTTGTAGGAAATTAGGTTTGTGTTAGGCCCAAGCCCTGAGGAAACACTGATTTGAGAACATAGACTTATTAGAGGCACAAGCACTAAGGAAACATTAATTTGCAGTACTTAAGCTTGTTAGAAACAAGTCCCCAAAACTAGCTTTTTTTTTTTTTTTGCTTTTTTAAAAGAACAAGCCCTAGTGCCTGCAGAACATCTTATATTGGCCAGTGGCCGCTGGCCATTACCATAATGCCCCAGTTAATTCCGGAATTTGTGACTGCTGTTCTTGCTTCTGCTGCTGCTGAGTTGTTTAAACAGCAAGATGACTATTCAGCTCAAAAGGAATGGTATCAACAACAGCAGTAACATAGGTGATGGATGATGAAGGTTCCACTTGCCTCTACTAGTTCCAGTTATGCTCCTGAGTGTCACGGAGTGAATAGGAAATAACAACACTGACAAGTACAGATGAACTTAAGATAAAACTTTATTGAGTACAATAGAGCAGCAAAGATGACACAATGGTAGAATCAGCAAATGACACAGCAGTGGCAGTAATGAGTGACACAAACGTGGCAGCAATAGTGGCACACCTTCACGAGACCAGGAAGGAACAGTGAACTCACTTCCCTCACCCTTCACTAGGCTGGCGAGCAGTAATGGAAAGGCCCTGGGAACTCTTAAGGCTAGGTAGGGAGGACAGTGCAGAGCACTTCCACACACACAGTCTGAGTGGCACACCTTCATGAGACCAGGAAGGAACAGTGGAAGCACTTTCCTCACCCTTCACTAGGCAGGTGAGCAAAACGGAAAGGCCCTGGGAACTCATACAGGCAAGGTGGGAGGACAGTGCAGAGCACTTCAGTACACACACACAGTCGGCAGGAAAACAGGAAGCACAACAATACCCAAATACTGGGTCAACAGTCGACAAGGTAACCGGCACTGGGGCTAGGTGAGGCAACGCTCAAACCAGAACGGCCAAGGGAGGTCAGTACACGGACTGGCTGACAAGCACTCCTAGCGGAAGCAAGCCCTAGGAGGAAGGCACAGGCAGCAAGGATTCCTAACGAGGAATCACAACGGGAGCGCAACAGAGGAATAATAAGAGGCAGCCAAGGGTCAAAGCCGGATCGGATAGTCAGACGTCGCCAGTGGTCAGAGCCAGAATGGGTAGCCAGGAGTCAGAGCCAGAACGGGTAGTCAGACGTAGCCAGGAGTCAGAGCTGGATCGGGTAGTCAGATGTAGCAGGACTCAGGAACAGCAATGGACCAACACAGCACTAGTCTCAGGTACACCACGAAAGGGCAACAGTAATGAGGGGCTGAGGTTTAAAAGGCCTAGCAGGTGGGCGGAGAGATGATATCTGTTACGGTTATTACGACACTCAGACCAAGGTAAAAAATAAAACACAGTTTTATTGAAGTAATAATAAGGAACAGTGCCCCTGGAGGACAGAATCGGTAATCACAAGTAAGGCAAGTAATGGATGTAGTACAGGCCCAATATAGTAGGAGCAAGTATCAATCAGCAGAATCAAAAGGAAAAAGGGTTAATGCCCAAAACAATAATCAGTCTCTGTTGTGGTGATTAGCCAACGCCCGGTGCTTATAAACAGTCCCAATAGTATTGCAGAAAGCAAGCGCTAGCAGTGCGACTGAACTGAATCACAACCAGATAGCTGTATCGTAATATGTCCAATAATATAGCGAGGACTGACTGGAGCTGGAGCCAATACCACCCCTTGGGTGTGATAACGCAGGACAGACACTGCCAGAGCCAATGAAACCAGAGTCAGGAGCACCCCTTAGGTGTGGTAACGGAGGAGACACTGCATATGCAAATTGGACCAGAGCCAAGAGCACCCCTTAGGTGCGGTAACAGAGGAGACACTGCACAATCGAATATACCATGAGCCAAACGCACTTCCTGGTGCGATATGATGGAGCAACACTGTGAGCAATAGGAGACCAGAGCCAAGGCACCCTTCCGGTGCCGAAACGGAGCAACACACTGCAAGAGCTAACGGAATGCCCAATAGCACCACGCAGTGCAAACTGAAAGGAAACAATCACCTTAGTTTGAGATCCTGTTCTGCTAGTGTAAACGGATAGGCTCGGTGATGGAGGCAACAAGCTCATCAAGTGTTAAACGGCTCAGGATCGAAGACAGCAAGCTTGGCAAGTGTATACAGACAGGCTTGCTATCGGAGGCTACAAGCACAGCAAGTGTTCTCTGACAGACTCGGTAACGGAGGCAACAGCTCAGCAAGTATTCTCTGACAGGCTCGGTAACGGAGGCAACAGACAGGCTAAATAACGGAGGCCACAGTTAGCAGAGGAGGCGTGATCAGTCAGTGCAACACTGCAAGCACAGTTCAGAATGTCGCCAGGCAAGAGCTCAAAAGTTCGCAGGAACACTGGAAGCAAACACGGAACAGGAATGTCAGACAAAGCCGGGTCGATCACGGAGCAGGAACGTCAGCCAGAACCGGGTCAATCACGGAGCAGGAAGTCAGCCAGAGCCGGGTCAATCACGGAGCAGGAACGTTAGCCAGAACCGGGTCAATCACGGAGCAGGAACGTCAGCCAGAACCGGGTCAATCACGGAGCATGAACAGCAGAGTAGTCAGACGAGCCAAGTCGGTACACAGGAACGCAGGAACACAGAAACAAAGGCGCAGGAACAGGAACACCACGAAAGGACACCTGACAGGTGCCATAGGCCCAGTATATAAAGGGACACCCTGGGTGGGCCAATCAAGCTCCGCCAATGGAAGAGCACCACAACAGAGAGTGACAAGGAGTCATGGGAACCGTGATAATATCACCAGCATAGTGACCTATAAGAATAGCGACTCAGCGTAGAGCAACAGTTAGGCAGTAACAATATCGCTGAATAGCAAACCAGTATAGAGGCAATCACGGGCACCGTGATACTGAGGCAGTAGCAACACCATAACTAGCTTCCACAACTTCAGGTATATGTGGAGAAAAGAACAAGTTGGACAATAATTCTTCTCCACCTGCCCCTCCTTCAATATCATGAGTTTTTTGTTAGAATATACATTTTTCCCTTGAGAGGAGGAACTTTGCCTCTCACGAGCAACTACAATGTGTACAGAGTGTGTGTGTGTGTGATAAATAAGGGAAGGACTGGGAACAATGGACACATCTGAACTCACATCAAACACCTGGCATAACTGTAACCAAACACCATGACAATTAGGGACCCCAATGTGAAATCATCCCACCAGAAACCAAGTACTGTTGCTGTCACTATGCCCTTTGTCCACTCTCCACTAAGGACACGTGATAACTTGCAGACAGTTTAATACTAATGATGAACCCTCCCTGCCATGAGCTAGCATATTCTGCTGGTTGGAATCTCCTCAGATGCTGCTTTATGCCCTGGTTGTAATTATCCTCCACCACACTGCCATGTGTGGTCAGTGCACCAAGGAGTGTGCAATGGGTGGATGCGAACTGACATCTATTGCGAACTGACATCTATTGAATGGCTATCAACTGTTGGGAGATGTGGATCGCCAGAAGGTGTAGTTACCCTAGAGAAAGAAGGTGATGGCAAGACAGGTGTTTCTCTCGCCATCAAACTTTCAGGCTCTGGCTGGGTTTCTCTGTTCTTACTCCTCCTTGATTTCCACCTCGCCTCTTGTTACCTTTAGGGAGAGTCAGGTGATACAGCATCAGCAGTGCGCGATTTCTTTGGTGGGTGTTTGGTTTTAACATGTTTCACATAAATATCATGGTATCTGTATTTCATTAGTGTTATCAGGGCAGTTGTGCCAAGGCGTGTTCCCTCCTTTCCCCTTTTCACTGACTTGTCACAAATTGTGCACAGTGCCATCACTGATGACGGCACTGTGCCTGCCCCAAGAGAAAAAAATCCCACATCCAGAACCTCAGGGGGGAGGGGAAAGGTGGAGAAGAATGGCCTCTTTGTTCTTCTCCTCCTCCACATTCCCCTTCACTGGCTGGGGCAGGGGATGATGCTACTGCTGTTGCTGCTACTGCCTCAGAATCAGCACTGAAACTAGGACCAGGAGTATTGTTGCAAGAAAAATGGAACCTGTCCTAGTCCTGCATCACTGGACCCCATTCCCACTGTGTCCACGGTGGTCTGTGGCACACTAGCCTGATCCTCAGCATCCTGCTGCCCTTGCAACTCACAAGCAGCAGGAATTAGATCAGTAGCGAACTCTGAAATTCTAAAAGCCACTGCTGGTGGTGGTGGTGGTGATGCCTATCCCCATCCCTGTCTCCCACTCCTTCTCAGTTTGGGCTAAAAAGGTTATTAATGTCTCTTCCAACCCAGCTTCTCCACCAGCATCATCACCACCACCAGTCCCTCCTTGCTGCTGCTATATTACATATGTCTCGCCGGTTGGAGGAGGTGATGAGAAATGTGTCAGAGGGTCCCCTAATGTCATACTTGCCATTTCTTGTTGACCTGGTGAAGGCAGACTGGTAGCACTAGTAGCAGACACAGTCAGCTGAATTGTGCTCCTGGTGGTGGTGGCATTATTGCTGCTAGCTACCAGTTCTTGCTTCTTCAGGATAATGTTCCATGTGGACATTGCTGTGGGGACTGGAAAAAGGGTACTCCTAGGTTCAGGGGAATGTGGGATCCCTTGACCACTAGTCTGGCTGCTCTGCAATACTTCCCCTACCACACCCTAACACTAGTCACACCAGCTGCTTTGCCATCATTATTACTATTAATACCAGCCACATCAATTTCAGTCCCCGAGACTTCCTCCTCACTAGTAGTATGATCACCCCCTCCCTCACTTCTAAAACTCTGAGTCTGTGCAAGCTAATGGACATTCTTAGTAGTAGCACTAGTGGCAGGAAGGCTTGGGGGTGGCAAATGTGACTTAGGGTCCCTTGCTGTCACACTTGGCATCATCTCCTCCTCCTCCACTCCTGAGGATCACAAGACACACTGGCAGCAGACACAGCACTGGCAGCAGTCAGAGGTAGCTAACCTGTCCTGCTCACACTATTACCCTCTTCTGCTTCCCCTGACACATAGTTCCCCCAATATGTCTAGGGGTGATGTAGGGATATTGGCTATCACTGGGTCTCAGGAACTTCATTGCAATTGGCCCATTTTTATAGAGAAAAGACAAAAAGCATGAGATTAAAGGGGTGAAAACTTTCTAGTCATTGAAAAATAACAAAAAATTTTTGGTAGTGGGAGAAAATGGTGACGATTTTAATCGCTTTATTTAAAGTGGATTTTCCCATAAAAAAGTGCACAACCACATGGTTTTCACCAATTTTTTAGAGGGAACATGACCGGATTTTTCACCCACCCCTAGTTACCAGTTGTAAAAAGTGCAGTGCAGGACTATAGTGACTTTCACATGGACAACGATTGCTTCTCTTGACTATGGAAATATTGTAGTGGTAATACCATGAGTCAATATGGCATGTTCTAAACATAGCTATCATCAGAATGGTTCCTGCCTTTACAATGGCAGGGTTTAAAATGTCTTCTGGTCTGTTATGGTAGGTTTGGGGGTACTTTCTATGCTACGAGTTTATGGATGCATACTGTGGCATTCGGTATTAACAGATAGATGCCATGGAGGGCATGTTGAAGATCTCTTTAGCATCCAGGAGGTTAAGCTTTGTTTAAAAATCAAATGTCATCTCTGGAAAGAAAAGAAGCAATGAGTACTATGTTTAACAATAAATATTAACCATGTGTATTCATTATTTATTTTCTTTTCAGAGAAGACACTTGTATTGTTGAACAGAGCTTTTCTCCTTGGACGCCAAAGTCCATCTATCTGCAGCTTTCTGCATTCACACAGTAAAGGCCTAGTTCACATAAACAATTTTGCTGTAATAATAAGTTTCATAGAACATATAGAAATATGCCCCCAGTCCCATATCTCAAACCTTTATGGTTTGAGAGACATTTGGGACCAAAGTTCCCCCCTCCCTCCCCTTTCCCTGACGTCGGCGCTCTAGCTGACTGCAGGGGAATCCGGTCCCTGGACAAGCAGATGCTCTCCAGCAGAGCCGAGATCACCTTATTGAACAAGAAATCCTTCACTGGAATGGTCTACAAAGTGTGCTTGGTTTGCAAGAACGCGATCTCGGCTCTGCTGAAAACCCTCAGATTCCCCTGCAGTCACCTTGAGCGCTGACGTCAGGGAAAGGGGAGAGAGGGGGAACTTTGGTCCCGAATATCTCTCAAACCATAAAGGTTTGAGAGATGGGACTGTGGGTATTTAGCTTAATTTTTTAACACCTGCAAGATTAGCTTTTGTTACAACTTGGCAATACTATCCCTTTAAGTTGCTTAGGTTTATTATTTATGTTGGAGACTGAAAAACAAGGATGATGTACCCAGTAAATGTGGTGTCATTCTGGGGCAATTTCATCATAGGGAAAAAAATACAAATTTCCATTGATTTAAATGGGGCTTTCACTGTTTGAATGCAAAACAGGTGTCCAAAATATTGGGAATCCATGTGCTGCAAACTTTCTAGCAATCATGGTATTAAAACCCCAGATTAATATCAAACGTAATATGGTGCACCACCTAAGGTGTGAGAGGTGTATTTGTATAACCAGAGGTAATGTGCTAGTGTAACTAAATGTATAAATTAAAAAAAAAAGAAAAGGAAAACCCAAAACAGCTCCAGACCCACCCTCATGTCAGTGAATAGACATACTAAGGTGTCCAACAGAGATAGAGATAGGACATGGGTGATAATGAGTACAATAAAATTGAAATTCAAACTTTGAGTACTTTAAACTAAAGAGACCACGGCAAATTTATTAAAGGGATCGTATTGCCATTTTTTTTTACAAACATGAATCTTGTAGGCATTAAAAAATAAAACTAAATGCCCCCAGTCCCATCTCTCCAACCTTTATGGTTTGAGTGATATTCAGCACCAAAGTTCCCCCCTCCCTCCCCTTTCCCTGATGTCAGCGCTCTAGCTAACTGCAGGGGAATCTGGTCCTGGGACCGCCAGAGGCTCTTTAGCAGAACCGAGATTGCAATCTTGAAAATGAGCTACTTCACTGGAATGGTCTACAAAGTGTGCTTGCAAACCAAGCACACTTTGTAGACTGTTCCAATGAAAATGCGTAGGGTCCTTGTATGCATATTTATATGTTTTTCTAAAAATAAATATTTCTTTTTGTATTTATTGTATGCTGGAGCATTGATGTTTATTTGATAAAGCCTATGAGAATCCAGTTTACACAAATGAAACAAAGGGCTTGGCTGGTAACTAGCACTTGCAATTTCTCCTAGAGGCAGGATTTAGCCTCTATAGCCTGTAAGTAATATCAGTGGAGCGGGATATTTTCATATTGCTCGAGAATACTACACCAGAGGTGTTTTGCACTTTCTTTTTTGTTTTGTTTATTTGTTATTCAGGTTACGACAGAGAGGGAAGTACTGACCTCACCATCTGGAGGCTGCAATACTCTAGGATCGTCCTACTCCTATTATAGAGGAATATTAAATATTATACAGTCCAACGTGATCCAGCAGAGCGTGCCAGTAAGTGGTGTTTGTGTAGAAATCCTTGGTACGCTATCCCCATGCATGGAAACATCCCTACTCTACATAACATCATGTAGAAGTCTCAGCAAACAAGGACCACCCATGACCAAGCCTTGAACCATATTCACTGTTACCTGACACAGAAAATAAAAAACTCTAAATTAATTGCCCAGTAAATGGGCATATCCACTGGCCAAATTTGTATACAACCTGGATAATAGAACAATATATAAACTGGTAACTAAATCAGTCACCATAAATGATGTGTATCTCTGGTGTAGTAGTATTATTGGGAATGTTTCTGCCTCACCTACAACTCAGTAGAGAGGGTGTGGCCAGCAAGGTTGAGGCTCCCAAACTGGAGCCCTAGTCGCTTACCTACTCTTTCTAAAGCATAATGAATTCTGAGGCCAAAATAGTTGGCATAGTGCTTCTAGCCTGGACTTGAATGCTCTCTGCCCTTGGCTAGGATGGGCAAGGAGGAGGAGACAGAAGTGTAGCAATCATACAAGAGAGGAGTAAATGCTTAGGTGAGTTCCATGTGATAGCAAACTAAGGGGAGAAAGTCCCTGGGTTTATATTCTTGACTATCCAGTATACTGACACGTAATAATGATATCAATGCTGACTGAAAAAGTCAGTGTATCAAGTATACTATTGCTAAGCGGATGCAGCTCCATTTTGCTGCAAGGTATTGTTGCTTAGACTTGCAGCTCTATCAGATCTATTTAGAAAATGGTGCTACAAAAGCCCAGTCTGTTGCCTGTAATTTATTAACACAACAACACCAGTACTTTACCTCCATATACTTATTCCATGCAAATGTATTTGACTAAAGATGCAGGGTGTCTTTGACTTCCCTGCATTATCTGACACCAACCTATACAGTGTCTCCCGCCTTCCCGTTCAGCCTGGCATGGTGTTGTTTCACTTTTCCATAAATACAAATGGGGGTTGAACCACAGAGAAACAAGGTAATGGTTGTCTGAATGGGTGAGAGGTTGGTGTGTTTAGATGGAGAGCAACATCTCCCTACATTTTTATTTACATGCACTGGCATAGTGTATATATATATATATATATATATATATATATATATATATATATATATTTTTATTTTTATTTTTTTTTTTTTATTTTAAAGGGATAGTAATACTTAAAATGTAAAAAAAAATATATGTTGTAGGGTTATCCCCCTTGAGTAAAACAAGGGTACTCCCACTGCTGAAAAGTGTTTTATTCAAAAGTTATTACAGCTCAAAGTTGAATTTTTTTAGGTGCAATATCACCGTGGCCTGAAATTGTACAGTGGTGCTGTTGCTACACTATCCTGTGGACAGCTCTGGTCCCGGGACCATAAATCTCCACAGGATGGTGTAGCAACAGCACCACTGTAAAATTTCAGGCCACTGTGATATTGTACCTAGCAAATTCAACTTTGGGCTGTAATAACTTTGAATAAAACCCCTTTCAGCAGTGGGAGTACTATTGTTTTACTCAGGGGGATAACACTACAATATATATATATATCTTTTTTACAGTTTAAGTATTGCTATCCCTTTAAGTACTATTTTGTTAGCAAATTAAACCCAGTGGATTGTTTGGAAGCTTTCATTGAGGAGTCTGGTATTTAGTAGTCCTGCAACAAAGAATCATGTCTGTTCTCATGGACATATATCTAGTACTAATTAACCCTTTGAGTGACAGAGGGGTATTTGGATACCTCATTGGCACTCAGAGGGTTAAAGAGTAACTGTATGAACCTATCCATGCAGAACTGATTCATACTGGCCATTAGGCTTTCCTACACATAGTAATTGAATGGGTTTTTATTAATAGGAAGTGTTAGTATTAATTTACGTTTTTCTTGCTTGAGCACAGGGGAGTTACCCCGAGCCTCAGTGACTCAGGCTAATTCAGCTGTGAAAAGATAATGAAATCCTCATATCCTAACTTGCGGGTAGTACTTGAGGATATGTTTGAACTTCTGCTCTATACCAAAAATGAGGAACATTTTTATAAGGAAATACATGACAAATATATTTACTAAAGGTGCAGCATATGAAGTCATATGGGGGTCAGAGATGGGAAGGGAACAATGACTACTGTATGGTTTTTATGTTTAGCATACAAATGAAATCATTAATGGAGATATTGCATAACTGTATTTTGCCTGTCTGTCGCACACAGTATTAAGCAGGTACGGTATGAAATGATTGTGGGAAAATATATGCTGATCTTGGCACATGAATGTATTGTACATTGTGTTCCGTGTTGCACTACAGTGTTTTGTGGTCTGGCACTGTATGAAAAGTCTTATGATTGGAATATTACTGGCAAAGCCACTTCAGTAAAGGCCAGCACTTTTCCTGCTAATGCACACAACCATATATAAGAACAATGTTAGTGCAATTATAAATAATATCACAGGTTTTACTATAAACTTAACCCATTTTTTATCATTTTTAAAAAAAATCTTTCTGTATTAAAATGTTAGAAGGACCATAGGCACTTCATTAATCTATATTATGAGATCCATAGTACAGAATTTGACCTACAACATAAATTCTAGTAAAATGAACACTTGTTCTTTAACCCTTTGAGTGCCAGAGGTATGCCCAATGCATTGCCTTGCATAGCGTTGAACTCTCTCTGGCATTGAAAGGGTAAAATTATTCTTGTGGTGGAACCATAACATCCCACTGGAACCCTCAGTATGAAACCCTTTGTAACACATCATAGACTTCTCTCACAATATCTATATCATAACAATCAAAAGTCTAGACCGAAACCCACACTAATGAATGAACTCTGGCTAGACGTCAAACTAGAGTGCACACTAGTCTGGGGTAGTCTCGAACCAAGGATTACAGTTTCCACAAAAAAAGTTTTTTTTTTTTTCAGGACCAGTAATAAGTACACATAAAAAATCCAATATACAATATATAAATATAAGTATACATATTGCACCTTACATAAATGTCCCGACACTTTCTAGATCCAACATATGCAGTAAAAAACTGGAGAGATAAATACTTGCTGACTGAAACAATCCAATGCGGGCGGTGATTCAAACAGCTATATCTATATCATACTTGAAAACTAGTTACTACCATAAACTTAAAGGGGAACTATCATCCCTATATATATATATATAAGTACCTCAGTGTGATCTTCATATAATCGTTGTATTTTTTTTTTTATAGAATGCATGCTATGGTGAAATTTACATTTTTAAAAATGAGCTGGGGCCTAACATCAGGACAGACTGGGGTTACAGCTTTGTACCGCAGCCTGTCAATCTGCGTGTGTTCCCTCCCCATGTATTGTCTCCTTCCAACCAACTTACATAGAGAAATCCTCCGTCATTGGAGGAGGTTTGAACACAACAATACTTTGGGAGGGAACAGTCGAAGATTGACAGGTTGTGGTACAGAGCTGTCACTACAGTCTGTCCTGAAGTAAATCCCCGGCTCATTTTTAAAAATGTAAATTTCACCATAGCCTGCATTTTATAACAAAAAAAAAAAAAAACAATGATTACAGGTTATTGCTATATGAAGATCACACTGATCACAATGGTCTTCTATAACAAAGGCAATGTCCCATTAGATATGACATCACCAAGTCATGAATTTGGTTGCCCTTCTGTTCACATACTTCCTGTATGCAGGTGTGGCTGGTTACTTAGGTAAAAGACAATTAAAACTTTGAGGACCAGATGAGTGTGCAGTGCATGACTTTGCAATGTGTTGTGCAACCTTTTGATTCTTAACCCCTTAAGGACCAGGTGGACCAGGGTGTTTTACCCTATAGGACCACATAGGCCACATTTGGGGAGCTGGCACATGTGAGCAATCACAGGTACCGGCTGGCTGAAAAAGAAGCTGAAACTGACTGCCAAGAATGTCAACAGCCCTTAACGCACAGACACATGCGACGGTCCTGGTCCTTAAGGGGTTAAAGAGTTTATCAATACAAACACAAACCTCCCAAGTGTCCTGCTTTAGGACCCAAATTCCACTGTTCCACTTTCCCACCCTGATGTCTCTCTTTTTAGGAGATCTGACTATGTGGTCTGTATATAAGCATACCTGGGAACTTTTTATACTTGACTCCCTGGAGGGGGAGTCATGTGGTGCTGTGGGGTAGGATAAATGACACAATATGCGTCAAAAGTGGGCAGAGCCTAATTACAAGTGGGGAAGTGACTTCAGAAACTAGTAAAATGTGCCTACAATAGGCTGGAGAAGGAGGAGAAGTGGGAGGGAAATGGGATGAACTAGGTGGGAAGGAGCACCAATGGGCAGACTTTCAATAGAAACTGCCCACACCCTGGAGAATCAGCCTCTGCCCCGGAGATCCAGTGATGCACAGTGAAAACCCGAGTCTCCGGGGCAAATCCGGGGAGTTCCCAGCTATGTATATAAGTGTATCACATTGCTCCACAGCAATAAAATTCACATTAATATTTGTATAAACTTCTGTATATGTGTTTATAAATGTGTAAATAAACTACTTTGGTCTTTCTCTAAATAATTTATTTACTTACACAACTCGGTGTCAGTAGGTAATGAAATAACCAAAACAATTACCTGTAATGCCCCTCCCACCAGCCACACCCCTAGCAATACCTCCTAAAACTGAAGTGTCCCTCTTTGTCAATTTGAAATGTTGGGAGGTATGCAAAGACACATTTGTTAAAAGCACAACACTGAACAGCATTCCTTTATCACTGATAGAAGAATACAACAAAACAATTTAGCCCCAAATTCAAGCAGCTAAATAGGCAGAATCCTGTAGCAAACCAAATGCACAATAGGGGATATATAATAATCTACACAATTCCCATAAATGTGGCTTTTAACACCCTGAATGAAATAAAACATATTTGTTAACCTGGGATAAAATGCATTTACAATAAAGAGGCCTGTTCCTTGACGTTTAGTTGAGGGAGGGCATGACTGCAGGGCGCGGACCATCTTTTGGCAATATTTTGCCTTATGATGGTCCTAAGTGGCTGGTGGGGTTGGTGGGCTGGGTGGGGGTTAGAATGTTTATAATTATTGCCCATACGGCAGTCTGCGCACTTTATTTAATTGTGTGAGACAGCCTCATGTGAGATTTCATTGTTCCCTCCCCTTTTTATTTTTAAGAGTCACAGCAAATTTTCGGGGGTGGGTCCTCTCCAGATAATTATTTTGATCTGTCAAGTACCCTAGTGGGTTTGGGGAGTTAGTCCCCCGCTCGCAGGCTAATGGCACGTGTGGGGCAGAGATTCTTGTTTGTTGGTTATGTTTATTGTGCCACTCGACTGTTGCTAAGATGCAGGCATAACGTTATCTGTTTCTTATGATTTTTAATAAAGCTGTGGCCTTTTCCTTCCCAGAGAGTTGTCTGCGTCCATTACTGGGGGGGATTTGGGCCTTTGTTATGTATCATAGCACCTCTAGGCAGTCATGATAAATCCGAGATATCACAGAATAAGTAAAAACAGAATAAAAAAAAATATGCCAATTAAATATAAACTGATGCAACTGAACTGCACGCTTCACATATCCCGATAGTACATTTTCAAGTTAGCTCTTTTTTTTTTTTTTTTTTTTTTAATATATCAATTGCGGAACAAAAGCTGATCAAATAACACTGGTCAAATACTTCACTGTTTACTTTAATATTAGGAGCAGTCTCAACAGGCTTTTTTTTCCTTTTCAGAAATGTCAATTTCTAGTACAAATAAAGGTGTGTTGGAAAGCACACCAGCACAGTGAGACTGGTATATTAAGAATTTTAGCTCAAATCAGCTGTACCATAAGCAACCAATAAAAATACCCATTGTTTTAACCATTTTAGTGCCAGAGGGTTATGTTATGCTTTGCATACCCCTCTGGCACTCAAAGGGTTAAATAGCCCCTTGAATGCTAGAAAGGTCTACAGTGCATTTCAAAAGCAATGTGTTGGAGGCATCTATAATTCAAGGGGTTAAAAGCCCCATTTAAATCAATGAAAATGTGAGGATTATGTCTTTTATATGTGAGTTTGATATAATACAGAATTCAGTTATGTATTATTAAATACTCATGGTAAACCAATGTATATGCAGCATATACGTATCTTTATTTATATCACACCATACATATACATAGACCTTTACAGATACAGTACTACAGGACATGGAAAAGAGCATCAGGATAAGGTGTAATCACTGAATTATTTACAGGAAAAAGGGCATGAAAATTAATCATACATGGGAAAGGGACACTGGCCCCAAAGAGCTTATAATCTAATTAGAACAATATGTATTCTTTCTAATTTTCCTTAGCATATATCATGCCACTATATATATATATATATATATATATATATATATATTTCAAAAGTACATGCTATAAAATAAACATGTTCAAATACTTTTACTAACCATCTAAACTTGCTATTTAGCAGTACTTTTTGTTGGAATATTCTATACAAGATGTATATTTTGCAACTTACTGCACAGGAGTTTAAACATTTGACATGTAACTTCCTGTCTATAGCCAATAGGGTTGATCAAGAGTGTTAGAGAGAAACAGCTTCAAGAACCAATTAACTTTGCTCTGAAAATGTTGTTATACTAGAAAAGGGGAACATTAGAGACTAGAAAGAGCTAATATGTGAACTGCAAGTAACCATATAGGTAAAACAATTACTCACTCTAGCAATACATTTATTTAATGTTACATGAACTACTGTGCCTCCTATGTAGGTGCTAATTTCCACATAATAGAGATTGAGCAATGCATTTTTATTTGAATTGTATGGAGATCTCCACCACACTGCAAATCAATACAGTGTAGATCTTTAAAGGGCTAGTAATGTCTCATAATAAAAACAGCTCTAATTAATCATCATAGTATTTGGACTTTGGAGAGTGTTATTTCAATTCTGTCAGAGTTGTAGTTCCAGAGTAATTCAATGACAAAGTGTCCCCCTCCCGCCCCTTTTACTGATGTCACACTGTTCAGCCAGATCAGAAGGGAGGTGCCCAGGTAGACTGCAGAGAGGGACAATCTTCAATTAAGATAAGGGAAAAACCTGAAAAGCTTGTCAAGGGGGGCAGGGATTTCATTGTTTTCATAGGAATAAGAGTGTCCCCTTCTGTTATCTGTCTGGTCTATGGACTGCATTCAACATCTGAGAAGAGATTGCTTACACTAGGTAAAAGGGGCGGGAGGGGGAAACTTTGCTTGTGAATATCTCATAAACCATAAAGGTTTGAGAGATGAGACTTATATCATTCTTCATGTTTTTTTAATGCCTACAAAATAAAATAAAGTTAAAACGAAGTATTACTATCCCTTTAAAACCTAAGGGGACTACATTTACATGTAAATAGTAGAGAGAGGGATAGACACATTAAAACAAAACAGGTTTAGGGAATAACAACAAGAAAGCATCAGTAAACATTACCTAATTGTACAGCACTGTGGAATACACCAGCACTCAATAAATAATAATTCAATATGAATACATTTGTGGCATTGCTTCTCTCAAGTCACATACCAAAGGCCTTGGGACAGAATCTTGCAATGGGTACTCTTTGTAAAGAGATATCCAAAGTCTGTGTTGAGAGCAGGTTTGTATTCAATGAGAGTAGGTTTGTATTCAATGAGAGTAGGTTTGTAGTCAGTAAGAGTAGGTTTGTAGTCAATAAGAGCAGGTTTATATTCAATGAGAGTAGGTTTGTATTCAGTGTCACAAACCAAACATCATGGAAGTCCAAGGGGAAGATGCACTAAGGGGTGACGTCATAACAATGTGTATGTAGCAATGTGAAACGAGCACATAGTCATATATACTAAGAATTAGTGTTGCAGTTGGAGGAGGAAAGACTTTAGTAGTTAGCATACCATTGTATCATACTACTGGCGATGTGTAAGGGATGCCCCTCCCTTACACACTGTCAGCAGTTTAACAGCCTTGAAGCCTGAGCACGTTCTCTCTGTTTACCTCTTTGCCTACTGGAGGAGCAAAGAGGATCTACTCAGACTTCAGCACCACAAACAGCATTGCTCTCTAACCCTTTCAGTGCCATAGGAATGTGCACTGGACACCCCTGTGGAAATGAAAGGGGCAGGACCAGAAGTGTAAGCACAAAATATGTGATGTGCCAGGAACATCACCAATCCTTCAGGGAAAAAGAAATGGTGATGGTCATCAGTAGTTATGGGGTTAAAGTAGAACTATCACTTCAAATAAAGTTCCTTCACAATAATTATTCATATAGCGATAAGCATAGAAATACTAGTATTATCCAGAATAAGTCCAGCGTTATTATGAAATCCTATTTGACCTGAGACGGACAGGCAGGCATCAGCACAGACATCTTGCCTTAGAGACATCTGTGCACCTGTGCTCTCTGTCACGGTCTCCTCCAGGACTGGTGAGGAGTTGCATTGTACCTTAAAAACACACGTGTCCCTCTTTGGCATTATGAAATGCTGGGAGGTATGGGATATTGGTGAGTGACATTTTCTAGCAAGGTGAGTGGATGTGAGCAGATGCCAGTGGTGCAGCTCAGCAAAAGTCACACAGTGTATGTGAGCAGATGCCAACTGTGCAGCTTGTGTCGTCATTTAAAATATAATCCATATACCACACCTCTGACTATCATATGTCCTGCCCCTTTCACTGCCACAGGGGTGTGCAGTGCACATCCTTATGACACTGAAACAGTTAAGGAAGGACAGCTGATGTCTTTGCTCATTAGCAGAGATAGCAAACTGTCTTTTGACTATATAGCAAGCTATAGGAAGATCACAACATCTTCAACCTCAGGTGGCAGGAGTTTAGTTCATGTGGCAAACAGCCACATTAACAAATACTGTAAACACGCCCACTGATAGGTGAAGAGAAAGGGAGAACTGGAGAGATGTGATTTTGCATACATGTGATCAGTTAATATGCACATTTCAAATTCTATAGCAACTGTAAGCAATGTCCTGCTTACTGTAGGGTCTTTTAACAGAGAAGTTACAGATGCCATCTTTATGTAGAACAGAAGTACCTCTCTCTCTCAGCTGACACCTGCTGGCCAGTAGACAGTACTGCAATGGCTTGAAATAAGGCAAGAAACTGCAGCCTCTCAGTTGGACACTTACACAGAATTCTTTTTAAATAGTATGTTATGATTCTTTACTGTCCCTTCAAAAACATACTACTGCTAAATAAAATAAAAAGATTATAATAAGCTGCATAAAATGTGCCCATAGTTTAATGCTTATCAGGTTATACTTGTAAAAAACAATAGAAATCTCAAAGTAGTCTTCCTGGCAAAACACTTTGTAAATAAGGAAGTAAATAAGTAAATAAATAAATAAATAAATAAATAAATAAATAAAACCATGCTATCCATTAGCATCAGAATAATGGATTGTTAGTGCTCCAGGGATCTTGTCCTATCTGTACTTCCAAAAAACACAATACTTTCCACATTTGCACAATAAGTTTCACACTACCTGATATTTTACTCATAAATTGTCTTTTATAACTGAAGGGGAATAATGATGCAATGGTTTTTCGAGACTGATTTTCTGAGCAGCATTTTTAGCGACTTAGTCACTGCCCCACCCACCTGAGCAACAGAATTATAAAAATGACAAGGCACGAGTGCTTTCCAACCACTGACAAGGGAAGCCAGACCTAAAGCATTTCCTTGTGAAATAAGCCATATAAGGAATCATTTAGTTTTCTGCAAGATAATGAAAGCAAACATTTGTCATCAGAGAAGCCTTCTTTCTTAACCTGAAACCTGTGACACAATCCTTAATCCACTGAGCAGGTGTACATAAGCATTAAAAGGAATGTACTTCAAGCCATGACATTCAATACAAATGTCTCACGAGGATTTGTCTAAGTTTGCTTCCTTAGCTCATATAAAAACTCATGAAATTATATACTGGATCAGGGGCTTCCAATTTAAAGCCCTGATGCAATTTACCACTCTTGGGCATGGTCAACCTGGCCCTTCCTGCAGTTTCATTGAAAGGAGACTTGCTGCAAAACATAATATTCTGAGCTTTCTTTAGCAACGAGGGAGAACTTTCATGATCAGTGTTTGTTTATGTAGCAAAATTCCTTACATAGAAACATAGAATGTGACAGCAGATAAGATACAGTTTGCCCATTTTCTTGTCTACTCAGCTCAGACTTATCTGATTCATGGAATAGTTCTTAAACTAATTTTCCATTTTAAGTCTCAGCTACTACTGCCATTTAACTCACCCATTCATTTAAATTGTTTTTTTCCTTAGATTTTTCCATTTTCCAGTTTTAGAGCCTGCCCTTTTGGTCTAGTATTCCTTTTACTGTGAAATATTGATCCTTCCATCCTGACCTTTATTAAATCCATTAAAGTACTTGAAGGTTTCAGCACATCTCCATTCTATCCTCCAAGCTATACATATTTCAGTCCTGGAGACTTTCCTGATAGCTTTTGTTTTATATCCCATGCACCATTTTATTGGTGCTACTTTGGATAGTCTCTAATTTATTGATGTCATTTTAGAGATATGGGCCTTGATCCAAATGTTGGAGACGGATGTTTTTTTCTGCCGACTGCAATTTATCAAGCACAGCAAGTTAAGCAAATGTCTGTGCTGTGAAAAAATTACCGGCAACAAAAAGAGCAGTCTTGTGATAAAGTTAAGAGGTATTTTCATCCCTTGAAAATGATGAAAACGCTGTAAATATCAATTCAAAAGTCTGCGTTAGCCATGAAAACCTGATAAAGGACTCAAGTTATCACAGGAAAGTTAAGACCTATTTTCTTTTTACTTGAGTCCCTTGTTGGCTCTTTAAACAGCTGACACAGAAACTTGAATGAACAAAAAGTAAAAAAAAAAAAACCTAAGTCCTCAGTGGATGTATTGATATGGGGCCCTAAGTCCCATATCAATACATCCAAAGAATGAAAAATGTGTCTGTGAGGGCTGTGGGAGTGCCTGGGTGTGAGTGGGTGAATGATGGCCAGGAGAGGAGGACTAAGGTTGAAACAAGCTTCACCAGTGATATCACTTCTCTACTTAGTCTGTTTGTTTGGCAATGTAGCCCATGTACTGAGATGTGTCAAATCAAAGCAATCTCAGAACATCGATTACATTGATCACCATGTAAACCGTGGACATGACATTACTGTGAAGTAATGTCCCCTGTATCACCTCTTTATCACTCGCAACACACATTAGTGTATCATTGCCATCATCTCCTTGCATGAAAACATCACAAAGTCCACTCATGGTCAAACAACTAGCGGACTCCTGTGACTTAGGTCATGCCTTCCTATGTATGATGGCTACTCTAGCATTCAGTATGGTTCCAAATTGAGAGATGTCTAATCCAACATTTCTTCATACAGACACAGATTGAATAGTGATGGTTCTCCTTTATTGTGTCTCAAACTACATTAAAACATACATGTGTTTTCTATGTATATTGCCTATATGCATTGAACACTTGTATGAGCACACAAAAGGTACATTTAAAATAAAAATGAATACTTTGGAAACACTACTGAACTGCTCATGTGTTGTCCACAAGGTTTAGTAACTCTGTAGATGAGCATTCTTACTGTACAGGTTTGATACATGGATATTAGTACACACATGAATTAGTGTCTTCTGTGTATATGGGAATGTTCCAGTAGAGGTTGCTGTGAATATCAGGTCAAACATTGCATCACCAACACAATCACTTGAGACATCAAGGGGTGAGCTTCATGGAAGTGTTGTCAAGGTTTCAGTCCAGTCACATGGAAACGCCTCTGTTCAAGGATGGATCATGCTATGGATGCCCGTGGGATAAGAGGACAGGATTTGAAACAGCAACCTCCAACTGATCATCATGCAACAGCTTCAACATGATTATCCACTTAATATTTTCCGTTACAGGGGAGTACATAAACCATTGCTTTGTAATGTGTTGTCTACTTGTCTGTAACCCATTATAGGGAGAACTAAGGGGATGTCAACCAGCCCTAGGGCATGTGCCCCTGACATGAATACACACATCTAAAAATATGTCCTAATAGCTCCATGAAACGAATTTGGGCTGCCACTGTGAGATGACAGTGGCAGCCCATATATAATTGTTTCATGGAGCTATTAGGACATATTTGTAGATGTGTGTAGTCAGGAAAACGTATCACTGCACACACAGATAAGCATGGTATCTCTGGAGATCTGATCCACATTTCATGACCTCTATGTTGTATAACACACTACCACTGTAGATTCATCTCTCTGGTGCTCTTTTCAGCTCTAGCAAACTACAGGTCCCATGTTCACTCGAATGTCCTCTTAACCCCTGATGTGACAGAGTGTTATCCGATGTATTGCTCTGGATGAGACTCTCTCGCTACAGGGGTACCATGGTTACTATGGCTCTGATCCTAGCAAAACAATTTAGTTGGTGCCTATGGAGCACTGGGATATGCTGAACATGGTTACAGTGTTGTACCTTGGTTTCCAGGGAGCATGCATGGTATCCTTGAGGTAGCAGTATCAACATGGATGACAGGGTGTCAGATGTCAATGGAATCCCTTGCCCCAATATGACTCATCCATGGAATGGTTGATGTTGGTGGTCCATACTGCAGACAGTGTCAGAGCTGTGTCACTGATCCTGTGGAGTAAAACAGAACATGTGTGTTGCGGTGAGTGTGTATGCATGGATTGTGTGCATACATGTATTATATTCACAGCTGAAGTGTTCCCTGATGTGTCTCTTATCCGCATCCCTCTTAGGCCTTCTTCAACCTCAACAATGTCCATAGGGTCATCGGGTATGGGTGAGGGCTGGACATCGTCAACAAGTCTGGTGTCCACCGCGATGTTGTATAATATAGCACATGCCATAACGATGTCACAGACTTTGCCTGGTGCATACCGCAATGCTCCCCCCCGAGTGATCCAAACACCTGAAGTGGGATTTTAGGAGCACGAACCTTTCTCTCAATGGCATTCCTTGTTCTGCTATGAGCCTGGTTGTATCGCTCCTTGGCATTGGTTTGGGGATTCGCCGCCGGGGTCATTAGCCATGATCTGCAGCCATAGCCCGAATCACCTGTGGACAGTGAGTGACATGGTTAGACAGGAAGCACATGTTGTGTGAATGAGGTGAACATGCTAGCTGTGAGTGAAGAGCATGCTGAGCAGTGTTGTGAGTGTGCGTGTGGATGTGATGTGATTTGGTATTGTTAACTCATCCAGAAGTCATCCCCCTGTATAGGTTCCATTTTTAAAGTCTCTGTGTACAGATGAGTTTCTGAGTTTATATGAATCATGACAGCTCCTGGGATATTTTGCACAGACATTCATGATCCTCAAGTTGCTGTCACACACCATCTGCACGTTCATGGAGTGGAAGTTCTTTCTGTTGATGTAGATATGTGCATCACGTGCTGGAGCTTTGATACGGACATGGGTGCAATCTATTGCACCCATGACCCTGGGCATGCCTCCCCTTGCGTAAAAGCCCTGCTTCAAATGTATCCACTCCATGTCGGTGGTGGGGAAATGTATATAGGTACTGGCCTTGCTTTTGCGGGCTGGCAAGACATGGGCCAGCACCCTGTAGAATGTGGCCTGTGACATGCCAGATGCGTAACCTTCTGTCGACTGGAAGGTGCCACTTGCCATGAAGTGTATGGCACACAGGAGTTTTTGCAGGCTAGATAGGGCATGGTTGTAGATGTAAATCGGATCCCCCTGATCCCTGATGACCTCATACAGGGCAATGATGCTGTGTGGCCTCAACCTGTAGCGATCAATCACCTCGTCATTGGTCATTCCAAGGACAGTGACCTTTGGCCGGTATACCCTGGGCCTTGGTGGTCATCTATACATCTTACGCTCCAGGGGCCCCTGTGGCAGCTGGGGAGCATCCTGTTGCTGCAGCTGTGCATCTGCAGACAGGAGCTCATCCCCAGGTGGGGATAGGCTCCTGTGTGGCTGTGGAGCCAGAGCCTCCTCACTTGCAACAGGTGAAGGGGGCTGCTGGTGTTCCCTAGCTCTCACTGTTGGACACCTTCTCTGCAGTCTTTGCATCAATATGTAGGCTAACATACTTTTGGCTTGCTCTCTATCTCTATCTCTATCTCTCTCCCTGAGTGGAAAACAAGCCACAAGTGAGTGTGATGAGCTGTCCCTTTAAGTATGTGGTAGGGTGTTGTCTAGGTGTGGTAATGCGTTGAACGATGACCAGTGGGAAGGTGTTTGTTGTCCAGGTAAGTGTTTGTCGGTGTGTTTGTGTTTTAAAATGTGGTGTGTTCTGATTGCTGTATCTGTGTCAGTTGCGTGTGTGAAGTTGTGGGGTGCAGGTTGTGTCTGGATCGTGTGGTGATGTTGCACAGGTGAGCTTGTTTTGTATTGGCAGGTGTCTGTGTTGTGTGATAACCCCCATTGTTCCATGCCCTGTTGTGTTGGTGTTTTATTGGAAGGCCTTGTCCCTGTGGTGTTGCTTGGCTGTTGTTTGATAGTGATTTGTGGTGCATGAGCATGTTTTTTGTGTTAAATTACACGGGTTAATTTTCCATTTGCATGCTTGTGCGGGATGCGGTTTGTCTTTAATGGGTTTTTCTTTTTTGACTGTTATGTGTCTAATGGCTAAAAAACTGGGTCTTAACTTTTAGCCGTTAAATGTATCTTTTTTTCTGGCGTTAGCAGTTCCGCGCTCCCTTGAATGGCTCTGAGAAATCTTGTTCCATGCGTCTCAATGCACGTAAGTCTATCGGCTGTAAGGATTATCAAACTGCTGTTAGCTGTTCTTAAGACGGACCTTTAAATGGCTTATAACACGTTAACGCACCCGTTAGTTTTTTTTTTTTATTAACCCCTGCCTTTAAATCTAGCCCATAGTGTCATCTGCAAAAAGGCAAACCTTCCCTTAGATCCTACCAGTAATATCACTAATAAAGAAATTAAATAGGAATGACCATAGCACTGATCCCAGAGGTACTCCACTAGTAAACCCCCTCCTTTCTCTGAATGTATTCCATTGACTGTGATCCTGTGTCTTTGATGCTTTAGTCAAAATGTATCTAGATGACTATCTTTGAATCCAGTTAAAAGCCATACAGCTTGTGTAAGACAGCGTCAAAGGCTTCACTAAAATCCAGATAAGCTGCATTGACTACTCCACCCTAGTCTGATTTCTGTTTCAAAGTCAAAAGAACTTCCTGAAATAAATCCATGCTTACATTTATCTTTCAAACCTTAACCCTTTGAGTGCCAGAGGGGTACGCAACACATTGCTCACCCCTCTGGCACTCAGAGGGTTAAGGTTTCAGATAAGCAACAATTCTATTTCAAAAGGGTTTGCATTAATTTTATAAGAAGCAATGTCGCACTTACAGGACTGTAGTTATCAGAATTTTCCCTAGTACCCTTTTTGTAAAGTGGGACTGCATTAGCAATTTTTCACTCATCTGGCACTGTCAACAGTGACTGGTTACATCCCTAAGCTCTCTTAGTACTCTTGGCTGTGCTTTATCTGGACCAACTAAGTTTTAATTTAGATAATACCTATAAGACTTCTTGATAAATAGACTTCATTCTTTTTCACTACCTACAATACTTCTTTCTCTTAACACTGTTAACTGGTCTTCATAATCAGTTTTAAAAACTGAAAAAAATCATCAGTTTAGTAGTCAGTCATTAGCTTATAACCCTCCATGTATATTCATGTTCATTTTTGTTTATTTTTGTTTAATTTATTTTGCTAAGGAAAGCTTTTTTTTCTGTTTTCACTGACTGGGTTATTTTTTCTTCTGATTTGGGCTTTGGCATTTCTGATTAACTGCTTATCCTCCCTCTTTTTATCTTTCTATACGTTGCTATTTTCATTCAGTAGATCCAGTCTATATTTTTATAAGCAATATTTTTGCCTTAACAATACCTTCTACCTTCCTAGAAAAATAGAGCTGCCTTTTTTCTTTAACTAACATAACTGATGTAAAGTTTAGTTGCGTCTAATACTGCATGTTCTAATTGTTCCCATTGTGCCTGCTTTGCAGTCAATAATTTCATATCTGCCAAAGAATTGCTCAAGTATTTTCCAATATATGAACAATCAGCCATAAATCTGACATTCACTTTAGTATGATTACACTCCTACTTAACCTCTGTACTAAACCACACTGATTGATAAACAATGGATCTTAAGTTTTGTCGTCTCATTACAACAGATGCCTTACCTCAGTTATGAGTATGAAATAAGTATTGCTTCCTTGTGAGTTGGCTTTTGATCAGTTGTCTAAGTGATGCCCCTTGCAAGAAATCCAAAATATTCCTGTTCCAAGCAAGCTTTGCAACATATATCTCCCAGTATACATCTGGCACATTAACATCACTTTGAACTAATACTAATGCTAGACCTAATACTAAATCTTGCCCTGGATGCCTATATGTTAATTAAATTTATACAACTGTTCTGCCTCTAGTTTCAGTGGCTAACTAAAGGCTCTCTAACCTGTCTTCTGTATTTTGTATTACATTAGCATTATGGTGTTATTCAAATAAAGAGCAACTCTACAAGCATTGTTTCTTATTATTTTCTTTTCTGAATAGACTGTAATCTACTATGAGCATGTTCCAGTCATTGTTTTCATTGTGTCAAGACTCTTTTGTATCTGTAAAGTCTAAGTCTTCTCTAGTCATGACTCAAATTAGTTCCTGGAGCTTGTTCACTGAACTATTAGCATTTACAGAAATTTTCCTTAGTGCTCTTCCTACATTTTTTGCTATACACTTTTCACTTTTATTCTTACTCACTATAGCATGCAAATTACAGCACATATTCAAAGTTGAAATACCAGACAAGCATTACCCAATATCTATTTTATGTTATGGGGGAGTGTTGAGGTATAATGCCTCAGTGAACGGCCCACCTTATCCAGTTTAAATGAATACTAATATAGCACCTAAACCTAAAAGTTGATAGATGGATGTAAGCAGTCTCTTTTAAAGAATGTCTTTTCATACCAATTAGCACTATGATGTCCAATAATTCCAAATCTTTTCTCTTTGCATCATTTCCTTAGCTGCATATAACAGTCTCTGTTACAAAACATCCTACCTCCTTCCTGCCTGCGCATAGACAAATCCTCATAAAAAGACAAATCAGGACCATTGCCTAACTGAGAAAACTCCAAAACTCTTTTGCACTGTCATGACATCATAAACCTAATAATTAGTCCCAAGGTGGACTAACTCACATCCATGTCCTTCTTCCTCAACAATCCTTACAATATACCCTATATCCCTCTGATAGCTCCAGGAAGACACCTGAACACAGCAGAGATTCATTACAGCTGTAAATATTTTCAGAATGGCTATTGTTAGGTTTGGCAGATATTTCTGCATGGTCACTTCTGTAAGTACATTGCATTTTTTCCCCAAAAGACACTCCTTTGGAAGTATTTTAGAACAATGAAATCCTCCAAAATTACCCAAATCGAGGCTAGGAAGCCCAAGGAAAGTGGCCAGATATTGGCTGCTTTCCTTAGGCTAGATTAAATAAGGTAAACTAGGGGGACAATAAACCCCCCCAAGTCATTGCTTATTGCACATGTGCCTGATCAGCCTCACCACATCCTTGCCACCTATGGTTAGCCCATCTGTTGCCAGATCACAGTGATGTCAATTCTTCAGCAACTGAGGGGGTTAAACACCAATTAAAAAAAGTACACATCTGCACCTACAACCACCCCATCCACAGAAATGGTCACTGATAGGTTATTTGCCAAAGGGGGAGTACCATTGTACAATAAGATACAGACAGGGATGAACAGCATAGGTGCACAGATTCCTCTTTGTCAAGATGTCTGCTCTGTCTTATTGAAGTAAGTTCCATACGAAGTTATGACTCCAACTCATGCCGGCACATAAGAAACTTTATTATGATATTTCCATGATTAAGAAGATAATAATTAATTCAACATAATGTATGTGTGCATCATAGTTCTGCTTAAATCAGTACGCATTACACTTTAGAAATCAGTCTGATACTTTTTTTACACACCGAGCAAGAGTAACCTTTATCATTTCCTTTCTTAAAGGGCAAGCACTAGCTTGGGTCTCACCACTCTTAGACAGTGGCTCTCTCTTCATAGATAATTTGGATACCTTCATAGCAGCCCTGTGATCTGTGTTTGACACCCCTGCCAGACAAATTGCTGTAGAAGCTGCTATTATGGACCTTCAGCAAGACATGAAGCCCTCATTATGTCATTGACCTCTGCACACTGGCTTATGACACTGACTGGGGAGATAATGCTCTAAGGGAAGCCTGCAGAAAGGTACTTTGTGAAAAATCAAAAGATGGGGTAACTTTGTGACCTAACAGAAACTCTGGAGGACCTTATCTCACTCTGTACTACTCTGGATATTTGCATCACACAGACATCAAGAAAGAGAGTAAGAGATCAGTCATGCAATCCCTCTCCTTGCTCAGCCACCTGACTAAAAATCCTATTACCAGCCTCTAAGCTATTCAGATTCTACAGCCTCAACTGAATCTATGAAGCTAGGACATCTGACTCACCTCTTCCAAGAAGAAAAGTTGTGTATGTGCACTCTGGGCTTCTGCTTATACTGTTCTGCTTCTGGTCATTTAGCCCTGTCTTGCCCAATGAAGGCCAAGGCTTAGGGGTGATGCATGGAGCTCCACTAAGCATATGTTCCATCTCTGTAAGCACAAAAGATTGCCCGCTATTGCCACTGACCCAGATTTTGTCAGAAGGATGAGTTTCTACTTAGGCCTTCCTGGACTCTGGACAATTTGTCAAGAGGGTTTTGTCAGACCGTCCTCTTCTTCAGCTGGAGCATATTTTTTTTTAGCAAAATAATTGATTACAGAGGTTTAAAGAGTGTTACCAAGACAGTTATTCTCTCCCCCTCAACTATTTGACCGGCATAGAGGATCAGCAGTATTTACTAGACCTTTGCGGGGCTTACAATTAGATCTGCATTTGAGAGGAGGATGAATGGAAAACAGCCTTCAATAACTGTTCACGGCACTATGAATAAATGGTGATGCTGTCTGGGCTCTGCAAAGCCCTTGCCATGTTCTAGTCCTTCATCAATTACATATTCCAGGATATCCTTTAGTCCTGCATTGTAGTGCACCAGGACAATATTCTGATATTTTCAAAGACACTGCAACAACACAATACCCATGAAGCCGTGAACCTGGAATGCTTACATACTCATGGCCTGTAAGATAAAATAAAAAAGTGAATTTAAGAAGTCTCATCTTCCTTTCTTGGCTCACATTATCTCAGCTGATGGTCTTGAAATGTATCCTGCTAAGTTTGAAACAGTCAAGAACTGGCCCTTTCCGCAAGGTCTTAAAGCCATCCAAAGATTTGTTGGATTTGCAAATTACTATAGGGCCTTCATAAGAGACTTTTGTGGCCCTTATTACCAAAATTATCCATAAAGGTGTGGACCACCACCATTGGTCCCCAGGAGCGCTGGCAGCCTTTGATTTGCTGAAAGCCTCCTTGTTCTTGGCACCTATCCTTCTGCATCCAGATCCCCAGTGGGCCTTTGTCACAGAAGTGGATGCTTCAGGAATAATAGCTGGAGCAGTCTTCTCCCAGAGGTCTCCCCACACTAGCAGATACCACCCTTGGTACAATAGGAGTAACCAAGAACTTTTTGAAATCAAGATGTCCTTGAAGGAATGGTGCTATCTGCTAGAGGGTGCTTTTATACCCATAATAATGTTAACATAGCCTTGAATATCTCAGAAATTACAAAAAAATAAATTCACATCACTCTCATTGGGGGTTTTCCAAGAATTCTAAGGCTGCCACCTGATATCTTAATGAACCTGTCATACCTCCCTCCCAAATAATTGCATTCTATCTTCTTCCCTCCTTCAAAAGCTCTCAGTTGGGACAGAATTTCCCCCAGGAAAGATGTTTGGGCCTTTTGGCTTGCAAACCAAGGTCCTGGACTGGGGTCATCATTTTGTAGTGGCTGGGCATCCTGGAGCCAGTCATACCTTTGACCTTCTTGCTTGAAGTTTTTGGTGACCTAAGCTTAAAACTGATGATTTAGACTTTGTGACATTCTGCTGTGTTTGTTCTCAAACCAAGATACCTCAAGCTAAACCAATGAGTCTTCGCCCCAGTTCCAGCTCTACCCTGGTTCCATATAATGATGAATTTAACTGTAGATCTCCCTTCTTCCAAAGATATCACTGACTGGATCATAGTGGACCACTTTTCTAAACAGGGTCACTTAGTGCCTCTTACTAGGTTACCAAATTATGAAAAATGGCTGATCTGTTTGTGAAAGAAATCAAACGCCTCCACAGATTACCCGAGCAAATAGTTTCTGACAGAGGCGCTCAGTTTGTGTGTTGATTCTAGACAGCCTTCTGTAAAACACTTAGAATCGATTTGCACTTTTAACCTGCCTACCACCTGCAGTCTAATGGTCAGACAGAGATATTAAACTTAGAGTGTTGAACAGTTTCTTTGGTGTCACTGTAATGAACAATAGGATAACTGGAGTGAATTATTCCCCCCGCCAGTTTTCCTATAACTCCTTTTTGCAAGATTACTTGGGATGCTCTCCTTCCTTTTCTGCATTGGGTTATATTCCCTACACTTTAAATCTGGTGATACCGTTTACTGGAGTTCCTGCTGCTGATGCCCTTTCTGTCTCCCTTTTAGACCAATGGCAGAATATCCAAGCCACCCTTCTGAGAGCCAATCATCACTCTGCAGTACCTGATTATGCTCCTGATGATATGGTCTGTCTTTCAACGAAGAACATCAGTATCTGCCAACCTTCTGTTAAACTTGGTCCAGCAACAGCTGGAGGGCTTCATGTTGCATATCCCTGCCCTATGGTGTAATTAAAAATAAATAAATGTATAAAAAATGGATAAAAGTTTCATTAGATTTTTCCTTGATGTAACCAATTTGGAAGAAATCTGTGAAAACATAACAGAAGAAAAAGTCTGATATAATGTACAGACTTTTGAAAATACATATAATAGGAAGACATTTGAAAATACATACTTGGAGAACAAGGTTTTATATTGTATTTCTTTTATTAATTGAATATATGTGCTCCATAGAATAAAGAGCTGTTGTACCTGGTTGATTTTCTCCCTACTTGATAGGGTAAACAGTGATTTTCCTATGAGCTGTTTTCATATATTATCTCATATTGCTGTCTATTGGAGTCAGGGCACTATGCACCAAAGTAGAGAAATTATGGGGCAAACTGATGGTCCCAAAGAAGCGATACCTTAATACTTAAAATTCCCATTGATTTAAAGAGGGCATTTAACTATTATAATGTTAAGAGGTCTCCAGTGCTTTGCTTTCTACCTGGAGGATGATATTAACCACTTAACGACCGGTCATGTGGCAACGTGGCTGGTAGTTAAGGATCACGTGGCATTTTTTTTTTGCCCAATGGTTTCAGGGGTCCCCAAACGGTATGCAACATGTTGGGAACCCTGAATTCCATGACTTTCCAGGGCCGTCACGGGTCATTAATGCAAGTTTTCCCATGACGGTCATAGCACGTCATGGATCCTTAAGGGGTTAATGCCCCAGGAGGACATATCTATGGCATTTTAAGGTGAACTTAGATAGGATTGCATAGATCATTATGAAATGAAAACCGTCATAAAATACTTCCTTTTCTCCTCATAGAGAACCTGGTCCTAAGCAGTATGGACATTGCTGAGTGAATAAAAGTTATCCAACACCTGTGTTTTTCTATGGAGTCTTATTATTAAAGTGTCTCGGCTTTGTTTTGTTTGAAAAATAGAGATAACTGGAGTGAATTACTTCCCCCGCCTAAGTTTTCCTATAGCTTCTTTTTGCAAGATTACTTGGGATGCTCTCCTTTCTTTTCTGCATTGGGTTATATTCCGTACACTTTAATTCTGGTGATACAGTTTACTGGAGTTCCTTTTTCTGATGCCCTTTCTGCCTCCCTTTTAGACCAATGGCAGAATATCCGAGCCACCCTTCTGAGAGCCAATCATCACTCTGCAGTACCTGATTATGCTCCTGATGACATGGTCTGTCTTTCAACGAAGAACATCAGTATCCGCCAACCTTCTGTTAAACTTGGTCCTAGGACCTTTCAAGATTCTCCAGTTCATCAACTAGGTGTCCTACCAACTGGAGAGTCCTTCAATCCTTAAGATCTTTCCTACCTTCCATGTTTCTTTTCTCAAGTAAACATAGCAGATTTATTCACACTGTACCCCCTCCTCCTCTTGTGTCTGTGGATGGACATGAGGAATTTGCCATTGAAAAGATTATGGATTCACACTTCTCTAAAGTTACCCTTAAGTATCTGGTGAACAGGAAGGGTTATGGCCCTTAGAAGTGTTCCTGGGTTACTGCTTCTGGTGTCCGTGCTTCTGCTTTGATGAGAGCCTTTCATTAGGAATGTCAAGCCCTATTTAGGACACCTGAGAGCAAAATGACTTAGCTATGGACTTGGCTGTACTCTTGTGACAATATGCTTAAAATCTTCATTTTGCTAAGTTGTGAAGGCAGTGGTGGGAAATGTGAAGCCTTCCAGATGCTCCCAGTGGCTGGCAGGGAATGACTGGAGGTATAGTCTTGCAACAGCTGGAGGACTTCATGTTGCCTATCCCTGCCCTGTGGTGTAGTTAAAAATAAATAAATGTATAAAAAATGGATAAAAGTTTCATTAGATTTTTCCTTGATGTAACCAATCTGGAAGAAATCTGCGAAAACATAATAGAAGAAAAAGTCTGATATAATGTACAGACTTATGAAAATACATATAATAGGAAGACATTTGAAAATACATACTTGGAGAACAAGGTTTTATATTGTATTTCTTTTATTAATTGAATATCTGTGCTCCATAGAATAAATAGCTGTTGTACCTGGTTGGTTTTCTCCCTACTTGATAGGGTAAACAGTGATTTTCCTATGAGCTGTTTTCATATATTATCTCATATTGCTGTCTATTGGAGTCAGGGCACTATGCACCAAAGTAGAGAAATTATGGGGCAAGCTGATGGTCCCAAAGAAGCGATACCTTAATACTTAAAATTCCCATTGATTTAAAGAGGGCATTTAACCATTATAATGTTAAGAGGTCTCCAGTGCTTTGCTTTCTACCTGGAAGATGATATTAACCCCTTAACGATCGGCCATGCGGCCACGTGGCTGACAGTTAAGGATCACGAGGCATTTTTTTTTGCCCAATGGTTTCAGGGGTCCCCAAGCGGTATGCAACATATTGGGACCCCTGAATTCCATGACTTGCCAGGACCGTCATGGGTCATTAATGCAAGTTTTCCCATGACAGTCATAGCACGTCATGTATCCTTAAGGGGTTGATGCCCCAGGAGGACATATCTTTTGCATTTTAAGGTGAACTTAGATAGGATTATATAGATCATTATGAAATGAAAACCATCATAAAATACTTCCTTTTCTACTCATAGAGAACCTGGTCCTGTGGACATTGCTGAGTGAATAAAAGTTATCCAACACCTATGTTTTTCTATGGAGCTTTATTATTAAAGTGTCTTAGCTTTGTTTTATTAGAAAAATAGAGCTTCCATAAACAAACATAGGAACTGGAGCCATTTCTCTCCCTGGAGAGTCTACTTACTGCCTGGTGTATCTGTTGTTGATTATCAGATCTTGCTGTTTGGATGAAGTTGCATTGCTGACTTTATTCCACACAAGTGATGGATTAACTGAGTTTTTAACCTGACTGGATTTCATTCTGCGAGTTGCTAAATACAGATAGAAGCTGTCACTGTGTGGAATACCAAGATCATTTTCAAAGCAAAGTATTTCCCCAGGAAATCATGAAGCTTGTTAACAAGCTGTTGTGTAACATTTTCCACTGTTAACAGTTCTGTCATTGTTGAAGATGTCTCTTTCTAACCAACCTTCAGGGCAATTAAACAGCATTCTTAAAGGGATAGTAATACTTCGTTTTAACTTTATTTTATTTTGTAGGCATTAAAAAAACATGAAGAACGATATAAGTCTTATCTCTCAAACCTTTATGGTTTATGAGATATTCACAAGCAAAGTTTCCCCCTCCCGCCCCTTTTACCTAGTGTAAGCAATCTCTTTTCAGATGTGGAATGCAGTCTAAAGACCAGACAGATATCAGAAGGGGACACTCTTATTCCTATGAAAACAATGAAATCCCTGCCCCCCTTGACAAGCTTTTCAGGTTTTTCCCTTATCTTAATTGAAGATTGTCCCTCTTTGCAGTCTACCTGGGCACCTCCCTTCTGATCTGGCTGAAAAGTGTTACATCAGCAAAAGGGGCAGGAGGGGGACACTTGAATTACCCTGGAACTACAACTCTGACAGAATTGAAATAACACTCTCCAAAGTCCAAATACTATGATGATTAATTAGAGTTGCTTTTATTATGAAACATTACTATCCCTTTAAGGTGCATTCCCAAGGTATAAGGTACTTCCCAAGGGTTCCTCTTTAGGAGGGACGGTCCCTCTTTGAGACCCAAAACCCTCTATCTTTCCCACATTGGTGTCCATTTTTTTATAGGAGATCAGACTGTGTGGTGTGTATATAAGTATATCACACTCCCCCCACAACTATAAAACTCACATTAAGTATGTGTTTCTAAATTAGTCTGTGTAAATAAAATGGTCTAAATCATTTGCTCAGTTACACAAAGTCAGTTACACTAAACTGTGAAATAAGTTAAAAAATTATTGGTAATGCCCTGCCCACCAGCCACTCACCCAGCAATACCACCCATTTGAAATGTTGGGACGTATGTTCTCCAGTGTGATTGACTCTCTAAGTCCTATGTTATTCTATGGAGTCTATGCACTAGTAACCTCCAAGATGCATTGGATCCATAGAATAACATATAATATGGAGAGTTTATCACACTGGAGAAGTGTTCTCCACCTCTTTATCACACCTTAGTGCATCTTCTTCCCCAGATGTATCAAGTTAATGCTGAAGTATTTCTGTAGACAAACAAGTGTCCAGTTGTTACTTTTGGTAATCAAGATCAATCTCCTGAGAAAGGCATACCCCAAAACACTAGAAGAACTGGGCAAATGCACCAGGGAAATTCAAAGAGTCTCAATACCTGTGTATTGGAGCTCTTGGACGTTGGCTTCATTTCTTTACCATCACAAAGAACAGCGGACTATTGGTAAGTGATAAGTCAGCTCAGTTAGACCTCAAAGACTTATTTATATCTATTTTAACCCTTAGGTTAAAATATGAGTAGGAGGTTAATTATGTGAGTAGCCATGTTGCTGATTTCATTTATTCATCATAATAAATAATATATTATGGTAGGAGGTATGCAATTTCTGTGTTTGTATTTTATATATTTTTGTTTACTCTTACAGCTGGAGGAATTGATGTTGAGACGGCAACACTACATTGTTCTTTACTCACAGTCTGATATATATAATCCAAGAAATAACTGCACAGGCCTGTAAATACCCACAATACAACAAACTGATACCCTATGATGTCATAAATGAATAGGTGTAGACAATAGAGTATTGAGTATGTTACTGGACATATAAAGGAATAGACACATTCAGAGGAAAAAAAAAAGGAACAACACAAATAACAATAAAAATTAACATCTTAATGTCTGGCAATTAAGGACTGGTGACGGTCCTGGCAAGTCATGGAATTCTGGGATGGCAGCTTGGCTGCACGCTGCTCTGCCATCCCAGAATTCATTGCGAAGAAGAAAAAAAAAGTGCAGTGGTCCTTAACGGCCACCCACCTCTGGATCTTATAATATCCATTACCCTATATAATGACATAACCCTGTTATTATGTGTCTCTCAGTATAGGTGGAAGCTGTAACATTGCTACAACATGAGTAAAATAATATAACAATATAATGAGATGAGCAATTGGCAAGTGAACTAGCGTTCCATTCACAGTGACACAAACCTACATGAAAACAATAACCAGAACTATCAGTAACACATTTATGAGCTCCAGAAGGGCAGAGGGGAGGTCAGCAAACCCCTCCAGCACACAAAGAGTCAAAATTACTTGAGACAAGAACATGACACTACTTTGTGTGAACTTCCTAGACAGTCCCATGGATAAATTAGGCTGCAGTAAACCAAAGTTACATCCTGAGTGAAGGGGAAAATATAACATCACAAAGAACATAATTAAAGAGGTTGATCTTACTAGTTAGCCCCTCGCCTGCAAGAGTAGCATCAACTGCATTGTGTTGCTATGTGCCGGATGCAACACCAGAACGGCAGAAAAAGTGGAGACTGTTGAATGTTAGAGATATATCTCTAGCTCAATTAGTAGCAATGCATTTGCAACATCTCTAGCATCTAAAGCAGCCTTGGGGCCTCATGTGGCCCCTTAGCTAATAAACTGCGGCCCCCAACAGGATTTCTCATTTTCTACAGTGCAGCCCTGCTGTCTCAAAATCTGTTTTTAGATCGTCTTTGTTTGCTGTCACATTCTAGAGCGAGGGTAGGCAACCTTTGGCTCTCCAGCTGTTGGCTGTTTGGGTATGATGGGAGTTGTCATCTCAAACATCTTGAGAGCCAAAGGTCATCTACCCCTGTCCTAGAGGTAAGCTAGACACTGGGCTCATTATCAGAGGAGCTACAGCACAGCAACAAACTATTTCTATAGCATCCCTCTTTCTAGACTTATGCACTAATACATTACTACAGACAACAGCATCTGTCCCTTTGGCCTACCTTAGAGGGAACTGTTAATTATGTGGCACTCCATGGAGAGATTAATTAGATATGTGGTCCTCAATTAAATTTGAATTTGACGTGCCCAATCTAAAGGGACATGCCTGATATAAATGGTTAAAACATATTGGACTTTATTGATCAAGCTAAAAACAATTATGGAGCAAACCAAAGATACAGTGGGGGGGGGGGCAAAAATTCTCAGAATTCCCATTGATTTAAATGGGAATTTACACTCTTGAATGCTTAGAGGTCTTCAATGCTTTGAAATCAAATGCAAGAGCACTTTAGCATTCAAGGGGTTATAGACCCCATTTGAGAACACCCTGATGGTCTCCCATATAATATAATCTGTGGGGGAGTCTTCTTGCTGTGGGAGATGGCCAAGAAATACTTCCAATTACATGATTCATGTAAACTTTTACTGCTAACAGAATGGGGAACTACTTGACACAGTGACTGAATTTGAGGGAATAATTCTCAGATGACTCAGAGGTATCACGTCAACAATACGAAAGAAGGCATCTCTCAACCACCAGATTGTATTGGACACACTCTGTCGGAGACCTTGTTTCTGGAGGACTGGTGCTGCATCCTTTCTGCTATTAAAAAAGAAACAAATAGAAGCACTCCTCAAATAACATATGGTCAACCCATATCAATAAAATATGGGGTGCACGCAATCCCCTTAAACATATAAACTATATCCCAAAAAAGAAAAAAAAAGGAGAAGAGGATTTATAGAGGCACAGAACCAATAATCATTAAACCAAAATAATCTATAAAAAATATAAATTATTCACAAAATGATAAATGGAATATGTGGTATCAGCAGATCCCCCCCCCCCAAGACATTCCCACCCATCCTATATCCCATAAAATGCCATATACATATGGTTTATGGTATTTTATGGGATATAGGATGGGTGGGTATGCCTTGGGGGGTGGGAGGATCTGCTGATGCCACTTATTCCAATTATTATTTTGTGAATAATTTATATTTTTTATAGATTATTTTGGTTTAATGATTATTGGTTCTGTGCCTATATTAATCCTCTTCTCCTTTGTTTTCTTTTTTTGGTATATCCTTTCTGCTATTCATGGAAATTTAACCCTTTGAGTGCCAGAGTGGTAAGGGTTATGGGATGTGAACTTGAGAGAATGCATGTACATTACCTACCTGGTGCCTGAGAAACTGCATCATTTTAACACAAACAATAGGGATCTCTGATTCAGACAGGGGACTGGGTGACCTTTTATGTTTGGGGTTCATGTGGGAAGGGAGTGACTTTCTTATAGAAAGTGGAGCAATTGGCTTGAGAGGCTTCCTCCATTTGCCATGCTTCATCATTGTCCCCTGGCTGCCATTATTAGGCAAAGACAGTGCTACTATAGACAAGCAAGCGTACTGTCTATTTAACTATCTGCATGACTGCTTTCCTCATTATAGCAGCAAGATGACTTCAACCTATGCTGAGGAAAGTGGATCATATTTACAGAATGCAGAGGCTGTGTGTGGACAGCATGCTCTCTGAGGCTGCAGACCTCCAGCTGGACTCAGCTATGTAACCCACCTTCTTCTCAATTCCCTTTCTTTTTCACGTCACTATTATCTGATTAAATGATCACATCACCATTACAGGACATTGGCCCATATAACTAGAGTTATTCTGGAATAAACCAACGGCACCATAGGGGTCAAATAACAATTCCTAAATTCTCATGTACTTGAAAAGAGCTTTTTAACCCCTTGAATTCCACAGAGGTCTGAAATTCATTCAAAACCTCTCTAGCATTCAAGGGGTTAAAAGTCCAATACAATTTAACAGCAATTTTTTTTGTCCCTTATGGTACATATTTTATAAACATGGGCCTTTATGTCATGCTGGTATCCTGAGCTGAAGTGACATGCATTGCCTATTGGTTCTCCCTGTAGCTTCTGTTACTGTTTCATGTTGTTGGTTAACTCTTTACTGTACACTTCAATACATATAAACAGTATTAAAAAACCTAAAACATGTGAAAGGATTCACATTTAGATTTCTGTCCTGTGGTGCAGTTGGTTTGCTCCAGAATTGCAACTCTAAATACATTTGTGAACTGATTTAAACCCTTTGCGTGCCAGAGGGGTATTCAATGAAATGCAAACCAATGTGCTGCATGCCCCTCTGGTGCTCAAAAGGTTAAGCCTTCAATCCCTTTCCTGGAGTAGCTCCTCTAGTGCATAATCGATGTGTTTTTCACCTGGGATTTTGGTAAATTCTACACATCAGGGGAGATGCACGAAGGGGTGAAATGAAGGTGATACAGTGGGCTTGACTTCTCCAGTGATATCCATTCTCCAATATCTATGTTGTTCTATTGAGTCAATGACGATCTTAGTGCATATGCTCAATAGAATAATATAGGAACCGGAGAAGTGATATATCACTGAAGAAGTCAGCTCTGCTATATCACCTCTTTATCATGCCTTAGTGTTACTTCTTAAGAATTATCAATGAACAATGCAGACGGCAAGTTCCTATGAAACATTCTTGTGGCTTCTTAGAAGATTTCAAGCATATAACACAGGGTAGCTACTGTATTGCATAGTGAGTTCACACAGTATGGAATTACAATCATCGCCATCAAATAGTTTACTGTTTATAGCAACAGAATCCAAGCTTAGTCTTAAAGGAAACTGTAGTAAAACGTTTAACAAGATTTTTCTTTTATTTAACTCTTTCACTACTAGATTATATTTTTTCTTATTTTGGGCATCGGAGGCTGATGTACTAAGATGGACCGGAGTAATTTTGAAGCAAACCATTAGCATAAGAGTTTCCCCAAATGCCCATTGATTTAAATGGGGCGTTTAACACCTTGGATGCTAGCAAAGCCACAAGACCTTCCTAGCATTCAAGGAATTATGTTTTGATTATCCCCAATGGAGCAGTTTGTTTATCCCATAATCCCTCAGTGCCAGAGGGGTATGCAAATGGATAAAACTACATGATTTTTATTATTTAGTTTCCTGCATATAGTGATCTCGGTTGAAGTCTGCCTCTAGATCGCACCTCACAACAAACAGTGGGCTTCAGCAGAGCTGAAATGGGTTGTAAGGGTCACTAGACTTTATCAGATTGTAAACTGAAGCAGCTAGCACTAGTCTATAACAGAGATCATATGCAAAGTAAATAAGTATAAATGCTGCTTGAAGTACACTTACATAAGTAAGTCTTTCTTATTCTTAGAGTATAGTTCACCTTAAAATAACATTAAAGGCGCAGGAAATGCTAAACCGTCTGAGTGCCATGAGGCTTGGGGAATTATTGTACCTTATAGGTCAGTTACATTCTTCAGTATGTTCTTGCATCTACCTTTTTAGGTATGATCCCTGCATTAACTACATATATTTTTTCCAGAATAAATTCAGCTTTATCTTGGTGTCCCATATGAATTCAGTTTTACATTGTGTGACTAGCCAGTGGGAGCATAGAAACTAATTTGAACAGGGATGACTATATAGGCAATCCCTGTTTATTTTCTCTCACTCTGGCATGGGCAATGACCAGAGTAGGATTAAGGATTTTTTTTGTAGTGGCAGTGACAGTGGCAGCATGGTATCAGTGTTTTCTTTTTAATGTTCAGGTTTTTTTGCACAGGATGCAGGAGGACCAAGACATCGAGAACATCACTGGACCTCCGATACTTGCCATGAATGTGGTGTAGATGTGTGAGTAAGGGTGTGATTTGAAAGGATGCACAAAATTAATTAATGGATGTATATGAAAGTGTTAGACTGTGAGCTATAGAAACCCAAGTACTGGTGTTCCCACTGGGAGTTTCCACCTTCAAAGAAACACTAACTTCTTTTTGTAATAAATCCCCAATGGGGAGAAAATCCTAGCTGCCGCTGTGAGTCATTTATGTGTGAACTGGTTCTCCAAAACGAATCTTCAAAAAAGAGTTAATTAATTCTGGATATCGTGTCCACAGAGGCAGATATAATTCTTTATTTCAGTTCTCTAGGTTCCCAAACTCCTCCCACTGACAGTGCATAAATTAGTTAAACTCCACAATATTAATTTAAGTATCATAAAAAATGAAATCTTAACTGGGCCCCAGTCAGCTCATGTAAATATCTGGGTATATAGGTAGACCCCAAACTCACATTTGGTCTTCATATTGATTAATGACACAAACTTCATCTCAAGGAGTAAGGTGCTGCCCCAAATATCCACCTCTGTAAATACAACAGTCCTTGTAATTCATTTAGCTGTTTTGTTTTCCAGTGTAACTATACCACCCATCAAAATGGGTCACTTCTTTTTTTAGGCACCCCTAACACACAGTTGTGTTAAAGGCATAATGAAGGTTATTTATATATATATATATATATATATATATATATATATATATATTTATTCTTAAGGCTTCATAATCAGAATACCAAAAACAAACATATTGTGCATACAACTTATAATGAATATACCTTTCAAACTCAATAGTCACATTGTTGTCTTTATCCAAAATCCTGGCAATGTCTGAGGCGCACCACAGTGACATGTTACCCTGGTTTAGAAACACTTCATCATTGTGATATATTAAAGATCTAAACTAGCTACACTCATCCAGATACACCCTCCCACATTCTTGCCTAGCTTATAACCACTTCTTTGGTAATCTAATACACTAGCTCGGCAGTAGGCTTACTCCAGCTTTTCATACTTACTATAAGCCCTGGTACACTTCCAGCAGTTACAATAAATGAAATTAACTATCAAAGTGGAACAAATATTGTCATCTTTGCTGAAGGGTCACTGAACTTTACGTGAGATGATGTGTACATGATTTGTCAACCAGTTTGTCTGGCCATGAATCAGGGACTAAACATTGCTAATGGTGACAGATATGTGGAAACAACCAAACTATTCTATTTTTATCACTATTCTAAAACATCTTGCTGTCGGAAAGTGCATTTGGAAACAGGTCAAAATCTTCCAAAATATGGTAAAGGCTGAATATGTAAAACTATGGGAAAATCCACATTAAAATTCACAAGAAATCATGTCATTTATAGTAACAAAACTGAAACTCATTATTGTGATAATGGAATCTATCTATCTAGCTAGTTAGATACAGCCCTGTTTGATTGTCCACTGGTAGTGTCACTGTTTCGTAAGAACACTCAGACGGTTAGGTAAGGTTAAAAAGCTTTATTGAAAATAAAGAACAATCACCCCACTCAGGTCCAGATGAGGTCTGTACCAAGTACTTGCCAGATCTGACTCGGGCCAGGATAAGGAATATCACAGTAGCAATAATAAGAGATATATTATATATAAATCTAGGACTTTGCAGGCTTCATCCGTGGACAGGTTCAGGAACAAGAATATCCTCAACAGCCCCACACCGCCAATAGGTGACACAAAGCGATGGGTAACTGCAGGGCAATCCCCTAGCAGACTAGGGATATCAGAGGCAGCACAGGCAGTGTTCAGGTAGATACCTGACCCTAGAATTCTAGGGTTAACGGAGGCAACACAGGCAAGACTCTGGCAGCGGACTGACCCTAGAGGGCTAGGGTTAACGGAGGCAACACAGACTGGATACTGACAGCGATCTGACCCTAGTACATTAGGGTTAACGGAGGCAACACAGACAGGACACTGGCAGTGGACTGACCCTAGAACGCTAGGGTTAACGGAGGCAACACAGACTGGACTTTGGCAGTGACTTGACCCTAGCACGCTAGGGTTAACTGAGGCAATATAGACCAGACACTGGAGGTATTCTGACCCTAGAACACTACGGTTAGCATAGGCAACACTGGCAGGAGTCTGGCTCAGACTGGACCCTAGTACACTAGGGTTACCGGAGGCAACACAGACACTGGCGAGTGGGCGTGAGTAGTGTGCGTAACGTAACTGATCAGTAGCCAGTGTTGCCCTAATCGGTACACATGGAGATACTCGGCCAGTCCCGTTGGCAACGGAACCAGATGCTCAGCCAGGTTGGAACACACGGAATAGTCAGCCAGTCCAGATAGTTCAACCAGACACTAGCCCAGCCAGGTCGACACACACAGAGTAGTCAGCCAGTCCTTAGTCGGTAACGGAATCGGATACTCAGCCAAGCCAGGTTGGTACACATGGAGTTAGTCAGCCAGTCCTAGTCAGTAACGTATTCGGATACTCAGCCAAGCCAGGTCGGTACACACGGAGTTAGTCAGCCAGTCCTTAGTCGGTAACGGAATCGGATACTCGGCCAAGCCAGGTCAGTACACACGGAGTTAGTCAGCCAGTCCAAAGTCAGCAACGGAATCGGATCACAGGAGCATCAGGAATATAACGTAGTCAGGAGAGTCGGGTCATACACGGAAACAGGAACAAGTAATAATAATGCTAGTTACGGGTACACCACGAAAGGGCACCAGTAGAATGATAGGAGGGAGTATATAAAGGCAAACCCTGGGAGGAGTCACCAATACAGAGCCAATAAGAATAAGGCCAGGGTAAACCCGGAAGTAACAATGTCGCTCAGTCACTGAAATCACGGGCACTGTGATAGGTAGTCACAGAACCACACAACACTGTGTACTACTTCAGCCCTGTTCTATTGGTAGTCACAGAACCACATATAGGTAGTTTGCCAGTCCAGTCTAGTGCCACTGGATCGTCTGAAAATAATAATAATAATCTATTTATCTATTTATAGCCTTGCTTGACTGCCCTCTGGTAGCCACCCAACCTTGTTCCACTGGAAACCATAGAACCACACCTGTGACAGATGAATGCCTGTCTCTGACAACTGATGGTGGTGATACCCATTCACAAATACTTCTTTCTCCCATTCCTGTTCACTTTCTGCGAAGAATGTTTTCATATTCTCTTCAGCACCAGATGCTCCACCACCTTCACTCTCTTTACCACCACCGATTTCTTACTGCACTAAAGGACAGGTTGGTGATGACATGTGACAGAAAGTCCCCTGCTGTCACAGTTCCCATCACCTTAGAAGGCAGCATAAAGCAGAATTAGCAGCAGGTGCAGGCAGCTGACCTGTACTTCTGAAACTACTATCCAATGATCCTCTTTTTAGTATACTTCGCTAGATTCTTAGGAAAAATTTTGGGGGACTGGGGATCATTTGGGCCTAGAGAAGTGGGCTCCCTTCAATGCAGCTGCTGCTGAATTCCTCTACCTCTGATTCAGCAGTAGCACCAGTGGTCCTCTGTCTTTTCCTGCTGCTCAATTGTGCTAGCCAGCCCTCCAAACAACTTTATTTCTTATGTTTCATCTCTCTCTGCTTTATCTCTTATTCTCCTGCCATGTTTTTGTAGAATCTAAACCAGCATTGATAACATAGGTGGAAAATTGAACCATACTCGCAGAAAAAATCTGTCATGTTGGCAGAATGGCAGAAAATCTATGTGTTTCTCTATGGGAGGAAATTACTGAAGAAAAATGGAAGATGATGCATTTTTATGAAAATTTACATGGAACAAAATAGAAGTTTTGTCCCATCCCTAGTAGTAACACATAGTGAAACAGGAAAAGGAAATGAGGATATAAAGTACTATTGTTATGCTGAGGTAACATTAAACATGGAGAGGCTGATGTCCTAAGAAAGTGGTGCAATTAAGTGGCAAAGCAACTATACTAAAGAGAGCAAATAACAACCCCATTGATTTAAATGTGGTTTTTAATATCTTGAATGCTAGAGAGGTCTCCAATGCATTACAAATCAATGAGGGGGAAATTACAAAGAAGCAGGAGGGGAGGAGCTGAGTTTCCCTGGTGAGCAAAGACAAGAGTTTATGCAGATATTTGTAGGCATTACACTCTAAGGTGACCAGAGTATGAAATGGACAATAAAACAGTGAGCAGGACAGAATGCAATATCATAGCACTTACCATGCAGAGTCTGCCCCTCCTCGTAGTAGGTCCATCAGTGCAACCTCTGTGTATATCCTAGCCGTATATCATACTGTATGTCTTATTAATAGATCCTGTGGCCCACATCTTGAAGTATCCATCCATGTAAAGGGGGATCAAAATTTCTCAGGACAAGCAACCGGGATAGGAAGAAGGAGGGACAGAGGTAAAATATAGGACTGTCCTGCAAAATCTGGGAATTTTGGCAACTGTGGCTACCACTGGAACAAGGACAGGGTGTCAGACACTGTATGTGTGCTTCTCTGGAGACAAGCAGCCAGGGAACAAGCCCATGGTGTCAGACAGAGCACCAATGGAAAATGAAACAAGGCAGGAGAGTGAGAGTGGAATAAGGCTGGGAAAGCAGAGTATGTGTAGTTCTGTGGCCAACATTGGGACAGTAGAGCAAGGCTAAGGTGTCAGATATTGTATGAGTGGTTCTTTGCCTTACAGTGGGATAGTGGGTGTCAGTGTATGCATGGTCCTATGGCTAGCAGCTACCAGTGGACTGTGGGACAAGGGTGGGGAAGCAGATAGTGTATGATGTTAAGGCTATAAACGGGAAAATTGAAATAGGCTGTGGAAGTAGACAGTGTATGTATGATTCTGTGACCACAAATGGTACAGTGAAACAAGGCGTGGTTGTCAGACAGTGCATGATTGACAGTGTTATTAATTTGGCTTAACTGAGTTTTCCCATATATTAGAGGAGTATCATGGGTGGTCACACAGTAGGTGGAATCAACAAAAGATGTATATTTTGGACTGTTGTAGGTAGGATCATGATCCCCAATAGGGATGGATGAAAATGTTTGCCTCAAACTGAAATCGGCGAATAATGGCACTTCCCACTTGGCTTATAATGTCCTGCGAAAGTGCCATTTTTCCACTTTTTTCACCTACCTCATTCCATTGAAATCAATGGGAACATTGAATTTATACACAACACATAGCAAATATTATTTTATTTCCCAAAGGAATAGTATAAAAGGGGCATGAGGGTGCCTGTGTTGGTGGGGTGTGAAGAAAGAATCAGATGAACAGGGAATGCTTTTTGGGGAGTTTGTTTACTGGGATTGGGGGTGCAGTTAATAAAAAAATAAATCATAAATACAATTAAAAAACCCCATAAGACATGGTTTAAAAGGGGTCTGAGGAGGGTGCCTGCATTGGTGGGTGGAGTCTGGGGAATTAATCATTTGATCAGGGAATTTGTTTTGGTGGGGGGTTGTTGACTGGTATTGGGGGGACAGGTAATAAAAAATAAATTAAATACAATTAAATAAGAAATTAGAATGTTAAGTGATAGAGACAGGAACCCCCTGGCATAAGCTGCCACTGGGTAGACTGATACTTGACTTGATAGAGTATTTTGTAGAGGATGTGTTTTTAGATTTGTTGTTAGAGGCCCAAGTCCTGAGGAAACATTGATTTCTAGGACAAAAGCTTGTTTGGCACAAGCCCTAAGGAAACATTGATTTGTAGGACTTAGGCTTGTTTGGCACAAACCCTATGGAAACATTGATTTGTAGGACTTAGGCTTGTCAGAAACAACCCCCCTAAAATGTTTAATGTTTTGTAGGACTGTTTTTTTTTGTATTTTTTTTTTTTTTTTAGTTTTTAAAGCACAAGCCCTGAGAAAAAAAACAAAAAATGCCCTAGTTGCCTAGTGCCAGCAGGTCATGTTGTCAAATGTCCTGAGTCCATAGTTGCGGAATTTGCAACTGCTGTTCTTGCTGCTGCTGCTGAGTTGTTAAAGCAGCAAGATGATTAGTCAGGTGAAAGGAAATGGAATCAACAACAGCCGTAACATGAGTGATGGACAATGAAGGTTCCATTTGCCACAACTAGCTCCAGTGATGCGTCTGAGGCAGTAACAGCACAATAAGTAGCCCCCACTATTTGTGGAGAAATGAAGAAGTTGACCAATAATTCTTCTCTACCTGCCCCTCCTCCAAAATCATGGGTGTGTTGTTATCAGAATATATATTTTTCCCTTGAGAGCAGGAACTGTGCCTCTCAATAGCAACTGTAATGTGCACAGTGTGTGTTGGGTAAATAACACCTGGGGGCACAACAAACACCATGACACCAGAAACCAAGTACTGCCGCTGTCATTATACCCCTTGACCACACCCCACTAAGGACACATGACAACTTGCTGACAGTTTAGTAGTAATGATGAACCTTCCATGTCACCATCTTAGCATATTCTGCAGGATGGAATCTCCTCAGATGCTGATTGATGCCCTGCTTTCTATTCTCCTCCACACCACTGCCATGTGTGTTCAGTGCACCACACAGTGTGCAATGGATGGATATGAACTGCCACATCCTAACATCAACAGACTGGCTCTCATTTGGCAGGGGAGGTAACAATGAATGAGGTGGATTGGCAGAAGATGTAGTTACCTTAGAGGAAGAAGGGGATGACGAGCTAGTTGTTTCGCTCATCATGGAACTTCCAGTCTCTGCCTGGGTTTCTCTATTCTTCCTACTCTTTGATCTCCACCTCATCTCTTGTTGCCTTTCTGGAGAGTCGGGGGTACAGCAACAGTGATGCTTGATTTCTGTGGTGGGTGTTTGGCTTTAATATGCTTGACATAAATGTCATGGTGTCTGTGTTTCATGTGTGTTATCAGGGTGCTTGTGCCAAGGTATGTTCCCTCCTTTCCTCTTCTCACTGACTTGTCACAAATTGTGCATAGTGTTGATGGTGATGACTGCACTGGGCCTGCCCCAAGAGAAAAGTAGTCCCACACCCATGATTTCAGGGGATAGGGATAGAACCGGTGGAGAAAAATTGCCCGTTCCTTCTTGTCCTCTACATTCCCCTTCACTCCACTCTCCTAACACTAGTCCCACTGGCTGCTTCACCATCACTGTTACTACTACTACTACTACTATAACCAACCACATCAATTTCAGCCCCTGAGTCTTCCTCCTCACAGTCACTATTAATATGATAGTGTTAGGAGTGAAGGAGGAGATAACTAACAAGCTGCTGGACCTTCTTAGTAGTAGTACTAGCACTGGTGGGACTGCTTGGGGATGGCAAGTGTGACTTAGGGTCCCTTGCTGTCACATTTGGCCTCATCTTCTCTTTCCTGCCCTCCTGAATATTACAAGACACACTGGCAGCAGGTTCAGCACTGGTGGCAGCAGGTTCAGCACTGGCATCATGCACAGCACTGGTGGTCATAGTCAGGTGTCTGTGCTACAACACCAGCAGGAATCAAACATCAGGTAAAACCTCCACATTTTTCAGCAATGAATGTGGACTCATCTATGCCGATGGGTGCTCAGCCACAACAGGCTCTCCAAACCTGTGCTTACACGTATATACAAGGAAAGATTCGGGCGGCATGCCAAATGCAATCAAGCGTGTATATAAAAATATTATACTTTATTGCAAAATGGATAAAAAAGATATCACCGGACAGCAGAACAGATATATTGACAGGGCCTGGATGGTCTAATGTGTTTCACGCTATAGAGAGCTCCTACTCACAGAAGAGCTTTAGACCATCCAGTGTCTTAGGGAGAAACCAAAATGGTTTTCATAATCAAGCTTGTAAGCATTCCTTTCTTTGCAAGAAGATGAGAAGTAACAGTACTGGCAAATGCGTGCGCCGATATTGGATTGCTTAGATATTGATTTTGGATAAGCTCCTGTTCAATAAAATCAACATTTTTTGTTTGAAAACCGCTTTGCTATATACACGTTGATCCAGAGGGGCCCTCTCCCTGTAGACAGAGTGAGCCAGAGGTAGAGAAGTCTTTAAGTGATGTGCAACTGGGAGAGCAGAGCCCCTTGGATTCATGACCCCCACCCCCCCCCCCCCCGTTGGTAAAGGAGTTATAGTCATAAGGCTCTATAAAATCTATCTGGAAATGTATTTATTAAAGATATACTCTGTCTTTCTGAAACTATGGCATAAAGCAGAGAACATGTTCTAAGGTTTATGGTTGACATGTCTATCTTCAATTAACTTAGTTTCTTCTGAATGTAACAGGGTCTTTATATGCCACACTGCAGCTTCTGCCAGTGACCCATCGAGGCAGTACAGTATGAAAAAGGGAAAGAACATAACACAAGCAAACAAATATAAAATAATAGAAATTTTAAAGAACCCACTGCAGCTTTCTATGAATGTGCAGTTTGATCTTTCTACTCCAGCAGAGAAATTAATTTGCGCGCTTTTAATGAAAGAGCTCCTGATCCGGCTTTCATTCAACAGGCACTTGATCCTTCACTCAAGCACTCATTGATAGAAAGCCAGCTTGAGTAGAGGATAGGGTAAGAAGCTGTTCGCTTTCCTGGTTGCTGCATTGACCTCATATTCTATTGGATAGGTAGTCAATGCCAGGGGAACATCAGGAGGGGTCCTGATGCCCATGGAAAGCTCTGATTGTATAACACACAAACAGACATTATTTTTGGACAGTAACCCTTTGAGTGCCAGAAGGGTAAGCAACATATTGCATTGCAATGCAGTGTGCACCCCTCTGGCACTCAAAAGCTTAAAGTGATAGTAATGTTTCATCATAAATGCAGCTCTAATTAATCATCATAGTATTTGGACCTTGGAGAGTGTTATTTCAATTCTGGCAGAGTTGTAGTTCAAGAGTAATTTAATGACAAAGTATCGCCTTCCCGCCCCTTTTACTGATGTAACACTGCTCAGCCAGATCAGAAGGGAGGTGCCCAGGTAGACTGCAGAGAGGGACAATCTTCAATTAAGATAAGGGAAAAACCTGAAAAACTTGTTCTCATAGGAAGAAGATTGTCCCCTGCTGTTATCTGTCTGGTCTATGGACTGGATTCCATATCTGAGAAGAGATGGCTTACACTAGGTAAAAGGGGCGGGAGAGGGAAACTTTGCTTGTGAATATCTCTCAAACCATAAAGGTTTGAGAGAAAAGACTTATATCGTTCTTTATGTTTTTTTTAATGCCAACAAAATAAAATAAAGGTAAAACAAAGTATTACTATCCCTATCTATACAAGTTATGTGGCAGATCTAATTTAATAAAACAAAAAAACGGACAGCATTTATTTTGACATTAACTGTGTGGGGCACCTTATGTCAGATTTTACTGGGAGGACAGAATGTCGGAGTTTGCTAGGGGGGCATCATGTCGTAGTTGATAGGAGGAGAGCATCATATCAGAGTTTACTGGGAGGGCATCATGTCGGAGTTGACAGAGGGAGGGCATCATGTCAGAGTTGTTAGGTGGAGGGCAGCATGTCATTTTTTTACATTGTGGGGCAGAATGTTGGATTTCTATATTGTGGGGCAGCATGAGGAACATCACCGTATTGTGTTAGCCCCACATACACTGCCTGACACCCCCAGCCTCTTTCCCTTGCCCAGGCAGTTTCCATTTGGATTTGTGGCTACCAGTGGGCAAGAAAACAAGGCTTGGGGTCAGCTGGTAGCTACAAATCCCCATGGATGCTGCCTGACACCCAGCCTTGATCCCTTGGGGTAGCAGAAAGACTGCTGTCAGACTTCAGGATTGTTGTACTGCTGGTGTTGTGTGAAGGAAAACATCCCTTCCACATCGACAGCAGTTCACAACCCTCCCTGCTTCTGATTGATTGAGGGCTGTTATTGCATAGGAAAGTACAGGGAGATCCCAAATTCACCAGCCTCAGGTACGTGACATTAAGACATTGAACTCTGACAGCAGAGGCTGCTATTGGAATTTAGTGAATGCGGTGAAGTGCCACATTAAAATGTAACCCCCCCCCCATGAAAACGATAATGACTCTATACCCTGCATTCCATATGGGAATGAATCATTGTGCTTAATTTCTATATGGAACTAGGCGATTGGCAATGTGATGAGTGAAAATTTGTAAACATGGTGATGTCAAAGACACTGTAGTTCATACTGTCGATGTGCCTTTGATACTGCTCCGACATGACGTTGACTTTTTTGCACTCTTCGAACTTTAGTGAATATCTCCCTGTAAGTTTTCTTCAGACATCATGATCACACTGCACCAGAGCATGGAAGCATGCACTTGAACAAGCCCCAGGTGGCTCCCTTATAGTACGAACAAGAAAATCTAAGAATTGCACGCACCTTGTTTTGTTCATAATATTATGCATGGAGTGGAGTAACTGAATGTCCCTAAATGCCCATAAACTCTCCAACTGACCTCCCCTTGATCCAAATTGCATTAAGGTGAGAATTTTTAGTGTACATAGAGTAGTAAACAGGTGACAGACAAAGACAGCACATAAACACCAATTCCAGTGCCTATCGTAGTATGTCTTTACAACTCTTGCACATTATTTTATCATTTAAAGGGATACTAATACCTAATTTAAAGTTTATTTAGTATTGTAGGCTTTAAAGGCTTAGTAATGTCCAACTAAAACTTTTTTTGCATTGTGTAGAGCTTAATAATAGAACTGAATGCAAAAAAGTATCTCTCAAACCGCTATGGTTTGAGAGATACGTGCATTCAAAGTTTGATGTTTCCTGCTGGCAGCTGTAAAGCTGTCAGCAGGAGATCCGTGTTGGCCAACACGGAGGCTCTGCAGCAGAGCCGCAATCACATTATTTAAAATGAATGTCTTCATTGGAATGGTTTAAAAAAAGTGTGCTTGCAAACCAGGCACACTTTTTAGACCATTTCAATGATGTAATTAGTTTTAAATAACACGATTGCAGCACTGCTGCAGAGCCTCCGTGTCGGCCGACACGGATCTCTTGCTGACAGCTTTACACCTGCCAGCAGGAAACATCAAACTTTGAATGCATGTATCTCTCAAACAATAGCGGTTTGAGAGAGAAGGTTTTTTACATTCAATTCTACTTATTAAGTTCTATATAATGCAAAAAAGTTTTAGTTAGACATTACTAACCCTTTAAAAAATATTAAGAACTATGTAAGTCTTATCTCTCAAACTGTTATGGTTTGAGAGATATTTTCAACTAACGTTCCCTCTTCCTGGCTTTTTCAGTCAAGTCTGCCATATAGCTGACAGACTTGGATTCTGGTCCGCAGACCCGGCAGCTCTTTAGCAGAGCCGAGATCTCAATCTTTAAAAATAACTACTTCATTGGAATGGTCTATAAAGTGTGTCTGGTTTGCAAGCAAACTTTGTAGACCTTTCCAGTGAAGTAACTCTGTGGACCAGAATGCAGATCTGTCAGCGACAGCGCTGATGTCATGGAGAGGGGAACTTTAGTTTTGAATCTCTCAAACCATAAATGTTTGAGAGGTAAGTCTTACATAGTTCTTAATATTTGGTTAAAGCCTACAATACTATATAAACTTTAAATAGGTATTGCTATCCCTTTAAATTCTACTTTTGGTAATATTCTTATCAGTATTGACCATGAATGCCTATCTAGGCTCTAGTAAAGTCTCACTGAAGTGGACTAGAAAATGCAAACAAGATTAATTACTTTTTTTCATGGGTTGTGCACCCCTCTGGTGCTTGGAGGGTTAACTCACATTGTGTAGACTTAGCCATCTCTGGCTAAATACTGGTATTCACTGGAGCATAGAAAGGTAACTAATCTTGTTTGAATTTTCTAGTCCACTTCAAAGAGACTTTCCTAGAGCCTAGAGAATGATTCATGGTCAATACAGATAGGAACATTGTTGCCAGTATAATATGAATGTTAAAATAATGTGCATGAGTTTTAAAGTTATGTATTGCACATTCAGCTTTCTTTCTTATCATACTAGAACAGTGATTCTCAACCAGGGTGCCATGGCACTTTGGTGTGCCATGGACATCAGCTTAGGGTGCCCCATATTTTCTATGAAGACTAACAAAAATGGACTGTTAAATAAAGCTTTATACAAATTGTTACGTACATTATGTTTAATTCTGTCATTATGATTGTAAGACCTAATAATAGCTGTATATTTATGTATTGTACATTGATTATGCCCTTGTAAAGTACATTAAATATGTTAGGGGTGCCCCGAATGTTCTAGATAACTTGTTAGGGGTGTCCTGAACAAAAAAAGATTGAGAACCACTGTGCTAGAAGAAGAGACCTAGTTGTATTGAAAGCTTTCATCCAAAGCCACTCAGTTAGCCAATAAAGGTATCATTTTTACTCTACTAGTCTCCTGCATTTTCTATGCCTAACAAGGTACCACACTTTACCCATATTTTACCATGGAATGATGCTATCGTATTCCCTAAAAACAAGTATTTTTATGATTTGCACCACTGCTAACAAATTCCCATTGTGGCAGTTTACATAATATTTGCACGAATCCTGTGATATAAAAGTCAATATTAGTGATGAGCGAGCACCCCAATGCTCGGATGTTCGGGTGCTCTGACCGAGCACCCCCTGAGGCTCGAGTGCTCGGCCGAGCATCCGAGCCCCATTGAAGTCAATGGGAGGACTCGAGCATTACACCAGGCACCCCCTGCTCTGATGAGGGGAGGGTGCCTGGTCCATAGGAAAAGGGCAGAAAAAGATGGAAACACTACAGAAATGGTTCAGGGACAGCATAGGGAGGATGTCTGGATGCACCTTGGACTCCAACATCGCTGCTGGGAACGATCTTTCGCCCGTAGTACGCCATTTTTACAGACTGACCATAAAACACACAAAAAGGAAAATAAAAACGACTTTAGGCGAAAAATTGTTACCAAACAGTATTTGCTGTATATTTACTTGTATATCATCTGCAAATTCTCCCAAAAATTTCCTTGATTTTCAGAACTGAGGCCATGATTAAGAGGGAAACGTGCGCAGAGGCAAATTCTCCCAAAAATTTCCTTGATTTTCAGAACTGAGGCCATGATTAAGATGGAAACGTGCGCTGAGCTGACCATCTAAAACATTATGGGTGAGGGTCTGCTGCAGAGCTGACCATCCTAAACATTATATGCGAAGGCCCGCTAGTGAGCTGACGCTATAAAACATTATATGAGAAGGCCCGCTGGTGAGCTGACCTATATAAAAATTGGCAAACAGGGCCCGCTGGTGAGCTGGCCCTATATAAAAATTATATCACAGGGCCCGCTGGTGAGCTGGCCCTATATAAAAATTATAGCACAGGGCATATGGAAGAGGAGGAGGAGGATGAGAAGATTAAGAGTCAACCATATACCCGTTTTTTGGGTGGAAGGGGTGAATGGGAATACAGAGTATTCCCATCATTGTAAATAACATATATAAAGTGAGTTTATGTTACCCCGGGGCTTTCCTCCAGTGGAGTGGAGAAGTCAGGGGAAATCCAGGCCTTGTTCATTTTTATAAGTGTCAACCTATCAGCATTGTCGGTGGAAAGGCGGATACGCTTATCTGTTATGATGCCACCAGCAGCACTAAATACCCGCTCAGACAGAACGCTGGCGGCAGGGCAGGCCAGCACCTCCAAGGCGTAGAGTGACAGTTCATACCACGTGTCCAGCTTGGACACCCAGTAGTTGTAAGGCACAGAGGGATCATTGAGGACGCTGACACGGTCTGCTACGTACTCCTTCACCATCTTCCAAAACTTTTCCCTCCTTGTGACACTAGGCTGCGCATCAGGGTGAGGGTGCTGGCGGGGTGTCATGAAGGTGTCCCACGCCTTGGAGAGTGTTGCCCTGCCTTTGTCGGAACTGCTGTGTGCTCCCCTTTTCTCCCCTTCTCGGTTGGCCAAGGTAGCACGTACTCTGCCGCCAGCGTTGTCAGATGGAAAATTTTGGAGCAATTTTTCAACAAGAACCTTCTGGTATTGCACCATTTTGCTTGTCCTCTCCACCGGAGGAATGAGAGATGAGAAATTCTCTTTGTAGCGGGGGTCCAGAAGGGTGAACACCCAGTAATCCGTGTTGTCTAAAATGCGTACAACGCGTGGGTCACGGGAAAGGCAGCCTAACATAAAGTCAGCCATGTGTGCCAGAGTACCAACAGTCAAGATTTCGCTGTCCTCACCAGGAGGCTGACTCTCAATATCCTTATCCTCTTCCTCCTCTTCTGCCCACCCACGCTGAAGAGATGGAACTAAAGTTCCATGGCTACCCTCTGTAGCGGAGGCAACCGTGTCTTCCTCCTCCTCCTCCTCCTCCTCCTCCTCCTCCGCCTCCTCCAATTGTCGCTGAGAAGACGAAGTGAGCGTGCTCTGGCTATCACCTTGTGTAAGCTCTTCCTCCCCCATTTCCACCTCTTCCACATGCAAAGCGTCGGTTTTAATTGTGAGCAGCGAGCGTTTCAGTAGACACAGAAGTGGGATGGTTACACTGATAATAGCGTTATCGCCGCTCACCATCTGTGTCGATTCCTCAAAATTGCGTAAAACCTCGCAGAGGTCTGCCATCCATTCCCACTCCTCACTTCTGATTACAGGAAGTTGAATGGAGAGGCGACGACCGTGTAACAGCTGGTACTCCACTACTGCCCTCTGCTGCTCACAAAGCCGGGCCAACATGTGGAAGGTGGAGTTCCAGCGCGTGCTCACGTCACACAGCAGCCGGTGAGCTGGCAATTGTAAGCGCTGCTGCAGCTTCAACAGGCCGGCCGAAGCTGTAGATGACTTACGGAAATGTGCACACACGCGGCGCACCTTGGTCAAGAGATCATGCACATTGGGGTAGGTTTTTAGAAATCGCTGCACCACTAAATTAAATACATGCGCTAGGCATGGTACGTGTGTGAGCTTGCCGAGCTCCAAAGCCGCCACCAAGTTACGCCCATTATCACACACAACCATGCCTGGTTGCAGGTTGAGTGGCGAGAGCCACTGCTCGGTCTGGTGACTAATCCCCTGCAACAGCTCTGAGGCCGTGTGCTGTTTGTCCCCAAGGCAGATCAGCTTCAGCACGGCCTGTTGACGCTTCCCCACTGCAGTGCTACACTGCTTCCAGCTACTGGCTGATGGGGGAGTGGCGGTGTGTGTAGAGAATTCGGAGGTGGAAACGGAGGAGGAGGAGCCAATAACATAGGTGCTGGTGGAAACCCTGATGGAGGTAGGGCCCGCAATCCTCGGCGTGGGTAGCACCCGTGCCATCCCAGGGTCCGAGTCGCTCCCAGCCTCCACGACATTCACCCAGTGTGCCGTCAGGGAAATGTAGCGTCCCTGGCCACAAGCACTTGTCCATGTGTCAGTCGTTAAGTGGACCTTCCCAGTAACTGCGTTGGTCAGGGCACGGGTGATGTTACGGGACACATGGTGGTGTAATGCGGGGATGGCACACCGGGAAAAGTAGTGGCGGCTGGGGACCGCGTACCGAGGGACAGCTGCTGCCATCAGGCTGCGGAAGGACTCAGTGTCCACAAGCCTAAATGGCAGCATTTCGATGGCCAGTAATTTTGAAAGGTGTGAGGTTAGTGCTATGGCCTGTGGGTGGGTGGCTGGGTACTTTCTCTTGCGCTCAAATGCCTGGGGTAACGACATTTGGACGCTGTGCTGGGACAGGGAAGTGGATGTGGTCGCTGATGGTGCTTCAGATGCTACAGGTGCAGGGCGGGAGGTATGCGGGCCTGCGCCTTCGACAGGCGATTGGCCGGCACCGAAAACAGGGGAAGAGGAGGCAGTGGTGTGGCCTGCAGACACAGATGGGCGATCCAGGCGTTCCTCCCACTTACTACGGTGCTTGGATGCCATGTGTCGGATCATGCTGGTGGTGGTGAGGTTTCTAGTGTTCATGCCTCGGCTCATTCTGGTGTGGCACAGGTTGCAAACTACAAATCTTTTGTCGTCCGCACTTTCCTTAAAAAAACGCCATACCGCGGAACACCTACCCCTTGGCAAGGTAGATTTACGCAAGGGGGTGCTCCGTGGAACATTTGCGGGCCGGTTTGGTGCGGTCCGCCTTCTTTCTGTTGCCACACCACTGCCTCTTCCAGCCTGTTGCGGTGCTGCAGATGGCTCACCCTCAGGACTGCTGTCATCGCTCGGCTCTACACCTTCCCAGGTGGGGTCAGTCACCTCATCGTCCACCAAGTCCTCCTCCACTTCCTCACTCTGATCATCCTCCTCAAGTCTTGATCCCACCACATACTCAGTCATTGACAACTGTATAACATTCTCCTCAACAAGGTCTTGAGACGGAAATAGTGGTTGATTTAATGGCAACTGTGTCTCATCATCATCATCATCATCATCCACTACTTCCTTTGACCTTAAATGCCGTTCACATCTGTCATCTTCTTGTGATTGGGTAGCCTCTAGAGGTTGTGAATCAGGGCACAAGATGTCATGTTCCTCTGCAAGCGTGCTTGGAGAGAGGGTCAAATGAAGGATTGGTGATGAGACGAGCTCATCACTATATCCCAGTGTGGGATCACTTCTTTGACCAGACCGTGTATGGTGGGAGGAAGGATGATCAGAGTGAGGATTATGTTGACCAGACTCTTGGCTACTGAGAGTGGACTTGGTGGAAGACAGGGTGGTGCTTAACCGACTGGAAGCAGTATCAGCTGTCATCCAACCGACCACCTGTTCGCACTGGTCGGACCTCGAGAGTGATGTCCTGCGACGCCCTGTGAAATCAGACATGAAGCTAGGTATGGTGGATGTCTTTCTTTCTTGTGCTCTGGCACCAGGCACAGTTTCTCCGCGTCCTGACCCGCGCCCTGAACTTTCAGGATCACGTCCACTTCCCCGTCCCTTTTTACCCGCCTTCTTCATCTTACACGATATATATGACTTTAATATATATGAGTTTGAAAACTTAACAGTATTTCTTCCTATTCTGCAACTGTGCAGAGTACACAGAATAGGCTGTTAAACGGCGTTGAAACACACTGAATGGAATATGTGACTTTAATATTTGAGTTTGAAAACTTAACAGTATTTCTTATAATTCTGGAACTGTACAGAGTACACAGAATAGGCTGCTAAACTGCGGTGACACACACTGAATGGAATAAGTGACTTTAATATTTGAGTTTGAAAACTTAACAGTATTTCTTCCTATTCTGCAACTGTGCAGAGTACACAGAATAGGCTGCTAAACTGCGGTGACACACACTGAATGGAATAAGTGACTTTAATATTTGAGTTTGAAAACTTAACAGTATTTCTTACTATTCTGCAACTCTGCAGAGTACACAGAATAGGCTGTTAAACGGCGGTGAAAGACACTGAATGGAATATGTGACTTTAATATTTGAGTTTGAAAACTTAACAGTATTTCTTCCTATTCTGCAACTGTGCAGAGTACACAGAATAGGCTGTTAAACGGCGGTGAAAGACACTGAATGGAATATGTGACTTTAATATTTGAGTTTGAAAACTTAACAGTATTTCTTCCTATTCTGCAACTGTGCAGAGTACACAGAATAGGCTGTTAAACGGCGTTGAAACACACTGAATGGAATATGTGACTTTAATATTTGAGTTTGAAAACTTAACAGTATTTCTTACTATTCTGCAACTCTGCAGAGTACACAGAATAGGCTGTTAAACGGCGGTGAAAGACACTGAATGGAATATGTGACTTTAATATTTGAGTTTGAAAACTTAACAGTATTTCTTATAATTCTGGAACTGTACAGAGTACACAGAATAGGCTGTTAAACGGCGGTGAAAGACACTGAATGGAATATGTGACTTTAATATTTGAGTTTGAAAACTTAACAGTATTTCTTCCTATTCTGCAACTGTGCAGAGTACACAGAATAGGCTGTTAAACGGCGTTGAAACACACTGAATGGAATAAGTGACTTTAATATTTGAGTTTGAAAACTTAACAGTATTTCTTATAATTCTGGAACTGTACAGAGTACACAGAATAGGCTGTTAAACGGCGTTGAAACACACTGAATGGAATATGTGACTTTGATATTTTAGTTTGAAGACTTAACAGTATTTCTTCCTATTCTGCAACTGTGCACAGTACACAGAATGTGCTGCTACACTGCGGCGAAGCACACTGAATGGAATATGTGACTTTTAAATTTTAGTTTGAAGACTTAACAGTATTTCTTCCTATTCTGCAACTCTGCACAGTACACAGAATGTGCTGCTAAACTGCGGCGAAGCACACTGAATGGAATATGTGACTTTGATATTTTAGTTTGAAGACTTAACAGTATTTCTTCCTATTCTGCAACTGTGCACAGTACACAGAATGTGCTGCTACACTGCGGCGAAGCACACTGAATGGAATATGTGACTTTTAAATTTTAGTTTGAAGACTTAACAGTATTTCTTCCTATTCTGCAACTCTGCACAGTACACAGAATGTGCTGCTACACTGCGGCGAAGCACACTGAATGGAATATGTGACTTTTAAATTTTAGTTTTAAAAACTTAACAGTATTTCTTCCTATTCTGCAACTGTGCACAGTACACAGAATGTGCTGCTACACTGCGGCGAAGCACACTGAATGGAATATGTGACTTTGATATTTTAGTTTGAAGACTTAACAGTATTTCTTCCTATTCTGCAACTCTGCACAGTACACAGAATGTGCTGCTACACTGCGGCGAAGCACACTGAATGGAATATGTGACTTTTAAATTTTAGTTTGAAGACTTAACAGTATTTCTTCCTATTCTGCAACTCTGCACAGTACACAGAATGTGCTGCTAAACTGCGGCGAAGCACACTGAATGGAATATGTGACTTTGATATTTTAGTTTGAAGACTTAACAGTATTTCTTCCTATTCTGCAACTCTGCACAGTACACAGAATGTGCTGCTACACTGCGGCGAAGCACACTGAATGGAATATGTGACTTTTAAATTTTAGTTTTAAAAACTTAACAGTATTTCTTCCTATTCTGCAACTCTGCACAGTACACAGAATGTGCTGCTACACTGCGGCGAAGCACACTGAATGGAATATGTGACTTTGATATTTTAGTTTGAAGACTTAACAGTATTTCTTCCTATTCTGCAACTCTGCACAGTACACAGAATGTGCTGCTACACTGCGGCGAAGCACACTGAATGGAATATGTGACTTTGATATTTTAGTTTGAAGACTTAACAGTATTTCTTCCTATTCTGCAACTCTGCACAGTACACAGAATGTGCTGCTAAACTGCGGCGAAGCACACTGAATGGAATATGTGACTTTGATATTTTAGTTTGAAGACTTAACAGTATTTCTTCCTATTCTGCAACTCTGCACAGTACTCAGAATGTGCTGCTAAACTGCGGCAACGCACACTGAATGGAATACGTGACTTTGATATTTTAGTTTGAAGACTTAACAGAATGTGCTCTAATCTGCAACTTTGCACACTAAACAGAATGTGCTCTAATCTGCAACTTTGCACACTAAACAGAATGTGCTCTAATCTGCAACTTTGCACACTAAACAGAATGTGCTCTAATCTGCAACTGTGCACACTAAACAGAATGTGCTCTAATCTGCAACTTTGCACACTACACAGAATATATATATTTTTTTTTTTTTTTTTTGTTTTTTTCCCCCCACACCAAATAACCTGCTGCCCCCACACACAGTAGTCCTAAAAAGGACTTTTGGTTCTTTTTTTTTCACAATTTTTGTTTTTTTCCTCCCTACACTGCCTTTCCCTTCCTATCCTCAGCTCTCCCTGGCTCAGACTGAGCCGAACTCGATGGTCAGGTGCTATACAGCACCTGACCACGGGTTCTGGCCAGCCAATCAGTGTAATGCCAGCAGCCAACATGGCTGCTGGCATTACACCGATGTCAGAGCCTCCCTGCACGTTTATTGGCTGCGCAGCAGGCGCAAAACGTGCGGGGAGGAGACACGAACATGGCGGGCGAGCACATGCGGTACTCGTACGAGTACCGCCATGTGCCGAGCAGAGCGATGCTCGTGCCGATCCGAGCATCGGCCGAGCATGCTCGCTCAACACTAGTCAATATACTTTATACACTATTTGCTTTTACTGTTAATTAGTCAAGAGTTACATAATAAATGCCATAAAAGAATACACTGCCAAGATTTTGTTCCCAGTTTAGCATTTTCATCGAAATATGTTATTGTTACAAATTTGCTGCAGAATACATGCCAAAAATAATAATACAGCTGCAGTCTAATCTGCATCATAATTCATCTGTTATGTTATTAAGATCACAGAAAATGTGTTGTGAAAAAAAAGAAAAAAAACACAATACACATGGATATACAGACTATTCCAAGTTCACTTATTGTCACAGTTAAATCCATGACTGTCAGCTAGTGAAAGTAATGTATTAAAGGGATAGTAATACTTCGTTTTAACTTTATTTTATTTTGTAGGCATTAAAAAAACATGAAGAATGATATAAGTCTTATCGCTCAAACCTTTATGGTTTAAGAGATATTCACAAACAAAGTATCCCCCCCTGTTCAACCAGATCAGAAGGGAGGTGCCCAGGTAGACTGCGGAGAGGGACAATCTTCAATTAAGATAAGGGAAAAACCTGAAAAACTTGTCAAGGGGGGAAGGGATTTCATTGTTTTCATACAAAGAAAATTGTCCCCTTCTGTTATCTGTCTGGTCTTACAACCAGATTCACATCTGAGAAGAGATGGCTTACACTAGGTAAAAGGGGCGGGGAGGGGAAACTTTGCTTGTGAATATCTCATAAACCATAAAGGTTTGAGACATAAGACTTATATCATTCTTCATGTTTTTTTAATGCCTACAAAATAAAATAAAGTTAAAACGAAGTATTACTATCCCTTTAATATAATTTATCTGAATCTTAGTGATACACTGTGACTTAGGGGAACATTTATCTTAGTGATTAAGAATCAGTACTCGTTAGTAAATGATTTTGTGGTTCTCATCCAACACAATACCACCTTTCCAGGTGGATGAAGCTGAGGACAAATGCTCATGCTTTAATCAGTCTCAGTAATCAGATTGCAAGTAATAAGCAATCTAATTTTTACACCTATACTCAGTGCAAACCCATTAAAATAATAGGGTCACTGCAAAGTAGGATTTTCCCAGTGGAAGTAGTGAGCAGGTAAAATGCCCATCTTACGTCATACTCTGTTGAGACAAGTATTAGAACCAATTGTTACTTCTATTACAAGGAATACTGTATAGTTTGTGGTCATAACTGGTCATTCTTAGCATGTGCCTTTATGTAAAGTACCTTTTGATGCTGATACGTTACATTTCTGTTACTGTTATTTGTCATTTTGTCTGAATGTGTGCATTTGTTCATTTTTTATTACTGAATGAAGACCCTGATTTTAGAAATTCCAATTGCCATATTTCACAATTAGGAAAGTCTTTATTACTTTGCACACGTGCCTCCATGTGTATATGTTTTAAATGGCTGCTGTGACTTTACATGTACTAGTCATTTATTGGTGAGTACCTTTTTTGGGTTTATTGCCCTCCATGTTAAAGGGTAATTTAGAATCAGGATTGTCTTTTAGCCTCAGGGCAAGATTTTCCAATAGGTAGTTTATGCAATGGCCTAGAGCGTCAGGTTTTGAAGGGTGCCTTAGTGTGACCACACCACATTCTGAATTGTGGGTGTGGCCAGAGCAATCTTATTGGCCTTGAACCAGTTTTATACTCCTTTATATGCTACTACTTAGCCCCTTTTATGCTATAGAGATCTCCAATACGTTGTGGAACAATGTTTTGGGAATCTCTCTAGAAACCAAGAGTTTAAAGCTTTTTTGTCCTTGAAAGAGTATTTTCTTTGTTAGGAAACAGTGGATGGAACTGAGGATGGGGTCATGTGTGGAGTGGGTGTGTTACCATGGGCTCAACCAAGGATGCTTACAGTGTCTTCCCTAGGGGGCCCTGGGATGTAAATCAGGCATTGTTTAGCCTGTAAAATATGGGTAGTCCTGTAAACAGTTTGCTTGGAGCCAGTGATAAGTCATAGTATTGCCTTAGAATTGCTCCAGAATTTGGATATATATAACTAACTAACTGCATAATATCCTTAAAATACCACTTACTAATGGCTGCTTACACTACCCTATACAGTGTTAGAGTTAAACTGGAGTCTGTGTGGCTGTGTTTGTGTTATAATGGCTTTGTTGGCCCATCCGTGTGGATATCTTACATTTGTTTTACAGTGTTTATGTTTACTAGTGTTGCTCAGTATCTGTTTGTGCCAATGTGCCTGTCATTGGTTGTATTACATAATGGGGTAAATGTTTGTATCTGTGAGTGCTAGTATTCAATGCCAATGGCTGTACTTCACAGTATGCACTACAGCACATGATCACTTTAGTACATACTAGCATACCCAGACACTACATCATTGTTAAGACTAATGCCAGCAGTGGTATTGCAGTTGTTTCCAAACCTGTCCACAAGTGTGGAGACTTTCAGGATCTTGTCACATGAACACAGGTGGCTCAGTTATTCTTGCATATCCTCTTGTGCTAATGGTAAAACCGTCTGTGTTTAATTGAGGATATCCTTGAACTGCTGGGGTAGGCTTGAGGAACAGTTTGGGAGCTACCAATGTAGTTTAACTACATGTAATGCAGAGCCAGTGGAAGGCTACTTGGCACTGTAGGTGAACTTTCAGGTTACTCTTGCTCCAATTTATCTTAGCACAACCAACTCCCTGTTGTTCAGTGCACTTCTCTGCCATTAGGCTTCTACAGTACAATATATCAACTATCTGGTTAGATTCCAAGCTCACTGTGACAGGTACTAATTTGTATGTGAGAAGCAAATATTGTTTCATTGTATTATGTCATTGAGGCTGATGGAGTTGGAGTCGTTTTGGGGAAAACCAACTGCATTATATTTTATTTAAATGCTAGAGAGTTGTCCAACACATTGTGAAGCATTGCTTTAGAGACCTTTCTAGCATTCAAAGAGTTAAAATCCTTAGTTAAATCCTTGAAAAACAAACAATCTCCTGTATACAAGTGCTATTTACCACTGACAGTACAAGTATATTATTGTACTTCCCATCCAATCTAGGACAGACAAAACAACAACTTGAGAGTCTCTTAAAGCTGTATAACTGTTTCTTCTTCTCAGCGGTGCTGCCTCCCAACGTTAGTCGCCGGCAATTGACTTCCAATACATGTAAAGTCAAAAACAAAAAGAAGAGAGGGACACACGCTCCAGGTGCAGACGGCTTGAACCAAGTGTGGACCACCACCGCAATATCACCTTTTCACATGCTGAATTGTCTACTCACATGTAGCAGAGGCAAAGGTGATATTGCGGTGGTGGTCCACATTTGCTTCAAGCAGTCTGCATGTGTGCCTCTCTTCTTTTTGTTTTTGTTTTTATTTAAATCATTGGCAGTTTTGGAACTGTAAGTGGTGCTCTCTCACTACAGGTTCTCCAATCCTGGATACAGTTTCAATAGGAAGTATGTGACGGCACTCATGGTGCCAAATTGCTGCAGAGGTAGACACATAACAGCAAAAGACCCCAACTGGTAGTCTTACGCGTTTCAGCGGCAGCGATTTGGCAGCATTGTATTTTATAGATCACAGCTTTTATCAAGATCACAGCTTGATTGCCACATGTTTGTTTGAGAGCCGTCATGCACTTTTGATTGCTTGAGAATTACTTCAGTTGCACTTAAACATTGGCCTCACTGTCTCTTCCTATTTCTTCTACTCTGGAAATTTTAACCTTATGAGTGGCAGAGAGGTATCTACTGCATTGAATTGCAAAACCTTGGCTACCACTCTGGCTCTCAAAGGGTTAAAAAAAGCAATGCTTTTTACTAAGCAATGTCCAGACTTTTTGAAAGCCAGTATGGCTATACAGACTATTTTGTTACCCTTAGTGTCTATGGCCCATATTTAAAACATAAATAGCATAAAAAGCTGAAGTTATTCTGGAGTAAACCAACTGCACCATAAGGGATGAATAAAAATTCCTGTTAAATTAAATTGGGCTTTTAACCCCTTGAATTCTAGAGAGGGCTCCAACGGAGCATGAAGTGAACTATATAGTACTCTACAGATTAAAAGCTCTATTCAAATGCAGGGGGAATTTAGGAATTTTTATGTTTGTCCCCATGGTGAAGTTGGTTTGCTCCAGAACAACGTCAGCTTTTTATGCTATTTATGTTTTTCTAAATATGGGCCAATAATGGTGATATAGTGATATAACCACTTAATCACATGGTACTGAAACCTTTCTAACATTCAAGGGGTTAAAAGGCTCTCTAAAAGTACATGGAAATTTAGAAATTTGTATCTGTCCCCTGTGGTGCAGATGGTTTAGTCCAGAGTAATTCCAGTTTGCTTTTATAAATACGGGCCTATAGCACTTTCAGATTGGGATTTAGGTATTCTTTCAAGATTCTAATCTGTGTTTTTTGAATTACACAAACAACTTTGTTTAAGTTCATGAATATCAAGGCAAACTTACCAGCATGAAAATCACTTCCAGATACAGGTCAGACCTTAAATTGTATGTCAGTTAGCTACTACTGAGATCTTCAGAACAAGCAGTAATGGCTTGAATTGGTACAAATAAATGTTCTAACTGATAAACTAATTTTATCTCCTTGGATGCTAGTGATGTCTCCAACATGTTGCTTCATAATGCTCTGCAGACATCTCTTTCTCCACTGTGTTAAGTGATTCTATGTTGCAGGCACCATGTTTATGTGGTTGACTGAACTGGCTAATCTGTTTCAAGAGATTATTATCATTCCTTGGAAGAAATGTGTAGGTGGGATATATATTATTCTGATGTCATTCCTTTTAAATGTTCTCAAGAACAAGAATTACATAACAGAGGCACATTTCAATTTATTCTGACCATATCCATTTTAGAACAACTTGACCATAAAAGTACTATGTACAGTACTATGTACATATTATTTGCTTGTGAAAACCAACGTTCAACAAAATTGGACAGCAAAGGGCAATTATCATGATTTAATTAGACTCCTCCTAGTATACATGGTGAGATGCCCAGGACCGCACTGTACAGTCTCACAACAGTTCCTGCCAGCTGTTTAGGGTTGGTCCTTTGTATGGTAATAGGATGAATAACCTAGAAGCATTGACTCTGTGGGCAGGATTGGTGATGGCCAGGGGGCATGCCTATCTCAATGGTGATGATAACGTTTTACAACAGCATGCACTGACACTGTGATCAGGACTGCTAGAGGGCCAGGAAAGATGGACTGGCATTGGGAATACACAGAGGTGAGAGAGTTAGCACATTGAGGCCAAGAAATATCTATTTCTCGCAATAGCAGCTATTAGGCAGGGGGAAGGGGGCAGGGATTGAAAGGTTGGGAGAAGTTCCAGCATGCCCCCCCCAATTACCCAGTGGTGGGCTCTATGTAGTAAATCTGACAGATACAGAAGTGTTCTAGCTGCTGTGTGAATGCAGCATTTAGGTGTGGTAGGGGGAGGGGTGAACTTCCACAGATTTAGTCATGGAATAAACGTCACTTCTCTGTATGTTGTATTCATTTCAGTTGGTGTATTCATGGTTAAGGCATTGAGTGTGGGGAGTGAAAGTAGCGAGTAAGCACCTTAAGAAAGTCAGGAGTAAGGGCCTACTGTGTATTTCTTATGTAAGAATAGAGAGGCCGATGTACTAAGAACTGGAGCAATTGTGGATCATACATCCTGCTCCATAGGCAAACACCAGACATTTCTATTCATTTACATTTTTATTGATAGGCTAGAAGTTTCTCCAGCATAATGCCTTGAAGACCACTATAGGAACTCTGTAGATCTGCCATAGTGGACAGTCCCTAGCACTGATTATAGATTCATTTTAGAGACCTAATCCACATAGTGGTCATTATGATTTCTGACCAGATAAAGGAAGTTGGGAGGGTATTATTAGAAGGTGTTAGACTTCCTTTAAACATTATATATGTCTAGCAAATATTTCCCCAAATTTCTCTTCAGATCTATCACATGCTGTTCTGTGAATATGTAGGATAAAGAATAGGCCAGAGTTGATTCTCAAGTGTGTTAAAAAAAGCAATAAAATCTAATACCATAAAATCTTGGTGCAAATACAAGCTCTCTCCTTCCCTCCATCCACCAATTTCAATATGGTACCATATCTGCTCCCATCTTCCTGCTTTACCTCACTCTACCCACCTCATCAAGATGATGACCCCCTCAAGAGGCAGCTGGGAGATGAGTTCAATAGGTGGTATACTTGTATTTGCCACCCACTTCCTGTATCAGCCTAAGAGGACCTACTGTGAATTGACACTATGACTTCTGCATCACCTTGTGATTACCTATCATATCCTCACAGGACATTACCATTGTTTAAATTCACAGAGGTCTACTCATGGAAATTAATGTAGTGCTCTGTGAGGAGGATACAGTAGATGTATTTTCAATTGCAATAAGTTCTCAAAGGGAAACACAGGAATCAGGGAGCAAATGTAAGTATGCCGCCTTCCAGAACCATCTCCTGGTTTCCTCTGGAGTGTGTTATTGGCACAATGAGGTGGGTAGAGGAAGGGAAATGGGAGAGATGGGAGCAGATAAGCTACCATATGTGTGTGGTTAGATGGAGGGAGGGAGAGATCTATACCAGAATTGTAATATTTTTGTGGGAAGAGGGAGAGAAAGAGGGATGAAATTGTGGATGTATATGTGTATTATGCACATATACTTTGTTTTTTCCCCAAAACTTGAGTATAATAAATACCCATGTATTAGATTAGATTTACTGTAGATAACTGCATAATTGTGATTAGAGCACTTCACAGTTTAGGTTATAAAAACTCTTGTGTCTTATATGTGGGCACTCTATGACTCTTGTCAACTCCAACTACTTCAGAGTCATATTCCATATAAGAAACAATTGGACCATCAAGTCTGTCCATATCCCCATTTATTTAAAAAACTCAGGATTATTTGATCCTTTGAATAATCAAGTACTAAAGGACAGATTTCCATTTTAGGACCCTTTCACAAGAGTGACATTGTCATAGTGACAGAAAATCTTGAAAATAATGCATGAGTTGTGAATCATTGTGCATTATGGAACATTTCACATGGGCAGCATGCCCTGATATTGTCATAGAGAGATACAGCATGGCTCCACATTCCTTTGATAGTGTGATAAGGCTGTTACAATTGCATCTGTATTGCAGAGCTATTCCAGGTAACTGTATTTTCCCTGCAATTATCATCTCTGTATCTATTGAGGGAATGGGATTCAGCGAAAATATTACTACACTGTAGCACTATGCACCAATATTTTCCATTGCTACAAAAAAGTCTTGTGTCTTATATGTGGGCACTCTATGACTCTTGTCATCTCCAACTACTTCAGAGTCATATTTCTCTGTGTTGTGTTGTGTGTGTAAAGGATATTAGCAGGACCCATAGGTGTTATTATTACTATGATGTGACCCAGAGCCCAGGGAACTTCCAGGATTGCTACTGCTGAGGCTAGTTGTGGCACCTCTGATATGTTTATGGTGTATCTCCCAATCAGACCAGTGGTTGTGCTTCAGGTGGGAGCTCAATAAGGGTGTACCTAGTTGTTATCCTGTTCTCCCCCTGCTTACATTCTTCTTATACAAATAACAAATAGCAGCAAGTTTACTTTTTGGATCATGAGTTAAGTATCTCCATACTGTGGATTCATGCACTGAGGATTTCCTGAAAGACTAATACTCCTACTGGGTCTAAATGTTACAATTGTAGTACTAGTATTTGTCATAGGTGCTGTGCTTCCAATAGCTGTAGAATCACTCATCACAGCTAGGGCTGTGGATGCTGATGACTTGTTTGTTGATTACCCAACGATAATATGTGTGGCTGGTGGAGGACTTGGAAGTGGTGACAATGTTAATGACTAATTTTAGGCATTTTTACTTGTCCAGGGTCAGACTTTCCAATTAATTTCTCAAACAGTTTATAAAAAGGCATGCTTCTCCTTTTCAGTGGTGTAGATTGAGTATTTCTCTTTCAGCTAATTATGACCATGTCATCATCTCTCTCACCCTATCTATGTAAGAAGACAAAAAGGATGCTGGATACTGAATTGATATATTCCATAACAATATCATTGTCAATAATGAGGTGATCATCAGCATCACCTGCTGCCTCTTCCCCACTACTTTTACAGTCCTCTAGGCTTTTTGAAGTCTCAAACAATCTCTTTTTTACTTTTCCCCTTATAGGAATTTTCTGAACATTTGCTACTGCTGGACAAGTGCTGTACTTGTTAGGCTCACTGTCAGACACAGCAGTTGAATAAACTGGTACACATTCCTGCATTATGCCATTAACACTAGAATTTTACTCATTATCATCTTGAGTGTTTTTAAATGGTTTATTTATACTGCTAATGCTGGAAGAACTTTTATGCCACCTTCACAAAACAGAATTTTCAGGAGGAGAAGGATCAGTATTGTTTATTGCACATGCTGCAGCATCCATGGCTACAGTCAGTATTTGGACTAACACTTTACTAACATGTCCATGCACTGCACCTACTTTTTTCCCCCTACCCCTGCCCTTAATATGTTTGCTGGATATAATCAAAGTAGTGTGGATTTTAACAGTAAAGTACACAGTTAAACTGTTTGAGTGTGAAGTCTTGCCTTTGCTAAAGTCTCTGACTCTTGTATCTATCATAGTCAACTTCAGTTACAGCTCATATAAAGGTCCCTGTCTCTGTCTTCTAATAGTAAATATCACACACTCCCCATGCAATTATTTCTGTCTCTTTTCGCCTGTAGTTAGCGTCAAGAAGATTTCAGCAGCTGATTCTCTCTCTCCCAATGTCATTGCAATTTTAAATGTTTACAGTACAGCATGAGGACAGATCTCAGTCAATGTGTTGGTCTCCCTTCTTGTGGATTTTGTAGAAGCAAGTTTCAGCTGCACATACCTGTGTCTTGGGAGTCAATGTGCAAAGTAGATATGTCAATCACAGAGGCTCAGTAGGCTCAGGAAGGAACATGGATCACCTGACTGTCTCTTCTCAGTCAAACAAGATTTAAAGATATTTTGGGTAAATTTCCTCTCTCCCTTCACAGTCCCACATTTTCTCCTAACACAAAGAAAAGCCATCTCAGGAAGGAACTTGAATCATCTGCCTGTCCCTTCTCAGTCAAACAAGATATTGAGGTATTTGGGGTAAAAATCCTTTCTCCTTTCACACTGATTTAGAGCCCCCAAACTCCCCTAACACAGAGAAAAATTGCCTGCCCCACAAGACTCCTTAACAAAATTCTAAATCCACTTTATTTGCCTATGTTCTCTACACAAAAAAGTACCATTTTCACTGGTTTGTTTTTTCAGGCGAAAAAATTCATCCACGACTTACTGGCAAATTTGTACATTCGCCACATTGTTATGTTAACAATAACATTGTGAGATTGTTGAAGAAAATCTGATGAAAATGGCATAAGAGGATATTAAGTGATTGTCTTAATGTAGGTTAGAAATTGAGCTATAAAATTGCCTCTGTATGATATATTTACATAGAAACAGCATATAAGAAACAATTGGTCCATCTAGTCTGTCCATTTCCCCATTTATTTAAAAAACTCAGGATTAATTGATCCTTTGAATAATTAAGTACTAAAGGACAGATTTCTATTTTAGGACCCTTTCACAAGGGTGACATTGTCATAGCGACAGAAAATCTTGCGTTGTGAATCGTGCATTATGGAACATTTCACATGGGCAGCATGCCCTGATATTGTCATAGAGAGATGCAGCATGGTTCCACATTCCTTTGACAGTTTGATAAGGCTGTTACAATTGCATCTATATTGCACAGCTATTCCAGGTACCTGTATTTTCCCTGCAATTATCATCTCTGTATCTATTGAGGGAATGGGATTCCGCGAAAATATTACTACACTGTAGCACTATGCACCAATATTTTCCATTGCTACAAAAAAGTTGCTCTACCAAGTTGGTTATGTGAAAGAGCCCTTGTACTGAACAATAAAAATGTTTAAGTCTCCCTATCAATGACTTGCTTATTGCTAGAACAATTTTTAACATATCATTGTATGCCACAGATCTTATTCTTTTCAATGGGCAATTTTTTAAGGAGCAAACACAAACATTTGGGGCAGAAAAATTGCACCATGGGATACAAAAATACTTCCAAAACTCCCACTGATTTTATTTAGGCCTTTAACTACTTACATGCTGGAGAGGTCCAAAGCAATGTGCTGTAGACATCTCTAGCATCCCATTTATATCAATAGGATAATGATTTGTTGCCTATGTTGTGCACATAGCCTTAACTTTCTAAACAATTATTTTTTCCTTTACAATACCTGATAACTTCCAAGAGAAATGCTGCTACCTTCCAAGAGATTGCCTACTGACTTCAAAAATACCTGCTACCTGATTACCTGCTACCTTCCAAAATATTTCCTGCTACCTTCCAAAAGCCAAGAGACTGCCTGTTATCTTCCAAGACAGTGCTGCTACCTTCCAAGAGATTGCCTGCTAATATTCTAGAGAAACAGTGGCCTTTCGGTCATTTGCTTCCCATATATTTATTTTGTAACCTTTTGAGTGCCAGACGGGTACCCATTGCATTGGTTTGCAACGTATTGGACACCACTTTGTTATTCAAAGGGTAACGTTCACCTCTAATACACTGTGTCTCATATGATTAATCTACTAAAATAGGTTTGTAGATTGGCGTTTTATTTTCATGCTTCCCTTCATGGTAATATGCAGCACTTATATTGTCAGAGCAAGCTCCGTACTCTTGCTGTTACAATATACGTGATGTACATCTAAATGAAGGGAAGAATGCAGTCCCAGAGGGAGCTGGAAGGGAGGTGGGAGGAGAATTTGAGGACTGGGAAGTCCTGCAGAGCTATGCCAAAGTTATCCTGTGATGCAGAATGTGGAAATGGCTACATCAAGTCTAAATCTTGGAGCTAATATCTAATAAAGTTTTACTTAGAAGAAGAAGAAAAAAGCCAATCTATAAAACATTTTAGTAGGTTAATCATATGAGACACAGTGTATTAGAGCTGAAAGGTCTGCTGTAACCATATACATTACTATGTATATTTAATCTAATTTACAGATTATAGTCCATATTCTCAGATAAATTACGAGTCAGTCCAATATCCTTGACATGTTACTGGGAACAGGATTTTTTGGTACTGTAAGTTAAACGGAAGGTTATTATTAGGAGGTATCACCAGGGCCGAATTAACATCTCAGGAGTCTGTAGGCACAGAAATCTGAAGCGCTCCCCCCCCTTGGCCATCTCTACAGGACACCTCCATCAGCTCCATATTGCCCTCACATTGCACCCCATCAGCTCCATATTGCCCTCCATCAGTTCCAACTTGCACCCCATCACTTCCATATTGCCCTCACATTGCCCCCATCATCTCCACATTGCCCCATCATCGCCATATTGCCCTCACATTGCCCCAGTCAGCTCCATATTGCCCCATCATCTCCACATTGTCCCCATCATCTCCATATTGCACTCACATTGCCCCCCATCAGCTTCATATTGCCCCATCATTTCCACGTTGCCCCCATCAGCTCCATATTGTCCTCACATTGCCCCATCAGCTCCAACTTACTCCCGATCAGTTCCATATTGCCCTCACATTGCCACAATCATCTCCACATTACCCTCTCATCCTCCCCCCTAGTGTCCACTTCCTACCTCCTCCCTGGTGGTCCAACGGTGTATATCTCATTATGCATTCCCCTGAGCTTTTCTTATACTGGTGCATCAACTTGCACTGACTCCATTCATGTGGTGCCTCACTTCTCAGCAAACAGAAGCATTTTAAAAGCCTTCCTCCTGTGCTGCCTAGGGCAGAGCTAGGACTAGCTCACAGGATCGCAACAGTTGGGCTGTTTATATGGGGAACTTTAGCTTCCCTTCAGTGAGACAGTCACTGGGACTAGCTCCCAGTATAACAGCAGCTGGTTTACGGTGTGGGGAAACTGCCACTGGTACTGAGGCCAGCTCCCTGATTCAGTACAAACTGCGCCCTCTATAGAGAAAGATAGATTCCCATGTGGGTCACTGGGGCTAGTGCCCAGGATAATTGCAGCTATCTGCCTGGGTGGGGAAATATAGCTTCACTTGTGAGTTAATTAGTCTGGGGCTACATTACATGGAGTTGTTAGTTCATTAAATGAGAGAAGCTTTTGATGAATGCACCTAAAGCTTAATCTGGCCCACTGAGTTGGGACTGCTGCCACAATGAATGTGATTGGTTCTAGCCAAGTGCATATATTTAGGATTGACTCATGTTAGAAGTGGGGTCTAAACTGCTCAGCTTCATTTGGTTTGGGTTAGTTCCAAGCACTGGTTCCTTGGTGGCTTTAATCCAAAACTGGTCCCTAAGAGAGTTATTGATCATGGCTGTCTCATGGGCTGGTTGTCAGGGAAAATGGGGCCCAGTCAAGTTCCCCCACTGAACGTAGCTGGAGCTGGCTCTCAGCTCAGTGCCAATCTCCCCTCCTGTCATTGACATCGATTACACGTGTGCCATGAGGATCCAAGCTGCTGGCTTGCAACTGGCAATCAGCCCTCTAATTGTCAGTGTCGATGGCTTTTAGGGGGCGGGGCTCCTAGCACAGTGCTGCTCTTTCCAGGCAGCAGCACAAAGTTTGATTTTGCTCCCAGCATGGGGCGGTCTCTGGATTTATGGCTTCTTTCCCCTGTAAATACCATGCTGCAGGAGTGGACCCTAGCAATTACTTTTTAAAATGCATCGGCATGGCAAGAAGGCACTCAGCAGATACAGGTTTGTGCCAAGAAGGCACAGACCTCGCCATGTTGCTGCGCCGGGCGGGGGAGGTTAATTAAAAAAAAAAAGTACTATCCCAATGACAGGCACCCCTCTGTGGGGTGCGCCTGTAGGCAGATGCCTACTCTGCCTAATTATAAATCCGGCCCTGGGTATCCCTTCTCCTTTAAGCTGAAATCTTAGTTTCTTATATAATTGCTAATAGTGCATATAGCCCCTCATTGTCCTATCATCTGTATCCAAAGAATTAGTCACAAGATGAGCAACAACATGTAACTCACCTCCATGCTCTGATTCATCATCAACCCTTACAGTTCTTTTTATCCCTCAGAGCAATAGATCAGGAATGCACCTTACCTCACATTTTCCTTCATCATCTTTAAATTCAGACAGTGAGGTTTATGTACTAAGAAAGAAGAAATTGAAAAATGATGTAATAATTAATTGATTTAAAATGGACTTTTAATTCCCTGAATGATTTAGAACTCTTCATTGTATTGAGAAGTAATGCATTAAAGGGCTTAACCCTTTGAGTGCTATAGGGGTATCCAATGTCTCCTATCTTTCTCTGAAGCAGTGAGAGCTTTTGAATATGTAAATTAATTAAAGAGAAAGCCATAAAGGTGTACATGCGCACATCCCTATGGTTCTTAAAGGGTTAATATATTACTAAATCATACAAAGCCATCTGCAGAAAGAAAATTATGAGCAGGTTTGGAGCAAACCAACCATGCACCATAGGGGGAAATTAAAATTCCCATTGATTTGAATTGAGCTTTTGACCCCTTGAATGCTAAAGAGGTCTTTAAGGCATTTCTCAGATTATTAATGTGGATAATGTCTATAGCTAAAAGCAAAAATTTAATGTTGAGCTTTTTAACCCTTTGAGTGCCTTTGAGCGTGTTACATATCCCTCTGGCAATCAAAGGGTTAAAGCCATATCAATATGGACGGTTATGAAAAATGCATAGTTCATGGCGGCCCGATGTTGGTTGTTGATTTACTGAAGGTTGAGAAAAATCGCCAAAACTTTTTGCAGCTCTTCATGCTATTTTGAGAATAAATTAGATTGAAAAAATAAGGAAAAAAGTTTGACTCATTGACAAGACAATTTTCAAAATGTTTTCTTTTTTTATTATAAAAAAAATATGTTTTTATGAAACTGGAGCACACACAAAAAGTTCCCATAGATTAACATGTAGTAAGCATTTATCTAAGATATCGGAAGGAATGTGCGGATTCTAAGAAGTGAAAACATTTCAGGAAACACCAGTAAAGGGAAAATGCACAAACTGTGTTTCAATTCATGTTACATAGTAACATAATAAATTAGGTTGAATAAAGACACAAGTCCATCAAGTTCAACCTTTGCCTTATACCCTAGTGACATGAGAACTGTCTAGTTTTCCTGCTACCAAATAAGTTAGTCTTTATCAGATCTTCCTGATTTGCCTACTAATATATAGTATAACCCTGCATGGAAGAAATGTATCTAATCTTCTCTTAAATGTATCCATTGTATCTGTCATAACCACTTCCTTGGGCAAATAATTCCATAATTTAACAGACTTTACTGTAAAAAACCTCTTCCTCTGCTGAAGTCTAAACCTCCTTTCTTCTAATCTCAAGGGGTATCCCCTGGTCACCTGACCAGGCCTTGGACTAAATAGCTCACAGCAGAGATCCTTCTATTGACCTCTCATATACTTGTACAATGTGATAAGGTCCCCTCTTATTCGTCTTTTCTCTAGAGTAAATAAACCAAGTTTGTCTAATAATCATTATGTTCAATAAAAAACTATTGTTCTCAAAATATAATTTATTACTTCTATTTTTTTCTTAAATAGTGATAATTTAGACTGAGGATAAGGCAACATGTTGCTCTCAAGCATTTGTCTATCCCAATGGGAACAGGTGGCCAGTCATAAACTGACTTGATTACATTTTTGTTTACATACACAAACAGAAATGTTGCTAAAGAACAAATATAAAGGTAAATTTTAGTTTAGTTTTATGTGTTTTTTTTATTTTATGAGCACATACAATATTTAAAGGCTGAACTGACTCTCAAAGATCACCTGTTAGCACATGGTTTCTGCTAAACATTTTCTTTTGTATTGTCCCTTCAAGCCCAAATACTCCAGTGATTATGTTTGTCGATCCACCCATGATAAACTTGGTAATAAATTAAACCTCTATCACTCAGCAGTTTCAGTTTCTTGAAGAGCGAGATGTATGTACATTGTGTTGTCTGTTTATTCACCCAGCGATATTATTTAAATTTTATTTACTGAGGTACTTAATGCTCAATTCCCACGCTTGTTTTAAGAACAATAAATTATCCAATTGTCCTGAGGTACCGACAGGATCAGGTTTTCTGATTACAGAGCACAGCTAATCTTAATATAATTTATAAGTATAATTATCTTCATCATGTCACAGACCCATGAAGAATAGTGCAACATGATTAGGTATCTGAATATCTCACTTTTAACCCTTCTTCTGTATCTATGGAGTTGGGATTGACTGCTTGCTGACAGAAGGCAGGAAATGCAATATGTTTGCATGTTTCACTTTCATGGCAAAAAAGTTTCACCCATCTCTACTAAGAGAACATTGAGGGTAATATACTAAGAGGAACTGAAGCAATTAGGGGGTAAATCAGCTGCACCATAGGTGATAAATAAACATTGAAAATAAATTGGCTTTAAACTAGATTTTAACTTTCTGAATGCTAGAAGGGTCTCTAATACTTTGCTTTGCAAAACAATGCAGACCTCTCTAGCATTCATTAGCTTGAAAGCCCCATTAAAGTCAATGATAATAATGTTTTCCCTACACCCCAATGTGGTCTTTCCCCCATGTATTCCCACAGTACTGACTATAAAAGGGGTGCCACTGTCCTGCATGTTGTCTTTCTTTCTTGGGAGGCACAGAGAGAGAGCGAGAGAGAGAGAGAGAGTAAGTAGCTATATTTTTTATGTTTTATGTTTTTTAATTAATAATATGGTGGGCAACATTTGACTTTGTAACACAAGACAAGAGTACTGAGAATTATGACAGATGGCTTCAATACAGATAGGTTGTTGATCCATATCTGCCACTTGGAGTCAGAAAGGATTTTTTTTTTAACCCATTTGGGGCTTAACTGGAAATGGCTTCAATGTTTTTATGTTTTTTTTTTTCAGTTCCTATGGATCAACATGGATAAACATGGATCATTTATTTTGAGCTGAACTTGATGGATGCATGTCTCTTTTCAGCCTCATCAACTATGTTACTATGATATTATGTTACCAGATTTCCTTGCCCCCCACTTCCATATTCTTATAGTTTTATGTATCAGTTTGTGGCTTTAAGTGCATTAATCTGGCGCAAAGGGTTTCACAATAACAGCTGTGTTAAAATTAATGTAGTCACATACCATGTGCTCTCTACAAAATGGTGTCCTCAACCATGGGGCTTGAGAACAAAGACATAAGTTGAGGCCTAGCAAGATGGCGTCAGACCATGTGGCTTGAGCTCTCTGCAAAATTTAGTCCTCAACAATGTGACTTGAGAACAAAGACATGCATTGGGGCCAAACAAGATGGTGTCAGACCTTGAGAACAAAAACACAGGCCTAGCACAAACAGAGAGACACACGGTATGCTTACACTAACAGACACTAGCACAGTTATTGGAAACAAGACGCATTTGCCAACACCCCAAAAGCCAACCCATTAATTTAGGATATACCCAGAGAAGTTTGTTCTAATGACCAATACCACAATCAACACAATAACACCCCAGTACTAGCAATAAGCAATAATATTTAATAAAAAATAATATTATAATAAGAACAATACACTGTATATTATTAAAAATATTCTAGCTAAACACCTAAAAATATTAACTAGACAATTACTTACTGTAGTGCAAATTAACACAATATGCAACAATTATAGTAGAGACACTATACCTCGGTTACTAGGGTATTTTTCCCAAAAATATTATATTTAGTATATAAAATAGCAAAGAGAGAGAAATAGATACAGTCTCTATACTCATCTATTCTGGAACAATGAGGGTGGTGCCACCGGAAAAAGGCACGACAGGATCCTGGAACAGTTCTTGGGCCTACACACCACATGGATGCCTGGCTGGATTTCTTGGGCCTCTATCAGACAAGCTGGCTGGTCACCTCTACCCCCTCATCCATGGCTCAACTCCTTCACTCCAAGACTGTCCTCCCTAGCTCAGGGTATGGAATTAAATAACCAATCCTCCCCCCTCAGTAGTTTCCCTATTCTCTCCTCTTATGTTCCACACACTCTCCACCCATTTCCTGCCTTTTGAAAACCTGTACCTTCCTAGAACTGGAATAACTGGTTTTCTACTGTTTTCTAGTCTTCAAGAGTTAATTTCAAACGGAGGAAATTAACCCTTCCAGTGCTGAAAACTGCCATTTAATCCAGGGAATATACGCCTAAGTGGTGAACATAAAACAAGTCTTTAACTTTAGTGAATTATGGCTGCAAAAGCACAAGTCAAAATGTTACTTATTTTGTGTCCATAACATTTTATTAACGTCTGAAAACATTTTATTTATTTTTTCCCTTAGAAGGATTTATAGAACATTGACAACTAATTTGCAGCAGGGTGTAACTGCCACTGTCTGATGCAACACTTGGTCTCACTACTAATAAATCTTTTACTACTATGACAACAACAACAATAGTGTTGAGGCTGAAAACTACTGATGATAGTGTAGAAGGATCAACAGCATTTACGGTCACAGTCGATTTTTTAGTATGACTTTACTACCGCCAACATGTCCACGCAGTCCTCCTAGTTCTTTCTCATTATCTTTACCACATTTCGTGGACATAATTATAATAGTGTTGCTTTTTAATGAGCTACTATCTTCAGCCAGTATGAAAAAAGTTGCATAGACCCATCAGCAGATAATAATGAAGGCTTGTTGAGGATGAACCTTCCCAAACCTAATTGCTTGACTCATAGCCTTTTAGCATAATTTCCTAAAAGCCCCATATTGGGAACAGTCTGAAGTGACCATAGCACATTAATAGGAATTAGCAAAATTTTTTGCCTCAAAAGTGAAACAAGAAAAATATAACACGTCACACTGAGCAGGGATATTTCTCCAAAACTGACAATTTTCAGCTTTTTCCCATCTGGCTCATTGATTTAAATCAATGGTAAAACTGAATCCCCTCCCACGTGCACACACACACACGTGGCAAGTTTCCCTTCTTTTCTTGCATGGATAGTATAAAAGAGGTATCAGGTTCCCTCTACATGTCACTCTGTGTTTGCGGGAGACAGAGAAAGCACCATATTTTGAACTAGATAGGATAGGCAAATAAAACAAAGTTGGAGTGTTGTTTAGGGAGTCTTGTAGGCAGGAAACTTCTTCACTGTGTTTGGGGAGTCTGGGGGTACTTAGGGACAGAGTGAAGAGAGGGACTGAGACAGCTGTGATGCAAGTTCCTTCCTAATCTGTCAGTTATCTCTTTGCTAGAGGTCTCTGGATGAAGGGAACACCCAGTTTAGGATAGGCTGTGTGAAGGGAACAACAGAGATTTACCACAAATACCTCAAAATTATGTGTGACTAAGAAGACAGAGGCAGCTGTGTTCTACAGAAGAGCCCTGGGGCCAAAAAAAATAAATAAATACAATTTTAACTTTCATACTCAAAATTTTGACATTAAAAGTCAGAATTCTGACTTTAACCCCTTAAGGACTGTGAAAATCTGAGGTACATTTAACTAAAGCACTGGATCAATTCTGACCTTTTTGACTGTCTTTGTTCAACAGTGTTTTCCCTCTAAGTACTTTATTTTACCCCTTAAAATTATATACCTTTTTTTACGCACAAATAGGGCTTTCTATTGATAACACACTTATATGGATAGCACACCATTTATATTAGTAAAATTAAAGAAAACGGTAAAAAAATTGTAAAAAAAAGGCCATTTTTTTTCTCTTGGGATTATTTGGGCACAATGGGTTAAAATATTATGGAGACTGCATGAAAGGTATGACCGGTCAGTCATACCTACAAAATGGGCAGTTTTAAGTGGATACTGTTCCCCCTGGGTGAAAATCCCAATGTGCCTTTTTACCACCCTATTTTGCCACTTTTTTTAATGACATTTGGTGGCGTGTATAAATGTATTACATGGCTCCACAACAATCAAACTTCCAGTTTTGTTAATTCAAATGTTTCTTTTTTTTTCATAAAATTTTTATTTTGTAAAAAAAATTGTGTTGTGTTTTAAAAAAAAAAAAAAGTATTTGAGCAGGTCAAAAATGGACTTGCATTCAGCCAGCCTCCAGCACAGCAGTGAAGGGGTTAATACCCCAGCTGCTGTTTTTTTTTACCAGTAGGTGTCTCCTCTTTGCTTCTCTGTCCCTTACTTTGATTGTAAGGGACAGACAGGCATAGGAGAGACACAGAAACAGTGTGTAAATCATACTGTCTCATTCATTCCAAATGCTGGTACATGTGATCACTGCTGCAGCGATCACATGACCTGACACTAGTGAAAGTGGCTGAGACTGAATGCTCCAGTACCAGAGCGTTCAATCTCAGCCTGGAATTAATGATAGTTACGTGCATGGAGGAGCTCTGCTATCATTTAACCCATGACGATCCAGGACCGTCATGGTTCCTTAAATGGATTCTACCCATGACTGTCCTAGACCGTCATGGGTCCTTAACAGGTTAAAAGAATTTTGACTTTAAAACTCATAATTCTTTAAAAATCAAAATTTGACTTTTAAAGTCAAAATTCTGACTTTTAAACTTGGAATTCTGACTTTGAAAGTCAGAATTTCAACTTTTAATGTCAACGTTCTGACTTTTAAAGTCAGAGTTTTGACCTGGAAAGTCAAAACTTCGACTTTTAAAGTCAATATTCTGACTTTTAAAATCGAAATTCCGACTTTTGAAAGTCAGAATTTTGTGTTTTAAAGTCAATATTTCGACTTTTAAAGTCAAAATTCTGACTTTTAAAGTCAAAATTTTGAGTTTAAAAGTCAAAATTTTAATTTTTTTTGATGGCCCCAGGGCTCTTCTGTAGTATTCCAAGTTTCTTCCAGCTGTTCTCTGTGTTAGAGGGAAGAAGCAGTTGCACAAGGAGCATGTGGTTGTTGTTGTTTTTATTTTTTTTTTTTTTTTGGCAGTGATTGGAACAGTTGAAAAAAAAAAGAAAAGAAAATGTTTAAAAAAAATAAAATTAAAAATTGTTTTGAGCTGTGACTGATACACACAGATACTATATGAGATAGATTATTTTGTAAAGGGTAAGACATTATTATTTAATAATGCCCAGCAAATATAGTAGGGGCAGGGGGAAGGTGAAAGGAGAAAGAGCAGTGCAGGGTTTTGTTAGTAAAGTATCCAAAAACTGAGTACAGACATGGTTGTTGCAGAGAGCAATAAATGTTCCTATAAAAAGGACCACCACCAGTAATATTAATAAAGCATCTAAGAACACTGAAGACAACAACAAGTTATATTCTAATGCTGATGGTGTATCAGTTCAACCAAATGCAGTATCAGTCAGTGAGACAAACAGGTACAACACCTGGGCTGAAAGTAATACTGAATGTTGTGAAAATCCCTCTAAGGGGAAAAGTAAAAATACATTTTTGAGACTTCAAAAAGCCAAGAGGAATATAAAAGAAGAGAGTGCAATGCTCTTGATTACAAAATTATTGATGCTGATGTTTATCTAGAATATGTCACTCCAGCATCCTTCTCTTCTATATATACAGATGAAGTTGAGAGTGAGAGAGATGATGAGATGCTACCTGAAGCACAATCACAGGTCTGGTTGGTAGACACACGATTAAAATTTCAGATGTGCCACAACTAACAGCATCAGAAGCACTCCTAAAAGTTTCCTGTGCTTTGGGGCACATAATAGTAGTGATGTTGGTGTGTTAGAGAGTTTGCCAAGATTTCATTTACTTGAAATAAACCTATAGCTCCTGCTGCATCATCATTCTGCTGCTTTGACAGATGAACATCTGCCTCTGATGACTCAGCAGCAGGAATTACAGTGATATCAAAGTCCAGAATGTTAAAGCTGGTAGAGGAGGTGATGCTGATCTTCATTTCTCCCATTCCTTATTGCTTTCCTCCAAAGATGCCTGCTTGTGTTCTCCACACCAGCTGCTCCACATCACTCTCCCTCACATCACCACCACTACCACCAGTCTTTTGCTGCTCTTTGACACTGGTTGGGGATGAAACATTTTTATAATGGTAACCCCTGCTGTCACACTTGACATCTCCTCAGAAGAAGGCACAATAGCATCAGTAGCAACAGGGACAGGCAGCTGACGTGGGATGTTGCTCATACTGCTAGCCAGTTCTGCCTTCTTCAATATATTTCCCCAGAGGGACAATGCCGGGGGAATGTGCATACCTCTGGGTCAGGGGTATGTGGGCTTCTTTTACCCCTGTTGCTGCTGACTCCCTCCTCCACCTCTATATCAGCAGCATCAGTAGCATCAGGGTCCATCCAACTTCTCCTGCTGTTGACTGGTCATAATACTAACCAGCACTCCAAATAACTTTATTTTTATTTTAACTTTTATTTTTATCTCATCGCTCTCTGCCTTCTTCCACTCTCTTTTCCCATAAACTACACCACTATGTTTGACAGAAATTCTGGGCTTTTATAATATGGAGGCAGGAAGATTCTCAACCACTGGAAAACGTAGGAGGGAAATGGAACCGTTCTCGTAGGATATTCTGTGGTAGCAAAATGGTGTAAAGTCTATGGGTTACTCTATGGGTGGGAATTCCAATGGCAAAAGTGAAAAAATTTGTTTTTTTTATTTCATGGGAACAAAACAGGAGGTGTCTCCCATCCTTACACATTAAATCTTTGAAAGCCACAGGGATAGCAATGTGTTGCATACCCCTTGGGCAATGAAAGGGTTATAGTATTTCTGCATTTCTTTAATGTGCTGCTGTACCACCTCAGACTAAATCTCACTCTTTAGACAGTGCAGGCTGCTCGGCGGAATAAGTCATAAAACCCTAATTACAGGAACCTATAGTGACAGGGAAAGATGAAGTTGATATTGCTCTTTGCTTCTGTTGGATACCATTCTATGGGGGTGGAAAACTGATGCTACGGAGCACCTGATCATACTCATGCTGTGAAACCTGGTCTGAATGGGCTCTGGATTGCCTGTTACTACCATATGTTTAGGCCAGTTAGATGATAGAGGCAGATGTGTGGCACACTTTCTGAGAGTGGACTGTGTTGGACCTGTTCATAGGTGGCCACTCCTACTACAGTCACAGTAGGCACACGTGTGCACATGGTATCAGTGCTGGTTGACAGGAGGAACTTTTTTCCCAGACCTGACTGGAGTGGACATTTAGAGAAAGAAAATATAAAGATATATGATATAATATATACACAAATACTGGTGCCAAACCCCACTGGAGTTGTAGACATTAATATACAGATATTTTTTCAGAATATTGAACTACAGTGCTTCAGTATATATATATATATATATATATATATATATATATAGTTAATTGTATTTTGTTAGAGTATGTGGTTGTTATTATACATTGCCTCTATATTTACAGCATATTTCTGATACATCAGTAGTACTGTTGTGCCACTTGTCTATAACATCTCATCTCCCAATACATATTATCATATGAAATGACTAGAACAAAATTAAGGAAGGGAAGGAATACTATAAAATAAATAAAATAAATGTAGACAAAATAAGAATTGAGCTGAACTGTGAATAACATTAGTAAACAATTTTTCCATATAACAAGTTTGATCCAGAGTGTTAAAATAGACAAATAAAACAAGGAACAAGGTTATAATCATAGTCAGGACTGGATTTACATCCCAGGTGCCCCTAGGCAAGGCATTCCAAGTACCCATAGCCGCACCTCCATTTCACAGATGTTTTAACACCTTGTCACTAGAGAGATCTCCAACACCTTGCGAAGCAAGGCACTGGAGAGCTCTACATCATCCAACTGGTTAAATAATAGCTTTCAAACATTTGTAAAACTGGTGCAGGGACATTGACATTGCTTTAGACACACCCACCATGTAGAATGTGGGTGCAGTTAGCAAGATGAGGTGCCCCTCAACATTTGGAGCTCTAGGAAGTTGCTTACTCTGCCTATTGGAAAAATCTGTCTCGGATCAAATTTATGAATTTTGAGAGGTGAGAGTTGGTATCATGTTAGCCGTAGAAATACAGGAGGCAACTATAGTTGTTGATACCTTTATTGGCTAACTAAGTAGATTTAGGATGCAAGCTTTCAAGGTGCACACCCGTATATGACCACTACACACTAAGGAGGCTGAATAGATGGCAGACTCACAGGATGTAGGGCACAAAACAGGGGCTGGTAGTGTAGATCAGATGAAGCGTGGTCACAAAGGCTAATAGCCAGGACGATAGTAATGGTGGTATTAAGGATAGCCAGAGGTCAGGGCAAGAGAGAACAAAAGAGGTCAATATTGATAGCCAGAAGTCAACATAGGAGAGAGCAACCATGGTCAATGTTGATAGCCAGAAGTCAGGTTAGAGAGATCAGCAGTGGTCAATATGGATAGCCAGAGGTCAGGGTTAGATAGATCAGTAGTATAGAGTTCAGTATAGAGTTATATATATACTATGCCTGAGGTCTGGGATCCAGGATAATGCAGGGGATAAGCTGAGTGGCTGAATGCTGCAAAAGAAGTCCAAGGATAATGCAGGGTACAAGCTGAATGGCTGAATGCTGCAACAGAAGTCCAAGGATAAGCAGCCTGAAGGCAGAGTAGGGAATCCACTCACAGCACATTGAGAAGCTTAAAACAACTAAGAGCCGAGGAGAGGGTGCAGTGAGAAGATAAAGACACGGAGGGCATGAGGTCACCACACCACCCACGTGCCCGGCCGGCCAACCCCCTTACTGGCACTCTGGGCCAGGAAGAAGAACAACCCCCCTACCTCTCCGTGTCTCAGAGGCCTGCGGCGCATCACTATGATGTCACACATCATGCCCATGTGACACAGATGAAGGACTTGAGCCTCCCTGCAGCACAGAGCAAGGAGGAGGCTCCCGGGAATGAGGCACAGTAAGCATGAGCCTGACAGTACTTCCACCCTTAGACGTGCCTCCGGGAGTGTACAGGGCCAGGACGAGCAGGATGCAGATGATGAAAAACACAAATCTCGACAGGGGCATGAATATTGGCAAGGGGCTCCCAGGACCGTTCCTGTGTGCCGTAACCGTTCCAATGGACCAGATACTCCAGTTTGCCCCTGCGTAGATGTGAATCCACAATTTCATGCACCTCGTACTCCTTCTGTCCTTCAACAACAAGAGGTCCTGGTGGAGGAAGCTGCCAACCAGGAATCCGGTTCATCACCCAGGGTTTGATCAGAGAGACATGAAACACAGGATGGATGGACATGGTGTCAGGCAAGAGTAGACGTACTACTGCAGGGTTTAGTACTTGAGTGATTTCAAAGGGTCCATTGACGTGAGGCCTCAGCTTCTTAGAAGTACAAAAGAGGCGTAGATTAGTGGGAGCAGAGGATCGCTGTTTGTCCGCATAATGTTTGTATCTGTGTTGGGCAGTTAACAGTGCTCTTCGGATACATAAGCTGGCCTGGACCATAGTCCTTAAGCATTTGGTTAGAGATGGGCGAAACTTTCAGCCTCAAACTGAAATAAGTGAAAAATGGCACTTTCTGTTTGGCAAAAAAATTCCTGCGAAAAGTGCCGATTTTCCTCTTTTTTTGCCCGTTGAAATCAGTGGGAACATAAAAGTTACACACAACACATTACAAATAATATTTTATTTCACAAAGGCATTGTATAAAAGGGGCATGACGGTGCCTGTGTTGGTGGGGTGTGGGGAAAGAATCAGTTGAACAGGGAATGTTTTTGGGGGGTTGTTTACTGGGATTGGGGGGCACTTAATAAAAAAGTTATCCTAAATATAATAAAATAAAATAAAATAAAATAAAAACCATAAGACTTGGTATAAAGGGGTCTGAGGAGGTTGCCTGTGTTGGTGAATGAATGAATCATTTGAACAGGGAATTTGTTTTGGGGGTCTTTCTTGACTGCTATTGGGGGGGGACAGTTAATAAAAAAATAAATCAATAAAATAAAATAAGACATTTGTATTTAAAGTGACAGAGACAGGAACCCCCTGACATAAGCTGCCACTGGGGTGGACTGATACTTGACTTGATAGAGTATTTTGTAGAGGATAATTTGTTTGATTTGTTGTTAGAGGCCTTTGTAGGACTTAGACTTATTAGAGGCCCAAGCCCTGGAGAAAGTTAAGCTAGTTTGGGAAAAACACTAAGGAAATATTGATTTGTAGGACTTGTTAGAAACAACCCCCCAAAACATTTTTTATTTTTTGTAGGACTATTTTTTTTTAATTTTATTTATTTTTTTCAAAACACAAGCCCTGAGAAAAAAATAAAAATGCCCTACTGGCCTAATGCCAGCAGCTCATGTTGGCCAGTTGCCACTTTCAGATGTCTTCCTGAGTTGCAACTGCTGTTCGTACTGCTGCTGCTGAGTTGTTTAAGCAGCAGGATGATTAGGCAGCTCATAGAGAATGGGATCAACAATAGCAGTAACATGGAAGATGGATGATGAAGGTTCCACTTGCCACAGCTGGCTCCAGTTATGAGCCTGAGGCAGTAGTCAAAGAATAAATAGCCCTCAGTATATGTGGAAAAAAGAACAAGTTGACCATTAAATCTTCTACACCTGCCCCTCCTCCAAAATCATCATGGGTGTGTTGTTATTAGAATATATATTTTTTCTTGACAACAGGAACTGTGGCTTCCATCAGCAACTGCACTATGCACAGTGTGTGTATGTGTGGTAAATAATACCTGGGGGCACAACTGTATTCAAATGCCATGACATCCAAAACAAAGTACTGCCACTGTCACTGTACCCCTTGTCCAGACCCCGCTAAGGACACATGACAACTTGCTGACAGTTTAATAGTAATGATGAATCCTCCCTGCCAGAATCCGAACATATTCTGCGGGATGGAATCTCCTCAGATGTCACTTGATGACCTGGTATTGATTCTTCTGCACCACACTGGCATTTGTGGTCAGTGCGCCACACAATGTGCAATGGGTAGAGATGAACTGCCATATCCTAACATTAACAGAGTGGCTATCATTTGGCGGGGGAGGTAACGATGAATGAGGTGGATTGGCAGGAGATGTACTTGTTACCCTAGAGGAAGAAGGTGATGTTGATGGCGAGCTAGTTGTTTCGCTCGTCATGGAAGTTCCAGTGTCTGTTTGGGTTTCTTTATTCTTCCTCCTCTTCAAACTTCACCTTTCTGTTGAGTCAGGGGTTAGAGTAACAGCGGTGCTAGATTTCTGTAATGGGTGTTTGGCTTTAACATGTTTGGAGTAAATGTCATGGTGTCTGTGTTTCATGTGTGTTATCAGGATGGTTGTGCCAAGGTGTGTTTCCTCCTTTCCCCTTCTCACTAGCTTGTCACAAATTTTTCACTGTACCATTGTTGATGATGACTGCACTATGCCTGCTGGAAGAGAAAAATAGTCCCACACCCATGACTTCTGGGGGAGGGATAGGGAACAGGTGGAGAAGAATGGCCTCTTTTGTCTTGTCCTTCACATTCCCCTTCACTTTTTGTGGCAGTGGATAATGTTGCTGCTGTTGCTGCTACTGCCTCAGATAGAGCACTGCAACTAATATCAGGAGGAGTATTGCTACTCTTAGAACCTGTCTTAGGCCAGCATTACTTGTTGACCCCATTCCCACTGTGTCCAGGATGGTCTGTAGCACACTAGCCTGCTCCTCAGCATCCTGCTGCCCTTTTATCTCAGCAGCAGCAGAAGTTAGAGCAGTTGCAATTTCCGCTAATTTCAAAAGCTGACTGCTAGTGGTGGTGGTGAAGTCCATCCTCATCCGTGTCTCCCATTCCTTCTCAGTTTCTGCTAAAAAGGCCATCAATGTCTCTTCCATCCCAGCTTCTCCAACACCACCACCACCACTAGTCCCTACGTGCTGGTGCTCCATTCCAGACATCTCGCTGCTGCTTAGAGGAGGTGACGAGCAATGTGACAGAGGGTCCCCTGCTGTCACACATGGCATAACTTTCTCCTTCTCCCACTGAGTACTACAAGAAACACTAGCAGAAGGCAATGTATTGGTGCAGCAAGTTCAGTACTAGCAGCAGGTTCAGCACCGGCAGCAGGTTCAGTACTAGCAACAGGTACAAAATTAGTGGCTGCAGTTACAGAAATGGTGGCACTGGCAGCAGGGGCAGCACGTCTGGCAACAGGTACAACACTAGTCGCTGCAGGATCAGAAATGGTGGCACTGGCAGCAGGAGCAGCATGTCTGGCAACAGGTACAACACTAGTGGCTGCAGGTACAACAATGGTGGCACTGGCAGCAGGGGCAGCACGTCTTGCAGCAGGCACAGGCAGCTGACCTGTCCTGCTCTCATTAGTACTACCCTTTTCTCCCTCCCTTCCCATTCCCTTTTCTCCCTTCCTTCCCATTCCCTTTTCTCCCTCCCTTCCCATTAAAATCCCCAAGACCCCTTGGGGTGATTTAGGGGGACTGGACAGCATCGGTACAGTAGTAGTCGTCCCTTCCTCCTCAGACTCAGTGGACACATAATGGTCCTTCCAGCTCCTCCATTGATTATTTTTTACCCTGCTCATAGTGCCTATGCGCCTCTCCTGCCTCACTTTTTGCAAAATATCACAAGAGAACAGCACAGCACGTCTATCTCACTCTGTAGCTGCTTTTATTGTGTCTGCCTTCAGCGAAAATGTCACATTTTTATAGCGGAAGTGCTAAAACAATGTAAGTCAATGGGGGGGGGGGGGGATTTCTAGCCATTGAAAAAAGTTGGATTTTCCAGCGAAAAAGTGGATAACATGGTTTTCATGAAATTTCCAGCAGGAACACGGCTACAACTTTTGCCCACCCCTACGTTCGGTAACACTAGGAATAGGACAAGACGCCGGAAGTCCTGGGAACATGATGGGATGAATACCAGTATTAATGAAGAAAGGTGTTCTGTTAGTGGATCGAAGGACTTGATTGTTGTAGGCAAATTCTGGCAGGGGGAGAAGACGGATCCAGTTATCTAGGAGATGAGTTGTAAAGCATCTAAGGTACTGTTCCAACACCTGATTGATGCGCTCTGTCGTCTGCCCATTGGTCTGGGGGTGATAGGCAGTAGACAAAGACCTTTGGAAATTCAAGGCATGACAAAAGGCAGACCAGATGCGTGAGGTGAATTGTGTTCCTTGGTCTGAAACCACAGTCTGCGGTAAGCCATGAAGGCAAAATATCTCCTTAATGAATAGATTGGCTGTCTCAATGGCAGAGGGTATGCCTTTGGAAGGTATGAAGTGAACCATCTCCGAGAAACTGTCCACCGCCACAAAGATGCAATTATAGCTCAAAACAGCAGGAAGGTCAGTTACAAAATCCATAGAGATGTCAGACCAGGGTCAGTCTGGGACTGGTATAGGCTGCAGGAAACCTGTGGGTCTAGTATGTAGGTCCTTAGACCATGCACAAGTAATGCAAGATGCAAGATAATGTATGATATCTCGTCGTATTTGAGGCTACCAGAATGATTGTGAAATCAATTCCTCTGTCTTTGTCTGTCCTACATGACCTGCCAGAAGGGACTCATGGAACATCTGCAGGACCTCCAGTTGGATTGAAGGGGGAATGAAGATACGATTCTGGAACATAAGAACTCTGTTCTGGGAGTTGAGGAATGGTTGCTGTCGGGTTTAGACGAAATCCATATGTGAACGGATACGGTCACAAACAGTAGAAGATGCTGCCAAGAAGTGCTCATGCTGGAGGATAGTCTCAGCCCTTTTGGAGGGTTCTTGTTCAGTAATCTCGGTAAGGGATAGAGCGTCTGCCTTCTGAGTTTTTGTACCAGGTTGGTAGGTGATGTGCATCTGGAATCAACTACAGAATAGTGCCCAACAGGCCTGCCTGTCAAAGGCTGAGTATACGGGCTGAGGGGAGGTAGTCTAGGTTCCAATGTTCTGCAAAGATGACAATTAGATGTAAGGCTCCCTTTAGTAGATGTCTCCACTCTTCCAATGCTTGTTTTATAGAAAGGAGCTCACTATCCCCCAACGTCAATGATTCTGCGCCCTTTTTCTCAAAGATATCCAGGAACATAGTATTCATAGTAGGCACGGAAGGTCTCTCCTCTCCAGATACTCTTGTTTTCACACTAAGACACATGTCTGAGGTAGGAAGGAAGCAGTGTTGCTTGCACTTGTTAGAAGAAAATGTGATGGTGCCATCCATCCAATCAATAAGAGGATTGTGGAGAAGGAGCCAAGGCAACCCATGTATAAGGGGAAATAAAGGAGAAGGCACCACATCGAATCGTAGGGTTTCTACATGTCGAGATCCAAAGGACACTTGTAAGGGAACTGTCTCTTGAGTGACTGGGTCTGACTTAAGTGAACTGCCATCCACGACCTGTATCTGAAGGGGGGGGGTGCCTTCATCACAATAGGTATACCAAGGGTGAGGACTAAACTGTGATCAATGAAACACCCACTGGCTCCAGAGTCGATCATGGCATGGAAGGGGATGGTCTCCTTAGTCCACTATAGAAAAAGAGGAACAGAGAGATGAGGATAAGTTGTCTCAGAAGGAATGGACATATGGACATATTGACATACGGACTAAAAGCTTACCTCTACTCTCTGAGGTCTTTCCTTGCAGTCGCGAAGACGATGATCTGGTCTTCCACAATATAGGCAGATATTCTGATCCCTCCTTCATGTTCTTTCTGCCAAAGTGATAGGTGCCCGAAACAGACTGATCTGCATGGGTTCTTCTGTCTCAGCAGGAGACACTATAGTAGCTGCAGGTGGGCCGACAGGGTGCCGCCGAGGCAGGCTGTGCACAAGGGTTGTCTCTTGGTACCTCTCTCTGAGACGGCTGTCCAGTTGAATGACCAGATGTATAAGGGCCTCAAGGGAAGTGGGCATCACGATACAGGCAAGCTCATCCTTGATTGGTTCAGACAACCCAACACTGAACTGGTCAACCAGCGCTGGTTTGTTCCAATCCATTTGCAAGGCATAGCATCTAAAATCAGTGACATATTCTTTGGCTGAACGACGACCCTGTTTGAGAGAGCGCAAGGAGGTTTGAGCAGTAGTAGTCTTGAAGGGGTCTTCATATAGTGATTCCATTGCATGGCAGAAATAGACCAAGTCTCCAGAAAAGTACTGTTGGTTTGCAGCAGATGATATGCCCATGTTTGGGGTTCATCGATTAACAAAGAGATCACAGTACAAATCTTCACAAAGTCAAACGAGTAGGTGCGAGATTTTAATGAGAAGAGAACCTGACAAGGGGTAAGAAAAGAACGGAATCGCATTCTCTCCCTTGAGCATTTCTCAGGAAGGGCAACCACAGGTTCTGGGGAACCAGTAACACCCTCTTCCGTCAGCAAAGGTTGTGGTGGTGGAGCAGGCCCTTCAGGATGTGTACCCATGTTGGAATGCATCTTCTGTAGCTGGTGCTGTAAATTGGCATGGCCGGATTGTAGATCCTTGACTGTTTGAGTAAGTACTGATTTCTGTTGAGTCAAGACGGCCATAGCCTGTGCCATACCTGCGGGCTCCATAGTGGCTTAGTTGTTATGTAAGGTGCCCCTGCCTCTCTGTGTCTCAGAGGCCTGTGGCGCATCGCAATGACGTCACATGTCATGCGTATGCCCCCACACGTGACATGGAGGAAGGAGAAGGCCTTCAGCCTCCCTGCCGCACAGAACAAGAAGGAGGCTTCCAGGAGTGAGGCGCAGAAAGCACGGGCCTGACACAAGTCCTCTTAGGTCTCTGGATCGGATACAACCACATCTGTTCTGACATGACGGACCGTGACAAGCACCTCCAGAAACTCAGAGGAAACTTTATGAAACAGGGTTACAGTGCAAGGATTATTGACAGTCAAATACAGAAGGCTACCCACATATCAAGAAAAAAATCTGTTGAGCTACAAAGAAAAAACGGTGCCACTGGTGGTCACTTACCACCCCCAGGTTGCAGTTCTACACAAAGTATCAAGAGCACTTCAAACAACATTACATATGGATGAAAGACTTAAGAGCATATTCCCACAGCCTCCCTTACTCTTTTTCAGACAGCCTCCCAGTTTAAAACAACTGATGGAATGGAGTGCTCTGAATAAAAATTAAAAAATGGCACATCTCCCTGCCTACAAAAGAGGTGTGAAACCTGTGCAAACATTTACACCATGGACAAGATACCCATTCCAAACACCCAGATACACCATAAGATCAATGTACCTTCACCTGCAAAGCATCCTCACCATGTGTGCAAAATGCCCAACAGCTCTTTATGTGAGCAAAACTGTACAGCCATTACATAAAAGGTTTAATTCCCACAGATCCAGTGGTAACAACAAAGAGTCAGACACCAGTGTGGGGAAAAAGTTTTGCCAAAATGGACACAGTGTTAGGAACATTAAATTAACTGCAATGATGGGACTGTTCTGCACTCAGAGGGACAGAAAATATGGGAGATTAAATTAATTTTGAAGTTTCATGCTATGCATTATGGTTTGAATAAAGACAGAGAATTCCTGTCACATTATCACATTGCGGATTAACCTTTCCAACAGTCCCACTGGGATCATAAATACCTCTAACGCCTCAGAGGAAGACTGCAATTTACCATTGACTGAGCAAAAGAATCTGTGTCTGGATTGAGTTTTCTTATCTGATTTCCATTCAAATCAATGCAATGTGTACTTGTATATAAGAGATGTTTTCATATTTATCTGTATAACATGCCTGAGGAAGAGCCCTAAGAGGTTTTGAAAGCTTGCTTCCTAAATCTGCTTAGTTAGCCAATAAAGGTATCAATAACTATATTTGTCTCCTGAAATTTAAGGACAGCAAAAGAATTCCTCATCCAGTTCTGTACCCACATATGGAGGAACAAAGAGCACTAACAAAGCATGTAAATATAGTGTAAGTACACAATATAGGTATATAAGATGGTTCCCGAAAAAAGAATGAGCCTGATTGAAGCACTTAAAAGGGTATAATAAAGAAATAATGTCATATGATCCACAGAATGAACAATAAAGATGAAAGAGCTCAGTTAAAATCTCTACAATGTGGTAATCAGCCTAATCCATGTAAGGGATGCATTATGGTATTAACATGTAATGTGGAAAAGGATAAACTGAATAAAATCAAAAGCCAAATTTTGATATGTGGTGTAGTAACAAACAACTGGAGATCCAACTAGCTGGTAAAAAATACGGGACAAAGAATAAGGAGAAAAATTATGGGAGTGGAAAGGACAAAATAAAGAATCAAAAAGAGAAAATGAGAAAAAATGAATAATCAAATCCAGTGAAGGAAGAAATTAAAATAAATAAATAAATAAATAAATAAATAAATAAATAAATAAGAGGAGAGGAATACAATAAGAATGAAAAGGGATAAGAGTTATAGTCTACATACGGCACATCCAAGGGTGCTTAAAGGGAGAAAGCAGATACACAATATGGTCTACTAGTGTAAAGTCCGTGTATAATGGCCAAGGTTTGGGTGATGTTAACCCTCTGGCACTCAAAGGGTTAAAAGGCCAATCCTGCTCTACATACTGCCGCCACCTTGCTGGCAGTGCACGCAGTGCAGTCATGCGCTGTGCAGACTGCACGAACGCATAGAATGCTCCCAGCATTCTGTGCTTTTGGGCAGTCTCTACTGCACATGACTGCATCGGACAAACATTCTAGTATTTTATTACATAGGATAGGGATACTAGAAAAAAATTATTATTTTTCTTGCATTCCACTCTTTTATTTTTTTCCCAGCTAATCGCTGGATATCCTATTATTTGTTACCACATGACATATCCTAATTGGGTTTTCTATTTTATTTACAGATTATCCATTTCCACATTATATATATCTCTTTCCCGATTTAGGAAACAGTTCCCTGTTGTTTGGGACAGATTGGTATGCAGCCCTCTCATCTTTACTGCCTATACGTATTATGGGAAGCATCTTAAACTTGCGTGGTCCTATATATACCTTTTTCTTTAAGGGTCTTATACTTTGTACATTGAATTTACATACTTTGTTGTTACTTTTTTCCTTCCTATTTGGGTACATTTCTGGACACAGAATACTTTTACTGTCCATATTTCTCAGGACTATGATTATTATGATTTTTTTAATTTGACAATTTTTGCACCCCTGATAAAGCCTATTATAGGGACTCATTGCTTACATGGATTGTTTATCCATGGTTCAGCTCAATTCTTATATTGTCTCCACTGATTAATGCTATCTTGGACAGTAAAACACACCTGCGTTCTTACATACAAGTTGCCCAAATGTGAACCCCGTATAAAGCATATATTATACTACTGTGTTAATACATTTTCGAAAAAATGAGGGTTTTGTTGCATAATTTAGCCACAGTATGTTTAAACTCGTTTACCTTGCCAAGGTACCCCATTTCAGGCTATTATAATCATTTCTTTTGGCATATTTTAGTACATTGATTTTGTTTTTATATATATGTATCTTTAAAGGGATAGTAATACTTAAAATGTAAAAAAATATGTTGTAGGGTTTATCCCCCTGAGTAAAACAAGAGTACTCCCACTGCTGAAAGGTGTTTCATTCAAAAGTTATTAATTTTCAAATTTGAATTTTTTAGGTGCAATATCACAGTGGCCTGAAATTGTACAGTGGCGCTGTTGCTACACCATCCTATGGAGATTTATGGTCCCGGGACCAGAGCTGTCCATAGGATGGTGTAGCAACAGCGTCACTGTACAATTTCAGGCCACTGGGATACTGCACCTAAAAAATTCAACTTTGAAAATTAATAACTTTTGAATGAAACACCTTTCAGTAATGGGAGTACTCTTGTTTTACTCAGGGGGATAAATCCTACAACATATTTTTTTTTTTTTACATTTTAAGTATTACTATCCATTTAACTAAGATTGAGTACTACACTTAGAATCTGTATATTGCACTTTTCCTTCCCTCCCTCTTCAGGGAACAGAACACAGTAAATAGTTCTAGAAGAGTGTGAGATGACATTAAAATAATCAGTGGGAAACCAATGCCCTTTTTCATCAGGCTAAATAGGTGCAATTCTGGAGCAAATCAACAGCACCCTAGGGAAGAAAGAAACATGTTCATTCCTTTTTAATATGGCTTAACTGATGGACTGCTAAAAATGTATCATAAACACTACTGAAAAATGTAAATCAATGAGAATTTGTGGAATATTCACTTCAACCCAATAGTATAGTTTCTTTATTCCAGAATTGCACATTTTTAGCTTGATGAATAAGACTCTGAGCATCTCTGATTGGTTTATCATCCTTTTGTACTAGTCCAGAACTATTTTGTATGGGATGGGATGGGCTTATGCAGTTGTTCTCAACCCCCAGTTCATGAACCAGCACGCGTCTGTGAGACTATTCCTACCGGAATGTGGAGAGTGTGGTGGTTGGAACTTTGTGTTACAGCTGTTTCTTTGAAATTTCTTTTAATTTTGCCAGCTGGGACTAGATACTAGAAAGTATTCTGGAACAGACTGGTGCATGCGGTATAGTTATTTTTAAGCCAAAATTGGTGTTTTAATCAATAACTACTGGCATGTCAATGTGAGATTAACTATTTCTAACAGGAGCACACTGCACTGTCCATAAGAGGTTTGAACATGACTCACTTGTCCTCAGGCTCAGTAGCTGGTGGAGGAGGAAACATGGTCACCATCAAAGGGAATCAGAAGTTACTTTGGTCCCAAATCAAGAGGTGTACATGTCTGTGCTCTTACTGCTTGGAGGAAAAAGTTAGTCCCCACAGAGATCTATATATTTTTTACTATCACTGTGGCAGGAGAATGGAGACTGGCCAGTGTCAGAGAGAGAAAGCAGTGCAGAAGTGTTATACTGAATCTAGTATAACAGCAAGCAAGATTCAAACATACTTTGTGTCTAACATGTTTGAATTTGGCATGCACGGACACAAAATTCAATATAACACATGCATTCTGTCTCTCTCTCAATACTGGCCAGTCTCTCTGCTCCAGCTGTGATAGCTGAAATTTTGTTTCACACTTTCCTATTTATATATTCAGGTGCACGAGTCCCTTAATTCACTGTACTGCTGCATGATGTGAATGCAGGTTGAGACGGGTAGCCAAAGCACAATGCATTGAACAACCTTCCAGCATTCAAAGTGTTAATCTACATAAACTATTTGAGGAGCATTATTTTGGTCATTTTATGGAGCTCAAAAATGACTGCTGCACATAAGAAGTATTCAGTCTGGGGCACTTGAGGCATAAATTGAGCACCTCTGCTTTGCTTTGTCTGAGTTCTAGAATTTAAAATGGGGACATTGTCAATCCTACTTGTCCTGGGCCTCATGGATACTGATGGGGTTCCAGCTGACAGAGGCTGCTCCAGGTCTGCTTTTTGCTGTGGGTATCAACTGGCAGTACTAGTTAGAACCGGATGTTAATTTGTCTTCTCCTGGAAACATCCTACATAATAATTCTCTAAAAAGTGTGTGACTCCACGACATGTGCAGTAGACACTGCTGCGCGTGCTGCAGTCATGCGCAGTAGAGACTGCCCGCGCCCTGGCGCAGGCAGTCTCTGCTGCTTGTGACTGCCCCGCGACCAGGTGGCAGTGACACTGTGGCCCGTGTAAAGGGCTGTTCAACTAGTTATACATACAAGGTCAGATTGTTAAATTATTCCCTCTTGGAATGTATCAGTCAACAGTATTTTAATGGTAAATGGACATTTATGTTTCAGAACAAATAATTAATTACATTATAAATATATATATATATATATATATATATATATATATATATGTGTGTGTGTATATATATACACACACATTGTCTTTACCAGTGGTCTCTGCTCCTCTCTTCCTCACTGTGACCATGAGGAAGAAATAAGCAGGGAACAGAGCTGCCAATAAGCTCAATTGGCCAAAGAGGGGAGCACTTTTACTTTAATTGGCAGGGAAGGGCAGGACTACGGGTAGGGCACGTTTGGCTACTTGATTATCCATTACCACCTCTTTGTGTTTCTGAATAAATGATTTAGGGCAAAACCAAAGTATTTTATTTACACACAGTAATTTATAAACATATATACTGACGTCTAAACAAACATAATGTGAATGAATTAGAGAAAAACATATGGTTGAACAAAGGCATACTTAAAGGCCAAAATTGCTCTTCTCCTCTAGTTTAAAAAAAAAACCCCTTGTCACCAAGGCGTTAATAAAAGATGGTTTATGGTTCTTATGACTGGCAAATGGATTTCCAGCTTACAAATGTACAAAAAGATCGTCATTACTTTGTTAAAAGATTTGCACGAAATCAAAAGCTATAGCATGTCTTTAGTTTCATATATGTCTGGTATTTTTATATGGTACAAGTTTCCACAGTAAAATGTATATGAGGCCGATGAGAGCATGGAACGAATTACTGCAAGGCATGCAAATGATACAATTCCATAAATTCCTTGTAAGGAATGGCTAATAGTAGACATGCTTTGTAGGAAAAGTAGAGTGTTGAAGGAAAAAACCAGACATATCAGTGATGTAATCATGGGATGTATTACTCATGGGTATCTCAACCTGACTCTAAGCATGGCACCTGGAAAACATATAATATGCTATCTAGGCATCAAGGACAGTATTTAATAAGCAGATCTAAATGATTAGCTATTCTGGTCAATTCATATTTAAATAGTCAATGAGGACAGAATATAAACTCATAGGAAATTAAATATGGAAAGGGAAATAAGCTCTCCTCAGTTGGAAATTTAGCAGTGCTTCTCCTACTGATCGTTTGGAATTAATTGGAAACAAAGGTGAAGTCTTTGAAACATATATTATAAGGGGGTGGGGGGCATTACCAATAGCGGCATGACTGGCTTGCATTCTAGCAGGGTGGGTGCCAATCTCAGACAACCTTTGTTCCTGCTCTGTGCAAGAAACAAGGTTGAATTACTGTGAACAAATGATTTGGTGCTTTCCTTCCAAAGGACCAACAGCAGGGTCCACCATTTTGGAAGAATGGGAATAATGTACGAATATTACATCTTCACAGGTGCTTCCAGTGCCAGTGGCTGCATTTAAGGGAATGTGCCACAGCCGGTGGGAATCCAGTGTTGTTAAGGTTCTAATACGAGCAATCCCCTAACTCCTGCCAGGTTACACTATTCCCTCTGCTCCTTGTTTAATCATGGAGTTAAACTTTTGAGTGCCAGAGTGGTACGGAATGCATTGCTTTGCAATGCATTCCGTACCACTCTGGCACTCAAAGGGTTAAACAAGGGACAGAGGAAAGGAACACCCACAATGCTGGTACATGTCTAAACTACCCTCTCCTTGTCTAAGGAGAATTCAGGAGGCATCTTCAGCGGTGAATTGATGCTAGGCATGCATAGGGCTATACAATTGATTCCAGTACAAATTTTGGAGCAGAATCATTGCCTCAGTGTTCAAACACAGGAATTAATTGCATACAAGTATAAAGGCAAGTTGTAAAAATGCTGAGACCATACTGCACCACGGTCCCCATATTGCCGTTGATTTTAATTGTGCTTTTCAACCCTTTGAATGACAGAGAGGCCTCTAATGCATTTGCAAAGCTCTATATTATTCAAGGGCTTAATCCTCTGAGTTCCAGAGAGGTATCCAAAACATTGGAGGTTATGCACTAAGGTATAATAAGGATGTGATACAGTGAAGATGACTTTTCAGTCTCCAGTGATATCACTTCTCAAGTTCCTATGCTATTCTATGGAGCCAATGCACAAAGATCACAAAAGCTGGAGAAATCTTAGTGCATTGACTCCATAGAATACATTGGAATTGGAGAAGCGATATCACTGGAGAAGTTATTTCCACTTTATCACCTCTATGTCAAGCCTTAGTGCATCTTCACAATTGTGTTGCAATGAGAGGGATTTCTCTCTGGCACACAAAGGGTTTAAATTAAATGTTAAACTGTGACATTTGTTTGCCCCATAATTGCACCACTTTGTATTTATATAAGTAGTCCAGGCTTTTTCTAATATGATAGATCTGCTTTTATCCATATGATACTTCCCTGTGATTTGCATCCTTGTTTTTCGTTGCTTGCGGAAGCAGTGAATAGTTCACATTACATGAAGATATACATAGTAAATGTGACATGAATTGACTATTTTCGGTGCAATGAAAATATTTTATAAAGTATATAAAAATCTAAAACTACTTAATTCCAGCCAGGCTATTAAAAATTATGCATTTAATTGCAATCAAATGAAACAAACATTCTATAAAATGTTTTATTATGGGTATAGATTTAATTAGACCTTTGAGCAAAAATGCATTCAGAACCCTCCCTAAGCATAAATTAACTCTGCAATTATGTTCTGTTCCCACAATAAAGTGTTACACAATAAGGATGGATTGGACACAGACAGTCAGGATTTTTCTTTGGACTACTTGTGTTTTCACACTCTGTATCCATGTGAATGCTGTCTTTGGAAATCTCTCCTGTTCTAAAGCTTGTTGGATATAGTCATTAGTGTTGAGCGAGCACCACGATGCTCGGGTGCTCGGGTGCTCTGACCGAGCACCCCCTGAGGCTCGAGTGCTCGGCCGAGCACCCGAGCCCCATTGGAATGAATGGGGCAACACCAGGCACCCCCTGCTCTGATGAGGGGAGGGTGCCTGGTCAATGCCCCCTTCATCTCCGCTATGCCCCCTTCATCTCAGAATGCCCCCTTCAGCTCCGCAATGTCCCCCTTCAGCTCCGCTATGCCCCTCTTCCACAATGTGCCCCTTCATCTCCGCTATGCCCCTCTTCCACAATGTGCCCCTTCATCTCCGCTATGCCCCTCTTCCACAATGTCCCCCTTCATCTCCTCTATGCCATAGAGGAGATGAAGGGGGACATTGTGGAAGAGGGGCATAGCGGAGATGAAGGGGCACATTGTGGAAGAGGGGCATAGTGGAGATGAAGGGGCACATTGTGGAAGACGGGCATAGCGGAGATGAAGGGGGACATTGTGGAAGAGGGGCATAGAGTCTATGCCCCTCTTCCACAATGTCCCCCTTCATCTCCGCAATGCCCCCTTCATCTCCGCAATGCCCCCGTACCTCCAGTCCCTGGTGGTCCAGCGGAGCTTCTTCGGATCTGTGCCTCTTCCGGCACAGATCCCCGCCACCCGAACATGTCGGGCGAGCACATGGCGGTACTCGACGAGTACCGCCATGTGCCGAGCAGAGCGATGCTCGAGCCGATCCGAGCATCGGCCGAGCACGCTCGCTCATCACTAATAGTCATCTTTCCATGCTGTTTCTGAATTATCAATAATTGCGATTCACTCTATTAAACTTATTTATCTCACACACGTGTAAATGTTGAAGTTTGAATTCTGGATAGTATAAAAAGAACTCAAATTCAGGCTATTAGACACTTGGTTATACACTCTGTTCACATGTGAATGCTGTCTTTGGAGCTCACCACCTCTATATGTGATTCACTCTATGGAATACATTTATCTTTTTTGTGTATATGTAACAGCTGACATTTAAATTCTAGATAATGTCAAATGTTAGCCATCTAATGTGGATATTATCCAGAGTTACTGGCTAAAGTTTAATTGCTTCACTGTTAAAGAGATAGTAATACTTCGTTTTATTGTTATTTTATTTTGTAGTCATTAAAAAAACATGAAGAATGATATAAGTCTTATCTCTCAAACCTTTATAGTTTGAGAGATATTCACAAGCAAAGTTTCCCCTCCCGCCCCTTTTACCTAGTGTAAGCCATCTCTTCTCAGATGTGGAATGCAGCCCATAGACCAGACAGATAACAGCAGGGGACAATCTTCTTCCTATGAGAACAATGAAAGCCCTGCCCCCCTCGACAAGTTTTTTCAGGTTTTTCTCTTATCTTAATTGAAGATTGTCCCTCTCTGCAATCTACCTGGGCACCTCCCTTCTGCTCTGGCTGAGCAGTGTTACATCAGTAAAAGGGGCGGGAGGGGAATACTTTGTCATTGAATTACTGTTGAACTACAACTCTGACAGAATTGAAATAACACTCTCCAAGGTCCAAATACTATGATGATTAACTAGAGCTGCTTTTATTATGAAACATTACTATCCCTTTAAGGCCTTTCTGCCCTCCAATGCTAGGTATGTTTTAGAAATTTTTTTTCTGATAACAATCAAATTACTCTTTCAGTCATTTTTCTGTGAACAACACACTCACACACACACACACATATATATATATATATATATATATATATATATATATGTCATATATTGTTTGTTTTTGCAGACCATGTTCTTTGAAAAAATAGTATTGAATTGTGGATATTCCTTAACATGATGTCCTCCAAAACTGTTTTTATTTGATATTTCAAAAAGTAGATACAAAAACTATTTCATAAAACTTTATGAGTGACATGCTTTTCAACGATAGTACCCCCATCATGAGATGAAGGGGCTGAGATCTGGGGTCTGTTAGCACTAGCCCACTTCTACTCCTAACTACATAGTCTAATTTCACCATATTCACTGGAGGTACCATATAGTATTCAAATAGTATGGGCATACTATAACTATAGGAGATTTTAACTATCCAGATATAAAGTGGAGACATGAGACCTGTCAGAGTGATAACGGAAGCAGGTTTGTGAGCATGTCTGGTGTTTGCTACTTGTAACAAATTGTGACAACAAGAAACAACAATGTACCGCAGAGTTTAGTACTTGGTCCAGTGCTTTTTAACAGGTTTATAACTGACCTGGAAATAGATATAGAAAGCAAAATTTAAATATTTGCAGAAGACACTAAATTACACCGGGTAATATATTCAGAGTAGAATTTTTACTCTCTGAAGAGGGATTTGCATAAAATGACAGATTGGGCAAATGGAAGATGAAGTTGAATGTGGAAAAGTGTAAAGTTATACATTTGGGAAGAAAAAATCCTATTGCTAGTTAAGGACGTAGCGTAATGGAATCATTTTAGGCTCGTTGCTAGAGAAAGACCTGGAAATCCTTGTAAACTACAATCCATCAAACAGTGACCAGTGGCAAACAGCAGTGGCAAAATCAAAGTCCTGTCTTGCATAAAAAGGGGCAATGAAGCAAGAGTGGATAACATCATTTTGCCACTGGACAAATCGTTGGTAAGACCTCACCTTGAATATGCAGTGCAGTTTTTGGCACCGGTTATTATTAGTATATTCTAGAATTGGAGAGAGTACAGAGAAGAAAAACAACATGAATTAAGAGAATGGAGGACTTGACATAAGAGGAACAGCAAGATAAACTTTGTTTATTTACTCTAGAGAAAAGACAACTAAGAGGAGATCTTGTTACAATTTACAAGTATATTAGAGGTCAATACAAGGATCTCTCTAGTGAGATTTTCATTCCAAGGCTTGATCAAATAACAAATGGCCACCCCTTAAAGGGATATTAATGTTTCACCATAAAAACAGCTCCTATTAATCTTCATAGTATTTGGGCCATGGAGAGTGTTATTTCAGTACTGTCAGAGTTGTAGTTCAAGAGTAATTGAATAATAAAGTATCCCCCTCCTGCCGCTTTTACTGATGTAACATACCTCCCAAGTGTCCCTCCTTAGGAGGGACAGTCCCTCTTTGAGACCCAAATCCCTCTGTCCCTCTTTCCCACCCTGATGTCCCTCTTTTTAGAAGATCAGAATGTGTGGTGTGTAAATAAATGAATCATATTACTCCAAAGCAATACAACTCACATGAATGTTTGTATAAACTACAGTATATGTGTTTATAAACTAGTCTATGTAAATAAAATACTTTGGTCTTGTTATAAATAATTTATTCATTTACACAAAGATGTGTCAGTAGGTCAGGAAATGACCTAAAAATTCTCTGTAATGCCCTGCCCACCAGCCACATCCCCAACAACACCACCCAAAACACAAGTGTCCTTCTTTGGCCATTTGAAATGTTGGGAGGTATGACGTAACACTGCTCACCTCAGAGCAGCAAGGTGGTATCCAGGTGGATCACAGAGAGGGACAATTTTCAATTAACATAAGGGAAAAACCTGAAAAACCTGTCAAGGGGACAGGGTTTTCCTTCTGCTCACAGTAAGAAAACTGTCCCTTGCTGTGAGCTGTCTGGTTTAAAGACCAGATTCCACATCTGAGGGGAGGTGGCTTACACTAGGTAAAAGGGGCAGGAGGGAGATACTTTATCATTCAATTACTCTTGAACTACAGTATGGAAATGACACTCTCTATGGCTCAAATACTATGAAAATTAATTGGAGCTCCTGTTTTTGTGAAATATTACTATCCCCTTAAGTAGAATGGAGGTTTCAATTTTTTATGTAAGGATGTTAAGGATGTGGTAATGATAGCTACAATGGACATATTTAAAAGAAGATTAGATGCATTTCTTTTAAGAGCAAACATACAGGGTTATACTGTACATTAGCAGATAAAACAGTAAGTTCTGGTAAATAGACTAACACTCATTTTGGAGGAAGGCTTAAATAATTCTCATTTTTAGCCCCCTATACACTGCCTGACACCACCCAGCCTTGTTCCCTTGCCCAGGCAGTGCCCATGGGGATGTGTGGCTACCAGTAGGTAAGACAACAAAACTAGGGATCAGACAGTGTGCATGGGGATCTGTGGCTGCCTATGGGCAAGAGAACAATTTGGGGATCCAGGCAGTGTACATGAGGTTCTATGGCTGCCAGTGGACAAGGAAACAAGGCCGAGGGGCAGCTGGTAGCAACAAATCCCCATGGCTACTGCCTGACCCCCAGACTTGTTCCCTTGGGAGTGCACAACATGTATGAAATATGATACAGAGCAGTGGGGATGGTTTTGTACTTTTTTTTTTAAAACCTTTCAGTGCCACAGGGGAGTACAATGCACATCCCCATGACACTGAAAGGGTTAAGGGATCGATGCTATTCATAGTACTAAAAGGATCCTCTCCATTCCCCTACTGAGCAAGTGGGGAAGCAGAGAGAATGCTCTCAGACTTCAGGATTGTTATACTGCTGGTGATGTGTGAGGGAGAGCATCCCTTCCACATCGACAGCAGTTCAAAAACTCTCCCTGCTTCTGTTTGATTGTGGGCTGTTACTGCATAGGAAAATACAAGTAGATCCCAACTTCACCAGCCTCAGGTCGGTAAAGTTGAGACTGTGAATTCCTACAGCAGAGGCTGCTATAGCAGTTTAGTGTATGTGGTGAAGTACCACATTAACATATAAACACCCCCCCATGAATATGATAATGGCTCAGTATTCTGCATTTCCATATAGAAAGTAGTCATTGTTGATATGATGAGTGAAAATTCATAAACCTGTCGAATGCATGTTGTATTGATGTTCATGTGGGTAGATTTGTGTCAGATTGATGGGGATATGATATCAAAACACTTTAGTGCATACTGGTAATGTGCCTTCGATACTGCTCTAATAGGACATCAACATTATGAGCCCTCTTCAACCTTTAGTGCAGGCTGGCCCAGTAGGATTTTCTGCTGTCTTTTTCCTGAAATTGTAAGTAGCTGCCAGGTAGCTAACGTCCATGTTATGGGCTGAGTGTTTCTTATAGAGTTAGAGTTGCATTTTGGGGTTAGAGTTGGTTTCTTAGGTTTGGAGGTAATGATTGAGTTTTAGAGTTAGGTTTTGGTTTTTTAGAGCTTGTTTTTTTTAGTATCAGTGCGAGGTTTATAGGCTAGGAATTGATTTTATAATCAGGGTTAGTTTTAGAGTTATACATTAGGGTTGTTTTGAGTAGGGTTAAGTATAAAGTTATGGGTTGGGTTTTAAGGTTATCCTATACAATAATTCGCTAAGGATGTTTGTCAGAAGCTGTCATGCGCAGTAGAGACTGTGCTGGAACCATTCTGTGCTTTCAGCCAGTCTCTGCAGTGCATGACTGCGTCGGTGGCAGGACGCAGAACAGGACCGACCTCTTTACATCACCCAGACCTTGGCCTGTGTGCATGGGCTTTTACACTAGTAATTAATAAAGAGATTAGGTTTAAGAGTTAGCATTTATGATTGAGTGATAACCCTTTGATAATCAAAAGGGGTGAACAATGCATTGCTTTGAAGTATGCACCAAACCTTTAACTCCTTAAGGACCAGACCTCATAGGGGTGAACTGTGGTTAGCGACCCCATAGAGGATGTTCGGAGAGCCGGCTCAAGTGACTGGCATGCTGAACAGGGGTGTGAGAGGGACAGCTCTGGTGTTGGAATGGCCAATTTTTAGGCAAGGAAACCCGTGATGGTCCTGACATGTCAGCTGTCCTTAAAGGGTTAAGGTAGGGTTAGAATTTCGTGTACCTGTTTATATTTGGGCATTGGGTAATTCTGTAGATAAAATAAACAAAAGGGTTTCAGGGTCAGTAACACCTGACTAATGTGTATACATTTTAGCCAGTTTCTGATTTACATAGTAGCATATACATATAGAGAATACCATAATTTCTGTATGATATTCATAATGAACAAGCTATAATAACTTGTTCTTTGGGATGGTACCCAGCTCAGGTCCTACTCAGTCACATTTTCTCTCTTTTGTGTCACTATAAAGGAAGCATTTCCATGTGCATATCTAAAGCCACTAGGGCAGTCCACCCCTGTATTGCCAGGCACCTTTCCTCTGCACAAAGTATCATATGTCCATCTCTGGCTTTGTGGGTATTATCAGTGAGATATGGCTGGTATATATAGCCTTAGAGCTAAAGTGATCCACATTTGAAGTACTCTTTTCCACCTAGCAGGACACCCAAATAGTTTTGACAATGAAAGTTAAAAGAGTAAGACATGCTAAATGAGAATTCACAAAGCATAACAGCTTGCTCTGCTCATATGAATCTCAGTAATGACTTGTGCTCGTTTGTGCCATTACAAAAGACAAATGTTCATGTGCATGTCAGTCTGACACTTGCAGTAAGGATGGCCCATACTAGGTAGATGTGCCCCTGTGAAAAGAAAATGAGACTGTTTGAATTGCAGAGTAATCTATATTAAGGTTTATCTGGCCAAATAGTCATGAATGAGTGAATGCACATTCAACAGAAGACATTTCTGTGTTCCTGCTCCAATTTTGCTAATCTTTTAGTAGTATATGATATTTAAATGGTGTGAACCCCTTTATTTTACATGGTAGTACTTCTTTAAATAAAAAATATATAATGCTGAATATAAAACAAAAACAGCTATCTAGAGCTTGCAACACTAATCATACATCCCTTATTCTGTTGATTCTTAACCCATCTTAACACAACATTAGCCACTTCTCAGTGCAAAATCAATGCTCACTAGTTTAAAGGGGAAATATATGTTAGTGGCTCTTATTTTGTTTAATAGAATAATTAACATAGGTACATTTAATTCGCACAGCAGTCAGGTACACAGGGGAACATATTTATAGTTTATTTTTTAACATTTGATCTCTCTTGTGATATACTACTTGTTGTTTCTATTTACAGTCTGATAAAGACTGATACAGGTTTGTGATCAGTTTTGCTTGCTGTGAGGAGGTGAAGCAGGCTTAAAGAGATCTCACACTATAACTGATTTACACGCATTTACTTGAATACTTAAAATGTACTCTTTTTTGATTTTGTGTTCTAATTCAAACCACATTTCCTCTACCAGTCGCGGCAGAACTAGGAATCAGTTCCCAGTAGTGATATAAGTGAATGCCTCCCACCATTCATAAGTCTTGTTGGCAATCTACAGGGGTGTGTAATACATACTTGGTTTTTTTGGCTCCGAGACTGAAATCCTTAGTCAGATAATTTTGCCCACCGCTTTGAAGAGTCACAAGTCATGGTAAGGAATGACTCCAAAACAAAATATCCAAACATATACACAATTTCTATTCCTCCATTTTATTTAATGTGGAAAACCACATTGTCACCGGTGGGATTACACATAGATGCTTTCCTTGTGGGCATGAAAAAGTACAAGGAATCAAAAAGATTTAGCTGGAGGAAATAGTGCTGACATGAGAATATTACTCAGTGAGTAAGGGAGACCGAGTGAATCAGTACTGCATATCCTGTGAACATCATTTTTTACTCTAATGCACAGGTGTATAAAGCATGAGAGATGGGATAAAATTAGTTTGTGATCAATCTGTGAATAAGTGTGCATAATTACAAAAAAAGATACTAGGTCAACAACCTCAAATCACCTACAGTAGGTGAAAATTATCCCTAGAACTTTTCTCTGTTTTGCTCCTCATATTTTGAGACTAGTAAAGAACTTCTGGATAGGTAGCTAAAATAGAGAGATGCAATATATATTTTCCATTCATGCATGCATAGGTTTACTATTATTTTGCACAGCCCTGAACAGCATTATAATTTGTTATACCTGGGATATTTTCAATTTACTTTTCTATTTTATTTTACAATTCCTAGACAATGTGTAGTAATTACAAAAGGGTTGTATTTTAACCCTTTGAGAGCCAGAGGGGTGTCCAGTGTATTGCAAAACAATGTGTTGGACACTCCTTTGGGACTCAAAGCATTAGTCTGTGTTAAAGGGATAGTAATGTTTGAAAATAAAAACAGCTCCAATTACCCTTCATAGTATTTGGGCCACAGAGAGTGTTATTTCAAGACTGTCAGAGTTGTAGTTCAAGAGTAATTGAATGATAAAGTATCCCCCCGCCCCTTTTACCTAGTGTAAGCCTCCTCCCCGCAGATGTGGAAACTGGTCTGTTGAACGGACGGCTCAGAGCAAGGGACAATCTTCTTAATGTGAATATAAGGCAGACCCTGCCCCCTTGACAAGTTTTTCAGGTTTTTCTTATGCTCACTGAAGATTGTCCCTCTCTGAGATCCATCCGGACAGTCTTGCTGCTCTGAGGTGAGCAGTGTTACATCAGTAAAAGGGGCGTGAGGGAGATACTTTATCATTCTATTACTCTTATACTACAACTCTGACAGTATTGAAATAACACTCTCCATGGCCCAAATACTATGAAGATTAATTGGAGCTACTTTTATTTTGAAACATTGCTATCCCTTTAATCTCTTCTTAAACCCATGAGAACCAGAGGGATTTGCAATATATTAGGAGCTAATGCCACAGACACCCAACTGGTCTGCAAGTGGTTAAATATAAAAATGAAGTATAATTATATGAAAGGTTCAATACAGAGTTAAAGCATTCTCTGAACCTTATGTTAAAAAATGTCTGTTTGAATTTAACTGCTTGCATGCTAGGGATATAACAAAGCTTTGTGTTAGCGATGTCTGTGACATTCAAGACGAGAGGGTAAAAGCAATTTTAGAATCACTTTTAAGATCCGAATGTTCAAAAGCATCGTTTGTGAAAATTCGACAGTATTATCATGATTTTGTGAGAAAATGTCAGAAAAAAAATATCTGGAAATGTAGAAGGTACATAAATGACAGGAGTTAATATTTAAATTTGTAATGCATGATCTGATTTGCTATTGACCATGCCAACATTTAAGACCATTGCTCTAAAATTGAATTTCATGGGATTAACTTGTAAATAAATTGCCTTCTAATTCATTTTAACTCCTTGACACCAAATGAAATGCCAGACCTGTTATACAAATCCATTCTTTGAGAACAGATGATGGTCCTGGCATGTCAAGGGTTAATGATCACAGTTCCAGCTGTTCCCCTGTTCTAGTGACTGCTACAACAAGCATATGTGCCATTGGAGCCACACAACAAAAGATAATGTAAGTAAAAATTGCCTTTGTCACTGTTCTCTGCCTACCTACTCCTCACTGTAACTGTGAGGCAGAACGAGGCAGAGAACACAAATTCCAAATCTGAAGATGGCCAAAGAGGGGGCACTTTTGTTGTGTTGGGCATGTTGCGTTGGACATATGTGGGGCATGTTGCGTGGGACATATGTGGGGCATGTTGTATGGGGTACAGCATAAAAAACAGTTTATTCCATGACACACTGACACTTCTTTGTGTAACTGAATAAATGACTTAGAGCAAGACCAAAGTATTTTATTTACACAGACTAATTTATAAACATATATACTGAAGTTTAAACAGACAATAATGTGTTTTATTGCTGTGGAGCAATGTGAAACACTTATATATACACCTCACCGTCTGATCTCCTAAAAGTGGGACACCATGGAGGGAAAGAGGGACATAGGGATTTTTATCTTAAAAAATGGTGCAAATCATCACAGGTAAACCTATAAAAATGTCATTTTTTATAATATTATCAAACTAAACTAAACTAAACTAAATATAAATATGGAATCAAAAGAACGTCCTATCATTAAAAAAGGTATATCATTCATGAGGGAGAATATGGCTGAACAAAGGCATAATAAAAAGGACTACATTGCTCTTGTTTTCTAGTCTAAAAAAAAGTCCTTGTCATCGAGGGGTTTGTAACGGGAACCCAGACGCTGGGGAGTCCTGGGCCGTCATTCTGGGTTTCTCTCTGCAGAGGTCGGCTGGGGACCGTTGGACGGTTTCAGTCAACCGTGGAGTGAAACGTCGAACACCTCGATCGAGCAGGGCACCAGCTAAGTCGACCGGTTCTGGAGCAGCCCCTTCCGATGTTTGACACCGAGCCGGAGGAATCCTACGAGTCCAGCACTAAGGAACAGGAGTACAGACGATCAGTACGGAGCAAGGACCGCAGGAAGAGCAAGGCGACGGCATAAGCTTCAGCAGGCGAATAGTGAATCAGCTCGATTGCCCTCGAGGGATGGGAGTCAGTGGGGAATCTTTAAACCACCCAGGCAAGAAGTAAACACAGAGACTGCTTACTCCAAATGAACACACTTTATTGCCAAAAAGCACACACTTTTATACACCAAATACACAAAAGAACAATGAACTGGGAGTGGCCTGATATGTTAAGGGCTGGGGCTACGCTAGGGGCAAATGAACAAGGAAGCGACCATACTAAGCAGAATCTGACTGGTCACTTCTCGGGACTAATTTTAAGTAAGGCGGAACATGAGACACAAAGGGCCATACTTGATGTAATTATTTCCCCGCGGGGGGTACAGTTCCCAAGAAGTTCCAATACACATCTTGGCAGACAACGGCCGATGCCCAGAAGCCGTTACTACAAGTTCAAAATAGCCCACCTTTTGTTCGGCCGATTGTAAGTACCCGAATGTTTGCTTGGCCAATCCTGGCTATGAATGTTGCGGTCGTATGATACCGTGTCGGCCGTTACCAACACTCCGAGACCCGCCGACATAATCGTCGAACAAACCGAATTCCAGGGTTCCGAATAGGGCTCGTACCACCCCGAACCACCATAAGGTCGAATACTGTTCCAAAGTCCATAGTTCAATAGTCCATAGTCCCAGTAATGGCCTAGGGCCCATTACAGGGTTAAATATTATTGCTTTATAAACAAAAATAATCTCAAACTATTTATCTTATGAACATAAAGCCTTTAGTCTAATTTTTCATTGTCAATTTAACTCCTTGATGCTATAAATATATCCAAAACACTGCTTTGCAATGTGTTGGAGATGTCTCTATTATCTAAGGTGTTGAAAGAAGTAGAAGGGGGGGCAGCATTAATGTACACTCTAATATGATTTGTCATTCAGCCACAAAGTGAAAGAAGTCTGACAAATGAATCCACTCATTATGTGGCAATACAAATATTCACATGAATAGAAAATCATCATCCCTATTCACTAATTCCCTACATGTAACCATCATTTATGAGAAACAGCATTTTAGAAACCTACCATAGAACATCTGGCGGATTGGTTAACTACTTAAGCTGGCAGACAGCAATATTACTTCCCTTCTAGGCTTGAAGTGAAACAGCAGGACACACTGAGCAGTCATAACTTCACAAAATTGTACCAATTATTTATAACTCTGATGAGTAAGTGCGGAATGCTCTCTGTTCCATTAGGAATGCATTCCTGGAGGTGAATGAAAAAAGGTTGTAAGCCATTACAGTATACACAGTTGTTGCCATAGTTACAGTACCATTTTTAAAGGTAAAGTATTGATTTACAATTATGATATTGTTTTCAAGATTATTTGAAACTGAAAATTTTTAACCCCTTCAATGATCGAGAGATTTTTATATCAAAGATTTGAATACATTCAAATATAGACATTATAGATGGGTCATTTGGTTTTTATCTGTCATCAAAATATGAGCCTATGAACCTTATACCCAAAGAAAATGGAGTAAATCAAACTACATGGAACAAATACAATTCACAGAATTTCCAATGACTGTATTGGCTGTTTTAGGCTCTTGAATACAGGAGAGCTCTTAAATGCATTGATTTTCAATTTACTGGAAACTAGGGACAATTAAATGAAAAGGCCTACCTGGGCATTCACCAGGGGGTGGGGGCATCAGTCTCAGTGGGCATCACCTTGGGCTTCCCACAGTCCTATTTTACAAAAAGGAATCAAATTAATCCTTTGGTCAGATGGTAAGTGAGGAGTGAGGCAGTATTGGGTGCACAACAAGTAAATGTAACTGATTTTCCCTCAAGTAGTAAGAAAGGAAGATTAAGGCTACAACTAAACTTAACCCTTTGAGTGTCAGAGGGGTAGGCAATGCATTGCAATGCGTTGTGTGCCCCTCTGGCACTTAAAAGGATGCTAAATGCTAACCTATATTTGCGTGTTTGTGGGGCTCCAGATGCTATTCTGCCAGGGGCCTCAGGGGTTCTTAAAACTGCCCTGTTAAAGACCTCTCAAGAAATCAAGGGATTAACCCTCTCAGTGCCAGAGACACTGAAAGGGTTAAAAACTCCTTTCATGTGAACAGAACTTTTTATTTTTCCCCATGATGCATTTGGTTTGCTCTATAATTGCTCAATTTTCTTTGTGCATAAGGCTTTGTGAGTCACATTTATCATTCATTCTTTGGATTTGCAAATATTATGGAGAAGATTCACTGAACGGTGATAAAGAGGTGATAAGTGGAGATTATTCTATGGAGCCTATTCACTAAGATCTCCAGAGTTGAATAAATGTTAGTGCATAGGATCCATAGAATAACATAGTAACTGGAGAAGTTGTCACCTCTTTATCACCACTTAATGAATCTCCCCCTGTGTTTGAACCTTGCAGTGCTATAGTGAATTAATACTGTCAGTAGATCAATACCATTAAGCTTAATTAATGTTTGCAATAATGCACAATCTAAAAACATTTTATTAGTGGTTGCTTTTGTAAGAAAAAATAAAAAATGTACAAAAAAGGGCTGCAATTAGATGCTACTAGGTCTACATACATGCATTATATATTTATATACTGAAAAATAAGGAAATGTAATTAGTGATGCATCCCTTTGATGTTACCACTGGGCTTTTTGTGTGTTTGGAGGATTAATTAACATTTTATTGAGTTCTTATTTCACTATACATACTAACATTTTCCTAAGCGTATTCTTTTGTGTGGATTAGTCATGTTGTGTGGATTTCTGCTTGGTTCTTGGTTAGGCATGAAAACAATGCTGGCCAGTGTTAAAACTGTACTAACCAGCCTGACAGGATTAAAGCAATACAAAATAAAAATGACATTTTACACAAAATTACACTTTCATACCTGGTTTAACATGCATTTTTACATTCAATCAAGCTCCAAAAAATGTCCAAACATTTCCTAGTAAGAGAAATCTTGTTTCCATACAGTAAATTATTGTTCTGTTGCTTCTACCATTTAGTAAATAATGCTCATGATCTCTACTTCTGTTGGTGTTCCTGTCTGAGGCACTGAGAACCCACATAAGAGTGAGTGCTTGGAAGCAATGCTAGGGTTTGTGGCTAGTGAGTGTGGACTACTCCCTACTGGACTTTACTGCAGCAAGGGCTGACTAAGGATGCTAACCAAGGGGCCAGACTGTATGCTCCAGTGGAGCTGGAGAATACACAGGATGGCTTGAGCGGGAGTACAGCGAGCTCTCCTGTGGGGGAGAGTGAGGGCTGGTGTTCATCACTAGGGGATGAAGACCACCTGCAAAGGAGTAAATAGCTCCCCACAAGAAGGTGGCAGTAGACGTATATATATATATATATATATATATATATATATTTATATTAAATATACAGGGGGATCTTATTTCATTCGTTTTCTGATTTATTTTTAGACTTAAAGAAGATATAAAGTAAAGAAGAATAACAGGAGAATTAAAGAAGATTTAAAGAGGCAATGAGAAATAAAGAAGACTACAAAGGAAGAGCAAGGTGAAGAAGATACCACTGGACCTCCAAAATCAATGTATGTGATACAGAAATAAGGCCTAAGATATTGTTAATATTTAGGTGGGATTAATGCTTTGAGTGCCAGAGGAGTCTGCAACTCTTTGCCATGTGTTGCAGACCTGTCTGACACTCAAAGGGTTATTTATTGTTTTATTTCTATTATGTTTTTGGTAACTGGGATGCATTGATATGGAGCGGAAGGCCCCATATCAATAGATTCACAGGTCACTAGTGCAGGGATGCCTTGCTGTGTATGCATGTATGCTGTTTTTACACTTATCAATTACACGTCAGTAGTTTTTAACACACATTAGGGACTCAATGCCTAGCCTTGTTAGGCTAAAATACCATCAGAGTCCCTGAATGCGTGCTAATACCCACCTCATGTGGCTGAATAGCAGTCGATGTGCTGTCTCATTGTTTTCAATGGGTGCTAATTGTGTGCCCGTTGAGACTTCCCCAGATGGGAAAGCAGTGTACTGGAGTGGCAGCATGTCATGTGGAGATTTGATCCAGGCAGGAAGTTTGTGTGTTAAGGGAGGAGTAAGGAGAAGGGCTTATAATGATTGGTGACAAGAACTGGACTGGTGTTTGGGGAAGAGAGGACAAGGAGAAGCATCCCTCTCTCCCAGTTATGGTGTGTTTGTGTGATTGTAGTGTGTCACAACGGGGTGTATAGTCCTTGCATAGTTTCCAGAGATCAATAACTGATGTGGTAAAATTATGTTCATTTTATTCTTGGGCAGAAACCTTTTGGAAGTTTGCTTTGGACGTAGGTCTTGGGTTGGTGACGTTACCCATTGAAGCTAAAGTGGATAGCCAATGGGTAATTCCTTGGGAGTCAGCTGTAAGAATGGAGAAGTCAGTAGTAAGTGCTGACTAATGTAGGGGTCAGCTGTAGTGCTGAAGAATGTGGTGAGCCCATGCAATCTGGACATGCTTGGTTTTAAGGAATGTGGATTGGCAAGGACTGTCAGTTAAGGATTGTTGAATGATTAATTAATTATTATTATTATGTTTGAATACGAACGATACTAATAATGTGATTAGAAGTAGTTAAATAAAGCTTGGCCCCAATAAGATGTTTCTGTGGTTATTTTGGGATCATTCTTTCTCCTTATGACATGGTTTTTAAAGGGCAGTAGTCTGTGACAGCACTGTTATTTTGGTTTCCCTGATGGTCCTAATAGAATTGAGCCCTAGTGGCAACGGTAGTTTTAAGTCACAGTTTGGTATTCTACTACCTGTGCTGTGACAAACTACCGACATGTAAAAAAGCACAACAGGCGCAAAATTTGCAGCCATTGGACACAATGAAAAAGTAGTTGAATCTGACATTCTATTACATATGGTGCTTGTAACACACATTAAGGGACTCTGTTTTTGAACTGAGTCGCTATAGTGCATTAAAAATCACTGATGTGTACTAGAACAGTGGTTTCTAACACGTGGCTAGAGTGTTGAATACCCCACTGGCACTCACAGGGTTAATCCCCCTAAAACTAACACCATCCCATCACAATAAACACTTACCAGCAGGGTCTTCAGCAAACTTGTCTCCCACTGTCAGTCTTCTTCTTTAATGTTCTATCTGCCATCTTCTTATCATCATTCTTCTTTTTGTCTTCTTTTTATCGCATTTCTTCTTATCTCTTCAATGCGATTATAATAAAAATAAAAAATATTCATATCATAGATGCCCCAAAAATGATTCAAGTCATAATTGCAGGTCATAGATGCCCCCCAAAATATTCCAGTTATAATTGCATTGTGCAGCCACTGCCACTGGAAAACATTTAGCCTCAATGTGGATTTTTGCGACCAACGCTCATTGCACTGGATGCTGGCCAATAGAATTCTGACAGTACAACTGTGTGTGTGTGTATGTGTGTGTGTATGTGTACCACCCAGAACTCCTTTGGCCCTAACAACACTTTTAGCGCCGTGAATAGTATCGAGCCCTCGATCAATTTTACTGTACAGAACAAACAAAAAATTAATATTGATTTAAATGGGGCTTTTAACCCTGTAAATACTAGAAACGTGTCCAATTTATTGCAATCTGCAGTGCACTGAAGACCTGCCATCATTCAAGGGGTGGAAACCTCCTGAAAATCAATGAGACACTGGTGGAATTTGATACAATGCTCTGTAGCATTGAATTCATTAAGATCGTAAAAGCGTAATTTAAAGCAGAACTAACACCGCTAACAAACGTTGTCTGTAATAATTTCCTATCTGGCGACTAGCTGCTTAGTAGCGCTAGTCGCCAGAATTATTACCTCTTCATGGAGAAATTTGAAGTGATCCTCTTCTGACAGGCAGGACTGAGTGTGGACATCTTGCAAGATATCCGCACTCAGTCCTGCCTGTCAGCCGAGGATCATTTCAAATTTCTCCATGAAGAGGTAATAATTCTGGCGACTAGCGCTACTAAGCAGCTAGTTGCCAAATAGGGAATTATTATAGACAACGTTTGTAAGCGGTGTTAGTTACGCTTTAAATAAATGGAAATTTAGGGGATTTTTATTTGTCACCAGTGTTCCAGTTGGTTTTCCTAAAAATGACTCCTCCTTAGCTTCCTAAAAACAACACTATGTTCTATTATATAATATTGCAATTGGGTTTTCCCACTGGAGGGATTTTAGTTAGTTTACTGCCTATACCCCTACTGTTTACTATTACGTACCGCTAAGAAAATATTGTATGCTAGAAACATCTTTAGTGTCAATGTGATTTCCATTGGCTCCAGACATCTACCTGTTTAGTAATATTCATTTAGTGTCTGTTACATTTCCTTTGCCAGATATTTGTGATGGTGTCCAAGGGCCAGGAAACAGACAGGCAGTGTATCCATCTGACAAAACAATGGGCTCACCTCTGTACAATCTTTGCTGGATTGTGACATATTACTCCATTTTCATGTTTTAATATTTCTGCAAGTTAACTCAATTTACAGACATTTTCTTATAATGATCATGATATTGTGTTTTTATAGTTGCTGACTTCTAGATTTTGGTAATATGTAATATAAATGAATACTGATGCCTAAACCTAATTTGTTCTCTCAGGAACAAACACTAAATTAAATTTCTATTAAGGGAAAATTAATATTTAAAATGTAAATAAATATATGTTGCAGAGTTTACCCTCCGGAATAAAACAAGGGTACTTCCACTGATGAAAGGTATTTCATTCAAAAGTTATTACAGCTCAAACTTGAATTTGTTAAGGGCAGTATCACAGCGGCCTGAAGTTGTACAATGACATTGTTGTTACACAATCCTATGGACAGCAATGCTCAGTTGACCATAAATCTCCATAGGATGGTGGTGCAACAGTGCCTCTGTACAATTTCAGGCCACTGTGATACAGCAACTAAACAATTCAACTCTGAGCTATAAGGGTCAGCTATCCTCCTGTAAGGGTCATATTCTCAATATCCCTGAATAGAGGATTCTCACAGGAGGTAACAGTCAAGGCTGCAGACAAAATTAGTGTCCCTTATCTTGCCATCATGGACCAGGCTAGGTATTGGTGGAATGGAAATGTTTCATGTTGATAAACAGCTGATCCAAATACACATTCATTTGGAGATAGAATTAGTGGTGCTACCACAGCTGGAGCAGGCTTCCACCAGCATATGGATGTCCTCCTGCATCTCCAGTATCAACAGTTCCCTGCTCTCACCTGCTCCTTTATGGGTAAAGCATGGTACCCTGATAGCCATAGAAAATGCAGGAGGCTAGTAGAGTAAAATGAATACCATTATTGGCTAGCTGAATGGCTTTGAATGCAAGACAGCTAGGTATCTTCTTCAGGTGTAATAATTATTATGCCTGAAGAAGAGACCTAGTTGTCTTGAAAGCTTGCATCCAAAGCCACTCAGCTAATATAAGTATCATCTTTACTCTTTAGTCTCTTGATGCTTTATCACATGCCTTCTCAGCAAACACAGCAGTAACATGGCACTAATCACATTAGCTGAGAAGGAGTTGAATAGTTTAAGCACGCATGATTGATTTGCCAGTGTTAAATTGTATGTGTTTCCAATTGTGATGCCTTATACTGCTTTCTCATGACTGACAATAGATTTTAATGTCCATTAGGACTTTTTGGTTGTGGTAATACTGAAAATAAATGCATCAATATAACATTCACCACATATAGTTGAATACAGAATGGATTATGCTGTTCCATTGATTTTTAAGGAACATTTCTAATATACAACATATAAATTTACTGACCCACAGTGTATATAACAGGTTAACAGACTTTGACTGTGAAGCCACTGCCAATTGTTTTTCATAACAGATGTTATAGAATGATTGCTGGTCTCAGTAAAGGTAGCTTGGAACAAACCATTTTCATCCCCTTCTACTGTCCATTGTCCACACTTTTGATTTGATTGTAGTACTGATATCTTATTAAATAACAGGGAAAAATGCATACACTTTCATGTTTATTATTCCTTTTTATTGTAATTTGATTAGTTTTGATGGCCGTTTGCAATTCCATCAAACTCATCCCAATAATATAAATCATAATTACATGAAATTGTCCATTAATGACCTTATGGTCTGATACAGCAAATTTTGTCATGATGATAACATGGAAATGGACATGAGTTATAGAAAGATGCATTCTTGGGTTATATGCAATGCACAAACCACTAGTATGAACAGCCCCATACTAAACATACCAAAGGCATGCATTTTTTTCATTGCTTTCATAACACTTCACTGAAAATGCAAATGTAAATGAGCCCTAAGGAAAGCAAATGGACAGGTGACTCCTAGCAACCACCTTATAGGAAAGCACTAACACCAATATTCTGTGTAGCCTAATTTCACACCCAGTCTGTTTACTATATCAGAGAAGCATATAGGCACACAATGCAATATAGCACAAAATATTTCCGTTTATTAAAACTGGGCTTTTAGCCTTTGGAATGCTAGTTCTTCAATGCATTGCAAATCCCCAATTAGATCACCATGGGAGAGATTCACTAAGCGGTGATAAAGAGGTCATAAAGTGGAGATGACTTCTCCAGTTTATCACTTCTCCAAATTCTGTGTTAATCTATGGAGCCAATGCACTAAGGTTTCTTCAACTCTTAGTGAATAGGCTCCATATATTGACATAGGAATTGGAGAAGTGATAAACTGGAGAAGTCACCACCACTTTATCACCGCTTAGTGAATCTCCCACCAGGAATTTTAATAATATATGAATGGAAATGTAGTTAACCCCCCTATTTCACAAGAAGAAAAATAAAAATTCCTCACATTTCTACTGACTTAAATGGGGCATTTAACCTCTTGCCATGGGTTGGACATCCTTCTGGCACTAAAACGATTTTAAATCAATGAATATTTGTCCACTATAATATACATGGATTGGTCCAGAATGACTCTTCTTTTGCAATGTGTATATGGCCCTATATTAGCACTTTGATTTAACATTGGTTGTATTCTCCACGAAGGCATACACACCTGCAACATATATATTTATACTGGCAAATAAAATGCATGCACACATATCCAAGTTAATAGTGATAAAGAATTTGCTGAACCTGCGTGCCCAGTGGAGATTGGATGAGCATGCATGGACAGTCATTTTCTACTTGTGTTGTTTTTTTATACAGAGCAGTTTTAATTGATTTTCATATCTACCCTTGCAAATAAAAAGCACAGACACATACAAATTGAACTAGTAGCATTTTACTGTAGTAGCAGAATATTTAATTACCATGTACTAGGCAATTTGTATTGATAATGAATGACAAAAGAGTTCAGTAACCATTGCTTATATAAATAACAAGCCAACACAGTTAGTATAACATTAAACAGAATTGCATGGTTCCTGAAATAGAAATATATGTATATTTATTTTCTCTTTCCTGTTTGGAAAAGGATGACTCATCCTGTGTAGAAAAGGTAAAAAAATCTGCATGGTCAGTGAGCAATGAACCACAGACACCAGCCGTACAAGAGCTAAGGAGCCTGTCTGCACGTATGAGTCAATATGTGAGATGAGAACATGATGTGACAATAGACTAAAGGCACATGTGTGGTGAAACCACGTGGTTTGAATAGGGATTTTGAATATTGACTTTTCCAGGCTTCCTTGCTCAGATGTGATTTCATTGCTGTGGTGAAGTTGTATGGAAATCTATGACAGAATTGTTTTATTTGGCAAATATGCTGCAGGCAATCCATGTTACTATTTCTCATCATCTTGTCTATCAAAAATGTCTTCTCTCAAGTTACTTGTTCAGCAACAGAGGAGAGACTACAACAGACATTTAGCCTCTTCAATAACCAGAGAGATGTGCAGTGGAATGCAGAGCCTACACCCACCTAAGATGATAGCCATTCTTCACCAAGAGGAAGAATAGAGAAACCCAGACAGAGGCTGGAAATTTGATGATGAGCGAAACAACTAGCTTGCCATCAACTTCTTTCTCTACGGTAACTACATCTTCTGCCAATCCACCTCTTTCATTGTTACCTTCCCAGCCAAATGATATCCACTCTGTAGATTTTAGGATGTGGCAGTTCGTGTCCACCCATTGCACACTGTGTGGTGCACTGACCACACATGGCAGTGTGGTGGAGGAGAAACACAAGCAGGGCATCAAGCGGCATCTGAGGAGATTCCATTCCATAGAATATGCTAAGATGGTGGCAGGGAGAGTTCATCATTACTATTAAGCTGTCAGCAAGTTGTCATGTGTCCTTAGCGAGATGTGGGCAAGGGGCATAGTGACAGCAGCAGTACTTTGTCTCTGGTGTCATGGTGTTTGGATAGAGTTGTGCCAGGTGTTATTTACCACACACACTGTGCTCATTGCAGTTGTTGATGTGAGGCACATTTCCTGCTCTCAAGGGAAACATTTCTATTCTAGTAACAACACACTCATGATTTTGGAGGAGGGGCAGGTGGAGAAGAATTATGGGCCAATTTCTTTTCTCCACATGTATCTGAAGTGGTGGGGACTAGTTATGGTGCTGCTACTGTCTCAGGCACATCGATGGAGCTAGTCGAGGCAAGTGGGACCTTCATCATATATCACTCATGTTACTGCTGTTCTTGATCCCATTCCCTTTGAGCTGCATAATCACCCTGCTGCCTAAACAACTCCGCAGCAGCAGCAAGTACACAAACTCTGCATCTACATCAGGGCATTTGACAGTGGTCTCTGGCCAATACAACATGGTCTGCTAGCACTGGGCCACTAGGGATTTTTTTTCTCAGGGTTTGTGTTTTAAAAAACAAACAAAAAAACAAAACAAAACATAAGTCTACAACAATATAATTTTGGGACTTGTTTCTAATAAGCCTAAGTGCTACAAATCAATGTTTCCTTGTAGCTTTTGCCAAACATACTTAAGTCCTATAAATCAATGTTTCCTTAGGGCTTGTGCCAAACAAGTTGAAGTTCTACAAATCAATGTTTCCTCAGGGCTTGGGCCTCTAATAAGTCTAAGACTACTAATCAATGTGTCTTCAGGGCTTGGGTCTCTAATAACAAATCTTACAAATTATCCCCTACAAAATACTCTGTCATGTCAAGTATTAGTCTTCCCCAGTGGCATCTTACGTCAGGGGGTACCTGTCTCTATCATGTTACATACAAATTTCTTATTCTATTTATTTTTTTATTTTTTTTAACTGTCCCCCCAATACAAGTCAAGAAACCCACCAAAACAAACTCCCTGTTCAACTTATTCTCTCCCTAGACCACCAACACAGGCACCCTTCTCAAACCCCTTTCATAAAACAAAAATGCCCAAAATGTTATAGCCGTTTGGGTCCCTCTTCCACATCCAAGCTGCAAAAGCAGTAGGAAGAAGCCAGTCACAGTTGGTCTCCATGCAGCCAAGCTCAGCATTCTGCCCCACCCTAACATGGCTTCCAAGAGACTTTTGGTGTTGTGAAATTCAAACATGGAAGTCTCATTGCTACAATAGCCCAGTGGTGCCAAATTCAAACATGGTTGGTGTGAGAAGCTACAGATTCCACTGTGCAAAAAATGCAAAAAACTAGCGCAATACGATGGAACTTATATAACATGTAGTCCAAAACTGTCCAATATATAAGTGAAGTTCTTTTAGTAAAAACTGCTGAGACAAAGCCCCTAAGTAGTAAATATATGGGGCAACAATTCTTCTAAACACAGTACCTTAGTTAGATGCAACAATAGATGATGATGATGATGAAATGTTCAATAGCAGAATGGAATGACAAAAAATTAAAAATAATAATAAAAGGATGGAATGATGGGTAAATTTTGGATGATGGATGATGATATGATGGAGATGAATGACTCTCTAGAATTTGCCAGATGATGCTGAAACATTTGGTATCCTTGTACACTCAGGAAAGGAATCTATAGTCAGTTAAAGCGCAAGACAAAACAAAAACAAGAGAGAGAGAAAATCCAAACTAAGTGTAGTATTTTAATAAAAATATTAAAAACAAAAGTCAATCATTTCACTCACATTTTGTCCATCTTGGGCTTTGTGCACATAAGAGGTCCCAACCTCTAATATCCTTTGAGCTGCGTCCCTGATGCCTTCCTCCTGTGGCTTCTGTGCTGTAATAGCGATGGTAAACTAAAATAGACCCACTGAACTGGTCCTGATGTAGTATAAAGAACAGTTCAAGATAACGCTCCAAAGGTAGCCCCGGATAAATAGTCCAAATGTTGGAATGATGCTATGGGGTATACTAGGACCAATATAAAAGTCACCGATAGATGTAAATGCGATGAGCGTTAATCGGAGCTGTGATCCTCGTGGTCACAGGCCAATGCTGTGCCGAATGGCAGGGAAACCAACTAATGGAAGGGGCGGGAATCTCACATAAATATATTATATTTATATTAAATATAAAACCCTATAGCCGTGACTATATTTAGATGAGATTACCGTGACTCGTGGAAGTCCAAAAAAGGGCTGATACTCACTAGGAGATGGACTACACTTTGGATTTTACCTCTCTCTTGTTTTTGTTTTGTCTTGCGCTCTTACTGACTATAGATTCCACTATGCAATAGAAAAATGGAACCCAGGAGAGCCCATACTGGAACTGAGGATGGCTAAATGGGCCAGAGCCCTTCCCAGGTATTGACTCGGAAAGGAACTCACCCAGGTAGCCAAGGTATGTACCCAGCTGGGACATGTTTAAAATAACAAACTGAGATGAAAAAACACATTCTGATCTGGGTAGGAAGGAAAAACACACTGGCTAGTTTGAGGGTCCATTTAAACATTTTACTTTCCTACTTAGGGAAGGTGTGTGTGCTACCAGGAACCCTCAATGAAATACTTATAGAGTACATCAACTCTGCCATGGAGTGGGAGATAATTATTATATAATCATTATATATTTAAATTTACTTCAAAGCACTCTCATCATGGCATTGATTCACAAAACATGGGAACCTCTGCCAATCAAGGTGTTAAAAGCTCAATTTTCATTTCCCCCATGAAGTAGTTAATATACTTCATAACTGATTTCTGAATATGATCCATGATAGTTAACAATTTAAATATCAGGTTTTGTGGTTAGGAATATACAAAGGAAGTTTTTATCACTTACATATGCCAATAACTCAATATATAGATAAAACAAGTATATTTGAAAGACAAACAACAAGCAAAAGTATTAATACCATGATAGCACGTATCAGTAACTAAGGTGACTAGAAATCTTGTAGAATCAGATGTAAATGTACATCACAGGAGTAAGATTACAGTTATGATTTCCTGGTAAAGAGGAGTCAGAGAAAATGAAAGTGAAACTTTCAACAAATGTTCCAGTTCGTTATATAGTTCTAATCAAGTCTGAATGTTCAAAAGAAAAGTGGAAACATTCCTCTGCAATCCAACCACATAAAGGGGAGAACAAAAAGTTTTGTTCATTTAAACAGGTATTTAACCCCTTCAGTGCTATAGAAGGGGTTAAAAGCCAGATATTAATCAACAGGACGTTTTGGAGTTATATATTCCCCATGGTTTATTTTGTTTGCCCCAGAATCATGAGAGTAAGAAATTGTTAGCAAAACGCCTGTATTCTTGCCGCTCTGCCAATGAAGAGACAAGATTGGAGGAGAACAAACAGGAATCTTTTCTTTATTCGAATATAGAGAGAACAGCACAGCACATTAGCATGGAAAGAAAACTTGTTCTGTTCTAAAAATTATGAGCAGAGGGGGTATCTAATATACTAATAGCACACCCTTGAGCAATAAGATGATTGGTTTAACAGAAAACAAGAATTGCAAAAATTACATATTCAGTAAACTACAACATTGCATATCTCGTTAGTCCAATAGTAAAGCATTAATATTGCTCCTCCACCCAAATAACATAATCAGTTTCCACCTCCTATTAGAATTACAAGCTTTGCATATTTGGAAATAACAAAACATTAGTTCTCAGCAAATGCATTACACTATGATTTAACCTAACTTAGCAAAATATCTTATCAATCTATGTGAAGGGGGGGAAAGAATGAGCTGTGAGTTTCTCTTCTTATCAATATGTGTGCAGGAATATGGGAGGGGGGAAAGAAAGAGTGACATAGGTTTTCTTTTTGGAGACCATAAAATTTCTGCTGTCTCTTTAGGTGCTGGTTAACCCTTCCCTTGCTATATTGTGTGATGTAGCTTATGTTTAAACACTTAATATTTGATAACAATCCCCTCTTTGGTCATTGGATCACCTTATAAGTGTGATCCACATGACCACCTAAATGACCTGATCATACTTGCTAGTAGGGGAGGGGATGGAAGTTACCAAAAGTAAAATTCACAAGGGTAGTCAGAGAGGTACACTGATGAGACAGGTAGTGAGAACACCAGCGAAACAGTCATCACTTGTTGAACCAGTACCAAACATTGTCCTGTGTGTATTTTCATGATGCACAGGTCCCACGTAGGTAGGTGATGCAATAAACCCACTTGATGATTCAAAGAGGCAGGCAGTGCCATAGGCCTGCTTTTTAATCCCACGGAGGCAGGCGGTCAGGGATTATTGTGCCCTAACAAAAAAAAAACCTGCTTGATGATCTCACGGTGGCAGGTGGTGCAAGAAGCCTGCTTGCTGAACTGCGGTGGTAGGTGGTCAGGGAGTATTATGCCTATCTAAACACCTATTTGCTGGTATTCCGGAACAAAAGCCTCAGGCCTTCACCCTGTTCTACCTCCCACTGGGCATCTTCTGGGCACTGGGAGGGTGCAGGGCCTTTATCTTGCTCAGGCTCTGGTGCAGCTGTCACTCTGGTGTGGTGTACCCAGGTCTTTCCTTTATGTAGCTTGACTGCGCTGTGACTTGTCAACAAAATCTGTAATGGACCTTTCCACTGGGGCTCCAAACAGTCTGTTCTCTAGGTCTTTACATACACTCACCCTCCAGGCTGGAAGGCATGCACTGGACCAGCCAAAGGCAAAGGCTGTTGCTGAACAGTAAATCTGTGAAAGGAAGAAAGGGTAGACTGCAGGGCAGTTACATAGCCCCCGTTCTGTTGATTACCAGTCTCTAAGGTAGGTCCCTGATGCTGAACAATCCCTGTTCCAGGGCCTACCAAAAAGGATCTCATAGGGATTCAACTTTAGAGTCTTTAAGGGGGTTTGCTCTGATGCAAGTCAGAGCCATTAGGAACTGTCCATTTGAGTTCAGTATACAGTAGGGTGATATTTCCATTCAACCTTTCCCCAAAGTAATACACAATTCTTTACAATGTCTCTAGTCTGACTCAATAGTTCTTAGTACGCCAAATCTTGGAATTACTTCTCTCATTAACTCCTTAGCTACTGATCCTGCAGTAGCACTTTTCCAGACAAAGTCTCTGGCCACTTAAACAATTAATCAATTATTACCAAAAAGATACTGTACAGGTGGCAACTCAATGTATCTGGTATATCACACAAGTTCTAACAATTTTCTGACTTACTATGCACAAATCTGGTCCTACAGCTATCCACAGCAAGGTGTTTGCCATAACATCACTTCCCTGATGAGTGTTCTCATACAAATTGTGCAAAATCTACACCATGACCAACCTAGGCAGAAATACCCTGCCATCTGGGTTAACCCATCAACTATCAATCAACTGGGCATGGTACTGATATGCCAACTTTACCAGTCCTCAGGAGTATATACAGCCTGCACCTTTGTTAATAACAGAATCATTATTGTGGGATTACCACAGATATTCTAAAGATAGGGGTTCAAGGCAGCTGCTGCAACAAACTTCCCCTCTCTCCCACAAAATAGCAAAAACATGAACAATGTCAAAAACATATTTTAAAAACATTTACAGGTTGGTCTCAGGGACATTGCAATGCTTTAGTCAATGCTATGATTTCAGCATCCTGAGCTGAGAGAAAATTAGGGAGTCCCTCAGCTAAAACAAATAGTTCCAATTCAGGGTTAGGGAGGGGCACATCACTCAGGTCTGGTCTGGGTAAAGTCACTTCCTCCTGGGCTTCTACACAGTCATGTTCTGGAGAGTCACATTGTCACTTGGCAATAGGGTAACTGGTTTTGGCAGAGTTAAAGCAGGGGCAGATATCAGCACCAACTTCAGACTGTCACAATCACACACAGATAGTTCATCCCATACTATCCTGTCAGGCAAATCATATTTGTCCACTATTGGTCTTAACCCTTGCCTAGCTTCTTTGCTGATGGGGAACTATCTGACTTAGACCAGTCCTGTGTTAGGCTACAAGTCAATAAAGGGTTGGCATCTCTAGCAACCCATGGCTTTCCAGCTGCCAAACAGCAGAGAGCACTGAGCGCAGCACTTCCTCCAGGACTATCCTGGGAAATGTGTCTCAATTCCATCTGGAGTCAGTTCATAATACACAGATACATATACTTATATCTCGTCAGTGACAAATGTAATTCCTGTCCTTAATTTAGTCAACAGATCCCTTCCATATAGTGCAGTGGGGCATAACTCTGATAGGAGAAAACTTATCCTGGACAATAGTCCCTTCTATGGTAACGTACATAGGTTGTATACATGGCATAGAGGAGGGACTTCAATCCACCCCTTCTATGCTGGTAGTTTTCTCACTAAGAATTTCCCCCCTGCACTGTAGGCTAATGCTATAAAGATTGCTCCTGATCCACTCTATTCTGTCTTATTATGGGAGTCATTTCTGTCTGTATCACCACTACCATATGCACCTTCTCCCTGGGGATGTCTGTCTGTATCTCTGTACATAACTTCTTTCTTTGCTTTCTCCATTACTTCACTTACTGGCTTACACAACACACTCTGAGTCCTACTCAAGTTCCTCTGAATGTCTGAATTATTCTGTCAACAAAGTCATCTGGTTTCAAAAGGGGTGTCAGAGTCTAGATACAATAAAACATTAATACATTATCAGTCGTGTCTTTAAGAGGGCTTATCAGTCTCTAATTAAATCAGAAGTTAATTTTCTATATGTATCAACAATCCTTTCCTTCATTCCCCTATACACATTATTACAATTGTGAAGGAATTGCACAGGGGAGGGAGGGGTATGATGCTGCTCAATCATCTCTCAGTGTCAGAATCAGCAAGCAGTCATTTAACCCTTTCCTGTCACATTCAGGGAAGCAACATTATCAGTTTCCTATATACATATCTATAACTTGTTCTTCTGGAGGTTAAATCACATGAAAACACATTCTCATTACATTCAGTACTCTTATTGCTTAAAAACATTAACATTTACTTTTTCTTACGTTTTACACATTTTCTAAAAACCCAAAATCAGGATCCTACTTACCCACGACTGCAGTCTTTGTCTCAGATTAACCACTGTGTCTCTCTCCATACAGCCCCTGTCGGCGGCCAACCGACACCCATACTGACCAGACCTTAGTACATAAGAGCACAAAAGTCTGCCAGTCAAATTCCTTAGACCCATGGGTAACTAGATGCCACATATTCAACATACACTGAAGAGGTTCACTCTTCCCCTTACTGGTCCCTGAAACACTGAAGAGGTTTACTCTTCAACTTACTGGACTCAAACCCCATGTGGCCTATACCTAGGAAAACAAAAGTACCTAGTACCAAACTGGGAGACACTGGTATACCAAATTATCACAAAACAAGGATTAATGTATATAAAATACAACACCTTACCTACAGGATGAGACACACGGTTAGCCTGACTGATTCCTGTTAGCTCTTGTCCTGGATTCTTAGGACTCCAATGGATTGGAGTGAACTGGTCCTGTAAGATCAGTGAAGGGCATGCACAGGGATGGACACAATGGATCCACTTTAGCCGGCTTACCTATACATGCCTTGTCACTGGTCAAGCAGGTAAGAAACGCAGTTCCTCTGTCGACTGGAGTCCCATCTGGGGTGCCAAATTTGTTAGCAAAACGCCTGTACTCTTGCCGCTCTGCCAAGGAAGAGACAAGATTGGAGGAGAACAAACAGGAATCTTTTCTTTATTCGAATATAGAGAGAACAGCACAGCACATTAGCATGGAAAGAAAACTTGTTCTGTTCTAAAAATTATGAGCAGAGGGGGTATCTAATATACTAATAGCACACCCTTGAGCAATAAGATGATTGGTTTAACAGAAAACAAGAATTGCAAAAATTACATATTCAGTAAACTACAACATTGCATATCTCGTTAGTCCAATAGTAAAGCATTAATATTGCTCCTCCACCCAAATAACATAATCAGTTTCCACCCCCTATTAGAATTACAAGCTTTGCATATTTGGAAATAACAAAACATTAGCTTTCAGCAAATGCATTACACTATGATTTAACCTAACTTAGCAAAATATCTTATCAATCTATGTGAAGGGGGGGAAAGAATGAGCTGTGAGTTTCTCTTCTTATCAATATGTGTGCAGGAATATGGGAGGGGGGATAGAAAGAGTGACATAGGTTTTCTTTTTGGAGACCATAAAATTTCTGCTGTCTCTTTAGGTGCTGGTTAACCCTTCCCTTGCTATATTGTGTGATGTAGCTTATGTTTAAACACTTAGTATTTGATAACAAAATAGATCAGGGGATCAAGTTGTCTCCACATTCAATGCTAACCAGTGGCAGGACCACTTTTCCTTACACATTAATTCATGTCTTTATTAGGGATGGGCTAACATTTCACCTCAAACAGATAAATATAATCATACTGCATTTTGGTATAATAGGTAAAGAATTCCAGATATGCATACTTTGTTTTTTATTAATGAAACAGACAGTTGCACAGACGATTGCATATTAAAAATATCTCTGTAGCAATATGTAACATAAGGCTAAGAATATCACTTTAGAAGTGTATCACCTAAGATAAAATTGGAATATCTCCATATGTACCTCACATAAGGATAAGAATATTTTTATCTTATATACATTTAGAAATATCTTTATAACAGTACCTTATGGAAGAATAAGAATATTGCTACAGCATTATCTAATTCATGGATCCTGTGCAGAAGATGCATGTTTCAAATTCCTCTCATCCCATATACTTATTCAGAACCCAGACAGGAAATCAGGGGCAAACTCATAGAATACATTCTTAGTCACAAGTTTTTCATCTTTCAGAATGAGAACTATGTGAAAATAATGGCTGCATTAGTATTCCACAATAATATACACTCTCTTTATGAGATTCTAAAGCAAAGGTCATAGGGTGAAAACCCATGACTCACAATAGCTAGTTTCACTACTTGATTGATGCACTTATAATATGGACACAATGAACATTAATATGAAATTCCACAAAACTTTATATTTCATTCCATCCATTTTCCAAACCTAAAATTATTTTTCTGCAATTTTGGTGAATATTCTTGGCCGTATGCATAAATTAAAAGTGGAGAAATTCTGAAACAAACCAGCTGTACTACATAAGCCATATAAAATTGCCATTGTTTTAAATTGAACTTTTAACCTCTTGAATGTGAAACACTGCATTGGTCATCTCTTGCATATTCAAGGATGTAAAATCCCCATTTAAAACAATTGGATGTTTGGGGATTATTTTGTTTTTAATTTATGATGTTGCTGGTTTGCTCAAGAATTACTCCCCATTTACTTGGTTCATAGGACATATATATATATATATATATATATATATATATATATATATATATATATTAGTGTAAAAGCCTGTGTACACAGGCCAAAGTGAGTGAAACCGCAGAACTATACCTATCAGCATTCTGTGCGTTTGGGCAGTGCATACTGCACATGACTGCATTGGACAAACATCTGCGTTCGGGCAGTCTCTACTGCGCATGACTGCATTGGCCTGCGTTTGGGCAGTCTCTACTGCGCATGACTGCATCGGACAAACATACATCTGGCCTTTTATATTATAAGGATATGACTCTGGCCACTCTAATTTGGACCTGGATTATATTTGAACCTAAGCATAATTGTGAAACAAAATTCCCTCTTGTGACTCTGGAGCCTGTGCTGCTTCTTATGATTTACTAAAATGTGACTCATGTGTATAGCATACATCATTACCTATATATTAACTTACTTTATGAAGAAGTTTTGTTGCAGCTTGGTCAAAATATGTCTAAAGTGGACCCATCTCTTTATAAAATATTTTTCCTATTAATTAAAAATGAAAATATTACTTTATTTGATTTTTTCTTTTTTCTAAGATCAACTGTTGTTTTTATTTTTACATTTTATAAATTGAACTTAGTAATTTTTTTTATATGGTTGTCAGAAGTCGAGCATGCTCAGAAGCACTTTTAGTCTCTCAGTGAAGTACCAAAATATTGTATAACATAGTAATTTAGGTTGAAAAAAGACACAGATCCATCAAGGTCTACCTTTACCTTATACATAACCAAGAACATTTTGAATTATAGAAGCCTTCCTTCTAACAAATGAGTATTTGTCTATTCACAGGAACTTCCTGTGTTACCTACTAATACACAATACAACCCTGTATATTCCCTCTTAAAAGAAATGCATCTAATCTTCTCTTAAATGTACTGCCATTACCACATCCTTGGGCAAAGAATTCCACAATTTAACAGACATTACTGTAAAATATCCTTCCTGTGCCTTAGTTGAAACCCCCTTTAGGTTATTTGATCAGGCCTTGGAATGAAAAGGTCGCCAGAGAGATCCTTGTATTATGCACACTTAAACATATACATTCAAAGGGTTAAGTGCCAGAGAGAGGCATTACACCCCTCTGTCACACATAGGTTTCATAACTAATTGAATGAAGTTTAGCAAATGTGCTTGTCTAGTCTTATGGTGTCCTCTCAATTAGCCATATCTTTCCTAGCATAAAATTATCTATCTATCTATCTATCTATCTATCTATCTATCTATCTATCTATCTGTGACTAAGCTATTCAAATTGTCACAAAGAGATGGAACTTTACTATCACATTCTATTGAGAACTGTAGAGAGTGATTCAGGTATTATTATAACATTCTGTGTTTGATCCGTTGTCAATTACTCTGCTTTTACTGTCAAATTCAGATTGATCTACCACTAAATTAAACTGCATGTTTATGTAAACATTTTATGTCACAGTTTAGTCAATTTCAATACTAAATTCCAGTTTGTATTACACTGCTGTGATCTCCCTGGAGTGCAGTTGATCTGCCTTTAGGTGATTATTGTTAACTTGAACATGTTAATAACTTAAGTGAATGTGTTACGTAACTTTAATTGTAAATATACAATTAATTTTACATATTGATAAATTGTCAAATGCATTTCCTTGTGCATTTAGTAATTCATCACTCCCCAGTCTATGTAATACATATATTTAATATCACATATTAAATAGCAAATGACAGTTATAACATAAAAGTTTATATAACTGTGAATGAAAATCCTGTTGGTGCTGTAAAAAGACTATTACTACCGCAATTTATAATGAAAGGAAATGTGAATAAAATTTCAATTGTACAACTTTTACAATTATTTCCTCAAGTCAAGAGTCAATTAAAGTTTTATGGTATAAAGGGAAGTCATGTTATAAAAATGCATTCATTTAATAGACATAGATTGGTAATTAGCAGTGAACAGTTTCTTTCTGCTTCTTTAAGAAAGGGGATGAAAAGAGAGGGGAAAAAGATGGTTTAGGGGAAGGTACTTATTGTTGCAGGCTAACCCAAAAGTATACACGCAACACTATACTCTATGAGCTCTAGATACTCCTATGGGACTGCAGAAGTGGAAAAAAGGATAACAATAACAAGTGATATAATGATATATAAAACCATATATCAATGTCATGATACAAATAATATATAAGATGTGAAACAAAGTTTGTATCAGTAGATACCAATAATAAAGTGACTAATGAATCCACTTATCTGTATCCACTATCAGTCCACTAGATCTGTGACAAGGTTACAAGTTCACAATCTTGCCAAGTTCACAATCTTGCAACTCAAAAGGAGATGAAAGGATTATGATATATAGTGAGGATGAAATAATGTGGAGGGTATATCCACACACACCATAGTCAGATAGTCCTCGTGCAGCTTCCTATACGGCCTTGTCCATACAGTACAAAGACTTCTGCTGATGGACTAAGCCCATATATTGGGCACCAGAAGCAGAAGTGTGGCACGCTCCATGGATAGGAGTGTCTGCTTGCTACTTGTTAACTGAAGCCTTCGGCTGGAGGAAACATCAGAAGTTAGAGCGACTGCCTGACATTGACAGAGGAATAGTCCGGAGCAGTGCTGAGGATTGTTCGGCCATCTCTGCCAGGAGGCAGATAAGTGCGTATCTCTGAGAGGATCTTGTAAGTGTATTTCTGTTTTTTACGGATGTGAAGTTGATGAGAATTAAACACTGGTTTTAGAAGACTCTTGTTTTTGCACTCCTTTTTCTATAGATTGTTAAAGTATACATACAAAAATGTGAGAGGCTCTGAGGACGAACATAAAGGACAATGGCTTATTCTACGGTTAGTCACTGCTCAGCAGCATCCCATTTTAGCTCTCTAGTGCCATTACAAAGGAGAAATGTCCATGTACATAAAAGACTAATCCTGCGCAAAAGGGCAGTCCAGTTCCAAAATGTTGGACAATTCTCCTCTGCATGAGAAAATCAGCCAACCTCAGACATACATTTTGGCCTTCTTGGGCCTCGTCAGTGAGGTGCAGCTAGATTCCCTAGGCATCAAAAGCAAGGGGTCCAAGTCTGAATTACCCTTCACTCTTTGGGAGACCCCCTAAGAGTATTCAAAATACATATAAAAGTGAGAGGCTCTGAGGACAAACAGAAAGCCCAATGTCCTGTTCTATAGCTAGTCACCGCTTAGCAGTATGATGTTTTAGCTCTCTAGTTCTATTGCAAAGGATACATTTCCACATACATATTAGATGAATTCTGCTCAAAAAGACAACCCAGTTCCAAAATGACAGACAATTCCCTATGCACGGGAACACCAGCTTACCACAGATGTACAATTCAGTCTTATTAGGCCTCTTCAGTGAGGTGCAGCTGGATTCCCTAGGCACTGAGTACAAGAGGCCCATATCTGGATTACCCTTCACTCTTAGGGAGACCCTCTAAGAGTATTCAAAATACATACAAAGAATATGAGAGGCTCTGAGGACGAACAGAAAGCACAAAGGCTTGTTCTACTGCTGGTCTTCACTCAGCAGCATCATACTTAGCTCTCTAGTGCCATTACAGAGGAAAAATGTCCACATACACATACACTAATCTCACTCAAAAGGGTAGTCCGACCACAAAATGATGGGCAATGCTCCTCTACACGGGAACACCAGCTAACTTCAGGCATATATTTTGGATGGACCTGACTATAAGATGTGACTGGATATGACTATAACATCCTTTATATTCACTAATTGGAGAAAAGACGTGCCCTCTTTTTATCCAGCCAAAGAAAAAAAAAAAAAAAAAAACTGCGATCTCTGTATGAGTTTAGTATTTCTGACTCAGCTGTTCTAAGTTGGGATACATAGTTTATACCAATAGCTTAATGGGGTCCTTAATGTACTCATGAAAAATAGTTTAAAAATAAATAAGTAGCAACTGAATCATATTGTCAGATCCTAGAACAAAGCTGTCTCTTCCATCACAGAATGCCTGAGTCAAGACACTTTCATATAACAAGTTAGTTAACAGCTAACAGTTTCTTAGGCTATTGTGTGACATAACTCATGTAGGCTTACTAACAGCATTGTTTAATCCTTTGAGTGCCAGAGGGGTACACAATGCATTGCTTTGCAATGTGTTATGTATCCCTCTGGCACTCAAGAGGTTAAAGTTTAGTCAAGTGATACAAGTCAGTACAACTAGCTGAATGCTATCATGCATATTGCATAGCTTTTATTTTATTTTCATGACCTCTTCTGGCTGTGTAGAAGTCCAGATGCTAAATGTTTTTACAAAGTCAAACAAGACTGATTAAAACATAATAACAAATGTTTCCCAAACAGGCATGGCTTGCAAAACATTTAACACAGAGTGCCAGAAGGATGACCATTGCATAGCTTTGTATGTGGAATAATGTCTTGCTTTAAGGAGTAGTCAACTTTTTTATGAAAATATAGCAAGGTACTCCCACTGCTGGAAGTTTTTTTTTTTTTTTAAGCATTTTTACCATGAAGAATACATTAAGATTGTCTCTCATTTTCAAGTATGTTCTAGACTCATTTTATCTACCTCAGCAGATGGAAAGGCTGAGCTGACCTTGGCAAGACTAGAACCTGTGACCTTGTGGTTTTGAACAGATTCTACATTTCGTACATTAACCAACGGAGCCATCTTATTGGCATTTTTTGTTCAAATATTTTTATAGCTCAAACTTAGCTTTTTATAAGTAAACTAATTTTTTTTTTTTTATTGTGATTGCCATGTTGTGCAGGTTGCTATCACTTACTATAGAGAGCCATATTCAATCATTCAGGTTATCCTATATAATGCAATTGCCTCTTGGCACTGTTGCTTAAAAATAACTTCCAAATATTAAACTGTTTGAATAAAATATCTACCAGCAGTGAAATTACCCTTGTTTTACTTGGTATAAACATTAATGTCATATTGTTTCATAAAAAGGTTACTGCTTATTTAATCAGACCTCACACAGCTCACAATCACTAATATAAAAATTGGTAGAGACAGACCATTGTGAGATCTTGTCCTTCATTTCTTTATTATTTTCAGTTACTGGGCTGTGACCCAGACTTTTATTGCATTATTGTGTATAGCATTTGCCAAGGACTTTAATAATAATGTATTAGTCACCATCACCAACTCCTCTGAGGAGATGACCCATTCCTACATTTCACTTCAATCTGTCTTTTTCCCACACTTTCCACGGTACATGACCTAGTGTTCTGGCATCTCTTCTTTTTTAAAATGTAGAGAAAAAATTGTCTGTTTTGTACCTTATAAAATCCCTTGAGATAACTATTCCTAACTATTCACATTTAAAATTCTTAATACAACATGGCTTATAATAGTCAAACATCTATTTTTGGTAAATAAAGCCAAAAGAGTGGTCCTTAATAGCTTCTCCTATGAGCTGGCACCCACTCAGGAGCAGTCTAACTATTCATGGTACTCTCCTGCAGGGAAGATTTGCCTGTTATGTTGCCCTGGGCTGTGCTTATAGACAGGAAAAGACTGCTGTAAAAGTGAAATTATTTCCTCTGTAATGGTAAAGAGAGCTAAAAATGAGAGTGGCTCCTGTCCTGAGTGGGGAGTTGAGATTATACCATAGAAAAAAATACAACATGCAACAGTTCCAGTTCAACTAGTATATGGATTTTTGACCTCTTTCAATCAATGCTGCAGAATTGTTTGATGCCTAAGTGGTGTCACTATCTTTTTCAAGTTTGATCTTCATGGGGCCTGTAATCTCATAAGAATACATGAGGGGGAGAGGTGGAAAGGAGCATTCAGCACATGTTATGGCAATTATGAGTATTTGTTTATTCCTATTGCCTCTTCAATGACCCATCTTTTGTAAATTACATGTTTTTAATCCTCTCATGGTTCTGTGTTGTTATAGATACCTGGACAATATTCTGATCTATTCTAAGTCTCCTCCAGAACACTGACACCAAATTGCTGAAGTTCTGTCTCATCTATGAATCCATGGCCTATATGCCAAGCTCAAATGGATCTTGTGAAAATCATGACTGAAAAAGAATGACAATTTCCTCTTAACCTCAAGGGCATTCAATGCGTTAGTAAGAGACTTTTTAGTATTGTTGCCCCAGTTAGCAAGATGACTAGAAAAGGTGCAAACCACTGTATATGAACTCCTGTGGCTAAGAGTGCCTGATATTTTAGTATTTTAATCTACTTTTGAATCTATTGTTTACATCCTGATCCCAAGTTGGAATTCATAGTAAAAATGGAGGCATTTAAGGTGTTAGCTGGAGCAGTTCTCTCCCAGTGCGCACCAATGACTTTACTATTCTATTCTAAACAGTTATCATCAGCTGGCACAAACTAAGATGTGAGCAACTAAATTAGCTACAAAACTGACAATGGAAGAGTGGCATTATCTGTGTGTGAGTGCAATTACTGTGATCTCCATTCTCAGATATAATGAATGAATAAATATGTTTATTTATATAGCACCACAAGTCTACGCAGTGCTTGACAATTTAAGGGTTTAAACAATACAGGGTTACAGGTGCTTTGTAGAGTGAAACATTGGGTGTGAGATCGCTTCCCAAAAGCTTACAATTTAAAGTGGTAATGGGAAATATGCTAACACATTTTCTCCTATTTCTAACACATGCTAACACATTTTTCTCCTATTTTAACGCATTTTTCTCCTATTCCAATACATTTTTTCCTATGTTTAATATGGTGCAACATTTCCCAGCACAATATTACTTCTTCTGAGGGCTGTAGTGGAGAAATAAGTAGCTGGAACTTGTGAGTCCTACAGCAACATATACTTTGAAAAATGTGTTAGCATGCAGAGTGCCTTTGTCCTTTGCCCACAACACTTACTTCCTGCTTAAGTGACACTGGCACATATTCATGATGATGATTAAAGTGATTAAAAAAAAAAATAAAGTACAACCTACAATGTGGCAAATGTGTATGGTAGTGGTGATGGGGGACTGGCGTGGTGTGATTGGTGGAATGTTGACAAACTGCATCCACCCCGGGAGAAGAGGGATCATCATCATTTATTGCACATGCTGTAGCAACGATTGCTGCCATCAGTTTTTGCACTAACACTCCCATGCCCTTGCACTTTCTCCACCTTCCCCCCACTCACTTGTGCATTTGCTAGACATTACTCAATATTACTGTATGTGTTTTTACTCAAAACTGATAGAGTGTGATGTCTTGCCTTGGCCCTTAACAATATTTTCAATGTCGTCTGCTGTCTATCAAGTCTGCCTCAGTCACAGAGCTCCCAGTCAGCTGTATATATATATATATATATATATATATATATATATATATATATATATATATATATGCATACATATATTTATTTGTTTAATTATTTATGTTTTTTCTTATTTAATTAATTAATTAATTAATTTATTTATTTAAGTTGTCCAACATATCATATCACAGTTAGTCCCAAAAAATGTATATATATAAAACTAAAAAACAAAGTCAACAACTTCTTTCCCTAGACTTCCCCAGCACAGGGACAATAAAACTAAAATCAGCAAGCAATTTGGACCCTAGCTGCTTGTGTCTTGCCAGTCAGTGACACCAAATTTTGGGGTATTTTGGGTCAACCTCCTTCCTCTCTTCTTATCCCCATTGTCCCCCCTAGACTTCCCTACTACATAGAACAAAGGTCCTATCTAAATGATTCCCTAAAACTAAGCTTCAATTCTCTTTTATTTTCCTATCTTCTCTAGCTGAAAAAACATGCTGCTCTCTCCTCTCACAAACACAGAATGGCATGCTGTGAGAGCCTGACAGCCTTTTATATGGCTGTAGAAAACTTTCGTGAGGTGGAAAAACATTTTTCTAACCATTTGATTTGCAATGAGCTAGGCAAAAAAAAGCGGGAAAATGCAGAAAAAACTGCACTTCTTGCAGGAAATTTTTCACCAAGCAGAAAGTGCCATTTTTCGCCGATTTCAGTTCGAGGCGAAATTTTTCACCCATCCCTAGTAAGGGGAAATAACTAGGAGGAATGCAAGGACATATTAGTGGTAATAAAGTTGCACTACAAAACTGACTGTGGCCATGTATGCTGCAGCTTGTGGAATTAAAGGGATAGTAATACTTAAGTATTACTAATCCCAATAGCAAAGTACTACTAAAAAAAATTTATTGCCCCCAGTGTCATCTCTCAAACCTTTATGGTTTGAGAGATGATCACTTCTAAAGTTGCCCTCTCCCTCCCCCTTCCCCATAGTCAGCATTGTAGCTGACTGCAGGGAAGAAAATCGTACGACTTTCAGGTGGCTCTCCAACACAGCCAGATTGCGTTCCTAAAAAAGAAAACTTTCACTGAAATGGTCTTCTACGTGTGCTTGCAAACCAAGACCGTTTTAGTACAAGTTTTTTTTTTAATTAACATGATCGCGGCTCTGCTGCAGAGCCGCCTGATGATCTATAGCCGGATTTCCTTTCAGTCAGCTAGAATGCTGACTACGGGGAAGGGGGAGGGAGAGGGCAACTTTAGAAGTGATCATCTCTCAAACCATAAAGGTTTGAGAGATGACACTGGGGGCAATACTTTTTTTAGTAGTACTTTACTACTAAAAAAGTAGTATTAGTACTGAACCTTTTAACAATAAAGAATACAGCTGGTGTTGTTGCTTGAGGAGGCTTTAGCAGTGAGACCAACTAATGTATGAGATAGTGACAGTCACAGTCCTTTACAAATTTTTGGTCAATATTCTATAAATCCCCAAAACGGAAAAGTGAAAAATAAACTTTTCTGAATTTAAAAACCTATAAGAATATGAAAGTAGTGCTGAGGAAGTGGATGATTCTACTGATGCTGCTGCTGACCTAATTATTGATAATGATAATTTAGTTTTGTCCCTCTGCACTCCTTCCCATCTTCTGCTATAGATACTATAGAGACTGAGAGGGATGATGATATGGTGAAAACATTAGCTATAACTGAAAGGAAAATGCTCAACCTTCCACCACTGAAAAAAAGCACTATGCCTATTTATAAACTCATTGTGAGATCAGCTGCAAAGTCCATACAAGTAAACATGTCTAGAAACACACAATCATTATCTCAGTTATCATCATCATCATCAAAGGCACTGCTTTCAAGTCCAAACCCATCCAGACATACTTACTATTATTGACAGGTCAGCATCCACAACACTACCTATGAGTGCTTCAACTGCTGTTTGAAGTGCCGCACCATTGCCACCTAGGAATAGTACTAATACAATATCTAACTCCTGTGGTAGCAGTAGTTCCTCAGGAACCCCTTAATATGGAGATACTTCACTCAGGATCCAAAAGTTTAACATTCCTTGCAAAACTACCTCATAAACAGCTTACAATGGAGGTCCTTAGTAGCCTGATATTGATTGTTTCAAGGCTTTAGTGTGTTGCTGTATACCTCAGCTTGCTAAAAACGTCCAGTTGTGTATTTCCCCACTTCAGCAATCAACAGCAGTAGTATTGGAGCGAAAACTCTCCTAGCCATAGATAGCATAGGTGAAAATCGGTCAAGTTCTTGAGGGAATTTAATTGCGAAGTAGCGAAAAGGCACAATGGAATTATTTTATCCATGTAAATTTTCACAGAAAAGAGAAAAATTGTGGTTTTCCAGAGAAAAATGTGGAAAAAGAAAACATATTTTCACCCCTCCCTATTTACTATGTGGTGTTATTATAACTTATGAAAGTTATGGATAACTTAAATGCCTATAAAATGTAGTTATTCAAGGAACATATTGAACTGCTTTGTTCACAGTATATCATTTGTGGATATACAGAGTTATAGAGCTTGTATAAAAATGATTTTTCCTTAAGGATTTATTTCTATAGTTCATCCTAGTAACGGATATTTTGTTCAGTTAATTAGCAGATAACACTGAGATGTTCTCTTTTTGTATCCAGCCCTCATACATTAAGATTGTTCTAAATGTGGCCAAAATTAGGAGAGGTGGAGAGAAAAAGAAAAGGATGAAGAGAAAGAGAGAGAGAAAAGAGAGAAAAAAGGAAAGTAAAAGTCAGAATTCTGCAATTTCCTGCTAACCTAATTATGAATGCATCTTCAATGTTGCTGGTACCAAGAACACAAAGGTTGACAAACCAGAAAGTCTGTGTCTGCACCTGACTGTTCACCTGCCCAGCAGAAACATTGGAGAACTAGTGCTCAAGTATAGTGTTTCACTGGGAGTGTTTCATGACCAAGTTCTAGTCCTATTGGATTTTTGTTCTTATGACCCTTGCCCTGCCTTATGTCTTATTTGCACCAATCCAAGTCAGCTAAACAACTATGCTATATGTCTGTTATCTGTACAGATCTAAGCCTGTGAAATCACTTAGCTGTTTGCCACCTGTGCTGACCCAAACATGCTATTCAACTCTTCTATCTCTCTGTTGCCTGCACTGACTCATATATATTAAAGTACCATGATAGCTGTTTGCTGTCTGTACTGACCCAAGCTATTACTCTAACCTCACTCACCAGTATTTCACCGTACTGGCATCTCTCTGTGTGGGCCCTACATCAGGTGTCCTTCCTTTCCTGGGCCAGACTTCATTTTAGCAGGTCCAGTGTAGGGATGAGAGAAAAATTTTGCCTCAAACTGAAATCGGCGAATAATGGCACTTACTGCTTTGCAAATAATTTCCAGTGAAAAGTGCAGATTTTCCACTTTTTTCGCCTAGCTCATTCCATTGAAATCAATGGGAACTTTGAATTTACTCACAACATGAAATAAATATTATTTAATTTTCCAAAGGCATAGTATAAAAAGGACATGAGGGTGCCTGTGTTGGCAGGGTTTGGGGAAACAGTCAGTCCAAAAGGGAATTTTGGGGGGGGGGGGTGTTTACTGGGATTGGGGCAGTTAAAAAATAAATCCTAAATACAATAAAAAAAACCCTCATAAGACATTCTATAAAAGGGGTCTGAGGAGGGTGCCTGTGTTGGTAGGTGGAGTCAGTTGGACAAGGAATTTGTTTTGGGGGGTTTGTTAAATTAATAAAATAAAATCAGAAATGTTTATTTAAAGTGATAGAGACAGGGATCCTCTGACATAAGCTGCCACTGGGTGGGCTGATACTTGACTTGATAGAGTATCTTGTAGAGGATGATTTGTTAGATTTGCTGTCAGACGCCCAAGCCCTGAAGAAAAATTGATTTGTAGGACTTAAGCTTGTTTGGCACAAGCCAAACAAGCGCCCCCAGTTGTTTGTCTTCATTTTCCTGACTTTACCTCTGCTCACTGACAAAGATCCAGCCCTGACAACCCCTTTCTGTCACAATCTTTGCAAACTGTTATCACTTAGACACACACACACACACACACACACACACACACACACACACACACACACACACACACACACATACTATTTAAATGAGTTGTGCCTGATGTCCTGTGCACAGCTATACTGTTACACTGTAACAACTGCACTGGCCTGTTTCCTGACCATCGCTATTGCCAGCGTCCTTTTCATAACCAGACCTGTTTCCTGACCATCCATTTGACAGCCTCCTGTCCAGACAGAGAACATGCTGATGAAACACACTTCACCTATTTGAATTTTGAACCACATAATAATTTGATGATCCCTCGTTTATCTTACTTTTGATGCATTTTGTTTTTTTCATAGTGTGTAACCACAGATAAAGCACAATAGATTTTCACAATCAGGTGCCCAGCTCTGTATGTTTTTTGAGCCTCTGTTTTTTAATCTGAGTGACAACATAGTAACATAGTAAAATATAAATTAGGTTGAATAAAGACACAAGTCCATTAAGTTCAACCTTTGCCTCATATCCTAGTGACATGAGAACTGTTTAGCATTCCTGCTACCAAGTTAGTCTTTATCAGACCTTCCTGATTTCCCTACTAATATACAGTATAACCCTGTATGTTCCCTTTTGAAAGAAATGTATCTAGTCTTCTCTTAAATGTATCCATTATATCTGCCATAACCACCTCCTTGGACAAGGAATTCTACAATTTAACAGACCTTACTGTAAAAAAACTCTTTTCTCTAATCTCAAGGGGTGTCCCCTGGTCACCTGATCAGGCCTTGGAATGAACAGCTCACCACAGAGATCCTTGTATTAACCTCTCATATACTTGTACAATGTGATAAGATCTCCTCTTAGTTGTTTTTTCTGTAAAGTAAATAAATCAAGTTTGTCTAGTTGTTCCTCATACGTCAAGTCCTCCATTGCCTTAATTAATTTTGTTGTTCTTCACTGTACCCTCTCTAGTTCTAGTATATCCTTTTTCAGAACTGATGCCCAAACCTGTACTGCATATTCAAGGTCAGGTCTCACCAATGATTTGTACAATGGTAAAATAATGTTATCCACTCTTGCTTCAATACCTCTTTTTATGCAAGACAGGATTTTGTTTGCCTTTGCTACTGCTATTTGACACTGAGCACTGTTTCCAAGTTTGTAGTTTACAAGGATACCCAGGTCTTTCTTTAGCAGCGAGTCCCCTAAAATGATTCCAATTTGACAAGTGACTTACCCAGTAATTAGTAGTGAAATCCAGTGATTCAGGGACAATATTTCTTCTGATTTTTCTGAGTGATTAGCCTATATTTAGATGGATATTAATTTTATCTCACATTATGTTGGTCCACTTTGTGACTGATTAGTATGCCTCTTTGACAATCCTAGTGAGCCACTAAATATCACTATGTTTTCTTAAAACATTTCTATTAAAAGTTATATTTTAGATTCTTTGTCCCTATATCAGGCTATCTGTGAACTGAGTTAGCTATGTTTGTGGGATAGCACTGCAGAGTTATCTTTTCTCCTCTTTACCTCTTCTACTTCTGTGTTTAGTGAAATTATCCACATCCTTTGTGCTACAGTCTGCTTCTGGCTCTCAACCAGGTGTCAGTGCTAACAACATAACTAGGAGCACTTGTTCTAGTCACTCACCTGGCTCAACCAGGACATAGTTCTAGTCACAGGTAAAGGTTCCAGTGATGCCTGCGGCTTAAACAGACATGTCTGCATGAATGGCTCAATTGACAGTGTTTTTTCCAATCACTCTCATGCCTCAACTGGTGGAATGTTCTGACCACAGCAGCTGGTTTTCCAGGAGTGTTCCAGCTATCTTTCACACTGGGTCTTGCCTAGCCCGCCTGCGAAGTAGCATGACAGATTATAACTGACCATAACCACGGACCCCACAGAGATTGCACTGGTCATTAAGCATCATGAATCAGTATTAAAGGGATAGTAATACTTCATTTTATCTTTATTTTATTTTGTAGGCATTAAAAAAACATGAAGAACGATATAAGTCTTATTTCTCAAACCTTTATGGTGATGGTACGATATAAGGCAACGGAGGAACTGTTCCAATGCTTGAATAGACCTCTCAGCAGCACTGTTAGACTGAGGATGGTAAGCTGAGGAGAATGAGAGTTAAATGCCCATCTGTCCGCAAAAGGACCTCCGAAAAAGAGACACAAACTGGCTCCCGCAATCTGAGACTACCACCTTGGGTATACCGTGGGGACGCACTACTTCTCTGGCAAAGATCTTGGCCAACTTCCTCGTGGAGGGGAGTCCCTTCAGAGGTACAAAATGAGCCATCTTGGAAAATCGATCCATGATCATAAGGATGACCATGTAGCCCTCTGATACTGGCAGTTCCACCATAAAATCAATGGATAAGTGACACCAAGGACGTCCCCCACTTGGAATGGTTTGAAGGAGCCCCACTGGAAGGTGTCTGGGGGTCTTGGTCTCTGCACCTGTTGAACAACCGGACACAAACGCAGAACAGTTTGCTCTCAGGCTAGGACACCAGAAAAGTCTAGACATGGACCATAACAGTTGGTCTCTATCAATGTGACCCGCAGCCCTTGAGGAATGATAAGTCTCCAATAATTTAGTATGTAGAGACTCAGGCACAAAACATCTCCCTCTGGGCTTGTCAACTGGTGCGGAGGCTTGAGCGGCCAATATCTCCTCTCCCAAAGGAGAGGTAATGCTTGTGCTTATAGTAGCCAATATCCAAGGGAATGATAGCAGTCAGGGGACACTCTTCCTCGGAATCCACCCCAATCTGCTGGGAAAGGGCATCTGCTTTAATATTCTTAGTACCAGGGAGGTAAGAGACCAAATAGTTGAATCTCGACAGGAGCAAGGCCCATCTGGCCTGTCGTCGAGATAACTTCTTGGCCTCATACAGATATGTGAGATTCTTGTGGTCTGCCAGAATCAGAATCGGAATGCTTGTCCCCTCCAGCAGATACCACCATTCTTTCAGGGAGAGAATAATGGCAAGTAGTTCACGATCACCCATGTCATACAGACTCTCGGTTTTAGACAATTTCTTAGAAAAAACTCACATAGAAGTAATGGTTTGCTGGAACAGAAGGGCGCCTACTCCAGACTCTGAATATTTATATTTATATTGAAAGTCAGAGATGCTCAACTAGGAACGAACCTGCAATACAAATTTGCAGGCTCTATAGGGATGTTATCCTATAATCTCTTTTAGCCCACTAGTGCTTTTCACAGAAAGGAAATATTCTAAAGCATATCATATTGGTCCTGCCATAACAGCAGTCCAACCATGAAATGCCAGGCAATTCCTTTCTGAACAAGAGAAGCAGCCAACCCCAGACTTATATTTTGGCCTTATTGGGCCTTGTCAGTGAGGTGTAGCTGATCTCTCTAAACATTGTGAGCAAGAGGTCCAATGCTGGATTGCCCCTATTACCCTTAGGGTGACTAATCCAGAGGGTAATTTGTATATGTATATTAAAAGTCAGAGATGCTGAACTAGGAACGAACCTGCAATACAAATTTGTAGGCTCTATAGGAATGGTATCCTACCCAGGGTGCAATCTCTTTTAGCCCACTAGTGCCTTTCACAGAAAGAAAATATCCTAAAGCATATCATATTGGTCCTGCCATAACAGCAGTCCAACCACAAAATGCCAGGCAATTCCTTTCTGAACCAAAGAAGCAGCCACCCCTTGCTCACAGTGCTTAGAGAGATCAGCTACACCTCCCTGACGAGGCCCATCAAGGCCAAAATGTATATCTGGGGTTGGCTGCTTCTCTTGTCCAGAAAGGAATTGCCTGGCATTTTGTGGTTGGACTTCTGTAATGGCGGGACCAATATGATATGCTTTAGGATATTTCCTCTCTGTGAAAGGCACTAGTGGGCTAAAAGAGATTGCACCCTGGGTAGGACACCATTCCTATAGAGCCTGCAAATTTGTATTGCAGGTTAATTCCTAGTTAAGCATCTCTGACTTTTAATATACATACTCCAGACTCTGAAGCATCAACTTCCAGGGTAATGGGTAGGGTGGTATTCACATGGGACAGAATAGGAGCTTTGGCAAAAGCAGACTTCAAGTTCTTGAAAGCTTGAAGGCCACTGGGTGACCAGTCCAAAGGATTCGCCCACTTCTGAGTCATGTCCGTGAGTGATTTGACCACAGTAGAGAAGTTCCGTATAAACCTCCTGTAGTAATTTGTGAAACCCAGGAACCTCTGTATGGATATCAATCCCATCGAAGGCAGCTACTGCAAGACAGCCAAAAACTTTTGCGGGTTGTCTCAGGAACCACTGGGCCCCTGGCTCCTGGAGGGGCCTGAGGACCAGCCTTCTGCCCACAGACTATGGACCTAGCCCTGGAACAGACTATGGCCTCTTCCTGAGACTAATCTCTGCCCTGTTTCCCCCTTGCCATGGAGGTTCCTTTAATAGATCATAGTCTAGTCTTACTGGAGCCCTTGTCTGGGCCTGAAACTGTTATCCCAAGAACCCCAGAGACTGTGGACATTTCTGGGCCCAAAAAGACTGACAACCATGGACTGCTGGCTTGCTTCCAAGGAAATGGGCAGTAAGGGTTAATTATTTGAGTTTAGCCAAAGTTACTTCCAATGTGTATTGTAGACCCTCAAGCCAGTGTATTATGAACTGTATTGAGACCCCCTGTGGTGTGATAACCTAATCATGTCTGGACCTTTGTATTGTGTTGTACCATTTCCAGTAAAGTCAGTTCTTGTCTTAACCTACACTGGTGTTGTCTGGTGAGGTAAAGCTTGCTGTATGCAGAGTGTGTGCTGGTTATCCTGACACTAGTTTTGCTTAGTTTGGGGTATATTGTGGTATGCTGTTGGATGTCCATCTGGCTCGTAGCAGAAGAAATGACCATTGACGGGGACACCAAGGCTGGGTGTCTGCTGTTACCGTCACATCTCGTGGCAAGAGGCGGGATTCGGCTTCTTCCAAGGAACTGAAACTGAGACCATCATCCAGGGGGAGATATAATCGCTGGCTTGACCCCGGTCTCAGCAACGCAGCGAGCAGTGGATGGAGCAACAGTGAAACTGAGACCAGCATCCAGGGGAAGATATAGCCGCTGGCTTGACCCCGGTCTCAGCAACCGAAACTGAGACCAGAATCCAGGGGGAGATTTAGCCACTGGCTTGACCCCGGTCTCAGCAACGCAGTGAGCAGTGGATGGAAAAACTCTACTAGGGTCTGAAGCGCAGCACCCTAAAAGATTAATTAATGCAGGGGGAGAAGAGCAGCAACCCCTCATCTGGGGTAATGAGCTTTGCCGAGTTTCAGCGAGAGGTTATGCGGCACCTGGCCCTCTACGGCGAAAACCCTCTGCATGAAGTGATCACACGGGTCCTTGGAGAGGTAACCCAATTAAGATTAACGTCATTTGACCAGCCCTGGAGGCCGAAAGAGAGAGAGGACAGGTTGCGTCCGAGGGATGTTGTTCTCTGCCCAGCACAGCGAGACGCAGCCATGGCAGAAGCACCAGCAACAGGGCAAAGGGACCCTGTCTTCTGCCCGACTCACAGCATAGAGGCCTCATCTGCTAGTAGGAACGTTAGCCTCTGCCCAGCACGGATCCCAGCCTTTGGGTACCAAGGATAGGGCGCAACTGGAGTCTCGCCCCAGCGGCTTTCTGAGCTACAGGGAGAGGAGGTAGTTGACATCTCTCCCCAGCGACATATGGCTTTTTGTTGTGGATGAGCCTTTGGTCGCCACGGGCACCCTGCAAGTAGAAGAGTGGGCTCCTCCGACTCTTCCTGAGGCTGACCCAAGTGACCTGGTATGGTCTGGTCAGAGGGGAGCAGGCGAGGCTACGGCTGCTGCTACCCCTTCCTTTAGTGGTGGGACAACTGTCCCTCCTGGTGGGCATTTGGCCCCTTCCCCTGTTTTTCCTACTGTGGTGAGTGAGAGAGAGCTCACCAGCAGCCCCAAGAAGATGGCCCCTTTGTTATTGGATACTGCCTTGGAGAAAGAGAAATGTGTGCTCTCCAGGGGCATGGATGTTACTGCCCTGAGGAATGGGACTGCAGTCTTCCTCAAGGCAAAGAATGGTCCTGAAGTTTGTGGCCTGGAAGAAGAGGACCCCAGCGGACTGAAGGAGAGCAGTGCTGCTGATCCTCTTGTTGTACCTGTGTACTGTGAACTGGTGGGTGGGAGCAAGCCCACCAGCCCCTATGTAACCCCTGGCCTGGTGAGTGGGAGCGAGCTCACCAGGGCCTGGGAAACCCCTGCTGCGGTGGATGAGACGCAAGTCCCCACCAGCAGACCCTGTCCTTTCCCTGTGGATGTTGCCCTGGAGAAAGAGGAATGTGTGCTCTCCAGGGCCACAGATGCATCTGCCATGGGAAGTGGGACCGCGGTCCTTCCCAGTGGCCACATGGACCTTGAACTGGTGAGGGAAGAGACATGCCTCACCAGCAACCCTGCAACTTTTCCTGCAAACCCCATACTGGAGAGTAGGAGAGAGCTCCCCAATCCCCCTGTGACCCCTGGCCTGGTGAGTGGGAGCAAGCGCATCATCAGCAGCCCAAAGCTTGCTACCCCTTCCGTTAAGGATGTCCCAGCATCAAGGTGCAGTGTTCCAAGGGATAGTGCAGTCAGCCCCTCGCAGCAGCAGCTGTGCCTGGTCTCGGGAGTGGAGGTTGCTGCTCTTCCTCCCCAGCAGGAGATTTGTGTTTTCAGAGGGGAGGTAGTTGGCCTCCATCTGCAGCGGCAGTGTGGGGAGCCGGGAGTGGGAGCTGTCATGCCTTAAATCCAGCTAAAGTGTGTGTTTCCAGGAGCGGATGCGGTCAGCATCACCCCCAGCAGCTGAGTGAGGTCCAGGGGGAGATGGAGTATTGGTTGCTTCCTCCCCAGTATCCAGAGCAGCTCCAGTGGGGGAGCCCAGCTAGCTCTCCTTTCCAGAAGCCAGCCGCGACCACAGCGATTACTGGGAAGCAGAGCCACAACGGACTCTACACGCTACTCCCATCACCATCAGGCAGACGGGAAAGCAGTGGAGATCCTGGTGAAGTATTGGCTGGGAGGGCTCTTTTGTTTGGGCGGGGATTTTTACTGGCTCAGAGACTCCTGGGTACCGGAGCCTGGGCTGGACAGCCTCCCTGGCTCAAGGCACCTTATGTTTAAGTCACCATGTACCTGGAGGTGCAGGGTGCAAAGCTGGCCAGACCCCAGGACTGTAGGGGCTGGCTGGGGACAAGTAAAGTCCGGACATGACACTACCAGACTATGTGTCCACTCCAGACAGCAGCGAGCTGACCCGTGTGGATCATGCTGTGGCTATCGGAGGTGGGCAAGGGGGAAAAATGTCACAGGAACCACTGGGCCTCTGGCTCCTGGAGGGGCCTGAGGACCAGCCTCCTGCCCACAGACTATGGACCTCGCCCTGGAACAGGGTATGGCCTGTTCCTGAGACTAATTTCTGCCCTGTTTTCCCCTTGCCATGGAGGATCCTGTAATAGATCATAGTCTGTTACTGGTGCCCTTGTCTGGGCCTGGAACTGTTATCCCAAGAACCCCAGGGACTGTGGACATTTCTGGGCCCAAAAAGACTGACAACCATGGACTGCTAGATTGCTTCCAAGGAAATGGGCAGTAAGGGTTAATTATTTGTGTTTAGCCAAAGTTACTTCCAATGTGTATTGTAGACCCTCAAGTCAGTGTATTGTGAACTGTATTGAGACCCCCTGTGGTGTGCTAACCTAATCACGTCTGGCCCTTTGTATTGTGTTGTACCATTTGTTGCCAGCCCTTTTATGTAGCAATGCAATCATGTCTGTGTTATTGTATTTGCTGGGACCTTCTGTTGTTGGCCCTTTGTCTTGTATATTGTGATTGTATTATCCCTGTGAGTCACCTATTGTATCCTACCTGCCCATGTATTCCAATGTAGGTTTTGTGTTTAAATATGTGTGGTTTGTTCCATTAAAGTCAATTCTTGTCTTAACCTACACTACTGTTGTCTGGTGAGGTAAAGCTTGCTGTATGCAGAGTGTGTGCTGGTTATCCTGACACTAGTTTTGCCCAGTTTGGGGTATATTGCGGTATGCTGTTTGATGTCCATCTGGTTCATAGCAGAAGAAGTGACCATTGACTGGGACACCAAGGCTGGGTGTCCGCTGGTACCGCCACATGGGTCCATGGCTAGACCGGAGGAGGAGATTACGTACCCCAAGAAGGTCACCTGGGATCTATGAAATTCACATTTCTCCAATTTACAAAACAATTGTTCTCCCTCAACAGTTGTAGGACCAAAGACACATCTGCCTGATTAGCCTCTAAGGTAGGAGAATGGATGAGAATGTCATCCAGGTAGACCACAACACACCTTTGCAGGAAATCTCTCAAGACATGAATTCTTGGAAGACAGTAGGAGCATTGCACAATCTGAAGGGCATCACCAGATATTCATAGTGCCCACTCCTGGTGTTAAATGCTGTCTTCCACTCGTGGCCCTCCTTAATTCTTACAAGATTGTAAGAGGCCCTGAGGTCTAGCTTAGTAAACACTGTAGAGCCCTTGATCCAATCAAACAGCTCAGAGATTAAAGGAATGGGGTAGGTGTTCTTGACCATCAACTTATTTAGACCCCTGAAATCGATACATTGTCTTAGTTCCTCATCCTTTTTCTTAACGAAAAAATCCTGCCCTCACAGGAGAGGAAGACTTGCAAATTATTCCCCTAGACAAGGCATCAGCTACGTAGTCCTCCATGGCTCGGTTCTCCTCCATGGACAAGAGATACACATGACCCCTGGGAGGTCTAGCACCCGGAACCAGATCAACAGTATAATTGTACGGCCTATGTGGCGGAAACGTACTGGCCTCTACCTTGTTAAATAACTCTCTGTAGGACTGGTCCGCTGCAGGTAAAGGTAGAGATACACAATATTCTCATAGGCTGTTGTAGGCAAGGCTTTGTACACTGAGAAGACCAAGATACATTGTCACAAGTTTGCCAATCAATCCTCGGGTTGTGCAGCTGCAACCAGGGAAATCCCAGAATAATAGCTTAATGAGGAGAATGGATGACCTGAAACTGTCTCCACGTGGAGACCCCCTACCCTCAGAGACAAGTAACGAGTCTCATGAGTAACACATGATGGTTGTAGTGGTCTCCCGTCAATGGCCTCAATAGCCAACGGAGTGGAGCGAGGCAGAAATGGAATGGAATGCTAAACTGCAAATTCTGTGTCAATGAAAAATCCAGCAGCCCCTGAGTCTAGCAAGACTGGAGCAACCACCGAAGACTCGGCCAAGACAGTACTACTTCAAGGATTGGTTTACCTTGAAGAGTTTCTGTGAAACTCCACCCAGGGTCTGTCCCCTACATAACCCTAGGAGTGGGCGTTTCCCGGCCGGATGGGACAATAGTGCAACAAGTGACCTGGCTTCCCACAATATAAACAGAGGCCCTCTCTCCGGTGGAGAGCCCTCTCCTCCACCGAAAGGCATGTAAACCCTAGTTACATAGGTTCCCCTCTGGCGTGGGAGGCGAGCGAGGATTGGGTGGGTTCACAAAGCTGGGTACCAAACGAGACGGCGGCCTATGCATACATTCTTTGAAAGAAGGTCTCTTCCGGATTCTGGTATCTAATAGAATGGTACCGGAAATCAGCTCCTCCAGATCAGTTGGCAGCTCACGGGCTGTGATCTCATCTTTGATAGACTCACATAAGCTCTGGGTAGAGTCACATTGACACTGTGTCAAACAATGAGAGTTACCTAGTTTCCTTTGATGTTCCCACAACTCACTCTATTTAACATGCGTTGTGGGAACAAAAACCTGCAAATGAGCCTCTGGCCAACAACTCTCATTGCAGTGGATGCTGGCCAAACAATAGAATTCTGACGGTACAACTGTGTGTTTGTACCACCCGGAACTCCTTTGGCCCCAATATTGTTTTTCCACTGGTAATACTATCAAGTCCTGTATGCACAGATAAATGAAGCAATGCTAGAGCAAACCACTTGAACCATAGGGAAGAAATTAACATTCTTACTGATTAAAATGGGGCATTTAACCCATTCACAATGTATTAGAGGCATCTCCAGCACTCACTGGGTTTAAAGCTCCATTTAATTCAAGAGGAATTTAAGGAATTTTAAATTTTCCCCTATTGTAAAGTTATTATGCTTTTTTGTTGTTGTTGTTGTATATTACCAGAAATAATACATTGAGATTGTCTCTCATTTTCAAGTATGTCCTGGACTCATTTTATCTACCCCAGAGAGGTGAAAGACTGAGCTGACCTTGCTGGGACCTTGCTGCAACCTTGTGGCTTGAACAGGTTCTGCATTTGGTGCATTAACCAACTGAGCCAACTCACCTTTTCTTTGTACAAACAATCCCATATATATAGAGCTCAGTGATACATCATAACCCTTTGGGTAACATATTTTTTCTAAGCTGTTGCACACCCCTCTGACACTAAATTGATTAATAGGTTGAATAATAATATGTTATGTTTTTATTTCTCCTCTTAATCATAATAATTTATCACACACATTAATAAAATTCCCAGCCAGACAGTTTTGAAGGTATTTGGATCATGTTTATCAAGACAAATCCATGCCTCTAATATACATAACTTCATCTCCCAGTCAATGACAGTGATATATCATGATTTATCTCATATCCCAGGTTCCCTTTTATTAACTTTGGACTAAGTCATACGTGACTGAAAAAAAATCTCCAAACATCTGTTAGTATAATTTGTAAAAAAAATGTTCTCAGCAAAATGGTTAGAAATGTTTTCAACAGATTGAAGAAAAACAGATAGTACCATCTATCTATCTATCTATCTATCTATCTATCTATCTATCTATCTATCTATCTATCTATCTATCTATCTATTTATCTGTCTGTCTGTCTGTCTGTCTGTCTGTCTATCTATCTATCTATCTATCTATCTGTCTGTCTGTCTATCTATCTATCTATCTATCTATCTATCTATCTATCTATCTGTCTCTCTCTCTTTCTATTAAAAAACAATTATATATTTATTTATTGGATGGAGGTCTGACACACTGTATGAAGGTATTTTACTTGTATGTATGTATGTTTTTCTTTATTTACAACTTAAAGTGCTGATATTACAAGTACTGAGTTTACCCAAAGGTAGTGCATTGTACTAGTGCTCCAGAAGATAAGATATCAGGGTAGACTTAAAGACAGAGGGGGATTATTCAAGACATAATGAGAGAGGTATGGAGTTCCATAGGTAGGGAGCAGAAAGTGAAAAAGGTTTGAGATGGGAGAGGGCAGAGGGTGTGGATGCTACAACAAGAAGGGCATTGTGTGCTGAGCGAAGGAGGCAGCCAGGAACATAAGAGTTGATGAGGGAAGAGATGTAAGGAGGGATAGCAGTGTGGAGAGCATTATAGGTGAGAAGAAGAACTTTGTAAGTGATGTGTTGCTGTATATGTCAAATGTCTAATGGTATAAGCACTGAACAACAAAAGAATGCACCGCATCCACAAAAAGTGTAAAAGGCGAATACTTTGTAAAACAAAATCTCTTTATTCCAACATATTAAAAATATTAAATATTCTCTTGGACAAACAAAGATCTAGTCTCATATCTTATACAGTGCAGACCTACACAGTCCACGTGTTTGGTGCTATACGTGCATTTTGTGGATGCGGTACAGTCTTTTGTTGTTGCACCCAGACTAGCACGCTTCATAAATGGATAAGGTATAGAGCCCGTTGCCCTGATTTTGCTTCCTGCAGAGATTCTTTGAAGCACCAATAGTTTGTGGTATGGTATAAGCACTGACAAATTACTGTTTCAAATGGATGGGCTCTTAAGAGCCCCATTTAAATCAAAATGAATTTGTATTTGTCCCCTATGGTGTAGTTGATTTGCACCAGAATAGCTCTAGTTCTTTTTTTACCCCAGGATAATTGATTCAATTTTCATTGAGACATGTTGGAATTCATCAAACTGTGTGAAGAGCAATGTATTTGATACTCTGATCAAAACCATGATCTATGACAGATAAATTCAGGTATTTATCAGTAGCAAAGGTATCTTATGATCAGCAATTTTGAAAGTGGTGCTTACAAAAAAAAATGCATACTGCAGGGCTACATTTTCAAAAAGTGTGCCTGTATTGTGTTTTAAGTTAAAATGGCTGATTATGGGAGAACTAAGAATGATGATATAGCATTTCTTATAGTGCCATTATGAAAATAATAATTTTGGAATATGGAGAGATGTGTCTGCCTGTAAAAAGTAGATTGCAATAGTCAAGGTAGTAGATCATGAGATCCTGATTAATTTAAGTGAAATGTTAGTGATTTTCTGGAGAAGACTGGCTGATTATGGGAGAACTAAGAATGATGATATAGAGTTTCTTAAAGTACCATTATGAAAAGACTAATTTTGGAATATGGAGAGATGTGTCTGCCTGTAAAAAGTCGATTGCAATAGTCAAGGTGGTAGATCACGAGATCATGATTAATTTAAGTGCATGTTAGTGATTTTCTGGAGAAGAAAGCATCAAGTAGTTAGATTATCTGAATGTGATGACAAATATTAAGAAATATGTCAATGAGGAAACCAAAATAACAGACATGGTGAACAGGATCAGTTGTAGTGCCGATGAATGTGATGAGAAAGGGATTATTTGGATGACTTAGATGTATCATTTTATAAATTATATCAATAAACCCTGTAAATGGTTTTATACACTGTGTGTGAGTGCATAGGGTTTAACTCAAGGGGCTGCAGAGGAATCCATCCCCAGGGTCCAATACATTATAGTTAGTTATGCCTCTGTGATAAGGGTCAAAAATTGTTTGAACTGGGACCCTCCAATCACTAATTGAGTCTGTGTGTGTTGATAAAGATACAGTGTTCAGCATGACTGAAGGCTTAACAACTGCTCACATCACAGATGTTTCATAGAGTAACAGTTATTCCAGTGATGGAAGAGCTGAATAAATGTTGCTTGACTGTAAACAACAAATATATTAAAGTAATTATAATGTATACATTTCATTGTAAAGATTTACATTATGTCACTGCAATGTTGTGACGTTGTGATGTCACGTCCTTCCTCTATCTAAGGCCTAAGCACCAGTGGCTCAGTGCTCAGTCTACTGTGTGCCTAATTAATTTGCAGTGCTGTGTTCTGTTCACTTATTATTTTATTTACCCCTGGCTTCATCTGACTACCTCTCCTAGGGCTCGATTTAAAGGCAGCCGTTAACCAAAAAAAACACTAACGGGTGCGTTAAGTGTCATGTTGCAATTCAAAGATCCGTCTAAACAACAGCTAACGGCAGTTGCACAATTCCTACGGCCGCTACACTTACGTGCATTCAGACGCATGGAACAACATGGAACAACATACCCCAGAGCTATTCAAAGGCTTGCGGTACTGATAACGGCTGAAAAAAAGACACACCTAACGGCTAAAAGTTAAGACCCACTTCTCACACACGTTAGACACTTAACGGCCAAAACTAAACACCCGTTACAGAGGAAAACACACAAAAGGCTTACCGCACAACCATGTAAATGGGAAAATTAACCCGTGCAATGCCAAAACAACACAAAAACATGCACACACAACACAAATCACTACACACAAAACAACAACCAACACCACAGGAACAATGACACACAAAAAAACAACAACACAACATGGCACGGAACAATGGGGGTCATCACACAAAGCGGACCCTGCAAATACAAGCTCACCTGGGCAACATCAACACGCGACCTGCACCCCACAACTGCACGCCCGCAAATGGCACACACAGAACAAGCACAACACACCACATCTTATAACACACACACACCTGCAAACACTTACCTGGACACAAACAACTCACCATTGGTCAGCACTCACCTCATCACCACACCTACACAACGCCCTAGCAAGTACTTAAAGGGACAACTCAACACACTCACTTGTGGCTTGTTTTCCACTCAGGGAGGGAGAGAGAGAGATAGACAGAGAGAGAGAGAGAGAGAGAGAGAGAGAGAGACAGATAGATAGATACAGATAGATAGAGACAGATAGAGAGAGCAAACAGTATGTTGGGTTACATATTGTTGCGAAGACTGCGGAGAAGGCGTGCAAGGGAGAGAGCTAGGGAACATCAGCAAACCCCAAGCACGCCTCATCAACAGCCTCCACCTGTTGCAAGTGAGGAGGCTCTGGCTCAGCAGCCACACAGGAGTCCATCCCCACCTGGAGGGCACAGGATGTATAGACGACCACCAAGGCCCAGGGTATACCGCCCAAGGGTCACACTCTTTGGAATGGCTGATGACGAGGTCATTGATCGCTACAGGTTGAGGCCTGACAGCATCATTGCCTTGTATGAGGTCATCAAGGAGCAGGTGGATCCCATCTACATCCACAACCATGCCCTAACTGGCCTGCAGAAACTACTCTGTGCCATACACTTCATGGCAAGCGGGGCCTTCCAGTCCACTGAGGGTTACGCATCTGGCATGTCCCAGGCCACATTCTCCAGAGTGCTGGCCCAGGTCCTGCCAGCCCTCAAAATCAAGGCCAGTACCCATATACATTTTCCCACCACCGACATGGACTGGATACACGTCAAGCAGGCCTTTTACGCAAAGGGAGGCATGCCCAGGGTCATGGGTGCTATAGATTGCACCCATGTCCGGATTAAGGCCCCAGCACGTGACGCACAGATATTCATCAACAGGAAGAACTTCCACTCCATCAACGTGCAGATGGTGTGTGACAGCAACATGAGGATCATGAATGTCTGTGCAAAATATCCTGGCAGCACACATGATGCATACATTCTACAAAACTCCTCAGTCCACAGAGATTTTGAGAATGGAACCTTTACAGGGGGATGGCTACTGGGTGAGTTCACAAAACAAAATCACACCACATACACAGGCGTACACACCACTCAGCTCAGCATGCACCTGACCCACACCTACTACGTCCACCACACAAAACATCATTCACACAACATGTGCTCCCTGTTTCACCATGTCACTCACATTACACAGGTGATGCTGGCTATGGATGCAAGTCCTGGCTACTGACCCCTCTGGCCAATCCCCAAACACATGCCCAGGAAAGCTACAACCAGGCTCATGCCAGAACCAGGAATGCTATTGAGCGGACCTTTGGGCTCCTCAAGTCAAGATTCCGATGTCTGGACCACTCTGGGGGAGCACTGCAGTATGCACCGGCTAAGGTGTGTGACATCATTGTGGCGTGCGCAATACTGCACAATATCGCAGTGGACACCAGGCTGCTGGAGCACATCCCGGACCCCCCCATACAGGAAGTGCCCATGGACATCGGGCATGTGGAGGAGACCATGAGAGGGGCACAGATCAGAGACAGGCTCATCACGGAATACTTCACCTGTGAGTATAACACAGGCATGCAAACAATCCATGCAAGTCCCCCAGCAGTCCTGTGACACTAACCACACTGCACATTTTGTTCTGTCTCACCCCACAGGAACAGTGACACAGCACTGCACTGGCAGTGGACGTGGAAAATTGTGTGTGTGGACTCAGCAACCATCCTCCATTCCACTCTCCACGTTGACATACAGACCCCAAGGATATCACGCACACCCTCAGGAGAAACAAGGTACAACATATTACCCATGTTCATCACCTTACACGGCTTGATTGACAGCAACTAACTGGATATGCCATGATTAGAGCCTGAACAACCATGCTAGCCCAGTAGTGAAAGAGTATTATCTAATGATTTGCATGAGAAGGGACATCAGACTCAATATGGGACCTGTACTGTGCTACAGCTGAGAAGAGCAGCACAGGGGTGGATGTACAGTGGTATGGGCACACAATGTAGAGGTCATGAGACGTAGATCAGATTACCACGGACTCCATGCAGACCTGTGAGTGTGCAGACGTATGTGCCCCTGACATGAATACACACATCAACAAATGTGTCCTAACAGTTCCATGGAACAAATGACATTGGGCTGCCACTGTCACTTTCACAGTGGCAGCACAATGTCATTACTTCCATGGAGCTCTCAGAACACTTGTTAATGTGTGTATACATGTCAGGGGCACATATCCCTAGGACTGATGCACATGTCCTTAGTTCCCCACAGAATTGGTTACAGATGAGTACACAACACATTGTCAAGCAATGGTTTGTGCACTCACCTGTAACTGTGAAAACTGAGGGGATGAAAAAGACTAAATTGTTGTTGCTTGATGATCAGTTCAGGTCTACTGCTCCAAATCCTGTCCTCTTGTCCCGCAGGCATCCGTAACATGATCCATCCTTGAACTGAAGATCTTCCATGTGACTGGATTGATGTCTTGACAACACCTTCATGAAGATCACCCCTTGCTGTTTATGGTGATGTTGTTGGTGATGCAAAGTTTGACCTGAGGTTCACACAAACCTCTACTGGAACATTCTCATAGAGACACAGAAAACACTAATTCTTGAGTGTTGTAACCTGTACAGTCAGGATGCTCAGCTACAGAGTTGTCAAACCTCATGGACAACACATGAGCAGGGCAGCAGTGTTACTGAAGTATTACAATTTAGTTTCAAAGTACATTTAGTGTTCTCATACAGGTGTTCAATGCATATAGGCAATACACACACAAAACACATGTACATTCTAATGTACTTTGAGACACAATAAAGATGAACCATCACCATTCTATCTGTGTCTGTAGGAGGATATATTTGAGAACACATATGTCAATGTGTTACCACACCCAGGGTAGAGTATGCCCCATACATGGAAAGGCAACACCCACATCACAGGAGTCCACCACTTGTTTGCCAGTGACTGGACTCTGTGATGTATCAATGCAAACAGATGATGGTGGCAGTGATGCACCAATGTGTTGTGGGAGTGATGAAGAGGTGATACAGGGGACATACTTCCACAGTGAATACCTGTCCACAGTATCTGTATTGCTCAGTATAATCCATGTTCGGAGATTTTGCTCCACTTTGACATATCTCAGTACATGGGCTAACGAACAACCAGACTAAGTGGACATGTGTTATCACTGGTGAAGTCTGTTACACCCTTAGGGAAACAGCAACTCAACTTACAGGAGACCCCAATGCTCAGCCCAGGATATCAATGTGTGTGCTACACGTTGAAATCCTAGGTTAAAAACATTGGCTTCTTCAGTAAGTCAGTTGCACAATGAGTGTGTGAATCCAAGACAACATGGATACATGTCCCATTTATCTATCCTGCTTATAATGTCCCTGCTAAATCACAGAGCTGTTTGTCTGGTTATCCCATTAACCCACTGAGTGCAAGAGTGGTCCCCAACGCATTTCTTGACAATGCGTTGTCTACCACTCTGGCACTCAAAGGGTTAAACACAGCACATGATGTAGACAAATGTTCAGTGTTGTACAATTTGTTGTGCTAAGGGGTATGTTTTGTTGTTCAAATTCAACACACAACACCGCCATATAACACAGTGGTGTAATATGGCTCCAGGGATGTATTACAAGTTGAATTTGTACAACGGTGTGTGTGTGTGAACCCATGTTGTAGCATCCCACTAACATTTCACATAGGCAGAGGTTGTGTTCACTGCATTGTATGGCAATGCATTGGAGACAACCCTGCCACCCAATCCATAACTGAAGACACAACAGATCAGACTGGAATTAAAAAAAAAATGTTTTCTTTATTGAGGGGAAACTTAACAGGTTGGGCCTTTCATTTTTTCTTCTTTGGGTGGGGGGCCTTAGCCTGGGTGCCAGAGGTGGATGCCCTTGTGGATCTCCTGGTAACCCTCTGCCCCCTAGGTGTTGCTTCAGGGGTAACACTAGAGGGGGTGGTGGTTGCAGTAGACCCCTCAGTGGAACGCAAGTTCTCCCTCTCCATCCTCAGGTTCTCCCTGCGGTTTATCTCCCTCAGCTCCACAAGGACCTGTGTTAACATGTCCATCACACCAGTCCTGAGCTGCTGGAGTAGTGTATTCCCCCTGGACACCTCCGACTCCAAACCTTGGATCCTGCTCTCCAATTGGACAATGTTCCTCCTGGATTGCCTCCTGCTCCTGGTGATATTGCTGTCAGTACTCCTGCTCGACCGGAGTAGTCTCCTCTGAAGGGCCATACACTCCGCCTCCATCCCTGTGAGGCGTGCGGTGCTGGAGGTGGATGTGCCCGGTGTCCCTGGTGCTGCTGTTTCTTCCTCTGCTGCTGAGGGTGCTGTTTCTTCCTCTGCTGCTGAGGGTGCTGTTTCCTCCTCTGCTGGAGGTGCTGTTTCCTCTGCTGCTGGAGGTGCTGTTTCCTCTGCTGCTGGAGGTGCTGTATCCTCTGCTGCTGCTGAGGGTGCTGTGGCTGCTGTTGGAGTGGCTGGTGCAGATGATGGGCATATGCCCACCACATCAAGTGATGCAGAGCTGCCCAGAGATGTGTGTGCTGGTGGAGGTGTGAATATGTCCCTGGGTAGGGGGCGCTGGGGCTCACCAATCAGGCCCAGGTGTGTGTAGTCCAGTGGCCAAGGGTCATATGGTGGCCACTGATAGGTGGTGGGACCCCACCTTGGATCATACCTTGGGGCATGCTGTGGAGCCATCCAGGAGGGTGGGTTGATCTGGGAGGCATATGGCCCATATTGGGTGTTGGCCACTGTCCCTGGCAGCCATTGCCTCCCTGGCGGTGGTGGTGCTGCTGATGGAGGGTAGTAGCTGGTGGAGGTGGATGGATGTGTCCACCTCTCCTCCTGTGGCATCCAGCCACTGTACTGGGGAGGTGCAGCTGGAAAGGGTGGTGCAGCCTGTGGTGGTGCAGCTGGAAGGGGTGGTGCAGCCTGTGGTGGTGCAGCTGGAAGGGGTGGTGCAGCCTGTGGTGGTGCAGCTGGAAGGGGTGGTGCAGCCTGTGGTGGTGCAGCTGGAAGGGGTGGTGCAGCCTGTGTTGGAGGGGATGGTGATGGTGGGTAAGGTGACCACCGGCTGGTCCCCTCCTCTGTGTCCTCCTCACTGGGGGGTGACATAGCCTCCTCCACTGTCTCCTGCTGGGCTTGACGGCCGTAAGCTGTGTGGAGGAAGAAGATGTTGTGATTAGTGACCTTTGCCATATGTTTGTGGAGACAATTCTACTTTGATATGTGTTGAAGAAAAATATATGTGTTTGTGTTAATCCCCCTGGGTAAACAAGGGTACTCCCACTGCTGAAAGGTGTTTGAGTTATTATGGGTGAAGGTTTCATTTTGAGGTGCAATATCACAGTGGCCAGAAATAGTACAGTGGGGCTGTTGCTACACCCTCCCATGTAGATATCTGGTCCCTGTACCAGAGCTGTCCATATGATTGTGTAGTAACAGCACCACTGTACAATATCAGGCCACTAGGATATTGCCCCTGACATATCCATGTCTGAGCTGTGATACCTTTTGCATCAACACACCTTTCAGCAGTACGAATACCATTGTTTAACTCGGGGGGGGGGGGGGAGATCCAACAACATATATTTGTCTTCACAACTTGTAGGGATGGCTATCCCTCCAGGGGGGTGGCAAAGGTTAAGTCCACCTTGATGTCAGATTGTAGACATTGTGGGAACAGATGTTGTTCTCTGTTAGTCCTATCCTTCCTACCCTCATGGTTGTTCAGATAATGCTCTATGTGACGGATGTAGATTTCAGTCATTTGTCTACACGAGGGATTTTCAGCAGAGACAAAATCAACCCATTTAGAGAACAATACTTAATTGGAATGGTGTACAGGGTGTGCATGATTTACAAGCACACTCTGTGGACCATTCCAAAGAGGTATTTCTCTCTATATGTTGTGACTTTGGCTCTGCTGAAGAGCCTCCGTGTGGTCAAATGATGGATATCTTCACCTGTCACATGGAGCAATATCTGTATAACCATGAGTGTTGGAGGGATGGGACTTAGATCAAGACACATCTGTTAACGATGGCAATGATATGACATCATGATGACATTACCCATTGCTATCCCATTACAGTGACACACAAGTAGAAATGGTCATATATGTATGTGGATATGTACCCTTCATATGGATGGAGTAATATCCTTCCAAGATGTGATGCCAGAGAGCATTTCATTAGGTGTGATTGCCTTACTGGCTATATATGTGCACCCATCCAACAAGACATTGTATTGATATGATGGATATGAACATACCTCGTATATCCCATCTACGTAGGGTGTGATATACTATGTATGTGTATTTGGATGGTAGCAATGTAGGTTGATATGTGATGGGTGCACATATCTGGCCAGTAAGGCAATCACATCCAGTGAAGTGATCTCTGTGTTCACATCATGTTGGAACATATTTAGTAACATTTGAATCCTAAGGGCAACAATCCAGCCAGTAGTGAGGGATATCTTTGATTGAGGCCTGTTTTTTTGTCTGTGTATGAGCCCATCCATCCTTCTGTGTGAGGCAACCGTACTCAGTCCTAGATATCCATCAGTCATGGCCTGTTGGTGACCAAGGTACAATGTTTGCTATTTGTTTCCCATATGTATCCTGCATAGAGATGCTGGTGTACCATCGATCCATGGCATCAGCACCCCTGTGGATCCATGTGGGAATCAGATATGGGATATGTCATTTCAAGTCAGAGAAATGATTGCAGCCACAACACCAATGCCTACTTTTTCCTGCTTGAATTCTGTAAAATAGTTTTCGGCCTGTGTGTTGCACCTACAAGCATTTATTCTGTGTGACACTGTGATGTGTGATCTGATGCCCCCTTTTGTGATTCAGTAAGCGGTGATGTTGAACCGATGACATGAACATGATGGTGACTTCTCCAGTGATCTCCTTTCCCCATTTCCAGTGTTTTCCATGGAGTCTGTACAATGGGACCCTATGAACTTGATTCTTGTTTTGGCATATTCTCCATGGACTAACACTGGTACTGGTGAAGTGAGGGTGTGTGAGGGTTACTTTGTGTCCACCATGTGTTTGTCACCGCTTAGTGAATGTCCCCTGTGTAGCATGTGATCGTTGGCCTATTGACTTGTTTGTTGTCAGGTTAACCCCTTGAGTCCCAGAGGGGTTGCCAATGCATTGTTGATCGATGCATTGATGATCCCTCTAGCACTCAAGGGGTTAGGGTGGGGGTGGGGACATGGGTGACATTGTGTGTGAACAGTGATGATCTATGACAGTCGACAATTTGAAAATGAAGGTTTGTGTATTGTGTGTAATGAGCACAGCGACAGGAGGGTTGAAGTAGGACTTTGACAGGTTTGTCCCAAGTTGGACGTTGCCATTTGTCCAGGTGTTGTGTCCTTTTTTTAACCCTCATGGTGCTGTGTTGGTGCAGTTGTATGGCTGAGTGATGGCCATGTGTTGAGGTGTGAGTGTGTGTGCAGCTGGTGTTGGTTGCTGTAGTGTGTTGTTCTGTAGTGTTGCACTTACCGGTAGTGTGGAGGCTCCTCTCATCCCCAGTGTCAGTTCCTCCCACGACCCCCTCGATCATGGTCGGGGACATGTTCTGCCGCACCATCTCCTCCCAGCCGCAGAATGTGATGGGCACAGATGGGCCACCTCCGGTGCCTCGGGCTTGCTTGGCCATGTCAGACATCTTGTTCTTGACCACCCTCCGGCAGTCGCCCCATCTCTTCTTCACAGACTCCACGTCCCGCCTGCATGTTGCCACCGCGTTCACCCGGCTGCAGATCTGGTTCCAGGCTGCCTTCCTCCGCGCTGCCAGGCCAGGGACCTTTGCCGTCGGGTGGAGAACACTCTGCCTCTCCAGGACAGCTTCCACAAGAGCCGTGTTCTCCTCCTCACTATATCTGGGATCCCTGATCCTGCCCTCATCAGCTCCGGCATGGGAGGATTCAGAGCCGGAGTGCCCTGCCTGGTCTGACCCTGCCTGTGTGGGGTGCTCCCCAGGAACTACCCCTCGTCCCACTGCAGGTTCTGTCCCTGTCCTGCGTGTTCCTGCTCTGGTGGGCCTGGTCCCCCTCCGCCCTGCGGATCTCCCTCTCCCACCCCTGCTCTGCTGAGGGATCCCCTCCTGACCTTCCTCCTCCTCCACTACTCTCCCCATCCCTCTCTCCTGTCCTCCTCTCCTTGACATCACTCACCCAGTCACACCCAGGCACTCCCACAGGCCCTCACAGACACACTCGATCCAGTCACTCTCTGTCACACACTTTCACTCCCAGATTCACACTGTCAAAATAAAAAGTAATATGTGTAAGGTGTTATGAAATAAAAGGACTATGTGTATGTATGTGTATGTGTTTGTGTTTGTATGTGTGTATGTAATATGTGCAAAAGTGTGATATGTGTATATATAGTGCACCTCTCTCCTCTCTCCAAACTGCAAAACTCCTCTACCTCCAATGAACGCGCCTCTCTCCCTCTCTCTAATGACTATCCTCCGCTCCTGGGTCCTGATATCTGGCTCTGAAGAACTCGATAACAGACAGTGTGTGGCGGTTATTTTTGGGTATATATAGGTGTATTTGAAGTTATTTGATACATTGGGCCTTTGGGATTGGATGTGTGTTTGAATTTGTTTTGGCATCAATCAGGGTTGCTTGACAACGGCAGCCGTTATGTTACATGTTGTTTGGAGCTCAGTTATCGTGTGATTTGTCCGCCCGTTGTGCATTAACATGAGCGACAACGGGTTTTGTGTTACGTGTTTTTTGTGTGCCTACGCTCGATAGCTATTCTCGTAGAGTAGCTATTGAATCTGCCGTAACTCCTGTATTATTTGCGAGCGATGTGCCTTTTTCACTTAGCGGCTGGTTTAACGGTTGGCTTTAAATCGAGCCCCTAGTCTCCTAACTTGACCCTTGGTTTTGATCAAATCTCACCTCTGACCTCTGGCTTGTTTGACACTCTAAGCTTTGTCTGCCCTGACCTTTGGCTTGTCTGACCACTCTAAGTTCTGCCTACCCTGATCTCCTGCTAAGTTCAACCATCCTTGATTGCTACCTGCCCTGACCTATGGTTTAATCTGACCATTCTTCTGGATTCTCACTTTTGGCTCTGTTGCTTTGGTCTCTCTCTTTCTCTTGCTTGTCCTTATTGGGCTTGTTTCTTTGCTTGTGAAAGAACATTACCTGTTCAGCTATGACATTAACATCCATTCCAAACCCTATCACACACACACTCTAGTTTCCAATTACTATGTTTTCCCATAAAATCCCAGACATCGTAAAAATATTGCAGGTATTTTGGGTACAGAAGTTACGTGTAACACCTTTTCTGTTGTTACGTTTTGGCATTAGAGAAGTGCAAATTGCAGTCACTGGTGTTGTTTATGTACATTTATTATTTTTATGTCCATAGTATTATAAAAGCAGCATGGCATGACTTAACTCATTGGATTCCTTAAAATATCATCACAAAAAAAAGAGTTTAAGTTTCCATAACTGTACTGCTATATTTTCTCTTGTATGCACTTTCATACATATTGTTGATTTTCTATAGAGTTCACTAAATTCCATTTAAATAAGATGAGAAGCAAATACCAAGAGGTTTCTACTCTCCCAACAGCAGGATTCCAACGCCGAAAATACTCCTACTTGGCCACCTGTGGTTTTGGTAAGAATGGTACAAGTCTGCTTTTTCCCACGCTGATCAAGGGGATTTTACTCTGACTTTTTATAATTACTGGAAAAATGTTACATAACAATGTGTCTCTTAATGACTGGAGAAACGAAAATACACTTCATATAGGCTGATAATTAATTACAGATGGTGAATGTGATTATGACCCATTCACAGAAACTGGCTCTTTTGTTTCTGCTCTGCAGTGCTACTTAATCCCTTGCAGCAACGAACAAAAGCTGTGAGCTAAGAAAATGTCTGCCGATTATTTACTTTTTAAGATTTAGGGCTGAAATCTGTAAAGCATAATATAGCTGCCTGAGGTAAATTTTGGATTATAGGTATTATTTACTAAAGGGAGAATGGCTTAATAAAATAAAATGTTATTATTTTTCTGTATGAACCATAAATATATTTAGTAGTATCAATGGTGTAATTTGCACTAATTAATGAATAAGTGAGTACAAGGAGATATTATAATTATTCATTTGTCAGGTCTTGGCTAATGTTACCCATGTAAGTTAGTTGCAGTGCATATATATGTATACTGTATACATCTATAGTTTTATCAAACAAAGGAAGACTTAAAGGAGCAGTAAACTTTTATTTATGAAAACACATATTTTATAGAGCATTTCTTGCTGAATAAAACAAGGTCACTCCCACCGCTGTCAGATGTTTTATTCAAAATTTATAACAGTTCAAATCATCATGAAGTGAATTTACTGTGTTTACTTCCTGATAGTTCTAACTGACAGGAAGTAACAGGAAGTTTCTATCACATTCTATGGAGAACTGTATGTCTCTGACTTTTCTGACTTTCCTCTCCATTAGAATCTAACAGGAAAACTAATTAGAATTTGACCCCTAGAGGGCACTACTAATGTAAAAAAACATGGGTTTAAACTGTAATAACTCTGGAAATATAAATCTCTCAGCAGTGGGAGTACCTTTATCTTACGCAATAGGAAAATGCCTACAATATATATTTTTTCATAAAAAAGTTTACTGCTCCTTTAACCCCATCTCAACAATTGACTTACCAGGTACGTCCCGCAAAAACTGTCACTTAGTGACAGAGGACGTACCTGGTAAGTCCCGGAAGTCCGGGTCTCTGTGCGGCTGCACGCCATTCAGAGACTCCGGAATCGTTAAAAAAAAAAATACAAAATGTACCACAGGCGTTAAGGTGACAGCCGCGTACGCACACGGCTGTCACTAAGTGGTTAATATGGTTATAATAGCATAATTATAATAGTTAATAACAAAAAGTAGAACATTTCTATGAACAAACACTTACAGATGCTAAAAAGGAAGTACTCTGATTCCCTGTTAAATAAAGTTTATATCAGTGACTGCAGTGAATAGTAACATAGAGCACTGCTTGCATAGTTTCATAGTTTCTCGTAAGGAGTCATTAAAATTAATATTCATGTTAAAGTAAATTTTGTACAAGACCTGAAATGGGTTTTGAGAAAGAGATGTTTAATTTTTGCTGTTTTAAACAATGAAATAGAAGGGAAAGCAATATTGTGATGTCCACAAAAATAAAAAGTAAGTTTGCTTACTTTTAACAGATGAGAGTTGGTACAATGTTAGCCATAGAAATACAGGAGGCAAATATAGTCAGGTTGACACCTTTATTGGCTAACTAAACAGATTTAGAATGCAAGCTTTCAAGACCTTAGGTCTCTTCCACAGGCATGTTATACAGATAAATATGAAAACATCTCTCTTATATACAAGTACACATTGCATTGTTTAGAATGGAAATCAGATAAGAAAACACAGTCCAGATCCAGATACTTTTATCAGTCAGTGGTAAATTGCATTCTTCCTCTGAGGCTTTAGAGGTATTTACTATCCCATTAGGGCTGTTGGAAAGGTCAATCTACAATGTGATAATGTGATAAGAACTCTTTGTCTTTATTCAAACCATTATGAATAGCATTAAACTTCAATATTAACTTAATCTCCCATACTTTTCTGTCCCTCTGAGTGCGGAACAGTCCCATCAGCACAGTTAATCTAATGTCCCTGGCAATGTGTCCATTTTAGCAAAAATGTTCTATCACTGGTGTCTCTGTCTTTTTGTTGTTGACACTGGATCTGTGGGAATTAAACCTTTTATGTAGTGGTTGTCCAGTTTTACCCACATAAAGAGCTGTTGGGCATTTTGCACACATGATGAGGTATATTACATTGGATGATTTACAGGTGAAGGTACCATTGATCTTATGGTGTAACTGGGTGTTTGGTATGGGTACCTTGTCTGTGGTATAAATGTGTGCACACACAGGTTTCACACCTCTTTTGTAGGATGTTAGATGTGCCATTTTTTGTATTTTTATTCAGGGACTCCTTACTATCAGTTGTTTTCATTTTGGAGGCTGTCTGAAGGAGAGTAAGGGAGGCTGAGGGAATATGTTCTTAAGTATTTCATCCGTATGTAATGTTTGAAGTTCTCTTGATATTTTGCTTAGAACTTCAACCTGGGGGTGGTAAGTGACCACCAGTGGCACCCGGTTTCCCTTATGTTGTTCTTTGTAGCGCAATAGATTTTTTCTTTGCATTTCTGTAGCCTTCAGTATCTGACTGTCAGTAATCCTTGCACTGTAACCCTGTTTTATAAAGTCTCTTCTGAGTTTCTGGAGGTGCTTGTCACCGTCCGTCATGTCAGAACAGATGCGTTGTATCTGATGGCTTGGCTGAGTTCTTTGTGTGTTTTGGGTGGAAGCTATTGTTTTTCAGGTAAGTTGGTCTGTCTGTTGGTTTTTCGGTACAGGGATGTGTGGATGGAGTTGTTCTGAATACTGATAGTTGTGTCTAGGAAGTTAATGTTTGTGTGTGAGTGACTGAGTGTTAGGTTAATTTTCAGGTGGAATGTATTGTGGTTCTCATGGAATCTGAGAAGTTCCTCTTGACTGGCGGTCCGCTACATAGATGATATTCTTATCATTTGGACTGCCAGTCAAGAGTAACTTCTCTATCTCTCCACTAGTTTTCTACACTGTCACCCTACTCATTCTCCCTACACACTCTCTCTCTCCTCCTTCTCTCACTTCCCCTTCTCTACCCTCTCCTCCTCCCCATCCCACTTTACCAACATACCACACTGTCTACCACTTTGAACCACTCTCTCCCACTTCCTCTGTATACACATTTCTTTTCTCTGTCAGGTTGGTGATGTTGTGACTGTGAACTCCAACATCAAAAGCTGCTATCAGAGCTTAGTGCCTGTGGCAATGTGCAAATAAGTCATTACAAAACAAAATATTAAACATGGCCCTTTATTGCCTTAGCACATGTCCCCCCTGGTCCTCTGTTGATATAAAAAAAGAGTCACTTATGTTCATATGTTCATCTCTAGTTGTTTGGTAATTGTATCCTTTGCATCCTATCAAAGTCAGAGTCCCATATTGAGGAAATATAAGAGCATATGGATAATGACAAAGTGAAACAATTCTGGGGCAAATCAGCTGCATTATAGTGAGCAAATAATGTGTCTCAATGTAGTAATGATGGCAAAATTATAATTTACATGTATAGTATTTAATTCATTCCCTGTAGGGCAGTGGCCTCTAATATCATAGCACATAGTACCATAGCATCAACATTAGTTCTGTTAGTACCAACTTAAATACCATGGTTCAGAGCTATTCATCTTGGGTGTTTTTGTCTTTCTTTTACTCACTTTGGTACATAGCATGAGCTGTACTTGATGCATGGTTTTTTTTCCAGCAAATTTGCTGTGTTACAGTTTTTCTTTTGGCGACAGTGACCATAATCACTAGTGGTATGGCTTCTTTAGTTCACAGTCCTGGGTACACTACTCCTTAAATACTTTAAGGTCATACAAAACAAGAAAAAAGCACCCAATAGTGTAATACTATCACTTCACATAAAATACATATGCTTAAAATCGATTGCACTCACGTGTCCAAATGGTCTGATAACTGATACTAGCTGATCTGACACTAGAGTATGTAGAGAGCCTTACACTCATCTCCACTCGGGGAAAGGATGATCCAAACCTCCAGATTCAGAGTCACGACAAGACAGCTTTCAGATAATAAAAAAGCTTTAATCTAATATATAAATAAAAACAATAAAAGTATGCAGGCTTAAACGCTTACGCATTTTGCAGCAATACAGCTGCTTTATCAAAGCAAAAAAGCCAACAGACAAAAGCAAGGAAAACAGCCGTCACGTAATAACCACATAAATAAGCTTCCTTCCATCTTTGATTGGATAGATTAAAAAATTGGATAGCCAATCACACCTATTGGACATAAACATTTTATGAAATTATTACAATAATATACTAACTATGCATGTCCTGATCTTGATCAGTATCAAAGGACGCATAAGATGGAACAACAGTCAGCTCATACCGATCAAAATGATCCAAAGACCAGTTGGTACTGTATGTCCACTTACATACCAGCAAAAATTAAACAATTGCCTCTCCAGTTGAGTAATATCAAATAGATATCTGCTATACGATGTGAACCACCATCCCGACATGCATAACATAAATCAAAACATTAAATCTAAAACTAATCACAATTGCGTGTCCTGCACTGTATTTAAAAAGATGATAATAAATCACCAATCACACTCATTGAAAATAGCAATGAAATTGTTATAATAATATACTGAACATACATGTTTTGATCGTGATCATCACCAAAAGGCACATAAAAGAGGAACAACAGTCAACTTGCACCAATCAATGATCCAAAGACCAGTGAGCACTGCATGTCCCCATTCATTCCAAAAAAAATATTAAACAATTGGCCCTCTAGTTGAATAACATCAGATACAATAAATATCTGTCATATGATGCAGATCACCATCCCAACATGTACAACATGAATAAAAATATGAGATCTAAAATTGATCACAATTGTATATTATACAACCTAACTGTACTGAAACAGATAGATTGAATCGCAAACTGAAAAGATAATTTAAACAATGGGCTCTCCAGTCAGACGAACAGGACCAAACATGATCCCATGATGACACCCTATAAACACTAAACAATCTGGCCAGAGGGTCCTAATGTCACCAAAAAATATAAGATACCTTATCACGATACCAAATAAAATTCAAAGGATGAATAGATATAATAAACTGCCTGAGAGATATTCCAAATGGATGGGATCACAATGGGACACCTATGTTTTCCTTACAATAGACAAATGTATATAAAGGAAAGAAAAAAACACCTCCATCTGACTGGAACAATCCCATGCAGTAGAACCATTTAAATTATGAATATGAATATAAAAATAAATAACCAACATCATATGTTATATGTGAATGAAAGGTTATAGAGTACAAACTGTAGATTAAACACTAGATTGAGTTATCATGATTCATTAATACTTCAAATGAGCACAATCCATAACTTCACTCAGACACATATACAGAATACATGCATGAGGAACGGGTTGAGCATAAATACCTATCAATCATTATATACTAGTTGAAGAGCCCATTACACAGGGCACAGTGCCACTGCTAGCCGGTCGCGGGGCAGTCATGCGCAGTAGAGACTGCCCGCGCCGCGGCTGATACAGAGCTGGACGCAGAGAGTCCAGCTCTGTATCAGCCACGGCGCGGGCAGTCTCTACTTCTCATGACTGCAGCACTCGCAGCAGTTTCTACTGGGCATGAGCGGCGTTACACACGTTTTAGCGAATTATTATATACTAGTTGAAGAGCCCGTTACACGGGCCACAGTGCCACAGGCAGCCGGTCGCAGTGCAGTCATGCTCAGTAGAGACTGCCCGCGCCACGACTGATACAGAGCGGGACGATCCTTCGGAGCGCCCCACTCTGTATCAGCTGCGGCGAGGGCAGTCTCTACTGGGCATGATGCAGCGTTACACATGGTTTAGCGAATTATTATATATGATGATGATGATGATGATGATTCTATGATATTCAATCACAATATGGTGACTAGTGATAGTCACTACCAATATGACTCAAAAGAATCACTGGAAGTGTAAATCTATGACTATATGCTAAAATGAAATATGTGAACAACACTTAAAAACCTTGCATACATCTCCTGCATTTTTAGAAACAGAACATATTTCACTTTATAAAACTAGATCAAAGGTCCATTAAATACAATTGACAATTAATTAGAAAAGCTAATTCTGAGTTCATAAAAAAGATGGCTATGAAGTGCATTGATGGTCAATAGTAGAATTCTTAAAGGCATTTATTAGATTGTGTATACAAATCAGGTGTACAAGCCCTATTTTATATACCACTGGCACCACTGATACCTACTGACTGGCTAATTTACCCTTCAGTAGCGTCAGAGATTGTCAGTTCTTGAGTTAGAGCTACTTGCTGTTCAGCTATGATATGAACATTTTTAACAGTATTATCCCCAACTGGAATTACCATCTGTTTCTGCTTAACATTTGAGAGCTGGTGCATTGGGAGGCTGATTTCCTGTAGTCTAGCCTTGCATTTATTTACTGATATTGAACTAATTCAGTCAGTCAAGATGAAATATTCATGACAATTCAGAGGTAATGGGAAAGAAAAGACCAGTATTGGGGTCAAAACAAGGGGAAGAAGTTATTAAGAACAAAATAACAAACTTGTCCTATTGCACATGCCATACTTTGTTCCTGCTATTTTTGGCAGAGAAAAAGCCGCACACACATAAATAAGACTGGAAGACAGAGACACAAACAGGAATGAATCAGTGTGATACATGTCTACAAGACTGAGATGAGATACATAAACAGAGGAGAATGACAGTGACATAACAAGACAATTAAAAACATATGAATGGTCAGGTAGGAAGAAATGCTATACATATGTATAATACACAGACATGTTAATCCAAGAGCCCTTACATGCAGCAGAAAAGTGGAATCATTCTGGGGCAAACCAACTGCACTTTGGAGTAGAGATAAAAATTCCAATGACCAATGACTGAAAGGGTTAACCTATTGAACAGTAGCATTCAAGGGGTTAACCCTTTGAATTCCAGAGGGGTACTCAGCGCATTGTAAAGAAATGTCATGTTGTGTACTCCTCTGGCACTCAAAGGTTTTTTTTGTCCCATTTAGTTCAACATGGATTTTTATTTCTCCCCTTTGGTGAAGCTGGTTTGCCCCAGACAGAAGACACAATTACGTATAGAGGATGAGAGGGTAATCAATCAGACAGACACAGTAAATAACTGATAAACACCCAAGAGGAAGATAGATAATCATACAGGACCTTTATTTACAAATCAACCCCCTGAAGGATAACACCGTTTCCAGTGCATTGCTTCATTATTCTTTGGAAACCTATCTAGTATTCAAGGTGTTAAAACCATTTTGGTGCATTTAGTTTGCTCCAAAATACTTCTATTTTCTAGGTATATATGGCCCATAAAGGGGAGGAACAACCAATGAAAGAGTTAAAGATGTATTAAAAAAATTGCTGGGCATGGGTAATTCCAATGCAGCCCTTGCATAAACAGCTCCAATTTAACCCCTTGTGTGCCAGAAAGGTATCCAGTGCATTGCACTGAAATGCATTGGATACCTCTCTGGGAAACAAAGGGTTAACTTTTTAAGTGCTAGTCTGATCAAAGTTGCTCACCCTAGACAAAACACTGGAGGGTGTCCTTAGATAGCAAGTATATGAATGTTCCATTGAGGGCAAAGAACACTGAATTGGCCTATTCTGCAGTGGTAGTAATTGAGAGCTACACCTACTCATTCTACCAGTGCCAGAAAAAAAGAGGAAATTATTAACGAGAGCTCTATCAATTCCACTTACCTTAATCAGAATTAAAAGTTATTTTTAAAACAACTGGAATTGTTATGTATTTCCAACAGGGCAGATGTTTCCCTCAATTTTTGCTCAGATTAATAAATTAACCTCGCTAGCAGCTATAGGAGAAAGCCACATAATCAGCTGCTGAAGTCAAACCTGGATCTAGTCAGTTATCTCCTGTGTTTATTTAAAAGAACACTAACCCCATCTAATAATAAGCCCTCACTTACTTTAATATGAGCAGAAAATCATAATGACCACTACGAATCAATTCTGCTAGGACTGGTTGTCCAAAATGAATCTATAATTACTAATAGATATCATATCCATGGATCGAACCTGTTTTTTTCTGCAGGACTCCCAGACAAAATATCCTCGTATTATTGATGTTCTTAGGAAGGATTAAGTGGGAGGAGTTTGGGGACCTTGAATACTATCTTGGAACAAGGAATTATATCTTCCTCCATGGGAATGTTATACAGTACTAACTAAGATTAATTTTGGAAGACCAACCCAAGCAAAATTGATTCAGAGAGGTCATTGGGATTTTCTGCTCAGATAATGGCAATGGTTTATTATCAGATGGGCTTATTGTCCCTTTAAACAATCAGAGATGATCTAATAGAAGGGGTAGTTTTTCATCCATGGGTATTTTCACAGAAAACCTGCAATTTACCCCTATTTCTGTGGTAATTCCCGTGCATGGAAACCCCATAACATTTCCAACTTTTTGCTAGCCGCATTACATTTTCCTCAAATACTTTGTAGGTTTTTTGCTTAAGAATTCCTGTTGGGGTGTGGCGGGGTCATACTAAGTATGTGTGGTCTTATAGTTACCAGGGCAGTGGAACAAGGTTGGGGAGTCAGTATGTATGTTTTTTGGCTACCAGTACAGTGGGATAAGGCTGGAGATCATTATGCATGTGATTCTATGCCCTGGAACAAGGCTGGGGTCAGTACTTGAGGACCTGTGGTTACTATAGGTCAGTGTGTGTGTGGGTTTTATGGCTAGCAGTACAATTGGAAAAGGCTGGGTAGTCAGTATGTGTGGTTCTAAGGCTACAATAGGACAAGACAGTGAGTCAGTATGTGTGGTTCTATTCTATAACTTTTAGTGCAGTGGGATACAACTGGGGGGTCAGTATGTGCATGGCACAAAAAAGCTGAAAAAAAACATTTTTTGTGGGAACTCCAGAGGAAGAAGAAAATGTTTCCTTTGTTTTAAACAGGGATATTAACCTTAAAAGCAATGTGAAGCAATGCACTGGAGACCTCCATAGCATGTAAGAGGTGAAAAACCCGATTTAAATCAACAGTATTTGGGGGATTTGTATTTGTCCATTATTGTGCATTTAGTCTTCTCCATAATTTCTGCTCTTTTCCTTTGTGCATAAAGCACATAGTCACACACCATCACATCCCTTACATTCATGTAGTTAGCTTCTCTTATCACATAGGTCCACCCCAGCATATTTAGGGGGAGATGCACTAATCTTGATAAAGATGTGCTAAAATGGAGATAACTTCTCCAGTGATATCACTTCTCCAATTCCTATGTTATTCTATAGAACCAATACACTAAGATTTCTCCAACTTTGCAGATCTTAGGGCTCAATGCAAATGTTGGCATCGGCAGAAAAACTGGCGACGGTGGTTTTTGTACGTCAAGTAAGCAATGCAAATGTTCCCACTAGTAAGAAATAACGGCAGTTTTGAAACACACGACGCCCGTCACCAAAACATCAAGATCTCGCCCATTGGGGACAATGTAGAAGCGAAGTCCAGAGCCATTCAAATGTTGGAGTTAGGGCTAACGCGGGTTAAATTGCAACATTTTCCTCCAAAAATCTAACAACCTTTTTTTTGGCGAACATCACACAACTCAGAGTAGAAAACCGCCGTCGAGGAAAATAAAACAGAGAAGCAGGTCATTCAAGGACATAACCCAAGCATACGGAGGGCAGACATTAACCCCTGCAATGCCTAGCAAATACAACAACAAGGCCTACAACAGTGGTTCACAACTCCTCCACCTAAGACACCCCTAGCATGCAACCTGGATGTTCCAGGGCACCCCTTGCAGTCGTTCGAAAGGGCTCAGTGAAAGGAACAATCAATGGATACATACCTATTAGTAGGTCTCACAGTGGGGATGACAAGAAGGAGATAGTTGAGCAGAATGACCATTACAAACATACATCACAGAACACATGTCCTCAAAGCAGTTGTAACCTGTATGGGAATAGTCAGGCAACCTGAGCTTGCGCTCATAACACACTAAAGAGCCACGCACAAAGGTTGTGAACCACCGGCCTAAACCATACAAACAATTCACAGACAAACAACAAGTCTACAGTAACCCCACAGGGACAAGGGGAACACAAAGCAGCACAATATAAGGCATCCCAACACACCTTTGAACAACAGGGGTTAACCCACAACACAACATGCACACCTGTCACTACAAGAACAAATCAAGCTCACCTATGTAACCTCAGCAGTCAATGGGGACAAAACACATACCTGACAGGTACATACCAATTACAAATAATCACACCACTAACCACAGACACACCAGAAAACAATTACCTGGATAACACGCACACCTTACCATTAGTCTATTATGACCACATGATACAGAAAAAAGGGAAAAAAGGAAGGGGGAAACCAACCAGAAGAGAACCACTAGGCTGTGCCCCCCTACCTCCCAAAACAAAAACCTCATACGTGATGCACACTCCAGGAGTATACAAAAAATAGAAATAAGCTTTATTAGACATACAAAATCAATCAAGTGAATACATCAAATCAATTAAAAACCATCCAGCACCGGAATACAAAGTCATAAAGATATAAAGTGCAAAGTGATAATAATAAACAAAATATAAATACACATATACCCATCTATCTCTATGACTCCAAGGGCTAGATTTAAAGGCTCACATTAAACCAGCCGCTAAGTAAAAAAGGTACATCGCTCGCAAATAATAAATGAGTTACGGCAGATTCAATAGGTATTCTACAAGAATAGCTATCGAGCGTAGGCACAGCCAAAACACGCAACACAAAACCCATTGTCGCTCATGTTAATGCACAATGTGCGGCCAGATCACCAAAACAACTTGTAACCTAACACCTGCCGTTGGCTAGCAACCCTGATTGATGCAACAACAAATTCAAACGCACAGCCAATCCCAAAGCCCCAAAGTATCCAAAAACTTCAAATACACCTATATATACCCAAAAATAACTGTCACACACTGTCTGTTATCAAGTTCTTGAGACCTAGATATCAGGACACAGGAGCGAAGGATAGTGATCAGAGAGAGGGAGACAGTAGCATTCATCGATTTACAGTGTGAATCTGTGAGTGAAAGTGTGTGACAGAGAGTGAGTGGATCGAGTGTGTCTGTGAGGGCCTGTGGGAGTGCCTGGGTGTGAGTGGGTGAGTGATGGCCAGGAGAGGAGGACAGGATAAGGTATTTTCCGATGCATTGCCTTGGATGAGACTCTCTCACTACAGGGGTACCACAGTTGCTATGGGTGTGATCCTTGAAAAACCACTTTAGTTGGTGCCTGGGGAGCCGTGGAATATGTTTCACAAGGTTAAAGTATTGTACCTTGGTTTCCAGGGGGACATGCATGATATCCTTGTGGTGGCAGTATCAACATGGACGACAGGGTGTCAGATGTAATCGAAATCTCTAGGCCCAATCTGACTGGTCCATGGAATGGTTGATGGTGGTGGTCCATACTGCAGCCAGTGTCAGGGCTGTGTCACTGATCCCTTGGGGTGAAACAGAAGATGTTTATTGTGGTGGGTGTGCATGCATGGATTGTGTGCATACATGTATTATACTCACAGCTGAAGTGATCCCTGACCAATCTGTGTCTTGTCTGCATCCCTGTTTGGGTTTCCTCACCCTGGACAATGTCCAGTGGGTCATCAGGTCTGGGTGGGGGCTGTACATCGTTGATGAGCCTGGTGGCGACTGCGATATTATGGAGGATGGCACATGCCATGACAATGTCGCAGACCTTGCCAGGTGCATACTGCAATGCTCCACCCCGAGTGGTTCAGACACCGGAATTGGGACTTGAGGAGGCCGAAGGTACACTCAATGGCATTGTGATTTCTGGCATGAGCCTGGTTATATCTTTCCTGGGCATCGGTTTGGGGATTGGCGAGCGGGGTGAGGAGCCATGTTTTTCAGCCATAGCCAGCATCACCTGTGAGAAGTGAGTGACATGGTGAGACAAGGAGCACATGTTGTGTGAATGCTGTTTCATGAGGTGAACGTACTAGCACGTGTGTATGTGGTGTGATTTGGTATTGTTAACTCACCCAGAAGCCATCCACCTGTATAGGTCCCATTTTGGAAATCTCTGTGCACAGATGAGTTTCTGAGTATATGGGAGTCGTGACAGCTTCCGGGATCTTTTGCACAGACATTCATGATGGCCAGGTTGCTGTCACACACCATCTGCAAATTCATGGAGTGGAAGTTTTTTCGGTTTATGAACACATGTCCCTGACGTGCTGGTGTTTTGATTCTGACATTGGTGCAATCTAGTGCACCCATGACCCTGGGCATGCCTCCCCTTTCATAGAAGCCCTGCTTGAGAAGTGTCCACTCCATGTCGGTGGTGGGGAAATGTATGTACCTACTAGCCTTTCCTTTGAGGGCTGGCAAGACCTGGGCCAGCACCCTGGAGAATGTGGCCTGGAACATGCCAGATGCGTAACCCTCTGTCGACTGGAAGGCACCACTTGTCATGAAGTGTATGGCACACAGGAGTTTTTGCAGGCCAGTTAGGGCATGGTTGTGGGTGCATATGGGATCCACCTGATCCTTGATGAACTTGTACAGGGCAATGATGCTGTGCGGCCTCAACCTGTAGCAATCAATGACCTCGTCATCGGTCATTCCAAAGAGAGTGACCCTTTTGACGGTATACCCTGGTCCTTGGTGGTCATCTATGCATCCTGGGCTGCTCCAGGGGTCCCTGTGGAAGCTGGGGAGCATTCTGTTGCTGCAGCTGTGCATCTGCAGGCAGGTGTCCTCCAGGTGGGGATGGGCTCCTGTGTGGTTCATGAGCCGGAGCCTCCTCACTTGCAACAGGTGAAGGCTGTTGATCAGGTGTGCCTGGGGTTTGCTGGTGTTCCCTAGTTCTCTCCCATGCACGCCTTCTCCGCAGTCTTCACAACAATATGTAACCCAACTTACTGATTGCGCACTCTCTCTCACTATCTATCTATCTATCTATCTATCTATCTATCTCTCTCTCTCTCTCTCTCTCTCTATCTCTCCTGAGTGGAAAACAAGCCACAAGTGAGTGTCATCGTCTTCTTGCTGATAGATTTTATCCATCAGTGGTGATTTTTGGATACCGAGGCTTGAGCCTCACTACTCCATCTTCTCGGGTTGGGTTTGAAGTCGCAGGTTTGGATTCTTCTTGGTCTGTGTTGACTTGTCACAGTTGGGTTGGTTTCACAGGGTCTTCGCTGTGATGGGAAGTGAGTGTGGTTAGCTGTCCGTTTAAGTAGGTGGTGGGGCGTTGTGTAGGTGTGGTGATGAGGTGAGTGCTGATGAATGGGAAGGTGTTTGTTGTCCAGGTAAGTGTTTGCAGGTGTGTCTGTGTATACAAGTGTGCTGTGTTGTAGTTGCTGTGTCCCTGTCAGTTGCGGGTGTGGAGCTTTGCGGTGCAGGTTGTGTCTGGATCGTCTGGTGATGTTGCACAGGTGAGCTAGTTTTGTGTTGGCAGGTGTCCGTGTTGTTTGCTAACCCCCATTGTTCCGTGGCATGTTGTGTTGGTGTTTTTTTTGTTGGGCCATGTCCATGTGGTGTTGCTTGGTTGTTGTGTTGTGTGCCCCAGTGATCTGTGCTATGTGGACATGTTTTTTGTGTTATTTTGGCATTGCACGGGTAAATTTTCCCATTTGTATTCTTGTGCGGCTAGCAGTTCGTCTGTTTTACCATGTAGCATTTTTTTTTTGTCCGTTAGATGTCTAACGCCTAACAAAACTGGGTCTTAACTCTTGCCCATTAAATGTATCTTTTTCGTTGCTGTTAGCAGTCCCGCACTCCTTTGAATTGCTCTGGGGAATTTTGTTCTACGGGTCCCAATGCATGTAAATGTATCGGCCATTGTGACTTGTGCTCTGCCGTTAGCTGAACATAACACGGAGCTTTGAATCACTTACTGCACCTTAACGCACCTGTTAGTCTTTTTTTTCCTAACGGCTGCCTTTAAATCGAGCCCCAAGAGTCACACAGTTTGATCTTTCCCTTGTGCTCTCACTTATATTCATAGAGATAAGTATATGTGTATTCATACTTTGTTTATTATCATCACCTCGTACTTCAAATGTATGATAATATTGCACATTGCTAACATTCCACTTTGGATTTTTAGTAGGTACTTGGTATTGCACATTTGCTTTACATATACTTGCTCTCAGTCTATAGGGACATTATTCTATAGGGAAATATCTTCATAACTTTGCATTCCGGTGCTGGATGGTTTTTAATTGATTGGATGTATTCATTTGATTGATTTTGTATTGTCTAATAAAGCTTATTTCTATTTTTTGAATACTCCTGGAGTGTGCCTCATGTGTTAGGTTTCTTTTTTTGGGGGTAAGGGGGGCACCGCCTGGTTGTTCTCTTCTGGTTGGTTTTCCCCTTCCTTTCTTCCCTTTCTTCGGTATTGTTAGTGTATATTCCTATGAGTGCACCTCAGCTGATTACAGTTTTATCTTGAGTAAAGAGTTATGTACAGAGCTGGTGCGATTCCTCCCCTTTGTTTTGGTCTCATCATTATGACCACATGAACAACATCTTACTGCTGTTTAAATGTGACAGCCCACCCTCCTCAGATGTAGTGTGAGAGAGACACTGACAGAGAGACAAACCAACACCAGTATGTACACATGCTTGTATCCAAGGTGACAGTGGAGGCGAAGGTGTGAGAGGGCTAGGGCTCATCCTCCTCCTCCTCCACCAAGCACCCCTGTCCAACAGCTGTCACCTGCTGCAACTATTCATGCTCCAGCTGAAGGCCTGCCATGCTGACTTGTTTGTGTGTGTATAGCACAGTGAATATGCCACTCCATTGCTTGTCAATGTCTTGTCTAGGCATCAGGACCATGTGAGGTGTCCATCAAGGGGATGGCAAGTAGACATATGTATGTGTGTCACACGGACCCTGAGCACACACCTCATCAGTATGTAGCTCAAGATCCATGAAATAGCTCCTTTGTTTCATGGGTCTTGGTTTACACACTGATGTGTGTGCCCACTCACATATACATATGTCTGCTTCCCATACCGTGATACAAACCCCATAAGGTCACGACAGCTAGACAAGACCCTGACAAGCAATGGATTGCTCACTCCGTGTCAAATAACCAAGCTGTACCCGTGGAGTGCCAGTGAGGTCTCCAAAGCATTGCTGAGCAATGTGTTGTGTAGACCTCTGGCACTCAAGAGCATGATGCTGGTACAGCAATAGCATGACTGTTGTGTTCATAGTGCACCTTCAAATCTTGTTTTCACTACCTGCAAGCATCCATGGCATGATCTCTCATGGTCCAGAGGTTTTTTCTGGTGACATGTTGACTCCACGTCAATGAGGATCATCTGTTAGTGTTGATGTCAATAAAACATATGATCGTATATGACTATCTTGTGTCACTGATTACCTTTCCCTCATCAGGGTTTTAAATGAATAGTAATACCTTCAATGTTTTAGAATCTAGGTATTAGTGTTCATCCCCCTGAGTGAAACAAGTGAACCCCCACGGCTGAAAGGTGTTTGATTCAAAAGTTGTTCCAACTCAAAGTTAACATTCATACATCAAATATCACAGTGACCTCAAAGTGTCAAATGGGGCTATTGCTACACCATCCCATGGACAGCTCCGGTCCCTGCACCATGACTCCCCATAGGATGGTGTAGCAACAGCGCCATTTGACACCTTCAGGCCACTGTGATATTTGATCTATGAATTAAAGCTTTGAGCTGGAATAAAACACCCTTCAGCAGTAGGAGTTCCCTTGTTTTACTTAGGGGGATGAACCCTAATACATACGTCTTTAAACATTCTAAGCATTACTATCCCCTTAATTGTGATCATGTCGTTGATCTGTTGATCTATCTAATGTGTTCATGTTGTTCAAGTTCAAGTCACAACTCTGCCACTAACCGGATCTGAAATAAAACAAACAGACATGGACATGCATTGAAGCAACAACTGCACGTTTATTTTTTTTTCTCCTGGGGGGTGCTTTGGGAGGGGCTGCAGGGGTGGCCTCCTGCACTTGACGTCGTGAGGCTCTAGTGGGCCTGGAGGCTGTGGGTGCCACTGGTGAAGTGCTGACAGGGGTTGTGACACTAGAACCGGAGGCCTGGGCCTGTTGAAGGGTGTCCAGCCTGTTTTTTTCCCCTCATCTCAACAACCACCTGGTCCAAAGAAGCTGACATTCTGTTGGTGTAGGTGACCAGGTGGTTGCTGAGGGTTAATTGCTGGGCCTCCATTGCCCTCATGCTGACCAGGAGGTGTGCCATATGCTGCTCCAGCCTGTTGAGGGACTGCGCACACCTCCTGGCCACCCACAGTTGACTCCTTTGGATTGCCAAACATTTCTGGCCCATGACCATGGTGTTGGCAGGAGTGTGTGGTGTGGAGGGAGACTGGGACAGTGGTGGGGATGCCCTCTGGCTCCACCACAGGCTGTGGGGGAGATGGTGTGGAGCCATGTGCTCTGATGTGGAGGGAGCATGGGGACATCATCGCTGCATCCCCAGATGAGTCACCCCCTGGGAATGTCACACCTTCCAAATGTGTGGCTACCATGGGTGGTAGGGATGATGTGGATTGGGATGGTGATGGTGTGGTGACCACCACCAAGGCCTGTGGCCATTGTGGCTGGCCAATGTGACCAAAATGTTCGTAGTCCAGTGGCCACTGGCTATTGTCCTGCGGCTGTGGTCTGGTGGCTGCCCACACTGGCCCATGCTGTGGCATCCCCACAATGTTGGGCATACGGTGTCTCCTCAATGTTGGTGGTGCATCCTGGGGTACAGTATACCGGGGGCCCTGCTACTGCTGCAGTTGCTGGTATTGGCGGTGGGGTGACACCTGGGGGCCAGATACTGCCCACTGCTGCTGCGGCTGCTGGTAGTGGGGTAACACCTGGGGGCTGGAGGATGCCCACTGTGACTGCTGGGGCTGCTGGTAGTGGGGTGACACTTGGGGGCCAGATACTGCCCACTGCTATTGCAGCTGCTGGTATTGGGGTGACACCTGGGGGCCGGAGGATGCCCACTGCAGCTGCTGGGGCTGCTGGTAGTGGTGGTGCGGTGGACCCTGGGAGCCGGAGGATGCCCACTGCTGCTGCTGCTGCTGGGGCTGCCGCTGTGGAGGTGGACCCTGGGGGTCATGGTGGGGCTGCTGCTGCTGCTGCAGTGGTGGTTGTGGTGACAGAGCCCTGAAGGAGGTGGCCTCCTCAGAGGAGATGCCTCTGGAGTCCTCTGCTTGTGCCGACCGGTGTGCTGTGTGGGGAAATGACATGATGTAATCAGTGATGTGAGCCATGACAGGAGTGCTGCAAGACTATTACATTGACATGTGAACCGTTGAGTGCCAGGATGGTATATATTGCATTGCTTTGCAATGCATTGGTTACCATCCTGACACACATTGCTTAGCTTGACATGATCCCATACATTGATTCTACTAACCTACAGTGGTGTAGAGTTGGTCATCATGTGTATTCTAAGCAGTGGGGATGGCAAGGCATACACCTTCTTGCTATCCCCATTCTTCAGGATCCATGTGGTGACCAAAACTGAAGCATCACACCTTGAGTGACACAAACCCATTGCATGACATACACTTAGGCCTCAACAGCAAAAACACTTTGACCTCTTAACACAGCAATGCACCAGTGATGACCAATGACTACAGAGTTCAACCAATGATGTCAGCAACAGTAACAGACACACCAAACACACCAATCAACATGATCTGTGGAACCCAAAAACCCAATCAGCTGGAGGACACACGAACACACCACAGGACAGCTAAAATCCTAACACACAGCAAACATGTGCATGGTTATACTGTACTTCTACGTTTTCCTATGTTATGCTATGGAGACTAAGCACTAATATGTCACTTGTTGTTTAGATCTCAGTGCACTGGCTCCACAGAATAACACAGGGATTGCAGGTGTGATGACACTGCAGTTGTCATGTACACATTGTCACCTCTTTCTGACACCCTAGAGAATGTCCCCCCATCAGGATTGAGCCTTGTGAATCACATATGTCCTGCAGAGTGGGGATGGTGGTGATTGCTCCCTGGCCATCCACACTCTGCAGGCTACATTTGATGCAGAAAGCTGAACCTTGACTATTCCACTTGGACCAACTATCTACATGTACAACGCCTAGCCCTGACATGCAGTCACAATACAATAAAAAACACAACAATTCCCCTCCTTTCTATTCTCTGGTAACCCTTTGGGTGCCAGGGTACTAGCCAATGTATTGTTGAAGAATTCATTACGTATCCCTGTGGCACTCAAGGGGCTGTGTGCTGACCTCTTTGTCACTTTATGTATGACATTGTGATACACATAACTGTTAGATCTGTGGCTGACACATGACAGTGTGCATTGTTTTTGTGCTGTGCATGATGTTGTTGTCGACAGCATGAAGGGGGTTCAACAGGGACTTGACCATTAGCATTCAGGCTGGGTTTGTCAAGTATTCTGTCCTTGTTTGACGTCCCTCCAAGCTGTGTTGCTGAATTGTGGTGTGGAATGCTGTCCATGTGTTCAGGTGTCACTGTGTTGGCCTCCGTTTGGTAGGTGTCAAGATTTGTGTAATGCGTGTGTGGGCCTACTTTCATCCCTAGTGTCACTTCATCCAGGGATCCCGTGCACCTATATGGAGGAGAGCATCCTGCACACGGCCTCCTACCACTGACTGTACTCCACACGCATGGGTGGACCACCCCCTTTGACGGCAACATGCAAGGCCTGCTCTCCCATCTTCCTCTTCACCTTCACGATGGTAAACAGAAATAGGAAAAGGATTGAACTAGATGGACACAAGTCTTTTTTCAGCCTAAATTACTATGTTACTATGTTACCTTGGCCTTGCAGTTTGTCCACCTTTTCTTGACCAACTCCAGAGAGAGGCTGTGGCTGGCCACAGCACTCACCGCAGCCAGGACCTCCTTCCATGAGGCCTTTCTCTTCGACCCTATCCCAACGACTGTGCCCTTGGGGAACAGAAGCCTCTACCTGGCAATCACCGCCTCACACAGGATGAGGTTCTCCTCCTCAGTGAACTTGGGCTCTCTTGCGCTATCCTCATCCTCACCCCTGGAGGTTCTTTGAGAGCCTTGGCTCTCAGGCCCTGCCTGTGATGGCCCTGCCTGTGTTGGGTGCTCCCCCAGATGTACCCCTCGTCCCACTCTCTCCTCTGTCCCTGCACTATATGTGCCTGGACTAGCATGTCTCCCCCTCCTCCCAGGGATCTCCCTCCCCAACCCTGACCAGGGATGCCCACCTGCATCTCTTCCTCCTCTCCTCCTACACACCCCACCCCTCTCTCCATTCCTCTCACCCACTCACACCCAGGCACTCATTCAGGCCCTCACACACACTCACTCACTCTCTATCACTCACTTGCACTCACAGACTCACACTGTCAAGAAAAACTAAGTGTATGTATTTTACTAACAAAAAAAATATGGGCTATGTGTGTGTGTATGTGTGTTTGAATGCGTGTATTTGGTATGTACAAAAGTGTATTGTGTGTTTGCGCCTCAACTCCCTTTCTCTCTTTAACTAACCTCCGCTCCTTGGGTCCTGATAGCTAGCTCTTGGAACTCAATAACAGACAAAGGTGCATAGGTGATTTTGGGTCTATTTATAGTTTATTCGACTCAACTTGATACTTTGGGGTGCTGTGATTGGCTGGGGCACTAGGTAATGTCGAACGTTTCGCTTATTTTTTGTATTCAGACGTTTCTCTCGTTTAACTTGTGTTTTGCGGCAATGATGAGGTCAGATTTTAGGCGACTCCAGTTTTGTAGTTTTCCTGTGTTTTGTAGGTCGTTGCTTGTTAACTGTTCTGCGTAAGGAACATTTGCATCTCATGTTATCCAGTCTTGGTTAACTCGCAAAGGCAGTTTTTTCCTTCATGATGGTTTTAACTCCAACATTTGCATCGAGCCCATAGTGCCTAGGCTCTATCGAATAGCATAGGAACTGGAGAAGTGATATCACTGGAGAAGTGATATCACTGGAGAAGTTATCTCCACGTTATCACCTCTTTATCACACCTTAATGCTTAACCCCCATTGTCTGCTGGCAAGTGCCACCAATGCTTCTATGCTCTTAGAGAAACTAGGGAGACAGGAGTAAGTCTGATTTGCAATTTGAAGTACCGCCATAACGGTTTATGAATCAAACTTTTAAATAGCAAGCAGGTCAAAGGAAGCTAAAATTGCACTTCAGAACATTCACTATACCTAATGAACAACCATAAATAGTTAAATTCCCACTTAGCTCTGACTGTATGTATTGCAAAAATGAAATCTGGACAACAGGAAAATCTAACCCTAGGAATTAATAGCCCTTAACAATTTGAGTGCCAGAGATGATATCCAATGCATTGCTTTTGTAATGCCTTGGCAACCTCTATGGCAATCAAAGGTTTAATTAGACAAACAGCATGACTTACCTAGTCAGGAGTGCACCTGCACCTCAACTCTTCATCCCATGCCCATCTCCTCCAGACCTCCACTCCTTTCACCTGCCTTTTGCAGTACCCCCCACCCCAATTACTTTTTTGTTCCTTTAAAATTTTGCCACAGCTTGATCACCCCTGATCTAACCTTTTGAGTGCCAGAGGGGTACGGAAGTCATACAGTTTATTAAATGATACTGATATATTGAGCAATCCTGGGACAAACCAACTGCAGCATAGGGGAGTTGTAGAAATGGCTATTCGTTTAAATTGGTACTGTAAACCCTTGAATATAGCTGAGATCCATCTAGCATTCAAGGAATTTAAAGCCACATTTAAAAAAACAGGGATTTTTTTTTTTATATTCTCCTTGGGTGCAGTTAGTTTGCTCCAAAATTGCTCCGGTACTTCTCAGTTCATCAGCCTCACTAAGTTTGATGTACTTATATGAACTGGAACAAACCAACAGAAAATAGGGACAAATAAAAGTTCCCAAAATTCCCATTGATTTAAAAGAGGCTTTTAAACCTTTGAGTTGCAGACAAAGCACTGGATATCACTCTGACACTCAAAGGGTTAAACCCTTGAATGCTTGAGACATCTCTAACACACTGGGAAACAATATTTTGGCCCACTCTCTAGCATTTAAGGGGTTAAATATTTAAATCAAAGTTAGTTTTAGGATTTTATTTTATATTAGTGTAAAAGACCATGTACACAGGCCAAGGTCTGTTGAATTAAAGAGGCCAGTCCTGCTCTGCGTACTGCCACTGCCTAACTGGTGGCGCAGATGATGCAGTCATGCGCAGTAGTGACTGCCCAAACGCACAGAATGCTCCCAGCATTATGTGCTCTCTGTCAGTCTCAACTGCGCATGACTGCATCTGACAAATATTCTGACCTTTTATATTATAGGATATGACTTTCATGGTGCAGTTGGTTTGCTCCAGATAGCTCAGTTTCTTCTTAGTACTGGTAGTTTAGCCTCAGTGACTATCCGAGTGGGCCTCCAGGCAGTAAAAGATTCTCCACTGTCTGGCTGTTTGGTTTAACTGAGTCACTAATGCTTATTGCAGTGCTAGAGAGGAACATGAGGGGCAGAGTATATGACCGGATTGTACTCAAAATGTAAAAATCTACACATATTACATTGCACGTTATGCATCATGATTCAGCAAACATATTTTTTCCACAAAGGATGTGGTGAGGAAAATACTCTCTGAGGCTTAAAAAAAATCCACTTAAAATTACATGTGCAGTACAACTAAAATAGATATATCAGAGAAAATTATGAATACATTTTACAAATTAAAAAAAAAACAAAAACACAAATAAGCTTACAAACAAGTATAGATATTTTTGGATTAAAAATTTGGACTTCTTGAGGTCAGTGACCAAATGTTTTAAGTGTTGAAAGGGATATATATATATATATATATATATATATATATATATATATATATATATATTCATTTATATATATATATACATACTAGTTGAACAGCCCGTGTACACGGGTCACAGTGCCAGGCAGCAACGGCCGCGGTGCAGTCTTTAAAAATCTCAGGCAGGCTGCATGCTGTAGTCAGGCGTGCCGCATTTGGCCCACAGGCCACATGTTCAATGCCCCTGACCTATAACATTTTAACACTTTTTTTTAATAAATGTTTTTATTAACAGGTCAGGCCTAATCCAGCCGCACATGACTAAATACATACAATAATGTTTAATATATGATCAGAATAACATCAAATGCAATTAAGGTATTATGCATCATGTCTGAAACAAAGATATGGCCAGATCCACCCGGGCCAAACTTTTCTCCCCTATAACACCCTAACCAGTCCCACCTCCACCGCCTGAAAAATACAGCCACTCCGGGACAGGGACCAACGTTCCTTCCGCTAATATAGGCGATTAAACGCCACCAGCTCGGGGTGCAGCAATCACCCCACCCCTGCCCGGATGTATCTTAATATCACTATCACAGCCCTCAAAGAGCCGAGGCCACCCAGACTGCCACACTCTCCACTCTTTGTCAAATCTCCTGCAGGTGCCCCTGTGAAGGCGAACCATCCTGTAGTGCGGCAAATTTTGGGCTACTAGATCTAGCTATATTTTTGGTGTTGGAGCCCAGTCCGCCATCCAGTGCACGGCCACCACCCTCCTATCCATAATGAGAAGTTCCCTGATAAGAGTATCAAAAGGGCCTCAGCCTGTGTCATCAGGAAGCATTGAGAGCAGGCAAAACTTAGGTGTAGAAGGTAACGGTCTCTCCAGCCACTTCTGGCTCCCAACCATTCCATAGATCCCTAAGAGCATGCCGAATGCTGAAACAAATGAAGTACATTGTCTCGGTATAAATGTCCTAGAGTCGTAATACCCCAGTCTGCCCACCTTGGGCCAAACTCCAGACTTTTAAGTTGAGCCAATCCTGCTTCACCCCAAAGGGGCATCCCAGGGTGAAGAGCTCAGAATCCCATGATCCTCTGCAGCTCTGTCCATGCATCAAAGAGGGCTCCAATCAACAAAGACGGCGCCCTGCTCGCCCCCTGCCCCGCCACCAAGAGATGAACCAGTTCCATTCCCGGCTGAAGTAGTTCCCTAAGTGAATAAAAGAATATGTTGTTTGCTGATCTAGGTATGCAGGCCATATTGGCACAGTGCTGCTAAGTAGAAATCCCCCCGTCTTCCTTCTCCTGCATCAGAGTCAGCAAACGGATCTGCGGGCGGCGACCCCCCAAATAAATCGTCTCATAATCACACCTATCAGTTTGAAATATATTTTTGGAATACCAATAGGGGCATTTTGAAAAATGTACAGGAATTTTGGGAGGAAGATCATCTTCACCAAATTAGCCCATCCAATTAGATTAAATGGGAGGTTCATCCAGGTGGATGTCTTATCCTTAAAAATATCAATGACTGGGACTAGGTTATATTTCAAGAAAGTATGAGGGGAGGCCCCAATTTTCATTCCTAAGTATCTGCACATCTCAATGCACTGCATCGGGATATCTGCCACCGTCATCCCCTCGGGTGCCTTTGGAGGCATCTAGTGATGCCAACATCCTATTGCCAGAATTAGTATGTGTAGTCTGTAAATGTGTATACAGGTGCCTTAAATTGTGCGATGTAGACTTACCCGGGATGAATCCCGCCTGGTCCTCATGCACCAGGGTGGATATCACAGCGTTGAGTTGTTTGGCCAAAATGTTTGCCAGAATTTTAACGTCAGTGGACAGAAGTGAAATAGGTCTGTACGATTTGCAATACCTTGGATCTTTACTCGGCTTGGGCAAGACTATTATGGATGCCTCTGTCATAGAGCTTGGTAGTTCCCCCCCATCCAGCGCATCATAGAAAGTATTGAGAAGTTGCGGGCCAAGGATATCAGCATAGGATTGATACCATTCAGCCGGGAGACCATCCCTGCCTGGGGCTTTGCCAGATGGCAAGGTCTTAATGGCTTCCACTAGTGATGAGCGAGCACCCCAATGCTCGGATGTTCGGGTGCTCTGACCGAGCACCCCCTGAGGCTCGAGTGCTCGGCCGAGCACCCGAGCCCCATTGAAGTCAATGGGAGGACTCGAGCATTACACCAGGCACCCCCTGCTCTGATGAGGGGAGGGTGCCTGGTCCATAGGAAAAGGGCAGAAAAAGATGGAAACACTACAGAAATGGTTCAGGGACAGCATAGGGAGGATGTCTGGATGCACCTTGGACTCCAACATCGCTGCTGGGAACGATCTTTCGCCCGTAGTACGCCATTTTTACAGACTGACCATAAAACACACAAAAAGGAAAATAAAAACGACTTTAGGCGAAAAATTGTTACCAAACAATATTTGCTGTATATTTACTTGTATATCATCTGCAAATTCTCCCAAAAATTTCCTTGATTTTCAGAACTGAGGCCATGATTAAGAGGGAAACGTGCGCAGAGGCAAATTATCCCAAAAATTTCCTTGATTTTCAGAACTGAGGCCATGATTAAGAGGGAAACGTGCGCAGAGGCAAATTCTCCCAAAAATTTCCTTGATTTTCAGAACTGAGGCCATGATTAAGATGGAAACGTGCGCTGAGCTGACCATCTAAAACATTATGGGTGAGGGTCTGCTGCAGAGCTGACCATCCTAAACATTATATGCGAAGGCCCGCTAGTGAGCTGACGCTATAAAACATTATATGAGAGGGCCCGCTAGAGAGCTGACCCAATAAAACATTATATGAGAAGGCCCGCTGGTGAGCTGACCTATATAAAAATTGGCAAACAGGGCCCGCTGGTGAGCTGGCCCTATATAAAAATTATATCACAGGGCCCGCTGGTGAGCTGGCCCTATATAAAAATTATATCCCAGGGCACGCTGGTGAGCTGGCCCTATATAAAAATTATATCCCAGGGCATATGGAAGAGGAGGAGGAGGATGAGAAGATTAAGAGTCAACCATATACCCGTTTTTTGGGTGGAAGGGGTGAATGGGAATACAGAGTATTCCCATCATTGTAAATAACATATATAAAGTGAGTTTATGTTCCCCCGGGGCTTTCCTCCAGTGGAGTGGAGAAGTCAGGGGAAATCCAGGCCTTGTTCATTTTTATAAGTGTCAACCTATCAGCATTGTCGGTGGAAAGGCGGATACGCTTATCTGTTATGATGCCACCAGCAGCACTAAATACCCGCTCAGACAGAACGCTGGCAGCAGGGCAGGCCAGCACCTCCAAGGCGTAGAGTGCCAGTTCATACCACGTGTCCAGCTTGGACACCCAGTAGTTGTAAGGCACAGAGGGATCATTGAGGACGCTGACACGGTCTGCTACGTACTCCTTCACCATCTTCCAAAACTTTTCCCTCCTTGTGACACTAGGCTGCGCATCAGGGTGAGGGTGCTGGCGGGGTGTCATGAAGGTGTCCCACGCCTTGGAGAGTGTTGCCCTGCCTTTCTCGGAACTGCTGTGTGCTCCCCTTTTCTCCCCTTCTCGGTTGGCCAAGGTAGCACGTACTCTGCCGCCAGCGTTGTCAGATGGAAAATTTTGGAGCAATTTTTCAACAAGAACCTTCTGGTATTGCACCATTTTGCTTGTCCTCTCCACCGGAGGAATGAGAGATGAGAAATTCTCTTTGTAGCGGGGGTCCAGAAGGGTGAACACCCAGTAATCCGTGTTGTCTAAAATGCGTACAACGCGTGGGTCACGGGAAAGGCAGCCTAACATAAAGTCAGCCATGTGTGCCAGAGTACCAACAGTCAAGATTTCGCTGTCCTCACCAGGAGGCTGACTCTCAATATCCTCATCCTCTTCCTCCTCTTCTGCCCACCCACGCTGAAGAGATGGAACTAAAGTTCCATGGCTACCCTCTGTAGCGGAGGCAACCGTGTCTTCCTCCTCCTCCTCCTCCTCCTCCGCCTCCTCCAATTGTCGCTGAGAAGACGAAGTGAGGGTGCTCTGGCTATCACCTTGTGTAAGCTCTTCCTCCCCCATTTCCACCTCTTCCACATGCAAAGCGTCGGTTTTAATTGTGAGCAGCGAGCGTTTCAGTAGACACAGAAGTGGGATGGTTACACTGATAATAGCGTTATCGCCGCTCACCATCTGTGTCGATTCCTCAAAATTGCGTAAAACCTCGCAGAGGTCTGACATCCATTCCCACTCCTCACTTCTGATTACAGGAAGTTGAACGGAGAGGCGACGACCGTGTAACAGCTGGTACTCCACTACTGCCCTCTGCTGCTCACAAAGCCGGGCCAACATGTGGAAGGTGGAGTTCCAGCGCGTGCTCACGTCACACAGCAGCCGGTGAGCTGGCAATTGTAAGCGCTGCTGCAGCTTCAACAGGCCGGCCGAAGCTGTTGATGACTTACGGAAATGTGCACACACGCGGCGCACCTTGGTCAAGAGATCATGCACATTGGGGTAGGTTTTTAGAAATCGCTGCACCACTAAATTAAATACATGCGCTAGGCATGGTACGTGTGTGAGCTTGCCGAGCTCCAAAGCCGCCACCAAGTTACGCCCATTATCACACACAACCATGCCTGCTTGCAGGTTGAGTGGCGAGAGCCACTGCTCGGTCTGGTGACTAATCCCCTGCAACAGCTCTGAGGCCGTGTGCTGTTTGTCCCCAAGGCAGATCAGCTTCAGCACGGCCTGTTGACGCTTCCCCACTGCAGTGCTACACTGCTTCCAGCTACTGGCTGATGGGGGAGTGGCGGTGTGTGTAGAGAATTCGGAGGTGGAAACGGAGGAGGAGGAGCCAATAACGTAGGTGCTGGTGGAAACCCTGATGGAGGTAGGGCCCGCAATCCTCGGCGTGGGTAGCACCCGTGCCATCCCAGGGTCCGAGTCGCTCCCAGCCTCCACGACATTCACCCAGTGTGCCGTCAGGGAAATGTAGCGTCCCTGGCCACAAGCACTTGTCCATGTGTCAGTCGTTAAGTGGACCTTCCCAGTAACTGCGTTGGTCAGGGCACGGGTGATGTTACGGGACACATGGTGGTGTAATGCGGGGATGGCACACCGGGAAAAGTAGTGGCGGCTGGGGACCGCGTACCGAGGGACAGCTGCTGCCATCAGGCTGCGGAAGGACTCAGTGTCCACAAGCCTAAATGGCAGCATTTCGATGGCCAGTAATTTGGAAAGGTGTGAGGTTAGTGCTATGGCCTGTGGGTGGGTGGCTGGGTACTTTCTCTTGCGCTCAAATGCCTGGGGTAACGACATTTGGACGCTGTGCTGGGACAGGGAAGTGGATGTGGTCGCTGATGGTGCTTCAGATGGTACAGGTGCAGGGCGGGAGGTATGCGGGCCTGCGCCTTCGACAGGCGATTGGCCGGCACCGAAAACAGGGGAAGAGGAGGCAGTGGTGTGGCCTGCAGACACAGGTGGGCGATCCAGGCGTTCCTCCCACTTACTACGGTGCTTGGATGCCATGTGTCGGATCATGCTGGTGGTGGTGAGGTTTCTAGTGTTCATGCCTCGGCTCATTCTGGTGTGGCACAGGTTGCAAACTACAATTCTTTTGTCGTCCGCACTTTCCTTAAAAAAACGCCATACCGCGGAACACCTACCCTTTGGCAAGGTAGATTTACGCAAGGGGGTGCTCCGTGGAACATTTGCGGGCCGGTTTGGTGCGGTCCGCCTTCTTTCTGTAGCCACACCACTGCCTCTTCCAGCCTGTTGCGGTGCTGCAGATGGCTCACCCTCAGGACTGCTGTCATCGCTCGGCTCTACACCTTCCCAGGTGGGGTCAGTCACCTCATCGTCCACCAAGTCCTCCTCCACTTCCTCACTCTGATCATCCTCCTCAAGTCTTGATCCCACCACATACTCAGTCATTGACAACTGTATAACATTCTCCTCAACAAGGTCTTGAGACGGAAATAGTGGTTGATTTAATGGCAACTGTGTCTCATCATCATCATCATCATCATCCACTACTTCCTTTGACCTTAAATGCCGTTCACATCTGTCATCTTCTTGTGATTGGGTAGCCTCTAGAGGTTGTGAATCAGGGCACAAGATGTCATGTTCCTCTGCAAGCGTGCTTGGAGAGAGGGTCAAATGAAGGATTGGTGATGAGACGAGCTCATCACTATATCCCAGTGTGGGATCACTTCTTTGACCAGACCGTGTATGGTGGGAGGAAGGATGATCAGAGTGAGGATTATGTTGACCAGACTCTTGGCTACTGAGAGTGGACTTGGTGGAAGACAGGGTGGTGCTTAACCGACTGGAAGCAGTATCAGCTGTCATCCAACCGACCACCTGTTCGCACTGGTCGGACCTCGAGAGTGATGTCCTGCGACGCCCTGTGAAATCAGACATGAAGCTAGGTATGGTGGATGTCTTTCTTTCTTGTGCTCTGGCACCAGGCACAGCTTCTCCGCGTCCTGACCCGCGCCCTGAACTTTCAGGATCACGTCCACTTCCCCGTCCCTTTTTACCCGCCTTCTTCATCTTACACAGAATATGTGACTTTAATATTTGAGTTTGAAAACTTAACAGTATTTCTTATTATTCTGCAACTCTGCAGAGTACACAGAAAAGGCTGCTAAACTGCGGTGAAACACACTGAATGGAATATGTGACTTTGATATTTTAGTTTGAAGACTTAACAGTATTTCTTCCTATTCTGCAACTCTGCACAGTACACAGAATAGGCTGTTAAACGGCGTTGAAACACACTGAATGGAATATGTGACTTTAATATTTGAGTTTGAAAACTTAACAGTATTTCTTATAATTCTGCAACTCTGCAGAGTACACAGAATAGGCTGTTAAACGGCGGTGAAAGACACTGAATGGAATATGTGACTTTAATATTTGAGTTTGAAAACTTAACAGTATTTCTTATAATTCTGCAACTGTACAGAGTACACAGAATAGGCTGTTAAACGGCGTTGAAACACACTGAATGGAATATGTGACTTTAATATTTGAGTTTGAAAACTTAACAGTATTTCTTATAATTCTGCAACTGTACAGAGTACACAGAATAGGCTGTTAAACGGTGGTGAAAGACACTGAATGGAATATGTGACTTTAATATTTGAGTTTGAAAACTTAACAGTATTTCTTATAATTCTGCAACTCTGCAGAGTACACAGAATAGGCTGTTAAACGGCGGTGAAAGACACTGAATGGAATATGTGACTTTAATATTTGAGTTTGAAAACTTAACAGTATTTCTTATAATTCTGCAACTGTACAGAGTACACAGAATAGGCTGTTAAACGGCGTTGAAACACACTGAATGGAATATGTGACTTTAATATTTGAGTTTGAAAACTTAACAGTATTTCTTATAATTCTGCAACTGTACAGAGTACACAGAATAGGCTGTTAAACGGCGTTGAAACACACTGAATGGAATATGTGACTTTAATATTTGAGTTTGAAAACTTAACAGTATTTCTTATAATTCTGCAACTGTACAGAGTACACAGAATAGGCTGTTAAACGGCGGTGAAAGACACTGAATGGAATATGTGACTTTAATATTTGAGTTTGAAAACTTAACAGTATTTCTTATAATTCTGCAACTCTGCAGAGTACACAGAATAGGCTGTTAAACGGCGGTGAAAGACACTGAATGGAATATGTGACTTTGATATTTTAGTTTGAAGACTTAACAGTATTTCTTCCTATTCTGCAACTCTGCACAGTACACAGAATGTGCTGCTACACTGCGGCGAAGCACACTGAATGGAATATGTGACTTTGATATTTTAGTTTGAAGACTTAACAGTATTTCTTCCTATTCTGCAACTCTGCACAGTACACAGAATGTGCTGCTACACTGCGGCGAAGCACACTGAATGGAATATGTGACTTTGATATTTTAGTTTGAAGACTTAACAGTATTTCTTCCTATTCTGCAACTCTGCACAGTACACAGAATGTGCTGCTAAACTGCGGCGAAGCACACTGAATGGAATATGTGACTTTGAAATTTTAGTTTGAAGACTTAACAGTATTTCTTCCTATTCTGCAACTCTGCACAGTACACAGAATGTGCTGCTAAACTGCGGCGAAGCACACTGAATGGAATATGTGACTTTGAAATTTTAGTTTGAAGACTTAACAGTATTTCTTCCTATTCTGCAACTCTGCACAGTACACAGAATGTGCTGCTAAACTGCGGCGAAGCACACTGAATGGAATATGTGACTTTGATATTTTAGTTTGAAGACTTAACAGTATTTCTTCCTATTCTGCAACTCTGCACAGTACACAGAATGTGCTGCTACACTGCGGCGAAGCACACTGAATGGAATATGTGACTTTGATATTTTAGTTTGAAGACTTAACAGTATTTCTTCCTATTCTGCAACTCTGCACAGTACACAGAATGTGCTGCTAAACTGCGGCGAAGCACACTGAATGGAATATGTGACTTTGATATTTTAGTTTGAAGACTTAACAGTATTTCTTCCTATTCTGCAACTCTGCACAGTACACAGAATGTGCTGCTACACTGCGGCGAAGCACACTGAATGGAATATGTGACTTTGATATTTTAGTTTGAAGACTTAACAGTATTTCTTCCTATTCTGCAACTCTGCACAGTACTCAGAATGTGCTGCTAAACTGCGGCGACGCACACTGAATGGAATACGTGACTTTGATATTTTAGTTTGAAGACTTAACAGAATGTGCTCTAATCTGCAACTTTGCACACTAAACAGAATGTGCTCTAATCTGCAACTTTGCACACTAAACAGAATGTGCTCTAATCTGCAACTTTGCACACTAAACAGAATGTGCTCTAATCTGCAACTGTGCACACTAAACAGAATGTGCTCTAATCTGCAACTTTGCACACTAAACAGAATATATATATTTTTTTTTTTTTTTTTTTGTTTTTTTCCCCCCACACCAAATAACCTGCTGCCCCCACACACAGTAGTCCTAAAAAGGACTTTTGGTTCTTTTTTTTTCACAATTTTTGTTTTTTTCCTCCCTACACTGCCTTTCCCTTCCTATCCTCAGCTCTCCCTGGCTCAGACTGAGCCGAACTCGATGGTCAGGTGCTATACAGCACCTGACCACGGGTTCTGGCCAGCCAATCAGTGTAATGCCAGCAGCCAACATGGCTGCTGGCATTACACCGATGTCAGAGCCTCCCTGCACGTTTATTGGCTGCGCAGCAGCCGCAAAACGTGCGGGGAGGAGACCCGAACATGGCGGGCGAGCACATGTGGTACTCGTACGAGTACCGACATGTGCCGAGCAGAGCGATGCTCGAGCCGATCCGAGCATCGGCCGAGCATGCTCGCTCAACACTAGCTTCCACCATCTCCCGTAAAAGAATAGTGGAATCCAGCATCCTTCTGTCTCCCAGTGAGAGCTTAGGTAGCTCACAGCACTCAAGATAGCCATCAATCTGGTCCACAGACTAGTTGGTTTTCGATTGATATAAGGTTTTATAAAATTCAACAAATTGATCATGAATGCCCATTGGGTTCAACACCAAAGCGCCTTGTCTATCAAACACAGCGGAAATATGCAACGAGCATCTATTGCTCCTGACTAATAGGGCCATCAGTTTACCGGCTTTATCACAGTTCTCAAAAAGGTTTTGTTTCTTAAAGAAAATATGATCATTTAGCTCTGCTACTCAGATCAAAAGCTTAGACGATGTGGACACAAACCTGTCATAGGACTCTCTATCGCCCTGCATCACATACTGTCTCTCAGCCTGCTCCGTCTCATCTTCCAGTCTCCCAAAATCCCTGTTTCTTGTGTAAAGAAATATCTGCTATAAATGACCCCCTTACCACAGCCTTAACCGCATCCCAAATGACACCCTGTGAAGCTAAACCTTCATTCGATTCGAAATAAGTCTGTAAAGCAATATGATGTGATTTAGAAACGTGATCAGCCAGAAAAGGTTCAGCCTCCACTTAGACCTAGTCTATCTCTCACTTGGCAAGTTAAAATAAGGGGAATGGTCTGATGCTACCCTGGGGAGGAATCTATACTCTTTCGTGATAGTCCATACGGACTTAGAGACAAATGCCTAATCTATTCTGGAAAGAGTTTTGTGTGTGGAAGAATGACATGAAAAACCCCTCTCGCTTGGGGGCAGCAGTCTCCAGGAGTCTACCAAAGACATATCCTCTATTAGTGTCCCGAATTGTAGAATGTAAGTGGGGTTGTCCCTAGTTATAGCACCTTTCCTGTCAAGCTCTTCATTCTTCACCATATTAATGTCACCCACGGTCTGGAGACCGTTTAACTCCCCCAACACCCCCACCCCTTAAAAAGGAAAATATATATCTCAAACAATCAAACATGCTGACTGTCCCATCTGCACCGCCCATTCCACCCCGCAGAGCAAGATAAGCAACAAATTAAAACAGCAGATGCCTTAAGTATAAGTAAGAATCCAGGGAGAAAGATGAGGTGAATAGGGGGTATATGACCCCTGGAGATGTCAAAGGCACAACCACACCCCCACATACGTACCCATCAGGGATTAAAATGTACACAGGCCATATCAACATGAGGAGGGCACCAGCAAAGTTGAGTGGAGCTGCCAGTGCAAATCCTGCAAGAGGAGACTAGGGTCAGTCACCTGGAGCTTTATAGGGGGCAGAGAATAGATAGGAACAGCTCCAGGGAGGGGATAGTGCAGGCCTCATCTAACCCCGGTTGTCCATCGGTCCAAAGGGTCCCAAACTGGAACTGTTGCAAAAAGAAACCTCAAAAATCAAGTACTCTAAGTATTTAGTGAGCATCCAGCCATTCTTGAGCCTCAGACTCCGATGTGAAGAAGACTGTGTTCCCATCGTGAACCACTTTCAGCCTGGCAGGAAATATCATAGAATAAGAGATGTTCTTTCCTTGATCTCTACAAATTTACGCCATTGGCGCTGTACCTCAGCTGAGAAATCGGGGTAAAAGGAAATTCGATGGTTCTCAAAGAGCACTTCACCCTTAATTCTAGCCATACAGAGAATCGCATCACAGTCCCTGTGTAGTTCAGGAGTTTTAGGATTAACTGACGTGGGTAGGTCCCCAGAGGTTGTGGGCCAGATGGAATTCGATGGGCTCTTTCAATAGTGAAAGACGAGGAGAGGCCTGTAGAACCAATGTTCCTTCAGCCATGCTTCCATGTATTGCTCTGGATCATGGCCCTCCCTACCCTCTGGCAGGCCAACCACCCGGACATTGTTTTTTGGAATGACCTGTTCTCCAAGTCATCCACCTTCGATTATAGTGATCTGACTTGGGCTTTCAGCTCATCAACCGCAGTGGTGACAGGAGTAAGTGTGTCTTCCATATTAGATATAGAGTGTCACACATGAGCTATATTTTCTTGCATATTCTGTTGATCTGCTCTTAAAAGATTGATCTCCACCTGTACAGAATCAATTTTGTTTGTCAAGAATGCCTGGCAATTGGCAATCGCCACCATTATTTCAATAAATTGTGAAGTAGTATTATCATCAGAGGTAGAGGAGTGTGCAGGAGAGGTAGAAGTCGAAGGAGCAGCCAATAAGGCTGCCATCCCCTCATTCGCCATAGCCTTCCTAGAAAACTTGCTCAGTCTCTTGCTCAGATATAGGATACTGCCAATTTTAAAACAGGAACCAAGGAGGCACAATACAGGTTTAAAGAATCAAGGTCAGGAGCAGAGGGCAGTAGGCAGACAGGACCACCGGACATCAGAATTTAAGCATCCTGAAAATCACTAACGCCATCCGGAACCATGATGTGAAGATCTCATTGAGTAGATGTACTCTTCAGGGTTAGATTAAACCCCCACTACCCCTGGTCAGTTACAGCTGATGCATCAAATATACATGGGAGAAGAGGGGGCACAAAGATGGGAAAAATAACAAACAGGGAGATGATTGAGCAGTGGTAGCTGCAATCCAGATAATATATCAAAATAGGTATCACATGTACAGCATACAGCAATGACCCAGCACAGACCCAGGGCCCCAACTGCTCCAAGGCTTTACTGGCACAATAGGATCAAAGAAAGTGTAGGTCTGACAGGATCCGCAGGTAGCCACTTCACAGTGCCAGGCAGGGGCATCTGTGTCTCAGAGGCCACTGTCACTGTAATGCTATTTTCCCCAGAAGTAGAGGACCCCCACTACCCCTGGGGGATCAAATATTAATGGGAGAGGAGGGGGACACACAAATGGAAAAAAACAACAAACAGGGTGACTATTGGGCAGCGGTAGCTGCAGTCCAGATAATTTATCAGAGTAGATATCAAATGCACGGCATCCAGCAAGGAACCCACATAGGCCCAGGGCAGACCTCCACACAGGGCCCCAACCGCTCCAAGCATTTCTTGTTACAAGAGGGTCAAAGAAAATGCAGCCCTGAATAGAGTATAACTCCTATGGGTCAGTAGCAGATAAGTTGGCAACAGGCTCTGCAGGTAGTCACTTCCCAGTGTAAGGCAGGAACATCTATATGTCAGAAGCCACTGTCACTGGGATGTTATATTCCTCAGTCGAATTAAAGGACCACCGGAAGGAAGCAAGAGCAAGAGAGGTAGATAATTAGCAAAATGTGAAGTAAAGAGGCCTACTGGGAGGGATGGGGGACTGGGACCAAAAAACAAAAAATTAGATGGAGCACTAAAGAATAGAAATAGGTGGGGCAGCCTGAACAAGAAGAGCCAGGACCGAATGAGGCAAGATCCACCCTCACATACCAGTGTAACATACCGCCATGTAGGTGCTCATATACTGCCAGGTGAGGATTTGCAGTTCTGGCCCGTTAGTCGTAGGCCGCACACTTCCCGGTTCCTGCGATACAGTACCTTCTCACCTGGAGGGGGAAAGCTCGGCCGTAACGCTATACGCCAGCGGCAGCCTGGCTGTCAAGGCTGCAAGCTCGTGACCTAGGCCTCAGCTGCCACAGAGTGTCTTCTCATTGAGCAAGGGGCCACTAGGCAGACATCAACAGGCAGCTTTAGTCGTGGGTAGTATGATGTAGACAATTGCGTCACTATTTTCTGCCTACAGTGTCAGATGGTGGAGGATGTGTGGCTCAAATCTCAGAGCTGCTCCATTTTACATCCATTCATGATGGCTTCCAGACCACACCCACATTTTAACACTTTAAGTGATAGAGGGTTGTTTGCCACAACACATTGTAAAGCACACCTCTAGCACTCAAAGGGTTAAAATGCCTTAAAAACTATGTGATATATCATTGTTTTCTCTTATCTGTTAGTCTAAGATGTTTCTTAGCTTGCTTATTTATATTGAACAGGGTAAGGCAATATTTTCCACAGCCCTTGTTCCACTCTCTTCAAGGAGAAGTAAACCATTATAAAAAAACAATAAATATTTTAGGGCTAAGTAAAACAACTGCGCTCCAACTGCTGGGAGATACTTTGTCCAAATGTTATTATAGTTTAAATTGTTTAGTATATATAGTTATCTACAGTTCCCTTGGACTCCAGAGAGTTATGTTTTTGCAGTGTATGGAATGAACCAATGATATGACTTTTGAATAAAGCATTGGTTTACTCAAGAAAAGCCCTATAATATGTATAGTAGTGAGAAAATGTTTGTGAACCCCTTCAGATTGTCATGTTTCAAAACTACAGTGTTATTAGATTTTAATTAAAATCCTAATAATGAACAAAAACAACTTCTTTAAACAAATGACACACAAATATGTTTTGACAACATGCTTTTACCAATATTATTCAATTTACTTATTCAATATCCATGAGTGAAAATGCATGTGAACCTTTAAATTCAGTATCTATTGGCACCCTCTGGAGTAGCAGTGACTTCAATGAAGTGTTTCCCATAACTGGTGGTCAGTCTCCTTTTGAGAAATGTTGGCCCACTCCTCCTTATAGAACTGGTTCAACTTGGTGGCATTTGAGGGGTTCCTTACATTGACCAGGGCCGGATTTCTTAATAGGCAGACGAGGCAATTGCCTAGAGCGCCCAATTTTTAGGGGTGGCTGGCAATGGCCCTGTCACACCCATCGGCCCATCCACTTTATCATGTGATGGCCCCAGGCAGGATGTAAATAATAATAGTGCTTGCTTGCCAGGGCGCTTTGTTGTAAATGTATGCAATTCCAATTGTTCCCGGTTCGCATATAGTTCCTAGCTGGCTGGACCACCCCATATGACCCTATGCTGCGCCTGCTTGCATACACTACTCTCTTCTCATTGCTCACCTCCTAGATGGGACCTCCCGCGAAGTCAGCACATCACAACGCATGTGTAACCAAACACATTCGCACAATACAGTGTCTCTTGCGCGGCTACATAAAAACCACAGGAACCAGTTTATACCCTTCAATTTGGCTGGGGCTGCAGCCCGGGAGTGTGTTTAAGATTGAATGGAGGAGAGAAGACCAAGGAGTTGGAGGGAGAACGGCTCCGACTGACACCTGTGTATTTCATATGCACTCTATTTTGAGGTGCCATTTTGTCTAAATCCTATTTCCATTTTTACTAACTGCTTCGATTCTGATTTCTTATTTTAATTCTCTGTGTGATTCCTGTCATGTTTCTAAACATAAATGTGGATACATTTTTCAGGAAAAACAAATGCACCTAATATAATAAAGAAACAAATCCATCAGTTTTCTGTAGTGTTATTTATTTGAGGAATATCTTAATAAAGTTGTTTTTCTTCAGAACTCTTCAATTTAAACCTTGGTAAACATTCTCATATACTCTATCCTTTGAGTGCCAAAGGGATAAGCAATGCGTTGCGTACCCCTCTGGCACTCAAAGTGTCAAGATGTGTAAAAGAGTAGTTGCCAATCTGTATGTTTTTTTGGTAACACTTCGGGCTGTAGGGATACATGGCCAAACTCAGGACATACTGTGGCAAGTGTCCTTGAATGTTAATGCCGCCAAGATTTAGGAATCATACTGGTTTAATCATACAGCAGGAAATCCACATTTGTAGAAAAACAAGTAGGTTAGTAGTTCCTAAGAATATCTTTATTAAAATTATTGCAAATATTGCATGGATGATTCTTTTGTTTTCCACAGAAGTCACAAAGATTGTAAAGCGAGAACTATATGGGGATGAGGGAAAAGTGAAATTTTCTTCCAGTTAAATCTTTTGTGGAACAGGAATACTGTTTCTCCTTTCTGCTGAAGTTACTACAGGAAGGAAAAGGCAGGGAAGCTCCTTCCAATGAGCCTTACCTTCCTGCATTGACTCTGACACATATATGCTTTAGGTACTTGGAAAACTGGCAAATGACCGCAAAAAAAAAGTATTGGTAATTGGTATCGGGGAGTACTTGAAAAAAGTATCGGTACTCGTACTTGGTCTTAAAAAATTGGTATCGGTACATCTCTAGAAGTCTGAAGAATGATGAAATAAACCACATTTTTCACCTTGAGTAAGACATGTAAGTGCTTTCTTTGGATTATCTATCTATCTATCTATCTATCTATCTATCTATCTATCTATATATCTATATATCTATATATATATATATATATATATGGGTTGCTGGATAGATGCACGCGATACAAATAAACATTTCTGTTTTTAAACATTGAAGGAGTCCTGTGGCTGCCGTCTATACAGCAACCCGTGTGTATGATCAGATTTACCGGCGCAGCACCCAGGCATGTAGAAGAAGTAACAGTGAGTGCTACCAGTGCAAACTGTTTATATATATATATATATATATATATATATATATATATATATATATATATATTATATAGTTGTGAATTAATATGGGACGTGCACCAGACTTTTGTCTTTATTTTTAGTTTGAGTGCCACTGTCTGCTCTTTGTTCTCTCTCTCTCTCTCTCTCTATATATATATATATATATATATATATATATATATATATAAAATAATTAGCTAAATTGTTGTCAGAAGCCATCATGTGCAGTAGAGATGGCTGTGCGTGTTGCAGTCATGCGCACTACAGACTGTTTGCGCCACAGCTGATAACGGAGCAGGGCTCCGAATTCAGACCATAGTCCTCGACTACGGTCTGAATTCAGAGTGCCTCGCTCCGTATCAGCAGCGGTGCGGGCAGTCTTTACTGTGAATGACTGCACCACAGCTGTTGCTGGGTTCCACTGTGGCCCGTGTACACAGGCTCTTCAACTAGTATATATATATATATCTCAAAGGGTTAATGAGGAAACCTGAAATGGCTGTTGTCCTTATATTACTTTCTGATAGTGGACATGTGATATGCCGTTACAAACAATCAACCATGATAGGACATTTGTTTCTGTAAGGGGGTTTCCAGGTTATTGTAGAACTGATAGCCCCTCTTGCTGGGCCCTATCAGAACTGCATGCTTTGAAGCCCAGTAGTTAATGTAGTTAGTCCCCTGCTCCCTTGCAAAGCAATGTGTTGGATACCTTTCTGGCACTCAAAGGGTTAATGGGAAATCACCTACATTTTATTCAATTTAACTTTACTTTCATTTTCACTGGGAAATTTAATTTGGGGCTAAATCTAATTTATGTTTATTTTTTGTTAGTAGTTAAGCTCTATGTAAGATTGTGAATGCCCTTTCATGAACTTGTTGTGACATTAATTGATCTTTTGCTTCTGTAATAAATTACTGTAAGTTCTTTGCCTTAGTACTATTTTAATACAACATATTATACTGTATCTTTTTAATACATCCTAATTTATTATTTTATTTCTAGTTCTTAAAAGTAAGAAAGTTAAGTAAGGGGTTTTAGAATGTAAATGTAAAAAAGAACAATAATGTCACAATATAAACGAATCTTGTATTCTTTATACTTTTTAATAATGCTCTGTACTTTCCAATCTGTTCATATCCAAATAGTTTTATTGTAATTGAATTGTAAAGTTTCCTGCTCCATTTACTGATGTCAGTCTCCATCCCTCAGGTCTGAAATCCTGTTGCTTGACTGGACAGTTCGCAATAAGGGACAATCTTGTCTGTCTGTAAAAGTAAAACCCTGCCCCATTTTGTCATCTGCAGGAAGAATAGTGATGTTGGGAAAAGGGGCAAGAGGGGGAAAACGTACAATAAAATTATGATAAAACTATCCGGATATGAACTGATTGGAAGGTACAGAGCCTTATTTAAAATAATAATTGAAGATTTATTTATATTGTAGCATTACTCTAAGTTGTAAAGTGAGTCTTGGGTGAAGAGATCCAACAATATTTTTCACCTTTTTTGCCTGGATATAAATATTTACAATTAAACTAAATGGAATGTTTTGTTAATTTATAGAATCAACTTTTATGTTTCATATAGACAGTTATTTTGTCTTTTGATCCCTGCTATTGTCCAGTAATGAAAATTCTACCAACCTTGCAGTGTTGAAGCTGTAGATTCTGTATAACTGAAAAGAGCACAGAAAATGTTATTTCATTGTATATTTTACAGGAACCCATCTAATTAATACATTTCTGTGAAGTCCATATTTGTGATGATAAACCACTGCTTCTTTTTTCTGATTCATTTGCGCAATAAACTGCTTCTGTATTTCATAAAACACAACATATCCGAAAGCAGCAGGTCTTGTAGACCACTTCCTATTTCCTTCGTATGTAGAAAGTTTGGAATATCTTGCACAGGTTTTGGTAGAAAACTAGAGAGATCATTAAATGCAATTCCTGCAAATACAATATCTAAAATGATGTTTATGTAATTGAATTTTGCTTTTTACACTGCATTATTATCTTCTTAATATATTTTCTCTCGCATAAGTAATGAATATAATTAACTATTCTAATGGACATGTATATACATCAGTTTGTTGCAGGAATTAATAGATTCTTATAGAATAGATTGGATTCTTTTCACCAAATAGAAGGTGCTCAATTGGAATCTTTAAATCTTAAAAGGTATAGTTAAATAATTTAGTATTTAACCCCTTAAGGACCAGTGGCCCAGGGAAGTTACCTTCCCTTAAGGACCGCTTTGATCCTTGCCGACGCTCTGGTACACGTGACCTGTTACGCGTACCGGTGCGCAACTTTGGGGCCTTAGAGAGATCACTCCAGTCTTGGAGCGGTCAATTGTAGACCCCGTTTTTTCTTACAGCGCTCCCGGTAGTGTACTTGATGTCACTGGTCGTTAAGGGTATAAGGACCGTGATGGTCATAGCATGTCATCTGGTCCTTAAGGGGTTAAAGCTTAAAAGGTCACTAACATAGAATAATTACAAAAATATATGTTAACGTGATAGTAATGTTTCACAAAAACAGCTGCTCCAATTAATCTTCGTAGTATTTGAGCCATAGATAGTGTTATTTCATTACTGTGAGAGTTGTAGTTCAAGAGTAATTGAATGATTAAGTTTCCTGTCCTGCCTCTCTTACCTAGTGTATGCTACGTCCCCTCAGATGTGGAATCTGGCCCACAGACCAGACAGCTCACAGCAAGGGACAATCTTCTTACTGCAAGAACAATGAAAGCCCTGACCCCATTGACAGTTTTTTCAGGGGTTTCCCTTATGTTAATTGAAGATTGTCCCTCTCTGCAATCTTTGACATCAATTACTCTTGAACTACAGCTCCGACAGTACTGAAATAACACTCTCTATGGCCAAAATACTATGAAGATTAATTGGAGCTGCTTTTATTATGAAACATTGCTTTCCCTTTAATGCTCAGTATTTTATTAGTTAATAACTGCTATTAACACTTCTGGCAGTATCAACATTCTAAAGTAACAGCCACTGGTGTACAGCCATCCTCCATCCATAGGCTTTTCATCCCTAGAGTTGCTTTTTTGAATTCTATAGAGCCAGAAGACTATTCGTTTTGTCTGTTGGATGTCACAAACACCTACACAGCCAATAGGAATTAAACTGACACTGACAGCCTCTACTTATGCAGGTGGCAGGACTACAGCTCCCACTGGTGGAAGCAGTGTTTAAGATTGTGAATGTCACTTCATGTTAACTCTAGAGCTAATGATTCACTAATAAAACACAACTTAGACATACATCTCTTATGCTGTTAGAACCAACCAACCAATTTCCAACAGAGGGGTGGAATAAATTAATAGGGATAAATGATGCAAATCCAAGATTTAAATTCCCACTAAGGGAAAGATTTGGGAAGTGACAGGTCTTTCTTAATACTAAAATAGCACTGCACATAGTAGTATAAATAACAGTGACAATGAAGGAATGGAAAGTTTAACTGTTTTTTAATTAGCATTGGTTTATTTTTAGATGGGCATATAATGTATGTTTTTTATTTGTGAATGTAAGTGAAGTATAAAGCAAAGAAACAAATAAAAAAAAAAAAACACAAAAAAAGCAAAAACAAAAACTATGAAATTCTGCCCCAAAGGTGGAAGAACATTGTGTCAGTGATTCACTGAAACATGAGTCAGTAATCCTCCACTGAGAATGAAGCTTCAACATTGAAGCCAAGACAGAGTATAATTTGTAATGATGCCATAAACTTCTATTAAATCTCTCATGTCAAAGCAATAATAATGGAAGGGGGTAGGAGAATCAACCTATAATGTATGAAAATATAAAGTAAATGAGGAAGCTCAGGCCTTCAGTGAAGAGATACATCAATGATATGCTAAACCAGCAGCTTATTGCAGCACTATCCCAGCCCCCAAACATGGATTCAGATACTTGCATGAACTTCACTTTCAAGGCAAAAGAATAGTATTGCTACTCCACTGTGCCCAGATAAAACAAAGCTTCTTTATTTGAACCTAAGATATACAAGACTATATTTGTTCCACCCCATAGCGCTTTAGGGGAGTATGTAGGAATTTGCAAGTGCAGGCACACTGACATTAGTGTCTAATGCCAGGGGCTGCACTTAAAGAGATAGTAATATTTAATATGTAAAAAATATATATTATAGCGTTTATCCCCCTGAGTAAAAAAGGGTACTCTCACTGCTGAAAGGTATTTTATTCAAAGTTATTACAGCTCAAAGTTGAATTTTTAGATGCAATATCACAGTGACCTGAAATTGTGCAGTGGCGCTGTTGTTACACCATCCTATGGACAGCTATGGTCCATAGACCATAAATCTCAATAGGATGGTGTAGCAACAGCACCACTATATAATTTCAGGCCACTGTAATTTTGCAACTTTGAGCAGTGAGAGTACGCTTGTTTTACTCAAGGGGATAAACCCTACAACATTTTTTTTTTTTTTTTACATTTTAATTATTACTATCCCTTTAGGGTTATTCAGTACAGCTGATGATCTCTGTAGTGCCGGCATCCTACTTAAATGCCAAAGAATTTGCCACAGCAAGCCCCATAGCGTGCACAGGAAAATGGCGTACACTATTACCATTTCCATTGCCTTGCTTTGTGCAATAATCTAAGCAAGACATAGAGCAAATGACCATAACAAAATGCCTACAGAGTGCCCTCTTTCTCCTCTTTGAGCAAGCAACCTTAATGGGAGGATTTTGAGTGTATGTAATTTATTAAATTTACATTAGGCAGTTGTTTGGACTCAAGATAGATTTCTGCTCTTGATCAGAATTAGTTTTGTACATTCACCCCCAGTGTGTCTGGCTCCAATCTCTTACTGCAATCAGCAGCCATGTTTACAGATACCTACCTTCAACCTTTGGTTGCAACTTTACCTACTGGTGTTAAAGAGTTAGTAATGTCCAAGTAAAAATATTTTGCATTGTGTAGAGCTGAAAAAGTTTAATGGAATGCCAAAAAACGTATTTCTCAAACTGCTATGGTTTGAGAGATACGTGCATCCAAAGTTTGATGTTTGACTAAGTTTGACTAATACTTGACTTGATAGAGTATTTTGTAGAGGATTATTTGTTAGATTTTTTTTATTAGAGGCCGAAGCCCTGAGGATTGGGAACATTGATTTGTAAAACTTAGACTTACTAAACACCCAAGCCCTGAAGAAACATTGATTTGTAGGACTTAAGCTTGTTTGGCACAAGCCATAAGGAAACATTGATTTGTAGGACTTAGGCATGTTAGAAACAAACCCTCAAAAATTGTTTATTTTTTTGTAGGATTGTTTTTTTTTTTTTATTTTTTTCAAAGCACAAGCCTTGAGAAAAAAATGCTATACTGGCCTAGTGCCAGCGGGTTATGTTGGCTTGTGGCCACTGGCCATTGTCAAATGTCCTCCTCCTGAGTCTGAGTCCATAATTGCGGAATTTACAACTGCTGTTCTTGCTGCTGCTGCTGCTGAGATGTTTAAGCAGCAGAATGATTAGGCAGCTGAAAGGGAATGGGATCAACAATAGCAGTAACATGGGTGAAGGATGATGAGGTTCCACTTGCCATGACTAGCTCCAGTGATGCTCCTGAGGCAGTAGCAGCACAATAAGTAGCCCCTAGTCTATGTGGAGAAAAGAAGTTGGCCAATAATGCTTCTCTACCTGCCCCACCTCCAAATTCATGGGTGTGTTGTTATTAGAATATAAATTTTTCCCTTGAGAGCAGGAACTGTGCCTCTCAACAGAAACAGCAAAGTGCACAGTGTGTGTGGTAAATAACATCTGGGGGCACAACTGTATTCAAACACCATGACACCAGAAACCAAGTACTGCCGCTATCACTATGCTCCTTGTCCAGACCCTGCTAAGGACACATGACAACTTGCTGACAGTTTAATAGTAATGATGAACCCTCCCTGCCACCATCTTGGCATATTCTTTGGGATGGAATCTCCTCATATGCCGCTTGATGCCCAGCTTGCGATTCTCCTCCACCAAACTACCATGTATGGTCTGTGCACCACACATTGTGCAAAGGGTAAAGATGAACTGCGACATCCTAACATCAACAGAGTGGCTATCATTTGATGGGGGAGGTAACGATGAATGAGGTGGATTGGCAGAAGATGTAGTTACCTTAGAAGGTGATGGTTATGGCGAGCTTGTTGTTTCACTCATCATGGAACTTTCAGTCTCTGCCTGGTTTGGTCTATTCTTCCTCCTCTGTGATCTTTGCCTCACCTCTTGTTACCTTTCTGGAGTCTCAGGAGGTACAGCAACAGCGGTGCTTGATTTCTATAATGGGTGTTTGTGATATCAGGGCATCTGTGCCAAGGTGTGTTCCCTCCTCTCCTCTTCTCACTGACTTGTCACAAATTGTGCACAGTGCCGTTGCTGATGACTGCACTATGGCTGCCCCAAAAGAAAAATAGTCCCACACCCTTAATGATAGGAGGGAACAGGTGGAGAAAAATTGCCTCTTCTTGTCCTCCACATTCCCCTTCACTATCTGTGGCAGCAGATAATGTTGCTGCTGTTGCTGTTGCTGCCTCAGATTCAGCACTGCAAGTTCTGCAACTAGGATCAGAAGTATTGCTGGTGCTGGCAAGTGGAACCTCTCCTAGTTCCGCATCACTTGTTGACCCCATTCCCTTGTGTTTACAGTGGTCTGTGGCACACTAGCTTGTTCCTCAGCATCCTACTGCCCTTGCAACTCAGCATCAGAAGGAATTAGAGCAGTTGCAAATTCCAAAATGTCATTGATAGTGGTGGTGGTGATGCCCATCCTCATCCTTGTCTCCCATTCCTTCTCAGTTTCTGCTAAAAAGGCCATCAATGTATCTTCCACCCCAGCTTCTCCACCATCATCATCACCACCATCACCACTAGTCCTTATGTGCTGCTGCTGCTGTTCTAATACAGACATCTCAATGCTGCTTGGAGGAGGTGACAAGAAATGTTACAGAGGGTCCCCTAATGTCACACTTGCCATTTCTTAGTGATGTGAAGACGACAGACTGGTAGCAGTAGCAGCAGCAGGCACAAGCAGCTGATCTGTGCTCCTGCTGGTGGTGATCGTATTATTTCTGTGTCTGCTCTCCCACAACACCAGTTCTGGCCTCTTCAGGATCATGTTCCACCTGGACACTGTAGTGAAGGGAAGGGGAGGACTCCTAGAGCCAGAGGAATAGTGTGGGCTCCCTTGACCGCTATTCTGGACGCTCTCAAATGTTTCCCCTATCACTTCAGCTGCTTTACCATTACTGCTACTACTACTACTACTAGCAGCAGAGTCTTTCTCCTCAGTCTTCCAGTCACTAGTAATATGAAGATATTGTTGATTACCACCTCTTTCACTCATAATGCTAATAAGCTGCTGGACCTTAGTAGTAGTAGTACTAGCACTGGCGGGACTGCTTGGGAATGGCAGGCATGACTTAGGGTCCCTTGCTGTCACACTTGGCAACATCCTCTCCTTCCCCCCTCCTGAGTACTTCAAGACACACTAGGAGCAGCAAAGCATTGGTGGCAGCAGGTTCAGCACGGGCAGCAGGTATAGCACAGGTGGCAGCAGGGACAGCATGTCTGACCTCAGTCACAGCACTGTGTCAGCAGGGGCAGCACGTCTGACCTCAGGCACATCAATGGTGGCAGCATGGGCAGCACTGGTGGCAGCAGGCGCAGCACGTCTGACAGCAGGCACAGCAATGGTGGGAGCAGGTTGTTTCAGTACTGCTCACTTCCCCCTCCGCCTCAGACTCAGTGGACACATAATAAGGGTCCTTCCAGTTCCTCCTTTTACTAGTCATAGAGATAGCAGTCACTACGAGCCTCTCCTGCCTCAATTTAACAAACAATTCATAGCAGAACAGCACAGTATGTCTACCTGTCTCTGTAACTGCTTCTATTGTGTTTAACTTCCGCAAATACGTCACATTTTTGTAGTGAAAAGGCGAAAACCAGTTAAATCAATGGGTGGAAACTTTCTAGCCACTGAAAAATGGTGGGGAATTTTGGCCAATGGGTGCAAATCATGAAGATTTTAATTGTTGTTTTAAAAATGGATTTTCTTGTGAAAAAGCAGACAATAACTTTGTTTTCGTTGGATTTCTCGGGGGAACACAGCAACAACTTTTGCCCATCCTTACTGAGGCAGACTTTATAGACTGCAGACAACATCAATAATTTTGTTGAGGGCCAAGGCAAGACATCACATTAAATCAGTGGTGTAGAGATTAAAAACACACACAGTAGTTGAGTAATGTCCAGCAAATGCACAAGGGGCAGGAGGGGGAAAGGTGGAGCATTGCAGGGACCTGAGAGTAAAGTGATAGTTCAAAAACTGACTGCAGCAATGGTTGCTGCAACATGTGCAATAAATGATGATGATACCTCTCCTCCTGGGTTGGTTTCAGTTTGTCAATCACACCACGCAAGCCCCCCCCCACCACTGCCTTACACATCTGCCACATTGTATGTTGTACTTTATTTTTTTTAATCACTTCACATCATCATGTATATGTGCCAGTGTCACTTAAGCATGAAGTTAGTGTTGTGGGCAAAGGACAAATGCACTCTGCATGCTAACACATTTTTTGGTATATGTTACTGTAGGACTCCCAACTTTGACTTTCAGCTACTTATTTCTCCACTACAGCCCCCAGAAGAAGTAATATTGTGCTGGGAAATGTTGCAACATAAGAAACATATTTGAAAAAGTGTTGGAACAGGAAAAAATGTGTTGGAATAGGCAGACAATTTGCTGGCATAGACGAAAAGGATAAAAAGTTTGCAGTGAAGAAAAGGAGAAGACGTTCACAACAAAAGTTAAAAATCATTAGTATTTTGCGAACAGTTATGCAGGAAATTTTTCTCACTTTTCGCCCACCTCTAAACGTTAGTAATTGTCAAGCTTGGTGTAATATGTTCAGAGTCAAAACTTGCACATTAGGAACTGTCTGAACTAACATCACACTAAAACTATATGTTCATACTGGCGGATTAAACTGTGTTGAAATTAAACGGTTAAATGTTTTCATGATTCTGCAAGTAATTTAGCCACAATATGTGGAGTCACGCCACACGTATAGCAGTCCACATCAGAAAAGATAACATTCCCAGAGGTGCTACCCACAAACTACCCACATTCCCAGAGGTGTTACCACAAACCTTAAAATGTTGCTAATTGCTGTTAACACATTATTATAGAACTGCTAGTATTTTATCTAGATTTTGCTATTCACTGTTTAATTTGTAATATAGAGCTGAGGGTGCTTAACTATATTTTTCACTAATGCATTATAATAAACAATGCATAACTAAAGAGAAATAGTGGGAAGGGGGTCACTACCCCAAAAGTATTTATAATCAAATGATCACCACTAACAAAGTCCTTTTACTAGTCTATGACCCCTATGGGTCCTTACAGATGTATGGTCTGTACATTTTTTATTATTTACACCTTCTTGTGTATGGGATTAGGATTTATAATTAATATCCGATTTAGAACTGAGAGGAGGGTACTCATTTTGAGAAGTGATCAAAATTAATTGATTAAGCAGAACACTTAAACAAGATTTATATTTTAAAACAGAATGGAGTACTGCAACATAGGGTATGTTAATACTGAGTTCCACAACCAGTTCTTGATTGGGTCCAAAATGTTGCCCACATAAACCTCAGTTTTGAACTAAATTCAATGTTTTCTTTTGGTTTTAGCAAATGTCTGCCATTCTTCTGTATTGCATGAGCAGCTAGATGATGCCAGACATCTTAATGAAACAACTGCATGAGATCTGGGAATCCAGCTTTATCATACCTGTAACTGAAAGAACCCTACCTTAATGTTTACGTTTTAGTTTATCCACAGTAAATTGTTGGACTTGTATCCACAATTCCTATAATTGTGACAATTATCTTTTTCTTTACCATGCCTCTTGTTTAACTGCTAATAAGGAATTGCTCTGATCTCAGATGTGTAGCGATTTACCTGAGGGCAGGTCTTGTTCAGGAGATGGATTCTTAGTGCAAGTCATACACTTTGCAAAATCACACTAAAATACCTCCCAAGTGTCCCTCTTTAGGAGAGACATTCCCTCTCTGAGACCCAAATTCCCCCTCTCTCTCTCTCTGCTATACTGGTGTCCCTCTTTTTAGGAAATCAGAGTGTGTAGTATGTATATAAGTGTATCACATTGCTCCACAGCAATAAAACTCAAATTGCAGTTTGTTTAAACATCAGTATATATGTTTAGAAATTAGTCTGTGTAATAAAATACTTTGGTATTACTCTAAATAATGTATTAAATTACACAAATAGGTGTCACTAGATAATAAAATATTTTAAACATTCTCGGTAATTCCCTGTCCATCATAGACACCCCCAGCAAGACCGCTTACAACAAAAGTCACACTTTAGCTATTTGAAATTTTGGAAAGTGTGCACTAATAGAGGGCCTGGGGATGAAAACAAGCCCCCTCCAGTGAGTTTATGCACAGGGGCAGGTACAGAAGTCCAGAAAGCAGGAGGCAGGCAAGGACTGAACTGGACTGGTGCTGAAACCCAGGAGCTAGATGTAAACCCTGTAGCAATTGCTTGCCCCAGGGGTTGAGCCACAATGTTTAAGCGGCCACTGGCAGGATACAGGAGTCCAAGGTGAAGTACCTATTTGACAGGCAAAGGCATGGTCAAACAATTAGTAGATAGAGTAGGAAGCAAAGGTTTATGAGCTGAGAGATATTAAAGTCAGGTAATAAACAGGAAGGGTCCAGGAACACAGAGGGCTTTGAATAAGAATAGTCAACAAACCAGAGTCGGTAACACACGCGCAGCAACAAAACCTGAGGGAGAGACAAGAAGAGTAATCGGGCAATCAAGAGTCTAAAGCCAGTCGAGGAAACACGGTATCAAATCAGGAAAACTGGAGAAAAGTCGAGGACAGGCCGGGGTCGAATCACACAGGAATGGATGCCAGAATCAGAAGACAATAGAAGAGTTGTGGTCGAACACAGGAAACACTGGAACAGGATCACCAAACTACAGAATACAGAACACTTTGATCCCGCACTGATACAAAGGTGTCAGTGCTTGATATATGTCATGAACCAGGGCGTGCCTCATACAAGGCGGAGAAACGAAACAAGGTAAGAAAACCAGAATATACGGAAAGGGAAAGCAGGAAAACCCGGAGGAACATGACACTGGAGCAGGCATGGACATAGAAAGGAAGCTCAGTGTCATTGGAGTTGGGGAAAAGAGAGCTCCAAGTTTGCAGAGAGCAATGAGGGCATCGCCAACAGAGAGCTAAGATAACTAACACCCAGTAAAAGATGGTATTTGGTCTATTGTGCGGTTCAGGTAAGTTCATATTCTGTATCACACAGAACAATTTTTAACTCTTTGAGTATCCAACACATTGTTTAGCAATGTATTGAACAGCCCTCTGGCACTTAAAGGGATTAATGAGTGGTTCATGGATTATTTGTCAATGCATACATTGTTTAAACAAAAAAGATCACAGAAAAAGTGATCCCATAATGACAGAAAAACTACATGGAGCAGTCTTGTGTAGCATGCATTGACAGTTTGAACAGGTTCATATCTAGGTAGGTAAGGCTGAAGAGACTGAAATGAGATATCTAGAGCTTGGCGCTGATCCCTGTCCAGTATACATGACCAGATGCCTGAACCTCCTACCCTCCTGTTGTCTCGGTGAAAAAACAGTAAGTCTGATTGGGAGACACACCAGTAGCACATTAGACGAGTGACAGTAGACAGCAACAACATCAGTAAAACCACTGCTAAAATGTCACTTGGCCAAGGGGCACATAGTAGTGCTGTAGATATCTTAGGAAGCGGGACAAAATTTTTTCACTAACAATAACATGTGACCTACTGCTCTTGTACAAGTGCAAAACAAGGAGGAGGATGAATCTGAATTAATTGCAAGTAACAAGAGTTCCTACAAGTGCCAGACGTACCACCACCAACTCCATTACCACGACTATTAGTAGTCATGTTGTTAAAGCAATTAAGCTATACTCTTCTATGTGCTGCCAACTCACACTGAGTTGTTAGAAACAAGTGAAAAGTGCATAACAATCAAAAAAGTATGTCTATGGAATGATAAACTGTTGAAGGTTTATATGCTGCTCTATTCTTTTGTTAAAAACAGAACTGGTTTTCTGTGTTGTATCCCACACTGACATATCCCAAGCCATACTTATTTTTCAAGGATGATCGTACCAGAGCTGTACAAGCATGTGGTTGGTGTTGTGGGCAAAGAGCTGGAATCAATATATGTCACTTGATTACAGATATATGAACAAGTAGCTAGAAAACAGACTGTTTGACTGTTGTTCACTGGGTATCTTTACCATCCACATGAAGAACAGTAAGTTACAGTCAATGTTTCCCCTGACTGACACTAGTAGTAAAGGCCAGCTACAAGATAGACCATGCCATTGACATGCCATTTTATGAATGTAGAGCTTTGAGAAACAATCCCAAAAAGTTTTAGATATGTGAAAGAAACTAGAGCAGGTCATCGACTAAAGCAGGTCATCGACCTTGAAAGCTGGTTTTGTGTGTGCTTATAGTGGCTCCAATATACCCTGCTTCATTCATGTCCTAAATATAATTGTTACTTGATTCCTTTCAGAATCAGGAGCCCTCAAATAAATGCTAAATCACCTGCAAAATCTTTGTACCTTTTAGCTGGTCCTACAGTGATCACAATGTATTATATTCCAGAAAAGAGTGTAATAACCTGCCCCTTCATCACCTTAAAATGAAGGTCCTAACCAGGTGGGATTCCACATTGTACACACTACAGTGTTTGTGTATGCAGGACATGGCCAATAGTGAGTATACAGTGAATAAATGTAATGCTTTGGATGGAGCATCTTTGTTTTCTGGTCAGTGACGGTGAATATGTGACTTATGTGAGTTTCTGAAGCCTTCTGAGGAGGCCGGTTTGCTGGTTAGTAGTTTCGGTGCAGAAATCATTGATATTATTCCACTAATATATTTTATTACAGAATAAAATGAAGAGCGTGGCCAATGATTCTTACAATAATGACAACCCAAATGTGAACTGGCTGGTGAATGAAATGGTAGCATACTGTGAGCTGATCCTCACATAGTCTCCATTGAAAGCAACGAGGAATACATTCTACCTACATTGCTTCACTCCCACTTTAAACATAAAATTCTGAATATGAGCAAGTCAGGAGCGCTCTGAGGAATTATGTTTTGTGGAAGAATAGAAACATTGCATTGTGGAGGATGAGAGAGAGAAACATAAGTGCAAAACTATTCGAAATCACAGAGAAAAGGAAGCAAACAAAATAATTATACCATTAGTAGCAGCAACAACAACAACATCCCAACATTTTGCAGAACACATCATAATCAGAGTGTAGTGTGTATCGATCAAATGGACAGGGGCGGATTGTAGGAGAATACCAGCCCGGGCATTTTTTTAACCCTTTGAGTGCCAGAGGGGTATGGAATGCATTGCAGTCTCTATTGCGCATGACTGCATAGTGACAAACATCCTAGCAAATTATTATATAGGATTTTAATTGTTAGGTGAAGATGTTGTTGAGTTAATTCCTGGGATGGATCTTTAATCAATAAAGAATCACAGTTGGATTAGCAATCTAAACACATCTCAACTGTTTCCGTCACAAAAGATACAATTCCTGGGGCTAATATTCAATTCTGGACATCAAAAGGTGACATTACCTTACATCAGAATTTTGGAACTACAGGAGAAGGTCCAGATATTTCTCAGACAACCAGAAATCTCAATCAGACATTGCATGAAAAGTGTAGTAAAAAAGACCACCAAACAATAGCTACAGTGGTGGCTCAAACCTGTCCACAGGAAAACAATTCTTGATAACAGAATGGAAAACAACTACAACAGATGCCAGCCCGTTTGGGTGTGGAATGGTATTTGAACATTATGCCATTCAATATCAGTGGACTCCATCTGAGACACGTCAACCTATAAAAATTTTAGAGTCACGTGCGATTTACAATGCAGTTTCGACACGGACTGAAATTGAAGAACCTTCTCATTCGAATTCAGTCCAACAATGCCACAGCCGTGTCTTTCATTAATCAACAAGGAGGAGCAAAGAGCAAAGCTGCTTAGGTGGAAATGGATAAAATCCTTCTCTGGGTGGAAAACTATGTTCCAGCATTATCCATCATATACATATCAGGAGTGGAGAATTGGGAGGCAGGAGCAGTAATGGAGGACTAGGCCAAAGGCACACTGCCGGAGCAGTAACGGAGGCAGACACTTGCAACCTGCAGGAGCAGTAACGGAGGACAAGCCAATGGCACACTACTGGAGAAATAATGGAGGCAGACACTTGCAACCGGTATGAGCAGTAACGGAGGACTAGGCCAAAGACACGCTGCCGGAGCAGTAACAGAGGCAGACACTTGCAACCTGCAGGAGCAGTACCAGAGGACAAGCCAAAGGCACACTACCGGAGCAATAACGGAGGCAGACACTTGCAACTGGTATGAACAGCAACGGAGGATTAGGCCAAAGGCACACTGCCGGAGCAGTAACGGAGGCAGCCACTAGCAACCTTCAGGAGCAGTAACGGAAGACTAGGCCAATGACACACTGCCGGAGCAGTGACGGAACTGACTCTCACGCCCTGTAGAGCAAATGGAACCGGATAGTCTGGAGAATGAGAATGTCGCCAAGGAGAGAATAAGCTGTCAGAAGCAGGAACGTCAGCCAAGCCGGGTCGGTACACAGGAACGGGAACGTCAGCCAAGCCGGGTTGGTACACAGGAACATCAGCAAAGCCGGATTGGTATACAGGAGCAGGAACGTCAGCCAGGCTGGGTGAGTACACAGGAGCAGGCACTGAAGAGTAGTCAGGCAATCCGGGTCGGTACACAGGAGCAGGAGAACAGATGTGGAGTAGTCAGGCTGGCCAAGTCGGTACACTGGGAAACACTGAGCAGAAAACTAGCACTGGTACAGGAACACCACGAAAGGGCACCGTGTGGGTGCTGGAGCCCAGTATATAAAGGCCATACTGGGCGGGGTCAATACAGCACAGCCAATGGGAGCACACACAGGATAAAACTGACAGGAAAACAATAACAAGGGATCACGGGCACCGTGATACGAAGAAGGGCAGACCAGCATCTAAGACAACCATTGCTGCATGGCTTAAACAGACTATAAGACAAGTATACAGACTTATAGCTGTTTCAGCATCTTTCAGAATTACATCTCATTTAAATAGGTCCATCAGTACATCATGGGCCTTGAAGAACCAAGCTACTATTGACCAAGGTACATTAGCAACATGTTCACAACATTTTAAAAAGTTAACATTTCTGCATCTTAGGATGTCAGTTTGGGCTGAAAAGTTTTGGAGGCCATTGTTTATTAGTTTTCTTTCCCATGATAAGTTTGGGACTGCTTTGGTATGTCCCCATGGTCCCTGCATCCCTCAATGATGCTAGAAAAATCGGATTTATTTACTTACCGATAAATCATTTTTTCTTAGTCCATTGAGGGATGTAGGGAATCTTGCTCACAGAAAACTAATTGGGTGAGGATGCCTGACGTTTCTTGGCAGCTCTATTTTAGTGTCTATTACCTTCCTGACTTTGCTAAATGAAAACTAACGGTCAAATAGCTGAAGCAAGGGATAGCCACTGGAAGTGGGAGGAGTTCCGATCAGAGCGCCCTGCCACCTAAAGGCGCACTCCTAACCCCATGGTCCCTGCATCCCTCAATGGACTGAGAGAAAAGGATTTATCGGTAAGTAAAAAAAACAACAACTTTTAGCTACTTTATAAGGAATATATCCAGTTAATTAACTATTTGAAATTGTCCTTATTATCTGGAACTGTAATTGCAATATATATACTAAATTATCTACTATGAGAGATGAATTATTATGTGGTATAATAGGAGGATTTTTGCATCCTACATTTATGTAGTATATCTGCCTCTATCCATCTATCATCTAACTAATGAACTAACTATATATCAGGTGTTTTTCAGTTTTAATTTTAGAACTATAAAAATGCATCGTAACTTAGTTGATGACACTGAAAAAAGACATATCCACGAAATTCCACTCATATCATCTTTGTTGATTCAGAGGAAGGCAAAAAAACCCTATTGAGCCATTTCCAATTAATCTCCAAGTGGGTAAAAAAAATGATTTCCTGACTCCAAAATGCAGTTGGATATCCCTGTTCTAATGTGTCAGTGGAAGCTGAAGAATATTCAATATTCGTATTAGAGGATGTTAATGGATGAAGGATTGGTTTACCAAGACAAACATCTGTCAGTCTGCCACTGGAAATTGGAAAACTGGTCTAAGTATGCATTAACCCTTTGCGTTCCAGAGGGGCAAGCAACACATTGCTTTGTAATGCATTGTGTACTCCTCTGGCACTCAAAGGGTTAAACACATGCATCACAGTGGTCTTGGCACTCTACTCCTCTGCCTAATGCTTGGATATGACTGTAATAAGCATCAGCACCACTGACTTACTTCATTATCAGAGGACATTCTCAAAGGTTCACAGCAAATTTATCTGCTTTTGAAGTAAGTCAGTGGTGCTGATGACACCATAGCTTAGATATGAGGAGAATGAGAACTTATCTCCGGAATAATCACTGTTTATGTCATATTGTTGGTGTTGCTCAGTAGGCTAATGATTTCCAAATGCCCAGGCACACTAGTACTGCTTGGAAATAATCATCAGGGGAACTGAGTAAAGCTTTGGGTAGATGATTCCTGTCTTGTGCATCACTCCATGGTACTCTTCTAGGGGCCAGCACCAGCAAACACAACCTTGTGTTCCCTTCTTTCCCTCCGGTTACTGTTAATGTCAGTGAGAACAGATTCATCTGATCTTAACATTCATAGCTCAACAAACTAATCAGAAACAATTTAGCAAGCAGGATTAAGTATGGTCCAGTTAGCCTCTACTGTCTGGTATAATCCCATTCTCTCAAGGATTCCATCCTTGAAATGGTTCATGTAAAAGGTGCTGGATCATGCTTTTCAACCTCAAGTGCAGGTTAGCTCATTGCTACAGAAAATGTTAAAGCTGTGAAATGTTTAAGCTAGTGCAAACATGTAGCTGTATCTGATGAAAAAGTTCTCATATGTGTAAGCACAGGGACCTAGTAGGTTGCCCTCCTTTTTTGTGTCATCCAATTTTATCTTTGCAGGGTCATAAATGTATTCTGCCATGGTGGCAGAGTTATAGATAGTACTATTATGGTTAATACTTTGCTATTAACGAATGATCAACTATAGCGGTTAAATTCAAGAAAGAGTAAATATCTATGGGCAAAGTTTGTTTCCCTGGAACATGACTTGGGAAAGCTTTTAAGAGCTAACGCTACCATATAGTTTCAAACAGGATCCTGGGCTGCTCATTTAGCCAGTGTATGAACAAACGGTGTTCATAAGTTCCTAAAACAGTCAATTTGTCAATACAATGTCTGCAAAAATATTTTATAGGCAACAATGCAAAGTATTATTTTGCATAAAGTGTGGGAAACACAAAATGTATTACTTAATAAAGTACTGGGATTTGAGAATACTTGGGATATGCATAGATCTATCCTGAGAAGAAAGTGTTTTCAAGCATAACATTAATGATGTCTGATCTTTCTTCAGGTAAGTAGCATATGGGACGATGGAGGAGCCAACTGGAATTTATTAGAGAAGAGTAAATGTCTAACACTTTGGTTCCCACAAAAAGAAATTTGTGGATAAATGATCATTGCTTATTCTTCATAAAATATATCCCTGTTTCCATTTCCTGTGAGGAAAATACAAACTGCAATAAATAAAGTGTTTTAAAAGTTCTGAGATAATGTCTGGTTCACAGAGTTTATTGGTATGACTTGATATAATGACAATCAATGCTTATATTACTTGCAATATTTTACTCTCTCCAAAGTTAGATAACAATGGGAATTCCGACAGTTGTTTATTTTTTCCAAGAATTTACCAACTCTGACAAACCGGCTACTGGTGAACCTGACGTGGTGACTGGTTTCTAAAGCAGGAAGTCTACAGTTTGTGATGAAAGCTGCACAAGTAAAATCATTCATGCTTCTTCATGCGTGCCTCATCCATTGTCCTGGAAATGTGTCATCGTCAGCTCTGAAAGAAAGTGGAATGTTATGTCTATCCCGGGCTTCAAAAAGGTTACAAATCTAGGACAGACCTATATGATGTTGGTTCCTGTATACATCAATACAAAAATTAGAGGAAATAATAATTAAAGTTATCCAAGTAATCAAATGTATATAGAAAGTATTCAGAATATTTCTTGTCAACTGCAGTGGTGTATTTTACTTTATCTTTGTCATGCAAAATATGAAGAGTCGTGAAAAAGATACAGTAATGTTTGTTACGTCTGTATTAGAAGATCCTGTGAATGTCATGGTGGGGGGTAGCTTTGGATTGCAAAGCAATGGAATTTTTGAGGCACCATGTGCGTAGCACATTCTAAGTTCTGTTTGCATGTATGTTGCACCCCAGTTCTCCTTACTTTGTCTCTCTCACATCCAAGTTTACCTCTTGTATATTGCTGTCTAATTCTACCCTGTATTTATCATTAATTAAATGAGGTTAATGTACTAAGAAGAACTGGTGTAATTCTGGAGAAAGCCATTTTCACCATTAGGGAAAGACAAATTCCTGTTGAATGCTAGAGAGGTTTCCAACTCATTAACTCTTTAAGACTCAGAGGTGTGTGTGAGTGTGTGATGCATTGCTAAACAATGTGTTGTACAATCCTCTGGCCCTTAAAAGATTGAATCTATAGTAATTTGGAGGATTTTTGGTGTGCTCCAGAACTTCTCCAATTATTACATCAGCCTTAAATACTCTAGTTTATGCCAATTTTATTTAAGACCTTAGATGTTTGAAACGTTACATCAAAAAGCAATAACAATACAAAAACACCAGAACAGAAAGTCTCTGTAAGTATAGTATAAACAATCCCTTTGGATGCCATCAAATTCACCCTGGTGCTCTCTTCGTATTAAACTCACATTTGATGAAGGCAACAGATTGCAATCTCAAGTTTACAGCGCTCTTTTGGTATACACCCCAGGTCGGTGTTCTTGGTCTCCTCCTCCAATGGTACTCAGTTTCCTCCAGTATCCAAGGGATGGGTAATATGGGTAATTTTGGACTATACTGGGTGCCATGGGAAACACTCAGTCTCCTCATGCATCCCAGAAAATGCCCCCTCTCCCCAAAAATTGGAGGATAATTTATCTTTTAAATATAAGGAATAATGATTAATACGTATTACAATGATTGCCTGAAACAGAGAACTCAAAGAGAACCCTAAAATAAAAATATAAAATATACATATATATTACAGATGTGTCAATCAGATATATCCTCACTTGTATGCTCAACACATTTCATAACTACTTACTTCTTCATTATGTGACTCCTGCCACAGCTAACATGATTGTTCTTCTAATATTGTAATTGTGGCAAATAAAAAATTAAAGATTAAAAAATAAAGTAATACATATACTCAATTAGGGGTTCCCTGAAACACTGATGAAGTGGACAGTTGTGTCTAGGAAACACTTTGGTACTTGACACAGAACTAGGACAATTTGTCTGGTTGGTACCTTCCAGTTATGGTCCCTATGAGATTTGCCCACATTCACTGGACCATATACATGCCTCTCCAGCTTGGATCAAGGGTTTTCTGTTTGCAATATGCCAGTGACATATACAGTGAATGTGTTGAATATCATATGTCAAGAAAATTAGACTTTATATGTCAATGTCTACAGCACTACATGAAGAAGAGAGAGAGGACGATCTAACAAGTGATGATACATTGTCACTGATGTTGTTGTTGACAGCAGGGCACAGTTACATGACTTAAAGAACTGGGAGGGAGATAAGCTCATCTATACCAAGGATCTTGTAAGTGCAATTTTTACTTAGCTGGCTTGCTGACCATTTAAGGAAGCTTTATTTCATATCTAAAGGAGTAAGACTGAAACACCTTAGACAATCTATTCCTGCTATTCAGTGTTATAATTTTCTCAAGTTTGATCCATTGTACCATCCTTGCACACATGTCAAGTATCATCATATTCTTCCATTCATCTTCTCATCCCTTCATCTTTGTTTTAAAAAGAAAATAACAGTAACAGTTTTTGTCCTGATGAGACCACTAAATAGGTGTACATCTATACACTTACATTCTTACAATCAGGTGGACATAAACTGGTTATATATTTTGTCATTAGTGGACAGTGAATTTTTGATGGATTGGTGGAAAGATGTGGCATTATTTCTTGTTTTGTCAAATTATAAGATTTTTATACTTAGTTTTATTTTTTTTTATTTTTTTTAAGTGGTGCAGGTCCATATTTTATTACAAACGCACACTTTAAGTTTTGTTAAAGATAGTGGAATGTGTCTATGTGAGCACTAAACAGATCATATGGGCTCATACAAAACCACAGTGTAAAAGCATGATTTTTAACCCTTTGAGTGCCAGAGGGTTAGGCAACGCATTGCAAAGCAATGCATTGAGATCCTCTGGCAACCAAAGGATTAAGCTAATGTTTAAGCTCAGAAAACGAACTGCATTGGTAGATTTGTACATTTCCCCTAATGTGAAAATTAAACAAGATGTAGAGCATGACCTGCACCAACATAAATATTTTAACTAAGCTCGCACCTCTTCTTGTACTTATGCCTTAATACATTTTGGTTCACAGCACATAGCATTTATATTAATTTATTAATTAATTTATATTTAATGCATGCCACTCCTATAGCAAGCATGTGGAAAATGAAGATTTGTTACTGGAGCTCTGTAGCATGTCCAGTTCTCTGCTGAGTGGCTGTAAAAATATAATTACTTTTTCTGTACCCCATGAGGCTAATTTAATACAAACTGGAACAATTCTGGGGCAAAGCACATGAACTAAAGAGATCAAATAAAAATACCGTTGATTTAAATTAGGGATTTTAACCCTCCCCACAATACAAATGACATCTCTGTTGTGTAAACACCATGGTAGCTAAAAGGGTAACTGATTTTGCAATCACAATGTTGTAGTTCACGTATAAAACATTCCATTTATTTACAGAATTAGATTTTCCAAATAACATCCGATTTATAATCATACAAAGAGAGTCATTGCCAGCGTGATTTTATGACTAAGCTTTAGAACAAATTTCTTGTCACATCGTTTCACAATATCCATTGTATAAAATCACCATATAGTAGTCAAGAATATGTTTAAAGTAGCCATAGTTTAGAAACAGACGGTCAAAGCAAATATAAAGGCTAAAACCTTATCAACCCCAGTCCAGCCCACATCCTGTTGCTATAAATGCAATGGCTAAGGAGAAATCACACATGATGTAACAGTCATTTCCCCACTACAGTAAATTTATGATTATGCGGACGTGCTTAGTAGGTTTTAAGTTGTGTTGATTGATGTTGCAAAACTTTACAGCTGACATAAAACAATAATTAGTTATTTCATGTACTGCAGTGGCACTGTGGGGCAGGGTGTACCGCTACTTTTTATTCACAACATAAGAGTTCCAGCTTTATACTGCTTCTTATTTGAATTGCAATGATATTGTCTTAAAGAGGAAGTAAAACTTCCTAATAATAACTGCCTCTTACCTTATTATAAAAATCCTAATGGCTACTATGAATTGTGCCCTTGTTCCTTTGTTCAAAAGATAATATCCTCAATCAGTCCTGGATGCCATGTCCATGAAGGAGGACATGACAGTTGCTAGGAGGACCACAGGACACAAACTCTGCCCACTGAATATGGTAATCTTAACTTTTTTAACCCTTTGAGTGCCAGAGGAGCACGTAGCTCACTGTAGAGCAATGAGCAGCGCACCCCTTTGAAACCCAAATGGTCAGATTTCAAAAGGGTGTGCAACGTATAGCTTCACAAAAGGGTTTAGCGCCACTTTGGGCCTTATTGGGTCAAATGGGTTCATGCCTTCTGCCTGCTTCAGTTTGAAGCAACTGCCAGCAGCTGTCTTGTCTGCCTCCTTGTAAAAGCCATCCAGGTCTGATTTACTATGATATTTCTTAAAGAAGGCTTAAAGGGATAGTAATGTTTCATAATAAAAGCAGCTCTAATTAATCATCATAGTATTTGGACTTTGGAGAGTGTTATTTCAATACTGTCAGAGTTATAGTTCAAGAGTAATTCAATGACAAAGTATCCCCCTCCCGCCCCTTTTACTGATGTAACACTGCTCAGCCAGATCAGAAGGGAGGTGCCCAGGTAGATTGCAGAGAGGGACAATCTTCAATTAAGATAAGGGAAAGAGCTGAAAAGCTTGTCAAGGGGAGTAGGGCTTTCATTGTTCTCATAGGAAGAAGATTGTCCCCTGCTGTTATCTGTCTGGTCTATGGACTGCATTCCACATCTGAGAAGAGATTGCTTACACTAGATAAAAGGGGCGGGAGGGGGAACTTTGCTTGTGAAAAGATCTGAAATCATAAAGGTTTGAGAGATAAGTCATATCGTTCTTCATGTTTTTTTAATACCTACAAAATAAAATAAAGATAAAACAAAGTATTACTATCCCTTTAATGGGAAAATCACATGGGCCATTAGAATTGTCTGGTAATAGTAGGTTATGTGGGGGTTATTATTAGGATACATTACTTGTCCTTTAAACATGATCCCTTCTTTTTGTGTTAGAGGGGAACTATACCTATAAGAATCCTATATAATAATTTGCTAGAAAGTTTGTAACAACGCAGTCATACGCAGTAGAGACTGCTGCGTGTGCTGCAGTCAGGAGCAGTAGAAACTGCCTGTGATGAGGCTGATACAGAGCAGGGCACTCTGAAGGAGCAGTGTTACATCAGTAAAAGGGGCGGGAGGGTGATATTATATCATTCAATTACTCTTGAACTACAACTGTGCCAGTATTGAAATAACTGTCTCCATGGCCCAAATACTATGAAGCTTAATTGAAGCTACTTTTATTTTGAAACATTACTATCCCTTTAAAATTTCCATTTAGATCAACTGGAATTTTTTTGTCCCCTGTGCCTGCTACAGTTGGTTTGCAGTTTTTCATAGTATTTATATATGTGCATGTATTCATATGCATATATTTAAAGATACTGGTATAATACCAGTGGTATTCAGTGTTTAGCACATGAGCCTGAGAGATACACAAGTATAATTTCTCATTAACAAATGAATAAATAAGAGTTTTAAGCTGTTTATGAGCATGAAGATGGCTGTGCATCATTTTTTGGCTTAGTAAATCCTGGCCATAGATGAATACAGTTCATAAATATGACAAGATTATTATCTAATTCATTCTTTAATTAGGCAACTAATGTATATTTTGTCAAATAGCATTTTTTTAAATTGCTGTTTTGGTTGAGCTAGCAGAAGCCATGTATTCTATATTTTATTGCAATATGTAATGCTGTTTTATGTGAAAATATGCTCACCTGCTAAGTTCATCATGTCTTCAATTAGGTTAGGCAGTGTCATATATTGTGTGATATTGTGGTTTTACTATAGTAAAATTAAGTTCAATAAATAAAAAATGCATCACATACTTCCTGGGTGAGATCTAATCACATTCTAAGAAAACATGATTCTTCTGTAGAACTGAAAGTCTTAAATAACAGGGGTGTTTTCTATAGGAGGAATGAAAACTTTGGTGAAAAAGCTCAGTTCATGCCATTGAAATGGCTTTAGATCAGAGGTGGCTAAGCTGCGACTGCCCTTACATTGCTGGAAAACAATTCCCATAATTTTCTGCCAGCTATAGGCTAGCCAAGTATGATAAAATATATAGGCCAATGACGTCTGGAGGTCATTTATAACACATCTCTGATTTAGATGATAAAATGTCTTCCTAAATCCAGCTAGGCCAATTGTTGTAGTCAGTCAGCAGTTGCCACAGCATAAAAAAAATATATATAATCCACTAGTATATGTGGGTGTAATGAAGCCGAATTATATAGCATATGAGCAAAACAATAGATTAGGAAATTAGTTATTATTTAGTATTAATAACTAATTAATATATTTAATCCCATTTTAAAGTGCTTTCAGTAGTGCACAAGCATGCAATGTTCTTGAAATTAATGATTTTGATTAATCAGAATAGCATTGCCATCTACTGGTCATTGTGAAGTTCTGTTTCTATATCAGTTGTATGAACTGTATTGCACTGTAGAACCAGCTTAACCCATTGTGTACCAGAGGGGTACACAATGCATAGTGAAGCAATGCGTTGCATTCCCCTCTGCTCTCAAAGGGTTACATGTGAAAAGATTTTGTGGATGATATTTAGCATTTTCATGATGGTTTGGCATTCTGAAAAGAATCAAGTAACAACTAGATTTAGGACATGGGTGAGGCGGGGCACATGCAACATGCCTGCTATTCTCATAGCAGATATTATGTTGCAGCTATTGTCATCAGACACAAAGCCAGCTTTCAAGGAGCTAGATATATGCCACTAATCTATCACCTGCTGAAATTTATTTAGCATATCTGCTACTGACAGTGACTTGCTGCTGCTGTTGCTAGACTCTGCTGCCCAGTAATGAAAAGGATACCCAATGAACAGTGACAGTCATATAGTCTGAACTATTTGTGGTCATGTGAACTTTCTTGCTGAATGAGGTTTCAAGCCCTTTTCCCACCACACTAACCACCTGCTTGTATAACACCGGCACAGCCATGCTTGAAAAATAATTGTGGCTTGGGATATGCCATTGGAGTGCAACACACAACATCAGTTCTTTAAAACATTTGGTTTTATCAAAAGAATAGGGCAGCATGTCAACCGCCATCATTTTGGCAATGTTCCCATTCCACATGTGTACTTATTTTTGTTTGGTTTTTACTTCTTTCTAAGAACATAGTAAGTGTGTGTTGGAAGCACTTAAAATAAAACTCAGAGAAATTGCAGTGTAGCCCATAATAGTTTTAAGAGTGACCAGATCTTACATAGCACTTGAGCGGCCACTATGGCTGGCTCGCACACCTCCGATCCCACAGTGGCAATATGTGTTAAACTGTATCCTCCTCCTCGCAGGTATGTCTTATCTAATTTGGGAAATGAGTTGCTAGGTAATCGTGATAGAAATCAGGAAGTGATATACCTCCCAGAGTTGTTGAGCGCTTCAAATTAGTAAATTTAATCCTTGGGGCTCCTCCGGGCCCCTCCCACTTGCACGAACCAGAGTAATAATGGAATCAATTTATTTAAAGTACCGCTTAGGAATCAGGACCGGTGCTCCTTGGAAGACATACAGGAATTTTGGAAGAACATTGTAATTATATTCAGAGGGAGATTGATTCAAGTTGATGTTTTGTAACTGTGTTATTATTGTGTTATTATTGGCTTCAGTTTGTCCTTAATATATCTCAACAAAGTGAGGTATTTGAAGGAGGAATCACAGGACAGTGGGACATCCTGAGAGACCATATATCGTCATTATGGGTTTAGTAGCATCATTTTAGATTTAGACCAGTTGATCTTGAGTCCAGAGAGTGGACTAAACTGGTCGACAAGTGACAAACATTTTTGAAAAGAGTCAGCAGTATCCCTCAGAAAGACCTGCACATCATCAGCATACAGTGCCAGTTTTTCCTCTTTGTCACCTACAGCAAAGCCCTGAATAACCCTATCCAGTCTAATACATGAAGCAAGAGTTTTCATGGCCAGGGTGAAGAGGTCCGGTGACAGGGGACAACCTTGCCTTGCCCCCTTGCCCAATCTGATATCAGACCACCAATCATAACCTGTGCATATGGAGAGGGATACAATGTCTGAATCCAATGTAGAAAATTGGGCCCAAAGCCAAATTTGAATAAAACAGCCTACAGATATTTCCATTGCACTGAGTAAAACACTTTAGAAGTTCCAGGGACACCACCGCCCCATTTCTTTTATTGTTAGTTGAGTTGGTTGACTGTAGGTGAAGTGAAAATTGGCATAAATTATGGAAGGTAGATATGCCAGGCATAAAGCCCGCTTGATCTGAATGGACCAAGATAGCTATGACCTTACTGAGTCTGATAGCAAGCACCTTGGCTAGGATTTTGGTGTCTAATGGAAGAAGGGAGATAGGGTGGTACGAATCACACAGTTGTGGGTCTTTCCCTGGTTTTGGAAGCAATATTATTCCTGCCTCATTAAGTGATTTGGGTAGGCAGCGCTCATCAAATGCCGTGTAGAAAGTATTCAGGAAATGCAGGGCCAGAATATCCGAGTATCGCTTATACCACTCTGCCAGAAGTCCGTCTCTCCCTGAAGATTTACCAAGATGAAGTACGTTGATCCCCTCGACAATCTTGTTGAGCATGAGAGGCAAATCCAGCATCTGACGATCCTATAGAGACAGTAGTGACAACACACATTCAGATAGATAATTCACACAATGTAGGGATATGGTCTGGATTTGTGAGCTATATAGTTGTGTGTAGAATCTGACAAATTTGTTTTTAATACCGTGTGTGTCCAGAATCAAGGACTGATGAGCGGTGATGAGGGAAACTATGTCGGGTCGCCCCCCTCTGCCCTTACCAGATGAGCCATGAGTTTTCCAGCCCTATCTCCATTCTCAAAATAGTTTTGTTTTTATAGAACAAGTGTTTAGAGTTCTGAGTGGTTAGTCCAATGTTCAATTTAGTATTAGTCTGTTGAAAATGATCATAGGTCTCACAATCTGCCTCCCTCACTACCTTCTCCAACTCACTCATTTCCAATATGAAGAGATGTGAGAAATGATCCCCTAGCTGTAGCTTTTGCCACATCCCAGAATATACTTTGTGTGGTGAAGCCTACATTATCTTGTAAGTAATATTTTAAATCACTTGCATGCCCCTCTGAAACTGAGTGTAAGGAAAGTCAAAATGGGTATAGTCTCCAGTTTTTGGTCAAATGTTCCCCACCTAGATGTAAGGTTAGTAGGAGCAGGGAATGGTCTGCGGCTACTCTAGGCAAGTATGTACAGGATAAGACCTTTTGAAGCACCTGCCTTGAAGCAAATGCATGATCAATGCGTGAAAGAGATTTATGAGTAACTGAATGACAGGAGTATTCCTTTACATTTGGATGCACTGTACACCACATGACTGTCAGACCCACATCTTCCGGAAACACCATGAGTTTGTTCCTAGAGCTCCTAGGATCAGAGGTCGCACCCCCATTCTATCCAAGTCTGGTTGTAAAACCATGTTGAGGTCCTCCATGCAGAATATTAGATGGTTAGGTGCAAGTATGTAGGCAAGTACTTCCTGCAATATCTCAGGCGAGAAAGGTGGTGGCATATACAAAGCCAACACTAGTTGTGGGAGGCCCCATAGTTTACAATCTAAGAAAATATATCTGCCCCTGGAATCAGACTTGAGATTGACCAATTCAAAAGGAACTTGCTTGTTAATTAGGAGGGACATCCCACAGGAGTGAGTGGAGAAGATAGTGTGATAGTGGTGTCCCACCCAGGGACACTTTTTAAGAGTCAATACTCTTCTTCCAGGCAGGTGTGTTTCCTGTAGTAGTACAATATCAGGGTGATGTTTCCATATGTAAGTCATGATCAGGGGTCTTTTAACTGAATCATTAAGGCCCCTCACATTCCAAGAGAGGAACTTGGCTGTGTAATCAGCCATCTACATTAACTAGGTGTAAGATACCCCAGAGTTCGATTCCCAACTGACCAAGGGAGCTCATCCATCCGCACAAATTACATAAAACAAAATCCCCCCATCCCCATCCCTCCCAACCTGATGTGAACTTTACTCCCTAACAGAAAAACCATCGTCCAGAACCACAGCACACACACACACACCTCGCCCCCCAACACATTCCAATAACTTTGTTTAACCACAGGAAGTAGAACTGCATTAAACATCATATCAACCACAATAACCCATTTTCAAGTGTGTTCAGGGCCTGAATTTAGTGTAGGGAGTGAGGTGCATGCCCCAGTTCAAGATGTGCCCTGAAACACAAACACAGCAATAGGGCAAGATATAATATAAGATAACTTAATCAGCGTAAGAACAGTGTAGTTAGTTTTATAGAACATACAGACAATTCAGGAGGAATAATTAAAGGATATATTCATATTGGTGTCACTGATCTTGGGTAGTCCGACATCAGTGCTTCGCTATCACCACAGCTAGAAGTAGTCATTGCTCCAGCAGTAGAGAGCCCCACGGCAAGACAGGCTACTGCGATCCAAAGGTGAGTCCCAAATAGTGAGGGTACAAGGATCTCATTGTCGATTGCAAGGCTCACAGTGTCTCCCCTGGCATGAGTCCACTCAACTGGTTATCATAGGTAATGTCACTCTTTAACCGAGTCATACGTAGTATTGCATCTCTATCCCTGTAGTCCAGGATCTTAACGATGAGGGGTCTGGGTGCAGCACCCGGTAGCGGCTGAGTCGGAGGTACTCGATGAGCTTTCTCTATCATGAATGCATCTAATCCATGATTCCAGGAACTAGTGTTGAGCGAGCATGCTCGGCAGATGCTCGGATCGGCTCGAGCATCGCTCTGCTCGGCACATGGCGGTACTCGTACGAGTACCGCATGTGCTCGCCCGCCATGTTCGGGTCTCCTCCCCGCACGTTTTGCGGCTGCTGCGCAGCCAATAAACGTGCAGGGAGGCTCTGACATCGGTGTAATGCCAGCAGCCATGTTGGCTGCTGGCATTACACTGATTGGCTGGCCAGAACCCGTGGTCAGGTGCTGTATAGCACCTGACCATCGAGTTCGGCTCAGTCTGAGCCAGGGAGAGCTGAGGATAGGAAGGGAAAGGCAGTGTAGGGAGGAAAAAAAAAAATTGTGACAAAAAAGAACCAAAAGTCCTTTTTAGGACTACTGTGTGTGGGGGCAGCAGGTTATTTTGTGTGGGGGGAAAAAAAAAAAAAAAAAAAAAAAAAAAATATTCTGTTTAGTGTGAAAAGTTGCAGATTAGAGCACATTCTGTTTAGTGTGCACAGTTGCAGATTAGAGCACATTCTGTTTAGTGTGCAAAGTTGCAGATTAGAGCACATTCTGTTTAGTGTGCAAAGTTGCAGATTAGAGCACATTCTGTTTAGTGTGCAAAGTTGCAGATTAGAGCACATTCTGTTAAGTCTTCAAACTAAAATATCAAAGTCAGGTATTCCATTCAGTGTGCGTCGCCGCAGTTTAGCAGCACATTCTGAGTACCGTGCAGAGTTGCAGAATAGGAAGAAATACTGTTAAGTCTTCAAACTAAAATATCAAAGTCACATATTCCATTCAGTGTGCTTCGCCGCAGTTTAGCAGCACATTCTGTGTACTGTGCAGAGTTGCAGAATAGGAAGAAATACTGTTAAGTCTTCAAACTAAAATATCAAAGTCACATATTCCATTCAGTGTGCTTCGCCGCAGTTTAGCAGCCTATTCTGTGTACTGTGCAGAGTTGCAGAATAGGAAGAAATACTGTTAAGTCTTCAAACTAAAATATCAAAGTCACATATTCCATTCAGTGTGCTTCGCCGCAGTTTAGCAGCCTATTCTGTGTACTGTGCAGAGTTGCAGAATAGGAAGAAATACTGTTAAGTCTTCAAACTAAAATATCAAAGTCACATATTCCATTCAGTGTGCTTCGCCGCAGTTTAGCAGCCTATTCTGTGTACTGTGCAGAGTTGCAGAATAGGAAGAAATACTGTTAAGTCTTCAAACTAAAATATCAAAGTCACATATTCCATTCAGTGTGCTTCGCCGCAGTTTAGCAGCCTATTCTGTGTACTGTGCAGAGTTGCAGAATAGGAAGAAATACTGTTAAGTCTTCAAACTAAAATATCAAAGTCACATATTCCATTCAGTGTGCTTCGCCGCAGTTTAGCAGCCTATTCTGTGTACTGTGCAGAGTTGCAGAATAGGAAGAAATACTGTTAAGTCTTCAAACTAAAATATCAAAGTCACATATTCCATTCAGTGTGCTTCGCCGCAGTTTAGCAGCACATTCTGTGTACTGTGCAGAGTTGCAGAATAGGAAGAAATACTGTTAAGTCTTCAAACTAAAATATCAAAGTCACATATTCCATTCAGTGTGTTTCACCGCAGTTTAGCAGCCTTTTCTGTGTACTCTGCAGAGTTGCAGAATAATAAGAAATACTGTTAAGTTTTCAAACTCAAATATTAAAGTCACATATTCCATTCAGTGTGTTTCACCGCCGTTTAACAGCCTATTCTGTGTACTCTGTACAGTTGCAGAATAATAAGAAATACTGTTAAGTTTTCAAACTCAAATATTAAAGTCACATATTCCATTCAGTGTGTTTCACCGCCGTTTAACAGCCTATTCTGTGTACTCTGTACAGTTGCAGAATAATAAGAAATACTGTTAAGTTTTCAAACTCAAATATTAAAGTCACATATTCCATTCAGTGTGTTTCACCGCCGTTTAGCAGCCTATTCTGTGTACTCTGTACAGTTGCAGAATAATAAGAAATACTGTTAAGTTTTCAAACTCAAATATTAAAGTCACATATTCCATTCAGTGTGTTTCACCGCCGTTTAACAGCCTATTCTGTGTACTCTGTACAGTTGCAGAATAATAAGAAATACTGTTAAGTTTTCAAACTCAAATATTAAAGTCACATATTCCATTCAGTGTGTTTCACCGCCGTTTAACAGCCTATTCTGTGTACTCTGTACAGTTGCAGAATAATAAGAAATACTGTTAAGTTTTCAAACTCAAATATTAAAGTCACATATTCCATTCAGTGTGTTTCACCGCCGTTTAACAGCCTATTCTGTGTACTCTGTACAGTTGCAGAATAATAAGAAATACTGTTAAGTTTTCAAACTCAAATATTAAAGTCACATATTCCATTCAGTGTGTTTCACCGCCGTTTAGCAGCCTATTCTGTGTACTCTGTACAGTTGCAGAATAATAAGAAATACTGTTAAGTTTTCAAACTCAAATATTAAAGTCACATATTCCATTCAGTGTGTTTCACCGCCGTTTAACAGCCTATTCTGTGTACTCTGTACAGTTGCAGAATAATAAGAAATACTGTTAAGTTTTCAAACTCAAATATTAAAGTCACATATTCCATTCAGTGTGTTTCACCGCCGTTTAACAGCCTATTCTGTGTACTCTGCAGAGTTGCAGAATAATAAGAAATACTGTTAAGTTTTCAAACTCAAATATTAAAGTCACATATTCCATTCAGTGTGTTTCACCGCCGTTTAACAGCCTATTCTGTGTACTCTGTACAGTTGCAGAATAATAAGAAATACTGTTAAGTTTTCAAACTCAAATATTAAAGTCACATATTCCATTCAGTGTGTTTCACCGCCGTTTAACAGCCTATTCTGTGTACTCTGTACAGTTGCAGAATAATAAGAAATACTGTTAAGTTTTCAAACTCAAATATTAAAGTCACATATTCCATTCAGTGTGTTTCACCGCCGTTTAGCAGCCTATTCTGTGTACTCTGTACAGTTGCAGAATAATAAGAAATACTGTTAAGTTTTCAAACTCAAATATTAAAGTCACATATTCCATTCAGTGTGTTTCACCGCCGTTTAACAGCCTATTCTGTGTACTCTGTACAGTTGCAGAATAATAAGAAATACTGTTAAGTTTTCAAACTCAAATATTAAAGTCACATATTCCATTCAGTGTGTTTCACCGCCGTTTAACAGCCTATTCTGTGTACTCTGCAGAGTTGCAGAATAATAAGAAATACTGTTAAGTTTTCAAACTCAAATATTAAAGTCACATATTCCATTCAGTGTGTTTCACCGCCGTTTAACAGCCTATTCTGTGTACTCTGTACAGTTGCAGAATAATAAGAAATACTGTTAAGTTTTCAAACTCAAATATTAAAGTCACATATTCCATTCAGTGTGTTTCACCGCCGTTTAACAGCCTATTCTGTGTACTCTGTACAGTTGCAGAATAATAAGAAATACTGTTAAGTTTTCAAACTGAAATATTAAAGTCACATATTCCATTCAGTGTGTTTCACCGCCGTTTAACAGCCTATTCTGTGTACTCTGCAGAGATGCAGAATAATAAGAAATACTGTTAAGTTTTCAAACTGAAATATTAAAGTCACATATTCCATTCAGTGTGTTTCACCGCCGTTTAACAGCCTATTCTGTGTACTCTGTACAGTTGCAGAATAATAAGAAATACTGTTAAGTTTTCAAACTCAAATATTAAAGTCACATATTCCATTCAGTGTGTTTCACCGCCGTTTAACAGCCTATTCTGTGTACTCTGCAGAGTTGCAGAATAATAAGAAATACTGTTAAGTTTTCAAACTCTAATATTAAAGTCACATATTCCATTCAGTGTGCTTCGCCGCAGTTTAGCAGCCTATTCTGTGTACTGTGCAGAGTTGCAGAATAGGAAGAAATACTGTTAAGTCTTCAAACTAAAATATCAAAGTCACATATTCCATTCAGTGTGTTTCACCGCAGTTTAGCAGCCTTTTCTGTGTACTCTGCAGAGTTGCAGAATAATAAGAAATACTGTTAAGTTTTCAAACTCAAATATTAAAGTCACATATTCTGTGTAAGATGAAGAAGGCGGGTAAAAAGGGACGGGGAAGTGGACGTGATCCTGAAAGTTCAGGGCGCGGGTCAGGACGCGGAGAAACTGTGCCTGGTGCCAGAGCACAAGAAAGAAAGACATCCACCATACCTAGCTTCATGTGTAATTTTACAGGGCGTCGCAGGACATCACTCTCGAGGTCCGACCACTGCGAACAGGTGGTCGGTTGGATGACAGCTGATACTGCTTCCAGTCGGTTAAGCACCACCCTGTCTTCCACCAAGTCCACTCTCAGTAGCCAAGAGTCTGGTCAACATAATCCTCACTCTGATCATCCTTCCTCCCACCATACACGGTCTGGTCAAAGAAGTGATCCCACACTGGGATATAGTGAGGAGCTCGTCTCATCACCAATCCTTCATTTGACCCTCTCTCCAAGCACGCTTGCAGAGGAACATGACATCTTGTGCCCTGATTCACAACCTCTAGAGGCTACCCAATCTCAAGAAGATGACAGATGTGAACGGCATTTAAGGTCAAAGGAAGTAGTGGATGATGATGATGATGATGAGACACAGTTGCCATTAAATCAACCACTATTTCCGTCTCAAGACCTTGTTGAGGAGAATGTTATACAGTTGTCAATGACTGAGTATGTGGTGGGATCAAGACTTGAGGAGGATGATCAGAGTGAGGAAGTGGAGGAGGACTTGGTGGACGATGAGGTGACTGACCCCACCTGGGAAGGTGTAGAGCCGAGCGATGACAGCAGTCCTGAGGGTGAGCCATCTGCAGCACCGCAACAGGCTGGAAGAGGCAGTGGTGTGGCTACAGAAAGAAGGCGGACCGCACCAAACCGGCCCGCAAATGTTCCACGGAGCACCCCCTTGCGTAAATCTACCTTGCCAAGGGGTAGGTGTTCCGCGGTATGGCGTTTTTTTAAGGAAAGTGCGGACGACAAAAGAATTGTAGTTTGCAACCTGTGCCACACCAGAATGAGCCGAGGCATGAACACTAGAAACCTCACCACCACCAGCATGATCCGACACATGGCATCCAAGCACCGTAGTAAGTGGGAGGAACGCCTGGATCGCCCATCTGTGTCTGCAGGCCACACCACTGCCTCCTCTTCCCCTGTTTTCGGTGCCGGCCAATCGCCTGTCGAAGGCGCAGGCCCGCATACCTCCCGCACTGCACCTGTAGCATCTGAAGCACCATCAGCGACCACATCCACTTCCCTGTCCCAGCACAGCGTCCAAATGTCGTTACCCCAGGCATTTGAGCGCAAGAGAAAGTACCCAGCCACCCACCCACAGGCCATAGCACTAACCTCACACCTTTCCAAATTACTGGCCATCGAAATGCTGCCATTTAGGCTTGTGGACACTGAGTCCTTCCGCAGCCTGATGGCAGCAGCTGTCCCTCGGTACGCGGTCCCCAGCCGCCACTACTTTTCCCGGTGTGCCATCCCCGCATTACACCACCATGTGTCCCGTAACATCACCCGTGCCCTGACCAACGCAGTTACTGGGAAGGTCCACTTAACGACTGACACATGGACAAGTGCTTGTGGCCAGGGACGCTACATTTCCCTGACGGCACACTGGGTGAATGTCGTGGAGGCTGGGAGCGACTCGGACCCTGGGATGGCACGGGTGCTACCCACGCCGAGGATTGCGGGCCCTACCTCCATCAGGGTTTCCACCAGCACCTACGTTATTGGCTCCTCCTCCTTCGTTTCCACCTCCGAATTCTCTACACACACCGCCACTCCCCCATCAGCCAGTAGCTGGAAGCAGTGTAGCACTGCAGTGGGGAAGCGTCAACAGGCCGTGCTGAAGCTGATCTGCCTTGGGGACAAACAGCACACGGCCTCAGAGCTGTTGCAGGGGATTAGTCACCAGACCGAGCAGTGGCTCTCGCCACTCAACCTGCAAGCAGGCATGGTTGTGTGTGATAATGGGCGTAACTTGGTGGCGGCTTTGGAGCTCGGCAAGCTCACACACGTACCATGCCTAGCGCATGTATTTAATTTAGTGGTGCAGCGATTTCTAAAAACCTACCCCAATGTGCATGATCTCTTGACCAAGGTGCGCCGCGTGTGTGCACATTTCCGTAAGTCATCAACAGCTTCAGCCGGCCTGTTGAAGCTGCAGCAGCGCTTACAATTGCCAGCTCACCGGCTGCTGTGTGACGTGAGCACGCGCTGGAACTCCACCTTCCACATGTTGGCCCGGCTTTGTGAGCAGCAGAGGGCAGTAGTGGAGTACCAGCTGTTACACGGTCGTCGCCTCTCCGTTCAACTTCCTGTAATCAGAAGTGAGGAGTGGGAATGGATGTCAGACCTCTGTGAGGTTTTACGCAATTTTGAGGAATCGACACAGATGGTGAGCGGCGATAACGCTATTATCAGTGTAACCATCCCACTTCTGTGTCTACTGAAACGCTCGCTGCTCACAATTAAAACCGACGCTTTGCATGTGGAAGAGGAGGAAATGGGGGAGGAAGAGCTTACACAAGGTGATAGCCAGAGCACCCTCACTTCGTCTTCTCAGCGACAATTGGAGGAGGCGGAGGAGGAGGAGGAGGAGGAGGAGGAAGACACGGTTGCCTCCGCTACAGAGGGTAGCCATGGAACTTTAGTTCCATCTCTTCAGCGTGGGTGGGCAGAAGAGGAGGAAGAGGATGAGGAGATTGAGAGTCATCCTCCTGGTGAGGACAGCGAAATCTTGACTGTTGGTACTCTGGCACACATGGCTGACTTTATGTTAGGCTGCCTTTCCCGTGACCCACGCGTTGTACGCATTTTAGACAACACGGATTACTGGGTGTTCACCCTTCTGGACCCCCGCTACAAAGAGAATTTCTCATCTCTCATTCCTCCGGTGGAGAGGACAAGCAAAATGTTGCAATACCAGAAGGTTCTTGTTGAAAAATTGCTCCAAAATTTTCCATCTGACAACGCTGGCGGCAGAGTACGTGCTACCTTGGCCAACCGAGAAGGGGAGAAAAGGGGAGCACACAGCAGTTCCGAGAAAGGCAGGGCAACACTCTCCAAGGCGTGGGACACCTTCATGACACCCCGCCAGCACCCTCACCCTGATGCGCAGCCTAGTGTCACAAGGAGGGAAAAGTTTTGGAAGATGGTGAAGGAGTACGTAGCAGACCGTGTCAGCGTCCTCAATGATCCCTCTGTGCCTTACAACTACTGGGTGTCCAAGCTGGACACGTGGTATGAACTGGCACTCTACGCCTTGGAGGTGCTGGCCTGCCCTGCCGCCAGCGTTCTGTCTGAGCGGGTATTTAGTGCTGCTGGTGGCATCATAACAGATAAGCGTATCCGCCTTTCCACCGACAATGCTGATAGGTTGACACTTATAAAAATGAACAAGGCCTGGATTTCCCCTGACTTCTCCACTCCACTGGAGGAAAGCCCCGGGGGAACATAAAGTGACTTTATATATGTTATTTACAATGATGGGAATACTCTGTATTCCCATTCACCCCTTCCACCCAAAAAACGGGTATATGGTTGACTCTTAATCTTCTCATCCTCCTCCTCCTCTTCCATATGCCCTGGGATATAATTTTTATATAGGGCCAGCTCACCAGCGTGCCCTGGGATATAATTTTTATATAGGGCCAGCTCACCAGCGGGCCCTGTGATATAATTTTTATATAGGGCCAGCTCACCAGCGGGCCCTGTTTGACAATTTTTATATAGGTCAGCTCACCAGCGGGCCTTCTCATATAATGTTTTATTGGGTCAGCTCTCTAGCGGGCCCTCTCATATAATGTTTTATAGCGTCAGCTCACTAGCGGGCCTTCGCATATAATGTTTAGGATGGTCAGCTCTGCAGCAGACCCTCACCCATAATGTTTTAGATGGTCAGCTCAGCGCACGTTTCCATCTTAATCATGGCCTCAGTTCTGAAAATCAAGGAAATTTTTGGGAGAATTTGCCTCTGCGCACGTTTCCCTCTTAATCATGGCCTCAGTTCTGAAAATCAAGGAAATTTTTGGGAGAATTTGCCTCTGCGCACGTTTCCCTCTTAATCATGGCCTCAGTTCTGAAAATCAAGGAAATTTTTGGGATAATTTGCCTCTGCGCACGTTTCCCTCTTAATCATGGCCTCAGTTCTGAAAATCAAGGAAATTTTTGGGAGAATTTGCAGATGATATACAAGTAAATATACAGCAAATATTGTTTGGTAACAATTTTTCGCCTAAAGTTGTTTTTATTTTCCTTTTTGTGTGTTTTATGGTCAGTCTGTAAAAATGGCGTACTACGGGCGAAAGATCGTTCCCAGCAGCGATGTTGGAGTCCAAGGTGCATCCAGACATCCTCCCTATGCTGTCCCTGAACCATTTCTGTAGTGTTTCCATCTTTTTCTGCCCTTTTCCTATGGACCAGGCACCCTCCCCTCATCAGAGCAGGGGGTGCCTGGTGTAATGCTCGAGTCCTCCCATTGACTTCAATGGGGCTCGGATGCTCTGCCGAGCACTCGAGCCTCAGGGGGTGCTCGGTCAGAGCACCCGAACATCCGAGCATTGGGGTGCTCGCTCATCACTACCAGGAACTCCTCCGGTTTATAGGTTTCTGCTCTCTCTGGAAACCCCATCAGGCGTATACTTGAATGTCTATATCTGTTTTCCCGGCCATCAGTTTTACGCTGTAGAGCTTTCACTTGCTGTTGGTGCGATTCAATATTATCTGTAATATGTGGCATAGAATCTTCAACTGCAGGCACTCTACTCTGCGTATCAAACACCTTCTCGCGTACCACTTGTTGGTCTGCTCTGAGTAGGTTGAGCTCCTTTTGAACTGAATCAGTTTTAATGGTCAAGAGGTTTTGGCATTTGTTTAAAGCTGCCATTAGCTCCGTGAAATGTGAGTTTACTGTATCATCCGGCTCAGAAGAGTGTGCAGATGACGCCAATGCTGAAGAAGCTGGTGGTTCCATTATCGCTTCCATCCCATCATCTGCTATCTGCCGACATGCATATTTACTCAATTTTGATCTATAATCTCCAAATTTTTTGCCCATAGTGATAGGTGGATAGGGAGGCAGAGGTACATGACAGAAAGAATTTGGGAGGCCTGCATTAGATATGGCAATGTTGAGCAGGATAGGGCCGGTGTATCACATTCCAGCATGGAACAACAGGACTAGGGTTTTGGTGAGGTTACCGCTAGACATTATCCCATGGTAGTGTAGGGGTAATTTAGGAGCATCAAAACTCTTTGGGTCTGTGCTACCAGTTGTATCAGTGTAGGTGTGAGTCCAATAGATAAGCCAGACAATAGTTTCTTGGCATAAATGCTGGGGATAGCTTGTGACAATGATATGACTCCAAGTTAAAATATAAGAGGTTGGTAGCCACAAGAGTCTGGTGCAGTGGTCAGATTTACCAGGCTGCTGTATTTATGGAGGAATAGGGCACGAGGGTTTATTCTTATTGTATTTAAATCCCACCCTCTTTATTAATATCCCCCATCCCCCTCTACCTCAAATATCAGGCCCTCATGTGCTCTGTTTGGTCCGGCCTGTGGGGCACTCTCCCAGCTTGGCACCTGTTTCTCAGTGTATGTGGCCTGGACACTGTAGGAGTGCTGGAAGAGCCATGGATACCAGGATTAACAGTTCTCTGATGTAAGGTAGCATCACATCATGCAGGCTTACCACCCAGTAACACAGATGAGATGAGTGTCCACTCCTGGACAGAAGAAGGAGCACAAAGACAGGTAAAGTATGTGTATACTCAGCTCAGATGTGTTCATCTCAGGACCTCATCCTCTCCCTGTGGAACTGTAGTAATCTGTCTCCCGTCCGCAGCCACCCGACCTCCCGTCCGCAGCTGCCAAGCTTGCAATATACAGTGTACCGAGGCGTAGCAGATTCAGCAGTAAGCTGTAAGCAGCACTCCAGCAATTATGAGCGGATCTAGTCTCCACCAACCCAGGTCCAGTTCAGTTGCCAATTGACAGTAAGCAAGGCCTGGCGTTAGCTCCGGCCGTAGGCCCAAGCCTCGTTGTCTCTTAACTCTGCATTCCAACCTCCACTTTTCGAATGTGAGGTCTCAAAATAAAACTCTCATAAAGTTATGGGTGATGGGGCCCTAAACTGGAGCAGATATCAGGTCCAGGCGTCTGATCACAGCAGATTTTAGCAAGCACACAGCAGGAGCTATGTGAAGTGAGTGTGCTAGGACTGGCTTCAGTAAAGTGAATTTATTAGAAACAATTACTGTAATAAATCAAAGATTTGTGACTTCAAGTCTTCATAATGCAGTGAACTAATAATTTCACTTAAATGACAAGCCCTCTGAGTGCTCCTTCTATTCATGTTCCGTATTACTATGAGAACAGCACCTGGGTAGCTACTTGATGCAAGTGCTGGCTACCATACATAGGCAATGTAAGTAGTAAATGAAGTAAACCTAACAAATAGGAAACAATATTTACTGTGAACTTAAGAGGGAGTCTAATCTTAGAGCAATTATCAATTTTTTTATAATGTAGCTGATAGCTACCCTACTCACTTTTGGGGCTCTATAACACACAGATATTTTCACAGATATGTAACTAGAACCTATTGATCCCTGGGGCAGATGGAACCCATTTGGATGAATAACTGTTCCCTCTGGGCCACATGCAGTTAGTTACTCATCTAAACACATTCATTCATTCCTTCATACATTCATTCTAGCATCCTACCCATTTGTTTGATATATTTTAGAACAATCATATCAAATAAAAAATGTGTAGAAATGTTAGCTTAGAGTATGTGAGCTTTAGCAGGGCATGAAACCGTATTACTTTCCTGTAATACTAGGATATTTACACACAAGAAAGCACATTATTTTGCAACAAAGCATCATCACATTATTTTGCATCATAGGGAAAGCATTAAAAATATCTAAAGTCCCACAGATTTCAATGGGTCTTGGCTGCTTGGAAGGTCTCCAGTGCATTATGAGTTCTCTCTCTAGCATTCAATAATTATAAGCTCCATTTGAATCAATGACAATGTTTATTGCTCCCATATGGTGCCATTGGTTGCCCCCAGAATTACTCCAGTTGTCATTTATACATATGGACCACTGTTCCTTTAAAACCCCATTTAACATATTGAGTGCAAGAGGGGTATGCAACACATTATGAAACAGTGCATTATGCACCCCTTTGGCACCCAAAGCATTAAATTGTAACAGAGTGAAGAGTTAAGAAGTTATTACTTTTATGTGCTGATTAATGCAAAAAATGTAAATCCATAAAAATAGTGACCCAGGATGCTTAGGGCATTGTATTTTTAAAGGAGCAGTAAACTTTTTTTATGAAAACATATATTTTATAGAGCATTTCCTGCTGAATAAAATTAGGTCACTCTCATCACTCTCAAATGTTTTATTCAAAATTTATAGCAGTTTAAATAATCAGGAAGTGAATTTACTGTGTTTACTTCCTGATAGTTCTAATTGACAGGAAGTGACTGGCAGTTTCTATCACATTCTATGGAGAACTGTATGTCTCTGACTTTTCTGACTTTCCTCTCCATTAGAATTAGAACAGAAAATATAATTAGAATTTGACCACTAGAGGGCACTGTTAATGTAAAAAAACATGGGTTTAAACTGTAATAACTCTGGAAATATAAATCTCTCAGCAGTGGGAGTATTTTACTCAATAGGAAAATCCCTACAATATATATTTTTTCATAAAAAAGTTTACTGCTCCTTTAAAATGTTGTTAGTCTATTTCATTTCATTTGAATTAGTGTAAAGAAAAAAAAAATTCCTGCTTCCTCCCACTACTAATATTCTGGCATTCTCAGCTTAAAATTATTTTTAGCAGATACAGAACAATATTCTCTATCTCTGTGTATTTATAACAACAGTGACATCTACTGGTCAGAGGGGAAACCTGATTTTAAAAGGCCGAGTTAAAAAAGAAGCTAATTTTCTTGCAGGTATTTTTGCTTCAAAATTGAGGGGTGGGGGATTTAACAAATTAGCATGCTAAATTCTTATTTTTAAGAAGAGGATAAGGTGAGTTTTTTTTCTTTAAAAAGACAATAACATTAGAAGTATGTACTCATATGCTGTAATTAGTTATTGCTTCACACAATTCAACCTTTGTTTTCACAATGTATGAAAGAAGAGAACAAACATATTACACTTGGTTATACATACACACCCATGTCCATTACAAACCAATCACTAATTTTTCTTTTTACAAGAATTGGGTAGAAATTCTGGACAAAGCACCTATACCATAGGATTAAAATAAAAAAACACCCTTTGATGTAAATGGGGCTGTGTTCATTCAGTGGTTTAAAGCAGAACTTTCACCATAGTTGAAGTCGTCCTGCAATAATTAAGCAGATGGCAACTAGCTTTATAATAGTTCTCCTACCTCTCAGAAGTAGCTGATTCTAAAGTAATCTTTAATCTTCAGAGGCCAAAAGCCAGGCATCAGTGCGGACATCTTGTCTGCCCATCAGCACTGTCAGTCCCGGTCTCCTGTAAGAAGCATTGCACTGTGCCACAAGGTAACTGAAAGGGACTGACGGTGCAGGTATGCAGACTGCACTAACCTGGCCATCAGTTTCCGAAGATTAAGGATTTAGAATTGGCTACATCTGAGAGGTAAGAGAACTATTAAGAAGCTAGTCGCCATCTGCTTAATTATTGCAGGGCGACTTTAAATAAGGTCAAAGTTCCACTTTAAAAGACAATTTGAATCACTGGGAATATGTGGGATTATTGTTTGTACTCACTGGAGTAGTTAATTGTCCACAGAATTCCTCCTGGTTACATTTCAGCATAAGGCCCAGCATTTGTCATTGATAAAACAGGCAGTATACAGTAGTTATGAAAAAAGTATGTTGGTACTTCCAGTACCTGGAAATACCTATCTCAATAGTTATCATAAAGATAACAAAGCATTTTTGGATAGCGTGACTTCAAGATGTGGTACTATCGTTATTTAAACTTGGTAAAATCCGAGTGTCACAGACACAGGTCTACAAGGATATTTATGTGGGTATCTAATGAGCACCATAACAGCCTGTGACAGCACTCTGCTGGAAGAAGAACATTGCCATTGCCAACACGAGCTATCCTTTCACCTATAAATAACTTGTTCCGGATGATCGAATTAATTAATTAATATGTTTATTTCTATAGAAGAAAAAGTGTACACAGAGCTTTACAATTTAATAGTTTAAACATACAGGGTTGCACAAGGGCTTTATACAGAGAAACAAAACTCTCGGGCTTACAATCTAAACAGAGTATGGGAGATATACAGAGTACATAAGGATTAAGTGCTGAATACATTGCTGGAATGCTAGCCAGGTCTGAGTGAAACCGTTATAGATCACTGGATACAAGATGACTAGCAATACCTCTAGTTTGTCAAAGCTTCACTGAGGAGGTATGAATTTTAGTGAGACTTGAAGACAGTGAGAAGTGCATTGGCACAGGCTGGGAGATAAAGCATTCCACAGAAAAGAAACAATGAGGGAAAATGGTTTTATATGAGAAAGAACTGTATACACAAACTAATCTGAGAGGAGAATGTCTTGGACTGATCATATGGGGCAAGACAGAATGTAGCTATAGAGTAGAAGCAAATGTAGGAGGGGGTAGAGGAGAAGAGTTAATTGAATGAGAGCATCAGTATATTGTATGAAATACAGTTTTGATGGACAACCTCTGGAGAGACTGGAAGAGTAGGAGGGCAGAGACAAAGGTGAGAGTATGGTAACTTGCGTGGCAGCATTCTGTATGGATTGATGAATAAGGAGCTCAGAGTCAGAAATCTGAGGGGGAAGGTTACTGTAGTCCTTGGGGGACAGGATGAGTATATATGAGTTTTATTTGTGGAGAATCAAAGGAAGGATAGATTTTTGCTGTATTATGTACGAAAATGCAATCTGACAGTATTTTTAATATATGAAGAAAAGGATAGAATAGGGTCAATTATCACACCTCGGCAATGTCCTTGAGTGTCAGAGGGTTAGGCAACACATTACAGAGCAATACATTGTGCAGCTCTCTGGGGCTCAAAGGGTTAAACCATGTAGGAGTGTGTGGGTGATGATCCAAAAAGATGTCTCCAGTTATAAAAACACATGCCAGCCAATCAGTGGTGGAGAGGGGTAATGAAGACAATGAAGGATTGGTTACACTGATAAAAGGATGGCATGTTCAGAACTACGTTAAAATGCCTAGTGAAAAACTCACCTCTCTGGCGGCTGGAGTGACGCCCATCTTCATGGAGGTGTGGGGCCCCTGGATTGCTTGGATGGGTGACCTTGCAAGGGGGAAGACCATGGGACAGGAGAGGGTGTGTGGAATTGGGTGATGGCACACCTGTGTGAACTTTGTGTTACCCACTCTGGCAGAGTTGTGATGGACCCTTCATCTGCCCTGGAATTCAGGGAACACTAATGTTCTACACAGTGGGAGTGGGGCCTAATAAGGTTCTGAGTCTGGGCTGGTAACTGTTCCTTTCAATATTTTGCTATACCTTTTGCCTCCGCAACCAGAAGCTAAGCAGTGCATTCGCTCTGCACTTCACCACGCCGTCCTTCCCCAGCTTTCCCCACCCCATTCCCTACAAGCAGTTCAATTGCACATTTTTTCCCTGAAGAAATATTAAAGAAAATATGAAAAGAGTTTGAAGCTGGCATTTCATTTATATATAGAGAGTGGAAAAAAGAGCTCCAAATACCTAAATAACCATTTACTTATTATCGGGATTCAGTATATAGATGGGGGAATATTGTCAGTCTTGGATTTATTACTGCCTGATCACAGCACCGATTTAGACAACACTGCCCGGCTCCCTTTCTTGAGAGGCGATCTGTACATCCAAGGATAGTGTCATCTGTGCCTGACTTACAACATTAAAGGGATAGTAATGTTTCAAAATAAAAGCAGCTGCAATTAATCTTCATAGTATTTGGGCCACAGAGAGAGGTATTTCAATACTGTCAGAGCTGTAGTATCGCCCTCCTGCCCCTTTTACTGATTGTTTCAGTTCGTGTCTTTGGGTGAATTAATTTGGCACAAATAGTTTCACAATAACAGCTGTGTTAAAATCAATCTAGTTGTGAAGAAACTGCAAACCATGTGCTTTGTACAAAATGGAGTCCTAATCCATGTGGCTTTAGAGCAAAGACATACAGTTAAGGCCTAGCAAAATGCTCACACTACACAGACACCAACACAGTCATTGGAAGCAATATTCATTTGCAAACACCCAAAAAAGCCAACCCATTAATTATAGGATATACCCAGAGAAGTTTGTTCTAATGACCAATACCACAATTAACACAATGCCACAATTAACACAATAACATTCCAGTACTAGTAATAAACAATAATATTTAATAACAAACAATACTATTAACAATACACTGTATATTATCAAATATATTCTAGCTAAATACCTAATATTAACTAGACAATTACTTACTACAGTGCAAATAAGACACATAATACAACAATTATAGTAGAAAACACTATACTTTGGTTACATGGAGTATTTTTCCTAGAAATATTGTATAAAGAAACAATAATTCAAGAGAGGGATACTAAGCTAACAAATGCTGGGACAGGAGGTAGGAAAAGCAGGCCTGGGGAATTGGATGTCATGCTGGAGGTCTGGGTAAGGCTTTCCTCTGGAACAGTTCTTGGGCCTACATGGCCTGGCTGGACCCCCATCCATTGCTCTCTGGCTCCATTTCAAACTGCTTCCTTCCAAGACTGCCTCCTCAAGGGCTCACTGCACACCTCTTTTATTGTTTGCAAGCCCCTTCCATCACCAGCCCACTTTACCTGACTGATATAGCCCTTTCCTTCCCCCTCTAAGAGCAAAGGGGACAAAGGGAGCTACTCTCTCTTTCTCCTTTTCCCACCCAAACAGACCAGGAGAAAACAAAGGAGGACAAGGGAACATAACCACGTAATGGACCCAGTTTTGCCGCAAATTTTGCTGCAACCTACCTGTGTCCATAACACTGATGTAACACTGCTCACCTCAGAACAGAAACGTGGTGTCCAGATGGCTTGCAGAGTGGGACAATCTTCATTTAGCATAAAGGAAAAACCTGAAAAGGGGACAGGGTTTTCATTGTTCTTACAGTAAGAAGATTGTCCCTTGCTGTGACCTGTCTGGTCTTAAGACCAGATTTCACATCTGAGGGGAGGTGGCTTACACTAGGAAAAAGGGGAGGGAGGCGGATACTTTATCACTCAATTACTCTTGAACTACAACTCTGACAGTACTGAAATAACACTCTCCATGACCCAAATACAATGAAGATTAATTGGAGCTGCTTTTATTTTGAAACATTACTATCCCTTTAAGATAAACTACAGATTGTCCTGTACTTCTGATCACGTTGTCTACGTTTTGACATTCCTGAGCAGCAAACATTATTTGGACAAGACTGAAACCACATTCAGAGAAAGGATTGCAAGCCACTGCTTGTCCATATATATGGCCCTCCAGAGTAGCTCCACTGATAAGCTAGTTGATAAACATGTCACAGACATGAAACATCCAATTTCATCACTGAGGATGACATTGATTGACCATGTACCCCTTTTGTCTAGAGGAGGCAATAGAGGCATACGGCTTCTTCAAAGGGAAAAGTTTTGGATATTCACGTTGGAAACAGTGGCCCATAAAGGCCTAAATGAAGTGTTAAGTATTACACTATTTTATTAATTATGACTAGGCACAGGAGTTAGAAGTACTATAGGATCTAAGTTCAACATCCTTATGCAACACTGATACATGCATGGCTATATTCCTCATGATCTCCAGTGAACTATTCCCCCAATACATGGGTATTTTGGTGAACAACAATTTAAGCAGACACTGATGCATAACAAGATATGTATCCAGCATCACTATACCACCTGTGAAACATACTGTACCTACCTCCATGCTTGCTTTGGGCATTCAACTACAGAAGCAGATACTGACTTATAATAGGATCTATAACCAGTGTCACTACACTGCCTGTCCATCATTCTCTACCATCTCTTGACTATTTTAATCTCCATGCTTGTCTTTGACATCTGACTTTAGAAGGAGATACTGATTCACAAAAGGATCATTATACTGCCTGTTGGCTTGGTCACCACCTTATTCAATGGGCCTGATTACTGACCTCATATCCGAACTTCTAGACCCTCCATAATGACAAAATGAATGAATATGTTTAGTTATACAGCAACACAAGTGTGCGCAGCACTTTACAATTTAAGGATTTAAACAATACAGCATTAGATAGTTTGTAAAGTAAAACACTGGAAGTGAGGTCCCTGCCCAAAAGCTTACATACTAAAGACTATCTTAGACAACAGAGCTGGTATCGAATGATTCAATTTGGGACAGTGCAACGCCAGTCATATTCTACTTTTGCAACTACAGGAATCCTTTTCCCAATTTAAGTAACATTTTCTCCATACATGGAGGCTGAATCTGGTCGATCAGTTTTTGAGCCATTGTAATACATTGTCACCATGATGCTTGATGTACATTCTCATTCTTGTCAGATGCAGCATGCAGCATTCTAGAACTAACCTCCTCACTTGATCTCCGGCAGTGGACTGACTGTGCCACTCACAAAGCTGGTCACTGCCTCGATCTTGTCTTTAAGAAGAGCCTGGATCTTTCCTCTTTCACAGTTTCTCCATTCCCTCTTTCAGACCACCATCTTATCTCCTTCTCTCTCTCCCATTCTGCCCCTTCCTCCATCCCTCCCCCCCACCAAATATATGAGGGATACCTGGTCACTTGATCTCTCTGGGATGAGCACCTCACTTAACTCCAACCTTTCCTCTATATTGGCCATCTCTGACACAGACATTCTTGTTAACTCTTACAGCTCAATCCTAACCTTTGCTATTGATTCCTTTGCCCCACTGAAACTACATCAGAGTCGCCAAGTCAATCCAAGTCCCTGGCTCAACTCCCACACCCGATTCCTACGTTCTTGCACTCGCTCTGCTGAACGCCTATGGAGGAAATCACGCTCACATGCAGATTTCACCACTTTAAATTTATGCTGTCCTGTCTACATTTTTCTTCATCTAAAGCTAAACAGGAATACTACACCACACTGATCCACAATAACAAATCTAATCCTTGCGTCTCTTTGCAGTCTTTGACACCTTACTCCATCCTCCCACAGCTTCCTCTCACCCCATCCATTCACCTGAAACTTTTGCAGAACACTTCAAACACAAGGTGGAATCTATTCAATAACAGATTCCCACTATTTCATCTGTCTCCAAACTCTCTCCCCAAATTCCCTTCATCATACTATGATAGTTTTACACCTTTAACAGAAGAAGTTTATCAGCTTCTCCTATCTACCCACCTCACTACCTGCTCCTTGGACCCTTTGCCCTCCCACTTACTCTAACCACTTGCACCAGTACTTACACCTATATTAACACACATTTTCAACACCTCTTTCTCCACAGGCACCTTCCCTTCTTCATTTAACAGGCACAAATTAAGCCCCTACTAAAGAAGACTAACCTGGACCATTCCTGTCTCTCTATCGACCTGTCTCCTTTCTACCACTTACCTCAAAACTCTTAGAAAGCCTTGTCTTCTCCCAAATAACCAATTCCTAAACTCTAACAATATTTTGGAGCCTTTGCAGTCTGGCTTCCGGTGTGGTCACTCAACTGAGACAGCTCTCTGTAGAGTGTCTAACGATCTCCAGACTGCAAAAGCCAAAGGACAGTTTTCTATACTTATCATCTGCCTTTGACACAATTAACCATTCTCTTTTTGCTCTGATTCTCCACAATTTTGGTTTCCGAAATCAAGCTGCTGCATGGCTTTCATCCAATTTCTCACAACGTTCCTTTTTTGTATCCTCTGGCAGTAACACCTCCTCCACCTCCTCTGTCTGTGGGGGTGCCTCAAGGCTCTGTTCTGGGTCTGTTGCTTTTTTCACTGTACACCCTTTCATTGGGTGAACTTATTAATTCAATTTCTTCAAGTACCATCTATATGCTGAAGATACCCAAATTTACATCTCCACTCCTGATCTTTCACCTCAAATCCAGCTACAAATTTCAGACTGCCTCTCGGCCATCTCCTCCTGGATGGCACACCTTCAGCTGAAGATAAACATGTCCAAAACTGAACTGCTCATTTTCCCTCCAAAACCTTGTCCAGCACCTAGCTTCACCATTACAGTTGATTAAATTGACATTGATCCGGTCAGCTCAGCACGCTGCCTTTGGGCCATATTTGATTCCTCTCTTTCCTTCTCCCCCCACATTAACTCTGATGCTAGAACATCTCGCTTCTTTCTCTGTAACATTGCTAAAATCCGCCCGTTCCTCTCCCAACAAACTACAAAACTCTTGTACATGCCCTTATTCTGTCCTGCTTAGAGTATTGCAATATTCTACTAACTGGCCTCCCTGTTAATCATCTTTCACCTTTGCAATCTGTTTTAAACTCTGCTGCACGAATAACCACACTCTCCTGAAAAACTGAACCTGCTCACATAATTCTTAGACATCTGTCATGGCTTCCTATTCAGCAACGCATCAATTACAAAGTCCTTCTTCTCACCTTTAATGCTCTCCACACTGCTACCCCTCCTTACATCTCCTCCCTCATCTCCTCTTATGTTCCTTCTTCGCTCAGCACACAACTCCCTTGTTACACCATCCACACCCTCTTCCCTATTTCCCTATCCCGTCTCAAACCTTTCTCGCTTTCTGCTCCCTACCTCTGGAACTCCATACCTGTTTCCCTTTGTCTAGAACAATCCCCCTCTGTCTTTAAGTCTACCCTGAAATCTTATCTTCTGGAGCACTAGGATCGTGCACTACCTTTTGCCAAAGCCAGCACTTGACACCCTCTTACCCTGTTGTCTGTCGCCTATTACCCATTTAGACTGTAAGCTCCTTGGGGCAAGGACCTCTCTCCTAATGTTTCTATGAATGTGGCACTTATTTTATCCCCTCTTATTTAATGTTACTTACTTCTATTGTAAGGCGCTGCGTACACTGTGTGGGTCCATATAAATAAAGATATACATACCTACATACATGCTAAGGGGCAGTTGATCTCACCCTATTAAGCATCGAGCATGCTTAAATAAGGAGCTTAATATTGGCCCCTATACATTATTCTGCTCTTTAAGATATAATCTGCCTCTACTGATATGCTTCTTTACCCATATAAGTCTCTCACTTCAGACACTGTGAGGCCAGAAGATTGCGGAGGTACGAATTTTTACTACATTGTATCAAATAATGTTTTTGATCCTGGAAGTGGTCCTGCTATTGGAAGTGTGTATTCTTGTTGTGGTGTATCCATACATTACAGTTGGTTACAGGAAAACCCCTCATCACACACATAGAGCATTCCCAGTCCATCTTTTCATGAGATCACACAATTAGTGAAAAAATTATTGTATATACGTGAGATTACAAATTGTTGATGTACCCTACATCTCATCAGACCTTGCATGTGAATTTATTGTCCCACGTGAGTTAGAGGTCAGAGCTGCTGAATCACTTTGTCTTTTGCATACATGAATAAATATGATTCCAGTCTCTTCTATGGCTAATACTGTACCACGCTTTAACCCCATTTCATTACTCCCAGCATCCATTGAGGAAGATGGGAGTAGATGGGAGTAGTTGGGAGTAATTGTGAACACTGTTATGTTGCTGGATACAGAGGTAGACAGATAATATAATCAAATCTACCCAGCTGTTGCACGACTACAATCCCAGTTCTTGCCAGATATAACCAGGGTACAGACAAGTTACCACACAGTTTTAAACATCAGAGTTTGAAGTAAAGCATCTGCTTAGAATGAAGATGTCAAGGAAAACAACTGATGATTTAAAATCAGTTGTCTGGAACATCCAGATTCATGTGTTAACTTTTTATTTCTGAGAGCAATTGCTAGTGTTATATTTCTAAATGGGAACAATGGTTACATAGTTACATAGTTACATGGTGTCATTTCATCAAAGAGAACTTGAGATGGGTGGAGTTAAAGGTGGGGATATAGGTGGGACTAGGCGTGGAAACTGGTGGTGAGTAACTTTTCAGGCCTGGCTAGTAGCTCAGGACTTGAAATTTTGAGCCCTGTGATACGTATGATTCTGATTGGTTTACATGAACTCTAGTACCTTATGATCAAAGTTTAATAATGTAATATGTACACCAATTTTATTTAGAAAATGACTACAAATACTCTGGGTATAGATATTTTATGCCTCTAATAATGTTCTACAAACATAAAGTTCTACAAACCTCTGGGGCTCAGGCAGAGTGCTGAGAATGAAATTCAACTAATGTAATTGACTAGATAATTATACAAAAGACTTCACTATAATCTCTGTATAAGAGAGAACGGAGTTATGTAAAGAAGGTAAACAATGTGCTTGTATTCATCAGCAAATAATTGAATGTATATCTGATTATTGTTGCAGTGTTGAATGTATTTTATTTTTTAAAATTGTTTTCAAGTTATTAGCATTTTTTTATTTTCCCATGTTGTCACATGTGATTTCCCATAGCTCACCTAATCTCTCCCAGTGTGGTCCTCTTCTTCCCAACCCAGGTTTAACTTTAACCTTTTAGGTTCCATGTATGTGTGTAGTATGTGTGTAATGCGTAACAATGCATTTCTCATCTCTTTGGCACTCCAAGGGATAAATGCATTTAGGAATTGATCTAGGGGGATATTTTTTCGCCAACCACACACACATTGAATGCTGCAATGATGATCACACTTATTATATTACTAATTTCTCTATTTCAAGTATAAATTGCAAAACATTTCAAACAAAAATCTGCACTAATAACAGTGTATTATACACCATATGAAGGCATATTATACAATTACTGCTGACTCCCAGTAAAGGGCAGTCAATACGATTTAACCCACCAGCTGCCAAACAAATTACAGCAACCATTTGCAGTAAAAGAACAACTTTCAGCATTGGAGTAGTGAAAAGGTTACTAAAAGAAAGTTTTGGGGAAAAATCAATAAAATAATGTTATATAAGGGATCTTGGTGGTATTATAATGTTTGTCCTATTTATGTTTTCTAGTTTCAAGTCAGGTATGTTAAGGATTCAAGCGGAACTTTCACTTTGTAGAAAGTCGCCCTGTAATAATTAAGCATATGGCGACTAGCTTCAGAATACGTCTATTACCTCTCAGAAGTGGCAGATTGTAAAGTAATCCTTTATCTTCAGAGACTGGAAGCCAGGCACCAGCACAGACATCTTGTCTGCACACCTGTGCTGTCAGTCCCGGTCTCCTCTAAGAAGCATTACACTGTGCCACAAGGTAACCGGAAGGGACTGACGGACTGGCCGTCAGTCTTAGAAGATTAAGGATTACTTTAGAATCCGCCACTTCTGAGAGGTAATAGAAGTGTTATGAAGCTAGTCTCCATAAGCTTAATTATTGCAGGGTGACTTTATACAATGTGGAAATTCAACTTTAAATCCTTTTAATAATGGGTTCAAATCCCTCTGGCAATCAGAGCATTTGAGTCAAATGGTTAAATATATGGATGGGTGAAGAGTTTTGTTCCCACATTAATTTTCACAAAGTTTTCTGCAGGAATTTCCATCCATTATGAAACAAAGATTTTCTAATGTTTCAGTAAGACCACAGATTTTTCCATGAGAACGGTTCCATTTTGTGCCTATGTTTTGTGAGGGGGAGAGAGTTCCCACCCTCATAATATAAAATGCCAGAACTTCCTGCCATGCAGCATGTTGTAGAATAGGAGAGAGAGAAAGTGGGAAATAAAAGTTGTTTTTGGTGTGTCTGAATAGGAGAAGCTAGAGAGCTGCTGTTAATGCTACTGTTGAATAAGATATGGAGGATTCCATTTGCGGCAGCAGCAGCAGTAGTCAAGGGAGCCCACTTCCTTCTGCACATGTGAGTCCCAGGTTCCCAACATCTAAAAAGGGGGTTATTGGAAAATAGCAGTGGCATAGTTTAGCTGCCTGTGCTTGCTACTGCTGATGACAGTGTTCATGTGCCTGCTGTCTGTCAGTGTGCCATCTGAGATGATGACAAATGTGACAGCATGGGACCCTCTGTTAGTTTTGTCATCACCACAAAGTAGTTTGCAGCAAGAGACTGGTGGTGATGGTGATGAGTCAGACGGTGATGGAGCTGTTGGTGAACAAGATAGTATGAGACCATTCTTGGCTGCAAGTGAATGAAAATGTTAGAGAGATGAAGTGTGTATGTGTAATGGGAGAGAGATGCAGTGTGTATGTGTGTTTGTTTGTATGTGTATTCACACACACACACAATGTCAAATAATACCTGGATTTCCTGAATGTATTATGTATTTCTGTCTGTCTGTGAAGTATCTGCCCCCCACTTAATCAGTCTCAGTCATTACAGAGATGAGCCTGGATCTTGTGGCTTGGATAACCTGCCTGTCTGTCACTTATCAGTCAAAAACGATTTAGTTGGGATAGTTTTTAAACTATCCAACATGATGCCCCCCAGTAATCTCCGACATGCTGGCCTCCCCTATAAACTCTGACATGATGCCCCTTCCAGTAAACTCCGATATGTTGCCCTCCACTTAGTAAATTCTGATATGCTGCACTCCCAGGTAAATCCGATATATGGTACCCCCACACAGTTAACCCTTTGAGTGCCAGAGGGCACATAGTGCATTGCAAAGCAATGACTTGTTTACCCTTCAGGCACTCAAAGGGTTACGATTAAAAACATATATTGATCATTTTTTGTTTATAAAATCAGACCTCACAGGGGACATCAGGACCCCTCCTGATGTACCCCTGGTATCACCCACCTGTCCAATAGAATAGGTGATCAGTGCGGAGACCAGGAAGGTAAACATCGCCTTCTCATTGTAGCTCCCATCCTCCACTCGAGATGGCTTTCTATGAATGGGTGCTTTGGTCCTTCTACTCCAGTGGGGTTGTCTGCTTTTAACGAAAGAGCTCCTGAACCGGCTTTCTATCAATGAGCACTTGATCCTCCATTCAAGCTTTCATTGATAGAAAGCCAGCTTGAATGAGGGAATGGAGCTACAAGGGGAAAGAGCTGTTTGCCATCCTGGTCACTGCCTTGATCACCTATCCTACTGGATAGGTAGTCAATGCCAGGGGGACATCAGGAGGGGTCCTGATGCCCCCTGCGAGGTCTGATTTTACACCATACAAAATGGACCTATGTTTTTAACAGTAACCCTTTGAGTGCCAGAAAGATGCATCCCTGTGGCACAGAAAGGGTTAATATACAAGTTATGAGGCAGATCTAATTTATTAAAATAAAAAATGGACAACATATGTTTTTAACAGCAACCCTCTGAGTACCAGAATGGCATGCAATTCATTGCTTTGCAATTCGTTGCATAACTCTCTGACACTCAAATGGTTAACTGTATAGAGGCACCTTATGTCAGATTTTACTGGGAGGGCAGCATGTCAGAGTTTACTAGGGGTGGTGCATCATGTAGAGTTGATGGGCAGGGCAACATGTCGGAGTTTATTAGGGGTGGTGCATCATGATGAGTTGATGGGCAGGGCAACATGTCGGAGTTTACTAGGGGGGAGGCATCATGTTCGAGTTGATGGACAGGGCAACATGTCGGAGTTTACTAGGGGGAGGCATAATGTTGAGATGATGGGTAAGGCAACATGTCGGAGTTTACTAGGGGCAGGCATCATGTTGGAGTTGATGGGCAGGGAAACATGTTGGAGTTTACTAGGGTAGGCATCATGTTGATTTGAATGGCAGGGCGACATGTCGGAGTTTACTAGGGGGAGGCATCATGTTGAGTTGATGGGGAGGGGAACATGTCGGAGTTTACTAGGGGGAGGCATCATGTTGGAGTTGATGGGCAGGGCAACATGTCAGAGTTTTCTAGGGGTGGTGCATCATGTTGAGTTGATGGGCAGGGCAACATGTTGGAGTTTACTAGGGGGAGGCATCATGTTGGATTTGATGGGCAGGGCAACATGTCGGAGTTTACTAGGGGGAGGCTATCACGGTGCCCGTGATCTTCCTATGTCACTCTTTGCGGTGGTGCGCTCCCATTGGCTGAGCTTGTCTGGCACGCCCATTATGGCCTTTTTATACCTGGCCTTTGGCACCTGTCATGTGCCCTTTCGTGGTGTTCCTGAGCCAGTGTTGCTGTTGCTGTGTTCCAGTGTTCCTGATTCCTGTGTACCGACTAGGCCTGTCTGACTACGCTCCTTGTCTTTTGCTCCGTTACCTGACCCGGATTGTCTGAGAATCCTGCTCCGTGATTGACCCGGCCTGGCTGACTTCCTGCTCCGTGACCTGTACTGGCTCATTCCTGACCCTGCCTCTGTTCCTGTCGTTTGCTGCTTGGTGTCGCCTAGGCGACATTCTGACTTCCGCTGTGCTGTGGCAAGGCTGATCGTGTCATTGCCTCCTGTGTCAGGGCCTCTCCATTTCCTCTGCTGAGCCTGCTTACTTCGATTACTCCTCTGAGCATTGTGCAGCACGTTAACCCTTGCAGAGCCGTGCCTCTGTTCACTGAGCCTTCGCTACACTTGCAGAGCTGTTATCTCCATTCCCTGAGCCTCCGTTCACACTTGCAGAACCGTTGTCTCCGTTCTCTGAGCCTCCAGTATCACTTGCAGAGCTGTTCTCCGTTCACCAAGCCTCCATTAACACTTGCAGAGCTGCTACCTGAGTCTTCTGCTACACTTGCCGAGCCTGGGTGATCTCGCTATGCCTACGTGGGTGGCTGTGGCTCTTTCTATCTGCATTGCAGTGTAGTCAGTCTCCATTACCGCGCCCGCGGGAGGTGCCATTGGCTCTAAATCTTGCAGTGTTATTAGTCTCCATTGCTACGCCCATGGGGGCTATTGACTCAAGCTCTTGCAGTGATTAGTCTCCGTTACTACGCCCATGGGGGCTATTGGCTCTAGCTCTTGCAGTGTAAGTCGTCTCTGTTACAACGCCCGTGGGGGCTTGTGGCTCTAGTATTCCTTGCTCTAGCAGTGCATTTGCTCTCAGTTTATGCACCAGTTGGGGTGCCAGCGGCTCTAGCTCATCTACTTAAGCAGAGTATTTGGCCTCAGTTCCTGTGCAGCATAAGCAGTAGTCTCTGTTCTATAGGACTGCAGGTGTTTTCTCATCTAGCACCACTTACTGCTCCTTTACCACCATATGGGCGTGTCAAACACACCACAACAGAGACTGATTGATTTACATGTACTTTAACCATTGTATACCCTCATGTTTCTATGCCTGTCCTGTGACAGTATATGTATATTTAATTCCTTTGTATACTGGGCCTGAGAAGGCATCTATACGCCTCAGTTCTTCTATTTATCTGTATTGCCTATAGAGGGCAGTCTTCCTTGTTTTATTAATAAAACTGTGTTTTATTCTAACCTGCTGGTCTGAGTGTCCTACAAAACCGTTACAGAGGCATCATGTTGAGTTGATGAGCAGTGCAACATGTCGGAGTTTACTAGGGGGATATCACGGTGTCCGTGATTGGTGCTGTTCAGTGTCAGTCACTTGCTGAGTATCATGATTGGCTGTCTGTGATTAGCCCTCCTCACACAGCCTTTTTAAACCCAGGCTGAGCACTTCCAGGTTGCCCTTTCGTGGTGTTTCTGACTTCACTCTGCCTGACCTGCTTGTCAGGCTTCTGGGCCTGTTTCTGCTGTTCCTGCTGTACTTGCTGATCCTGTGTTCCAGTGTTCCAGTGTTCCTGTATGCTAGTGTTCCTGTGTTCCAGAGTTCCAGTGTTCCTATGTTCCAGCACCTCGCGGGTTAATCTTACTGAGTTCCAGTGTTCCTGTGTTCCAGCACCTCGCGGGTTAATCTTACTGAGTTCCTGAATCTCCTGCTCCAGCCGTCGCTCTGGCGACATTGTTCTTCTTGCTGCTGATCATACTTTGTTGGTTTACTCCACTAAACCTGGTTGCGATATACATTGTTGGTCCCAGCGTGCAGACGCTGGTTTACTCCACTAAACCTGGTTGCGATATACATTGTTGGTCCCAGCGTGCGGACGCTGGTTTACTCCACTAAACCTGGTTGCGATATACATTGTTGGTCCCAGTGTGCGGACGCTGGTTTACTCCACTAAACCTGGCTGCGATATACATTGTTGGTCCCAGTGTGTGGACGCTGGTTTACTCCACTAAACTGGTTGCGAGATACATTATTGGCTCCAGCGTGCGGACGCTGGTTTGCTCCACTAAACCTGGTTGCGATATACGTTGTTGGTCCCAGCGTGCGGACTCTGGTTTACTCCACTAAACCTGGTTGCGATATACATTGTTGGTTCCAGCGTGCGGACGCTGGTTTGCTCCACTAAACCTGGTTGTGATATACGTTGTTGGTCCCAGCGTGCGGACGCTGGTTTACTCCACTAAACCTGGTTGCGATATACATTGTTGGTTCCAGCGTGCGGACGACCTGGTTGCGATATACATTGTTGGTTCCAGCGTGCGGTCGCTGGTTTGCTCCATCAAACCTGGTGGCGCTATTACCATTAGTCCCAACGTGCGGACGTTGGTTTGCTCCAGAACATCCAGTACTGTGGTCAGTCGCTGTCCACTTCCTTGCAGTTGTCTGAGTATCCCTGGCAATAGACTCCTGCTGAGTAAGACCTCTATACTTATGCTCTATGCTGTCTTAGTCACCTGACAGCTGGTCTACTTGCTCAGGCTGCCCTGCCCGGTATTGGTGAGGCCGGTAGAACCTTGACGATACCATCCTGTAGGTTGCTTCACCCGGTATTGGCAGGGCTGGTAGAGCCTACTCCAGTACTCCTTTGGGCTGCCCTGTCCGGTATTGGTAAGGCTGGTAGAATCTTGTAATTCACCATCTTTAAGATTGCCTTACCCGGTATTGGCAGGGCCGGTAGAGCCTACATTCAGCATTCCGTGGGGCTGCCTTGCCCGGTATTGGTAAGGCCGGTAGAACCGGTATATGTCATGTCACGGTTGCCTTACCCGGTAGAGCCTGTCATTAAAACTGTCACTTGGGTTGCCTTGCCCGGTATTTAGGCAAGGCCGGTACAACCTATTATATGTTCTATTACTGTTGTGTTGTTATGTATGTTTACCCTACTGGGACTGCCTTTAACTTTTAATAAAGTTAAGTTATTTTACCAAACCTTAAGTCTGAGAGTCTTCAAAAACCGTGACAGTGGAGGCATCATGTTGGAGTTGATGGGCAGGGCAACATGTCAGAGTTTGCTAGGGGTGGTGCATCATGTTGAGTTGACGGGCAAGGCAACATGTTGGAGTTTACTAGGGGGAGGCATCATGTTGGAGTTGATGGGCAGGGCAACATGTCAGAGTTTACTAGGGGGAGGCATCATGTTGAGTTGATGAGCAGGGCAACATGTCGGAGTTTACTAGGGGAGGCATCATGTTGGAGTTGATGGGCAGGGCAACATGTCAGAGTTTACTAGGGGAGGCATAATGTTGAGTTGATGGGCAGGGCAACATATCGGAGTTTACTAGGGGGAGGCATCATGTTGAGTTGATGGGGAAGGGAACATGTCGGAGTTTACTAGGGAGAGGCAACATGTCGGAGTTTACTAGGGGGAGGCATCATGTTGAGCTGATGAGCAGGGCAACATGTCGCAGTTTACTAGGGGGAGACATCATGTTGGAGTTGATGGGCAGGGCAACATGTCGTAGTTTACTAGGGGAGGAATAATGTTGAGTTAATGGGCAGGGCAACATATCAGAGTTTACTAGGGGGAGGCATTATGTTGAGTTGATGGGGAGGGGGACATGTCAGAGTTTACTAGGGGGAGGCATCATGTTGAGTTGATGGGGAGGGGAACATGTCGGAGTTTACTAGGGGGAGGCATCATGTCAGATTTTTACATTGTGGGGCAGCATGGAGGAAATCACCATTGTGTGTTAGCCCCACATACACTGCCTGACAACCTCCATCCTAATTCCTTTGCCCAAGCAGTGTCCATTTGGATTTGTGGTTACCGGTAGCCAAGGGAACAAGGCTAGGAAGGTCAGACAGTGTACATGGGGTTCTGTGGTTACCAGTGGACAAGGAAACAAGGCTGGGGGGCAGCTGGTAGCCGCAAACCCTCATAGATGCTGCCTGACACCCAGCATTGTTCACTTGGGAGTGTACAACATGTATAGCATAAATATGATACAGAGCTGAGTGGATAATTGTGTAGTGCTTGGTATACTTATTTTAACCCTTTGAGTGCCACCGGGGTGTGCAATGCACATCCCTATGGCACTCAAAGGGTTAATTGAGTGATGCTGTTGTAGTGCTAAAAGGATTCTCTCCACTCCCCTACTGACCAAGGGGGCAGCAAGCTTTCAGGCAGGGACTTTGCACCCAATGTTTCACTCTACAAAGCACCTGTAACCCTGTTTTGTTTAAAGTAAACCCTTAAATTGTGAAGCGCTGTGTACACTTGTGGCACTATATAAATAAACATATTCATTCATTCACTCATTCAGAAAGAATGCTCTCAGACTTCATGACTGTCATAGAGCTGGTGATGTGTGAGGAAGAGCATCCCTTCCACATTGCCAGCAATTGAAAACCCTCCATGCTTCTGATTGATTGTGGGCTATTACTGCATAGGAAATTACTTTGCCAGCCTCAGGTTGGTGAAGTTGAGACTGTGAACTCCAACAGCAGAGGTTGCTATCGGAGTTTAATGAATATGGTAAAGTGCCAAATTAACATATAAACACCTACCCCTGAATATGATAATAGCTCATTATCCTGCTTTTTTATATGCAAATGAGTCATGATGCTTCATTTCCATATGGAAATAGGCCATTGTCGATGTGATGAGTGAAACCTGGTAAAGTTATTTTGGAAGGATGTTGATGTGGGCACATTTTTTGTTGTACTGATGGGAATGTGATGTTGAAGATACTTTAGTGCATACTGTCGATATGTCTTGGGTGCTGATCCGACATCAACATATTGAGCCCTCTTCGACCTTTAGTGAATAATCCCCCATGTGGGAGAGGAATAAATTATTATCATTGACTTCAGTACTCTTAAAAAAGCAGTAAATGTCACTTTTAGAAGGAATTTCTGAACAAGGTGAAAAGTGATATTTTTGATTTTTTCCCCACCCCTAGTTATGATTTCACAGCATGTTGCTGGATCTTCCTCTATCCAGAGGGGAAATTCCATCACTGGATGGACATGTAGATGAACAAATGCCCAAAACTCTTGTCTGCACCATAAACTGCCCATGGTGTGTTGGGAGTTGATACCTGCAGTCGATGGTGAAAACACCATTACTTATCTGCAGCACAGTGGTTAAAAGCTGGAGCAGTTGGCTATATTTCCTGCTTCTTAAATATCACATTTCCTGCTTCTTTGACATGTGTTGCTTTCTAAACACAAGTTTCTTGCCAGGGAAGGCCTGAAATTTATTTTCCTTCTCTAACATGAACTGTATGGATGATCAGGCATTTACTTGTGACCACTGGGTGCTTCTGACACTGGAACATTATACCAGTATGTTTTCAATCATTGATTTATTAATATAATTCATAATATGATAAAAGTACAAAGCTACACTATATAGATAAACTTTATTTATATGGGATTTTATGTCTTGCATATCTTGCTGAAATTATTTTACTGAAATTAGTATGCTGAAGTAATACTTTCTGACTTTGCAGTTTATATGTTATACTCTAGACAGTAAAATTGACTCAATCATACATAAATACAAAAAGTGGATTCAGTGTATTAGTCTTAAAAAAAAATCTACAATCTAATTTGGAAAACTAGACATGATTAAATAGTAGTTTGTTCCTAGATGCACACTTTAGTAAATATCTCCATTTGTTTCTCTCCTAAATATGTAGGATTGACGTGACTCCTGAGGATAAAATAAGAAACATTCATATTTGCAGGTCAGTAAAATCAATCCTTATAGGTCCTATTTAATGTACTGTGAAGCCACCTTCCTGCTGCTGCAACATATTTCATTTACATTCATTTGGACATGGCTGAGAGCTTCCCTAGAGCAAGGTAGATCATTTTAAAACATATTGAACACATGGTTAAGATGCATAGTTTATTACAAGTAGGCTGGTTATCTATCAACTTTTTTAAGTTTTATTTCTGCAGTAACCTTCATCAGAATTCAATAAGCATGCATTGTATGAATTATATATTTCGGTAGCCTGTTATCATGTCACACACATTTCAATTCAGCATGTCAAATATTTAAGGTCTACATGAATTTTAGTTTACAATGATTTCACTGTGAAAAGGAAAGGTATCAGATCATGCTCTAAAGGCATTCAATGTTAAATTGATAAGCAATGATTCAAGGTCAACGTGATTAATTTAATGCTATAGATTAGGTAAGAGCATACTAAAGTTCTGCAGCTGTTATTGGACTACAAGTCCATCATTCTCAGTTGGCTGGGTACGAGTTTTAGTCCAATAAGAGAAAGTTGCAGGTTGCCCATTCATATCATAAATATTACAGCAAGGAAGATCATTTTAAAACATATTGAACACATGGTTAAGAGGCATACTTACAAGTAGGCTGGTTATCTATCAACTTTTTAAAGTTTTATTTCTGCAGTAACCTTCATCAGAATTAAAAAAGCATGCATTGCATGAATTATATATTTCGGTAGCCTTTTATTATGTCACACACATTTCAGTTCAGCATGTCAAATATTTAAAGTGTACATGAATTTTAGTTTACAATGGCATTCAATGTTAAATTAATAAGCAATGATTCAAGGTCAACGTGATTAGTTTAATTCTATAGATTAGGTAAGAGCATACTATAGTTCTGCAGCTGTTATTGACTACAATTCCATCATTCTCAGTTGACTGGGTATGAGTTTTAGTCCAATAAGTTGCAGGTTGCCCATTCATATCATAAATATTACAGCATTGTACAATCATAAATATTTTTCTAAAAAAACACACATTTCAAAACTCACAAATTTTAAATTAATGATTAAACAGCTAGCATTTAGCAAGAGATATTAATTAATTGTATTTTTAATTGAAAATGTGTTGAGATCCACATTTACTAAAAATGGTAGAAAGCAATCCAGCTCTTTAGAGACATGTTAACAGATTATACTATCTCTGTAATGCTCAGATAGCCTCAGAATTGTTTCCATGGATATTACTTATCATGACAAGAGGATGTGCCAGTTCAAATGAGTCTGGAACACAGCATGAAGCCTATCAGCATAACAGCACAGCAATAGTTCAAGGGATTCCACAGCTGGTTTGCATTTTTGTTTTGTGTATGACTCAATCTGAGGCTTTTATTTCTCATTTGACAAGGATTAAAACATGGTACTATTGTTTATGAAAAAAAACATGAAACCATGAATTACAAAAAGATAATTATAATTTGCTTATTTTTACTACATTTTTCTGTAAATGTTAGACATATCTATGTAGTGTCATTATTAACCCCTTAAGGACCAGGGAGACCAAGGGTATTTTAAACCAGAGGACAAGAACAATTTTGGTCTTTTTTAGTATGTGTTTGTTCAACCATATTTCCCCTCTAATTCCTTTAGTACAGGTACACACATTATTTACCATTTTTAAAAGGATAAGTAGAGCTTTCTTTGGATGCCACATTTATAGGTGTTTTTATAAACATATTTATGATTGTATGATTTGGCTGTTATCTCTGTGCCAGGAGAGTCTGGGGTGTGAGGAGGGAGCAAAGGAAAATTACCCCAAATACTTCAAAAATCAGGCAGCCCTGATCTAAAGTTATTCCTGACCTGGCTTTTATCTCTGTCCTGTGGGAGTCTGGGTAAAGAAGCAGTTGTGAACAGGAAGTTTTTTTTTGTTTCTGTTGACAGTGATAGGGGACACTTAATAAAAATAAATACAATTAAAAAAAATTTATGGGAGACAGAGACCCTGACATGAGCTGACTGATACTAGATGAGAAAATGTATTTTGCAGAGATCCAAAGCAAGACATCACACACGGTAGCTGAGTAATGTCTAGCAAACATACAAGGAGTAGGGGGAGGGTGAAAGGATTAGAAGTGCAAGGGAGAGTGAGTAAAGTGGTAGTCCAAAAACTGACTAAAGCCATGGTTGCTGCAGAGAGTGCATATCACGGACACCAGAGTAAATGAAACACACGACACAGGTACAGTTGAATTAAACCAGTTTATTAAAATAATAAGAGCAAACACTTCCTCAACCTAGAGGAACGGGCGTAAGGACAGTGTACCGTCCACTACCCAAGGATTGACACTGTACTGTAACTGGTAGTCAGTAGCCTATAGAAAATTTGTGAGTAGAACCAAACTTGATGCTATGACAAAGAATATGGAAACCTGAAACGCCAGGAACCTGAACCACTGGAGCGACAGCTAAACTCCCAGACACGAGACAGGAAGACAGATGTCTCGTGAGCAGTGATTCTACCACAGAGTGATAGGAGTAGCGGGGCAGAGAGTAACTTGTAATCCGGATGGGTAGGCACAGAGCAGAGGCAAGAGTGGAGCATAGCCAGCCGCGACACAGGTAAGTCTGTGAAGGCAGCACAGTATATAGGAGGGAGGGTTATGCAACCGACCAGGAAGCAACTGATACAGTGCACATAGTGGATGCAATTGAGCGAGAGGCAACCAGCAACTGTACCACAGAGGTAGCAGTTGTACTACACCGATGGAGTGGCAGTCAGACCGGAGTGAAAGGCAGCACAGAAAGAAAGTCGGACAAGCCACAGTCAAGAGCCAAATTGGGTAGTCAGCCACAGCCAAGGTCAAAACAGAGCGGGTAGTCGGACAAGCCAGGGTCATACACAGATCGGGTAGTAAGACAAAGCCACTAGGTCTAAACTGGAGCAGGTAGTCAGACAAGCCAAGGATCGATCAGGAGAGAACACGACTGCCAAGGAAGGGTCAAATGAGAGCAGCACTGAGGTAATGCACAGATACACCACGAAAGGGTACTTAAGCCCAGTCTGTATGCAGCTTATAAGGCCACAACCAGAAGGCGAAGCAAACTCAACCAATAGGCAAACTGCATAAGAATAGCGAGCTCAACGTCACAGACGCGTGCCTGCAGCTGTGGCCACGAGAGGCAGCCAGAAACAGACCACTGCCCAAACCATGGACCCCCAGACAGGAACGTAGGTGAGCAATCATGACACCATGATAGTACTCCCCCTTTAAAGACCTCCTCCCCGTGGAAGAGGACCAGGCTTAAGTGGAAAAGAGCTTGGAACCTGCGGTGCAAGGCAGGAGTGGGAACATTGCCACTCGGCACCCAGGAGCACTCTTCGGGACCGTACCCCTTCCAATGCACAAAATACTGAAGATGATCTCTGACTCTGCGGTAGTCCAAACTGGACTGGACTTCGTACTCCTCATGGCCCTCGACTTGGAAAGGACCAGGCTGGACTGGTACAGTGGCATATCGATTACAAGTCAAGGGTTTGAGCAGGGAGACATGAAATACATTATGAATGCGCATACCCGCAGGGAGTTCTAGAGCATAAGAGACAGGGTTAATCTTACGGAGACCCTGGTAAGAGCCTATGAAAACAAGGAGCCAGTTTCCTGCAAGGCACCCAGAGATTGAGATTACGGGAGGACAGCAACACTCTCTCCCCCACTCGAAATTCCAGAGTCGGCCTGCCCCGATGGTCAGCATGCTTCTTGTAGCGCTGAGCGGACCTCTGCAGGGTTCTTTGAACTTGTACCCAAGTGGAGCGGAGATGCCTAAGATGCTCATGCAGAGCCGGAATATCTTGTGCTTCGAAAGACTCAGTTAGTAGAATGGGCTGGAACCCGTAATTGATCAGGAACGGAGAGTTCTGAGAAGAAGAGTTTAAGGCACAATTCCTGGCAAACTCCACCCACGGTAACAAATCTGCCCAGTTGTCTTGGTGGTCCGAAATGAAACAGCATAGAAACTGTTCCAAGCCTTGGTTGGCTTTGTGGTAATAACTAATAGAAATATACCTATATATAATAAATACACAATTCAATGGTTCATCTACTATTTAATATAGACGTAAAAATACAGATATTTACATTCATAAGAGTGCAATTCCTTCAAACTATACTAGGCAAACTATTCCCCTATTTCTCCCCCTTATTGCATTAAGATATATTACCTGAGATCCCAAGATTCAGCAAACATTCCAGGCCAGCATACAAGTCAACAAACAGAGGGGGATGGATAAGCAGGAAATGGGAGAGGGGGGAAAAGACACAGGAGGAGAGAAACAACCTGGAAGCCACAGGATAAGAAGAGAACTGACTTGAGCAGCTGTGTGCTCTATCATTTAACAACTTGATAGCCCTGCCCCTTATTTCCTATTGGCTAAATTATATGATGTCACAAAAGACACCCTCATCCATTTTCACCATGTGGACAGATCACTACATTCCCCCTCTTTTTCACATCCTATGTTGCCCAGTTCAAAGGTATCTTCCCCCAGGGCAGGGAAAGCCAGCGGGTGCAAAAAAACTTTTTTGAGGTGAAAATTCACCCACCGTCCCTCCGGAGCAATTCCCTCAGCGACATGAGCTTCCCTGCAAACTTCCTAGGTTGGATACTTATTCTAACATCCGTCTATAATTGCTCACTTCTGTACAAAATATTCCCATGTTTACAAGATTCTATGTTCAGTTCTTTGCTAAGAAGTCTCTCTACAGGACAGTTCATGTTTGTATGGATGATTATATGCGAGTCATCTGTCTCCTATCACTCTGTTTAGAATCGGTAGATTCCCTGCAGTCGAGGCCCAGGATATTCATTGAATGTTGCAACTACTCCAGAAATGGTTCCTTGTATTCCCAGTTACCTTGGTTCTGGACCGCTATTGATGTTGTTCCAGACATCTTAAAGGAAGTGAACAAAAATTAAAATCCCACCATACTGAAATATTTGAAAAACATGTCAATACAACTCTTTGGAATGTGATTCAACTATGCTTTATGGATCTCTCATCCGATCATTCTCATGCTATATGTTAAAATGCCTTCCTCCCACAATCTCCGAATACACTTATGCCAGAACATGCCATTCACCCCCTTAATTTCAATTGATGTTGCCCACTTACTATTTGTTTTAACTGCTCCATACAAGATCACCCTTTCCCAGGTCTGTCCTGAATTTGATGGTAATCTGAACATAGTCCCTCCTCTATCTCTCTTACCCTGTGTACACACATATATACACATGAATCATGCATTGTATGTAACACATTTCCCTCCTTTCCCATTGTGATACAAGGTATACTTAGTCCTGTGAGGAAGTTTCACCATTGTCCATCAATGAGTTCCATATCCTATATAATAATTCGCCAAGTTGTGTGTAACGGCCGACATGCGCAGTAGACACTGCTGCGCGTGTGGCAGTCATGCGCAGTAGAGACTGCCCGCGCCGCGGCTGATACAGAGCTGGGCGCTCCGAAGGAGCGTCCAGCTCTGTATCAGCCGAGGTGCGGGCAGTCTCCACTGCGTGTGACTGCCCCGCGACCAGCTGCCAGAGGCTCTGTATCAGCCGAGGAGCGGGCAGTCTTCACTGCGTGTGACTGCCCCGCGACCGGCTGCCAGAGGCACTGTGGCCCGTGTAACGGGCTGTTCAACTAGTCTATAATATATAACTAATGCTGTTAGAGAGAAAGAGAGTGAGATAGAGAGAGTGAGATAGAGAAATAAGAAAGCAAAGAAACAACAGATGATAGAAAGAGAAAAAACGTATAGTGAAGGAGAGAAACAAAAGCAGAGAGAGAGAGAGAGAAAAAAACAAACAAACAAACAAAATAAAATGAAATCCTGAATGGAAATCCTGTCTCTGCCTGCTTTTCAACTTTTTTCAATCTTGCTTGTCTCCTGGAGAAATGAGAAACAATAGAAAGTTAGTATCCCCACCCCCAAGAACCCACACATTACCTACCTGGGATATGTGGCCTTATTGTGAGTAAAACTGCAAAGTTTATACCCACAACAGTGTCCACCATCCATCCCTGTACACACATATTTGAGGAAAAAAAATAAAGTTAGTATCCTCCCCTGGAACCCACACATTACTGCCCTGGGATATGTGGGGTTATTGCGAGTTAAACCTCAAAGTTCACACCCATAACAGTGTTCACCATCCATCCCTGTACACACCTACACAGCTTTTATATGCCCTCACCATTCCTAAAACTGACAACACAATTTTATAATACAGACAAAACCAAGTAGAATTTCACTGCACCCTTGCTTAACTATTACATTATGGGAATATGGAAAAATAGAAATTGAAAGGGAAAAAGAATTATAATTTAAGTTGTCTCTGAGACCACTGTCAAGTCACCCTACTTAGGGTGGCATAATTCTGCGTCAAGCCTGGTAACGTGCTCTCTTAAGATATCACATTGAATTTTAATTTTAGTGTAATCTCTTTCTAGATTTTCACGTTCTCTTTTCAGAGAAGAAAACGGTCTCCATGTCCCAAAATTGTCTTTCACACCTCTATTTTTATTTCACTTAATATTTGCTCCTTCTTTTCCTGCCCAATTTTCCTTTGTTGTGTCTCCCCCAAAAATTCTCTCATCAGTTTTCACTATCTCTCTTTCTCTTTGGTGCATCCCATCTCCGCTTAAGGGGCCTTACTGATGAGACTGTGCATACACTTTCTGTGTATGGGTGGTCAAGCCAATACTTATCTGCTCTCAGTAATAACAGTTCTAAATCTGTGGGGGTTGGATCAAACAACCTCCCAAATTCCTGACATTGCCTAGGAAGAGAGTCCAGAACTCTTGCTATGTGTGCTAATGAGCCCTGTGCCATCGGTCGCTGGGGCTGACGCAGGGTGTACCAGAACAAAACCCTTTGTGCCACCCCACGAGGTCCTTACCTCTTTTTCTATATTGTTTATATAAAAATGAGCCACTGTTATTCTTCCTGCCTGATCAGACATACTTGCATTGAATCCTAGCAATCTGCTAGCCATAGGACCCAGGGCCTGTTCTAACAGCTCAGTCCACTCTGCTAAGTTCAGCCCTCTCTTATTGGCTCTTTCAGCCCCTCTCTGGAAACAGTGGGTAAAATCATTAAAGTTAGAAGCTGGCATAGCACCCCACCATATTTGGAAGTTGTCCTTCTCCCCCATGGACATGGAACATGTCTGTATAGTAAACCCTGTGGATATCTGTCTTGCATTAAATATTTCAGAAATTATAACTGGAGCTTGCCGAACATAGCCTAGATTCACTGGGATATTGTCTTGCTTAAAACCCTGTGATGGTCCCTCACTTTCTGCCCCCAATGAGTTCAAAGCTGGGTACAGCTTTGGACTGTCCTTACATATCACCTCCTGTTCTTCCGCTACTTTATTATTTCTGCATTCAGCTACAATATCTTGTACTTCATTAACTGTAACTTGATAATTATCACACTTTTCTTCCATCTGTTTCAACTCAGTTTTTAAGTTGCCAACTATAGTGGTTGTTCCCAGGGTAGCTAATTTCAGAAAGTCATTATATTCATGGACTTCAGATAACTTCTCTGTTTAATGTACATTTATATCCCTTAACTCGTGGACAATATCCGCTAAACCACCAATTGCTATAATAACTGCCTGTACCACCATTGCTTTTCGCTTATTTAAATTATATTCCATACTAGTTACCACTTGAGTCAGAATATTCATAAAGCCCTCAAATTTGCCACATTTTGGGTCTGCGGGATTAGGGAGTACATATGGGTCATTATGTCTAAAGATATCATCCCTGAAATAATCACGTACTTCAGCAGAGAAATAGTTTGCTCCTGGAAAAGACATCGTAAACCCTGTGATATTTCCTACAATATTTGTTAATAAAATCATATACTTTTGAACAAGCAACCTATTTAGCAACACACTTGAAGAGCCACAAGACAAAGCTAAAACAGCCACCGATTAACAAACAATGTCTAACAAGAAACTGACATTCACACTTTTCCTTTTAACAAAGTAATATTTATGTCTTAAACACAACATATAATTATCAGACAACAAAATGTGGTCAATTGTGATCTATCCATTCAACAGTGTATTTTAACAAAATAACATTTGCTCCTTCAGAAGACACAGTTAAAGCCAAAAACCAAAACAAAAAAAAACTTTTAAGGGAGTGCCTACATGGGTGTGCCACTTGGAAACTGCTTTATACATGCAAATGAACAACACTAGACACAGAAGAGGCCTCCTTTAAGAATATGATTGCTGTAACTTCCCCCACAGGTAAACACAGCTATTTATCCTTTTTAGCAGAAAAGAAAAAAAAAAAACAATGAAACAAAATACCAGTTTCACCTAAAAACCAACACCAGTTATAACAACAAAATGTCTAATGCTGAAAATGGCTTTCACCCCACAGAATTACCTAAGCGGACACACAATATACCCCACAAAATAAATAAATAAATAAATAAAAGGAGAGAAACAACCTGGAAGCCACAGGATAAGAAGAGAACTGACTTGAGCAGATGTGTGCTCTATCATTTAACAACTTCCTAGCCTCACCCCTTATTTCCTATTGGCTAAATGATATGATGTCACAAAATACACCCCCATCCATTTTCACCATGTGGACAGATCACCACAGGCTCTCTCAGTGGCACCATTAGATTGGGGGTGGTAGACGTAGGAGAATGCAATCGTATGCCCATTTGCCCGCAGAAGGCCTTCTAGAATCGGGAAATAACCTGGCTCCCTCGATCCGAGACCAGTACCTTGGGTACTCCGTGGAGCCTAAACACCTCTCTGGTGAATATCACGGCCAACTCTTTGGAGGAGGGAAGTCCTTTCAGCGGCACAAAGTGAGCCATCTTAGATAATCTGTTGACAATGATCAGTATGACCATGTGACCCTTAGAGGTGGGTAATTCGACCATGAAGTCTATGGATAGGTGTGACCAAGGATGCTTGCCATTAGGGACTGGCTGGAGTAGTCCCACAGGAAGGTGCCTGGGAGTCTTACTACAAACACATGTGGCACATGCTGATATGAAGGCAGAGCAGTCAGCTCTGAGACTGGGCCATCAGAATAAGTGAGAAATGGACCAAATCAGTTGATCCTGGCCGATATGCCATGCTGCCTTCGAGGAGTGATATGTCTCCATCAATCTGGGACGAAGTGGTTCGGGAACAAAACATCTACCATTGGGTTTGTCCGCAGGAGCAGTAGCCTGGGAAGACAGAATCTCTTCCCCCAACAGGGAGGTGATGCTAGTGTGAATAGTCATCAGAATATGATCGGAAGTAATAATGGGAACCGCTAGGCTATCCACCTCAGGATGTGATCCAGATTGTCTAGAGAGAGCGTTGGCTCTGACATTCTTGGTATTAGGCAAATATGAAACTACATAGTTGAGCCTGGAAAGGAATAATGCCCATCTGGCCTGTCTGGGCGACAATCTCTTGGCCTCAGACAGATACGTCAGGTTTTGGTGGTCAGTGAGGATTAGTATAGGGGAACTTGTCCCCTCCAACAGGTAGCGCCATTCCTTAAGTGTGAGAATAATAGCCAGAAGTTCTCAATCCCCAATATCATATAGACTCTGTGCCCTAGACAATTTTGGGGAAAAATACCCGCACAGAAATAAGGGTTTACCAGGAGCCGAGCGCTGAGAGAGGAGGATGCCTACTCCTGACTCAGACGCATCAACCTCCAAAGTAAAGGGCAGGGCGGGGTTGGGATGAGACTAAATAGGAGCCCTGGCAAATGCGGCTTTCAATTCCTCAAATGCCCGGATAGTGCTGGGGAACCAGTTGGATGCATCTGCCCCCTTGTGTGTCATATCGGTGAGTGGTTTAACCACCGAAGAGAAATTTCTATAGAAATTCATGAACCTCAAAAACCTCTGGATGACCTTCAAACCCACTGGATGGGGCCACCGATAACTTGAGTGGATCCATGGCCCGTCCGACAGAGGAGATCACGTATCCCAGAAATGTCACCTGGGACTTGTGGAACTCGCACTTCTCCAACTTACAGAATAATTTGTTTTCTCTCAGTAATCATAGAACCCGAGTCACATCTGCCTGATGTGCTTCCAAGGTCGGAGAGTGAATAAGGATGTCCTCCAAATATACTACTACACACTTCTATAGTAAATCTCTTAATACGTCACTGATACATTCTTGGAATACTGCTGGAGCATTGCATAAGTCGAATGGCCTCATCAAATATTCATTATGACCACTACGAGTGTTAAATTCAGATTTCCACTTGTGCACCTCTTTAATTCTGACCAGATTATACTCAGCCTTTAGATCAAGTTTAGTGAATATTTTTGAACCCTTAATTTGGTCAAACAGTTCCATGATTAATGGCATGGGATAAGCATTCTTAACCATCAGTTTGTTCAGCCCTCTGTAGTCAATGCATGGTCTCAATTCCCCATCCTATTTTTTCACGAAAAAGAAACCAGCACCGGAGGAGGACATGTGAATGATCCCTCTGGCCAGGGCATCGGACACGTAATCCTCCATGACACGATTCTCCTCCACAGACAGAGGGTACACATGACCCCTAGGAGGTATGGCTCCTGGAATCAAATCAATAGTACAGTTGTAGGCCCTATGTGTCGGCAATGTACTAACTCAGCCTTGCTGAATACCTCTTTCAAAGATTGGTACATAGCAGATAGCGAGGTAGAGGTACCTATAATTCTGGTAGGCTGCTGTCTCAGCACAAAAGGGTGATCAGGAAACAATGTCGCAAGTCTGCCAGTCTATCCTGGGATCGTGAGTCTGAAGCCAAGGAAATCCCAGGATGACTGCAAAGTGAGGAGACTTTATAATCTGAAACTGTAGGGTCTCCACATGGAGCTCCCCTACCCTTAGGACTAGTGGACAAGTCTTGACAGTTGCAGAGGTCTACCGTCAATAAACTCAACAGCCAGAGGAGAGGAGCGAGGCAGCAGAGGAATATCGTGCTTGGCCACAAAGTCAGCATCCATGAAATATCCAGCAGTTCCAGAATCCACCAAGGCTAGAGCTGTAACTGAAGATGTGGACCAGGACACTACTATCTCAAGGATGGGTCTTTCTTGATGGGAATTTGGGGACTATGAAACACCACCTAGGGTCTGCCCCAGACCTAACCCTAAGTGCGAGCGTTTCCTGGATGGGTAGGACAGGAACGCAGCAAGTGGCCAGCCTTGCCACAATATAAACAGAGGCCCTCTCTCCCTTGGAACTCCCTCTCCTCCCTGGACAGGCGCGTGAAGCCCTATTGCATAGGTTCACTTTTGGCAGATTCATAACCAGGAGGAATGGGAGGTGAGGGAGGATAGGGTGGGAGAGAAAAACTAGGCGCCAATCTTGTCGTGACCAGATTCTTGAATGAAGGTTTTTCCTCTCAACCTGTTATAGATCAATATCATAAAGAAAATCAATTAGTTCAGCTCTTTCGGCAGCTCACAGGCTACTGTCTCATCCTTAATGGAGTCACAAAGCCCTTGAGAGAATGCTGCTACAATTGCTTCATTGTTCCAGCCCTCCTCTGCAACCAAAGTGCAAAAGTCAATGGTGTAATCGGCAACAGTGTGTACTCCGTGTCGTATGGTCATAAGCCGTTTCACTACAGATACTGCTCTGGCTGGAACGTCAAAGGCCCTGTGGAACTCGTCCACAAATTCTGTGTAATTGGCAATAATCGGTCTCCCTGTCTCCCACAAGGGATTGGCCCACGCCTGTGTCCCACTGGACAATAGGTGGATTACAAAACCGACCTTGCTTCGATCACTTGGAAAAGCATGTGGCACCATTTCCAGAAATATGTCCACATGGTTCAAGAAACCTCTGCAAAGAGCAGGCTCTCCCTCGTAACACTGAGGAAGGGGAGCGGTACCCGATAATCCTCGATAAGTACTGACCTCAGGATTAGGGGATACCACCAGTGCTGAGTCTGGGGAAGACACCGGTTGACGAGGAACCTGACCAAGGTGAGAGGTTTAGTAGCGTCTGCATAGCAAAAGCCAATTGATCGATCTGCTGATCTTGAGAGTCCATTCTGACTAGAATGCTCTGCACTGATTCACCTGTACCTTCAGTACTCAAGGCCCTTTTATACAGTCACGGACACCAAAGTAAATGAAACACATGACACCGGTACAGTTGAATTAAACCAATTTATTAAAATAATAAGAGCAAGCACTTCCTCAACCTAGAGGAGCAGGCGTGAGGACAGTGTACCATCCACTACCCAAGAATTGACACTGTACTGTAACCTGTAGTCAGTATCCTATAGATAATTTGGGAGTAGAACCAAACTTGGTTCTATGACACAGAATATAGAAACCTGGAAAGCCAGGAACCTGAACCACTGGCGCGACAGCTAAACTCCCAGACACGAGACAGGAAGGCAGATGTCTCGTGAGCAGTGATTCTACCACAGAGTAGCGGGACAGAGAGTAACTTGTACTCTGGATGGGTAAGCACAGAGCAGAGGCAAGAGAGTGGAGAGTAGCCAGCCGCAACACCGATAAGTCTGTGAAGGCAGCACAGTATCTAGGCCACAGAGTGGAGGGTTATGCAACCGGACCAGGAAGCAACTGATACAGTGCACAGAGTGGATGCAACAGAGCGAGATGCAACCAGCAACTCTACCACAGAGGTAACAGTTGTACTACACCGGTGGAGTGGAAGTCAGACTGGAGTGAAAGGCAGCACGGAGCGTAAGTCGGACAAGCCACAGTCAAGAGCCAAACTGGGTAGTCAGCCACAGCCAAGGTCAAAACAGAGCGGGTAGTCGGACAAGCCAGGGTCATACACAGATTGGGTAGTCAGACAAAGCCAGTAGGTCTAAACAGGAGTGGTTAGTCAGACAAGCCAAGGATCAATCAGGAGAGAACACGGAGGCCAAGCAAGGGTCAAACGAGAGCAACATTGAGGTAACGCACAGATACACCATGAAAGGGCACTTGAGCTCAGTCTGTATGCAGCTTATAAGGCCACAGCCAGAAGGCGGAGCAAACTCAACCAATAGCCAAACTGCGTAAGAATAGCGAGAGCAACATCATAGATGCACGCTTGCAGCTGTGGCCACGAGAGGCAGCCGGAAACAGCCCGCTGCCTGAACCATGGACCCTCAGAAAGGAACCTAGGTGAGCAATCATGATAAATGATGGTGATCCATCTCCTCCCAAGGAAGATGCATATTGTCAATGTCCCACCAAAAGTTCCACCACCACCAGCTCCAGTACTATTAATAAACCATCTAAAAGCAATGAAAATGATGAGTCCCATTCCAGTGCTGATGGCGTAGGGCAAGAAGGTGTAGCACCTCAACCAACTGCTGCATCTGACAGTGAGACAATCAAGCACAATACACCTGTCCTGAGACGAGTAGTGAACATTGTGAAATCCCTCAAAGGAGAAAAGAAAAATACATTGTTATTGACCTCTATAAGCCTAGGGAAATATAAAAGTAGTGGGGAAAAACTGCAAGCAATGAAGAGGATGACCTATTGACGTTGATGTAGATCTAGCATATATCTCTCCAGCTTCCACCTCTTCTACAGATATACCATAGAAACGGAACAATGTGTCTGTCTATAAAATGTTTGAGAAAACAATTGGAAAGTCTGACCCCAGACAACCAACAATGCCAAAAAATACACAGCAAATCAGTCATCATCAACATCATCACCACTTCAAAGTCCAAGTCTCTCTCAGCCACACACAGTACTAGTGTTGAATAACCAGCAACATCACAGGTTATCAGCATCCACAGCCTTATCTATGTAAAAGGCATGTGAGCACTGGGAAAGCAGGTTCACACCTAGGTACATTCTCAGTGAGATCTCACCAGAAGCACAACCACAAGTCTTACTGGGAGACTCACCATTAAAAAGTAAGATGTGCCACAACTAATAGTAGCAGAAGTACTCTTAAATGTTCCTGGGGCTCTGGGGTACATAATAGAAGTGATGTTGAAGTGTCAGAGAGTGTGATAAGATTTTCTGCTCCTGCTGCAAATGAGTATGACTGGGTTTGTTTTCAGAGATGACAAGAGTCATAGAGTGCTCACACATAACACCACCACCACCACCACTACAAGTGATGTCGTTAAAGCAATAAAATCACACAGTTCTTCCACTATATATCTCCATCCCACACTTACTAAGTTCTAGGAAAGAAGTCAAAACCTGCAAAAAATAATGCAAAGCTATGATTGTGAAATAGTAGACTTGATAAAATGTTGATGGTTGACTAGCTGCCCTATTTTTTTGTTGAAAACAGAAGCTTTAAAGAACTGATGTCATGTATTGCATCCTTCTGGAATATCCCAAGTCACGGTTATTTTTCAAGGATGTCTGTGCCAGTGTTTCTTAAGCAGGAAGTTAGTGTTGTGGGCAAAAGACAAAGGAATTCAGCCTACTAAAATGTTTTCAAGTTATTTGTTGCTGTAGGAGTCACAACTTTTATTTTCACCTATTTATTTCTCCACTTTAGTCCTCAGAAGAAGCAATATCGCGATGGGAAATCTTACAGTCATAGGAAACAAAGGCAACAAATGGCAAAATTATCATGGGAAATTTATTGGCAGTGGCGAAAAGGAGAACATTTTATGTATTTTCAACGGGTGGGAAATTTTGCAAAAAAAATCAGGAAATGATTGTTTTTCCATCCCTAGTGGGTAAGCCATAAGTGGTCAGAGAAGCAAGTCCAAAACATGGTACAGAAAGATAGAGTCAAAAGCTTAGTCAGATAGTCTGAGGTCAACGGCAGGTGGCTCAGGTTCAGAATCGGTAAAAAGGCAGATATGTCAGGTCAGAGAGTAACTAAGGTAACAAGCCAGGAGAAGATCACAGGAAATCAGGGATGGGCAAAAAGCCCTATTTTCCCCCACAGAATTATCACAGAAAACCTGCAATTTACAGCTTTTTCAGTAGAAATGTCCATGCATTAACCCTTAAAATTTTCACCTTTTCTCTAACCCCTGTGAAAACTTTGCCATCTCATGCATATACTGAGAATTACCATAAATGGGTTCTGATTCAGTATGTATAGTTCTATGGCTACTAGTGCTGTGTGGCAAGACTAGGGGGAGGGCAGTATGTATGTCTTGATGGCACCAGTGGGACTAGCTTGAGATGTTGGTGTATGTGGTTCTATGGTAGTGTTGGGCAATGTGACCATCCAGCCACTGCCAGACTACAAATCCCATAATTTCCAGTAGCTGGCAGAGAATAATAGGAGTTGTAGTCTGGCATTAGCTGGATGACTTCATGTTGCACATACCTATGGCTACTAGTATAGTGGGACAAAACTGAGTGTCAATACCTATGGCTACTGCGGAAAAGAGGAAGGGGGTCAGTATGTGTGGTTCTATGGCTACTTTGTAACAAAACTGGGGTCAGTGTGTGTGTGTGTGGTTCTATGACTACTGTGTAACAAAGCTGAGGTCAGTATGTGTGGTTCTATGGCTACAAGAGGAAATAAGTATTTTGTTCGGAAGACAAAAAGTGCCATTTTCACACTTTTCTTTGTTTAGGTGGAAGTTTTCAAGCATTGCTACAGCCAAGACATCTGAAGTCTGTTGAACTGTAACTGTAACTGTGAAGTCTGACACCAAAAGGACATTGTCTTTGTGCAATTGTGCACTTCCAGTGCAACCTCCTTTTGCTTTTGCACTTCCAGTGCTTCTTAATGATTGTCCTTTTTACAATTCTAACCCCTTGTCATTCAGCTCTAACAGGCAATTACACAATAATTGCCACACCATTGTGATTCTACACAATGTTATATTACTGAAAACAGACCTATGCATCTGGAACCCGTTCAGCTTTAGACAGGGTGCCACTGAGCAGGAGAAAGCTGACTCAGCTGACAAACAGACTATCTGAGACAGATGGTACAGAAGAGTCATGCAAGGCTTCAGGGAAAGAGGTTGTCATAATTCAAGCAGAAAGTAGAGAATTCGGTGGAGGAGTGTTTATGAGTGTTGTAAGCAAACTCTGCTGGAGGAAGCTTTGAGAAGACAATGGGAAGGGACCGCTCAATGGATCCACCAAATGCTCCTTACATAATGGCTAAAGAGAAGGTGCAAGGGTCAATCCAAAAAAGCACTACTGGAGGAAGAAGTGAATCAGTTGTGTTTGAGATGAGAAGTGAAGTATCACAGTTACTACTAAAGCACCTAATTGACCAGGTCTGTTTGCCCATTGGCCTAAGGAAGGTATCCAGAAGACTGAGAGCACTGGATGTGAATAATTTTTGCAAAAAGGTCTTCAAACTTGAAAGTGTATTGCGTAGCTCTGTACAATACTACTTCAGAAGGAGTGTCATGGAGCATGGCTATTGCCTTCTTTAACAGGGTGTGCAGTTTCTATAGCAGCAAGGAAATAATTAAGTGGGTTATCTCTGTGTGTCTGTCAAGATCTACTAGAGTAGTGTAATGAGGTTTTGACAATTAATTCCAGGGAAATAGAGGACCAGGGTATAGAAGTGATGGCCAGAGGCAGTAGAACCCTATGGTTTTTATTGAGACAGTCCTTCTGTATAGCACAAGTTGTACAAGAAGAAACATATTTTTGACAGTTTGTGACAAACCAAGCCACAATAACTTGCTTTGACCAGATCTTGAATCTTGCTTACTCATTCTGGATGACCAGCTAAAGTGTTATCATTACTTACCAAAGGACCTCAAGTTGAAATGTTCAAGAATATAATTTTCCCTATTATGAGTGTAAAGCTTATATTCAAAGTGGAGAAACTCCTTAAAAGAAGAAGGAGGAAGAGGAAGTCTGCTTTAGTGACTAGGAAGTGCTGAGAAAGACTGGAGCATTGCTCTTCAGAGGTAATCTGATCAAAGTGAAACTAATGAAAAAGCATCAGCTTTGACATGGGATATTTTAATTTTGCAGATTAAGTATAGTGGTCTTTCTAACACTGCACTAAACTTCAGAAAAACCCTTAAATGTATACTATCAGGGCCAGGTGCTTTGTCAGTCTTAATATTGTCCAATCATCCCTTGACCTCTTCTTATGTTAACCCTTTTTCTGAAAACCTGATGATTTTTTGCTTTTTTCGCAAACGATTTCTCCTTTTCGCCATGCAAAATGGTCCTCCTTTTTGCTGATTCCAACAAATTTTTGCCTATGTTTCCTGAAGTGCAACATTTCCCATCACAATATTACTTCTTCTGAGGGCTGCAGTGGAGAAATAAGCTTCTGAAAGTCAAAGTCATTAGTCCTACAGGAACATAGGCCTTGAAAAAATGTGTCCTTTGCCCACAACACTAACTTCCTGGCACATAAACATAATGAAGTCGAGAGATTAAAAAAAAATACAACCTACAATGTGGCAGATGTGTATGTTAATGGTGTTGGGGGACTGGTGTGGTGTTATTGATGTGTGTATATATATATATATATATATATATATATATATATATATGTATATATATATATATATACTTGTCTACAGTGGAATAACCAGAGGCACACTCTTCCTGCCATCATCGACTCAGGAGCCAGTGGCTGCTTCTTAGATTCAGATCTTGCCACCTCTCTGCAGGTACCTACTCAGCACAGACCACAACCTCTTGGGGTGCAGATGGCTGATGGATGGACACATCACTTGGGACCAGTCACACACGAGACAGTGCCGTTACAACTGCTTAGATACATCTCAACATCATCTTTTCAAGTCCAGGCAGAAGGTCAGGGCAGACAGCACAACTTCAGAATCACATTCCAGGCAGAGGGTCATAGTAGGCAGTGCAACTTCAGAATCCAGGCAAAGGGTAAGGGCAAACAGCTCAAAAATCTGATATCCAAAGTCTAGGAAGAATGTCAATCAGGAGGAGCAAGGTCAACATACAGATCTGAAGACAACTAGGAACTCAATACACTGAGCGCCAGCTCAACGTGGCTGCCCAGAATATAAAGAACAATGACGTGATATCATGCCGCATACTGGCGTGGTTGCCCAGCAACCCCCACGAATAGGCATCGCTGAGAGGAAGGACGCGCACAAGCCGACATAGATACACATATTTTACAATATCAAAATAAAATTCAATCAAAAAAAGTTATGCATATAATATGCCATGAGAGGAAACAATGTGAAAAATGGAATGTAAAATAATAATAAGAAATAATAAGAAAAATGTATGTTTTTTTAATATCCTAGTATATGTATTGGCTGATTAGGACCCCAAATATGAGTCTCCAATGTTCATTGGATAGAGTTCGTAACTCAGTCAATAAAAAACTGAATGGAATAAAATTAGACAAAAGCAAAACAAAGGAATAAGGTAATAGGTGTCCCCTTACTGGAGTGAAGTCAATTAGTGCAGTATAATATATACACAGCTGTGTCCATGCTCTGTCCTGGTCGTAGCTCACCAACAGTGGGTACAACCGCTTGTAGTGTTGTATTTTGCCTGGACATGGACCTTTCATCTGACACTACGTATCCATCTCTCTCCTCTTGAGCCAAATACTTATACAGAGGTTACATTTCCAAACAGTGGCTACTACCGAAAGATCTCAGTAAACTGTCCCTTCTTTTGGAGACTATCAGGGGCATAGCTCAGGGCTGCAGTTGAACGAGGTCCACTAAAGAGTTAATAAGAAAAACTATGGCCATCTTGCCCTCCATAAATGATCCACAGTAGAAGAACTGTTTTTCTTTGGATGGCTATAGTAATGTGATAATGAAATGACTCAGGACCATATCCAAGCAAATTATAGATATTTATGTGATATGGAGACCTTAAACAAAATATTAACATTTATTTAATTCCCTAAAACTAATTTAATGATCCATAAAATTGTTTTACAAAGGTTATCCCTATATTTCTCTGTATCCTTACATATATCTATCCCTATCTCTCTCTCTATCCATATCTATCTCTCTCTATCTATCCTTATCTCTCTTTATTCCTTTCCCTCGTTATCTCTCTCTCTCTCTCTCTCTCTCTCTCTCTATCCCTGTCTCTAATCATATATATCTCACTCTATCCCTATCACTCTCTCTTTCTCTGTATCCCTATATATCTCTTTCTATCCCTATATCACTCTATCACTACCTCTCTATATCACTATCTCTCTCTCTCTATCCCTATCTTTCTCTATCCCTATCTCTCTCTTTATCTCTCTCTTTCTCTCCCCATCCATATATTTCTCTCTCTATACCAATCTCTCACTAGCCCTCTCTCTCTCTTTCTCTCTCTCAATCTCTATCTATATATCTCTCTGTCCCTATCTCTCTCTATCCCTATCCGTCTCTCTCCTTCCCTATCCATATCTCTTTCCGTCTGTCCCTGTCTCTCTCACTATGCCTATCTCTCTCTCTCTCTCTCTCACACACACTCTCTCTCAATCCCTATCTATATGTCTCTGTCCCTATCTATCTCTCCGTCTCTCTTTCTCTCTCTCTCCCTACCCGATCTCTCTCTGTCTGTCCCTATCTATTTCACTATGCCTATCTCCCTATATCTCTCTATCACTCTCTTCATCCCTATTTCTCTCTCCCTCCCACTCTCTCTATATATAGCCCTATATCTCTATATCTATCCCTCTCTCTCTATCATTATCTCTCTCTCTATCCCTGTCTCTATATATATGTCCTTATCTCTATCCATATATGTCTCTATATATATACCTTTCTCTCTCTCTATGCCTATCTCTCTATATATCTATCTCTATCCCTGTCTATTTCTCTCTATCCCTCTCTCTCTCATTCTCTCTCTCTATCCATTTATTTCTCTCTCTCTCTGTCCCAATCTCTCCGTTCCTCTCTCGCTCTCTCTCTTACTATCCCTATTTCTCTCTATATATATTCCTATTTCTCTCTATCCCTATGTCTCTTTATCCCTATCTCTCTCTCTTTCTCTCGCTGTCCCTATCTTTCTCACACTCTCTCTCTATAACCTTATCCCTCACTCTCTCTCTAGCCAAATCCCTCTCTCTCTCTCCCTATCTCTCTCCCCACCCCATCTCTCTCTATATCTAGCCCTATATCTCTCTCTATCCCTATCCCCACCTTTCTCTCTCTCTCTCTCTCTCTCTCACTATATATATATATATATATATATATCCCTATCTCTTTTTCTCTATCCCTCTCTCTCACTCTCCCTATCACTTTATCTTTCTCTCTATCTCAGTTTCTCTCTATCATTATCTCTCTCTATCCCTATCTCTCTCTCAATCCCTGTCTCTCTGTATATATATCTCTCTTAATACTTATCTATCTCTTTCTCTCTTTCCCTATCTCTCTGTATCCTTATCTCTCTCTTTCTCTCTCTATATCCCTAGCTCTCTCTATATCTAGCCATATCTCTCTCTATCCCTATTCCTCTCTCTCTCTCTCTCTCTCTCTATATATATATATATATATATATATATATATATATATATATATATATATCCCTATCTCTTTCTCGCTATACCTATCTCTCACTATCCCTATCTCTTTCTATTGCTATCTCTCTCTATCCCTGTATCGCTAACTATTTCTTTGTCTCTGTCCATATGTCTCTATCCCTATCTCTCTCTTCTCTCTATCTCTCAATATCCCCCTCACTTTCTATCACTGTCTCTCTCTCTGTCTCTCACTATCATAATCTCTCTCTTTCTCTCTCTATATCCCTATCTTTTGCTCTCTCTCTCTATCCCTATCTCTCTATATATCTGTCTGTCTCTCTCTCTCCCCATCTCTCTCACTATTTATATCTCTCTCATTCTCTATCCTTTTCATTCTCTATCCCTCTCCCTCTCTCTCTCACACTCTCAATTTCCCTATCGCTCTCTCTCTTACTCTCAATTTCCTTATCTCTCTCTCATCCCTCTCCCTACCTCTCTCTATCCCTATCTCTTTCTATCCCTATCTGTCTCACTATGCCAATCTATCTCTATATATATCCTTTATCTGTGTTTCTCTCTATCCCTCTTTTTCTAGCCTTCTCTCTCTATCCCTTTCTCTCTATTGGCACAATGCAAGAAATGTTTGCATCTGCTAAAGGCATTTTTGTGCCCAGATAGATTTTGCCCATGTTCTAATCCAGGAAGCTGAATACCGTACGCTTCTTGAATTGCGCATAAAAAAAAAATCCTTTTAAGACAACACTACACAGATGTATAAATTCATTCACAATAGCACTTCCTGCATTAGGCACATTCGCTATTCCACTCACACAGATTTGTTAATCCAGGCCACACTCACAAAAAATAAATATGCGCAGCTGTTCGTTAATCTTGATTTTTCATGCGCAATTCAACAAAATCATGCGCAAACCTATTCCCTAGTTTTCACACAGGAAATAGTGATTGCGCGTGTTTCTTGAATCGCACCATATATTCCTATTTCTTTTTCTATCCCTATCTCTCTCTGTCTCTATCTCAATCATTCTCCCTCTGTATATCCCCATCTCTCTCTCTGTATCCATATCTTTCCCTCTCTCTATTTCTCTCTCTATCCCTATATTTCTCTCTCTCTTTCACTCTCTCTCTCTCTATCTATCTCTCTCTCTCTATCCCTATCTCTATATCACTCTATTTCTCTATGCAAATTTTTCTCTATATATTTTTCTCTATATCCCTAACTCTATCTCCCCCTTTCCCTATCTCTCTCTCTATCCTTAGCTCTATCTCTCTCTCTATTACTATATATCTCTCTCTATCCCTGTCTCTCTGCATCCATATCTCTCTCGCTGTTCCTAGCTCTTTCATCCCTATCTCTTTCTCTATACCTGTCTCTCTTTCTGTATCCCTATATCTCATGAACCCTATATTTCTCTCCTTCTTTCTCCCTATCTCTCTCTTTATGTCTCTCTCTCTCTTTTCCTATCTCTCTCTCTATCATTCTCTCTCACTCTTCATATCTCTCTCTATATCTACCCCTATCTCACTAACCCCGTATCTCTCTCTATATATACATATCTCTGTATAACCCTATCTCTCTCTCTGTGCCTCTCCCTCTGTCCCTATCTCTCTCTATAGCCCTATCTCTCTCTCTCTAGCCTTATCTCTCTCTGTATCCCTATATCTCTCTCTATCCATATCACTCTCTCTATCCCTATTATTCTCTCTATCCCTATCTCTCTATTCCTATTTCTCTCTCTATCACTTTCTCAATGTTTATCCATATATCTGTCTCTATATCCCTATTTCTCTCTATCCCTTTCTCTCTCTGTTCCTATTTCTCTCTATCACTATTTTTCTCTCTCTATCCCTATATCTCTCTCATTCATTCTCTCTCTCTCTATATCCCTATCTCTCTATATCCCTTTCTCCCTCCATATCTATCACTCTCTCTCTCACTCCCTATATCTCTCTCTATATCTCTACCTCTATCTCTTTGTCACTAACCCCCTCTCTCTCTATCCCTACATATCTCTCTATCCCATTCTCTCACTAGCCCCATCTATTTTTCTCTCTCTCTCAATCCCTATCTATATCTCTGTCTGTCCCTATCTTTCTCTCTCTCTCTCTCCTTCCCTATCCATATAGCTCTGTCTGTCCCTCTCTCTCTCACTATGCCTATTTCTCTCTCTCTCTCAATCCCTATCTATATGTCTCTGTCCCTATCTTTCTCTCCCTCTCTCTCCCTATCTCTATATCTCTCTGTCTGTCCCTATCTCTCTCACTACGCCTATCTCCCTATATCTCTCTATCACTCTCTCCATCCCTGTTTCTCTCTCCCTCCCACTCTCTCTCTATATATATCCCTATATCTCTACATCTATCCCTATCTCTCTCTATCCCTATCTCTTTCACTCTCTCTCTCTCTCTCTCATTATATTTCTCTCTCTATCCCAATCTATCTGTACCTCTCTCTCTATCCCTATCTCTCTCTCTCTGTCTCTATCTTTCTCTCACTCTCTCTCACCCTATCTCTTTATCTTTCTCTCTATCCCAATCTCATTCTATCATTATCTCTCTCTCTCTCTCTCTCTCTCTCTCTCTATATATATATATATATATATATATCCCTATCTCTATATATAGCTCTCTCTCTCTACATCTCTCTATTCCTATCTCTCTCTAGCCCTATCTCTCTCTATCCTCTCTATCTCTCTCTGTCCCTATCTCTCTCTATCCCTATCTCTTTCTGTCTGTCCATTAATTGTATCTGTGTTTACCCCAACTCAAGGGGTCCCATTGTATTTTCCCTCAACCCATTGTGCTGTGTAAGTTGTTGTTCATTGTTCTAACTCTGCATAAAAGAGCTGAATTCAACCAAAATAAAGTGTGTGTTACTTTGGACCTTGACTGGCGTCCTGTCTCGTTTATTTGGAATGGTATCATAGGTCTTCTTTTGACCCCCATCCTGGGAATATTGGAGCAGAGTACCGGTGCATTTGGCGGTTGGTGGCTGACCTCAGGAGAGAGAGAGTGGCACGACGGCCTAAGTACATCCGAGGACTTAGGTACCCGTTACACATATATATATATATATATATATATATATATATCCCTATCTCTTTCTCACTATCCCTATCTCTCTCTATTACTATCGCTCTCTCTATCCCTATCTCTCTCTATCCCTGTATCTCTAACTCTTTCTGTCTCTATCCATATGTCTCTATCCCTATCTCTCTCTGAATCTCTCTCTATTATTGTCTCTTTCTCTCTCTCTACCTCTCTCTATCCAAATCTCTCTCTTTCTCTCTCTCTATCCCTATCTCTCTCTCTATCCCTGTCTCTCTCTATATTTGGCTGTCTCTCTCTCTCCCCATCTCTCTCACTATTTATATCTCTCTCATTCTCTATCCTGATCTTTTTCATTTTCTATCCCTATCTCTCTCTCTCACACACTCACAATTTCCCTATCTCTCTCTCACTCTCAATTTCCCTATCTCTCTCTCACTCTCAATTTCCCTCTCTATCTCATCCCTCCCCCTTACCTCTATCTATCCCTATCTCTCTATCACTATACTATCTCTCTATCCCTATCTGTCTCACTATCCCAATCTATCTCTCTATATATCCTTTTTCTGTCTCTCTCTAGCCCTATCTCTCTTTCTCCATCTCTCTCTCTCTCTCTCTGTCACCCTATCTCTCTATCCCTATCTCTCTCTAAATATAGTTCTTTCTATATCCCCATCTTTCTCTCTATCCCTCTTTCTCTAGCCTTCTCTCTCTATCCCTATATCTCTATTGGCGCAGTGCAAGAAATGTTCATATCTGCTAAAGGCATTTTTGTGCCCAGATAGATTTTGCGTATGTTCTAATCTAGGAAGATGAATACCGAACTCTTTTTGAATTGCGCAAAAAAAATCCTTTTTACGACAACACTACACAGACGTATAAATTAATTTGCAATAGCACTTCCTGCATTAGACGCATTCGCTATTCCACTCACACAGATTCGTTAATCCAGGTCACGCACACAAAAAATAAATATGTGCAGCTGTTCGCTAATCTTGATTTTTTTCATGCGCAATTCAACAAAATCATGCGAAACCTATTCCCTAGTGGTTTTCACACAGGAAATAGTGATTGCGCATGTTTCTTGCATCGCGCTATATATTCCTATTTCTCTCTCTATCCCTATCTCTCTCTCCATCTCTAGCTCAATCATTCTCTCTCTATATATCTCTATCTCTATCTCTATCCCTATCTTTCCCTCTCTCTATTTCTATCTCTCTCTGTCCCTATATTTCTCTCTCTCTCTCTCTTTCACTCTCTCTATCTGTATCTCTCTTTTTATGCCTATCTCTCTTTCTCCATCTCTCTCTCTATCACTATCCCCTCTCTATCCCCATCTCTCTCTTTATCGCCCTATCTCTCTATGCAAATCTCTCTATATATATTTCTCTCTATATCCCTAGCTCTATCACCGCCTCTTCCTATCTCTCTCTCTCTATCACTATCTCTGTCTCTTTCTATTACTATATATCTCTCTATCCCTGTCTCTCTATACCCATATCTGTCTCTATCCCTAGCTCTCTTATCCCTATCTCTCTCTATACCTGTCTCTGTTTCTGTATCCCTATATCTCATGAACCCTGTATTTCTCTCTCTCTCTCTCTCTCTCTCTCTCTCTCTCTCTCTCTCCTATCTCTCTCTTTATGTCTCTCTCTCTTTTCCAATCACTTTCTATATCATTCTCTCCCTCACTCTCCATATCTCTCTCTCTATATATCTACTCCTATCTCACTAACCCTGTCTCTCTCTATATATATACATATCTCTCTATCTCTGTGTAACCCTATCACTCTCTGCCCCTCTATCTCTGTCCCTATCTCTCTCTCTCTAGCCTTATCTCTCTTTCTCTATCCCTATATCTCTCTCTATCCATATCACTCTCTCTATCCTTATTACTCTCTATCCCTGTCTATCTCTATTCCTTTTTCTCTCTCTATCACTATCACTTTCTCAATATTTATCCATATCTCTCTATATATATCCCTATTCCTCTCTATCCCTTTTTCTCTGTTCCTATTCCTCTCTCTATCACTATCTCTCTCTCTATCCCTATCTCTCTCTCAATCATTCTCTCTCTCTCTGTCCCTTTCTCCCTCCATATCTATCACTCTCTCTCTCACTCCCCATATCTCTCTCTCTATCTCTACCTCTATCTCTCTGTCACTAACCCTCTCTCTATATATCTCTCTCTCTCTCTGTCTAATCCTATATCTCTATCTCCATATCCCTATCACAATCTCTCTCTACAGTCCTATCTCTCTCTATCCCTCTCTCTCTATCCCTATCTCTCTCTCTACCCCAGTCTCTCACTAGCCCTATCTCTTTCTTTCTCTATCTCTCAATCCCTGTCTATATATCTCTCTGTCCCTATCTTTCTCTCTCCCTATCTATATCTCTGTCTGTCTCTATCTATCTCTCTATGCCTATCTCTCTCTCTCTCTCTTTTTCTCTCTCTCTCAATCCCTATCTATATGTCTCTATCCCTATCTTTTTTTCCCTCTCTCTCTCTCTCTCCCTACCTCTATCTCTCTCTGTCTGTCCCTATCTCTCTCACTATGCCTATCTCCCTATATCTCTATATCACCCTCTCCATCCCTGTTTCTCTCTCCCTTCCACTCTCTCTATATATATTGCTATATCTCTATATCTATCCCTATCTCTCTCTATCCCTATCTCTCTCTGTCTCTATCCCTATCTCTCTCACTCTCTATCATTATATTTCTCTCTCTATCCCAATATATCTGCCCCCCTCTATCCCTATCACTCTCTCTTTGCCTCTATCTTTCTCTTACTCTCTCTCTCTAACCCTATCCCTCTCTCTCTGTCCAAATCCCTATCAATCTCTCTCTCCCCATCCCTATCTCTCTCTATCTATAACTCACCCTATCTCTTTATCTTTCTCTCTATCCCAATCTCACCCTATCACTATCTCTCTCTCTCTATCCCTATCTCTCTCTCTATCTGTCTCTCTATCTATATCTCTCTATTCCTATCTCTCTCTAGCCCTATCATTCTCGCTATCCTCTCTCTCTCATTCTCTCTCTCTGTCCCTATCTCCCTCTATTGCAATCTCTCTCTTTATCCCTATCTCTTTCTCTCTTCCACTATCTCTCTCTTTCCCTCTCTCTCTGTCCTTATCTCCCTCTCTATCTCTATCCCTAGCTATCTCTATATCTAGCCATATCTCTCTCTCTATCACTATTCCCCCTCTCTCTATATATATGTATATCTTTCTCGCTATCCCTATCTCTCTCTATTCCTATCTCTCACTATCCCTATCTCTCTCTATCCCTGTATCTCTAACTCTTTCTGTCTCTATCCATATGTCTCTATCCCTATCTCTCTCATCTCTCTATCTCTCTCTCTCTTTATCATTGTCTCTCTCTCCCTCTCTCTATCCCAATCTCTCTCTTTATCTCTCTATATCCCTCTCTCTCTCTCTATCCCTATCTCTCAATATATCTGGCTGTCTCTCTCTCTCCCCATCTCTCTCCCTATTTATATCGCTCTCATTCTCTATCCCTATCTTTTTCATTCTCTATCCCTATCTCTCTCTCTCTCTCTCTCACACTCTCAATTTCCATATCTCTCTCTTACCCCTCTCCCTATCTCTCTCTATCCCTATCTCTCTCTATCCCTATCTGTCTCACTATCACAATCTATATATATATCCTTTATCTGTCTCTCTCTAGTCCTATCTCTTTCTCTATCTATCTATATATCTCTCTATATCACCCTATCTCTCTGTCCCTATCTCTCTCTATATATATTTCTTTCTATATCCATATCGCTCTCTATCCTTCTCACTCTATCCCTATCTCTCTCTATCCCTATCTCTCTATATCTCTATCTGTCTCACTATCCCAATCTATATATATATCCTTTATCTGTCTCTCTCTAGCCCTATCTCTCTTTCTCTATCTATCTATCTATCTATCTATCTATCTATCTATCTATCTATCTCTCTATATCACCCTATCTCTCTATCCCTATCTCTATCTCTATATATTTCTTTCTATATCCATATCGCTCTCTATCCCTCTTTCTCTATCCTTCTCACTCTATCCCTGTCTCTCTCTATCCATATCTCTCTCTCTATCCCTATCTCTCTATATTCCTATTTCTCTCTATCCTGTCGAAGGTAATATATATCAAAGAAAGGGTTAAACAAGAGAAGCTGTTAGGTTTGATACCTTCACATAAATAGATAACTAATAATATAATTTTGAGAACTTTACACAATACTAGGTACTGACACTGTACTTCACAGTAAATAATTGATTAAATAATCAATTATGCATATTTGTGCAAAAATATATATAATTTATTGAAGTAAATACTATATAGGTAAAAAGTGTAAGCAACAATGACATAAATGAGTGAATACCAATTTCAATAAATACACAATAACTCAAACCACAATTATCACCATTAGGATTACCAACAATTAAAGGGTTAATCACACATAGGTATGTTCAGAGGCATTAAATAACAATAATTGAACCCAGCTGCATAGAAAAGCATAATTGATCCTTACCATTAATTAAAATACTAAAAACAGACTTTCAGAGAATTTGGTTTAAAAGAAAAATTAACTATTTACTCCCCATCATGGCAATGTCTCTGACAATCCCTATCTCTCGCTCTCTGTCTCTATCTCAATCATTCTCCATCTATATAATCCCTCTCTCTATCCCTATCGTTCTCTCTCTCTCTATCTGTATATCTCTCTCTTTATCCCTATCTCTCTTTCTCCATCTCTCTCTCTCTCTCTCTCTATCACTATCCTCTTTCTACCCCTATCTCTCTCTCTATCACCCTATCTCTCTATGCAAATCTCTCTATATATATTTCTCTCTCTATATCCCAGCTCTATCTCCCCCTCTCCCTATCTCTTTCTATCAGTATCTCTCTCTCTCTATTACTATATATCTCTCTTTCTATCCCTGTCTCTCTCTGTCCCTAGCTCTCTCATCCCTATCGCTCTCTCTCTATCTTTCCCTATCTCTCTCTCTATACCTAGCTCTCTTTCTGTATCCCTATATTTCATGAACCCTATATTTCTCGCATTCTCTCTCCCTGTCTCTCTCTTTATGACTCTCTCTCTCTATCTCTAGCCCTATGTCTGTCTCTGTCTCTCTCTCTCTATATATACATATATACCTATCTCTCCCTCTGTATAACCCTATATCTCTATCTCTATATCCCTATCTCAATCACAATCTCTCTCTATAGCCCTATCTCTCTCTCTATCCCTCTCTTTCTCTCTATCCCTATCTCTCTCTCTAGCCTTCTCTCTCTCTCTGTATCCCTACACAACTCTCTCTATCCATATCACTCTCTCTATCCCTGTTTCTCTCTATCCCTATTTCTCTCTATCCGTATCTCTCTATTCATATTTATCTCTCTATCCCTATCACTCTCTCTGTTTATCCATATCTCTTTCTATATCCCTATTTCTCTCTATCATATCTCTCTGTTTCTATTTGTCTCTCTATCACTATATCTCTCTATCCCTATATCTCTCTCAATCATTCTTTTGCTATATATCTATATCTCTCTCTCTATCCCTAACACCCTCTATATCTCTATCTCTACCCCTATCTCTCTGTCACTAACCCTGTCTCTCTATCCCTATCTCTCTCTGTCTAATCCTATTTCTCTATCTCCATATCCCTATCTCTATCACAATCTCTCTCTCTATAGCCCTATCTCTCTCTATCCCTCTATCTCTGTCCCTATCTCTCTCTCTAGCCTTACCTCTTTCTCTATCCCTACATATCTCTCTATCTATATATCTCTCTTTCTATCCCTAACTCTCTCTCTATCCATATTTTTCGCTCTCTGTCCCTGTCTCTCTCTCTCACTATCACTATCTTCCCTGCTCTCTATTTCTCTCTCTCTATCCTTTTTCTTTCTCTATTATTATCTCTCTCTCTCTATTCGTATCTCTCCTTCTCCATCTCTCTCTCTGTCTCTATCCCTATCTCTCTCTATCACCCTTTCTCTCTATCCCTATCTCTCTCACCATATATATAAATTATATATATATATATATATATATATATATCCCTATCTCTCTTTCACCATCTCTCTCTCTCTCTCTATCACTATCCTCTCTCTATCCCTATCTCTCTCTATCACCCTATCTCTCTATGCAAATCTCTCTCTATATATTTCTCTCTATATACTTAGTTTTAGCTCCCCCTCTCCGTCTCTCTTTATCACTATCTCTATCTCTCTCTATTACTACATATCTCTCTCTCTCTATCCCTGTCTCTCTCTAGCCATATCTATCTCTATCCCTAGCTCTCTCATCCCTACCATTCTCTGTATCTTTCCCTATATCTCTCTCTGTACCTGTCTCTCTTTCTGTATCCCTATATCTCATGAACCCTATATTTCTCTAGTTCTCTCTCCCTATCTCTCTTTTTATGTCTCTCTCTATTTTCCTATCTCTCTCTATACCTATCACTCTGTCTCTCACTCTCATATCTCTGTCTCTACCCCTATCTCTGTCTCTCTATAAATATGTATACCTATCTCTCTCTCTATATAACCCTATATCTCTATCTCAATATCCCTATCTCTATCACAATATCTCTCTATAGCCCTATATCTCTCTCTCTGTCCCGTTCTCTCTCTATCCCTATCTCTCTCTCTGTATCCCTATATCTCTCTCTATCCATATCACTCTCTCTATCCTTATCTCTCTCTGTCCCTATCTCTCTATCACTATCTGTCTCACTATCCCAGTCTATCTCTATATATATCTTTCTCTCTCTATCTCTATCTATCTTTCTCCACCTCTCTTTCTCTCTCTCTCTATCCCTATCTCTTCCTATCCCTATCTCTCTGTCTCTATCTCTCTATCACTATCTGTCTCACTATCCCAATCTATCTCTATATATATCCTTTATGTCTCTCTCTAGCCCTATCTCTCTTTCTCTACCTCTTTCTCTCTCTCTCGCTCTCTTTCTATCCCTATCTCTTCCTCTATCACATTATCTCTCTATCCCTATCTCTCTTTATATATTTATTTCTTTCCATATCCCTATATCTCTCTATCCCTCTCTCTATCCTTCTCTGTCTATCCCTATCTCTCTCTCTATGGATATATATATAATATATATATAATATATTTCACTCTTTCTCTCTTTCTCTCTCCCTATCTCTCTCTTTATGCCTCTCTCTTTACCTATCTCTATCTATACCTATCACTCTCTCTCACTCACTCCATATCTCTCTCTCTCTATCTCTACCTCTATCTCTCTGTCACTAACCCTGTCTCTCACTCTATATATACACACACCTTTCTCTCTCTCTGTATAACCCTATATATCTATCTCTATATTCCTATCTCTATCCCAATCTCTCTCTATAGCCCTATCTCTCTCTTTCTATTCCTTTCTCTCTCTCTATCCCTATCTCTCTCCCTAGCCTTACCTCTCTATCTCTATTCCTACATCTCTCCCTATCCATATCACTCTCTCTATCCCTATTTTTCTCTATACCTATTTATCTCTACCCCTGTCTCTCTATTCATATTTCTCTCTCTATCCGAACACTATCTCTCTCTATATCCCTATATCTCTCTCAATCATTCTCTCTCTATATATATCCCTATTTCTCTCTATTATATCTCTCTGTTTCTATTTGTCTCTCTATCACTATCTCTCTCTCTATCCCTATATCTCTCTCAATCATTCTCTCTCTATATATCCATATCTCTCTCTCTATCCCTATCTCTCTCTATTCCTAACTCCCTCTATATCTCTCTCTTTATCTCTACCCCTATGTCTCTGTCACTAACCCTGTCTCTCTATCCCAATCTCTCTCTGTCAAATCCTATATCTCTGTCTCCATATCCTTATCTCTATCACAATCTCTCTCTATAGCCCTATCTCTCCCTATCCCTTCTTCTCTGTCCCTATAACTATCTCTAGCCTTATCACTTTCTCTATCCTTACATCTCTTTCTATCTATATTTTTCTATCCCTATCTCTCTCTCTATCCCACGCTCTCACTAGCCCTATCTCCCTCTTTGTCTCTCTCAATCCCTATCTATATCTCTCTCTGTCCCTATCTTTCTCTCTCTCTCTCTATACCTATCCCTCTCTCTCTCGCCCTATCCCTATCGCTTTCTGTCTGTCCCTAGCTCTCTCACTATGCCTATCTCCCTATATCTCTCTATCACTCTCTCCATCCCTCTTTCGCTCTCCCTCCCACTCTCTGTCTCTTTATATCCTTATATCTATTTATCTATCTATCTATCTATCTATCTATCTATCTATCTATCTATCTCTCTCTCTATATATATCCCTATCTCTCTCTATCCCTATCTCTCTTTATCCCTCTCTCACTCTCTCTCTATCCCTATATTTCTCTCTCTATCCCAGTCTCTCTGTTCTTCTCTCTCTCTCTCTCTCTCTCTCTCTATCCCTAACTCTCGCTCTTTGTCCCTTTCTTTCTCTCACTCTCTCTCTAACCCTATCCCTCTCTCTCTCTCTATCCAAATCCCTATCTATCTCTATCTTTATCTCTCTCCATATCCGTATCTCTCTCTATATCTCACTCACCCTGTCTCTTTATCTTTCTCTCTATTCCAATCTCACTCTATCATTATCTCTTTCCTTATCTCTCTCAATCACTGTCTCTCTCTATATATCTGTCTCTCTACATCTCTCTATTCTTATCTCTCTCTAGCTCTATCTCTCTCTACCCTCTCTCTCTCTCATTCTATCTCTCTGTCTCTCTCTCTCTATCCCTATCTCTCTCTTTATCCCTATCTCTTTCTCTCTTTCACTATCTGCCTCTCTATCCTTATCTCTCTCTCTATCTCTCTATCCCTGTCCCTAGCTCTCTCTATATCTAGCCATATCTCTCTCTATCACTATCCCCCTCTCTCTCTCTCTATATATATATCCCTATATCTTTCTTGCTATCCCTATCTCTCTCTATTCCTATCTCTCTCTCTATCCCTATCTCTCTATATATCTGGCTGTCTCTTTCTCTCTCCATCTTTTTCTTTCTCTATCCCTCTCTCTCTCTCTCTCTCTCTCTCTCTCACTCTCAATGTCCCTCTCTCTCTCTCTCACTCTCAATTTCCCTCTCTCTCTCTCACTCTCAATTTCCCTCTCTCTCTCTCACTCTCAATTTCCCTCTCTCTCTCTCTCACTCTCAATTTCCCTATCTCTCTCTCTCACACTCTCAATTTCCCTATCTCTCTCTCACACTCTCAATTTCCCTATCTCTCTCACCCCTCTCCCTACCTCTATCTATCCCTATCTCTCTCTATCCCTATCTGTCTCACTATCCCAATCTCTATATATATTTCTCTCACTCTCTCTCTAACGCTATCCCTCTCTCTCTCTATCCAAATCCCTATCTATCTCTATCCCTATCTCTCTCTCCATATCCCCATCTCTCTATATCTCTCATTCATCCTGCCTCTCTCTATCCCTATCTCTCTCAATCCCTGTCTCTCTATATATCTGTCTCTCTCTCTTCATCTCTCTATTCCTATCTCTCTCTCTAGCCTTATCTCTCTCTACTCTCTCTCTCTCTCTCTCTCATTCTATCTCTCTGTCTCTCTCTCTCTATCCCTATCAATCTCTATTGCAATCTCTCTATTTATCCCTATCTGTCTCTTTCTCTCTTTCACTCTCTCTCTCCTTCACTCTCTCTCTATACTTATCTCTATCTTTCTCTCTCTCTCTATCTCTATGTATGTATGTATCTTTATTTATATAGCGCCATACATGTACACAGCGCTTAACAGAAGTTGAAATAATACAATACAAAAACGACAGAACTGGGGTTAAGAGCATTAAGGTTAAGTACAATCATTACATTATTTGTGAGGGAAAGTGCAGCAAGGGAATCATACACTAGGAAAGGGACCCTGCCCCAAGGAGCTTACAATCTAGGCTCTCTATCCATATCTCTCTCTGTCACTATCCCCCCTCTATATATATATATATATATATATATATATATATATCTGTCTTGCTGTCCCTATCTTTCTCTATTCCTATCTCTCTTCCTATCCCTTTCTCTCTCTATCCCTGTATCTCTAACGCTTTCTGTCTCTATCCATATGTCTCTATCCCTATCTCTCTCTTCTCTCTATCTCTCTCTGTCTCCCTCTCTCGTTGTCTCTCTCTCCTTCTCTCTATCCCAATCTCTTTCTTTTTTCTCTCTATATCCCTATCTCTCTCTATCCCTGTCTCTCTCTACATCTAGCCTTATGTCTCTCTCTATCCCTGTATCTCTATATATCTGTCTCTCTCTCTCTCTCTCCATCTCTCTCACTATTTATATCTCTCTCATTCTCTATCCCTATCTTTTTCATTCTCTATCCCTCTCTCTCTCTCTCTCTCTCTCTCACACACACACACACACACACACTCAATTCCCCCCCTCTCTCTCACACTCTCAATTTCCCTCTCTCTCACCCCTATCCCTATCTCTCTCTATCCATATCTGTCTCACTATCCCAATCTATATATATATATATATATCCTTTATCTGTCTCTTTCTAGCCCTATCTCTTTCTCTATCTCTCTATCTCTCTAACCATATCTCTATCTCCATATCCTTATCTCTATCACAATCTCTCTCTATAGCCCTATCTCTCTCTATCCCTCTGTCTCTGTCCCTATCTCTCTCTCTCTCTAGCTTTATCACTCTCTCTCTATCTTATATCTCTCTCTATCTATATCTCTCTATCCCTATTTCTCTCTCTATCCCACTCTCTCACTAGCCCTATCTCCCTCTTTCTCTCTCTCAATCCCTATCTATATCTCTCTCTGGTCCTATCTTTCTCTCTCTATATATACCTATCCCTCTCTCTCTCTTTCTCCGTATCCATATCTGTCTATGTCTGTCCCTGTCTCTCTCATTATGCCTATCTCTCTCTCTCTCTCTCTCTCTCTTTGTCTCTCTCACACTCTCTCTCAATCCTTATCTATATGTCTCTGTCCATATCTTTCTCTCTCCCTCTCTCTCCCTATCCCTATCTCTCTGTCTGTCCCTATCTCTCTATATATCTGGCTGTCTCTTTCTCTCTCCATCTTTTTCATTCTCTATCCCTATCTCTCTCTCTCTCTCACTCTCAATTTCCCTCTCTCTCTATCACTCTCAATTTCCTTCTCTCTCTCTCACTCTCAATTTCCCTCTCTCTCTCTCTCACACTCTCAATTTCCCTATCTCTCTCTCTCTCACACTCTCAATTTCCCTATCTCTCTCTCACACTCTCAATTTCCCTATCTCTCTCACCCCTCTCCCTACCTCTATCTATCCCTATCTCTCTCTATCCCTATCTGTCTCACTATCCCAATCTCTATATATATTTCTCTCACTCTCTCTCTAACGCTATCCCTCTCTCTCTCTATCCAAATCCCTATCTATCTCTATCCCTATCTCTCTCTCCATATCCCCATCTCTCTATATCTCTCATTCATCCTGCCTCTCTCTATCCCTATCTCTCTCAATCCCTGTCTCTCTATATATCTGTCTCTCTCTCTTCATCTCTCTATTCTTATCTCTCTCTCTAGCCTTATCTCTCTCTACTCTCTCTCTCTCTCTCTCTCATTCTATCTCTCTGTCTCTCTCTCTCTATCCCTATCAATCTCTATTGCAATCTCTCTATTTATCCCTATCTGTCTCTTTCTCTCTTTCACTCTCTCTCTCCTTCACTCTCTCTCTATACTTATCTCTATCTTTCTCTCTATCTCTATCCATCTCTCTCTCTCTGTCACTATCCCCCCTCTCTCTCTATATATATATATCTTTATCTATCTTGCTGTCCCTATCTCTCTCTATTCCTATCTCTCTTCCTATCCCTTTCTCTCTCTATCCCTGTATCTCTAACGCTTTCTGTCTCTATCCATATGTCTCTATCCCTATCTCTCTCTTCTCTCTATCTCTCTGTCTCCCTCTCTCGTTGTCTCTCTCTCCTTCTCTCTATCCCAATCTCTTTTTTCTCTCTATA